>CM037880.1:224492061-225939656 GCA_021292165.1 Shinisaurus crocodilurus | reverse complement strand
GGAAGCTGGAAGCAAATACACTGCCTTAGTCTATCCCCTTCCTCCTACCCTCTCTGAGAAACTGTGAAGACAGCTGCCACTACCTGTCAAGATATCCCAAACCCTCCACCCACCTCTCGGTTTCCTTCACGCTTCAGCAGGGTACCAGCCAGCCTTAGAAGAGCAATGAACAAACACACTCTGTAAAGACGGAGACTTTATTAGACAAAAATAAAAGTTAGGCAGTGTAAGGTCTCCAATACGCTAAATACATAGAAATCCCTTACATGGAACAAAAGGAAGAGGATGAGTTCGGAAAGTGTAGGGGAAAGGAAAGGGATAAAAAATGAATCTAATCCCACCCCCAGTCACTAGAGATGTGAAGGCCCAGGAAAAAGCGACAGAAATTTTTAAAAACACAGTATTAACGTCGATTTGATTCTGTGGAGGACTAGAGGAAATACAAATATTTTTATTTGTTATTAATGTTGATGGTTTCTTCTAGAGATTTTTAAAATTGTTTTTTGACCTGCTCCACATAAACTGGCAAAACCAAAGAGGTTCCGTACAGTTCAAGAGATTGTTTCTCCATTTCTAACAAATAAAAATTAAAATAAAAAAAAAGTAAATTCCTTTTGTAATAATTGTTTGAATACACTATTTTTAAAATACCAATTGAGATAATTTTATGCCAAGACAAAGTGTACATAGTCATATTTTATGTTCCTAAAGTGACAGAGTAAGTTTCAATCTGTACAACATGCCAATGTGGCATTTTTTTTCAATTTTTCCAAAGATTTCCATTTTTTTCCCAGAAAAAACCAGGGGGGAAATGGTTTTTTTCCATAACTTCAATAATTTCCGGAAATTTTACATCTCTGTCAGTCACCTGTCCTCAGACAATGAAAACCTCCCAGATCAAACCAGGCCTAGCTAAAATGGCTAGCCTCTTGGCCGTACCTCCCAAGAAGGAACTGCAGAGACTGGGATCCTAAGGAGACCAAATCCTCCCCTCCAACTCATCTCTTTATGCTTTTTACAATCAAGCAGCCTCAAGCCCGGCCCCAACCAATCTCTGCCTTCTATCCAAACGCACCCACCCCCAACCCAGCTGTGGGCACTTTCTCCGAATTCTCCCAATTAGCTGCGTCCTTGGGCCTCAGCATAGACAGATAACCATTACTCGCAGGTGTTACAGATGATTGCCTGTCAACTGGTTCCCAGGCTGAAACAAGGACACAGTATAAAGAAGATAACAAACAAAGGAAACTGCTTAACCAAACTGCCGCCATGTTGGCTCAGCTTGTCCGAGTGTGGAAAGCTAAGCTGGGTCAACCCTGGTTGTTACTTGGATGGGAGACCCCTCCTCTACTTTCCTGCATTGAGCAGGGGGTTTAACTCGATAGCCTTGTAGGCTCCTTCCAACTCGATGATCTATGAAATCTATGAAATCTTTCCTTACGTAAACCACCTCCAAATTCATGTCTAAGAGTGGCCTTTGCCCTCTGGCCCACTCCCCTTCCCCAAAAGGAAAACAAGGACACAGAGAGGGAGAACTCCTGGAAGGCACAGGTTTCGATCCAATACTGGATCCACACAGCATTTACACAACACAATTTAATGCACTGTCATGATGATGGAAGATGCTTCAATACAGAGAGATGTGCAGGCTGGTTGTTCTCCTTTCATAATTGCCCCTTCAAACAAAATAGGAGGGGCAAAGGAAAAGAGCTGTCCTCTTTCTTGCCCTCTTACGCTTAAAAAAGCTTTAATATATTAATTATTTTAAAACCATTTTTACAACCATTTTATGAAAACAATTTTGATATTAGAACGTTTTGAAAACCATTAAAAGACTGCAGAGCAATTTCAAGCTTCCTCCACCAGATGGCAGCAGAGGAGCTGCTCATTCAGAAGCCCTTTCTTTTTCAATGGGCAGCTGACTGGGTTGCCTTAAGCAAATCCCCCCCTCCTCAGCCTGATTTTCTATTTTGACAAGCAAGGAAAGTCCAACCTCCACCTTGTAGCTTGCCTGTGAGCATCTCAAAAGGCAGTTCGGAGGGAGAAACCCTGCCCTTTAGAAGAGCTTCTAAGCAAGAAAGGGGGCAAACAGTGTGCAAACCTCCCCACACTCAAACAATTAAATCCTATTTAGAGTTGACCTATTGAAATGAATAGGACTTACGAGTCTGCCAGTACTTTGAGATCATCAGAGCAGGCTGTTCTCTAAGTTCCGCCTGAAGAATGCCACAAGGGACTTCTCGGTGGTTGCTCCAACACTCTGGGACTCCCTTCCCAAGAGGCTGGAATGGCACCTATAAGAAAGCAATAGATTTAACACCCTTCTATGTTATTTTTGTTTAGCTTTGATATTTATATACGTTTAATACTATACTGATTTAATTATATTTTAACTTTGCATTCCTATTATGTGTTTTAACGTGTACAAATTTTAATGTTGTGGAGCCACATGGACTCCAAGTATGTGAAAAAAGGCAGGTTATGAATAAATATAATTATTATAATAATTCTCCCCCCTCACAGTATCTATATAAGCAGCACATTGGGTAGTGCTTCTCCTTCTAGCTCATGTGAAAGCCCAGAAAAGCAGAGATAAGGATTATGATTATTATTATTATTATTATTATATTATTACAAACCACATGGAGGGCCACGCTGTTTCCAAGGTGCTGCTGGGTTATGTTTCTACCTAGAAAGAACAGGATGGGGCACTCTCCTCAGAGACAGCAGCTGCTTTAGGTTGCCTCCTCAAATCTCGTGACAGGCAAACTGAGGCGAGTTGGGAAAGTCTCCGGGACACAAAGGAGGGGCGGAAGGCAGGCATAGGGCTGCCCGCCCCCACCTGCCTCTGCAACATCCCTGGGCAGGACGAGGCCCCTCAGCGACCTGCGTGTGCCGCCGCCGCGCCGCCCCACAAAACCAAAACTGGGTCTTGCTCAAGTTACCCCGGTGAGGGAGGGCCCTCGGTTTGAAGTGCCAGTCACGAGCGAGGCTGCCCATTTTAAACACCTAAAACGCGGGAAGTCAGGACCGGAACACTTGGGAACGTACCCTGAGCATTTGCTAAAAGAACAGCAGAGGCTTTCCGAGAACAAACTGAGGGGATGGGAGTATCAATGAGAAACCACAAAAATAAATTAAAAAAACACCTAGCTGCTGTACAGGTTCCCCTCTCTCCGCTTCGGGCGGGAAGCATCGCCTCAGCCACTTCCAACCCCTCGTCACTCCCACCTGGAGGAAACGCGCTGCTGCCAGCGGGAAGTCGCCCCCTCCCCCGGCACGCGCAGCGCGGCTGCCGGCAAGCAGAAGACTCGCGGTGGCTTCCTCCCCTCCCTCCCTCCCTCCCTCCCTCGCGGGGAGTTGTGCCCCCCCCCTCACGCCTAGCATGGCTGCCCGGCGTCGCAGCTTCTTCCTTCCCTCTGCTCCACCGAAACGGCGCCCTCGCTCCCTGTCAGTCCTAGGATGGCGGGGGACCGCGGCAGGGCGGTGGGCGTCTGCGCGTGGGCGTCGCCGTCTTCTACTGAATGCAGGCGGGAGCGAAGGGGGGGGCAGTTTCACCCTTCGCGGGCGTCGTGAGTGCCCACAAGTCTTCGTCCAGCAGAGGGCAGCAGAGGAGAGAAAAGGAGGCATCCATCCTTCCAGGACTCCAGAGCAGACAGAAGGGAGACCCGCCCATAGAAATCAATGGTGAAGAACTAGC
Organism: Shinisaurus crocodilurus; assembly: GCA_021292165.1. Classification (NCBI taxonomy): domain Eukaryota; kingdom Metazoa; phylum Chordata; class Lepidosauria; order Squamata; family Shinisauridae; genus Shinisaurus; species Shinisaurus crocodilurus. The sequence continues at coordinate 225,935,956 of CM037880.1, read as the reverse complement.
ATTGCAACACCGCTGTTCTCGGGCACCACCCCTCCGCCACAACAAGAGAGCCGTTTATCCCCTCCGCCACAAACAAGAGAGCCGTTACTTTATCTCCTCACTAACTTGGATCTTAATCCACATAAGACATTTGCTACCTACATTTATATCCCACCCCTTCCTCCAAGAAGCTCATGGTGATGGATAGTTCCCCCTTCCCACACACACTTTGTCCTCACGACGACCATGTAAGGTAGGCTGCACAGGACGAGCACCTAGACCAAGATCAAGCTGGATGGGATTACAACCGCAGATTCAGAGTTGAAAGGTTCCTGGGAGGCCCATCATCCCGATTGCTTGTGCAGACATTTGCCAGCCCTGACAACAACCTCATGACGCAGACTAGCAGTGGCATTCACAATTTGGAGAATGAAACTTGTTCATTGGTGTTCGTGGCACAAACCAATTTCAACAAGTAAAGCCCTCTCCACATCAATAACTTTTTTCAATGTACTCTGAAAGTGCAGCAGCACATAAAAGGGTCTACAGCCTAGCTAATGCTTCACGTCCTCCCCTTCAAGGTGAATCTCCATCCAGTTGAGGGGGTTTCTGGTGCAGCTCTTCCAAGGCAGAAATCACCAGCCTCTAAGCTGCTTGTGGATTTGACAAGCAGGCCCTTCACTCACTGTGCCAAGGGGGTGGGGCATGGAGGAGCCTGCCCCGATGCGGCGTGCATGGCACAGCAATGTGCTCCACGAGCAGAGATGGCACAGCAATGTGCTGAGCAGATGGCTGTGTGAAAAGCATCTCCATGGTAGGCTCTAACACAGCCTTGCACCACTAGGTGCCCTCAAGATATTTTGGAATTCAACTCCCATCAGCCCCCACTGTCAGGAATGCTGGGAGGTGTAGTCCTAATATGTGGAGGGCATCAAGTTAGCGAAGGCTGCTTTAACAAGTTTGTATTAAATTCTGGTGGGGGTTTTGAGACAGATAACGTGAGGAAAGCTTTTTTAAATTCCTACCTTTGTTTACCCTGCTGGTGGGGTGCAGGTTCCTGCTTCCCATTGCAAGAATAAAACTTGCATGATTTCCATCTACCTGACAGGGCTGGGTGCATGCACAGCCCTGGGTGCCAATTCTGGCTGTGGAACTGCATGTGCGGCACCTGTTTGCCAGCACACTCCTCCTCTGGCCCGAAGCACAGCTCCTCCTGCAGACTCCTCTCTCCATGCCAGACAAGGGCATGTTCTCATGCACCACCGCTTTGTGGGGATGACTGGACTCTTACCCCAACCAGTGATGCGGGGGGGAGATTTCCAGAACCAAAAAATTTGGCATTGCTTTAGTGATAATGGCTGGACGGATGCCAACTGCAAATACAATATTAGGCAACTTGGCTATTTCAAACTTGTAATTAATGTTTTTCATGTGAGGAGAAATGAAATACATATAGGACTCATTAGTTCCTTTTCACACTGAAGTACTGACTGAAGGTGCCCCAACAGCTTCCATGCAAGAGAGTTGAATTCTTGCAATAGACAAGTGGTTGTCAGCTTATCATCACAGTTCTTTGGGCTAAAGTTAATTTGTGTGACCTTCCACCATGCTGGTGCCCCACCAAGCAACTCACACAATTACAGGAGGGGTAGATAACTTTTTAAACATCGTCCCAGCATTTCACAGTAAAATGCAATGTTTAAAAAACATTTGTGCAATTGCCCCCAAAAGAACCTGCGATGAGGCAGTTGTAATTGGATGCACTTGTAAAGTGCTCTTTAAAAAGTGGTAGGCCATCCCTGCTAGAAACCTGGAGCCAAAGGTGTTCCAGAAGCAAACCTTTGGCTCTCCAGACTTCTGGGCACCCGGGTGCTTTCCCAATCCCCAGCATAGCACCTCTGGCATCTCACCGCCCAGCAGGAAAGGGCGACTCAGACCCAACGGGAGGAGGAAAGTGGCCACAAACTCCAGCTCCAGCAGGCATGACCTTTCCCAAGCAACATACTGGGGACATACCTACAGATTTATCCAAAATATCTGTATGTCAGATTTCTGTTCAAAACTCAGTGGCACACTGCAATACTGAATGCAATCTGACTTCTTAGAAACACAAAAACAGAACGAGCCATCAACACTGTATCAGTAGAACTCTTCCATTAAAACCTGGTTCGAACCAACTTCAGAGGCATCCCTGAGAGTATGTTTTGCAGCAAAACAAGGAGTCCTCTTTTAACATTTTAAAGATTAACAGAGTGACCCTGTACCCATCTATTCAAAAGTAAACCCACTGAATTCAATGGGGCTTACTCCTGGAAGTACATATACACAGGATTGCAGCCTTACTTGGCACAAGACCACAGGGTACCTCAGCAGATTCTTGGACTCGGCTGTACATCAGCCTGGTGAGCAGGGCCTTCTCTCATTTGGCCCCCAGAATTCCAAAAACCCCAGTTCACCTCGAATGAAAAGCCTTCGGGGGACTTACCAGCATCCCTCTTTGAAAAGGCATTTGGCATCACTGCCACATCCCAAGCCATCTCTCTCAGCCACACCTACCCCCCAGAGACATAAAGTATTGAGGTTGGCACAGGTGGCACAAGAGGCAGGGGTGGTTTGGTATTACAAAGAGGGTTGTTTTATTAGGAAATCATATAGCACTTGGCATTCAAAACATGACAAGAAGAAACTTCAAGATCTGGCTAAAAATCAGGCTAAATTAGAATATATACACCCTACCAGGATTTCGGATAATTTCTATGCATGCTGCAAATTCCGCATATCTGTTTCAGTTACTGGAACACAACAACTTCACTTACTTAAACAAAGGCTAGCAAAATGGGGAGGTATAGCTTAGGGGAGGATTAAAAAGGAACCAGGTTCAATCACCGATGTCTCCCGTTAAAGGCTCTGCATGGAAGATGAGGGATGGACCTCTGCAGAAGAGCCCTGGCCAGTACGGGCCAGCTGGTCCTGAGCTAGATGGGACCTGTTGTCAGCCTGCGGGCTTCTATGTTGCTTATAGGCAGGATGGGAATGGGCACACGCCTGCGCACTGTTACTGGAGTGGAATAACCGTCGTGAGGCATGGTACTATGCAAGTTTGCCATTGAGGACATAAATGTAATTCCTTTCAGTCGTGAATGTTTGTAAGCCACTGCCGGGAAAAGATGGTCAGGGGGACTGCCATCCTGTGTATTTCCTTGCAACATTCAATATCATCGATCACAGTATCCTTCTCGGCAAGCTGCTGAATTGGGATGTGCGAGTAGTGCATCACACAGGTTCTGCTCCTTCATGGACAGCTGATTCCAGAAGGTGATGCCAGAAGATTATACCTCTGTACCTTGGTGGTTTTGCTACAGGGAGAAACAGAGCTCCAGTTATCCAACATGCTTTTCAACATCTACATGAAACTGTTGGGAGAGGTTAGCCGGGACTTGGGCCGAGATGTAATCGGTATGCAGATGACACCCAGCTCTACCTCTCCTTTCCCTCGAACCCAGCTGAGGCAGCTGAACCTCTGAACCAGTGCTTGGGCAGGAGATTGGCAGGATGAGGGCCAACCAAGGTTCAGTCCAGACAAATGGAGAACCATTCGAGGTCAAGTCCATCTGCCTGGTTATGCGGCATCCACCCTGTTCTGGAGGGGGTGGCAGTCCCCCTAAAAGAGCGGGTGCTTAGTTTGGGAGCACTCTCACAACTGTCCTCGTCACTAGAGGCATAGGTGGCCTGGAGGCTCAGAGCACTGCCTGTTAAAGAACTGTTTTTTAGTATTATCATTTATTACACACCTAGTTAGTGACTGTAGTACTTTCTTATGCGGCTCGTTTAATTTGATTTACTGGAATGGTTATATTCATTCCTGCTGGTTTCATTTTATTCTATATTGTTTTATTCTCTTTTAAAGTTTATATGTTAGGGTTTTTTTTTATAGTTTCTATACTGCCTAAACAACTTGGTTACTGGGTGCATTAAAGGTAAAGTAAATACAAAAAAATAAAAACAAAAACAAGAATAAAACAAAGAAATAAATTGTGACCACAGCTAAAATCCCTGTTATGTTACACTTGACCTTGGTTTTTCAATGTCTCAAAAGGGGTCTTCCCTGTCCACGTTAAGTCATAGTTGCACAAGCCAACCTGTGGCCCACCAAGTGCTTCAGCCTACAACTCCCATCAGCTTCGACCAGCACAGCCAATGCTGAGGAAGCATGGGAGTCGTAGGCCAGAACCTCTGGTGCTGCCGTCACTGACCTAAGCTGATAAAAAGCCACTCTGAGCCGCTGAGGGCCACCTGTGCCTCTGCTGACAACGATGGATCCAAGACCCTCCCCAGACTACAGACCTTGCCCTAAGGTGTGTATCCCCCCTGCCCTCAGAACAGGGTGAATGCCACTTGACCTGATGGATGGGCAACACACAAACAGTATCTCCATCTTGTTCGGTTTGCAGTCTCTTCAGTGGCCCCATCCTGTCCACTCTCCAGCCCAAGCACTGCTGCAGAGCTTCAGCTGCCTCACTTATACTGGATGGAAAGGGGAGGTAGAGCTGGATGTCATCTGCATACGGGTTATGTCTCAGCCCACATCCCCCCAAAACCTCTCCAGGCAGTTTCATGTAGATGTTTGAAAAGCATGGTGGATTGAGCCACAAGTACCCAAAGACCTGTTGACCCTTTCCTGTCCTTTAGTCATATGGAATCTTTACACCTTCTAAGAGAGAAGTGTGTCCCACACTTCTGGGGAGGGCCGGTACTCCAGGGTCCAAAATGGACAATGAGAGAGCAGGACGAGACACAGCCAAACATCAAGTAAAGAACACCAGTTCTGTCCCTCTTGTCCTTCAGAGCACCTGTGGGGTGAGAGAGAAATTGAGTTAAATTGGCATGGCCAAACCGGAGAATGCCAGCATGATTACTTCCAGATGAGATCCTGGGTCCAAGCACCAACCAGCAATATCCTCTCCTGCTTGTTTTCCCATGACTATCGCTTTAGTTTTACCATGTAAATGATCTTTTTACAAAACACAGTATTGCAGATCTTGTTTCTGCAGCTGCAAGACTGTGCTGAGTAACAGGTGGCGGGGTGGTGGTAGGAGGGCATCGGAGGAGCTGGCACACAAATGGCTGCCACTATATTGCTTGCAAAGCTGAACAAATATCTCACCCTAGAGGAAAGGTTCTCTTCCAAATGTTTTCTGAACTAGAAGTGTCTTGCTACATTTTATTACCCGCTATGGTACAGCCCCTGCAGCCCGGGACTCAGAGGCTTCTATCGCCTAGCAATATTTTACAGATTGGACGATGATAGCCGGTGGGGTTTTCCTGCAAGCACTGCTGTCACATTCCTCAGATCTTACTTTGCTGAGCTTTCTCCAGATACACCATTCCACTAGCCCACGCTTGAGGAAGCCTGGATCTCCACATCTCATTAAACAGAAATTACTACCAAGATGGAGACCCACTATTTTAACTTCATGGGAGCTCTAACAGACGCATCCCTGATGAACTCACAAACATGTCAAGGCCCACATCTTACTATTCTAGGGGCAGCCAAGTTCTGGAGCGGATTTACAAGAGCCATTTACAAAAAGGGGATACAAATGCTACAGGGCACACCTTGGAGAGATAATTTGCCTCGTTATACAATTCCTCTGTTTGGTGGGGCATTGTTTTTATAAGAATTACTATTGACCAGCACCAAGAGCAGTCTCAATAGAAGCCAATTGTATAAAACCAGAGGCTAGGGGGAACTTACCACTTCCACCACAAGAATAAACCTCTGCAAGGGGGGGGGGATACCCCTCATTTAGCCAAGCCCCAGACCTTGTCATAACTAGTTCAGAGGCAATTTTGTTGGCAACGGAACCTTACCGTGAGCTGAGGAAATACCTCAAAGTCATTCGAAGAACAGGCAGTGACCCATCAGAAACCACACCACTCCATTTGCAGCCAGGAATGTGGAATGGGAAGAATCTTGTAAAGGACCATCTTACCTGACACATAGATTGAGGAGGGATGCATTCAGTCTTCCTCCAAGAGCCATCTTGCCCAAACGAGCCCAGTATTACTTCCTGAAACACAAGGGGTGATCAGATGCAGGTTTTGTGCCAGAAACAACTCCCAAATGACTACCTGAGCATCCCACTATGCAAACCCCATCTCTATGAAGAGCCATCTAAAGAAGTTAGCCCTCAGAAAAGCCTACTTTTTGTCGATTACGAGACCGGCAAAAGGAAGCTTGATTTGCCAACCTCTTCCTGGCCCGTCTTCTAGCACAGCCCGAAATAACTTAAAAGCCAGCAATTATATAATGTAGAAGTTTCACTAAAGTGAATTAACAATGGAATGAAATTATTCAGTGCAATTGACAAGGGAAGGATGCCGTTGCGTAATGAAAGACGTTTTGCCCCTCGATTGCCGGGGGCACTCCAGGCACTACCTAACATGGAGACAAACAAGGTTTATTTAGTTGAGAATGTAATTGTTAAATTAAAAGACTTATCGGGAAAAGGTTTCTTCGGGGCTGATGAACACATTTTATTTGTCTTTCTTAAGATACAGTATGATCCCTGTATTAGAGATAGGTTAGCTAGCTTCTGTATTAGAAAGAAAATCAGTAGATTTGAAACAGCTTTCTGTAATGGTATTTCACACTTGGGTATATACATTTTGTCATAGCATGCCATCATTCAAATACAAAAATTCTACCTAAAAAACAAAATTCTACCTAATCCCAAGTCACTAATCCCCAGCACCTAATTACTGGTACTCACCCGTTCTTCCCAAATCGAAGCTAGCTCCAGGCCCCAGACATACAGCATTTCCTAACTCTACCCCTAACCTGAGGCGTGACCATAATCCTAACATGCAGGTATACTCCCTCTCCACATAGACAGCATGTGCCAAAGCAGTGCTCAGGCCGTTCTGCTTGACCACTCGCTCTTCTGGCCAGGGTTCACAAGCATTGAGCACCCTGCCTCCGAGCTGAGCCCCAAGAAGATTAGACCTGGTAGGCATGTGTGATCAACAGCTCTAAGCTGAGCCATCATCATGAGGAGACATTGCAAGGCATGTGTGTATGCCAGTTCTAATCTGAGCTACCCCTGTGAAGAGGGGGCTTGGGAGGCATCTCCCTATAGGGGAAGTTGGCCAGTCGGATGTCAACCCCAGCTTCCAGCTGAGCCTCCACCTTGGAGTGTGGGTCTTCTTCAGCAGCTGCTAAAGTTGCTGCTGTAAACCCCAGCTCTGTGCTGCGTGTCGGGTTACACACTGACGGTGGGGCTGTCCGGGGGCGGGGGGGGGGGCTTTGGAACTGAAATGAAGGGGAAGGCACCTTTCAATCTCCACAATGGGGAACATGTTTTGTTTTTAAGATGTGGAAAGGTTCAGTCCCATGTGAGAATGAAATCCCAGGACATCCCCGAAAGAGATACCACACAAAACATACTAGTTGACAATATCCTAACGGGGATTACTGTTTCTAGGTCTACCTTAAACTGAATTTCATCTTCATTCTTCCTGCCCAGGATTGGTGATCCGAGGAAAAGCCTGAGTAACTCATTGCCTACCATGACTGAGGGTGTTGCTTGAGTCCATAACGGGACAAGCTGGAGCAGAGGAGTGAAAAATGCACTGTTACATATGGCAAAAGAAGCACCACCGAAATGAATACAGTGTAAAACAGTTACTTGCCATATTCCTGACTTCACGACGAACTTAGGGTCAGCTTACAGCTGGCGTTCACAGGTGCTTGCTAGGGGGGTGAGTGAGGAATCTGTTTGGGGGTGAAAATCCCATGGATTTTCCAAACTCGGCTCTCTGGATTCCGTTCCACTTCATCGACACTGGGGCCAACCTGATCCGATGTGAGTTGAGGCAGCACATGGATTTCCGCTCTTAAAAAGAGGACACAATTTGCGCACCTTTTTTTTCAAAAAAAGCTCAGGATATCTGCATAGAGTGCAGAGCCTGAAATTAAGCAAGTATTTCGTCTAGTTTGGCATTGGCCCTCCGGTTTTCTGCTAGGGTCATGTGCTTTGCATGCATCAAATAGTCACTGTTTAATTATTTTCAGCTATTGCTTTAATTAATGTTATATATATTTTATTATTTTATTTCTATGTTATGTTATTATTTTTATTTTATTGTATATGTGTTATCTGTTAGTTTTATGTTTTATATTTTCAGTTATTGTTTTAATTAATATTCTATATTTATTATTTTATTTCTATTTTATATTATTTTATTATTTTCTATTATTTAATTTATATATGTTATTTCTGTTAGTTTTATATTCACATGGGGATCATTGCTTTTTAGTCTCTCCCCCCCCTCGCCTCCTCCTCCTCCCCACCAATATTGAGCTTAAGAAAACAAACATAATAATGAACTCGACCACAATATCGGTGGAAGGAACGAGCGAGCAGGGGGGAAGACACTAACCATCCACCACCCCAATCCACAGAAACAATGGGAGCTGAAAGATAATAACTGAAACCCATCATTAAAAACTGTGTGCATTTGATGGGCGCAAAGCATGTGACCCTTGCAGAAACCTTGAGAGCCAAGTCCAAACTAGACGAAAGCAACAACGATGAGTTGTAAACCGCTCAGAGGGCTTCGGCTATTGGGCAGTACAGAAATGAAATAAATAGATGATGATGATAAGCTTAAATGTCAGGCTCCGTAATCTGTGCAAATCTCTTGAGCTTTTTTCAAAAAAATTAAAGCTGCACAAATCGTTGCCTGTTTTTAAGAGCAGAAAGCCGCGTCCTGCCTCGACTCACTTCGGATTGGGCCGGCCCCAGCACTGGGGAAGCGCAATGGAATCCGGAGGGCCGATTCGGGAAAATGGATCAAAGATGTAGAAGACTTATAGACATTCATATCGTCCCTGTTCCTCCTCTGGAATCAAGCAGATAAGAAGCAAGAATTAAAAGTATGGATTTGGGATAGCATTATAATGTATTAGATTAGGCTACATAGTCCACCCAATTGGATGCTCCGTCAAGAAGCCTCTTCCGACACCAGGATGATCTTCAGCAACGCAGAGACACGCGGGCCGGTCATCCTTTAATAACTTCTCCTTCAAAGTGAGACTAACATACTGAGACACACATCACCTCCAACCCACGTGAGACCACAGTTTTCTCATTCACATGTTCAAGGCTCATAACATCCCTTTCAATGACACCTCACTGCCACCTATATTCCCTTCCACCTACCCAACATGCACACTGTCACTGGAATTTAACACTACATTTAACAGCTGCTTTCATGGCTCACATTACAGATTTTTCCTGCACTGCTCCACGTTTCTTCTCTTCTGTTTAAAATGCAAAAACTGAATACATCCCAAATGAAGAAATACTATTCCCCCCCCCCCCATCATGTTCTGAAATGGACTCTCTGAAGTGACATACTTTCCACCCATGACATACCTTGAAATAAAGGGAAGCTTGTGAAAGTGCAGCAGCCATTCCAGTCACCAGCGAAGTGAAATAGAGCCAAAGGCGTATGAACACAATCCAGATAGTGTGGAATTGCAGGAGAAGCTGGAGTGGCATCTCATTTACACTGCACAGTGTCCAAATCAGTGCGATAATTCACAAGTGTACCATCCCTAGTTGTTACCTTTACTAGGGTGCCCTTCAGTTATCTGAACTACCTCCAGACATGCAACCTAACATTATAGAACACCCCACCCCAGAGACTTTACTAAGTTAGTGTATTCAGCATGAAAAGTGGCACTCCTCCTGAAGCATTCATCGGAAAGAGGGACTCTGGATGCACCACCAGTGCTAGGATACCTCGAAGGAGAAGAAAGAACAGTTACAGCATGTCATAGGCCCGGGGCAGGCAAAGTTCAGCCTTGCACCAAATTTAGGAGGAAAACGCTTTTTGTTCCGGCAGTTGCTAGCCAGCTGGGACTCAGGAACCCTTGCTGATCTACTGCAGCTCACCCAGAGACCTACCTTCCTGCCCACCCACCCCTGTAAGAGATGACTTATAGATATGGGCCATCTGCAGCTGGCTCATATCATGCATCCTTGTTTGTAAAGGCACTTATTTTACTAACTTCTCAATCTTTTGAGCAAGTACAACTGTCCATGAATACAGTAACCCATTTACCAATCCAGCATGAGCTCAGAAAAAGAACCCAATACCAAACTGAGACAGATGGGAGGTGTTGTAACCCTTGTTGTGACCTAGAACACAGACATAAATTGAGAGTAAATTTCTAACTAGACAACATTCAAGTTTGATCGGCCACTTCGTGCACAGTCTGGTTGCATATCCACCTGATCAAAGATTACACTTTGATTCAGAGACAACCTGCTGCCTTCTGGATTTTGGGGGGCATGATCTCCGAGGCTGCTTTGGACTGTGGGAATGCTGTGGACATTATATACCTGGACTTCAGCAAAGCTTTCGACAAAGTGCCTCATGATATCCTGATTAGTAAGCTAGCTAAGAGTGGGCTAGATGGAACAACTATCAGGTGGATCCACAATTGGCTAAAGAATCGGACTCAAAGAGTGCTTATCAATGGTTCCTTCTCAAACTGGGGAGAGGTAACGAGCGGGGTACCACAGGGCTCGGTCCTGGGCCCGGTGCTCTTCAACATTTTTATTAATGACTTGGATGAGGAGGTACAGGGAATGCTTATCAAATTTGCAGATGACACAAAGTTGGGTGGAACAGCTAATGCTCTGGAAGACAGAAACAAAATTCAAAGTGACCTCGATAGGCTGGAGCGCTGGGCCGAAAACAACAGAATGAAAAATAACAGGGATAAATGCCAAGTGCTGCACCTAGGGAGAGGAAACCAAATGCAGAGTTACAGAATGGGGGACACTTGGCTCAACAATACTACAAGTGAGAAGGATCTTGGAATTGTGGTAGATCACAAACTGAATATGAGCCAGCAATGCGACGTGGCTGCAAAGAAGGCAAATGCAATTTTGGGCTGTATTAATAGAAGTATAGCTTCCAAATCGCGGGAAGTGATAATTCCCCTTTACTCGGCACTGGTTAGGCCTCATCTTGAGTACTGCGTCCAGTTCTGGGCACCTCACTTTAAGAAGGACATAGACAAACTGGAGAGGGTTCAGAGGAGGGCAACAAGGATGATAAAGGGACTGGAAACAAGGCCCTATGAGGAGAGACTGAAAGAACTGGGCATGTTTAGCCTTCAGAAGAGGAGACTGAGGGGAGATATGATCGCACTCTTCCAGTATTTGAAGGGATGTCACACAGAGGAGGGCAAAGATCTCTTCTCGTTCATCCCAGTTTGCAGGACACGGAATAATGAGCTCAAGTTACAGGAACCTAGATTCCACCTAAACATCAGGAAAAATTTCCTGACTGTCAGAGCAATAAGACAATGGAATCAACTACCTAGGGAGGTGGTGGGCTCTCCCAGTCTGGAGGCATTCAAGGTGCGGCTGGACAGACATCTGTCAGAGATGCTTTGACCTGGATTCCTGCATTGAGCAGGGGGTTGGACTCGATGGCCTTGTAGGCCCCTTCCAACTCTACTTTTCTATGATTCTATGATTCTGAGAGGTATTGTTCAAGACATCCAGACACCTGGTTGCCTGCCTCTGCTTTACCATAATATACATTTCCAATGCACAATATTTTATTCTTCCACCGGGGATCACCACTCTCCTCTTGCCCTTAAGAGGCTGGCGTGCCACAAAGCAGAAACCGTCAACCCCATCTTTATTTCTGAGAGTGCTCAGAGGCAAATAGGGCGTGGCTGCAGCCCAGCGCTTCTTCTGAAGTACACCCAGCTACTCAGAAAGAAGCAAGCAGCGTGCTGGGGAGCGTCTTGGGCGTCCCTTTGGAGATGCTGGGTCCACACTCTCACCACATGCCTTTCAACACAGGGCATCTGTCTCTCCAAGTTGTACCGGGACTTTTTCTAGCTGCCTACTTGGTACCAATCTTGCTCAAAACATTTCCAGTTGAAATTCTAGCTTTTACCCAAACGCTATGCAGTTCAAATCAAAGCCTGATTAGAAGGGGATATTCCGAGATGAGGCACCATTTTATTGAACCGGGTGATGCTTTGGGAAAGAGTTTTGTTTGAAGACGACACAATAATCAAACTTGTCTGAAGAGTGTATAATACGTTGTCAAGATCTAAAAGCAGTAAAGAGCGCCTGGGAGAATAAAAAGATCTTCACCTGGCGCTGAGAAAACTATACTGGAGGTGAGCCGCTCTGGGAAGGGCTTTCCACAAATGGCGTGCCACCACTGGAAAGGCCCCCTCTCGTGTAGCTACACGCCCTGTTTCATTGAGCAGGGGCATCCAGAGTGCCTCGCACAAAGACTACGGAGTCCAGCTACATAAATATTGAGGGGACGCTCCTTTGGATAACCTGGCTCCAAGCCATTTGGGGTTTTAAAGCTAAAAACCACCACTTTCAATTGAACCCATAAACAGACCAGCAACATGGCAAAGTACTGGCAGAATGTACCGTAATTGTATCGGCTGGTCCCACTTAAATACCTTGTTGCCCCATTTGGACTAAATGAAGTTTCTGGACAAATTGCATAGGCGGTCCCACGGTTAACACACCACAAACATCTATCTGGAAAATTACCCGAATCTGAATGACTGACACACCGTAATCCTCTGCTGGGAGAAGAGCTGGGGGCCTGCAACCTCGCTGGTTTCCCCGGACCTCTCGGCAGCTTTCAGTACCATCCATCACTGTATCCTGCTGGGGAGGCTGCCCGAGTTGGGACGTGGGGGCACCGCATGGCAGGGGTTCTGCTCCTTCATGGGCAGCCAGTTCCAGAAGGTGGTGCCAGGGGATTACTGCTCAGTGCGCTTCAATTCATCCCCCATGCCTTTCAATATCTACATGTAACCACTGGGAGAGGTTATTTGGGGATGCGGGCTGAGGCGTAACCCTTATGCAGATGACACCCAGCTCTTCCTCCTCTTTTTGTCTAATCCGGGTGAGGCAGCTGAAGCTCTGAACCAGTGCTTGGGCAGGATGAGGGCCAACCAAGGTTCAGTCCAGACAAGATGGAGATACCATTCGAGGTCAAGTCCATCTGCCTGGTTATGCGGCATCCACCCTGTTCTGGAGGGGGTGCCAGTCCCCCTAAAAGAGCAGGTTCATACACTGGGAGCACTCTCGTGACTGTCCTTGTCACTGGAGGCACAGGTGGCCACCTGCTTAAGAACCGTTTTAGTATTTTTTAAGTTATTATTAATTATTCATTATTATGTACAGTATTATTTTTATTATTTATTTTTAATTGTTTTATTATTATTATTTAGACACCCAATACATGATTTCAGAACTTTATGTTCCTGCTGGTTTTAATCTAGAATTGGTTGTATTCCCTCTTTCTTGTGTGTATTTTATATTTTAAATTTTTAGTACACTGCCTAAAGAATTTGATTATTGGATAGATTAAATATACCACAAACACATAAAAAGAAAAGTAATAAAAACAAAGCCAAAATAAAAGTAAACATAAATAAATAAAACATAATCATTTGATCTTGATTTTTTAACATGTCTAACACTGCAGCTCTGTCCACATAAAGTCCAGATTGGACGGGCCAACCTGTGGCCCTCAAGGTGTTTCAGCCTACAACTCCCATCAGCCTCAGCCAGCATAGCCAAAGCTGAGGAAGCATGGGAGTCGTAGGCCAGAACCTCTGGCGCTGCCTGTGCCTAGCCTAAGCTGATAAAAAGCCACTCTGAGCCGCTGAGGCCACCTGTGCCTCTTCTGACAAGGATGGATCCAAAACCCTCCCCAGACTACAGACCTGGCCCTTTAGGAGGCGTGTATCCCCCTCCAGAACAGGGTGAATGTCACTTAACCTGATGGATGGACCACACACATGAACAGTATCTCCATCTTGTCTGGACTGAACCTTGGTTGGCCCTCATCCTGCCCAAGCACTGGTTCAGAGCTTCAACTGCCTCACCTGGATTAGGCAAAAAGGAGAGGTAGAGCTGGGTGTCATCTGCTTAAGGGTTATGCCTCAGCCCGCTTCCCCAAATAACCTCTCCCAACAGTAACATGTAGAAGTTAGAAAGCACGGGGGATAAATTAGAGGTCTCCGGTAGTTTGAGGCAAAACTGCCAAGGCACAGAGCAGTAATCCCCTGGCACCAACTTCTGGGATCCACTGTCCATGAAAGAGCAGAGCCCCTGCAATGCAATGCCCCCACATCCCAACTCAAGACAGCCTATCTGGAAGGATGCCACAGCTGATGGCATGGAAAGCCGCTGAAAGGTCCGAGAGAACAAGCAGGTTTTCATGCCCCCAGGGTGGCACGGCCCCCAGGGTGGCACGGCCCCCAGGGTGGCACGGCCCCCAGGGTGGCACGGCCCCCAGGGTGAGCCCCCCCTCTCCCAAAGAGGAATCATCATCCCCCTCCTACGTCCCCTCCTTCTCAGATGCAAAAACCAATACAGCGTGCGTGGCTGGCTGAAAACAACCGAACCCTTGGACTGCACCCTTGGGCCTCGGCCACTGAAACTCATCTGACACAAGAAAGGCTCTGAAATGGACTCTGATCCATATTCAGTCAGGTGGGTACCGAACACACAGCACTGGCTGTGGTTTGGAGAGGCAGATGCCCATGTGTTGAAAGGCTTGTTGCGAGCGTGTGGACATTATCTACAAAGTGAACACTTTTGAGCACTGAAGGCTGATGTGCACCAAGTTGAGCATGTCTCTTGCCGATCTGCTGCCAACCTCCAGCTCCATCGCAGGACACATCCAAAAAGCATTCCTCGCCCTCTTGGGTTGTGATTACACACTACTGAATCCACAGGACTGCAGTGGGGAAGATGGGGCGTCCTACAGCAGCCATTTTGTGGTGGTGCCCAGGACAACTTCTGATTGACAATTGTGCACACAGGCCCCAACGGAGTCACCTGATCCCACCCTGCAGCCTTTCCCCACCCAGCACTCTAGGTGCTTAAAACAACAACCCCCAGTGTTCCTGAGCTAATGCCATGCTGCCTGGAGCTGATGGAAGTGGAGGTCCAGAACAACCAGAGGGAACCAATCCAGGGAGGCTCCCCGAGATTAACACTCACCACCAAGCCAATACCATCTAGATGTGCCAGCCTAAAACTTCCACTGTGCCTAGCCATCGTGGTAGTACAACATATCTGAAACAAACCATTTTAGGGAAAGTTACACTGGAAAAGCCCTTCAGGCTTGCAGAGAACATCTGCGTTTTACCAAGCTGGTTCTTATACAGGACAGGTTTCTTGCTGAATCACACACTAGGATTCCCACACATTATTCTCAAAGGCCCAAGGGTCCATCTTTACCCTTTCCTCCCTTTTATAATCTTGTGTAATCTTTATCACTTTGCACTTATCTGAGAGATGCATGTCCACACTTATCGGGAGGCTGGTACCCCATGAATCAAAATAGACAAAGAGAGCTGGATGAGACACAGCCGAAGAACAAGTGAGAAACACCAGTTCCATCGCTCTGGCACTTCAAAGCACCTGCAAGGGGGGGGGAGAGAAACCGAGTTAAATTGGTGCAGCCAGAGCCAGACCCGAGAATGCCAGTCACGATTGCTTCCAGATGCTGCAATGAGATCCCGGGGCCAAGCACCACCCAACAATATCCTCTCCTGCGAGAGGAATTCCTATACTTTGTACTCCAATATTGGAAACTGTTCCTCCAAGGAGCTCCATCCTGCTGGAAAGTGAGACAAAGCAGCCTCCCCCAACCTGGTTCCCTTCAGGTGTATGGGACTTCAACTCCCATCACCCCAGCCAAGGGTGAAGAATGCTGGGAGGCATAGTCCAACACATCTGGAGGGTGCCAGGTTGGGGAAGGACAGGCTCCACAATAGGTAAGAGTACAGCAGAGGAGACAGAGGGAGAAAGACACAGGCACAGGTCAATTAAGGTTTCAAATCAACAGACAGGCTTCCCAAGGAAACTTGTTACCAGGGTGAGGAAACTGAAGAATAGGATGTGGTGCTCATGCAGCATTCAAATATGGGCCAACTCACTTCCCTGGTTTTCCAGGACTGTCCCTCTTTCCCACAGCTGCATTAGAGGCAACATATCAGAGACACATTGAGACTTCCTAGAACACAGTGTGGACTTGCACAGCTCAGAGATCCGTGCATTTCCGTTGGTGTTACTCTCATCCTGTGCACCCCCAACTAGGCTGACCCAAAAGGAAGAATTGGCAGTGCCCAAAGAGAACCAGAGCCAGTCATAGAATCATAGAATCATAGAAAAGTAGAGTTGGAAGGGGCCTACAAGGCCATCGAGTCCAACCCCCTGCTCAATGCAGGAATCCAGGTCAAAGCATCTCTGACAGATGTCTGTCCAGCTGCACCTTGAATGCCTCCAGACTGGGAGAGCCCACCACCTCCCTAGGTAGTTGATTCCATTGTCTTATTGCTCTGACAGTCAGGAAATTTTTCCTGATGTTTAGGTGGAATCTAGGTTCCTGTAACTTGAGCCCATTATTCCGTGTCCTGCAAACTGGGATGAACGAGAAGAGATCTTTGCCCTCCTCTGTGTGACATCCCTTCAAATACTGGAAGAGTGCGATCATATCTCCCCTCAGTCTCCTCTTCTGAAGGCTAAACATGCCCAGTTCTTTCAGTCTCTCCTCATAGGGCCTTGTTTCCAGTCCCTTTATCATCCTTGTTGCCCTCCTCTGAACCCTCTCCAGTTTGTCTATGTCCTTCTTAAAGTGAGGTGCCCAGAACTGGACGCAGTACTCAAGATGAGGCCTAACCAGTGCCGAGTAAAGGGGAATTATCACTTCCCGCGATTTGGAAGCTATACTTCTATTAATACAGCCCAAAATTGCATTTGCCTTCTTTGCAGCCACATCGCATTGCTGGCTCATATTCAGTTTGTGATCTACCACAATTCCAAGATCCTTCTCACTTGTAGTATTGTTGAGCCAAGTGTCCCCCATTCTGTAACTCTGCATTTGGTTTCCTCTCCCTAGGTGCAGCACTTGGCATTTATCCCTATTAAATTTCATTCTGTTGTTTTCGGCCCAGCGCTCCAGCCTATCGAGGTCACTTTGAATTTTGTTTCTGTCTTCCAGAGTATTAGCTGTTCCACCCAACTTTGTGTCATCTGCAAATTTGATAAGCATTCCCTGTACCTCCTCATCCAAGTCATTAATAAAAATGTTGAAGAGCACCGGGCCCAGGACCGAGCCCTGTGGTACCCCGCTCGTTACCTCTCCCCAGTTTGAGAAGGAACCATTGATAAGCACTCTTTGAGTCCGATTCTTTAGCCAATTGTGGATCCACCTGATAGTTGTTCCATCTAGCCCACTCTTAGCTAGCTTACTAATCAGGATATCATGAGGCACTTTGTCGAAAGCTTTGCTGAAGTCCAGATATATAATGTCCACAGCATTCCCACAGTCCACAAGGGAGGTTACCCGATCAAAAAATGAGATCAGATTAGTCTGACAGGATTTGTTCTTGACAAATCCATGCTGGCTTCTAGTAATCACTGCATTGTTTTCAAGGTGCTTGCAGACTGACTTCTTTATAATCTGCTCAAAAATCTTCCCAGGGATTGATGTCAGACTGACTGGCCTATAGTTCCCAGGTTCCTCCTTCTTGCCCTTTTTGAAGATGGGAACAACATTTGCCCTCCTCCAGTCGTCTGGCACTTCACCTGTCCTCCATGATTTCTCAAAGATAATAGACAGTGGTTCTGAGAGTTCTTCTGCCAGTTCCTTTATTACTCTAGGATGCAGCTCATCAGGCCCTGGAGATTTAAACTCGTTCAGAGTAATCAGGTGCTCCTTGACCATTTGCCTATCAATCTCAAGCTGCAATCCTGCCCCTTCAGTCTGCACTTCAGGTTTGCCAGGGGGGTCATAGACCCTCTTTTGGGAGAAGACCGAGCCGAAGTAGGAATTGAACACTTCTTGCCTTTTCTTTGTCTTCTGTTATCAATTTGCCATCCTCATCGCGTAGTTGAACCACCAGTTCTTTCTTCTGTCTTTTACTGTGCATGTATCTGAAGAAAGCTTTTTTGTTGCTTTTAGCATTCCTCGCTAACCTTAGCTCATTCTCAGCTTTAGCCTTCCTGACACTATTCCTGCAGTTCTGTGCTACCTGCCTGTACTCTTCCCCTGTAGCCTGTCCTTCCTTCCACTTCCTATACGTGTCCTTTTTTGTTTTCAGGTCATCTTTGAGTTTATTGTGAAGCCACATTGGCTTTTTCTGTTGCCCTCTGCCTTTTTTCCTTGTGGGAATTGTTTGCAATTGTGCCTTTAAAATTTCCTTCTTTAAAAACTCCCACCCCTCCTGGGCTCCCTTTCTCGTGAGAGTCACTTGCCATGGGATCTTACTAATCATTGTTCTGAGTTTGTTAAAATTGGCTTTCCTAAAATCCAGGGTACGTGTTTGGCTACACTCAGCTTTTGCTTCTGTTAGAATCAAGAACTCTAGTATAACATGGTCACTTTCCCCCAGAGTTCCCGAAACTGCCACTTTATCCACTAACTCGTCTCTGTTGGTTAGAATCAGGTCAAGGATAGCCGATCCTCTAGTTCCTTCCTCCACTTTCTGTAGGAGGAAGTTATCAGCAACATAGGTCAGGAATTTCTTGGAGGGGCCATGTTTGGCTGAATAAGTCTCCCAACAGATATCAGGGAAATTGAAGTCTCCCATTACTACCACATTGTGCCTCCTTGAAACAATGGCAATTTGTTTTTCAAAAGTTCCATCCTCATCTTCTCCTTGATTGGGTGGTCGGTAGTAGACTCCAACCGCCATGTTCGTTTTATTCTTTGCCCCCTTTATTTTAACCCAGATGCTCTCAATGGGGCTGCCAAGCTCCTCTTCCTGTATCTCTGTGCAGAGATACGTATTTTTAACATACAGTGCAACTCCACCTCCCTTTCTGTTGCTTCTGTTCCTTTTGAACAAGTTATACCCTTCAATTGCTGTATTCCAGTCATGGGAGTCATCCCACCAGGTTTCAGTTATCCCTATCAAGTCGTACCTGCCCTCATGTATCAAGAGTTCAAGTTCGTCTTGTTTATTGCCCATACTCCGGGCATTAGTATAGAGTCCATTTGCGGCCTGAACCAGGAAGAAACCAGTAGGAAGAAACCAGCAAAGGGATGGCTCACCTGGAGTGTAGATTGAAGCTCCATGTGTTCTGTCTTCTTCCAAGAGCCATCTTATTTATTATTTATTTATTGAACTTATACCCCACTCTTCGGCCAGAACAGGCTCTCAGAGTGGCTTACAAAGATTAATAATAACAGTCCCTGCCCTCAGGCTCACAACCTAAAAGACATGACACAAAAGAAAAGGGATTGGGAAAGAGGAGGAAGAATGCAAAACTCAGGCATCTTGCCCAAGCAAGCCTGGTATTTCTTCCCAAGACACAAGACAACATCAGAAGCAGGTTTGTGCCAGACCCAGCACCCAAAACCGCTGCCTGGAGCAGCCCAGCATGCACCCTGCAAGCCTCCATTAAGAGTAGTCTGTCAGAAGCTACTCTCTGAACCATCAGCCTACTGCCAACTTCTCAAGACCGGCAAAGAGAAGCAAGACTTGCCAAACCTCTGCCGAAGCCTCCCCACTCCCCCTTTAGTCTAATTGGTCTCAAGAGTCAATACCACCCCCAGTTATAGGAAGGAGGCTGCTACCAGCTCACTTTACAGTGGAAGAATGGAAAGAAGGGCAGAACAACATCTTTTGCGGGGGGTGGGGGAGAGACAAGAGAAGAACTGACCACCATAAGCTCTGAAAGTTGGGGAGCTACAGCCACACAAATACTCCCCAGCAGCCCCCCCAGCAGCCCCCCCAGCACAGCCTACACTCACATCCACAACCTCCTTACCTCACTCATCTTGCTGCTGCTGCTAAATTAAGTCTCTGCCACGCCCACCTCCTTTTTTAAAGCAGAGCCAGCCAATCACAGGACACCATACACAGCTGCCACAGGCTATGGCAGCATAGAGATAAAAGAGTTAAGAGTTGCAACACACAGGAATTTACCTGTATTTCCCATATGCAAGGTGGGAACTCAAACCATTCTTATCTCATATCTCTGTGTGCTATTCCTTTGTATTGGTTGCCCTCCATTTTCACCTGGTAATTGGAGGCGTGGCTAAAGTTTCATTGAATGATTAGGAAGGGGAAGTTAGGAGGGTGTGGCCAACCCAAAGCACCTTTAAGAAGCTGGTTCTTCTGCAGTAGATTATTTCTAACTGGATTGGGAAGGAGGATAGAGATAAGAGAAGCCTGTGCTCTCTGTGCATGGAGACACCAGCAAGTCACCTGGAAGTCCTTTTAGTAGGGTGATTTGAGGAGTGGGGGAGGCCTGGGCAATACTTTTTACATACCCAAACTATGTACGGCTACTTACATGGGCTGCTCCTTTCTTTGATAGCTATTTGGTTGCAGGACTGCTCATACTGCAAAATGTTGTATTTACTTAAGAGTAAGCAACCCTGAACATGGTGATCTAAATAACCATGCATAGGGTCCCACTGAAAGGCTGCAATCCTATACATTCTTACCTGGGGATAATTCCCAATGAATGTGCAACACTTTGATTTGTTATAATCAGAGACATGGTGTGTGTGATGTTTGGCTCCATACTCTGAAAAGCTTCAGCAGCTGATTTCTTAGCTATAGAAGGCCCGGGCATTTTTCTGGCCAGTTGACAATTCCAACCCCTACACATGCAAGCTGCTATATGAGGTGTATTCCTAAAAACTTTCTCTTTTAACCTTCAACATTAAGAAGCAAGCTTCCAGCTTGTAGATGTTGATTCTAACTATTTGTATAAGCTACTTGGAAGTGTTCAGGCTGGCTTTAATCATTTAGGTAGTGTCTGCAAATGGTGCAAGGGGTCAGGAACTGTCTTTACACTTTCTGTGTTTACTTTCCTAAATGCCTCCATCTCGCCACTCCAGTATCCGCCCTTTATCCACCACACTGCCTGCCTGCCTGCCTGCCTGTTCTAGAAAAAAGTGCATTTTTCTTTCTTTCTTTGTTTGTTTCCAATACCGTTAATTGGGGTCACCCCCCCCCTTTTTTTTTTTTTACTACTCAGCACACTCTGTCTTTTGTAACGTGACCAGACGACGCTGTTGCCCGGGCTGCTGCTGAGCTATGTTTCCATCCAGAAAGAGCAGGATGGGGAGCTCTCCACAGGGAGAGCAGCTGCTTTTAGGGCTGCTCCTCAAACCATCACTACAGGCAAACTGGGGCGAGTTGGGAAAGTCTCCATGGGACACAAAGGAGGGCGGGAAGGCAGGCAAAGGAGCTGCCCGCCCCACCTAGCTCAGCATCCCCGCAGAGCCGTTTGGAAGGGCGGGCAGGAAGCATCGCTCACCCCAGCCCAGGCCCCCTGCAGTAGGTTTGGAGGCCGGCCTCCCCCGAGACACCCTCGCATACAGACGCGGAGGTTTCCCAGACGGCGGGGAGGGAGCAGCAGATGGGACACGGAACGAAAGCAACAACTCCCCCAGTCCTCAATTTGGACCAGGAATCCTCTCCCACTCCCCAGGACACTGCCTGGGGCGTCCAGGCGCATCCCGGAACAACGCGGACCGTCCGGAGATCTCGGCTAAAGCTCCACAAAACAGCCCTGCAATCAGGTCCGCAAACAAGGGGCTGCGGCTCTACACTTTCGTAGGTCTATGCGACCGCCTCGGCTGGCCACTACCAATATGGCCGACCAGCAAATACAGTATACTGCGTCAGCCGCTTCCAAAATGGCGAACCCCTCGTCGTTCCCAACATGGCCACTTGGAGGAAGCACGCTGTTCCTTCCCTGCTTCGCCGGAAGTTAAGCTCTCCCTCGTCACGGCCAACATGGCTGCCAGGAGGAGACTCGCAGCTGCTTCCTTCCCTCCCTCGCCGGAAGTTGCGCCCCCCTTGTCACTCCCAACATGGCCGGGAGGAAGGGATGGCCGCGCCTGCTTCCTTCCCTCCCCGGAAGTTGTGTCTCCTTAGTCACGCCCACCATGGCCGCCGGGAGGAAGAGACGGCAGCGCCTGCTTCATTTCCTCCCTCGCCGGAAGTTGCGTCTCCTTAGTCGCTCCCGGCATGGCCGCCTGCGGGAGACGTGCTCCTCCTTGCTTCCCTTCTTCCCGGAAGCAGCGTGCTCCCTCCCTGCTAGTCAGCCGGGGGGCAGGAAGTGGTCGCGGCACGGCTGTCTGCGGCGCGGCTGGCGGGGATTCGGGCCGGGACTCCTCCCTCTGCAGGCAGCCGCGGCCCAGCTCCGCTCCCGGCGAAAGGGACGGGCCCCGGCCCCGTGGCATGGACCCTGCAGCCCCCGCCCTGCGCCCCCCAGGAGCCGCTGCAAGCAGAGCCGTCCTCCCGCTCACGCTGGCCAGCCCGGGCCGCCCTCCTCCGCAACAGGCTCTGCCCCTCGCAGGTGGACGTCGCCTGCACAAGGAGGCTCTGGAGAGGAGAGGGGCTCCTGCTGTTGGCTAGCCCACCCGGCCCGGCTCCCTCTCCTGTCTGGCATCGGCTCTCGGGGGGGGGGGGGGCTTCGGGGAGAAAAATGACTTTACCTCCCCCGAAAGGGAGGTGGGCTGTGCTGCTAACATCGCTGCCCCCCTTCTTCCTCCGCGACCCAAGTGAAGACCTTTCTTTTCTCCCAGGCATTTTAATCATCTTAAATCATTTTAATCTTGTAGTTGTTCTTAACTCTGTTATTGTAACTGCTGCTGCTAGCTCTGCTGTTTGTTATTGTGGAGGAAGGGGGGGCTGGCTGGCCCGCCACACCCCCACCCTTTCCTACCCCAAAGGAACCAACCCCAGAGATCTCAAGGTACCAGATTGCCAGCCTCAGCTGTCTGCAGTCCTGCTTGGATCTCTGTTGAGGGACTCACCTTCAATTCTGTAACCTGGATTTAGATAGTGAAGCCACAGAGTACTACAAAACCCACGTGGGGTAAAACCACGACAAGGTTTATTCTGGTAGCATTTAAACAACAAGATTAGGGAAATGAGAGAAGCACACAAAATAAAGAGAAAGACACTTTAGTATACAGAAATAGAGCTAAAACACAATAAAACCCGATTCCTTAATATCTCTCAGGCATACACCTATGTTACCTGAGGGTATTCTCTTCAAGGGTTAAATCCAGCACAGCCTTGCCGCCCGAGGAGAACTACTCCATCTACCCGCAGGTCTGAGATGGGTAAAACTCCCACAAGGCTTGCCTTTCACTAGAGCCCTCAATCCAGCTAATTTTACCAGGAGCTGCCTGGGGTCCTTGGCTTACCGCCATTACCACAGTCGGGTAGGACAAAGACAAAGACCAAAAACCACGCCTTGGGAAATATACCTTTCCCCCCCCCTCTCTTCCTCTGCTGCCTCTTAGCCAATCACCATGCACCTCACCTGGCCAGGCAGGGGGAAGGGAACTCATGGCTTGAACTATATTTACATATGAACGCTTTCAGCCTGACTCCTCCAGACCTCCAGGCGGCAGGCCCCATCTTATGTTTTACACATGAGGACGCGTGTGTGTGTGTGCGTGCATGCATGCAGGAACCCCCAAGGGCCCCTCTTTCTACATGCTAACTATGCACACCCCACCCCAGCCGGTTCACACCTGAGGTGTGTGTGTGTACCCCCAAAGGCTCGTTTCTCCACAGTTATTAATCTGTGGTTTTTAATTTTATATTATATTGTATTGTATGGTTTTAACTGTTGTAAACCACCCAGACAGCTTCGGCTATTGGGCGGTATAAAAATGTATTAAATAAATAAATAATGTTGCTTCCTTCTAGTTACCTTTTGAAGGAACAAATTTATCGGCATAGGCCTGAAAATCAATAGGGAAAGTTTTGATGTCCTGCTTTAGAGACAAGAAACTCATATTTATCATACAGAGCCATAAAGCATGATGCTTCATTCTCATGTTATCACCAATGCTCTCTTTGGGTTTCAAAACGATTGGAGCTATTGAATAATGGTTACAATCCTTAATACATCATCCACATGCCAAAGAATAGAATACTGTGGAGAAAGCCAACCTAAGCCCCCTTTCTGACACACACACACTCACAAAGGTGGGGGGAAGGAGACCCAGGGGGGGAGACAGCCAGTCTCCACAGAGGCCAAAGGGGACAAACAACATCTGCATAGAATCACCCCAGGGGGAAAGACAGGAAGCATTGCCAGGTTTGTCAATGCTCTCGTATATCAGCCCCATCTACATAAGACTTGAATACCTCTCCAGAGCAGACACTTCGGCACCCCTAAGAAAGGACCACTCAACACCACAGGATGGGACCATTAAGCAAGTGGCTTCAAAGGGACCCCACCCCACGGGGGGAAGGCGTCACCCCACCTGACCCAAAAGGCCGCCCCTCAGGGAGGGTGGCAACCCACCTGATTACGGAGGGAGGGGCTACCTGAGACACCAAGGTATAAAACACCCTGCGCAAGGGAACTGAGTTGTTGGACCTGACCCCCAATCTTGCCCCATGCCTGGGGTAAGGGAACGAAGGATCGGCAACCCCGGGTAGCAGCACCCGGCGTGCTCCAGCTAGCTGAAATCGCTGGCCGCTTGGGTTGACCGGACCCCCGGGAAACCAAGCTGAAATCACTGGCCGCTTGGGTTGACCGGACCCCCGGGAAACCAAGCTGAAATCACTCACAAGCCGCTTGGGTAGACCGGACCTCCGCTGGGAACCCAGCTAGCCGCTTGGGTAGACCGGACCTCCGCCGGGAACCCAGCTAGCAGCGTGCGGTTGACCGGCCCTCTGCTGGAGCCCAAGCTGAACTAACTAGCTGAGAGCCCTGAAATCACGGTGTCCTTGAGACTTCTTGCTTGCTACTTTGTACAGTACTGATAAGCTGTATTGCTGGCGTGTCTGGGTTTGTGAAGGTAATTTTGTAAATAAACTTGTTTTATAAAAGATACTTTTGTGGCTATAAGTTATCCCTTTGTTCTGGGCTAAGGGTGATAGTCGCTGGGGACCTCGGAGAAGGCCCGCCCCAGGACTCGCTACCCCCCTTAGCATTGAACCCGCGCAGAAGACCAGGTTGTCGGTCTTCCACTAATACATATTACAAGATCCTCCAGATACCTCTGTAAGGAGGGTGAGGGTGAGGGTGCTCCCAGATGGACAGTTCTTAGCACTAGTAATCAGAAGACACGGAGCAGCTCTTCCATCTTTCCCTCCTGACTGGATCTTCAGTGGTCAGAAAAAAGACAGAAGTGCGGGAAAACACTGGAGGGTTGCAAATGTTAAATGTTGCTGTCTGGACCACGCCCCCTTGAAATTCTTTAAATGAGGCGGGGTAATTGCGCAATAAGCGCCTCATCTGAGAGCAGCCTGAAATTGGGCCTTGTCGAGCAGAGAAGGTAAAAGCCAAAGAAGGTTCAAGTTCACGTCTCCCTAGTGTCACTCTCTAGGATCATATTCTCAAAAAAAACGTCATTACAGCCTGTTCGCTTCTTAGTGGGAATGGGGGGGGGGCCCTGGTCCGACTCTTTCTATCTAGCACACGTTACTGCTCTGTGGGGCTGCTCCATCGTCCCAGTACCGACTTGGAGATCTCTTATTCCTGCTGCTTGGCGTAGGCTCTCCAGCTGCACTCACAGCATAATATGGTTAGGCTTTTCATGACTGAAATGAGCTGCTGTTTTTACTGCTTTTCTGACTTTTTATTGCCTGGGGTCTGCTGTTTGTGTTTATATTCCTACTGTTTAAACGGAATGGATAGTAAATTGATCAGTTGTTGTGGAAGGCCACTTTATATGAAAGTGGCATAAAATAATTAACATACCAAAAAATAAACCAGAGACAAAACTAGGCCAGACCTTTCCATTGTTTTGGGGTGAGAGAGTCAAGAGCACCTTTTGGGTGAGGAGACTGAGGTTTCGAGCAGCTGCAATGGGGGGGGGGGGAAACGAAAATGGCTAAAGATCTAGCCCCCACTTTCCTCTCTGAGGGATTAGCAGCCCTTCTGGGCAGTGCCCCCTCCTCAGCACAGAATACACCTATTACAGCTCTTATGCCCCCGGTGGATCTCATCCCATCTAAGAAGGGGACAGTAAAGCATCACTGGGCACCTGCGCCTGGAAAACATCATTTAAACACATGATGCTACATAATTCCAGGTTGCTGTGGCTGAAGCGGTGAGCCTGGTGACTCCTGCTGCAGGTATGAGCGGCCGACATCCAAGGTCCGGTTAGCGCTACAGGCGAACCAGAGAGATAACGACAAGCCAGAATTCCTGGACAGCACGTAACAGCCTGCTGCTGGGAGCTCCCCTCACTTATTCCAAGGTCCAGCCATTTCCAACATGGAGGGGGTGACTCGTGATGTCTCCTGTAATTGCAGATGGCTAGAAAATCATAGTTCAGTGTAACAATTTGAGAGAAAAAATTACCAGATCCATTTTCACCAGAGTGAACAACCCGCTCGGCCATGAAACTCACTGGGTGACTTTGGGCCAGTCACTAACTCTCAGCCTAACCTACCTCACAGGGTTGTTGTGAGGATAAAATGGAGAGGAGGAGGAGGATTATGTAAGCCACCTTGAGTTCCTTGCAGGAAAAAAGGCGGGATATAATTATAATAAATAAATAAATAAAATAAAATAAATAAAAATGAAAATGCCACATTCAAAAACAGGTGACAAAGACCAGCACCCATATTTTCTCTTGCACATCCCCATGAAAACTTTCCAGTGATAGCATGTTGCAAGCAGCGTTAAAGTTTCCTACACTTGATTCCTCAGCAAAGCCACATGTCCTCCTGCATGTCAACAGCATTATGCAGGGATCACAATGCATTGTGTTGGCCATTCCTAAACACAGTTGATCTACAAGGCAGGCACAGGACTTGCCAAGTTATCTCAATGAACTGCAGTGCCAGTGTGGAAACACTGTTGAATTGTTAAACACATGATGCTACATAATTCCAGATTGCTGTGATAAGGGGAGATGAGTTGGGGGGGGGGGGGATAGAGTACAATCATCTGGGGGGACCATAGGACTATCTTAAATGCTACACCACCATTGTAAACTCTCATAAATAGGGAAACTAAATTAAATTTTACTATTGATAAGGCTTTAAGTTTACTTGTTTCCTTTTAAAAGCTGGAACACTTGGAGCGCCAAGATTCTAGCAAGCAGAGTCTGATTAAATGCTAGCACTAGTCTTGAGTGTGCCAACTGCTTAGGGACTACTTCAGTGGGACTCCTAACACATTTGGAGCAGCGACTTTGACCATCCATCAGTCGAGAAAAGGACAACATCTTTCAAGTTAGACAGCTGTATTTTTGTTTTCGTGTTGTTTTTGTTTTTAAACAGACATTTGTACACTTTGTTACAAAACTGTAGAGAGCTACCACTCCATTTAAAATCACTTTTTTGGTCGGCAAACATTGTAAAATCTTTGTGTGCAATTACTGTGTATTTACACGGCTTCCTGTTAGTGATTTTCAATTATTATTATTTTAGACAACATTGCACACTCAACATAGGACATGGCTTAAGATAAATATATTAGTAAATAAATATTCTGAGAACATCTTTCCATAAATGAAATGTGCTGCTATACATATACAGAATATACACAAGTTGTTTTCTATCTTTAGAAACATTAAAAATTGTAATGAAGGAGAAAGAGCCCTTTAACCATATTACAAATCTTTACAGTAAATTTTATACAAAACTGTGTTTAAGTGCTACAGAAGTTTAATTTTCTTTAAAAATTTTTTTTATTTTTTTTAAATAGTGCCTCGTGAACCCATCAAGCTGGCAAAAATTAATTTAATAGGAAGGCCTTTTGGAGTAAAAATGTCTCTTGTACTGACCATTACAAAACCTTTGTCATGAACTGGCTCCAGACAGAGAAAAATTGTAGAAGCACGAAATAGGAAGGCTGTGGAAGCAATGAAGCCACACAGCAGGGTAGGGGGAGAGAATTTCCTGTCGAGTTTTTCAGGTCAAGTGACAAAGTGCCCGAGACATGCCAGCTTTACCTGGCAGCCTTTTCCTACCCGCTGGGCTACTAGCTGTTCAGATAAGCCTATGGATCAGTGGCTCGCTTTGAAATACAGGTTGCTGTAACTAATTCTTTGAGTGGTTATCTGTGCAGTCACACTTATCGGACCTGTGGCTGTGCAAATGAGCATTTTGGAAACTTCTAGAGCTTAGAAGAGCATGCAGCTTCTGCCCCTGAGCAGGAAAATTCTGCTACTGCATGCATCAAGGAAGGGGCAACAGCTCTCCCCTCAGTCACTTGGAAACGGCTACGAACCCAAGCCAAAGCGGCGGGGAAGGAGGGAGGGTTGCGTGACTGCAAAGAGGACCACTCAGAGAACTACAGTTACAGGTAAGCAACCTGCCCTTCGTCTTCATGGTCTCTGTACAGTCACACATAAAGCAGGCTGATAAACTCAGCATATGAGTTTGGGTACAGGCACCCAAAGGCCCTGCAACTGACATCATCTCCATGAGACTATCATTTTGGGCCATCAATGACACGCCGTGAGATGCCTTGAAGGAACAACTGCCGCCCCCTGGCTCCTCTGATGGGGAGAGGCTCCACAGAGAGCGGGGCAGGTGTCGTTATAAACTGGTACCACAGTGGCTATTTGAAAAGATATCCAACAAAGACTAATAGGAAACTTTTAAATTCCTAAGTGAGTCCTGAGAACTGACCCAAAATGAGGTTCAACACACTAATAATATTTCAGGAAGGCAAAAGGAGAGGCCTCTCCTTAGTTCAATGCAATCTGGAAATGAAGAAACTGCAATGCAATGAAGAAACTGGAAACAAGGCCCTATGAGGAGAGACTGAAAGAACTGGGCATGTTTAGCCTTCAGAAGAGGAGACTGAGGGGAGATATGATCGCACTCTTCCAGTACTTCAAGGGATGTCACACAGAGGAGGGCCACGATCTCTTCTCGATCATCCCAGTTTGCAGGACACGGAATAATGGGCTCAAGTTACAGGAATCTAGATTCCACCTAAACATCAGGAAAAAATTCCTGACTGTTAGAGCAATAAGACAATGGAATCAACTACCTATGGAGGTGGTGGGCTCTCCCAGTCTGGAGGCATTCAAGGTGCAACTGGACAATCATCTGTCAGGGATGCTTTGACCTGGATTCCTGCACTGAGCAGGGGGTTGGTCTCGATGGCCTTGTAGGCCCCTTCCAACTCTACTTTTCTATGATTCTATGATTCTAAGAGACCTCAAACCTACAAGGATATTGGCAACATTAGGTCACAATAACCATGGCCAGCCAACACCAGTAAGGTTGCTTGAGCAAGAAACGCATAGCTGACTTGTGACAACATACAGCTGGAAGTCGTCCTCATCAACAGTTTGCTTTCATTTCTCACCCTCTTGTGCATGTGCGCATGCGTATGTGTTAGCTGTGCCCTGCAGATGCATGTGTTGCTACCCATCCATAATGGGAGGGTGCAGATGCACACAATTGGTTACAGACAATGCACCCACAGAAAATAGATTTGATAGTCCGGAGGACGTCACAGATGGATCATATACTGCAAACAGAAGTATGTACAGGGAAAAAGAGGTATGAAACATACACAGAACCATGGCCAGTCCCTCAGGGAGGATACTCCTGTACGGGACCTTTAAGGATGCAAGGAGAGATCACAGAATCTATGATTAAAAAAACATAATATTGAAGGACCAAGGCTGGAGAAGCAGACAGTTGCTCCGTGACCATGTTGCTAAAGCTCTGAACTAGGAATTCCCCATCCTGCCATGGTCTTGTAAATATGATGCTTGTCCCATCACCATTGGCAAAGGAGAAGGAACAATAGGCAGGTGTAGAAACAACTCCCATTACGATCATGGAAAGAACATGCACTCTACTGTATACAGCAGCAGTGGATACGGTGAGCAAGAGACAAGCTTCTTGCCAGGGGAAGATCGGAGGAAGCAAAAGTGATGGAGGCTGCTGCGCCGGCATGCCCCTCCTTTTGCCTCCAGTCCACTCACAGGGAGTGTGCAGAGGAACCCAGTACCCGATAACCAATGAGAACATGTTTGTTGAACATGCAGCACATGAAGGAGGTGTTGCCTACTGGAACTTGGATAGGGTGGTTCCTCAGCTCTGGCTGGAATGAGGCCAGTCTGTTTTGGGCAACTAGGTGCTCCAACCAACGTATTGACATGTACTCAGATGGTCAATAGGATGTAATCCTCATTCAACCTTGAGTATGATACTGTTTACCAGCCTCAGAATGATGCATTCATGAAAACAGACACTGACAAAGCCAGAGAACTGAGGGAGGGGAAATAAACTGTAAAGGAGAGACCAGCTAAAGGCAAACCAAAAGGAGGTTCAATGAAGAAAGAAAGTGCAATCAGCAGCCCTGAAATGGCATGCAGACCGTCCAGATCCTGCTCCAGAGGAAATGAGGCAAGCGGCTAATTCATTCCTGCCCTGAATGCTTTGTCATAGTATTCAAAGAGGAGTTTGGCTTGTTTCACCTCCTCCACAAATGTGACTGCGGCTTCCAAGGATTGGGTGACCTCCCAGCACAGCCCTTTGAGCCCCTCCAAGCCGCCTTTACTTGCGATTCATACAGAATTGTGTGACCTGGACATACAAGAGGGCCCAGGGGCAACCCTGAAAAGGTACAGAGTTGGGGTTGGGTGAGGGTGAGGCCAGGGTAGGGTGTTTGGGTTGGGGCCGGGGTCAGGAAGGTAGGGATGGGAACACCTACCTCGGGGGTTGGTGCTCGCCTTTACTTCGGCGAGCACCCCTCACAAGTGTGAATCCCCGCCGCTGCTCGATCTCCATTGCTGGCAGCGTGGGGTCCCATCGTGTCACTTCCTGCTGCCAGTACTGTGAAATATTTACTGTGAAATATTGGGACGATGCTTTAAAAAAGTTATATCTGCCCTTCCCAGAATTAGTGTAAGTTGCTTGGTGAGGGCACTAGCATGGTGGAAGGCCACAGTAATTAACATTCACTCAAAGAAATGTGCATGATAAGCTGACAACCACTCGTCTATTGCAATCATTCAACTCTCTTGCACGGAGGCTGTTGGGGCACCTTCAGTCAGTACTTCAGTGCGAAAAGCAACCAATGAGTCCTGCTGGCAAACAGGTGCTGCACATGCAGTTCCACAGCCAGAATCGGCACCCAGGGCTGTGCATGCACCCAGCCCCGTCAGGTAGATGGAAGTCATGCATGTTTTCTTCTTGCAATGGGAAGCAGGGACCTGCACCCCCACCAGCAGGGTAAACTGAAAGCTAGGAATTTTAAAAAGTTTTTGTCATGTTATCTGTCTCTCAAACCCCCCACCAGAATTGAATACAAAGTGGTTAAAGCAGCCTTCTCTAACCTGGTGCTCTCCACATATTAGGACTACAACTCCCAGCATTCCTGACTGAGTGGTGGCTGATGGGAGTTGAAGTCCAAAATATCTGGAGGGCACTGGGTTGTGGAAGGCTGCGCTATAGCCTACCATGGAGATGCTTTTCATGGCCACCTCCGCTCATGGAGCACATTGTTATGCCATACGCGCTGCATCTGGGCATGCTCCTCCTTGCCTCACCCCCTTCGCACAGTGAAGGCCCTGCTTGTTCGAATCCTATCCAGCTACACAACCCATCCTGCATGATCTTGGTCTAGTCACTCGTTCTGTGCAGCCTACCTCACATGGTCGTTGTGAGGACAAAGTGTGTGTGTGGGGGGGAACTGTGTCCATCACCATGCGCTCCTTGGAGGAAGGGGTGGGATATAAATGTAGCTAGCAAATAAAGGTGGTATGTGAAATAAGGTCCAAGTTAGTAAGGAGATACACGGCTCTTTTGTTTGTGGGTGGAGGTGCCCGATAACAGCGGTGTCCCGATGCAAGCTCTTCACCCATTAATTTCTCTGGGCGGCTCTCCCTTCTGTCTGCTCGGGAGTCGTGGAAGGATGGCTGCCTCTTTCCCTCTCCTCTGCTGCCATCTGCTGGCCAAAGACTTGTAGGCACTCACGCCGCGAAGGGTGAAATTGCACCCCCTCCGCTCCCGGTTACATTCAGCGTGAGAAGACGGAGACGGCCCAAGCACAGAGCCCCTGAAGGACCGGCCCAGTGCCCTGCCGCGGTCCACCGTCATCCTCGGACTGACAGGGAGCGAGGACGCTGTTTCGGCAGAGCAGAGGGAAAGAAGCAGCTGCAGAATCCAGGCATTCCGAAATTCATCCCATAGGGTGTTTCTGTTACCCACTAACCTTTTCTGCCCTGCCTAAGCTAATTCCAGGCCCCGGGAGATACGCACAGACCCTGGTTTCTTAACCCTAACCCTAGCTTGAGTTTTACCCCTAATCTTGAAACACAGGTATAATCCCCATGCATCCAGACAGCATTCCCAAAGTCATCCCGGAACGTGTTTCTGTTGCCCACTAACATTTTCTGCCCTGCCTAAGTGAATTCCAGGTCCCGGGAGTCACGCACGGACACTGGTTTTCTTGACCCTAACCCTAGCTTGACTTTTCACCCTAATCTTGGAACACAGGTACAATCCTGATGCATCCAGACAGCATTCCCAAAGTTATCCCGGAGGGTGTTTCTCTTGCCCACTAACCTTTTCTGCCCTGCCTAAGCTAATTCAAGGCCCCGGGAGTTGCGCACGGACCCTGGTTTTCTTAACCCTAAACCTAGCTTGAGTTTTAACCCTAATCTTGAAACACAGGTATAATCCCCATGCATCTAGACAGCATTCTCAAAGTCATCCTGGAGGGGATTTCTGTTGCTCACTAACCTTTTCTGCCCTGCCTAAGCTAATTCCAGGCCCCGGGAGATGCGAACGGACCCTGGATTTAATAACCCTAACCCAAGCTTGAGTTTTAACCTTAATCATGAAACACAGGTATAATCCCCATGCATCCAGACAGCATTCCTAAGTCATCCCGGAGGGGGTTTCTGTTGCCCACTAACCTTTTCTGCCCTGCCTAAGCTAACTCCAGGTCCCGGGAGATGTGCACGGACCCAGGTTTTCTTAACCCTAACCCTAGCTTGACTTTTAACCCTAATCTTGAAACACAGGTATAAACCCCATGCTTTCAAGCATCATTCCCAAGGTTATCCCGGAGGGTGTTTCTGCTGCCCACTAACCTTTTCTGCCCTGCCTAAGCTAATTAGCCTAAGCTAATTCCAGGCCCCGGGAGATGCGCACGGACCGTGGTTTTCTTAACCCTAACCCTAGCTTGAGTTTTAACCCAGGGAACACTGCACAGGTTTCCACGCCCCCGCGCTCTTGAGCTACCCCGTTCTCCCAGCATCAGCATGAGCTTCCTTTCTACCTTCCCTCTCCCCCTGCCCCCCCTTATCGTAGTTGTGGGGGGGATTACACAGGCAGAGTATTTTGGGAAATGAATATAGCCCTCCCCTCCATGGCCTTCCAAAAATTCCGAGCAAATTAGATTGTGCCTTTGAGTTTGGGTTTGGAGGGGACGAAGAGAGCAAGACATTTTTATTGCTGCAGAAAGACCGCTAGTGCCTTCAATATGAGACCCTTAAACATCATGGTTTATACCTTTGTGAGTTCTGAAACCCCGCAAGAACTCTTCTTTTGTGAGTGTGCAGTAACAGATTAAGGCTGCAGTCCTGTACACACTTACTTTGGAGTAAAACCTGTTGGGTCGAATTGTATTGTAATGTAGCTTAAAAAAAACCTCCTGTGGAATGCAGTGCATCCTCATTTTAGGGAAGAGCCACTTTGTGTGTGAACCCCCAACATTTTTAATAGATCCTTCCAAAAATGCCTCTTGGAGCCCTGCGTCCAAGCTCTGGTGCCAGTACGGTTTACAAATGTACTGAGCTAAGAACAAAGGAAGAACCGTGCTGGATCAGACCAAATGTCCATCGAGTCCAGTGCCTGATTTGCAATGATTTGATCTTGGTACCTAGGAATTAAAAATGTCCCCTCATCTACCCGGCCCCACTTTGTGCAAGGCTTTCTCCTTAAAAAAAAATAAAAAAAAAAAATGGTTCTGGTCTCTTAAGAATTGGAAAATTATTGTTCAGCTGTGTGTAAACTTAGTAGGACTACTTTACACCTTTTGCGTCTGCTTTGCGGAGGCTTCTCCCCCCTCCCTTTGAAGCACTTTGGTACAGTTAGTTTTGCCTGTGAAACACTTGAGGAGAGTGACTGGAAGTTGGGAGGAAGTGCTGTGTGTGTGTGGAGTTCTGTAAGTGTCCGGACTGGTGCCCCAGGGCCACTGCGTGTGAGTACATGCAAAAGGGAGTTTTATCCTCCGTCTACTGAAAGTTCCATCGGATCCTCACAAACATGTTTTCAGGCTGGGTCTTCTCTTTTCCATCACGCAGAAAGCCAAAGAGGTCAGAGAAATAGTCCCTCACATTCCAGAACTGGGGCCTGCCTTTGCCTTTCTTCCTCCTCCCTCCCCACCCCTCTTTGCCTTTGTGCTCTCTTTTCCAGGGTAAGCCTGAGGGCTGGGACTGCCAGGTTGCTTTTTATTGAAGTAAAAGCCACCCTGGAAGCCCTTTTGGGTTGAAGAGTGGGATGAACAGGCTTAAAGAAATAAATAACTTGTCCTATGATCCCAGCTGGAGCATTCAGCAGAACCTTCGGCCAGCTCTAGTTAAGCATGTCCTAAGGAACATCGTCCTTTGCATGAAGCGGCTGTGCCGTGACTTTCCAATAGGAGGCTGCAGAATATATTGAGCCGTTTAGGAAGTGTAAACAGCCTTCAGGATATTGATTCTAAAGAGAGTTGTTGCCCTTAAAGTCTCTCAAAGCCTTGCTACAGAGAAAGGAGAACAGCAAAAATGGAGGAGCGAGAGAATGATTTGGATGTTGATTTATTCAAGGTATTCATATACTGCTTTTCAGACTTAACTCACCAAGCATTTTACATGAAATTATTAAAACAATAAAATCAATCAAATTATGCAACCAAACAAAAAAGACAAGCAATTATTTGTCTTGGAGAAGTTGATTCTGGTTCTCCTCTCCTCAGGGCAAGATGGGAGCCTGCATGCCAGTGTGCCACCCTCCAGTGGAACTTGGGAACTGGGGCAGGGCTACGGTGCCCATGAAATCCACACAGAGAATCCCCATGCCTGCTGACATTCACAGAGGGCTTGACCCATCCATGGCCATTCTATTCCAGGCATAATTCTGTGGGCCACCTTTGATGTGTTGCTCATAGAACAGGGGAATCATAGAGGCTGAAGGGGCCATTGAGGTCATCACAGACAACCCCCTGCTCCATGCAGGAATCCAGTCTCAAGCATCCAGTCTCAAGATGGCTGTCCAGACTCTGCCTGAAGACCTCCAGCGACAGAGAGCCCACCACCTCCACAGGCAATTGGTTCCCTTCTCTGACTGCTGCGAGGGTTAGGACGTTATTCCTGAGGTTCAGCAGCCGAAATCTGCCTTCCTGGAACTTAGGCCCCTATCTCGTGTCTTCAACGACAGAGGACACATTGCGGCCTCTTCTCTGTGACAACCCTTTCTGTACTTGGAAAGCGCTAACATATCCCCTCGATCTTCTCTTCTAGAGGCTAAACATACCCCGTTCCATCCATCTTTCCTCATAGGACTAAGTTTCTAGTCTCCCGATTATCTTTGTTGCCCTTCTCCAAGCTCATTTCAATTTAGATGAATCCTTCTTCAAGTGTGGGGATCAAACCAGGACACAGTATTCAAGGTGTGCTCTGACCAGAGCAGAGGACGGTGAAACCATCACTTCCCATAATTTTGTAATTGTGCTTCCATTAATCCTAAAATTGCATTTGCCTTATTTAATTATTTATTTATTTATTATATTTATACCCCGCCTTTTTTCCTGCAAGGAACCCAAGGCGGCTTACATAATTCTCCTTCTCCTCTCCATTTTATCCTCACAACAACCCTGTGAGGTAGGTTAGGCTGAGAGTCAGTGACTGGCCCAAAGTCACCCAGTGAGTTTCATGGCTGAGCGGGGACTAGAACCCGGATCTCCCGGGTCCCAGTTGAGCACTCTAACCACTACGCCTTCTTTGCAGAGCTCTTGATACTCCTTTACTGCCTTAGCTTCCACACTGCCTGTCCTCGAGCATCAGCCTCTGAGGACTTGCCAATTTCAGAAGACCTCTCAGAGCCTCGACTGGCACACCCCACCCCCAGGGACCTGCAACTCCTCCTGCCCTAGAAGAGATGGCTTAGGCTGCCTGGACATCCCACTGGTTGCTCTCCCATGGTGGTTTCTGGAGGTGTCCCCTCTTCTCCTCTGTGTCCCATTGATCTGCCTCTTAAGGGCACCATCTCTGTGTCTGGTTGAGCCTGCAAGTGGGCAGAGAGCGCTCCTAGTGGTGGGTGATCCCCACACACCCACGGGGAACAAAACATACCGGAGTAGTGAAAAAGGCTACCTCATGAGCCCTGCTGCTTATTCAAATGTGACAGATGGTTAACTCCACCCCTGTCAGATGTCCGACTCCAATCCCGGAGGTCCTACCTCCAGAGGTCCTGCCCTGGATGGAGGGATCGCTTGTCATGCAACCGTGGACCCATACGCTGAGGGTTTAGGCTAGGGACGCCAGAGGAAACCGAAATGGACTCAAATTTGTTCGAATTTCAAGAATCTGACCCACGGATTCTGCACCAGACTGTCTCTTCCAGACTGGTGGGGATTCCATTGAGGACTGGACTTTTGACCTTCCATAATTTGGCACAAATTTTGTCGTATGAAAATACGGAAAATAAAAGAAGAAACACCCACCAAAAATGCACATTTTCCCTATAGGCTAAATCATACAAATACACGTTAGTGTATGTTGGGGGGTGGGGTGGGCATTTTTGGGGAATTTGTGGATTTGTTTACGAATGCATTTGCGCAAAATCCGATTCCGTCAGTGCGCAGACGATGCAACAAAAGCTGCCTGAACATCTGCAAAATGTAGACGGAATGGATTTTACAATCTCCGTACACCCCCGGCATACATGTGTAGAACTGGAAGTGACTACACAGCGGTCCTTTGCAACACCATGCTCAGAAGTCTGTGGCTCATGCTGGCTCAGCTTGTCTGAGTGTGGAAAGCTAAGCAGGGTCAGGCCTGGTTATTACTTGGATGGGAGACCCCTCCTCTAGTTTCCTACATTGAGCAGGGGGTTGGACTCGATGGCCTTGTAGGCTCCTTCCAACTCTATGACCTATGAATCGCTGGAGGTCCTGCCTCGGATGGAGGGATCACCTGATGGGGTCATGTGACCCGTCCACAAACTCATCATGCCACCATGAACCAATAGAGAGAGGTTTCAGACAGCTGCTTTTGATGGGGGAACAAAGGACACCACATAAAAACTAGTTTTCTACAGAAAAAGAAGACCACCACAGCAGGGCTCACAATGGGATGTGCCTCTGCAGCTCTCCCCTTGACAAGGGAAAGTACCATTACACAGCTCTCCCTCTGCTGATATGCAAATAGACATCCCAAATTAGGTAAAGGGCTTACCTCTGAGTAAGTAATAGTCATGAGTGATACCCACCGGATATTCTGGGGAACTGGATTCTGCACGCAATCCCTCACTGCTCTCTCGCTCTCTCTCCACAGCCCCCCCCCGTTTATTTTTTCTAGCTTTATCAACCCCCAACTTTGGTGTAATCTTATGCACGTTTAGACAGAAAGAAGTCCTACAACTCTCAGCATTCCCAAGCCAGGGGAGTGCTGCAAGTTGTAGGACTTCTTTCTGTCCCAAACACGCATGAGATTGCATCCTTAGTGTGCTTAACTCCCAAGCTGCCCCCCTCTGGAAGCATTCTTTTTTTTTTCCACTTTCAATTTTTTATTTCTATATAAAACAAACACAAAATATCAAACATATAACAATTAAGAAAACAAAATAGACCTCCGATTTTCTTCTACAGCAAATATGGTGTGTGTGGTGTGGTGTAGTGGTTAGAGTGTTGGACTGGGACTCAGGAGATCCGGGTTCTATTCCCCGCTCGGCCATGAAACTCACTGGGTGACGTTGGGCCAGTCACTGACTCTCAGCCTAACCTACCTCATAGGGTTGTTGTTGTGAGGATAAAATGGAGAGGAGGAGGAGGAGGAGGAGGAGGATTATGTAAGCCGCCTTGGGTTCCTTGCAGGAAAAAAGGCGGGGTATAAATATAATAAATAAATAAATAAAGGTAACAATAATTTTTCTTACTTGAGAATCAGAATGAGAAATCTCTTTCTTCCCGTTGTCCCAAATTCACTTATTATTCCATAAATCCACAAACAAACAAATCATTATTTTCCAGTCTCTGCAAAAAGTCAATTAGAGGTTTCCACTCAATAATAAACGCAGATGTTGTCCTTTCTCTGATTAATGTTGTAAGTTTGGCCATCTCTGCCAGCTCCAGCATCTTGACCAACCATTCTTCTGTCGTAGGCACTGCTGGACCTTTCCATTTCTGTGCATATAGTAGTCTCGCTGCCATTGTCATGTATAAAAATAAAGTTCCATATCTTCCTTCTAGCTGACTGTCCATTATTCCCAATAGAAAAGCCTCTGGTTTCAATTGAAAAGTAA
Organism: Shinisaurus crocodilurus; assembly: GCA_021292165.1. Taxonomy (NCBI): domain Eukaryota; kingdom Metazoa; phylum Chordata; class Lepidosauria; order Squamata; family Shinisauridae; genus Shinisaurus; species Shinisaurus crocodilurus. Next base: position 225,897,453 of record CM037880.1, on the reverse strand, counting down.
TCTTTAAAATCTTTTGCATTAATAAATGAATTTCAACCCAAATTTTTTTAGCTTTCTTACATGTCCACCACATATGATAAAAGGTTCCTTCCTGTTGTTCACATTTCCAACATATATCTGATGCACCGTTATACATTCTAGCCAATTTCTCCGGAGACAAATACCAACGATACATCATCTTATAAAAATTATCTTTAAGACTAGAGCATAAAGTAAATTTCAAACCTTTTAACCACATATTTTCCCGTTGTGTCATTAATATATTATAGCCAAAATTTTGAGCCCATTTTATCATACATTCCTTCACTTGCTCTTCCTCAGTTTCAAATTTCAACAAAAGCTTATACATTCTTGAAATAAGATGTTCATTTAGACATAATTCCCTTTCAAAGTCAGATACACTCTGTTCAAAATCATACAACCTTTTATCAACTTTAAACCTTTCTACCATCTGTAAATAGGAAAACCATTGACATGTATGACCTTCTTTTATCAGTTCTTCTCTTGATTTTATTTTACATTCATCTTGTGAAAACTTCAGCAAATCACGATATGTCAACCAACTGTATTTACTTAACATTTCTCTTCTATGATGGGCTTCTTGTGCTGATAGCCACAATGGTACTCTTTGACAAAACCTAGGTTTAGATTTATTCCAAATTTTCAAAATGGCACTTCTAACACAGTGATTATTAAATTCTACATTCACTTTAACTTTATCATACCACATGTACCCATGCCATCCAAATCTCAAATCATATCCCTCTAAATCTAATAATCGACTATTTTTCAACAGAATCCATTCTTTGATCCATACTAAACAACAAGCAGCAAAATATAACTTCAGATCAGGTAGACCCAACCCCCCTCTTTCTTTTGCATCCTGTAAAATCCTAAACTTAACCCGTGGGTTTTTCCCTTGCCATACAAATCTGGATATATCCTTCTGCCATTGTTTAAATGATATTTGCGATGTCACAATAGGAATAGTCTGAAACAAAAACAACATTCTAGGTAATATATTCATCTTAATTGTGGCTATTCTCCCCATAAGTGACAATTGAGCTTTGTCCAATCTTTCTAAATCTTTTTTCATTTCATTCCAAGACTTTACATAATTATTTTGAAACAACATACAATGCCTGGCATTGCTTCCCTTCCATGAAGAGTCAAGAGAGACTTCCCACGGCCTAGTTCAGCCTGGCTCCTCCAGACCTCCGGGCGCCAGGCCCCATCCTATGTTTTATGTACCTTTCACTTCCTCCCAGCCCCCTCAACTGGCCCCACTTGGTTTACACATGAGGAGGCGTGTGCGTGTATGTGTGTGTGCCTGCATGCATGCATGCAGGAACCCCCAAAGGCCCCTTTCTCCACGCGCTAACTATGCACACCCCACCCCAGCCGGTTCACACATGAGGTGTGTGTGTGTACCCCCAAAGGCTCGTTTCTCCACAGTAGGAAATGTAGAAAGAAATGAAAATAGATCTTCAGGGGGCTTGAAGAGGCTTGAGAGCAGAAGGCACTCTCACACACACACATTTTTAGACTCTGAATTGGAAGATAATATTCGTGACAGATCCCCAATAAAGCCTAGACGTGAGGAACATTTTAGGGATCAGGACTGCTTTATAGTAGAACCAAGCACCCCTGCACTTGCTCATGCTCCCCTGTTGTTGTTTTCACAAAATGTGGGTTCAGATGCAATTACTGAACAGGAAACACACACCCCCATTTCTGGAGGAACAACAGTGGCAGAAGCCAGCACCCCAGCACCTCAGTACCCCAGCGCTGCAGCACTCCAGCAGTACAACACCAGCACCCCAGCATTTCAGCACCCCAGTACCTCTGCACCCCAACTTCTAAGCACCCCAGAACAAAGGGATATGCTTCCATGGGCTGATTTAGCTTCAGGTTCATCAGCAGATCATGAGGAGATGGATGAGAGTGATATGGACTATATAGTAAAGGGGGAGGGGAGGCGGGGAACAATCCTCCAATCTTCCTATAAAGAAATACGTTCTGATTTTTTGGCAAGTGCCTTTGACACAGATTTTCAGAGTGAGGGAGAAGTGTCAATACCTCAGGACTCAGAGAAGCCTCAGATTCTACTGGGGAAAAGGGAAAGACCAGAGAGTATATGATCACCAAGAACTGGACGGAAATTCTTCACACCAAGATAAATCAGGTCAGTGATATCATCTTACCCAAACAAATGGACAAGACCGATATGTTGAAACTGTGGGGATATATAGTGGCACACCTGGCTTTTCCGACAATAAAGACTTATAATTTGACCAAATATGCCCAATATAAAGTATGGGATTGTGAAGATGGGACTTGTAGTAGCTGAGACTTTAGAAGAAACCCTGTTAGATGTCCCTTCCTCCCCCCCCATTGCTGTTTAGCTAACGGATTTTTACTGTAGTCTTTGGAATGTACTGGGAGGCTGTTTGGGAGCACCTGGGAGATAAGGGTGAGCTGCAGAGCTGGGAAGCAAGGTCAGGCGTTAATTGGGATGAAGTCATGAGAAAGTGTCTACAGCTGAGAAAGGGCAGGGGGCCCTCCTTCGACAGTTAGGAAGACAGGATTGGTGAACGCTGGGCAGGAAACTGGACCCTGGTGACAATAAAGGAGCTAGGGGAAAAGGCTTCAGGGTTCTTCCTTCGGGGCGTGGATGCTGGGAAGTTCCATCTGGGCAGGTATGCCACTCTGACAGGGTAGCTAGGAAAAGCTAGGCCTGGTTTGACTTGCTTTGTTCCTGCAGACTTTTGGGGTTTGTTTTTATGTTCTTTTAGAGTCCCTTTTTATTCCCATTCCCTTTTCCTCACAACAACTACCTCACCCCTTTTTCCCTTACCTTCTTTTAGCCCTTTCTTATAAGGGATTATTTTACTTATATTGGACACTTGGAGACCCTACACTGACTAATTTGTTATTTTTACTTTTTAATAAAGTCTCCAACTTAATCTTGGCGTGTGTTCCTTTTTGAAAGGTTGGGGCTGCTACACCAGTTTGGTGTATGGGACCTTGGGAGGTGTGTGCCAGTCCAGGGAACCTTGGGACTGTGGCCTGCCCTGCAGGGTTGGTGTAAGGGCAGCCTCCTTCACAGGGATTATCTAGATAAGACTCAAAAACTTTTGAAGGACATTATGGCTGGGTTGGAAGTGTCAACGACTAAGAAACAGCAGCAGAAAGCTTTTACAAAGTCTCTAGCCGTTCAGGCTACTTTTAGACTTCTCTTGGCACGTAAACCTAGAAAAACAATCATCAAGTCTTTGGATTGGTTGGAAGAAAAGAATATGGTGAAAACCATCCAGGAGATCAAGAGGAATTGGGAGGTGGCTCCAAAAGACCAAGCTCCACCTTTTTGGGAGTGACTGGACGATAGGTCCAGCATGATGACACAGGAGAGGCTTAGAGAATGGCTGGACCAAATGATCACGATGCTTCAGCATCGGATAAAGATGCTGAAACAGAGGCAAGAGGAACAGTCGACGGCTGCGAAGGTGACTCCAGAGCTGAGCAGAGCGGAACGTCGGACTAGGAAGGGCACGGGGACTCCAAAATCCCAGATGGCCGGAGAACACGCTGCACCGGGAATGTGGGGAGAGAGGGAGGGGAGAAGGGAGAAAAGGAGGGATTTCAAAGAGGAGGGGATATGAGAGATGAAGAGGTGATACAAAATGAGAGCAGTTCGGAACAGGAGACGCCAGAGACGGTAAAAAAGAGACCCCGGCTAGCGACCCTGTGGAGCGAAAGGGTGGGCGGGTGGGGTCAGACTCCAATGAGGAGGACAGAAATGAGAGACGAGAGACCGGTTCTTTGGGGGGAGGTTTCTGCTTTTAGCACACAGGAGGTTCCACTACCGGGGAGTGGAGAGTTTGCAAGCAGGGTAAGACAGAGACAACAAAAATTTCTTTCGGATATCGAAATGGGGGCCAGGCCCAAGACTGGACAATAAGGGACAGACCGTGTAGAGGATCCACGACGGAAAGAGGTATTAATAAGTACAAACTCTTCACACACACCAGAAGGAGAAAGACAATGTGCATCATCGCCATTGGGATTGATGCCGATGGGCCTCTCCCCCGATGGGGAACGTGCACAAAAGACCCAGGAACGACCCAGGGCTAAGGGCTAAGACTTACGCAGACATGGCTAATGAACACAGGAGCGGGGACATTCCGAGATCAGGTGCAGGGTTTTTCATGGAGGAAGGGTTTTGGGAAGCGGAGGAAGCTTATTTGGAGCAATTTTTGAAACAGGCTTCAGATAGCAGGGATCCCAGGAAAAGATTTCACTATTCCTGAGCCCTCCCTCCCTCCCTCCCTCCCTCCAGCCCTATGCCCATTATGAAATAAATTTTCCTCCCTGGGAACTGCCGAGCCCCATAGAAAACTTTGTGGACTTTCAGACTTTTCCTTTGTGTTCACGCGGAAAGCAAAGAGGCAACATCAGCCCAGCTATGCCAGGAACTCCCAAGGCACTCTTCCAGTATTTGAAGGGATGTCACACAGAGGAGGGCAAAGATCTCTTCTCGTTCATCCCAGTTTGCAGGACACGGAATAATGGGCTCAAGTTACAGGAACCTAGATTCCACCTAAACATCAGGAAAAATGTCCTGACTGTCAGAGCAATAAGACAATGGAATCAACTACCTAGGGAGGTCGTGGGCTCTCCCACTCTGGAGGCATTCAAGGTGCAGCTGGACAGACATCTGTCAGAGATGCTTTGACCTAGATTCCTGCATTGAGCAGGGGGTTGGACTCGATGGCCTTGTAGGCCCCTTCCAACTCTACTTTTCTATGATTCTATGATTCTACTCTATATATATGTAAAAGCCTGTCTCCTCCTGTGGGCAGCACAAGGGATATGAAAAAAGGATGTGAGAGAGGTGTGGTGGCGCTACCTGTGAGGAATAGAGACAAAAGGGCGTCTTGCAGCCTGTCCTACCTCGCAGGGTGGAGGTGTAGAGACACCGGTTTGACTCGTACACCTTCTGGGTTGTGGGGGGGCGGGAATGCATGTAGTAGAAACATAGCAAAGAGAGAGCCCATAGATCATCTGGTTCAAATTTAGGAGGGGCTTTACGAAACTTGCTGCTTCCCCTCCTCTATCACTTTGTTGCAATATTTCTTTATCGGCATAATGTATATTATCCTGTCTTTCCCTTTACCAGCCTAGTGCTCAAGGCAGACAACAATATTCAAAGTACAGTAAAGCAAACTGTGGAGAAACGAGCCTTTGGGGGTACACACACACAGCTCAGGTGTGAACCGGCTGGGGTGGGGTGTGCATAGTTAGCGAGTAGAGAAAAGAATTTTTAGGGTTCATGCATGCATGCATGCAGGAACACACACACACACACACACCTCCTTATGAGTAAACCAGGTGGGGGCTGGGAGGAAGCGAAAGGTGCATGGAACATAGGATGGGGCCTGGCGCCCAGAGGTCTGGAGGAGCCAGGCTGAAAGCGTTCATATGCAGATGTAATTCAAATAGTTCAAGCCATGACTCAGGAGTTCCCTCCCCCCTGCCTGGCCAGGTGAAGTTCAAATTGATTGGCTGAAGCAAGAAGGTTACAGAAAAGGGGAGGGGGAAGAGCTATTTCCCCACATGTAGCCTTTGTTCTTGGTCTTAGTCCTTTTGGTAGCGTGCCCGGCATGGCAGCGCGCCAGCAAGGGGCCCGAGCCTTTAGGGGGGCCCCCCCTCAGGAATCGACCCCAGGCAGCCCCTGGTAAAATTGGCTGGTTTGAAGGGTCTAGAAAGGCAAGTCTTGTGGAGGGCTATTTATATCAGACTGGCAGGTATGATGGAATAGTTCCCCCCCCCCCAGGCGGCAGGACTGTGCTGAATCTAACCCTTGAAGAAGACACCCTCAGGTAACAGGTGTATGTGCCTGAGAGATCTTAAAGAATCAGGTTTTGTTATTTTGCAGCTTTACTGTGTACTAAAGTGTCTCTCTTTATTTTGTGTGCTTCTCTCATTTCTCTAATCTTGTTGTAAGATGCTACCAGAAATAAACCTTGTACCCCACATGGGTTTTGTAGTGCTCTGTGAGTTCAGTATCTAAATCCAGGTTACAGAATTGAAGGCGAGTCCCTCAACAGAGATTCAAGTAAGATTGCAGACAGCTGAGGCTGGCAATCTGGTACCTTGAGATCTCTGGGGGTCTTGGTTCCTTTGCCAGTAGGCAAGGGTGGGGTGGTGGCGGGTCAGCCAGCCCCCCCTTCCGGGCCACATGGTGGCAAGTGCTGGGTTTCCTTTGAAGGAGGAAAGGGTGGGAGTCTGGGGGGCCGGCCAGCCCCCCCTCTTCCTCCACACAAACATCAACAGCTCGGGGCACAATCCTAAACACGTTGAGGCAGAAAAAAACCCTGGGGAATATTATCTTCCAATTCAGAGTCTAAAAATGTGTGTGAGAGTGCCTTCTGCTCTCTCTCACACACCCTAACCCTAACCCTAAGACCTGCGGCCCAGCCAGCATTTTGGGCTTCTCCAGGGAGGGAGGTAAGCTGGTGACTTCCACCTGCAGCCAGCTTTTTCCCCTCCCTGGTGGTTCCCTGCGGGACTGGGGCCCTGCCTTTGCACTGGACTGATTGGGGAGTGGTGCCAGCTGCCCCAGCAGAGCCAACATCTACCGGCCTGCGGAGCGGGGCGGCGATGCCCCGGCGGCGACGTCCCCAAAGGGGACGACAACAAAGGGGTCGCCCCTTGGGGGAGCCACTTGGGGGGTGGCACGAGGGCGAGGGCCTACCCCCCTGTCTGAGCTGGGTTGGGGTTTTAGGGGTTGGTTTTAGGGGTGGGTCTCCCGCCTGATCGGCGGAAGCGGGGGGGGGCATGTGTTCATCCCAGGGAGATGATTGGGGAGTTCTGGGGGGCAAAACATACCATTGTTGAGCGGCAGACGCTGGCAGAGTGCTAGGGGCAGGCCATGCCGATTAAGGGGAACAGGGGATCGATGCTTAATATCTATCCCCTGTTCCAGGCCTGCCCAGAGCCAAGGGATAACTGGGGTGTGTGTGGCTCCTTCCCCACCCTTGCATTTGCTGCTGTGTAATGCCAGGTCCGTTACCCAAAAAACATCTGTAATCCATGGCATGATCTTGGATGAGGGTGCAGAGCTGGCATGTATTACGGAAACCTGGCTAGACGAGGCCGCTGCTCCAACTCTGGCGGCCTTGTGTCCGGCTGGTTTCTCGTATGCCCAGCAGCCAAGGGTTGGGGGACGGGGAGGGGGAGTGGCTGTTATCTACCGGGAGTCCTTGGTCCTCACCAGACTCCCTCTCCGGGAGATCAAGTTTATTGAGTGCATGTACTGGAGGTTGGGTCCAAAGGGCAGCCTGGGGATTCTGCTCATGTACCGTCCACCCCGCTGCACGACAGACTCCCTGGCCGAGGTGCTGGAGGTGGTCTCTGATGTGCGTGTCTTGTCCCCCAGGCTATTGGTGTTGGGGGACTTCAATGTGCATTCGGGGGCTGTCCTCACGGGGGCACCTCGGGACTTCATGGAGACCATGGCTTCCTGGGAGCTGCACCCTGTATTAACTGGACCTACCCATGTAGCCGGTCATGCGCTGGACTTGGTTTTTGTTTCTGGAGAGGGGGGAAATGATCTGGAAATCGGGGGTATATCCACCACCCCTTTGTCATGGTCAGATCATAGAATCATAGAATCATAGAAAAGTAGAGTTGGAAGGGGCCTACAAGGCCATCGAGTCCAACCCCCTGCTCAATGCAGGAATCCAGGTCAAAGCATCTCTGACAGATGTCTGTCCAGCCGCACCTTGAATGCCTCCAGACTGGGAGAGCCCACCACCTCCCTAGGTAGTTGATTCCATTGTCTTATTGCTCTGACAGTCAGGAAATTTTTCCTGATGTTTAGGTGGAATCTAGGTTCCTGTAACTTGAGCCCATTATTCCGTGTCCTGCAAACTGGGATGAACGAGAAGAGATCACTATCTGGTGGGGTTGGATTTCTCGGTGCCACAATCCCTCTGCAGGGGTGAGGGACCTATTAGGATGGTCCGCCCCAGGCGTCTTATGGATCCGGATGGATTCCTGAACGCGCTTGGGGAATTGGGAGCACACAAACGGTAGCTCGGTCGAGACCCCTGGTGGATGACTGGAATGCTGCAATCACCAGGGCATTAGACCGAGTTGCCCCGAAGCGCCCTCTTCGCCCAAACAGAGCTCGCGCGGCGCCATGGTTCACTCCGTCGCTGCGAGCTCTGAAACAAGAGGTGAGAAGGCTAGAGCGCCGATGGCAAAAGTCCCGCTCCGAAGACAATCGAACACGGGTTAGAGCTGCATCTTCAGCCTACCGGGTGGCGGTGAAGGCAGCAAAAAAGAATTTCTATGCTGCCTCCATTGCGTCTGCAGAGTGCTGCCCCAGGAGGCTGTTCCAAGTGGTCCGGAGTCTGGTCGGTCCAGTCGCTCCGGACCCACTGGAACAGTCAAAAGCCTCCTGTGAGGCTTTAGCGAAGCACTTCGCAGATAAAATCGATCGGATTAGGAGTGGGATATCGTGCGTCGTGGACACAGGGAGTGAGCGGGAGGAGGCCAATGGCAGACCGGTTTTGTGGGATCGGTTTCGGCTTCTTCCTTCTGATGAAGTGGACAAGGTGCTTTCATCTGTGAGGCCGACCACCTGCTTGCTTGATCCTTGCCCATCCTGGCTCATAATGAGCTGCAGGGAGAGACTGGGTGAGGGGATCAAGGCGGTGGTGAATGCCTCCCTCGAGGAGGCAGTGATGCCATCAGCCCTCAAGGAGGCAGTAATAAGACCGCTTCTAAAGAAGCCCTCCTTGGATCCCCAGGATTTAAACAACTTTCGCCCAGTCTCCAATTTACCATTTCTGGGCAAGGTGATCGAGCGGGTGGTGGGTGCTCAGTTGAAGGCACACTTGGATGAAGCAGATTATTTAGATCCGTGCCAGTCGGGCTTCAGGTCTGGACATGGGACGGAGACGGCCTTGGTCGCCTTGGTGGATGATATGAGGAGGGCCTTGGATAGGGGGGAATGCTCCTTTCTAGTCCTCCTTGATCTCTCAGCGGCTTTTGATACCGTTGACCACGGTATCCTCCTGGACCGTCTGGAGGGGTTGGGCTTAGGAGGCACTGTATTGCAGTGGTTCCGGTCCTTCCTCTCTGGAAGGTATCAGAGGGTAGTTCTCGGGGAGGAGGCTTCGGACCCTCGGCCGCTCACTTGTGGAGTGCCGCAGGGTTCCATCCTCTCCCCGATGTTATTCAACATCTACCTCAAGCCGCTGGGAGCTATAATCAGGAGGTTTGGGGTGCAGTGTCATCAGTATGCAGATGACACGCAGCTCTACCTCTGTTTTAAGTCCTCACCGAGATTGGCCGTTGAGACCCTGTCCAAGTGGCTGGAGTCAGTGGCTGGCTGGATGGGAAGGAACATGCTGAAACTGAACCCCGACAAGACCGAGGTACTTCTGGTGGGGGACAAGAGGAGGTTGGGGGATGTTGACCTGGTGCTGAATGGGGTACATCTCCCCCTGAAGGACCAGGTCCGCAGCTTGGGGGTCATTCTAGACTCCCAGCTGTCCATGGAGGCTCAGGTGGCAGCTGTGAGCCGGGCGGCGCTTTATCAACTCCATCTGATACGGCAGCTGCGCCCCTACCTTCCTAATCACCTGCTCCCATCAGTGGTTCATGCCTTGGTCTCCTCTCGCCTAGACTACTGTAATGCGCTCTACGTGGGGTTACCCTTGAAGACGGTCCGGAAGCTTCAGCTGGTACAGAACGCGGCGGCTCGCCTGATTAAGGGCAGCCGCCGGCGGGATCACATCACGCCAGTGCTTAATGAGTTGCACTGGCTACCAGTTGCTTGCCGAGCCGAATTCAAGGTGTTGGTTTTGACCTTTAAAACCCTACACAGCTCCGGCCCAGTTTATTTCAAGGAGCACCTCCAGCAACATCAAGTAGGCCGCTCAACAAGGTCTGCCACGGACGGCCTTCTCCTTATCCCATCAGCCAGACTGGTGGGGACTAGGAAGAGGGCCTTCTCTGTGGCGGCCCCCACATTATGGAACTCTCTCCCTAGTGACCTTCGCCATGACCCCTCTGTGATGAGCTTCCACCGTGCATTAAAAACATGGCTGTTCAGGCGGGAATATGGGGTGGGTTAGGTTTTTAAAAGAACTTTTTATATTGTTTTTATTATTATTATATTTTATTGTATTGTTTTATTGTATTTTAATTGTACATCACCCAGGGTGATGTACCCCCATCTGGCCGGGTGACCGGCCAGATGGGCGATTAATAAATATAAGAAATAAAATAAAATATAAGAAATAAACCCGATAGTGGCTGGATGTCCAGTGAACGGCTGTGCTGTAGCTGAAAACTGCAGGGAAGCCTCGAGGATGGCTGCACCCTTACCCAAGATGGTGGCCTTGGCGTTGCTCACTGGCTTAACAAGGGCCTTGCCCTTAACCAAAATGGCGGTGCCCATGGCGCCCCAAGATGGCCATGCCCACAACAAAAATGGTGGACACAGCCTCACCACTTGGCTTGAACAGGGCATTGCCCTTACTCAAGATGGCGGCCACCATTGTTGCCCACGCGGCTGCCAGCAGTCAGAACAGCATAGCATTCTATACATTAAAATTGGCATTTACACAAATTGCGTAAATTTTGCAAATTGCTTAGTATACTACGCTATGTACTCTACGTAAATGACGTGGCGCCAGGGAACCCAGAAGTCCATTCTTAAGTATGGGTTGTCTGTAAGTCGGACGTTCTTAACTCAGGGACTGCCTGTACAATGTATTATCACCATATTGGAGATTGGAGGTTTGTGGCTGGGAGAAAATGGCTTATGACAGTATGACAGGCCCTGCAATGTAGTCAACTGTTCATATTGTATGTAGCTTAGAAGTGGGGCTGAGGCTGGTTTAGATTTCCAGCCATGTATCTCCTCCCTGCCACCCTCAGTATATAACACTACTCAGCTTGCAATGTCAATCTATTTAAACTGCATCCTCTCAGCCCCCCCCCCCCCGCCATTTATTAACCATTTCATTAGTACTTGCTCTGTCCCCTCCTGGCCATCCCTTTGCTCTGTGTATACACCATTCACTCTCCCTTCTCCTCACTTCCACAGAATCATAGAGGTGGAAGGGACCTCAGACAGAGCTAGTCTGACCCCTGCTCACTGCGCGCTCTGCACTGCAGCTACAGCATCCAGCCTCTGCTGAAATACCTCCAGCGAAGGAGAACCCACTACTTATAGAGGCCATCTGTCCCGCTGCCCAACAGCTCCCCGTTAGGAACTTTCTCCTAATGTTAAGGCAAGATCTGCTTCCCTGCAATTTCCACTCACTGGTTCTAGTTCTGCCCTCAGGAGCAACAAAGAACCAGTCGGCTCCCTCTTCCGCCTGGCAGCCTTTCAGATATTTGAAGCACGCTAGCGTGTCTCTCTCTAATCTTCTCCAGGCTAAACATCCCCATGTTGAAGGTGTTGACACAACCCTGAAGGCGCGCAAGCCTCGTGGAAAAGCAGAGCGCTTCACTTGTGTGAGATGGAAGATTTAAAATCCTATTCTCGTGTGCAAACGCCCATAAATCTACACACAGAAGTTCAGACTTGTCTCTCCCACTCCACGCAGCATTCCAAGCGTATCGGATGTCAGCCAGTTCAGCCTCCTCCTTGCAGATCCCAGTAATAAGGAAATAACTCTGTAGACTCCACAGGTTGTTGTTCTACCTGTTTATTGACTATAGCAAGTATATCCGACAGAGCACACATCTCCTAATCGCAGTCCATGTGCAGAGAATAATGCATAGCAAGCATTTAATCCAGTGGAGCAACGTGTTCACTCCACCTCAGCTAAGATGTTACATGATTGCATTAAGTCCTGCAAGCACTAGTCAGAAGACCAGAGAGAAGAAGAAAAAAGCAATTCCACCTCTCTCCAAAATGGCCACAGAACAGAAAGCTAACAAGTCAGTACGTCACCAGAACATACAAACCATGTGACCAGCTCGTATTTCTTTCACACCTACTTTTCCCATGAGACACAGGCAGGAAGTAGAAGACTAAACATGATTTGTTTACCAGCCATTCCGTACCTTACATATGTAAACAGTGTGCCACAGCTGGTGTTTGTGCTACATGTCACAACACATGTCACGACCCCCCTCCAGGAATCCTCCTCTGAGGACGAGGGTGACTCACCCCGGGCCCTGGGCACTCCTCGGGAGCAGAGTTCAGACGCTGCTGCGCCAGACGGGGCCGACCGGGCAGCTGAAGTGCTGGCAGGCCCCTCTGGCATGACCCGTGGGAGCCCCCCAGCCCGGGAGGAGTCAGGATCAGAGGTGGAGGTGGTACAGGCCCCCGAGTCCCAGACAGAGGAGGAGGAGGAGGAGGAGACGGCAGGAGCAGATGCAGGCCCCTCGACGCAGCGTCCAGCTGCAAACCAGGACGTCGGCCTTGTGAGGCTTTTATAATCAGCCTGCTGCTAAGGAGCTCCAGCTGCGGGACGGGCGTGCCCAAGCAGCAGGCAGTATAAAACGCTCACTCACTGAAGCCTGGGGATCGGGAAGCAACGTCTTCCTTGACTCTTGTTCCTGACCCTGCTCCTGAACCTTGCCTTGAACCGTGGACTCTTGGACTCTACTTCGGACTCACCCTGACTACGCCTCTGCTCGACCCTTGGACTTTGGTTTGACACTCTCGGCTTGATTCCTAGGACTGTAAGACCACGCTCTTTCTACTCTTCACTCTGCAGCAAACGCAGCTCCCTTATCTCGTCCAAGCTGGGCTTTTGGCAGCGCTCCCAGAAGCAAGGCCGGCTGCCGGCTGCCGGCCAGCCTTAAGCAGGACACCCCACCCCCCCAGCTCTTCCATAGGACCTGGTTTCCAGACCCCTCACCATCCTGGTGACCTTTCTCTGGACATGCTCAGGTTTGTCAATGCCTTCTTAAAACTGGGCACAGTACTCCAAATGCAGCCTGACTAATGCAGAACAGCAGCTTTGTTGCTACCAGAACCAGAGGGAGGCTGGGATCCCCCAATCTTGGTCTCTCTCTCTCCATTGGTCCGCAAGGCTAGACTCTTTCTGCAAGAGTCACAACTTCCGAGAGGAGGGAGGGGAGGGGAGGGGAGGGGGTGAGGGCAGCAGGGGAGCCACAGCTCCCAAGGCCACGCCATGAGCCGGGCGTTCCGGGGCCTGTGATGTCAAGGGATTCCGTTGCCATGGAGGCACCAGGCTTTCCAATGATGCCAATGGCTGGCAGAGAGGCAAGGCCCCTCAACAGCCGCCGCTTCCTTTGCATTTTCCTCAGCCTTTGTTACGGCCCTGCTGGGCGGACACCGGCGGACATTGGAGGACTGGGGAAGACAGCATTCAAACCCGGGTGGGTAAGAAGTCCACTGGCTCTGTGCGTGCGCGTGAGAATTAATCTCAGTCAGGGACCCAAGGCATTGGGCAGCCGCTCTCTTTTCACACAGGAAGAATCGGACTATTGCCTCACCACCACCACCACCCGGTCCAGCCAACGGACCTCTACGTCACTTGTAGGTCTTGCCCCCTCATACCAAAGCACCTTCTCCTGACTCAACAGTTGTCACGCTCTTTCAACCTTTCCCTGGGCATCTCGCTATTGCCATTTCAGTCTTGGACATCACATTTTTAAAATTATTATTATTATTATTATTACATTCCCACTTTCCTCCAACAAGCTCATGGGGGTGTCAATGGTTCCTCCCCCACTTTGTGGAGGGAAGCAGAAGGGTGTGGAGGATCTGTGACTGATAGCACATTATACTGCATTGCGAATACAGATAGATGGGGAAGTTGTGCAGAATTGATTAGACCCCCTCATTCATTGGGTTACTAGAGATAGAACAAATGGGTGCTACAACAAAATATTGCAGTCAGTGTATCCCGCACCCCATAAGAGGAGAAGTTCTATTTGGAGCTTCAGCCAGTCTGTTATAGGAGCCTTGTAGTTCTGTTTAAGCGGCACTGGGCGGGGGGGGGGGGCAACCTGGTGCCCTTCAGATGTTTTGGACATCACCTCCCATCAACCCCAGTCACCATGGCCAATGGTCAAGAATGTTGGGTGTTGTACCGAAACAACTGGAGGGCACCAGGTTAGGGGAGACTGCTATGTAGCATTAGAGGACCCTGGTTTAGGCCTAGCTGTCAGCCCTGACTGACCAGTTTGGGAGGGAGAGCTTCAGTCTCCTGGGCTGCGTACTCTTGAGCTTCCGTCTGGAATGGCTTCCCTTGAGGAGACGTGGTGGGCGGGTTTTGCTCACCGTGTCTGAATCCATTTCAGTGGTGCTCACTTCCCAATTGGATCCGTTGGCTTCCTGCCCTCAAATCACGCAGAAAGATCTGACATCCATTCAGGCAATACCTTTATTAGAACTGACCAAAATGTCATCAAAGGGTGTGCATGCTCTCATTTTCTCCAGAACGCATATAGCCCAATGAAGTGTTCTGGAGAACATGAAAGCGTGCACACTTTCTCTTTACTTCTGCTCTCTGCCTACCTAGGAACCTGTGTTTTCCCCAAGGCAAGAGACAGAGGTAGGTAAGAGTCAGCCTTTGTTTTCAGAAAATGGGGGTCAGCTAGCAGTGACGAACTCATTCAGCCTGCCATCTCCATGCATGTGCAGGAGGGTGCTGTTGCACATGTCCTGCTTATGGGATCCTGTGGGCAGCTGGTTGGCCACTGTGTGAACAGAATGCTGGACTAGATGGACCTTGGTCTGATCCAGCCTCAGGGCTCTTCTGATGTTCTTATCTTCAGACTTGGTCTAAGCTGCAGAACCTATGGCCACAAGATGTGGCCTAATCTTCACACTTTTTCTTCCTTCCTCTTTCACTTGCTCTTTGTACCACCCAGACTGATTAAGAGTTCTGGAGAACCTGAAAGCTTGAACACTTTTTGGTGACATTTTGGTAGGTCCTAAGAACAATATTGCCCAACTACGGATTCTGGAGTTTTTTCTCATGGATTACAACAACAGTCATGCTGGGTAAGACCAAAGGCCGCTCTAGTCCAACATTCTGTTCCCAAAGTTGTGAACCAGGTGCCCCAATGGGAAGCCCGCAAGCAAGACACAAGTGCGATTACTGCACCATATAGGATCATGGAGACTAGATCATGACTAGTAGCCTTATCCTCCATGGATTTGTCTAATCTCCTTTTCATGCTGTCCAAGATGGCAGTTGTGAAGGACATGAAGCCGTTCCGGCTTGGAGAGAGGGAGAACGGGCACAAACTGTCTACAGTACCTCTATCCCGCCTCCTCCAACCAGCAGCAGCCCTTGGTCTAAACACCGGATTAAGCACTGAACCGTCGAGAAGCAAACCACAATTCTTAGAGTTAAAAGGAAATTATTAAAGGATTAAAAGGGTAAAAAGGGAGGAAGGGGAACAAGGGATAGAAATACAAAGTACAATTCCCAAGCGCAGACTCCATTGATACTCAGTCAAAAAACAAAATAGCAAAGCTAGCTCATCACAGCTATTTACCAAAGCCAGGTGGGTTTGGGGTGGGGTGTCGTTCTTACATGCAAGGATCTGGTCGTGCAGTATTCCCACAGCAATTCATCTTAGCTGGGGAGGAAGAAAGACCCAAATCTGCCTGTGGGGCTGCCCTATATTCAAAGAATCATAGAAAAGTAGAGTTCGAAGGGGCCTACAAGGCCATCGAGTTCAACCCCCTCCTCAATGCAGGAATCCAAGTCAAAGCATCCCTGACAGATGGCTGTCCAGCTGCACCTTGAATGTCTCCAGAGTGGGAGAGCCCACCACCTCCCTAGGTAGTTGGTTCCATTGTCTTAATGCTCTAACAGTCAGGAAAGTTTTCCTGATGTTTAGGTGGAATCTGGGTTCCTGTAATTTGAGCCCATGATTCCGTGTCCTGCAAACTGGGATCATCGAGAAGAGATCCTGCCCCTCCGCTTTGTACATCCCTTCCAGTACTGGAAGAGTGCTATCATATATCCCCTCAGTCTACTCTTCTGAAGGCTAAAAATGCCCAGTTCTTTCAGTCTCTCCTCATAGGGCCTTGTTTCCAGTCCCTTAATCATCTTTGTTGCCCTCCTCTGAACCCACTCCAGTTTGTCTACATCCTTCTTAAAGTGTGGTGCCCAGAACAGGATGCAGTACTCAAGATGAGGCCTAACCAGTACTGAATAAAGGGGAATTATCACTTCCTGCAATTTGGAAGCTATACTTCTATTAATGCAGCCCAAAATAGCATTTGCCTTCTTTGCAGCCACATCACATTGCTGGCTCATATTCAGTTTGTGATCTACAATTCCAAGATCCTTCTCCCTTGTGGTATTGTTAAGCCAAGTGTCCCCCATTCTGTAACTCTGCATTTGGTTTCCTTTCCCTAGGTGCAGCACTTGGCATTTATCCCTATTAAATTTCATGCTGTTGCTTTCAGCCCAGAGCTCCAGCCTATCGAGATCACTTTGAATTTTGTTGCTGTCTTCCAGAGTATTTGCTGTTCCACCCAACTTTGTGTCATCTGCAAATTTGATAAGCATTCCCTGCACCTCCTCATCCAGTTAGTCAATAAAAATGTTGAAGAGCACTGGGCCCAGGATTGAGCCCTGCGGTACCCCACTCGTTACCTCGCCCCAGTTTAAGAAGGTGCCATTGATAATCACTCTTTGAGTTAGATTCTGTAGCCAATTGTGGATCCACCTGATAGTTGTTCCATCTAGCCCACTCTTAGCTAGCTTGCTAATCAGGAGATCATGAGGCACTTTGTCGAAAGCTTTGTTGAAGTCCAGATATATTATGTCCACAGCATTCCCACAGTCCACAAGGGAGGTTACCCGATCAAATAATGAGATCAGATTAGTCTGGCAGGATTTGTTCTTGACAAATCCATGCTGGCTTCTAGTAATCACTGCATTGTTTTCAAGGTGCTTGCAGACTGACTTCTTGATAATCTGCTCCAAAATTTCCCCAGGGATTGATGTCAGACTGACTGATCCGTAGCTCCCAGGTTCCTCCTTCTTGCCCTTTTTGAAGATGGGAACAACATTTGCCCTCCTCCAGTCATCTGGCACTTCACCTGTCCTCCATGATTTCTCAAAGATAATAGACAGTGGTTCTGAGAGTTCTTCTGCCAGTTCCTTTATTACTCTAGGATGCAGTTCGTCAGGCCCTGGAGATTTAAACTCATTCAAAGTAATCAGGTGTTCCTTGACCATTTGCCTATCAATCTCAAGCTGCAATCCTGCCCCTTCAGTCTGTACTTCAGGTTTGCCAGGGGGGACATAAACTCTTTTTTGGGAGAAGATCGAGCTGAAGTAGGAATTGAACACTTCCGCCTTTTCTTTGTCTTCTGTTATCAATTTGCCATCTTCATTGCGTAGTTGAACCACCATTTCTTTCCTCTGTCTTTTACTATGTCAGCTCATTCCCAGATTTAGCCTTCCTGACACTATTCCTGCAGTTCTGTGCTACCTGCCTGTACTCTTCTCTTGTAGCCTGTCCTTCCTTCCACATCCTATATGTGTCCTTTTTTGTTTTCAGGTCATCTCTGAGTTTATTGTGAAGCTACATTGGCTTCTTCTGTTGCCCTCTGCCATTTTTCCTTGTGGGAATTGTTCGCCATTGTGCCTCTAGAATTTCCTTTTTTTTAAACTCCCACCCCTCCTGGGCTCCTTTTCTCATTAGAGTCGCTTGCCATGGGACCTTACTTATCATTGTTCTGAGTTTATTAAAATTGGCTTTCCTAAAATCCAGGGTATAGGTTTGGCTACACTCAGCTTTTGCCTCCTTTAGAATCAAGAACTCAAGTATAGCATGGTCACTTTCCCCCAGAGTTCCTGAAACTGCCACTTTATCCACTAACTCGTCTCTGTTGGTTAGAATCAGGTCAGGGATAGCCGATCCTCTAGTTCTTTCCTCCACTTTCTGTAGGAGGAAGTTATCAGCAACACAGGTCAGGAATTTCTTGGACGGGCCATGTTTGGCAGAATTTGTCTCCCAACAGATATTGGGGAAATTGAAGTCCCCCATCACTACTACATCATGCCTCCTTGAAACAAAGGCAATTTGCTTTTCAAAAGTTTCATCCTCCTTGATTGGGTGGCCGGTAGTAGACTCCAACCGCCATGTTCATCTTATTCTTTGCCCCAGTTATTTTAACCCAAATGCTCTCAATGGGGCTGCCAAGCTCATCTTCCTGTATCTCTGTGCAGAGATACGTATCTTTAACATACAGCGCAACTCCACCTCCCTTTCTGTTGCTTCTGTTCCTTTTGAACAAGTTATACCCTTCAATTGCTGTATTCCAGCCATGGGAGTCATCCCACCAAGTTTCAGTTATACCTATCAAGTCGTATTTGCCCTCATGTATTAAGAGTTCAAGTTTGTTCTATTTGTTGCCCATACTCTGGGCATTAGTATAGAGACATCGAAGACTATGTGCTTTATAGTCTGACTTTCTTCCTACATTTTGTGGTAGGATATCATGAGGCACTTTGTCGAAAGCTTTGTTCAAGTCCAGATATATTATGTCCACAGCATTCCCACAGTCCACAAGGGAGGTTACCCGATCAAAAAATGAGAAAGGGAAAGGACACACCAAAGCGGGGTTGGAGGGCGGGTTGTGTGAATGCAGAGATGACCACTCCAAGAACCACAGTTACAGGTAAGCAACCTGTTCTTCTTTGTGGTCTCTGTGCATCACACACATGGGCAGAGTAGCAAGCTGACTTACCGGTGGAGGGTCGGTGTCATCCTTATGGTAGCACGGAGGACAGCTCTGCCAAACGCATTATCCGCTCTCGCTCAGACATCCAGCTGGTAATGCCTGATGAACATGGACGGATATGACCATGTAGCCACTCTGCAGAAGTCAGGTAGGGTTACTCCTCTCCCAAATGCCACCAAAGCCGACACCACCCGGGTTGAATGAGGTCAGATTGAGGCCTGAGGTTGCTGTCTGCCGAGTTCATATGCCAGCTTAATGCATTCTAGACTATCCCCTCCCCCCAGTCGCTGGCCTGATCCCCCTAACCAATCACTGGTCAGTCTCTCATCTGATCTTTCATCTTCAGCTGAAAGCATCACCTGACAAGTTCCCAGCTGTGAATTATCCTGGCAGTAAACATAGCTGGGCCAAATGGCCTCGGGTACAGGACTGCTATATTTTACTAATAAGGTGTTACATCTGGCGCCAGAAATGAACTTCTATATGTGGCCCTTCAAAGGGAAATATAGTCCTAACCAAAAAGGCTTTTCTTCACAGCAGTCATCACTAAATCTTGCAATAGCTAATTGCAGTTTCACTATGCGCTAGTGGGCTGTGTGATTCAGGCAACTGGGTCAATTGATTAAGGCTGAAATGGAGGCGCCACTGATGTCACAGTGAATCTTACCCTTTATTGACTGGATAAATTGCAGCTGCCATCTGTCGGGGGCAGAAGCTACAGCACAGTCAAAGCCCATCTATCTGCCATCGCCCTGCCTCTACCCAGAATGAGACCTTCCCTCCCCCCCCCCTTGCTTTTGATATCAGGCTGTGTAGCATCATGAATCACCTGAGAAAGTAATGTTCTTCATGATCCTGGATATGACCTATGGCTATTATTTTACATTCTTCCTCATTTTTAACAGTGCCTAAAATTCCACCACTTGGCCCAAGATGGCACCCAAGAAACAAAAGCCAAAAGCTAAGAAAGGCAAGGGCAAGGCCAAGGCTGCAGCCAAGGGACAGACAAGCGCTCTGCCCTACGTCAGTGAGAAGGAGCTGTACCTGCAGAAGGAATATGCCACCCTGACGGAGCATGTCAAAACATACACACAGCGTGTGCGGCACTTCCAGTGGGAAAATGAGTTCTTGGACAAGGAAGCTCAGCAGATCCGAGAGACTAGCAAAGTCTATCTCTCCTACTTAACCAGGCGCACCGTGCGATGCCAAAACGCCATCATTTCACTGAATGACCAGAATCGCTCAGACCTAGAACAGATCAGGAAGGAGAAGGCAGAGCTGACTTCCCAGTACAAGGAAAAGGAGAAAGAGGTGAGGTACCAGCTGATCGAGAGAGAGACTAAGCTCTCTCTCATAAACAAGGAAATTGAAGCAATGAAGCCCTGGCAGGAACTGCAGCTTGAGCAGCTGACCCGGATCCGGGAGCTGGAGAAGGAGCTGCTGGTCATGAAAATCCAGCATGCAGATCAAATGCACAAGGTCAAGAGCCAATTCCTGCAGCAGACGGCGGAATACGAGATGCAGTCTCAGCAGAAAGTCCAAGCTCTGGCCAAACTGGCTGAGAAGGAAGCCGTGCGCAGTCTGATCCAGCACACCAAGCAGGTAAAAGCTGACAACTGGAGACTGCGCCACGAGCTTCTGGACCTCATCAGACAAGCCCAAATGCTGAAAGAGTTCCTCCTGCAGCTGAGAGAGCAGCAGCAGCAGCTCCTGCGAGAGCACCAGTACCGGCAAGACCTCGCACGCATGCGTGCCTGGCTAAGGCATCGAGAGCCTCAGCTGGTCATCACTCCCGGCAGCAGCAGCTTCAGGTGCAGCCCAGCAGCTAGGAGCCGGCTCATCTCCCATCAGATCACAAGTGCCTGACTGCATGGGGTGGAGGAACCAGGATCTGCCCGAGGAGACCAACAGAAAGAAGAGGCCCAAGTAAGTGGGATTTGAGACAACAACCTTCACTCCAAACAAAATACCCCTAAGCAGGACTGGAGACTGTAGCATCAAATGCATCCTGGGTTTTTTTGTTTTGTTTTCACTACCAAGTTGACAAGGGCTGAAGAATGTCAAGGAAAGTTTGTAGTCGTTATAAGATGCGGGAATCCAACCTGTGTTGCAGGCAGGCAATTTTATGATACATCTCAGAGGAGGAGGAGGAGGAAGGGGGTGCTGCTGCGGAGTCTCCGCGCACACATGCAAGCCAGTGGCGAGCCTCTCATCAGCAGAAAAGCAACACAAGCACACACAGCCACGCTACCATGGGCAGCCACAACATCCCAGGGTCCACAGCACTGTGCAGCTACTCAGCAGTCAGGTTGCCCAGACAGGTTGCTCTCGACTCCTGCACAGAGACATCACCCACCTCTGCAGCAGCTGCAGCCAGGCAAGTGCCTCGGAGGGTCCGTGGCTGCTGCCAATTCCTCCTATAGAAGTAAAAGCGAAGGCAGAAGGTGCCAAAGGAGAGGCTTCAAGGGGAAGGAGCCGAAGCAGAACGAACGAACGTAAACCACTGGATGCGCATGCGCGGCCCACCCCTTGGCTGCAGGCTCACAGCAGCACCATGCTCACTTCCCACGGGGGGGGGGGAGTGCTGGTCAGGGGCCTGGTCCTTATTGCTGCTGCTCATTTGTATTCACTGAGCTATATTTTTAGCTTGTTTGCTTTAATGTTATATTTGTTATTTTGTTGTTGTAAGCTGTCCTGAAAATATATATTCTATGAGGCAGCATAGAAATTGATAAAATAAATTTCATTTTTCTGGCCTTTGCCTCCTTGGCAACTGAAGTTTGGAAAAGGTTTCGGAAAGCGGCAGCCAGTGGCACCCCACATGCACACACGCACAGAGGCTTGGCATTTGGTAACATGTCCCTTAAGAACAGGTTAGCCCTGCTGGATCAGACCAAGGGTCCATCTAGTCCAGCATTCTGTTCACACAGTGGCCAACCAGCTGCCCACGGGATCCCACAAGCAGGACAGGAGTGCAACAGACCCATGCTCCCGCCATGTTCCCCAGCAACTGGAGTACATAGGCATAATACCCTTAGCACTCCATTCCGCTGCATTTAGGGCTTGCTCCCAGTCACTGTACTGGGGGTTGCAGCTTAAAAGGTTCCAAAGCACTTCTATATCCTGCTAAGGAAGAACAGGTTGCTTACCTGTAACTGTGGTTCTTCCAGTGATCATCTGTGCATTCACACACATGGGCTCTGCGCCTGCACTGAGTCCGTTTCTGCAAAGTTCTATAGCTGAGGAGAATTGGGCAGGAGCCCCTCCCCCCATCGTGCATGCTCCCTAGCGGGGCTCCCACCCGTCCCCATTCCCCGAGGCCGACATTATAGCCCCGGGACCGAGGGAATCGTAGATATCGACGCCGGTCCCAACGTTGGTACTGTAACATTAACACCCAGCTGCTCATGGTAGACCCATCAAAATTGATAGACACACCGAAGCGGGGTTGGAGGGCGGGTTGTGTGAATGCAGAGATGACCACTCCAAGAACCACAGTTACAGGTAAGCAACCTGTTCTTCTTCTTTGTGGTCTCTGTGCATCACACACATGGGCAGAGTAGCAAGTTGACTTACCGGTGGAGGGTCGGTGTCATCCTTACGGTAGCACGGAGGACAGCTCTGCCAAACGCATTATCCGTCCCTCACACAGACATCCAGCTGGTAATGCCTGATGAACATGGACGGATATGACCATGTAGCCACTCTGCAGAAGTCAGGTAGGGTTACTCCTCTCCCAAATGCCACCAAAGCCGACACCACCCGGGTTGAATGAGCTCAGATTGAGGCCTGAGGTTGCTGTCTGCCGAGTTCTTATGCCAGCTTAATGCATTCTAGAATCCATGCTGTGAAGTGCTGTGTCAACACCGGCAGACAGACAGTCTTGCCCCCATAACAAATAAAGAGTCTTTGGGTCCGTTGTTTAGCCTTCAGAAGAGGAGACTGAGGGGAGATATGATAGCACTCTTCCAGTACTTGAAGGGTTGTCACACAGAGGAGGGCCAGAATCTCTTCTCGATCATCCCAGTTTGCAGGGCACAGAATAATGGGTTCAAATTACAGGAACCCAGATTCCATGTAAATATCAGGAAAAATTTCCTGACGGTCAGAGCAATAAGACAATGGAACCTACTACCTAGGGAGGTGGTGAGCTCTCCCACTCTGGAGGCATTCAAGGTGCGGCTGGACAGTCATCTGTCAGGGATGCTTTGACTCGGATTCCTGCATTGAGCAGGGGGTTGGACTCGATGGCCTTGTAGGCCCCTTCCAACTCTACTTTTCTATGATTCTATGATTCTCCCCAATGCTGAAGCGTAGGTATTTCTGACTGTCCCTGTGGGTTGCTATATGGAAATAAGCATCCTGAAGGACGATGGAAGCAAACCAATCGGTTCCACGAAGTAGTGGCAGGATCGATTGGAGTGTCACTATCCGAAAGTTCCTTGGTGTAATGAAGTAGTTGATGGTCTAGAGGTCCAGGATCGGATGAAGCCCTCCATCCCTTTTGGCACCATAAAATACTTGGGAGTAGAGCCTTCCTGCTGAAGATGTCTGGGAACAGGTTGAATTGCCCCCTTTTGAAGCAAGGAAGTGACCTCCTCCCACATCAGTGTTGATGGCTGTGTGGTCTGGATGCCAAGAAAGGGAGGGAGAGCATCGAACTCGATCCTGTACCCATGCTGGATGATGTTCAATACCCTGCGGTCTGTTGTTATCTTCATCCACGATGGTAGGAAGCGGGACAGGCGGCCATTGGAAGTTGACTGGAGAATCAAGCTGGATGCTGTGCGTCGGGCTGGCAGAAGAGTCAAACGTGCAGCTTCAAGGGGTCCCCTCCTCTGCAGGAGCCCAGGTAACGTGGCTGACTGAATGAGTGGTTTGGTGCCCAGGGCAGCTGCGCACACAGGTGACGCTCCTGCACGGTTTGCTGAGAGAAAGAAGGCTGGTACGTCGCCGAGGAAGAAGGGAATCAGGGCCACCACCGGGGCCAGAACGGCTTGGATGACGGAGGTGGTCCAAGGCCCATCTTCCTAGCCTTAGCTCGAGCTTTCTGGACCGCGTCGAGAGTGTCATTGGTAGAAGAATTAAAGAGGCCTTCCCCGTTGAAAGGTAAGTCTTTTATGTGTGACCAAACTTCAAGAGTCGAAGTCGAGCGAAGCCAAGCGTGGTGCCTCAGGGCGACAAAGCCGATGAGAGAGCAGGCGTGGCAGTCAGTTTGATGGCATGCCGTATGGATTTCTTGGCGTGAAAGGCTGGTTGCTTCCACCTGGAACACCCCGCCAGCTCTCTCTTCTCATCGGGCAGGTAATCACACAGGCCAGCCATCTTTTCCCAAAGGAAAAGCTGATAGCGGGCCATGGTGGCCTGGTAACTAGCCACGCAAAGTCTGAGAGAGCTGGATGAGTAGATTCTGCGCCCGAATCCACCCAGCCACTTGCCCTCTTCGTCCACCAGCGTGGAGTGCCGTTTCCCAGATCCGTATTACGCCGACTCGACCACGGTGGAGTTTGGCACAGGGTGCAAGAAGAGGAATTTCGTGTCTTCTTCCCGTACCCTGTACACAGACTCTAAGCATCTGGCAGTCGCAGGGGTCGACGCTGGTGTCCCCCACATACCACGGACGGTTTCCAGAAGTGTCGGTAAGTACGGTATCGAGGTCGGTGTCAACGCTGTAGTCAAAATGACATTGAACACCGGGTTATTTGTCTTCTTTTCCTCCACTCTGCATCATGCACTGGACATGCTCAACAAAATGCCCCATGTCCTCTGATGGAGACACTGCTGCCTGGGACCCCACCTGTTGGTCTGGGTACACGGAGAACGAGGTCGCTGAGATGAGAGAGCCAGAATCAGAAGAGTAATCTTCCAGAGTAGAGGACCGGCGAGTCAATGGAAGTCTCGGGCTCTGCTGACTCAAACCTTCCTGCGGAGGGAGTGCCAGAGACGTCTGTTGTACTGATGTCGTTGGCTCCGTATGATGCTGGGGTGTCAGAGATCGATTCCAATGGTGAGCAGGTGACGGTGGTGCAAGGTCTTCTCGGTATCGATACTACCCACGGGACCAAAGAGAATCGCGGTCTGGCCATCGCAATCTACCTCGATCTGGGTCGCAGTAGTAGTAATCCTGGCAACGGCTGTACCCTCTTCCATAGGAATAACGAGAGGATGCCATGGAATATTCGGATCTCACCTCGTACATGGGGGACTGGGAGCAATAGCGGCGGTCCCTGTCTCCCATGTAGGATGCTCAAGTTGGCTGGTGGTGCGGAGAGGCAACGACTTGGATTGGCATGGAAACCTCGCATGGTTGGTGCCAAGAGGACCCCATATATCTTGAGGTAGATCAACCTCAATTATGCTGCTGGGTAATTGCAGGCTCCGGCTAGGACATGGCTGCAGATGGAGACTCGATGATTTCCCCCTCTGACACTGAGGTGACCTGGATCCTTGGGCCCAGGAATCCTTCGGTATTAGGGAGAGAGACTGGTTGCATCTCTGTACCAGCGTCTCTGATGTCGAACCCGGTGGTTTCTCGAGTCTGGCCCCCGATGCCGATGCCCCTGGTGCGACCGATGCTCTCGAGCCCAAGGCGGGTGATGGAGAGGTGGCTTTCTGAGGGGAAGTCTTATTGGCCTTGGCCTTCTCCTTCTTAGCGACCTTTCGCCTCTTCTAACGTTCCACCTCCTCCTTTGTCTTGTGGGCCCATTTAGCTAACTTCTTCGCTAATAGAGCTTCCACAGACTTGCCTGGCATATGAGAGGGCAGAGTCCGGGGCCTGGGAGCTGGCGAAGCTGCCAGAGCTGAATTTGTCGCAAGGGCCTTGTGCCAAAGGATGGCCTTCAATTCGTCCGCCCTATGCTTCCTGGCCTGCCTAGTAAAGACCTGGCAATGGTGACAAGCATCCATGATATGGGCTTCTCCTAAGCAGACTAGGAAGAGGGAATGCCCATCTGCTGGAGGCAATGTTGCCCCACATTTTACACACTTCCCGAAGGGTGCTTTAGCAGGCATGATGACGGATCCGACAGCAGGGAGAAACGAAGGGGCGGAGAGAACTGACAAGAAGAAGGTTGTGGGGGGGGGGGGGTTTGATATTTTTTTTAGACAGACGAAGGTTGAAGATGAAGACATAGAATTGTAGAGAATAAACAATGAAGCAAGCTCAGCTAGAAAACGCTGCTAAACACAGAGAACTTCCCTAGACAACCAGAAGCAATGGCGATCGGAGAGCAACTGAGGAGACAGGCGGGAGACCCGCTAGAGAGCATGCACAATGCGGGAGGGGCTCCTGCCTGATTCTCCTCAGCTATAGAACTTTCCTGAAACGGACTCAGCGCAGGCGCAGAGCCCATGTGTGTGATGCACGGAGACCACGAAGAAGAACCCCATTTTGGCAGGGCCCCCCCACACACAGACACACACTGCCAGTACATAGCCACTCTTTCCTAAAGGGGTCTGAATCAATCCCAGGTGGCAGACCTTCCTGGGTTATTCGGGCAGTGGGTGTGCGCCCTCAACCAGTCTCCTGGAAGGGGAGGACTGCCCAGATGAGAGACCTGTTCAGCCTCCTCCCTGCTGGACCACTGAAATTAGGATTGCAGCCACCCCAACCCCCCACTTCAACGAGTGTCAGTAACACATTAAGTGTAGTTTAATTTGTTGGCATCCCACATTTCTGTTACAACCACCAAAGCTGCTTACAATAAAAAAAAATGCTATGTAATAGCACTAGCATGGCCAGCAGGTGGCGAGTGGGAAATGTGGGTGAGGGGCTGCATTCAAGTCACTGCATTTCAAGCCACGGACGGCTGAAGTATTTACACTCCTTTAAAATTGTACAGTCAGTGAAGTGGCAAGGTGGTGGGTGGGATGGCTCACTGAGGAGCTCGGCGCTGGCTCCGTTGCAGGCCTCCTATGGAGAGATCAGTAAAGGAGAGCGCCCTGAGGCACGTAGCCACAAGGGAACGCCATCACCACTCGCCAGGGCTCCGTATCTTGCTTTGCTGTCTCTTCCCTTTCACAGGGATGGGGGGCAGGCGGTCGTGGTCACACACACACACACACACGTGCTAATCAGGCCGCCACCCCCAGCAGTTTCAGACATGTCAGGTGCTGCTCTGTCATTGGCGCCTACACCGCTGCTGCCCTTCTTGTGGGCTCCCCCCCGCTGGGGGATCTGGTTGGCCGCTGTAGGAAACAGGATGCTGGACCGGAGAGGCCTCTTGGGTCTGATCCGGCTTCAGGGCTCTTCCGATGCTCATTGGGGCACAAAGGCCTGCGAGACCCCTCTCCCTCCCCACTCTGTGCCAAGTCTCCCCATGGACTGGGGCAGTGCAAATTCGGGGTGGGGGGGAGGTTGGAGGAGTGTGTGCAGTGTGTCTCCATGCACAGGTGCCCCCCCCAGCCTGAGCTCCCCCCCAAACTAATGAGCGCCTCGGGCACAGCACTCCTCTCGGCCTCCAGCACAAGGGCATGGCTGAGCCACCCTCAGCTCAGAGCTCTTTGAGTCAATCTCTGGCCGCGCCAGTCACAAAGGAGGCGGGCAGCAGGGTGGCAGAGAGGCTGCCCGGAGCTTTGGAGAGCCCTCAGCAGTCAGGGGGAAGCGGCATCGGGCTGGACTGACCAACAGGCAGCAGTTTCAACTGTTCAAGGCTTAGCCCAGGCCAGAGAAGGGCATCTTGGTTAACAGACAAACCATGCCCTTGCTGGATTTTCGCCATCCACTGCCCTCTGCAGCAACCAACCAAGAAAGGGTCTTTTTCCTCATGGAGTTTTTGTAAAAAGCCTTCTTTTATTTAAAATCCGTACAAGAATAAATGCACATGTGGTGGCCATGGGGGAAGAGGGGGTGGAAGAGAGAGAGAGAGAGAGAGAGAGAGAAGGGAGTACCCTGCAGGATTATCCAGAGAGCAAGCGGCCCAGGGCCCAAGAGGCACACATGGAGCCAGGCAAAGAGTCCCCGATCAGTCAGCATGTTCTCCATCTCTTGTGGCTTCCTGAAGTTTTTTAGGCCTTGTCTTTCTTCCAGCACTCGACTGAATGAAGTGAAGCAGAATTTGGCCGAGGAAGAGGAGCAGAGCACCACTTCCAACACTGGGGCTCAGCCAAGAGTCCTGTTCAAGCCTCCGTAGGAGGGAAGCAAGAGAACGCCCTCTCATGCAGGTACAGGAAAGGCTCTGCCTTTGGGAGCAGGCCAGGGCTGGGCGGGTCAGAACCGCTGGGAATTGGGGGCAAGCGCCTGCTGGCAACCACTTGACATGGACAGGCTCTGCAGAGCAGACTTGCATATGGTCCCATAGGACTGAGAGTAACTGCCTAGGCAGGCCTTGGCATCCCCAGCAGTTCCCACGTTTGCTGCAACCTGGAACATCTTTTTACAGGGCTTTGGAAAGGGATGGGCTTCCCTTCCACAGGAGTCGGAGCTCCTTGGATTCTGCATATAAGAAAAAGAAGAGGCTATGATGGCAAAGGAGCTGGAGATTTATTTATTTACTGTACTTTTAAACTGCCCACTAATCAAAGTTCTCGGGGCAGTATACAATAGATTAAAAATAAGGTACAAACATTTAAATCAAATAAAAACAGTGCAGAATAAAACCAAGATAAAACCAGAAGCAAGGAATAAAAGCATTACAGCACCATAAAACCAAATTAAAATGAGCAGCAGATTAAAAGCACTAAAAACAGTTCTTAAAATGCCTGGGAAAATAAAAAGGTCTTCCCCTGATGCTGGAAAGATGTAGGTGCCAGGAAAGCCCCTCTGGGGAAGAGCATTCCACAAAAAGGATGCTACCACAGAAAAGGCCCTCTCTCTTGTAGCCACCTGGCTCACTTCTTTTGGTGGGGGCACCTGGAGGAGGGCCTCAGTCGATGATCTTAAGTGAAAAGGACAGGCAGAGCTCCGTGTTGTCCGCATATTGGTGACTCCTCAGCCCACATCCCCAGATAAACTCCCAATGATTTCATGTAGATGTTGAACAGCACAGGGGATAAAATACCCCATAGCAGAATTGCCTTGGGACAGAGTGATAATCCACCAGCAGTGCCTTCTGGAATTGGCCATCCAAGTAGGAACCCCTGCAATGCAGCGTCTCCAACTCCCA
The DNA here is from genome assembly GCA_021292165.1 of Shinisaurus crocodilurus. Taxonomy (NCBI): domain Eukaryota; kingdom Metazoa; phylum Chordata; class Lepidosauria; order Squamata; family Shinisauridae; genus Shinisaurus; species Shinisaurus crocodilurus. The sequence continues at coordinate 225,868,623 of CM037880.1, read as the reverse complement.
ACTCAGACAGCCTATCCAGAAGGATACCATGGTTGATGGCACTGAAAGCCACTGAGAGGCTCAAGAGAACCAACAGGGTCGCACTCCCCGTCTCTCTCCCAGCACAGATAATCCCACAGGGCAATCAGGGCAGTTTCCATTCCATATCCAGGTCTGAAGCCCAAATGAAATGGATCTAATCAGTTCCATTCAAGAGTGCCTGGCATTGGCTGGCAACCACCCTCTCAAGCACCTTGCCCAAGAAGGGGATGTAGGCAACCGGCCTATAGTTGTTAACAACTTCTGGGTCCGTGTTACACATTTTCAAGAGTTGCCAAATAACTGCCTCCGTTAAAGTGGCTGGCCCCATTCCCCCTCTCAAGGAGGCACTGACAACCTCCTGGACCCAGCCGGACATCCCCTCCCTACTAGATGTAATAAGCCAAGGAGGGTAAGGGTCCAGCATACAAGTGGTTGGCCAAACATGATCAAGCACCCTGTTCGCATCCTCACGCCTCAGCGACTGAAACTCATCCACCACAACAGGACAAGATGGTGTTCTGGCCACCACCACTATTGGGACTGCAATAACCGTGGAGGCAAAATCATGACGGATGTGAGCGACTTTATCTTCAAAGTGTTGCACAAACGTACTACCAAGGGTGCAACCAACTCTCTCCCTAGGCCAGATTGCAACAAGCTCCTGCCCACCCAGAAAAACTCTTCTGGGCAACCCTGAAGATGCCATGGAGGTGGAAAGGAAATGCTTCTTTGCCACCCTCACCGCTGGGTCAATAATGGGCTCTAGGCTGTGTTCGGTCACATTCAGCACGCGTTTCCCTGCACCTGCATTACAGCCGTCATCCCATTTGCTTGGTGTGGAGGCAGCTGCCCCTGTATCAAGTTGGAGAATGAGGCACAGGACTGTTCCAGTTCTGCAACTTACCCTTTAGGACAAGCTGAAAGATCAGGGCAGGCCTGTGTGTCCGAGAGTTCACCCCCGGGCCTCCTGAGCATTCCTGGACAGGAGCGCCGGTGCCAGCCATGTGCTAAGCAGCGCTAGCCACAGGACACAACCTCAGCCAAGACCACATCAAGCTGGGAAGCTCAACAGGCACATCCCTCAAACATCCATTGTAGCTCAGTGGAGGAGCCCCCGCTTTGTATGCAGGAGGTCCCAGGTTCAATCCCCAGCACCATCGTCAGGTAGGGCTGGAAAAACTCCGGCCTGAAACCCAGACAGCCACAGCTGCCAGTCAGCTTCAACCACACTGGGCTAGATGGACCAAGGGCCTCACTCGGTATGAGGCAGCTTCCTGCGTCCCCAGGCACAGAGGCGGGAGGGGGCACTTGTACTCACCGATGCAGCCTTAGCGGGAGAAGACTCCCTCCTCATCAAGGGGTGGTTAAGAGCCGCCTCCTGGGCCTGGCCGGACAGCGAAAGGGATCTGGAATGAGACATGGCCCGATTTTGCCCCTCCAGCCCTTTCGGCACCTGCTGAAGCAGAACACAGACTGAGTCTGAGCCTCACTGATCCAAGAACTGGAAAGGGAAGGAGCGGGATGGGCAAGGAGAAAGAGCTGTAGCAGCAGAAACCGGACACTCTCTCCCCAAGGAGCCCATTCACCCCTGGGAAGGGACTGAGGAGCACTTGGAACAAGCCAGCCAGCGGCTGGGGGGAGCCCCCAGGATGGCTCCACCTCTCCCACAGCCACCCCCCATCAGCTTGTCTCCACAGGAACCAGGCCGTGGGTCCTTCACACCTGTATACCACTTCTGGTGTTCAACGCAGTTTGCATACACAGGAACATAAGAAGAGCCATTCTGGATCAGACTAAGGGTCTCTCTAGTCTAGCATTCTGTTCACATGTTGGCCTGTGGGAAAGCACGTGGGACCTGAGTGCAATAGCACCCTCCCACTCGTGTTTCCCAGCAACTGGTATACAGACACACACTGCCTCTGTAGCGGCCGTTGAAAGCCTTATCCTCCTTGAATCCCCTTTTAGAGCCATCCACATTAGTGGCCATCACTACACTTTGTGGTAGAAAATTCCACAGTTTAATTATGCGCTGTGTGAAGAAGGACTTCCTTTTGTTTGTCCTGAATCTCCCACCAATCCGCTTCATGGGATGACCCCTTTGGGTTCTAATATTATGAGAGAGGGAGAAAAATGTCTCCCCCTGTCCACTTTCTCCACACCAGGCATAGTTTTGTACACCCCTCTAATTATGTCCCTCTCTTCTCACTCACTCCTTTTTCTAAGCTTAACAGTCCCAGACATTGTAACCTTTCCTCACAGGGTTGTTGCTCCAGCCCCTTGATCATTTTGGTTGCCCTTCTCTCGGCAACATCATGTTGGAATAACCTGTACATCCATGTTGCTGGAGCTGGGGGGGGGGGGGAGAGTCCACCATGCACCCAGCTTGCTCTGGCCATATCCCTGTAAGGGGCTTCCCCATTTGCAGCTCGGTCCCTGAGCCCTCTGCGGCTCTTTGACTGGCCTTCCTTCCAAGAGGAAGAATTAGGGACACTGCTAGGGAGCCAGATCCAACCCGCATGAATGGTGGCTGCCAGCTGAGACAGTCTTTGACAGGGAAACACCAGCAGCTGCATCATTACGTTTTTATACTTCCCAATAGCAGCAGTTTCCAGGGAGCCTTGAGCTACCGATAGGAAGAGGGTTTTCCTTGATCCCAAGCAACTGGCAAGGACCCCAATTCCTACTCAGGGAAGAGTTCAGAAGGACAAAACAAAAGGATGCAGCTGCCACCCTTGAGACAGGTAAGTGCCCGAATCTCAGGCTGGGCCTGGCAGCCACCAGGTAGTTAGGACAAGTGTTGGAGATGCATTCACTTCTCCCTATCTCCTCACTGGGAGGAGCTTCAGACTCTGGTTTGGTTTTGTTATTAGCATTTTATTGATTTTTTTTAAACTGACGCTTCAGAACCATTTGAGGGCAGCTCAAACTGCCTCTTGCTCTGAATATGCAATGCATGTGGAGGAGGCAGAATTACTCACGCCGTGGAGATGGGGCATGCCTGCTGCAGGGGCCAGAGTGTCCACTGGCCCAAAGGAGATCTGCTTCCCCGCTCTCCGCTGCGGAAGGCGTGGCACACAGTGGTTCCTTGTTGCCACGTTGCCAGGAGCCAGATTATCTGCAGGAGGGAAGAACCATCAACAAGAGAGGAGGCCTTGGGCCACATCACCTGGGAAGAAAAGTCGTGGAGGAGGAGGAGCATCGGAGGCAGGAGCAGCAGGATGAGCTCCCCAAAGGGGGGCTTCTCCGTCAGCAGTTCCGTCGGTGCCAGTTATGTCAGCCTGGCCACAGTGTGAAGGAAGGCACCAAAGCCTTCCAGCCTGATCACGGGGCCTTCCTGGGCTGGCCATCTTGTTCAAGGTGACACGGTGGGCTGCTGGCGTCCCCACACCGCTGCCTGTGCTGCCACCCACAGCAGATCAGGCAAGCTAGAAGATCAAATCAGTGAAGGAGCAGCAGACAGCCAAGTCTCGCAGGATTATTTTTTAAAACGGCACCCTGCCTTTCCAAAAAAGCAATCCAAGCCAGTTAACGGAAGTTTAAAAACCAACTTATTATACTTTACTCTGATTGTACATTGCCCCGGGTGGCCGGCCAGATGGGCGATTTAAAAATATAATACATAAAATTAAAATAAAAACAAAAATGCAATGACAACACTTGCTCAGTGGCAGAGCCCCCTGCCTGGCATGCAAAAAGTCTCAGCTTCAGTCCCCGGCAGCCTCTCCAGGTAGGGCTAGAAAAGACCCCTGCCTGAAACCCGGGAGAGCCGCTGCTGCCAGTCAGTGTAGTAGATGATACTGGGCTAGATGGACCAGGCATCTGATTCCGCATAGAGAAGTTTCCTAGGTTCCGAGCAGCAAAGTAAAATATACTCCATAAAAAAAGCAGAAAAACACCCAATCGTTAACACCTTAGAGCACCAGCATAAAACACATCACAAAACTACCAGCGGGGGGGGGGGGGGGGGAAGGTATCATAGGATAAAGGCCCTTCTAAGAATAAAGGTCTCTGCCCTCCAGCAAAACGTCATAAGGGAGGGAGCAATGGGGGGGGGGGTCCCAGAGCCCTGGCATGACCACAGCCAAAGCCCCCTCTCCCTGGTTCCAGCCTAATGGGCCTCACAGCGGAGGGATGTATCAGGCTTGCTCCTTCTGTGATACAAGCATGAAATGTACCTGGAAACATTATAAGCCATCTGAGACATGGAGCCAACAGCAACTTTGAGTAGTGTTGGTCATATTTCCATATGGCTGCCAGACAGCTAGTGGGAAACATGGTACCGTGCAAAAGACATGAGAACTGTAGCTCTCATGAAATTATGCACCAAAATTGGCATGACTGCATATACACACATTCAGAACAATATTCCATGCAAAGGAATAGCTCATTCAGCATAGTCTGTATACAAGTTGGACATGGTGATCACCGTTGGGCCAAAATTTGCCTTATAATATCTACCACTGTTACTACAATTGTATTGTAACAAAACCACTAGCAAACTGAACAAAACTGTAACACATTGGGTTGACTTTACTGAAGATAATGTTCTCACTTAAAACTAAGTGGAGCTCGTGCAGTCATCACTATTAACAGCTGTCCATTTTTGGTGCATTCACATTTCAGTGCCCCACCCTCCTCTTCCTAGGCACACTGAGAGATCCTCTCTCAAGCACAACGTAGGAGTCGACACAGGCCACTGCTTCTGGGAGAGCAGTCCATAAAGGTTGCCAGCTACCACGGTCTGTCTTGCACCAGCTCCATTCGCTTGGACAAGGCAGCTAGAGCTTTCCCCTAGATATGTCCAGCCTGATATGCTGCCCCTTTTGAAAGCTGGACAAATGCTACTTGGGTGGGCTGTGAGTCATCTGCAAACTCTTTTGGTCCACCCTGTCACTTTTAAGCTGACTTGCTTGTACAAGTCCCGTACATCAGTTCCATCAGCATGTTTCAGTTGCTTGCAAAGGTGAAGAAACATAACAAAGAGCAAATGTTTTAGCTATGCCTGCCCTGAGCACATTACCTATGGTTGCCCCATCTAGGATAACCACCCCTGCTGAAGGAGTGCCTACATGTAAGGGAGGGGCATCATCGAGGCAGGCCAGAAGGTCAGCTTTGGTTTCAAGATTCAGTTGTCCAAGCTTGGAGAGGGAGGAGAGGCTGGGTCTCATGCCTGAAAAAGTTATCAGCATCACCTTTCCATGACTCAAGGCACACACAGAGATTGTTGAACGAACTGTTCACCTATAACTCGGATGTTGCCTGATGTTTTGCTGGAGGGCGGCTAAACGGCAGACGCTTCTCTCAACGGGGTCAGGTAATGGCACTGTGCATTACCATCACCAGTCTCTCTCCCTTCCGCTGATGAAAAGGCATGACTTATGCACCAAGATGCTTCCGTGGTCCAGCTGCTCATCAAGAAATGGATTTGTTCTTTAGCAATGTAAGTATATGAGATAAGCAAGCTGTAAGCCACCAAGCAAAGCTTTAATGGTCAAAACTAAAAAACCAGGGAGCCATTTTTGGTACAACGTAAAATCTCTTTCACAGTAATCTCAAAAACAAAAGCAGCAGTGGCTCTTAGTAGTGCGAGGATCCAAAACTGAACTTGACCATGTGCCAAGTTTTTACCTTGCATCAGTCATCCAACTGTAGATATTTGTTGCCAACTGATACACCTTCACTATACACGGAGTACACTCAGAGTAACAAAACACTCAGCTGAGTACTGTAACTTCATATACATGCCTTGCCAGTACTTCCGTTGCGTTCAGAAACTCAACACCTCTCTTAACTAGATGCACTACGTATCACAAATCATAGAAGCAGACTTTCATGAATCAGGGAACAACGACAGAAGCAATCAACCAGACTCTCTCAAAAAATAAGATGGGTGCACAGTATGCTGGCAAGGACAAGTATGAAAGTCCTTCCTCAGTTGGTTGGCTTGCCATCACTGCTACTGTTCAAGACCTTTCACACCTTCTTGCACTGGAGTCTGTACTTGGTCAAGTTTATACTGTCAAATAAATACATTTCAGGATTTTAATATGTGCATGTCTAGATGGTAGTTGTTTCCATTGCCTTTGACACCAGAATGTCTGTCCAATATACCATAAGGCCTGTGGCTCACACTGGCTCAGCTTGTCTTGAGCATGGAAAGCTAAGCAGGGTCAGGTCTGGTTATTACTTGGATGGGAGACCCCTCCTCTATCTTCCTGCATTGAACAGGGGGTTGGACTCGATGGCCTTGTAGGCTCCTTCCAATTCTATGATCCTATCCTATGATCCACTTTGGAAAAGCCCAAACACAGAAATCAGGAAAAGCCTTCCCCAAAGTGACCCAAAGTGAATCACACTACTTCAAACCCGAGGCCTGCTGTGGAGGGACACAGATGTCTCAGACACGTCAGTTTGAAGTTAATACATCCCTGCCCCCCCTCCCACCTCTACCCTGCGAATGCTCTCCATAAAAGAAAAATGCCAGGCAGGGGAGTAGGAGTAGGGCATAGTTTTTGTGACTGATAGCTCTAGCTTCCAATCAGGCAATAACTTTACCAGGGCGATCCTTATTGCTTCCAATCAGTGTGGTATCAATTGAGCAAAACAAAAACAAAAAGCTTCAAACCGTTTTCCATCTATCATAACTCCTTAACAGAACTCCCTTCTGAAATGCTGCAGGTTTCTCACCTAGGGGCATCTCTATGAATGCCATTTTCACCCACTCTGGTAGCTCGTATAAGCCCGGAAGGACAAGGGTCAAGTGCACAAGGGGTAGGCCTCACCTCTCCAGGCTGCACAAAACTGAGACGCATCGAACACAACCAGACAAGTGGGTGCCAAAAGGTACATCTACTGGCTCTGCCCTGACTGTGGCATCATCCAGAAAGCGTCCAGCAAACTGGGTACAGTGGACCTCTGCACGGTCCTCCTCTCCTTCTCAAGGGCTCAGATGGTCTACCGGGTGGCGGTGAAGGCAGCAAAAAAGAATTTCTATGCTGCCTCCATTGCATCTGCGGAGTGCTGCCCCAGGAGGCTGTTCCAAGTGGTCCGGAGTCTGGTCGGTCCAGTCGCTCCGGACCCACTGGAACAATCTAAAGCCTCCTGTGAGGCTTTAGCGAAGCACTTCGCAGATAAAATCGATCGGATTAGGAGTGGGATATCGTGCGTCGTGGACACAGGGAGTGAGCGGGAGGAGGCCAATGGCAGACCGGTTTTGTGGGATCGGTTTCGGCTTCTTCCTTCTGATGAAGTGGACACGGTGCTTTCCATCTGTGAGGCCGACCACCTGCTTGCTTGATCCTTGCCCGTCCTGGCTCATAATGAGCTGCAGGGAGAGACTGGGTGAGGGGATCAAGGCGGTGGTGAATGCCTCCCTCGAGGAGGCAGTGATGCCATCAGCCCTCAAGGAGGCAGTAATAAGACCGCTTCTAAAGAAGCCCTCCTTGGATCCCCAGGATTTAAACAACTTTCGCCCAGTCTCCAATTTACCATTTCTGGGCAAGGTGATCGAGCGGGTGATGGGTGCTCAGTTGAAGGCACACTTGGATGAAGCCGATTATTTAGATCCGTGCCAGTCGGGCTTCAGGTCTGGACATGGGACGGAGACGGCCTTGGTCGCCTTGGTGGATGATATGAGGAGGGCTTTGGATAGGGGTGAATGCTCCTTTCTAGTCCTCCTCGATCTCTCAGCGGCTTTTGATACTGTTGACCACGGTATCCTCCTGGACTGCCTGGAGGGGTTGGGCTTGGGAGGCACTGTATTGCAGTGGTTCCGGTCCTTCCTCTCTGGAAGGTATCAGAGGGTAGTTCTCGGGGAGGAGGCTTCGGGCCCTCGGCCGCTCACTTGTGGAGTGCCGCAGGGTTCCATCCTCTCCCCGATGTTATTCAACATCTACCTCAAGCCCCTGGGAGCTATCATCAGGAAGTTTGGGGTGCGGTGTCATCAGTATGTGGATGACACGCAGCTCTACCTCTGTTTCAAGTCCTCACCGAGGTTGGCCGTTGAGACCCTGTCCAAGTGGCTGGAGTCAGTGGCTGGCTGGCTGGGAACATGCTGAAACTGAACCCCGACAAGACTGAGGTACTTCTGGTGGGGGACAAGGGGAGGTTAGGGGATGTTGACCTGGTGCTGAATGGGGTACATCTCCCCCTGAAGGACCAGGTCCGCAGCTTGGGGGTCATTCTAGACTCCCAGCTGTCCATGGAGGCTCAGGTGGCAGCTGTGAGCCGGGCGGCGCTGTATCAACTCCATCTGATACGGCAGCTGCGCCCCTACCTTCCTAATCACCTGCTCCCATCAGTGGTTCATGCCTTGGTCTCCTCTCACCTAGACTACTGTAATGCGCTCTACGTGGGGTTACCCTTGAAGACGGTTCGGAAGCTACAGCTGGTACAGAACGCGGCGGCTCGTCTGGTTAATGGCAGCTGCCGGTGGGATCACATCACGCCAGTGCTGAAGGATTTGCACTGGCTACCAGTTGCTTGCCGAGCCGAATTCAAGGTGTTGGTTTTGACCTTTAAAACCCTATACGGCTCTGGTCCAGTCTATCTCAAGGAGCGTCTCCAGCAACACCAATTGGGCCGCTCAACAAGATCTGCCACGGATGGCCTTCTCCTTGTCCCTTCAGCCAGAGCAGCTAGACTGGTGGGGGTGGGGACGGGGACGGGGACGGGGACGGGGACGGGGACGGGGACGGGGACGGGGACGAGGGCCTTTTCTGTGGCGGCCCCCGTACTGTGGAACTCTCTCCCGAGTAACCTCCGCCATGCCCCCTCTCTGCGGAGCTTCCGTCGCTCATTAAAAACCTGGTTATTCAGGCGGGAATATGGGGTGGGTTAAGATTTTAAAATTTTTATATTGTTTTAAATGTATTTTATTGTTTTTATTCTATGTACATCGCCCAGGGTGGCCGGTTGCCGGCCAGATGGGCGATAAATAAATATAACTATAAATAATAATAATAATGGAGGAGCCATGTGAGCTCCCAGGAAAGTCCACTGGAGGCCTATGAATGGGTGCAACTGTTGCACAGAAATGGGATCATCATTTTTTTGCTGCCATCACTGCTGCAGAGCAGGTTCTATAATGAGCTCTGGCCTGGGCTAGAGCGGATCTATCATACTTCTGTGGCCACCGTAACTCTATCCACTATCTTAGCCATTTCACCCCAGCCAGCACCTCATACCACTGTGGAGCCAGCCTCGCTCGACTAACCAAAGGAGAACATTCAGGGGTGCTCGTATCAAGAACCTGGGCCATCTGCCCATTCCAGAGGTTGACCAGGGCTTCAACAGGATTGCCAGTTAAGGTGGCAGGAAAATCCCCAAGAGCTGTCAGAAAACTATTTGGATCCATCATTCTCCTGGGGTGGAGGATCCTAATGGATCTGTCCATGTCAGCGGAACTACACCAAGTTCCTTCATCCCCAGATTAGCCTCCTCCGACACATCACAAAAGCCAAGTCCAAGGTAAGTCCAGCTGAAGGTCTGGGGCCAGATATCCCATGGAGACAGGCTAACAGGTGTCCGGGTCTGCTAGAACCGTCAGTCTGAGAGAACTCCAGGGTCACGTTTTCAAGATGCCCTCACAATCATTCGCAGGCTGAGCCAGTGGCTACACAGTTGGGCTTAGGCATGGAGAAATCAAGTTCAAAGGCCCCTCAGGTCTGAAGCTCAATGGGCAAATATATCTTAGCCTAAACCACCTTGCAGGGTTGTTGCAAGGTTGGAATGCTGCTTGAGCTCCTTGGAAGGAAGTGATATGCAAAGCAACCAGGAGGGATGACATGCAGGTCCGCCTTGGAAGCAAACCTGCCTGCAAAAACATCTGACACAACGTTCTCGTGGGTAGGAGGAACTGCTCCCCACTACACTTCAAAATGTGGTATGGCACCTGGGAGGCTGTGGTCTCCCTGAGCGGCAGGCAAACGCAACACTGGCACTTGTCAGCTGCTGGCCCAGACCACCAGGGTCACTGCTCCCTCCATACTTGACCCACTGCTCCCAGTCAGTCTAACTCAGCAGAGCCCCTTCCTCGCCCAGGAGGCCCCTGAATAGCCACCCTTTTGTGGAGGCACAGCTTCCCCAGAGCTCAGAGCAGCTCCACCCTCAACAGTCTTTGACGAGCTGCAGTCCTGTGGCCACGCCCCAACACGCTCCCCTGCCCCCAAACACTTCCAAGGACACTGGTCGGTTCAAGCACAATCTTGCAATGGAGGCCCATCAAGAGCGGCCAGCCTAGTCCAGGCCCCGGGGATGCCATTCCTGGCAGGACCTCCGACCCACCTGCCTGCCTCAACATACCCTCTGCAATGGGTGCGGCAGCTTCCTACATCACAAGCCAGAGGAAGCGGTGCTCAGAAGATGCTCCCGGGCTCTTCGCGCTCCCCCTCCGATGCCCTCTCCTTCACCACCATCACAAAGATCCACACCTAGGTGGGCAACACATACCATGGACAGCTGCGTGGGCTGTGGGGCTGCAGGCTGCTGAGCTGACCTTTGGCCTCGGGCACAGGCTTCTTGTCTCACTGGCTCTCCTTCGGGAGGTTTCACAAGCCACCGCAGCTCCCAAGCATCGGGGGGAGCCATTTGGTGGAAGGGCCCGTGTCTCACTGCGGGCTTTGAGAGGGGGGCTGGCCTCGAAGGAGGCGGGCTGAAGATTCTCCCTCTGGAGCTGCTGCTGCTGCTTCTGGCGCACGTTACTGGCCTTCCGCTCCAGGATCATCTACAGGCAGGCAAGCAGGAAGGAACTGGTCAGGTTTCAAAGGCTGCCATCACGACAACAGTGGCTAAGAAGAAGATGTTGGGATGGGGAGAAGGGAGTAGAAAAAGCGTATTTGTGGTGGGGAATCCTAAGCAGAAGAGATGAGGGACGGGAGGGGACCATCTTAAGCAGGATTAAGCAAGGAGAGGAAAGGACCCGGCACTAGGCCAGGGATGGTGCCTCAGCTCTTAACGCTTTACAGCTTCATCTCTGTGACAACCTCCAGTGGCCCAAATGGCAAGTCTTCCCACCACTCCTTTGAGAATCATCCCAGACTCCTCCCTCGTGTTTGGGGTTGTGCTTTGTGACAGCCACTGTTCCAGCACACACCACTCTGCTGCCCTGCCACATGGGCTCCAAAGCAACTCCCATCAGTCTCTGGGCCATCACAAGGTCAGTCCCACTTGCCCCAAGCAGTCGTCACTCTGATGCCAAACAACCCACGGGAAATTCTATGGCCCGGGACAGGCTAGTGTCAGCGGCACATTATTATCCACCCCAAGTCCCCGGATGGGGTGGGGGGCTGAAAGCCCAAGCAAACCATGGTCGGCACTGTTCAGTCGAGGGCCTCATCGGCCCATTCCATCTTCAGCGAGAGAGGGGAGTTACCTCATACAGCTTATTGCGATACTCGGCCACAGAGAGCTGCACGTCATCATCCAGTGGAAGCAGAACACTGTAGTTGAGAGCAGGCTCTTTGGCGGGACAGTGGAACCTGCCAAGGGAACATCTTGTGAGGCGAGATCGCCTGCCAGGGGGCACAGCTGGCACAGACTGGAGAGATGGGTGCCTGCCCGCTTGCACACACATCAGCTTGCACACCATTGCCCGGGAGGCAAAAGTGCTAAAACAGGCCCAGACGGGGCTGCCAGAGCCCTCAGCAGCTTGGCAAATGGATCTCCTGGCACAGCAGAAGATACATCCCCACCCTTGAGGCGCTCACCTTTGCACATAGGGATGCTCCAGTGCCTCTTCCGCTGTGAGCCGCTTCTCGGGGCTAAACACCAAGAGCTGTTTCAGGAGGTCCAGGGCCTGTGGGGGGGTGGAGGTGGGCAAGAGGTCCTCAAAGGTCACCTGCTGCCTGCAGCCAAAAGACACACTGCTGTTCCAGTCCACACACTACAGCCAGCCCTGCCCAGTGCCAGCGCGGTGGCAGAAGAGATGCCCGCCCACTGCAGGGCTGTGGGTGCCTGGCAGCTCAGGAGAAAGGGCACTCACTGGCAGCTCAGGCGGTTGATGACGGAGGCTCTGTAGTCCGAATGGAAGGCTGCCACATCTGCAACAGAAAGCCAGCGGATCAAGGCCAGGAGCAGCGTCTAGGAAGGAGGGGCTGGGGCTCCACTTGCCCATGCCTTGCTCGCTACATGAGCGACACCAAGCAGCAGAGCCGAGGATTCCCAGGGGAAGAGAGAGCTGGGCACTGAGGTGACCAGTGCCGCTCCTTTTCCCTCTCAGAAAGGAGAGGCGAGGACCCGTGTCCTTCTTTTCCACACAGACCAGCCTTCCCCACCTGGTGCCCTCCAGATGCTTTGGATCTGAAGGGCACTCAAGCCACCCTGAGAGCCATTTTTGGGTAGAAAGGTGGGGCACAAATAAAATAAATAAATATCCTGCTCCCATCGTCCCCAGCTAGCTGGGCCAAGGGTCACGGCTGAGGGGAGTTGTAGGCCAAAACATCCGGAGCGCCACAAGTTGCCCAACTCTGCCTCAGACTAACGTGTTCAGCCTACAAGTGAAGAACACAAGATGATGGCTGAACGTTCTGATATTAACTGGTAAACCTAGAGGTCAACCAATTCCCCTTTTCCATAGACGGCCGCCTGCATTTCCACATTTTACTGGTGAGGATAACATTTATCATGGCCCATATCACTATGATGCAATCATTTCTGACATTCACCAGTACATTTCAAGAACCACTACGTGCTTTCAAATAAATGACACATTTTCATCTTCATTCTGATATCAGGATTTACCAGGACAGGCTGAGAAATGAGAGGGCACAGTTTTATTTATTTATCACATTTAAATACCACCCTTTATCAGAGATTGAGAGAGTCTACAAAAAAATTAAACAAGTAGAATAACTACCCTCCAAACAACCAACAGACAAAAGTACTATTAGTGTCAGAAGAGTTTTAATATACTTAAGATGGTAGAAATGTCTGGTTGAATAAAGTTTTCCCCTGGTGCCTAAAAAACCACAAAGTTGATGCCAGGTCTACCTCCGGGTGGAGAGGGGCAATCCTGAAAACGCCTCACCTCCAATGGAGGGGGAATTGGGGGAAGGGCACTACCCATGGCCTTAAACTGCAGGCAGTTTGGTACGAGAAGAGGGACTCTTCAAGCACTGGGGTCCCAAGCCTTTTAGGGCTTTAAAGGTAAGCACTTCCAGCAGGGCCTAGGAACATACAGGTGACTAGTGAAGTCCTTTCAAGACTGGCAAGATATATTTCAAGCAAGCAGTGCATTTTCAAATTCTGACCACTGCATTCTGCACTAACTGAAACCTCTGAACTGTTTTCACAGGCAGTTCTATACAGGCAGTCCCCGAGTTAAGAATGTCCGACTTACAGACAACCCATACTTAAGAACAGACTTCTGGGTTCCCCGGTAGTACGTCGTTTACGTAGAGTACATAGCATAATATACTACGCAGTTTGTGCATTTTGCAGTAAATGCCGATTTTAACGTACAGAACGCTATGCTGTTCCGACTTGCATACAAATTCGACTTAAAGACATTCTTAAGAATGGAACTCGTTTGTAACCTGGAGACTGCCTGTATATAAAATCTTGCAGTAATCCAGACAGGATGCTGTCAGGGTATGGATACCCAAAGCTGGTGAAAGGCACTCGATACTACAGAAGCCACCTGGACCTCTAAAGGCAAGAGTGAGTCAAGGACCACCTCTGTGAAGAAAAACTGCACCCTGAACTGGTGGAATACCATCTCCCTCAGTTAGAGAACCATCTACCCAAAGGACCGCTGTCTTGCCAGGATTGAGCATCCAGCCTATGGCTGCATCCAGGCACCAGCTCAACACTTCCACTGCAGCCTCACCTGACATAGGGGGCAAGGAGAAGTAGAGCAGCTGGGCGTCGTCAGCATATTTGTGGCACCCAAAATTCCCACATGACCTCTCCCAGCAACTTCATACAGATATTAGAGCGTAGGGCACAAGATGGAACTTATGAGACTCCTGACAGAAGTGCCACGGTGTCAAGTGGAAGCCCACAGTGTAACCATCTGGAAGCAACCCTGCCGATGGGAGCACAGCGCCGCAACACCAGGCAATCCATGGCCACCTCACAGCGCCAGTCCAGAAGGATGCCATAGCAGATGGTGCTGAGAGATCAAGGAGAATCAAGGTTGGTCTCTCTCTTGACAGAGGTCGTCCAGCAGGGTAACCAAGGCTGCTGTGCTGGAATGAGGCCTGAAGTGAGCCTGTAGAGTGACCTAGAGTTGGACTGCCACAGTCCGCTCAGCACCTTGCCCAAGAAGGGGCCGTTTGTAACGCCCCTTACGCCAAAGGGCGGGACAAATAACATATACAGTAAACATAGCAATACAAAAAATAACCAACACCAAACACTTACAGTAACGAACCCCAGCAACCACCACATTAGCTGTTAATGCCGCCTCAGTCTAAAGCGGCCTTTTTCAGGAGCGGTCACATAACCGCCTCCTTCAAGACAGGCAGGACCACTCCCTCTTCCTAAAGGCATCAATCACCTCCTGGACCCACCCAGTCAAGCCCCCTCTGCTTAATGTAAATAGCCAGGATGGGCAAGGATCAAGAGAATATGAGGTGGCCAAACCCCTCTGAGCATCTTGTCAGCATCGGATGACAACAAACGAAACTCATTCCACAGACTCAGCCTGGGCACGCCCACAGAGGCTTGCCTCAACTGCAGCAACCAGATCCTGTGAATGTAGAAAGCAGAGCTCCATGCAGTTAGACCTCTAGTCCATCTGGCTCAGCGTTGTCTACAGTGACGGGCGGCCAGGGTCTCAGGCAGGGACCTTTCCCAGACCTACCTGGATTTGCTGGGCACAGAACCAGAGACCTTCTATATGCAAAGCATACTGAACTATGCTCTGTCCCAAGATGGAGCAGATATGAGCCCTTTTAAGCTTGAAACATCACGCAAACTTATCACAGCAGCTTCTGAGGGGTTTTGCATTTCTCCTCTTGGGCCAAACCCCACACCACCCAGAACAGCTCTGCTGGACAACTTTCCAACAATGCAATGGTGGTGGAGAAAGGTTGATTTTTCACCATACCATCACTACCACAGAGGTGGCTCAATAATGAGCTCTTACTTGTGTTTGGTCATACTCGCTCTGGGTCTTCTGCCACATGAATTCAAGTTGCTTTTCAGGTATCTGCTTTCAAAGAGCAGCCAGGTGATGGGAGAAACCCTCCCCTGTCGGAGACCCTGCAGAGCAGGCAATACTGGGTGAAATGAACAAGCGGTCTGACCTGCTACAAGGAAAAACCTGTACCTTTCCCATCACCTGGTGTTACCTGATCCCTCCGGGTGGAGATGCTGTGCATTGGGCCTGGGACTTTCTGCCTGGAAACCTGTACCCCCAAGTTCTAATCCCCTGAAATATAGCTCCTAAGCAGCAAATTTCAAAAGCAAAGCCCAAAGACATCAAAGAAAAATAACAAACATCTGGGCAGGCTAGTTCTATTGTCAGGTAGCGCTGAAATGAGTTTGAGAGATGCTATTCTCACACAACTCCAAGCTAAAATGTGGTGGCAAACATTCAAATTTAGATTTTTCTCATTCATTTCTGAATTTCAAATGAGGGTGATTTTCTTTTAAACAAAAAAGCTCCTGAATTCAGAATTGTGAAGAGCCTCTGGGGTTTTTTATTTATTTATTTATTTATTACATTTATCAATCGCCCATCTGGCCGGTCACCCGGCCACCCTGGGCGATGTACAATTAAAATACAATAAAACACAATAAAATATAATAATTAAAACAATATAAAAAATTCTCATTAAAAACCTAACCCACCCCATATTCCCGCCTGAACAGCCATGTTTTTAATGCACGGCGGAAGCTCATCATGGAGGGGGCATGGCGAAGGTCACGTGCGCGCGCACCTCCTCATGTGTAAACCAGGTGGTCCCAGCTGGAGGCTGGGAGGGGCAGAATGTACAGAGGTTATCTGATAAAGCATGGCGCCCACAGCGTGACCAGGCCCTTTGGCATGCAAATGAAAGCCCCCTAGTCATGAGTCACCCCTCCCCTGCCTGGGCCAGGTGAGGTTCATCCTGATTGGCTAGAGGCAGCGGAGCTACTGAAAGGAGGAGGGGAGGGGGAAAATCTATTTTACCAGCTGTGGCTTCTGGTTTCTGTTGTTGGATCATGGGCAGCAAGCTGTGCAGAGGTCTGGACTGACCTCAGGATCCAGCCCCAGGGGGCTCCTGGTGAAATCAGCCAAATGAGGGTGGCGGCTAAGGCAAGCCCTGAAGAGGGCCACCCATCCCAGACCTTAGGGTGGGTGTGGTGGTCTCCTCATGTGGCAGGGTCAGGCAAAGGCAAGACCTGAAGAGGGCCACCCATCCCGGACCTTAGGGTGGGTGTGGTGGTCTCCTCGTGTGGTAGGGCTTTGCTGAAACAAACCCTGAAGCAGACGGACCCCCAGGTGACTGGTGAGTGCCTGGGAGAGATAAGGAATCAGCTTTTGTTATTTTGTAGCTCTACTGTGTATGTACCAAAGTGTTTCCCCTACCTTTTCTCCTTCCCTCATTTCCCACCCTTTTATTGTAATCTGTTTACCTGAATAAACCTTCTTGGTTTTACCCCACATGGCGTTTGTGGTTGCTCTGTTGGTTCAGCTCTAAATCCAGGGTATAGACAAGGGCAAGTCCCTGAGCAGAGATTCAAGTCAGGATTGCAGAGCTGAGGCTGGCAGTCTGGCACCTTGGATCTCTGGGGTCTTTGGTAGAAAGGGGTGGGTTGGCAGAGCCAGACAGCCCCCCCTTCCTTCACAAGAATCCCCAGATTTGGCATCACTTGCATAATATTGAGAAACTACAGATTATATGAAGCCAGCAATTTAAAACACATTCCTGACCATTTGCCCTTTCCCATCATAGCCCACTTGCAGAATTTTGATTTTGTGGCAGCAAAGTTGGATTTTAGCCTCTGGCTAACGGAATGCTTTCAACAAGGTTGTGTGCATTCCATGTTAACACTGCCCAAGCAGAGAAACTAGCACTACACATAGAATCCAGCTTGCTTTAAAAAGCAAGTTTCTAGTCCTTAAGGCTGAAAATATCATCGTGAAAATAAGTGAGAAAAGCCTGGTGAGATCTTGTGTTTGCTTGGGAGTGATGATGTAAACTGAATAGCTTGTTACCCTTTCTCTTGACCAGAAGCAGAATAATTATGAGAAATATGCAGATCTGCTGAATTTACATAATCCATTTTTTCTTGGCACAGAATTTGGGGGTAGGTTCATATAGAATTTGATGTACACAGTGCTGTTACTATGCCTGTTACTCTCTCCTGGCAAGTGGGAGACCAAGTAGGAGCAGGTCTCTGGCTGGTGGCCCAGCTATGCCCCCATCTGGACAGGGATGGCCTGATTTCAGTAATCTATGCTCTGGTAATCTCTAATCTTGACTACTGCAATGCACTCTGTGTGGGGCTGCCCTTGAAGACTGTTTGGAAGCTGCAGCTGGTGCAAAATGCAGCAGCCAGATTAACAACTGGGACCAAGAGGTCTGAACATATAACAGCTGTTCTGGCCCACTTGCATTGGCTGCCTATGTGCTACCAAGCCCGATTCAAGGTGCTGGTTTCAACCTATAAAGCCCTACACGGCTTGGGACCGCAATACCTGACAGAATGCCTCTCCCAACCTCAATCTACATGGACACTAGGCTCAGCACCTGGGGCCTTCCTCTGACTGCCGCCCCTGAGGGAGGCTCGGAAGGTGGCAACAAGGAGGAGGGCCTTTTCTGTGGTAGCCCCACAACTGTGGAACAGCCTCCCCACTGACGCCCACCTGGCACCAACTTTACTATCCTTTCGGCGCCAGGTTAAAAGTGCCCTCTATGCTGAGGCATTGAACAGCTGCAAATAGCACATGGGGTGGTGGTGATGTCATCTTTTAACCCAGTCTATTTTTTACATCTGTCTTAGCTATTTAAGTAATTTTAAAAGTTTAAAACTTTTTAAAAAGTTTGTGTAAATTTTTTGATGTTTTTATTGCTTGTATTTTTTTAATACTGTATTTTATTGTAAAATTGTATTTTTATTGTATTTTATTGTGTAATTTTATAATTGTTGTAAACTGCCTGGAGAGCTTGGGCTATTGGGCGGTATAGAAATGGAATACATCATCATCACCATCATCATCATCGTCACCTGGCCCCATCCATCAGCCAGAGAAGGAGCTGCTGCTCCAGAGTCTGGTTTCCTCCCCTCTTCTCATTCCTTTTTCTTTTTGTATTAGATTGTAAGTCTGTGGGCAGGGATTGCCTTGCCTTTTAATCTCTGCACAGCTCTTAGAAAACGGAAGGTCCTTTATTAGCGTTACAAAATACATTATCGATTCACAATGTAACTGCAGATATGCTACCATCTACTCATGAGTAAGCACTCCAGTCCGGCATTTCAAGGGACAAGCTGGCACGCCTACTAGCAAGACAGTCACATGCTTTGCCCACTCCCACAATTATTGAGCTGTGGTTCTTTGCACATGTCTACAGGCACGGATTTGTTAGAAGCGGTAAATGTGCTAGTCTATCTGCACCTGTTTTATGGGTTTTCTAAATATGTGTAAGCAAATGCCTAAAAAACAATCATTTTTTCACAATTCTGGAATTTACCCAGCCTGTCCTGATGAATGGGGGGGGGGGGGGGAGAAAATGAGATGTGAACATTTACCAAAACCCAAATATATCAAGTTAGCCCTGATCAGTAAGTGTTAGGCTTTCCTGAGATTTCCCACTGGACTTCAAAGAAACATAACTATTGGTAAATGCCAACATTTACCACGTTTCCAGCATTCACTGTAACACACCCGCAGCCTAGGAATCCCTGCTGGCAGAAAAAAAGAACGGCCAAGCTCCATCCTCCAATCCTAAAATCAGGTCAGCCTCTTACTCCTGCCTCTGACCCCAACAAGGGCAGCCACAGAAAGCTGAACGCCATTTCAAAAAGGGGACCATGATGGCAGCCAGAGAGTCCTGGGTGACAGACACTGTGTGTGTGAGTCTGCACACGTACGTGCACTTGATTCTGGCTCGCGAGCCTCTGGCTGCTACTTGGGCTCAGCGGAGGTGGAGGACGCAGGGCCTCCGGGTGCTCCTAAGAGGAGGAGGGGCGGCGAGTGGCGAGCACCAGCTTGGCATGCAGCCAGGCCCAGGTTCACTCCCAGCACCTCAAGCTTCACATACAGCTCAGAGAGAAAGCTGGCTAGTGGGGACCCTAGAGAGCCCCTGCCCGTCAGAGGAGACAAGGCAGAGCGGGACAGAGCAAGGGGCTGACTCGGTATTAGACAGTGTCCCAAGTCCAGAGGAAGTTATGATTCCTCAAAGCTGACACGACTCTGCTCTTTCTTCCTGCTTGCAAAGCATGCTGTGTGGTCTGAAAGCTCACAGCCCTTCCAATAGCTGGCTCAGCAAGAGGTATAGCAGAGGCCTTCTGGATCCACCCATGCAGCTCAAGACAGAGGAGCCCCCTGAAAAAAGGCCTTCAGTTCCCCCATCAGCAAAGTGGGAAGCATGGTGGTGGTTCAGAAGCGTAGTTCTGTGGCTACAGCAGGAAAAGGGGTTGGGAATGTTTCCGCCCCTTTGCCATTCCTCTCTGATCCCCACAGAAGCCCCAGGCGGTCCATCTCCCCTCCACCTCCTGACTCACTGCCCTTCTCCCATCTCACAAACCCTTCTCACCTTCTGGGGATGGGGGAGGAATGACACGCAGGATCTGCTCGATCTGGTTGACGGTGGAGGTGCCTGGGAACAACGGCTTCCCAAGAAGCATCTCCCCCAGGATGCAGCCGATGCTCCACATGTCCACCCCCTTGGTGTAGCTGCAGGGAAGGAAGGAAGTCCCCGGTTGGGATTCGTATGAAAGAGACACACACAATGGAGCCCGGGGGGGGGGGGGGGGATGCCGGCAGCCCTCCACTGACTGCTCCAGTCCTTGAGTCCAGAAGGTTATGCTTGGTTCCGAAGATGACTACGTAAAGCCCCTCTGCACCCCTTTTCCCCACATTCACCCATTCTTCCAGCAGTGATGTGTGAAAAACTGATACCCGTTTGCTTAAAAATGCAACACAGTATGGAGAAAAGAGTGCAGCGGGGTTTGCAGAGTGGCAATCAAAAGTCCTCATTTCAGGCGCACCTAACAAATGCAGCGTGCTTCTGAGCCAGAGCCAGCTCTGCCACTGAGCCCAGGGCAGGCCAGACACAGATGCCAGGCACAGCCTCCGAGGCTGCTGAGCAGGCAGGGAAATCAGCCCCACCCCCACCCCCAAGATGCTGCAGCGTCGGGAGGGGGGGGAGAGGCATGTGGGAGGAGCCCCTGAGCACAGAATGGGCAGGGCGTATCTAGAACAAAAATTCTTCATCATTCCCAACCCCCAAACTGCCCCCCCCGCCACATGCACAGCACACTCATCTCTTCCACATAACCCAGAAAACAATATAACACCGGCAGAGAGCTCTAGATGACTTACGCAAGCGAGTCCAGCCTCACTAAACAGGGAAAACCAATCTTACTTTGAATCATAAACCTCACCATTTTGTCATGCATCATCTAACAGCGGATTACCATCCTCAATGCAAATGTCTTGAATACTCTTGTGGGGTTCATAGAATCATAGAAAAGTAGAGTTGGAAGGGGCCTACAAGGCCATCGAGTCCAACCCCCTGCTCAATGCAGGAACCCAAGTCAAAGCATCCCTGACAGATGGCTGTCCAGCCGCACCTTGAATGCCTCCAGAGTGGGAGAGCCCACCACCTCCTTGGGTAGTTGGTTCCATTGTCTTATTGCTCTGACAGTCAGGACATTTTTCCTGATGTCCAGGTGGAATCTGGCTTCCTGTAACTTGAGCCCATTATTCCGTGTCCTGCAAACTGGGATGATCGAGAAGAGATCCTGGCCCTCCTCTGTGTGACATCCCTTCAAGTACTGGAAGAGTGCTATCATATCTCCCCTCAGTCTCCTCTTCTGAAGGCTAAACATGCCCAGTTCTTTCAGTCTCTCCTCATAGGGCAGTGATGGCGAACCTATGGCACGGGTGCCACAGCTGGTACGCAGGGACCTCTCTGTGGGCACTCGAGCCATTGGTCACCAGATCGCGAAAAGACTGTCCCCTTCTGCAAAACACTAATGATCTTGTTCTTTCTCACAGTGTGGAACAGAATGATTTTATTCTAGAATTCCTGTTACAGAATTCTTTTCTACATTGTTATCACATTTAAAAGATTTTGAAGAATGATGCACAGAGCATGGCTTGGATGTAAAGCCCTAACAGTTGACCTGAGTGCTGCATGTGTTGCTCTCAAACTAACGGAGTATGAGCCAAGGTTTGACAAATTATCAGCATGCATGCGATGCAATAGCAAAAATCACATTAATTGTGCAAAAGCATGCCCAATGCAAACTTTTACCTAATGCAGTGTTTGCAGTCCAAGACATAAAGTGTTTAAAATGTGTTAAGCACGTTTAGTTTTCTTGATTATCTTGCTCATCCTAGTACAGGTTGACTTTTACTAATCCAACACCTGTAGAAGCAGGGAAAGGACCTGGGGTAAAGCTTGCCCCATACAATTTCAGCCTGGCATATAATTATATTACAAGTTGAGAATCCCTTATCCAAAAATACATGTGCCTAATTATTTAAAAAGTTTGCATAAATTCCCTTCAGGCTATGTGTACAATGTAGTACTATAATAATTTTTTGAGTTGATTTTTTTTTCAACAAAAAACTGTTTGTATCATTGATAGCTCTGTTATGGTTTTTCTTTTAAGACAAAAGATGTTAATTAGTTCGGACAACTGTATGAGTTGTTTTTTCTAAAAATAAAACCTCGGTATTCAGGTTTAATTGCAGTGTTGGCACTTTGAAATAAATAAGTTGGTTTTGTGTTGCAGTTTGGCCACTCGGGCTCAAAAAGGTTCGCCATCACTGTCATAGGGCCTTGCTTCCAGTCCCTTTATCATCCTTGTTGCCCTCCTCTGAACCCTCTCCAGTTTGTCTACATCCTTCTAAAAAGTGTGGTGCCCAGAACTGGACGCAGTACTGAAGATGAGGCTTAACCAGTGCTAAGTAAAGGGGAATTATCACTTCCCACGATTTGGCAGCTATACTTCTATTAATGCAGCCCAAAATAGCATTTGCCCTCTTTGCAGCCACATCGCATTGCTGGCTCATATTCAGTTTGTGATCCACCACAACTCCAAGATCCTTCTCACTTGTAGTATTGTTGAGCCAAGTGTCCCCCATTCTGTAACTGTGCATTTGGTTTCTTTTCCCTACGTGCAGCACTTGGCATTTATCCCTATCAAATTTCATTCTGTTGTTTTCGGCCCAGCGCTCCAGCCTATCGAGATCGCTTTGAATTTTGTTTCTGTCTTCCAGAGTATTAGTTGGTCCACCCAACTTTGTGTCATCTGCAAATTTGATAAGCATTCCCTGCACCTCCTCCTCCTAGTCATTAATAAAAATGTTGAACAGCACTGGGCCCAGGCCCGAGCCTTGTGGTACCCCACTCGTTACCTCTCCCCAGTTTGAGAAGGTACCATTGATAAGCACTCTTTGAGTTCGATTCTGTAGCCAATTATGGATCCACCTGATAGTTGTTCCATCTAGCCCACTTTTAGCTAGCTTGCTAATCAGGAGATCATGAGGCACTTTGTCGAAAGCTTTGCTGAAGTCTGAATATATTATGTCCTCAGCATTCCCACAGGCCACAAGGGAGGTTACCCGATCAAAAAATGAGATCAGATTAGTCTGGCAGCGAACAGAGCGAGCGAACAGGGAGAGAAAACAGGAGTTTGGCAGCGGAGTAGAACGACAAGTGCTGCAACAGCAAGTGCTGCTGTACAAACAACAACTACTAGTGCTGCAAGGGAAGGGTGTGGCCTGAGAGCTGAAAGGGAAGGGTGTGGCCTGAGAGCTGAAAGGGAAGGGTGTGGCCTGAGAGCTGAAAGGGAAGGGTGTGGCCTGAGAGCTGAAAGGGAAGGGTGTGGTCTGAGAGCTTAAAAGGAAGGGTGTGGCCTGACAGCTCATTCTGTTCCTGACTCCCAGCTGAGCAGGAGCACAACAGGAGAGAGGCTCCAGCTGTTTTTGGGACTGTGATAAGGCAAGCAGGCTCCCAGAGAGCGAGCGAACAGAGCGAGCGAACAGGGAGAGAAAACAGGAGTTTGGCAGCGGAGTAGAACGACAAGTGCTGCAACAGCAAGTGCTGCTGTACAAACAACAACTACTAGTGCTGCAAGGGAAGGGTGTGGCCTGAGAGCTGAAAGGGAAGGGTGTGGCCTGAGAGCTGAAAGGGAAGGGTGTGGCCTGAGAGCTGAAAGGGAAGGGTGTGGTCTGAGAGCTTAAAAGGAAGGGTGTGGCCTGACAGCTCATTCTGTTCCTGACTCCCAGCTGAGCAGGAGCACAACAGGAGAGAGGCTCCAGCTGTTTTTGGGACTGTGATAAGGCAAGCAGGCTCCCAGAGAGCGAGCGAACAGAGCGAGCGAACAGGGAGAGAAAACAGGAGTTTGGCAGCGGAGTTCGGCAGGGGAGGTCAAGGGGGAGGTCCCTAAAAAAAAAAAAAAAAAAAAAAAAAATCTAGGAAGACAGAAACCGAGCACTATGGAAGGAAAGGACTCAGCAGTGGTGGTGACCTGCAAGGGGTGTGCTATGTTTGTTTTCCTGCCGGAGATCGACATGGCCTACACGTGCAACAAGTGCAAGCTGGTCACGCTGTTGGAAGAAAAGGTCAGAGGACTGGAGCAGCAAGTGTCAACCCTCAGGAGCATAAGAGAAAGCGAGGAGTTCTTAGACAGAACGGTGGATCTACAGCACCAAAGCACAGTACAGGAGCCAGAAGGGCAACGGCAGGATGAGGCGGAGTCGGAGACTGCTGAGGCAAGGGAAAATAACGCAGGGGGAACTCCCTGGAAAAGGGTGACTGTTAGGAGCACAAGAACTACAAGACACTCTGCGCCTGTGGAAGCAGTGGAGCTATGGAACCGCTTCCATGTACTTGAGGACGAGAGCAGAGGACAGCCTGCAGAGGACGGATTACCGGGCACCCAACGTGATAGCGAGCAAGAGGCTGAGGGTCAGTCGAGTGGAGGCAATCAAACCAAGGCCTACAGCAAGAGGAAGAGAAGAGTACTCATAGTGGGAGACTCCCTCCTGCGGGGGATCGAAGCCAAAGTATGTCGCGAAGACCCATGGACTCGCCAGGTGTGCTGTCTCCCCGGAGCACGGATTAAGGATGTGTCAGAGCAGCTGCCGAGGCTCATGCAGCCCACCGACACATACCCCTTTCTTCTCTTCCACGTGGGTACAAATGATACTGCCAAGCGGAGTTACAAAGAAATCACGGCAGACTTTGAAGAGCTGGGAAGGGAACTCAAGAACTTCGGGGCCCAGATAGTTTTCTCATCCATCCTTCCAGTACTTGGAAGAGGCATAGAAAGGGAAAGAAAAATACTCCGAGTGAATGACTGGCTACGAAGGTGGAGCCGACGTGAGGGATTTGGATTCTGGGACCACGGGCTACACTTCCTGGAAGATGGACTGCTGGCAAAGGATGGGTTGCACCTCACAAGGACTGGGAAGAATGTGTTTGGCCACAGCATGAGGAACTTAATCAGGAGGGCTTTAAACTGAATCCAACAGGGGAGGGAGACATAAACTCGGGGGTACCAATGGAAGAAGGCCTCTATGCCACAATGGAGAGAACAGCTCCAGCGGTGCCCATTGATAGTCTACCACAAAATGTAGGGGGAAAGTCGGACTATAAAGCACATAGTCTTCGATGTCTTTATACTAATGCCCAGAGTATGGGCAACAAACAAGACGAACTTGAACTCTTGATACATGAGGGCAAGTACGACTTGATAGGGATAACTGAAACCTGGTGGGATGACTCCCATGACTGGAATACAGCAATTGAAGGGTATAACTTGTTCAAAAGGAACAGAAGCAACAGAAAGGGAGGTGGAGTTGCACTGTATGTTAAAAATACGTATCTCTGCACAGAGATACAGGAAGAGGAGCTTGGCAGCCCCATTGAGAGCATCTGGGTTAAAATAAAGGGGGCAAAGAATAAAACGAACATGGCGGTTGGAGTCTACTACCGACCACCCAATCAAGGAGAAGACGAGGATGGAACTTTTGAAAAACAAATTGCCAGTGTTTCAAGGAGGCACAATGTGGTAGTAATGGGAGACTTCAATTTCCCTGATATCTGTTGGGAGACTTTTTCAGCCAAACATGGCCCCTCCAAGAAATTCCTGAGCTGTGCTGCTGATAACTTCCTCCTACAGAAAGTGGAGGAAGGAACTAGAGGATCGGCTATCCTTGACCTGATTCTAACCAACAGAGACGAGTTAGTGGATAAAGTGGCAGTTTCGGGAACTCTGGGGGAAAGTGACCATGTTATACTTGAGTTCTTGATTCTAACGGAAGCAAAAGCTGAGTGTAGCCAAACACGTACCCTGGATTTTAGGAAAGCCAATTTTAACAAACTCAGAACAATGATTAGTAAGATCCCATGGCAAGTGACTCTCACGAGAAAGGGAGCCCAGGAGGGGTGGGAGTTTTTAAAAAAGGAAATTTTAAAGGCACAATTGCAAACAATTCCCACAAGGAAAAAAGGCAGAGGGCAACAGAAGAAGCCAATGTGGCTTCACAATAAACTCAAAGACGACCTGAAAACAAAAAAGGACACGTATAGGAAGTGGAAGGAAGGACAGGCTACAAGTGAAGAGTACAGGCAGGTAGCACAGAACTGCAGGAATAGTGTCAGGAAGGCTAAAGCTGAGAATGAGCTAAGGTTAGCGAGGAATGCTAAAAGCAACAAAAAAGCTTTCTTCAGATACATGCACAGTAAAAGACAGAAGAAAGAACTGGTGGTTCAACTACGCAATGAGGATGGCAAATTGATAACAGAAGACAAAGAAAAGGCAGAAGTGTTCAATTCCTACTTCGGCTCGGTCTTCTCCCAAAAGAGGGTCTATGACCCCCCTGGCAAACCTGAAGTGCAGACTGAAGGGGCAGGATTGCAGCTTGAGATTGATAGGCAAATGGTCAAGGAGCACCTGATTACTCTGAACGAGTTTAAATCTCCAGGGCCTGATGAGCTGCATCCTAGAGTAATAAAGGAACTGGCAGAAGAACTCTCAGAACCACTGTCTATTATCTTTGAGAAATCATGGAGGACAGGTGAAGTGCCAGACGACTGGAGGAGGGCAAATGTTGTTCCCATCTTCAAAAAGGGCAAGAAGGAGGAACCTGGGAACTATAGGCCAGTCAGTCTGACATCAATCCCCGGGAAGATTTTTGAGCAGATTATAAAGAAGTCAGTCTGCAAGCACCTTGAAAACAATGCAGTGATTACTAGAAGCCAGCATGGATTTGTCAAGAACAAATCCTGTCAGACTAATCTGATCTCATTTTTTGATCGGGTAACCTCCCTTGTGGACTGTGGGAATGCTGTGGACATTATATATCTGGACTTCAGCAAAGCTTTCGACAAAGTGCCTCATGATATCCTGATTAGTAAGCTAGCTAAGAGTGGGCTAGATGGAACAACTATCAGGTGGATCCACAACTGGCTACAGAATCGGACTCAAAGAGTGCTTATCAATGGTTCCTTCTCAAACTGGGGAGAGGTAACGAGCGGGGTACCACAGGGCTCGGTCCTGGGCCCGGTGCTCTTCAACATTTTTATTAATGACTTGGATCAGGAGGTACGGGGAATGCTTATCAAATTTGCAGATGACACAAAGTTGGGTGGAACAGCTAATACTCTGGAAGACAGAAACAAAATTCAAAGTGACCTCGATAGGCTGGAGCGCTGGGCCGAAAACAACAGAATGAAATTTAATAGGGATAAATGCCAAGTGCTGCACCTAGGGAGAGGAAACCAAATGCAGAGTTACAGAATGGGGGACACTTGGCTCAACAATACTACAAGTGAGAAGGATCTTGGAATTGTGGTAGATCACAAACTGAATATGAGCCAGCAATGCGATGTGGCTGCAAAGAAGGCAAATGCAATTTTGGGCTGTATTAATAGAAGTATAGCTTCCAAATCGCGGGAAGTGATAATTCCCCTTTACTCGGCACTGGTTAGGCCTCATCTTGAGTACTGCGTCCAGTTCTGGGCACCACACTTTCAGAAGGATGTAGACAAACTGGAGAGGGTTCAGAGGAGGGCAACAAAGATGATAAAGGGACTGGAAACAAGGCCCTATGAGGAGAGACTGAAAGAACTGGGCATGTTTAGCCTTCAGAAGAGGAGACTGAGGGGAGATATGATCGCACTCTTCCAGTATTTGAAGGGATGTCACACAGAGGAGGGCAAAGATCTCTTCTCGATCATCCCAGTTTGCAGGACACGGAATAATGGGCTCAAGTTACAGGAACCTAGATTCCACCTAAACATCAGGAAAAATTTCCTGACTGTCAGAGCAATAAGACAATGGAATCAACTACCTAGGGAGGTTGTGGGCTCTCCCACTCTGGAGGCATTCAAGGTGCAGCTGGACAGCCATCTGTCAGGGATGCTTTGACCTAGATTCCTGCATTGAGCAGGGGGTTGGACTCGATGGCCTTGTGGGCCCCTTCCAACTCTGCTTTTCTATGATTCTATGATTCTATGATTTGTTCTTGACAAATCCATGCTGGCTTCTAGTAATCACTGCATTGTTTTCATGGTGCCTGCAGACTGACTTCTTTATAATCTGCTCCAAAATTTCCCCAGGGACTGATGTCAGACTGACTGGTCCATAGTTCCCAGGTTCCTCCTTCTTGCCCTTTTTGAAGATGGGAACAACAGTTGCCCTCCTCCAGTCATCTGGCACTTCACCGGTCCTCCATGATTTCTCAAAAGGTAATAGACAGTGGTTCTGAGAGTTCTTCTGCCAGTTCCTTTATTACTCTAGGATGCAGTTCATCAGGCCCTGGAGATTTAAACTCATTCAAAATAATCAGGTGTTCCTTGACCATTTGCCTATCAATCTCAAGCTGCAATCCTGCCCCTTCAGTCTGCACTTCAGGTTTGCCAGGGGGGACATAGACCCTCTTTTGGGAGAAGACCGAGCCGAAGTAGGAATTGAACACTTCCGCCTTTTCTTTGTCTTCTGTTATCAATTTGCCATCCTCATTGCGTAGTTGAACCACCATTTCTTTACTCTGTCTTTTACTATGCATGTATCTGAAGAAAGCTTTTTTGTTGCTTTTAGCATTCCTCGCTAACCTTAGCTCATTCTCAGCTTTAGCCTTCCTGACACTATTCCTGCAGTTCTGTGCTACCTGCCTGTACTCTTCCCTTGTAGCCTGTCCTTCCTTCCACTTCCTATACGTGCCCTTTTTTGTTTTCAGGTCATCTTTGAGTTTATTGTGAAGCCACATTGGCTTCTTCTGTTGCCCTCTGCCTTTTTTCCTTGTGGGAATTGTTTGCAATTGTGCATTTAAAATTTCCTTTTTTAAAAACTCCCACCCATCCTGGGCTCCTTTTCTCATTAGAGTCGCTTGCCATGGGATCTTACTAATCATTGTTCTGAGTTTGTTAAAATTGGCTTTCCTAAAATCCAGGGTACGTGTTTGGCTACACTCAGCTTTTGCGTCTTTTAGAATCAAGAACTCAAGTATAGCATGGTCACTTTCCCCCAGAGTTCCCGAAACTGCCACTTTATCCACTAACTCGTCCCTGTTGGTTAGAATCACGTCAGGGATAGCCGATCCTCCAGTTCTTTCCTCCACTTTCTGTGGGAGGAAGTTATCAGCAACACAGGTCAGGAATTTCTTGGAGGGGCCATGTTTGGCATAATTTGTCTCCCAACAGATACCAGGGAAAGTGAAGTCCACCATCACTACTACATCATGCCTCCTTGCAACAAAGGCAATTTGCTTTTCAACAGTTTCATCCTCATCTTCTCCTTGATTAGGTGGCCGGTAGTAGACTCCAACCGCCATGTTCATCTTATTCTTTGCCCCATTTATTTTAACCCAGATGCTCTCAGTGGGGCTCAATGGGGCTAAAAGATTGGAGGCTGGCAGAGTCACACCTCTGTAAACAAGGCATGTCTCAGTTGGACCACTCCCAGCCATGAAGGCTGAATCCTCCTCCTCTGCTCTTAGTCAGAGCTACTGATTTACGGGGCAAGTGTTAAAGGTGAAGATGGCGTAACTATTTCCCACTCTAATCCAGTTTGGGAATGACCCTTGGAGTTCCTAGGGAAGGCGAAGAATATAGAGCCAGTAAAGGACCCCTCCCTCCCAAGACATCAGAGGGGGTTATGAAGTCTAGAAACAAACGTGCAAGTCACTCAGGAGAGGTGCTAAGCAGCCCCTTTCTTTGTGAGGCCCCAGCCATGGACTCCTGTGGAAGAAAGTCACCACATCCTCTTTAGTCTCAGATCACATTGCCCAGAATTGCATCTAGGAAACGATTCCCTTTCCGCCTTAGCCCATCCACCCATTGGCTTCCTATAACTGAAGTCAACCAACCGACTCTGGACAGCCATCTGTCAGGGATGCTTTGACCTGCATTCCTGCACTGAGCAGGGGGTTGGACTCGATGGCCTTGTAGGCCCCTTCCAACTCTACTTTTCTATGATTCTATGACTCTGGAGAGTTTGAGAGAGAGGGAGAGGAGAGCAGTCCTGCCTCTCGTTCTTCTTATGCGCTTCAAAGGGTTGAGTCTCTGGGATGGGAGTGGCTCTGATGCCCCTGGAAAGGGAATGGAGAGGCCAGGAAAAGCAGCCCCCCAGCTGTTCCACACCAAGACCCGAGGGCTCGACTTCCTTACCTGTGAGAGGCAAGCAGAATCTCAGGGGCCCGGTACCAGCGAGTAGCAACATATTCAGTAAGTGCAGGGTTGCCTTGTTCCTTGTGGATCTGGCACAGGGAACGTGCCAGTCCAAAGTCACACAGTTTCACAAAGCAGTCGGCATCCAGTAGGATGTTGGAAGGCTGTAAGTGGAAAAGGGAGAGGGGACACAGTTATGCCCAGATGGTGCCGTGACTCAAGTGCCAGGCCATGACCTCGGTTCAAATCCCCATTCAGCCAAGCAGCACTGGGTGATCTTGAGCCAGTCTCTCTCTCTCTCTCTCTCTGAGACTAATCTATCTCACGGTGTGTGTGTGTGTGTGTGTGTGTGTGTGTGTATAATAATGCAACCCTGAACTCACCGGAGGGAGGTACACGTGTAATAAGAAATAAAATAAATGAAATGCCTGGAACAAGGGAGGGGATGCGCAGAAGTGCCCAGTAGGCACTGACAGCCCAGCCCAGCCCGCCCGCCCGCCCTACACCTTCTCCCCCCGTCTCCTTTCATTCATTCAAGGTGCTAGAGGCAAGTCCTTCCCCCCCCCCCCCCCCCACACGTACCTTCTGGTCCCTGTGAATGACATTTCCCGAGTGGATGAATTTGGTGGCTTTCAGGAGCTGATACAGAATGTAGCATTTGTGAATATCTTTCAGTAAATTCCCCTTCTTAATCACAGCATGCAAGTCGGTCTCTGAAACAGGGACATTAAAGCCGCGGTGGGTGCATTGCACCACGCGGGCCACGCAGGCCACGCCCTGGCCCATCACTCCCAAGGGCTGCCCTGGCCTGAAAGCCTCACCCCACACCTCTCAGCCGGGCAGGTCACAAACACCAGAGAACTTTCCACGGGGCTCCTGCTGATTCCCTGGAAGCAAAGGCACCATCTGCACTGCAGGACCCCCTAGGTTATCTACTGGCAAGCCACCATCTCCCTTTGCAATCCTCCCACTCCCCTCTCTTATTAACACACTTCAGGCTACTCAGCCTGCACTCAAACCGTTCTGCCAGTTCTAGTTTCACTTGGGCTCCCCTGCTCCTTCCAACCCCTCATCTTCTAAGTCACCACCACGTGTTTTCCTCGGACTCAGGCTAGCTCCTTTTGAGCCATGTTGAAAGGGGAAGAAGGGATGAGCTACAGCTGGGAAGGGCTCACCCATGGACTCAAAAACTAGGTAAATGTCCTTGTCGTTCTGAGCCCGGATGACGTTCAGGAGCCGGATGATGTTTGGATGCTCTCCAAATTCCTGCAGGAAATAAGACCTGCCGATCAGCAACTGTCCAGGGACCACTAACACAGCCCCTCACACTCTGAAGAGCAAGACACCCATGCGTCTATGAACAGACTGCTGCGTCTGTGCAGGGGGAGGCAGGGGCAGAGAAGGCAGCCAGAGTTTACTTACTGGAGCTGAGATTATCAGCTGCCCGCATCTCACATGTGTGCCTCAGCCTCACAAAATTCTTTGATACTCATCTGCAGCAAGGGGAGGAATTGATAACCTGGCTTCTACCAAGCAAATGTTCTTGAGAGAAACCTTAGGATGTGTTACTGATTCTCCCTGCCTTGTTTAGGAGTCAGACAATCATTTATGTAAAACCAAAGGTCAGTACAAAAACAATGAAAGATCCATATGCAAAAAGAAAAATTATCAGCAGAGGAAACAGGTCAATACTTATTTAATATGATCACCACGTGACTCAACAATAGAAAGGTTTCTTCTGCAGCAACCGCAAACACGACAATCATATCAGAATCAATTCACAGACAGTGCCTGCCAACACCCCTCCACAACCCTAATCTATCCTGTAATGTAGAATCATAGAATAGTAGAGTTGGAAGGGGCCTATAAGGCCATTGAATCCAATCCCCTGCTCAATGCAAGAATCCAAGTGAAAGCATCCCTGACAGATAGTTGTTCAGCTGCACCTTGAATGCCTCCAATGTGGGAGAGCCCACAACCTCCCTAGGTAATTGGTTCCATTATCGTATTCCTCTAATGGTCAGGAAGTTCTTCCTGATGTTCAGCCGGAATCTGGTTCCCTGTAACTTGAGCCCATTAATCAATGTCCTGCAATCTGGGATGAAGGAGAAGAGATCCTGGCCCTCCTCTGTGTGACAACCTTTCAAGTACCTGAAGAGTGCTATCATATCTCCCCTGTCTTCTCTTCTGAAGGCTAAACATACCCAGTTCCTTCAGTCTCTCCTCATAGGGCTTTGTTTCCAGTCCACTGATCATCTTTGTTGCCCTCCTCTGAACCTTTTCTAGTTTGTCTACATCCTTCTTAAAGGATCCTTCTTAAAGTGTGGTTAGGGTTAGGGTGCTCAATCTGAACAGCCCTATCTCATCTGATCTTGGAAGCTAAGCAGGGTTGGGCCTGGTTAGTGCTTGGATGGGTGACCACCTTGGAATACCAGGTGCTCTAGGGAGGGACCATAGCTCAGTGTGATAGAGCACATGCTTGGCATGCAGAAGGTCCCAGGTTCGATCCCCGATCTCCAGGTAGAAGCTTTGAAAGAATCCTGCTTGAAACCCTGGAGAGCTGTTGCCAGTCAGTGTTGACAATACTGGGCTAGATGGACCAATGGTCTGACTCAGTATAAGGCAGCTTCCTATGTTCCTAGAACTGGACTCAAGCACTACTCAAGTACTCTGAACTCTTTTCAATCCTTTGCCAGCAAAGTGAGCAGGAAAGAGGTGCCATCGCCACCACCCTTCCCAAAAGGAGAAGGGCCATTGCTTAGTGACAGAGCACCTGCTAAAACAACTAACAACCCAACCCTATGCATGTTTTGCCATAGGTAAGCCCCATTTAGTTCAATGGGGCTTACACCCAGGTAAGTGGGTATCAGAGTGCAGTCTCTCAGGGCACCTGACTTAATACCTAACACATTTATTATGGCACCACCCCTTTCAATCCCAGCATCTCATTGCCCTGCTGGTAGTTCTGGGGCACAAGCCAAGGTGCTGCCTCCTAAGCACAAAATCCCACAAGTCTTGAGCCCAGGAATTCTTCTATTGTTCTCCCTCCCCACTTTCTGATTTTGCTCTGTACCATCTCCAAGCAGCCATACAGTATTTTGGAAGAGAATCCCACCCAACTGCTGAAGATAGGCCAAGCCTGTGTTGAGGAGATGTATTCAATACTCTGACATGGCTGGAAAAGAACTTTCCCCGAGAGCCAGGCTGGGGAAAATCTTTGGCAAGCCACTGACAGTCATAATAAATACTGTCAGATAGACTAGTTGTCTAGTAGATACAGTTTAGATAGACTAATTGTCTGACCTTGCAGAAAGCAGCTTCCGACATTCATCAGGAAGAAACAGCCACAGAAAAGGAAGCAAAAGCAGATCCAGCCTGCTCCTCCCATCTAAGTCACAAGGCCAGACTCGTGTGTGCCTGGCCACAGACACCTGCTGCCCCCAGCAGGAAGGCAAGAGCACTCAGGGCAGCACAGCCACTGGACAGAAGACAAGCATTGCTCACCTGAAGGAACATGATCTCCCGGAATGTCCTCTGAAAATAAACACATACAATTAGCAATTACGAGGTGAACAGAGGACTAAGTAACCCCCTCAGTGCCACAATCAAGGCCTTGCCACAAGTACAGAAATGCTCTGGCGTGCAGCCATCTCACCCTCTTCCTTTCCTCTGAAGAATGCTCTGGGCCCATGTGAGGCCACAGGGCATGCTGGGGAAAGGAAAGGAAGCGGGCAGGGCGGCTACAAGCTAGAGATCTGATTTGCCACAGCAGAAGAAAAAAAGTGATCCCCCCCCCCCCAATTCTAAAAAAAATATTTTAAATTGGGAGGGACGGGGGCTTGGCAGGCACCATGGGGCACCTGTCGTGCCTGCAGGCACTGTGTTGCCAACCCGTTTTAGACACTCTGACCCCAAGCCATCAGCACCAGCACTAGCACTCTGACTTGGAACAGAGACAGCACAGCTGACAAAGCACAGGCATCACATGATTTTGCCTCCTTTGTGCAAGTCCTTGAGAATCCCGTCTTATTTCTGTTCTGAGCATGGTTGCTAATGCTTCCTTCCATCCATTAGGAAACTGTCTTTCTGTTGATAAATCCAAGGCTCAGACCTTCCAAGTATAGGACTTCCAAAGATAAAATGGAGAGAAGGAGGATTATGTAAGCCACCTTGAGTTCCTTGCAGGAAAAAAGGTGGGGTATAAATGTAATAATAATAAATAAAGTAATTTGGCTTATAGCCACAACTGCCAAAGTTAGAAGCTATTTTATAAAACCAAAGGTAGCTAAATTCAGTTAATTTTTCACTGAAGTTTACCCCTCACCCCAATGGAGTCACCTGCGCCTCTTCCTGACACTCACTCTTGAGGGAGGGGACACACATGTACAACCCGCAGCACCTGAAGGAAAGGCAGTCTTGCCCATGGCAGGGGGCTCCCTCCGGCCCCTGTCACAGATCCTTGCAACAGAGAAACATCGCCGTGACAAGCATCCTTGGCTCCTCGGTTAACAGAACGCCACTTCTTATGGCTAAGTCTATTTGCTCACTCCTTTTTCTCTGTCCACTGCTCTTTCTTTCTTTCTTTCTTTATTATATTTATACCCCCCCTTTTTTCCTGCAAGGAACCCAAGGCGGCTTACATAATTCTCCTCCTCCCCATTTTATCCTCACAACAACCCTGCGAGGTAGGTTAGGCTGAGAGTCAGTGACTGGCCCAAAATCACCCAGTGAGTTTCATGGCCGAGCGGGGACTAGAACCCGGATCTCCCGAGTCCAGCGGCGCCGCGGCACTGCCGGCTCTTTCCTGCAGGCAGGAGCCCAGCCCAGCCCCGCCCCGCCCAGCGAACGGGCCGAGCTCCCCCAGCGGAGAGAGTTCTCCAGGCCGCCGCTCCGTCTCGGCCCGGGGTAAGAGGAGGGCCCGCGGCGGGGCTGGGGGACGTGCCGGGGTCGGGCGCCCCCCCCCGGCCCCGGCCCCGGCCCCGGCCCCGGCCCACGCCCCTCCTCGGGGATGGGGGCACCTGCGCGTCGGTCCGGTTCCGGAAGGCGTCGAAGATTTTCTTGACGGCCACGACGGCGCCGGTCTTGCGGTCCACCGCTTTCCACACGATCCCGTAGGCCTGCGGAGCGGAGCGGAGATTAGCGCGGCCGGGGACGGGCGCTTCGGCAGCGCAGCGCCCCACCCGGTGGCCAGGCCGAAGCAGCGCGAGGGTGCCCGGCCAGCGACCTACCCCCTTGCCGAGCCGCCGCTTGACCTCGTAGCGCCGCGCCACCGCCTCCTCCACCTCGGCCGCCGCGCTCATCGTCCTCCGCCTCCGCCTGCCCGGCCGCCGCCGACGCCGGCCGGCCGACCGACCAACGCCTTCGCGGTGCACGCCGGGAAGCGTCCCGCTGCAGCCTGTTGCTTGCGGCTGCCATGGAAACAGCGAAGCGCAGTCACCGCACCCCTAGCGGCGCAGCTCCCGACCCGAGGGCTTCCATTTGACAGATTGGAGGCGCAGCTGAAGCCCCGCCCCGCGACTTCCGACCTCTCCTGGAGCGCCAATCCCGCGGCGCCCCCGTCGCCTCCGCCTGCAAGCCGCGGAGACAAAACTCGGAGTGACGCGCGGACCGCTATGGGGCGTTGTTGGTTGTTGTTGTTTCTGGTTTTCTTTGCCGCGCTCTTGTATTATTACATTTCCCTTGAGAGGCAGCGGGGGGGCCGCAGAGCCTCTCCCCGAGACTTGGGACCCCCCTGCTGCTCTGAGAAGGGCGCCGACCCTGGATCAGACCGAGGTCCGCCTAGCCCATCGTGGCATCATGATGCTTTCAACCCATTTACTCAGAACAGCCGTTAAGCCAACCGGCCTGTAATTTCTCGGGTCCCCCCCCCCCCCCGATCCCTTGGTAAAAATCGGCATTACACTGGCTGTTCTCCAGTCCTCTCGTACAGAGGCTGATCCTAGGGACATGTTACATGTTTTTGTTGGAAGATCAGCAATTTCACCGTTGAATTCTTTAAGGACTCTGTGAAGGATACCATCTGGGCCCGGTGATTTATTAGCTTTCAAGTTGTCAATATGGTTGAGAACTTCCATTGCCATCCAACATTCCAACTACCACCCTAGCTGGTTTCTTGCATTGATATATTTATAGAGTTCTTTGTTGTTGGCCTTGATGTTGTTAGCAATATGCTCCTCAATACTGTATGCTTTTTTGCATCTCTTATTGCCTACTTGCATCTCCTTTGTGCACCATTTAGGATTAAATCCAGGAAGCACCACTTAGGGTTAAGTCTTCCTCTGGTTGGCACAGTTCTAGTGCACAGTTGTTTAGGGCATCAAGAAATTTAGCCTCTTCATCATGACGGGCATGCGTTTACCCATTCAACGTGGGGGTAATTGAACTCACCCATTATTACAGCACTTCCTCATTTGGAGGCCTCCCTGATTTCATTTTCCATCTCAAGATCACCCTGAGCTTTCTGGTCTGGGAAACCATAGCATGTCCCTACTACCGAATTACATTTGTAGCCTGGTATTGCCAGCCATGGCATTTCTGTGGTTTATATCCAGAGATGACCCTATCCCACCAGTTCTCTCTGTTCCACCAGGTTTCCATTATGCCTACTAGATCTAGGTTCCCCTTTAAAACCAGGCACTCCAACTCTCCCATCTTGGCTTGGAGGCTTCTAGTATTAGCATAGACACGCCTATACATGGTGGCCCTCCCCAGGTGTCTCTGGTGTGTGTATCTGCTGCTATGGCCATTAGGCCTCTTTGACTGGCTATCATGTTCCACCATACGCTCATGGCCTATCCCCTCCCTTTCCCCATTTGGGCAATCAGAAACATTTCCATCTTCATTCCCTATGGATGATTCATCCTGAACTGGATACTTCCCAGCTCCTGTCAGCTTTGCCCCTGGGTTTACTAATTGATTTGATTTGTACCCTGACTTTCTACTGGAAAAATGACACTCAAGGTGAGTTCAGTTTAAAAGCTGCTTTTCTAGCTTTTTAATCTGAAGTGCCAACAGCGCGGTTCCATTCTGGTTCAAGTGGAACTTGTTCCTCTTGTACCGGCCCAGCTCGTCCCTAAATGTTCTGAGGTGCCTAAGAAAACTGAACCCCTCCTCGCTGCGCCACCGTCTCATCCACGCATTGAGACTCCTCAGCTTTGCCTGGTGCTCCATGTGGAACAGGTATCATTTCAGAGAAAGCCACCTTGGTGGCCCTGGATTTCAACCGCCTGCCTAGCAACCTAAATTTGGCTCCCAGGACCTCACAACTACATTTCCCCACATCACTGTTACCAACACAGACCACAAGCACTAACTCCACCCCAGCACCATCTACAAAGCTATCTAGATGGCACATGAGATTCACAACCTTTGCACCAGTCAGGCAATTTACCATGCAGTCTACAC
The DNA here is from genome assembly GCA_021292165.1 of Shinisaurus crocodilurus. Lineage (NCBI taxonomy): Eukaryota > Metazoa > Chordata > Lepidosauria > Squamata > Shinisauridae > Shinisaurus > Shinisaurus crocodilurus. The sequence goes on along the minus strand of CM037880.1, from coordinate 225,831,415 downwards.
ACATCACAAACCCAGGTATGTGTCTAATGATTGAATCCCCCACTACTACAGGCCCCCTGCCCTCAGAGCCACGTCCTCAGCAGAAGAGGCTGTTTGTCTTCTGAGGAATGGGTCCCTTTTAAGGAATCATTCTCTCTTCCTTGGAATGACACCCTCCTTCCACGAGACTCACATTCTCCATGGCCACATAGGAACTGTCACCCAGCGGCATTGTTAACAGGTCCCCAAAGGTCTCATCCAAAAACCTGTCTCTCTCTCAGCTTCTCCAAGTCAGCAACCTTGGCTTCAAGGGAACAAACTTCTTCCCTGAGAGCCAGGAACTCGTCACACCGAGCACACACCCACAACTTATGTCCAGTTGGCAGACAGTCATACATGTGGGAATACACTGGATACCCCCACACCCCTGCCAGCTTTCTACCTGCAAAGCCATTTATTTTATTGTTGTTATTGGGCTTTGTTGAATAACCAAGTTATTTACTAGGAGAAGGCGGGGAAGGGTTAACAACTGTTAGAAGTCAATCATACTAATCAAGTTATGAATCCAATTTTAGCCAAGACAGAAACAGCTGCTGACAATTCTTGGTGGGTAACACTTCTTGGGTAAAGCCCCAAGGCTCATAGAGTTTATTCCATTGCATTCCACCCTACTGTGGTAATATTGGCTGCACAAGTGATTGTAGGATATACAATAGCTTTGACCTGCAGGAGGATGTGCCAAACATACAAAATTGACGGCATGGAGATAACAGATGGTGGCCACAGTAAAAATATTTTACTGTTGGGAGGGAGGTCTATGACCTTCATTTTTCATTTCATTTAATTCATTATATACCGCCCCAAGCCGAAGCTCTCTGGGCGGTTCACAATAGATGACCTTGCCCCTAAGAACAGGGGGAGATATTACACAGCAACCCCAAATTCTGGTGCTTTGGGAAGGGGCCTCCATTTGGAAAGAGACTGGGCTTTTTTAGTTGGAGGAGGGCAAAATAACAGCTCCATAGAACAATTCAGGCCATGCATATCCCAAGTGAAACTGCCTATGTGACTTCTTGCAAACCACTTTCCAGCCACCCATTGTGTTCAGATTGCCCTCATTCCTCTGTATTAACCCAAATTTCAGATCTTGCCTCAGAGTGATAACCACAGAAACCCCACCATGAAATATTTCATGCTGATTTCTAACCTTCCTGTTTGATTCAGATGGAAGGAAAAGTTAAGTATTCAACACCGAGACCCTAAACCCCCAATACCGAGTAGACATGCCTACATGACTCTTTTGTCACCTTTAAAATAATCATCAAAATCCCCTTGGCTATCTTGCTCATCTGCACCTGTGAGGTAACAAAATATTTATGCAAAAATATTATTCACTAGCCCTCCCCTTTCCTCACATTATGAAGGAAAAAGGAAGATGTCTTATTTCTTCTCTCAATGTCTGACACCTAAAAACCCATTTTCCAACATCCAGTGAGCAACCCCAAAGTACTTGGTTTGTTTTTATTTTATTATTAAATTATTAATGATTAAATCATGAGAGGAGAGTAAAAAGAGCAACCCAAATCCCTGGACTGGAGAGAGAAGATTCCTTCCATCCAAGGACCCTCACACTTGATGTTCAGAATAAGCCCCCTACTCTCCCTCTGTTTCCAGAGGAGCTCAACATAGCTTCCCATCAATTAACAAGTCAGCAGATACGGATTTGCATTTTCTATTTTTCTTCTAATTGGTCCATACTGCAATTATTATTTTTTACTAATATCCCACCCTTTCCCAAATTCCAAACGCCCTTGCCTTTGGGGGTTCCTTTTGCTGTTAAACCTCCTGTTACTTTCTTCTAAAACCCCTGCGTTTGCAGTAACCCCCTCCCAAGCCCAAAACCAGTTTGTTTCTCCCGACTGAAATATCTTTCTGCCCCGCCTCTCTTCCCCCTTCTCCATAATCAGACAGACACACACCCCTTGCTTGGCAGACATTAAAACTGTTCCCTTTAAAGGGTCACACAGGTCCCTCACTCATTTTTGAATACACACAAATGTTCTATGTCCCATTGCACCTAGCTTTACTACTGATGCTTTAAATCAGGGCTCTCCAACCTTGGGTCCCCAGATGTTGCTGGCCTACAGCTCCCAGCATACCCAGCCAGCATGGCTAATGGCAAGGGATTCTGGGATCTGTAGTCCAGCAACATCTGGGGACCCAAGGTTGGAGAGCCCTGATTTAAATGCTTTTGTTCTTTTAACCTTCTCAGTGGAGGAAAAGCGTCAGTTTCCTGCACCACACACACACCTCCACACGTGAAAACAAGTATAATCCCAGCTGGGGGCTGGGAAATGCACAATGTAGTTTCTCTGATGGCTCCTGATGCCGCAGTCTTCCATGTCTTTGCATGCAAATGCGGCAGAGCCACCCCTCCCCTGCCTGGCCTAGATGAAGTTCATCCTGATTGGCTAAAGGCACATGGGCTACTGAAAGGAGGGGGGGGGAATCTATACTATACTGCTACTGTGGCTTCTAGTTTGTGTTGTCTGCACGCTTTTGCAGGAGTAGGGCTTTTTTGCTGAGGCAAGCCCTGGGAAGAGGACCAACCTCCAGGTAAAGGGAGTGCCTGGGTATTTATATACTAAAGAACTAGCTTTTGTTGTTTTGTAGCTCTACTTGTGTATACCAAAGTGTCTCCCCACCTTTCTCCCTCTTCCCTCATTCCCCACTTTTTATTGCAATCTGTTTACCTTAAATAAACTTTCCTGGTTTTACCCCACGCGGTGTGTGGTTCCTCTGTGGTTCAGTGCTAAATCCAGTGTAGACCAAGGGCAAGACCCGGAGAGAATCAAGTCAAGACAGCAGAGCCAAGGCTGGCAGTTTTGCACCTTTGATCTCTCGTCTTGAAGAAAGGACCGGTTGGCAGTCCTTCACAGATTCGAATTCCCCTGATGTATATATGGTTCTAATTCTCCAAATGTGTTTAATTCATTTTAAATTCTTCTTTAATAAAACAAAGAATTGCTTTCAAGTACCTTGTCTATTGTCTCTGGCTCTCTCAGCTTCTGGGTTTTCCTAAGTGCCCAGACTTCAATGCCAAAAGATCCCTTGTGCATGTATTTGGTTTACACGTGTGTAATATGCATGTCCATATAAATTAAAGCATACTTAACACAGCCCTGGCCTCTTGTCCTGTGGCTACTCACATGTGGGTGCTTAAGTATGGGTGCTTAACTCACATGTTCTTCACTTTTTACCTTGATGCTTTGACAGTGGTGTTCCTTGCCAGTGAGTGGAAATCTAGGTCAGTTGAATCCGGTGGGAATGAAAATTGTTTTCTTATCAGGAGGGCAATGGACGGGAGATTAAGGAGATGAGATGGCTAAGGAATGCAAGGGGCTGAGTCACCCGGAGTTTGACTCAGTGTGCACTTTCTAGACTTGCATTGTTTTAACTACTGAGAAGATGAACTCTTAACTTGGGCTGAAGTCTATACCTAAACCTTAGTTTATGAGCTGCTTCTAAAGACCTAAAACCTGAGCCTACACCGAGCCTGAACTGAAGCTAAGCCTCCAATTTTTATTTATACAGACTTTTCCACTAGCTAGGTCTGTACTGTGGCCCTTGTCAATACAGAGCTATGTTTTACTTTTATAGCTGCCTTCAGAACGGGTTTAGTCTGGTTGTCCCTCTCTGCAACCACTCGGGCTTCTCTGCTAGAGATGAGCTGCAAGACCTCTTTAAGTTTTTTCAGGATTTCCACGCTGGGGCTTAGCAGCACTCACTCTCCAGTTATTGCCCTCCAAATAAAATGCAAGTTTTAGAAACGTATGTACATTTGCATAGTTTATTCCAGTCACAGAATTGATGATTGCTCTTTGTGCAGAATTGTCAACCTTCCTGGCGTAGTATTGGCGAGTGTTATTGGGGGATGAGGAGTTGGAAAAACACCAGGCGAGGTCAGGTAGCCCATTCCCAGCCCACATCCTCCTTTTGCTTTCTTCGGCCATGGCTTTGGCTGGGCTGCTTCTCCCTATCAGCTCCTCTGACTGCAGTCCCAGGGGCCCAGCTCCAGAAGTGGCTCTCCCATTTCAATCAATCGTCAAACGATGCCTGACTTGCTGAACTCCCAAGAGCATGTTGAGCAACGTACATGCTTTTATTTCATGCAATGAAGGGTCAAACTGTGCCTCAGGAATGGCAAAGACTGTGGCACCTGAAGCCAAAGGGCCAAGCCAAACTATCTGCTGCCTACTGTCTCCTGGTGCTCCAGCATCCTGCCTGCATTCCTAACCTCATCTACTTGGGTGTGATATTTCTGGCCCGTGCTCATCCATCTTTGACTTTGCAAGGTTATCCACAACCCAACCAGCTTCTGGCACTAGGCAGTGGTGTCGAGGACATCAGAAGAGCTTGAAGCTGGATCAGGCCGAAGGCCCACCTAGTCTAGCATTTCCCAGAACGGCCAGCCAGACGCCCCAGTGGGGAGCCCACAAGCAGGACACGAGTGGAATAGCACCCTCCTGCTCGTGTTCCCCAGCAATGGGTATAGAGGCACACTGCCTCCAGTGCTGGAGATAATATACAGCCATCATGACCTGTAGCCACCGATAGCCTTATTCTCCATGAATTTGTCTAATTCCCTTGCAAAGTTATCTATACTGATGTTATTTTATTTTTATAATATGAAATGGGTCAGCCTGGCTGATCATGGCTGAGCTTTTCCATCTGTGGGCCAAAGAAGATGGAAAAGGCACCTGTCACAGTCTGTGTTTGTGTGTGAGAGAGAACAGCACCAAGTTGGATCACTTCCCACCCCGTGAGGGACTCTGAGGAAATGGACACTACGTGCCCCCTCCTGTTTCTAACATCCTCTACATATGGTTCCCCCCCCCTTCTTTTCATGTACACATTTAGTTCTCCCTTTCTCAAATGTTCCTGACTGGCCCAGGATACATCAACAAAACTTTCTGTAAGACCCGGTTCTGTCCACCTCACTGCTGCTGCAACACCAGGGAGGGCAGGGCAGGGCAGGCAGGAGGAAGCCCAGGCCAGGAGCTGCCTGGCCTCTACGCCTACAGCACTTCCACCCGCCTTGCTCCAGCCCAGCAAAGGCCAGGCAAGCCAGTGGGCACGTGCTGCACGGACAACTCTGAACCGCAGCCGCAACATACCTCTCACACACCCTCTACCTGCCAGAAGGGAAAAGAGGTGGCAAGTTCCTCTCCAACTCCCCTCCGCCCTTGCCGAGGGGAGATGCATGTATGTCTGAGCATAAGGTTAACAATGGCAACAGCCAGAAAGTGGGGTGGGGTGGGGTGTCTGCTGCTCTTCTTCCGCCCATCAGTCACTGAGGCTGGTCCAAGCCTGGCCCAGCCCCTTCTGTCCCCACTCCAGCCTAGCTCTCTCGGCCGGCTGGAGAGGGAAGTGAGAAGCTCCCCTTGCTCCCTCCCTCCTTCCCAGGAGATCTGTGTATCCCTGCTGGCAAGGAATGGCCCCTCTTAAGGTCTCAGCAGTATCCTGCACCCCTTTCGAGTGGGAGGGGCACTGCCCCCCCTCTCCCCTTAGCATCCCTGGCAGTAGTGGCTGGGCCACCCCATATCAGGGGGTGGACAAAGCTCAGTAGTGTTGGCCATAGGAATGAATGGAAGCTACGGGGGAAATTCAAGGAGCAGGCTCCCAGAGTCATGACTGGAGGACCCGAGGCTAGAGGAAGCAGGCAGCCCCCTCCCAGCTGTGGCGAGACGGCAGGCTGCTTGCTTCATCACATGGACTTCCAATGGAAGCCCCCTACTCTGCACATGGGGGCCACCAGAAGCAGCCTTGTTGTCTCCTTGGGGGAGCAGTCAATGGCTCTCCAAAGGAGCCATGCCAATGGGGGCTCTGGGTGGAGGGGCTGCCAGGGATGCAACTTGGAAGCTGCTGCATGCAACACAACTGAGCGGTGGTCCCTCCCCAGCCCAGGCGGCTGGCGAAGCTGTGGCAGGGCTGTACCACTTCAGAGTGCAGGTGGCGGGGGGAGTCAAATGGGCAAGCGCTCCTCATCCATATGGAAAAGATGTGCTGCACACAGAAAGCTAGCATGTCAGAAAGAAGGATAGGCTAGCCCCCCTTCTCCCCAACATTAGCTTTCTATGTGGAAGGAAGATTTGTTTCTGGAGGCGTCTCATCCTCACGGGAGTCCCAGCTGCAGTCTGAAGTGGTACAGCCCCAGCACAGTTTGCCCACCTCCATTGGAACCAGGCTGGAGCCACACAAATGTGTGACAGGATGGCGGGGGAAGTGTGGCAAAGAGATGTTGGGGAGGGACGGGCCGTTCTAGACGCTTCTGTCCTTTTCCTGCCCTTGCGGTGCCGAGCATGGCTGTTCTCTTGTCCAGTGAGCCTCCTCCCCACCACTGCCTCAGCTACCCTGACGCCGAGTGCAGTGGCGAGTGGGTGGTGTCAGCACCCTGCCGCCCCACCCAGCTGACTCTCAAGACCTCTACGTGATCCTGGACACTCTCCCCTCGTCGACTCCCTTGGTGCCACCTCCTGTCCCAGCTGCGTCGTCCTCACACATTGCATGAACAATCCCAGTGGAAAGATCTGACTGAAATGGTGCGCCGGTGCTGGCCAAGAGGGCTGCCCCTGCGGCTGCTCAGTGGCCAAGGGCAAGAGACTCTTCAGCTACACGGTGGTCAGTGATGCTCTTCCTGAGGTTGGCCCTAAATCTTGAACAGGAAAGCCTGGCGCTGAGCTAAAAACAGCTCTGCAATGCCCACAGGCTTCTGCCAGATAGGCTGAGTCTGTTGCTCACCTGTAGGCGCAGGTGATAGATGGTTATTGATGGCTTTGATGGATGGTTTCCCCCCAAGCAAGCTGACACTTAATTTGACACAGTGCCTCTTAGTGCGACACCAGGTGGCCTTTTGCTCTTGCTCCAGGTAGCCAGCCCTTCCCCTGCCACCAGCCCAGTCCAGCCTAGCCCAGCCCATTCAGCAGTTGGGATGGTTGGGTAAATGCAGTTGTCCTGACACCAGGGCCTCCCATGAGCATTCGTCCCAGGCAGAGCAGTTCTGGACCAGATAGGTGGACGTGGGCAGCAACTTTACAGTCACTTTTTGGTTCTGAACGTGCCCAGGAGCTTAGGCATGAACTTCCCCATCTTCTTGTCTTTGGCATCTGCCTCACATTCCTCTTCCCCTTGCTCGTCCTTCTTGCAGAAGACCTCAAATCGGCTGTAGACCCGCTTCTCCTTCCGCATGCTCTCCATCCTTTTCAGAAGGGAGTCCCTATCCTCGGAAGGGTCCCTCTGGGGGTTCCGCTTATGATGACTGCCAAAGCTCTCTGACCTGCTGATCCCCGTGCTTCTCTCTTCACCTTTGTGGTCCAAGCTAGTGGTGGACTTGGACAGCTCAGGGTTGCTGGCAACTGGAAGCTGCCTGGCCAGCTCAGTTCGGTTCTTCTGACTGTTAGCAGAAATTTGCTCCAGAATGACCTTTGTGTCATCACGGAGGTTGCTGCTGTAGAGGATGTTGGCTGTGGATGAGGGGAACCGAGGCTGAGCTGTTTGACTCACCTTGGGGACAGGTGCTGGTGAAGCCAGCTTTGGAGATTTCTCCTCCTCTATAATCTCTTGGAAATCGCCCTTGGACAATCGCTTAAGACCACTCATGTTCTGCTTGTCTGGCTTCCAGCTCTCAGCAACTGTTTCTTCTTCAGGTTTCTTCTCACCTTTGGGGTTCAATAACTGCTTTAGTCTGAGGGATCCCTTCCTAAAAAACTCTCTTGGACTCTGTTCCTGCTTACTGTCTTCCTCTGGTTTATGGAGAGAGCCGTCAGAGCCCAGGTTCTTGGTGGGGCCTTCCAGTGCTGATGTGGTGCTGGTTTGCACTTGTGCTGGTTTCTTTAATTCGGTTTCAGACAGATTGTGTGCATCGCCTTTGTATGACAGTTTCTCCTTCCTTTCTGGTGCATTGAGTTTTTGAGTTTCTCCAACAAATATGAGGCTCTCCTTCTCCAGAGGATTGGGCTTGTTGTCTACTGGATAGAACCGAGACGATAACTTGTCCATTCTACTGCTAACCTGTGTTACAGGGTCCCTGCTAAGTGCATCAGCAAGCTGGCTGGCTAAGGTAGGGCCTCCACATAGCCCCTCGGACTCTGGGTGCAACTTATAGTTACCGAAGGAGTCTTTGGAGTCCAGCACCCTGCTCTCCAGAATCTTGTACTGCACCGACTTGGTGCACTTCTTCTCTGCATTCTGCGATTCTTCTTGGAGGAAAGCAGACATGGCCTTAGTGTGACTGATGGTTGTACTTTCCGAGTCTTTGCCCACGGCCTTGTACTTCTCCAGCAACTCAGCAACTTTAGAGGCAGTGGTGGTCTTTAGGGTTTCACTGTCTTTTGTCATCTCGCTGGATGTCTGCTCTTTTTGGACCATCTGGACCTTCTCAGCTGATGTGTTTTGCTGGTCTAATTTGGCAGCACTAAAAATAAGGGAAGACCGGAGTCGCGAGCTCCTCTGGATCAAGGGATTTATCCTGCTCCTGAAGGGATCCTGTTTCACCACAGAGGCCTCCTCAGCCGTTCTCTCAACTCCAGGCATTTCTTTGGCACTTGCAAATGGGAGGGGGGCTTTGAAAGAAGTGAGGAAGTCACTGGGGTACCTGGTGAGGGGCTCTGCGGGACTAAGCACCTCATTGTAAGCCTCTGACTCCATCGGCATTGGGAAGCCTTCCTCTCCTGGCTCAGACTGGTACCCGCTCAGGTATGAGGAGATCCTCCACTTGCGCAGGCCCGCCCGGTTCTCCTGCACTTTCCTGTCTGGATCCGCTTCTTGGCCTTGGCCGTGCAGAAACAGCCTTTGCTCCAGGCTCTGCTTCTGTGTAGGGGACGTCTGGCACATGAACTTCTGCCCCATGTTTTGCCTTCTGAGAGAAGCTGGCCCAAAGAGACCATTCCCTCCCGGGTTCACATGATCAGATCCATGCCGGACTTCCTTGGAAGAATTGGAAGGCACATAATCCAGCCGCAGGGGGTAGCCCTCTTGGGGGAAGTTGGATTCCAGTTCTGGGCACCTGAAGCCATCTGTATAATCCTCTAGTTCATTGAACCCTGGCCGGCCCCCCCGTATCCTTTCAAAGAGGCCCTGGGGCCTGTTGGCACTATAGGGGTGTTCAAACTGGTACTGATAAAACTGGTCCTTCTGAAAATGGCTGGACTGAATTTTAAAGTCGTCCAAATTGTTCATGAACATCTGCCTGGAAAACTGCTTTGAGGATGAAAAGTTCTCAAAGGTCCCTTCTGCAAAGCTGTGTCGTTTAAACGAGTCCATCTCCAGCTGCTTGGAGCGGAGGTAGCCCCGGACAGGATCCGCCTGGGAGTTCTCCATTTCTACCTTCTTAGAATACATTCGCATGGCTGAACCCTCCAAGGTGTGGCGCAGTGTGTCATCTCTTCTGAAAGAGGACAGGAAGCTTCTGTCCGGGTCAACTCTGTCCATGAATGGCGAGAAAAGGTTGTCTTCCCGAGGGAACAGCAGGTGGGGCTTCTTTGGGAAGAAGGGCATATTGTTGCCGCCAAAGGGCACCATGCCAAAGGGCCCCACGGGCATCTCCGCCTTCACCAAGACATTGGCTGGAGGAACCAGTGGGTCCGACTGTGCAAAAAGAATGCGGAACTCCTCGTCAAAGCTGGCTACCAACTCTCCCTGGAAGATATGAGCGATGCTCCGATGAATCTTCTCGAACGACCACATGAAGCTGCAGAGAGACAGGCAAGAGGAGGACACATTATTGTCACGAGTGGCCACTCTATCTTGCAGAACACACACGGACCTCCCAACGCCTACAGGTGAACATCTCTTGGCTTTCATATGGGACAAGTTCTCTGTGGGAGCTTGCCAGGTGGACACCAGGGCGGGGCCACATCACTAACCCAAAGATCCCAGGCACAGAAAAGAGAACAGGGAATGGTCCACATTCACCTGGAGGGATACATCCTGGACATGTCATTTGCTGGAAAGCCAAGATGGCATCCTCCCACTCACTTCAGAAGATGTATGGGTCTCTGCTCAGCCTCCTGGCCTCGAGCCCTGGGCAAGAATTCATGGGGGAGCCCAACCTCACCCTCCCGCGATCAACACACGTTCCCCATCCTAAGGCTCCCTGTGTCTTTGGGTGGGTGGGGCTTGTGCTTCCTCCCGCTTCCTAACCCTAACCCTAATACTGTCCACACGGGGGGGGGGGGGTCGTAGCTTTGGCGAGTTGCCTTAGCACTGAGGGAACAAGCGCACACAGTCCGCTCCTTCCTTCGATCCGCTCCTCTGCTCACCTGTAGCTGCCACTCAGCACCACCACGCAATCCACCAGCAGGAACTTCTCCTTCACGTGCCCCTTGAAGGACATCCCAGTGCGACAGTAGTAGGTGGGGCCAGAAACCGTCCGTACCCGCAGGAACTGCAAGGCGACAGAGAGAGAAGGCAGGCGAGTCCCAGGAGCAAGAAGGCGGCTTCTCCCCTCTTCGGCTGGCCAGCCACCCCCTCCCACCATCATGCTCCCAAAGCGCACAGAGGGCTGAGGAACAGCGGCTTCACGGGCCATCTCCCCCCACCTGCAACCTCTCCTCCCTCTGCCACCCTGAGCTCCCACCTGTGCCCCTGCTGGCCCCCGAAGAGGCTAGGAGTCCATCCCCGACTCCAGGGTGTGCCGCTAAACTAGGCTTTCATTTTGTACAGAGAGGATGGGTGCCGTCTTCCTCTCCGCCCATGGTGGAAATCAGCCCCAAAGTCAGGAAGGGTCAGGATGAGACCGGCTGAGGGAGTGCCTGACAAAGAGACTTCTGGTGGTGGGACTGAGGGGGGTGAGTTTAGAGCGAGTGTCTTTTGTGGTCATCTTGCATAACAGCTGAGGGGCGGGCGGGGAGTTGCTCTGGGCTTACAAAAGAGACCCTAGACTTTGCACAGGCTGGCACACCAGATTCTGAGGACTAGGAACCAAGTGTGCACTGGATGCTTGTGCTGCCGCCTCATTTCCCCCCGATCCCATTGTTCTGTTTTTTCTTGTCTTTGATCATCCTTTTTTTTCATCAACAACAACAACAGAACCCACTTAGTAGAATTGGACACAGAATAATCTGCGATCCGACGCACACCTCCCTAGGTGCACACCCCACTGCAGACAGTGCTCAGCAACATGCATCGCATGGAGCCGAAAGTGCTGTGCGGCCACTGGGTGGGTACCACGTGAGCTGCACAATTCTGGGTGGCTCTTTGTCCTCTACGGGTCTGATGCGTAGTATGCACTTAAAGGGGCTCTGGGAAACGCAGTATGCCGCAGGTGCCTGACGCCAAGTCTGGCCGAGGATGGCCTGCTGTCTGGTCGGGAGGCCTGCAGTCTCAGACAAGAGTGTCTCCCAGGCCTACCTGGGGGCGGCAGGGGCCCGAGTCCGGGGCCCTTCCGCATGCAAAGCGGGTGTGATCCCTCTGAGCTGTGACCCCTCCCCCGCTAGGGACAGCAGCCGAGCACAGGGGTGGGGCACTGCTGGGCTTCCCTGGGCAGTGACGGTCAGGCTGGAAGGGGGCTTGAGCGGCCGGGGTACGGGGCCTGCATCTCAGCTGCCCAGAAAAGAGCAAATGGAAGGCTGCCCCTACTGCTTGGGGACCGCCGTCCAGGGGCTGCCAAAGGGACCCAGCAAAGCACCCAGTGCCGAGGGGCCCCCTGCCCCGTCTGACCCGTATCTGCTCTGCCCCCTCCCTGCCGGACCGCTTCCACGGCTGTACTCACTTCCACATAGTTGAGGTTCACCCTGCACTTGGCAGCCATGTCCAAGAAGAGCTGGGCATTCATCTCGTCCAGCAGGATGTAAACAGGAACTCTACGCGCAGCCACGTCCAGCACCTCACTCAGAAGGTCCACGTCGGTGAAAGTGTCCATCACTATGGCAACCACCTGAGGGGGAAGGTAAGAGGACAGGGCAATGCCCCAGACAGAGAGACACCCGCGCCTGCTGGCTGCCCTCCCTGCCTTCCTCTCCACAACAGACGAGGACCGTCTACTCGCCTGTCCTTAGAAGGGCCTCGCCAAGGAAGGGATTCTGTCCAGCCTGCTCTTGCCATCTGGGCTGGAGAGGGAGACGGGAGGAGGCGTCACAGCCAAGGAGGGAGAGATCTGCCCTTCCTGACCAGTCCTGCTACATCTGCAAGAGCAGCAGCACCCCCAGGCACCCCAGGACGAATGAGCCCAGTTGGCCGGGGGGGGGCACCCCACAGTCACCCTCTTGCTTCCTCTCCCACAGGCCACGCACCACGAGCCCCGCCAGGGAACGCGTGGGAGCCTTTGTGTGTGTTCTGCCTCTCCCCTCAGTATCCCGGTCTCCTTCTGGAAGCTGGGCTCAGCTCACAATAATTACAGGAATACCTTGGATTGAGAGCATAATTCGTTCCGGAACCGTGCTTGTGATCCAAAACACTCTTATATCAAAGCGAGTCTCTGGCGGGCGTGAGCGGGGCCGATTTCGGCCCGCTACGCCCGCTCGAGGCAAGCAGTTACATCCCTACTCTTGCAAGACATCGTTTGTTTATCAAGTCAAAATTTATTAAAATTTTTGCTTTTCTTGCAAAATGCTCTCAGACCAAGTTACTTGCAATCCAAGGTATTACTGTATGGCAATGTTATCAGCAGAGGTCAGTCACCCTTTTCTTTCTTTTTTAATCAATTACATGCATGTAAAAGTGTTTATTCCAGCAGCAACCCACCCACAAGAGTCTTCCTGTTTTTCCTCCCTGGGTGGGAGAAGCAGTTCATCACCTCCATCCCATGGCCATGTCTCTGCTACAGTCCAGATAAGAGCCCCTCCCCCACAGCACTTCCGGAAAAGCCCAACCTGCTGAGTGGCTGGATCAAAACACTGGACTACACTGCAGGGTTATCATGCATGACTCTCTTTCTCTCTCAGCCCCCAAACACACACACACACCCGCAATTTGAGTATAACAACACTGGGCTATTTTGCAGAACTGTCATGATGATACTCATGATGGAGTTTGCTTGCAGTTACAGGGTTATGTTTACAAATTCTGAAAGATATAACATTTTTTGCATGAAATTAAACCCGAGCCAGGAAAAGACATGAGCTCCTGCCTTTGTTGCTATCTTTTGCTTTTGGGTGGACATACCACAGCTCAATCACAACCATGTTAACATTCTGAATTTCTTAATGGTTTTCTCTGGGCAACAATAACTTCTCTAACAGGGAAGAGGCAAAAAATGGCTGCAAAACCAGGCGGCCCGTTCTCTCCAAACAAAGGGTGCACACACCACTTTCCGCAACATCAATCACAGCTGTGGCTTCACTCATTGGCTGAAAATATTGAAAGGCGGGAGCAGGCGCATGGCTCACAAATTTCCAGTTGGAACAGTGCCAGCACATTCTGCTTTGCGCCTCTTGTTCCACAAGGGCTAGAGACTTGCTTTTTAAGAGGAACGAAAGCTCAGAGTACGGCCCCCTGCTAGCTCCAGGTCCGGTACGCGCACACACACACACCCTTGGCGAGACAGCACGGAACACGGGCAGGGAGGGAAAAGGTCCGAGATCTGCGATGGGCTGGATGAGGGCAAGTTGACAGAGACGTTGAAGGTGGGGTCCCGAGAAAGCAAGGGCTTTGCCCGCTGCCCTGCTAAGGACAGTCTGGGCAGTGCTCGTCGGTCTGGCATGGCTCCTCGATACCCAGGTGGCGGCTGTCACCTGGAGTGCCTTTTGTCAGCATTGGCTGATTTACCACCTATGCCCTCTGCTTGAAAAGAAAGACCTTGCCACAGTCATCAATGCCTAGGTAACCTCCAGTTATGCACTCTACATGGGGCTGCCCTTGAAGACTGTTTGGAAATCTGAGTCAGTCCGAAATGTGACTGTATGATATACTGGCTGACAATATGTTTCCAGGCAAAATTCAGGATTGATCTTGGGTCCCACGTGAACCTCCTCAGACTCTCAGGCCCTTGGGTGGAGTCTGCTCGGAGGTCTTGCTTCCCTTGAGTAAGGCTGGCACAAGGAGCAGAGCCTTTCCAGGGGTGGCTCCAAGCGCTTGTGAAACATTCTCCCCCTCAAAACTCTTCTGGCCTTTAGGAAGCAAGTGAAAGGTTTTCTTGTCACCGGGGAATTGCGTGTTTTAGTGTACATGGTTATGTGTATTGGCTATTAAACTTAAAATGATTTTTTATTATTTGAATGTGATTTTGTATGGAGTTCTTATTGTTGTTAATTGAGGAAGGGACCCAAAACTGGCTGGAAAGGCGGGACAGAAATGTATCATATGAATGAATGAGTGCCGGCACTATTGGGAAACAGCTGCTCTCGAGCCTCCGGCCGCTGCTTAGCTCCTGGCAGGGCTTGGGCAGCAGCGGCAGCTGCTCCGAGTAAGAGGGAGCAGAGCCACTGGATCGAGCCCCAGGGAGCCAGGAGCACTTGGCCTGCGGCGCCTTCGTCCTCCTTCCAGTGACTTGGGCGAGTCACCAGCCTGGGGGCGCATAAGCACTGTCCGTGTTAGTTTCAAGGGGAGCACAGGGCCCCAGGGAAGGACTGCACTGCCCAGGCCTGATTTTGGGGTGCAAAAAGCAATGTGGGAGACAGACAAGACACTTGCTTTGATGGACCCCATCCCCTGCCCCCAGATCCACGGGGGGGGGGGGGCTGTGAGAAAGAAGGCCTGGGGCAGGCACCAACCCGGCCCCTTCTGCAGGGCTGAGCCAGAACCCCAAACATCTTTGGGGTGGGAGAGTATTCAGGGTAGCTGAATTGTGCCCCCCTCCCTCCCTCCCACGCCTGCCAGCTCCCCCGCTTCCCCCAACCCAGGCCCTGATCTCTCACCTGCTGTGCAGAGCGGATCATCCTGCGTGCCTCCTCTTTGATACTGGGATTGTCCGGTGGGGGGGGCTGCACCAGCGTCGTCACCTCGGTCCCCGGAAAGCCAAAGACCATTGGCCAGCCCAGATCCAGTTCGGGAACAGCAAGGTCGGAGTTCATGGGCCAGTAAGTCCCAGAGGAACCATCCATGTCCGCGTCGTGTGGGCCAGAGTCCGTGCTGCCGCCGCCGCCGGCGCCCTCGCCGCCGCCGCCCCCCTCCTGGTGGACATGTTGGGGCTTCTGCAGGTGCTGGGTGATGTGCTCCACCTCCGAGGGGCAGAGGAAGTCTGGGGCCCCCTCCTCAGCCAGGAAGCGGTGGTAGCTCTCCTCTCCTTCCTCTGCCAGCACGTCCAGGGCCAGGCGGTAATACTCCTTGTAGTGTGGGGGGAGGTAGTTCGGGTCCAGGGGGTTGTCGCCCTGCGAGGAGCTCTGTGACCTGCGAGCCATGACGGCAGAAGGCACTGTGGGCTGCGGGAGGAGAAGAGACAGCCATGTCGCGAATAGGAATGGGACGGTGCGTCTCCGTGAGCCGCTGCCTCTCCACTCCCCTCGGGGAACCAGGCAACCTTCTTGCACGGCTGGGATTCTTGCACACTCCTGATACAGTTTGGGGCCCAAATTCTCATCCCATCCCACTGCAAGCACAAGCCTTCCGTTGCATCCAGATTCGCACCTGGATGGACCCTCCTCCCATGAGGACCCACGTCCTGGCCATTGGTGGAAAGGGCAGGTTTGCCACTTCCTTGGCTAAAATGTGAGGATATGTTTTGCACCCGCAAAGCTGCTTTATGGCAGGAGACTGACAACAGTGGCGGAGAGGGAAGAGTGCCGGGGGGGGGGGGCAACAGGGGAGGCCCCAAGGGTGGGGCGGCAGGCAGATTCTCGGGCGCCGGGCAGATTGTGCAGGAGCGGCAGAGGAACCACCCGAGGAAGCAGAGTCCCTGGATCAGGAAGCTCAGGCTGCCCCGTCTACACTGGTGGTGTAGAAGACCCCGAAGCTACAGCCCCAGTAGGAGCAGGGGGGGCTTAGTGTTGGTGAGTGCCCCGGGAAGTGGGGGGGAAGCAGCAGAGATGCTATAACGTTGCCATGCCAGCATCTAGGAGACAAGGAGATGCCAGTGGGCTGGAAAGGGAGGGGCCTCTGCTCGATTTAATGAACAAGGGAAGTGCAGGAGGAAAAGGCCACGATCCACCATAACTTGTGGGACTGCAACTGGCATCCCCAACCACCACCCCTCCGTTTTTTACCCATGCAGCCCCGTCTGGCAGGTGGGGAGAGGCCTTGGCACACAGCACAGCATCCTGCAGAGCAACCCTGTTGAGAGCTCAGCATCTCTCCAGCACCAGCCTTGTCCTTCTCGGATGTGTCCCCAACCATTTAAATCCGGCCTTCCTCAGAACTCACTGATGGGGTAGGGGGAGACCCCAAGGAGAAAACAACCCGCCCCTGAGAGTAGAGGGCAGCCCCCTGGCTGATCCCATCGCCTGTATGATAGCTTGCCAGGCGACTTGCCCAAGTGTGTGTGGTGTGTGTGTACAAATATGGGGGGGGGGGGTGTCCATAGCTCAGTGGGCAGAGCACCTGCTTTGCAAACCAAAGGTCCCAGGTTCAATCCCCAGGAAGGGCTGCAGAAGACCCCTGCCTGAAACACTGCCGGTCCCTGTAGACAAACTTACTGGGCTGGGCGGACCAGCCGTTGACCTTGGCACAAGGCAGCCTCCAACGTTCCTGGCTGGATGACGCGGAAGAACCAAGATACTGAGCTCTTGGATCTGCCGGGAGGTCAAACGGGGCGGGGGGTGGGGGGCCCAGGGCTGCTGCTGCCGCCATTCTCTAGAAAGCCAGACTCCCCCCGTGGGGGCCGGCCCCCCCAGCTTGCTCTTGCCCCGTGCTCATGGGCCATTTCCGCAGGCAGCCATTTCCCAGTGCTGGGGCTGGTCTAGCTTTCTGACCTCCCACATAGTAGCAGCCGTGCCGTGGGGTGGGGTGGGGTGTGGGGCAGGTGCCAAAGGCCGCAGGGAAGTTACGCAGAGGAACGTGTCCTCGGCGGAGAGGAAGCGGGCGGGCCTCCTGGTGTTGTCTGCACAAGCCCGACCGACGGGGGGGGGGGGGGGGGGAGGCAGACGTCGGGGGTGTGTGTGTGAACCAAGCGGTGCCGGTGGGGAGGCAAGAGGGCTGGAGGGTTTCTCAGGAGCCGACCTGTGGCTGCCTCCAGGCCTGTGGCCGGCTGAGCCGACCCTGACTGGGCAGGGCTGGCAAAGAGCCCAGCCGGCAGACATCACTGCCGCCTGGGAAAGCAAATCCTCAAGGGCACCACCCAGCGCCAGAGCTGGATTTCACCCAAGACCGGATCTCGGAGCTCTCCCAGGCCCAGACTTCGGCCTGGCCGTCCTCAGCCCTCCACCGCAGCGTGAAGAGCGGCGCGGCTCCCACCCTCCACCCGCCTTGTGCTGCAGGCCACAGTTCTCGGCCCTGCGAGGTACGACGCGATGGCGCTCCAGGCCTCAGACAAGGGCCGACCAGGCCAGCCCAGTTCTTCCTGCCTCCAAGGGTACTGATGCAAATGGCTTCTCTGATCTAACTATTTCAAGGCTGGGTACTATCGCAAAACAGTATTTTATCCAATTTAAGCAGTTAGCATGGAAATAAGCAAAGCTACTCGGAATCGGAACGGCCAAATCGCCTTCCTTGCTTTCATAGAATCATAGAAAAGTAGAGTTGGAAGGGGCCCACAAGGCCATCGAGTCCAACCCCCTGCTCAGTGCAGGAATCCAGGTCAAAGCATCCCTGACAGATGGCCGTCCAGCGGCACCTTGAACGCCTCCAGAGTGGGAGAGCCCACCACCTCCCTAGGTAGTTGGTTCCATTGTCTTATTGCTCTGACAGTCAGGAAATTTTTCCTGATGTTTAGGTGGAATCTAGGTTCCTGTCACTTGAGCCCATTATTCCGTGTCCTGCAAACTGGGATGATCGAGAAGAGATCCTGGCCCTCCTCCTTGTGACATCCCTTCAAGTACTGGATTACTTTCTTATTCCCCCATATAAATCTATGAATCAAATAATGTCACTCCTCCACATTCAACTCAGAAGTAGCAATACGGATATTTTGCAAAAGAAAATTTAAGCGGGATGTGGTTCTACCAGACCAGGCCAGCTTCAGGTTTAACTGTGTGTCTGACTCAGCGTTGTTATTCCGCACAGCTATCTGCCACGTTGAAGAGACCCACGGGTGGACAAAGTGCCATATCCAAAGTCTGCCAGGTTCATACCGCCAGGGGGAAAGTGAGGGAGGAAGTGAGAGGGTTTTTGTTCCCCCTGTCCTGCCCTGCCCCCACTGTTTGGTTTTTGGGGGTTGTTCTCACGAATTTCCTCCCATGGGTTTCAATGCAAGGGAATTCAATCTATGCTAGCTCCGGGGCTGATATAAATCTGACACTACTTTGGGGGCTGTCTGGGGATGGGGGGACGGGACAATGGCTATGGATCTGCTGGCACACCCCACCCGCCCGCCTGCCCGCCTCTTCCCCACCCCCACATTGGAGTCAAAGCAGCCCCAGAGGTTTCCACAGCGGCTGGGGGGGGGGGTTTCCAAGGTCAACTCCCCACCTCTAAACTGTGGGCCTCTCTCTCCACCCTTGGCAGGGGAGATCCAACACATCTCTTGGTGCACTGGATACCCTCCTAGGGACCATGGCATTGTATCCTCAATCTCCTATAATTCTGCATTTAATTCCTCCATCTCGTTAGTAAGGGATTGGTTATAATCCCCAGAAATCAGACAGATTTGCTTTTTCCTGAGAAGTCTGTAAAGATATGGATCTGATTCAAGAACAGTCAACATTCTATTGATCTTGTAAACTACCCACCACTGGATAGAGGAACAAGACCTCATCCTCCTTATCTGTCAAGTCTTCAGCTATGGCCATTTGCAATTGCAATTAGGGAAAACCCAAGGATAAAAAGAATTAAGAATTTAAGGCATATGAAACTACATATAACACTAAGAACATAAAAATTCCCTTTGAAAGCCATCCAAATTGGTGGCCATCACTACATCTTGCAATACCAAATTCCAGTTTAACTATGCCCTGTGTGAAGAACCAGAGAAATCATAGCCTTAGCATTATGAGGGACAAAATGTCTCCCTATCCACTTTTTCCACACCGCAGAGGTGTGATTTCGTGCACCTCTATCATTTCTCTCCTTATTCGACTTTCTGGGCAACATTCAGAGCTACCCCTAATGCAACTGAGCTGAAGGTGGACCCTAAAGAGAGATTGTGACTGTGACATGCAGGAGGGATCAGGATCAGGCCAGGAGAGACCCTTTCTCCAGGACGTCCTACTGGATCCCATTTCCAGCTCTGATAGGGCACTATCACAGCAGCACAAACCAGCAGAATGGCCACAAGAGCAGGGCAGGTAAGCCTCAGTTGCTCTACAACAAGGAAGAACAAATGCCAGCAGCTTATCTGATGAATAATAATCTACTGGGCCTGGAAGAAGTCACAAAACCCATCTAACGCACAGCTGCTCAAACTGGGGTACAGAGTGCAGTTGGTGGGGACAAAGACCAGAAGAAAGGGCAAGGACTTTGGATCTCCCCTTTTGGCAGGGAATGTGTGACGACAGCTCAGAAAAGCAAGGGCCGTGTAAGTGGAAGGCAAATATTCCTTGTATTATCCTCTCACAGATGTCAGCCCGGCCCCAGTCCAGTGCCGTCTACGCGACAGGCCCAATGATGCAGAGCACCAGGACGGGGCCCGGCTGCATCAGGAGGGATGGCCAAGCACTCTGTGGCTGCCCAGCTGGCCCATGGCATGTGGGGGCGGGAGAGACCACAGCTAAGGAAGTGGAGAAGCAACACATGGAGGTGGAAAGGCCCATAGCCACCTAACAACACGAGAGGAGCCCTGAAGCTGGATCAGACCCATGAGGCCTCTCCAGTCCAGCGGCCGGCTTCCCACCGCAGCCGGCCAGATGCCCCAGTGCAGCAGCACCTCCCACTCCTCTTCCCCAGCAACCGGCACTCGAGGCATCCTGCCTCTGGCAAAGGTGGCCAGGTAGGAGGTGGAAATCTGGGAGCACAGAGGGGGCTCTCTCTGAAATGCTCCCTGTTCCACGTTGCGGGCCAGCCAGCCAGGCGAAGCTGAGGAGTCTCAATGCGTGGCTGAGACGGTGCTGCGGGCAGGAGGGGGTTCATATTTCTTAGGTTCTGGGGAACATTGTGGGACAAGCTGGGCCAGTACAAGAGGGGCAGGCTCCACTTGAACCAGAACGGAACCACACTGCTGGTGTTTAACATAAAAAAAGTGGCAGAGCAGCTTTTAAAGGGAACCCCGAGACAAAGCCAGCAGGAGCTGGGAAGCAGACAGTTCAGACAGAATCGTCCCTAGGTGACGGAAGTGAAAATGCTTCCAATTGCCCAAATGGGGACAGGGAGGGAGTAGGCCATGAGCGCATGGTGGAACGTGATGGCCAATCAAAGAGTCCCAACAAGGGCCATAGCAGAAGATACTCATGGCAGAGACATCTGGAGAGGGACGCCGCGTATGGGAGTCTCTATGCAAATGCCGGAAGCCTCCGAGCCAAGATGGGAGAGTTGGAGTGCCTGGTTTTAAAGGAAATCCTAGATATAGCGGGCATTACAGTAACCTGGTGGAATGGAGAGAACCAGTGGGATACGGTCATCTCTGGATATAAACTCTATGGGAAGGACCGGGAAGGGGATACTGGAGGAGGTGTCGCTCTGTATGTCAAAGAGGGCATAGTGTCCAGCAGACTAGGAAACCTAAAAGGGGCAGACTCCTCCACAGAAGTGCCACGGCTGACAATACCGGGCTCCAAAAGTAATTTAGTAGCAGGGACATGCTCTCGTCCTGCAGACCAGAATGCTCAGAGTGATCTTGAGATGAAAAATGAAATCAGGGCGGCCTCCAAATGAGGAAGTGCTGTAATAATGGATTGACTGCATAAATGCATGTTCCAGTCATGACAAAGCGGTTACATTTCTCAACGCCCGAACCAACTGTGTGCTATAACAGTTGATCATGGCACCCACCAGAGGGGAGGTGACCCTGGAACTAGTGCGAGATGCAAGTTGGCAAAGCCAATTGGAAACAGTGGCCACGGCGCGATCAGTGAAGAGAACAAGAAGAACGCACATTTGCACGAAGGAGATGCAAGCAGCCAAGATGAGATGCAAAAAAGCATACTGAGGAGCGCATCGCTGACAACTTCAAGGCCAACAATAAAGAATTCTGTAAATATATCAGAAGCAGGAAACTAGTCAGGGAGGCAGTTGGACCACTGGACAATAATGGAGTTAAAGGTGTACTAAGGGAGGATAAGGAGATTGCAGAGAAGCTGAATGAATTCTTTTCATCTGTCTTCACTGCAGAAGACACAGGGCAGACGCCTGAGCCTGAACTGATGTTTTCAGGAGGGCAGTCTGAGGAACTGAGGCAAATAGTGGTGACAAAAGATGAAGTTCTCAGCCTTCTTGACAGACTGCAAGTGAATAAATCACCAGGCCCAGATGGTATCCATTCTAGAGTCCTTAAAGAATTCAAACATGAAATTGCTGATCTTCTAACAAAACTATGTAACTTGTCCCTAGGATCAGCCTCTGTACGAGAGGACTGGAGAACAGCCAGTGTAATGCCAATTTTTACCAAGGGATCCAGGGGATCCGAGAAATTACAGGCCGGTTAGCTTAACGGCTGTTCTGAGTAAATTGGTTGAAAGCATTATTAAAGATAACATTAGTAAGCACATAGAAGGCCAGGCCCTGCTGAAGAAGAATCAACATGGCATCCGCAAAGGTAAATCCTGTCTCACTAACATTTTAGAGTTCTTTGAGTCTCAACAACCATTTGGATAGGGGTGATCCGGTAGACCCTGTTTACTTGGACTTCCAAAAGGCCTTTGACAAAGTCCCTCGCCAAAGACTCCTGAGAGGTCCTCTTATGGATCAGTAACTGGTTAAAGAACAGAAAACAGGGAGTAGGAATAAATGGTAAATTCTCCCAATGGAGGGATGTAAACAGCGGGGTCCAACAGCGATCTGTATTGGGACCGATGCTTTTCAACTTGTTCATAAATGATCTGGAATTAGAAGCAGTGAGGTGGCCAAGTTGGCTGATGACACCAAATTATTTCGGGTGGTGAAAACAAAAAGGGATTACAAAGAGCTCCGAAAGGATCTCTCCAGACTGGGTGAATGGGCATCAAACACGGTTCAATGTGAGCAACTGTAAAGTGATGCACATTGGGGCAAAAAATCCCAACTACATGTATATGCTGATGGGATCTGAGCTAGCAGTGACTGGCCAAGAAAGAGGTTTTGGGGTTGTGGTGGACAGCTCCAGTGTGCAGCTGCTGTGAAAAATGCAAATTCTATATTAGGCATAATTAGGAAAGGGAGTCAAAAATAAAACTGCCAAGATCATACAGGCCATATACAAATCTATGGTGCAACCACACTTGGAATACTGTGTACAGTTCTAGTCACTGCACCTAAAAAAAGGATATTGTAAGTGCAGAAATGGGCAACTAAAATGATGATGAGGCTGGAGCAATTCCCCTGTGAGGAAAGGTTACAACATCAGGGACTGTTTAGCTTAGACAAAAAGGTGAAGGATGGGAGATACGATAGAGGTGTACAAAATTACGCACGGTGTGGAGAAAGGTGGACAGGGAGACATTTTTCTCCCTCTCTCATAATACTAGAACCCTGTGGGGTCATCCCATTTATTTATTTATTTATTACATTTATACCCCGCCTTTTTTCCTGCAAGGGACCCAAGGCGGCCCACATAATCCTCCTCCTCCTCTCCATTTTATCCTCGCAACAACCCTGTGAGGTAGGTTAGGCTGAAATCATAGAAATCATAGAAAAGTAGAGTTGGAAGGGGCCTACAAGGCCATCGAGTCCAACCCCCTGCTCAATGCAGGAATCTAGGTCAAAGCATCTCTGACAGATGTCTGTCCAGCTGCACCTTGAATGCCTCCAGAGTGGGAGAGCCCACGACCTCCCTAGGTAGTTGATTCCATTGTCTTATTGCTCTGACAGTCAGGAAATTTTTCCTGATGTTTAGGTGGAATCTAGGTTCCTGTAACTTGAGCCCATTATTCCGTGTCCTGCAAACTGGGATGACCGAGAAGAGATCTTTGCCCTCCTCTGTGTGACATCCCTTCAAATACTGGAAGAGTGCGATCATATCTCCCCTCAGTCTCCTCTTCTGAAGGCTAAACATGCCCAGTTCTTTCAGTCTCTCCTCATAGGGCCTTGTTTCCAGTCCCTTTATCATCCTTGTTGCCCTCCTCTGAACCCTCTCCAGTTTGTCTATGTCCTTCTTAAAGTGAGGTGCCCAGAACTGGACGCAGTACTCAAGATGAGGCCTAACCAGTGCCGAGTAAAGGGGAATTATCACTTCCCGCGATTTGGAAGCTATACTTCTATTAATACAGCCCAAAATTGCATTTGCCTTCTTTGCAGCCACATCGCATTGCTGGCTCATATTCAGTTTGTGATCTACCACAATTCCAAGATCCTTCTCACTTGTAGTATTGTTGAGCCAAGTGTCCCCCATTCTGTAACTCTGCATTTGGTTTCCTCTCCCTAGGTGCAGCACTTGGCATTTATCCCTATTAAATTTCATTCTGTTGTTTTCGGCCCAGCGCTCCAGCCTATTGAGGTCACTTTGAATTTTGTTTCTGTCTTCCAGAGTATTAGCTGTTCCACCCAACTTTGTGTCATCTGCAAATTTGATAAGCATTCCCTGTACCTCCTGATCCAAGTCATTAATAAAAATGTTGAAGAGCACCGGGCCCAGGACCGAGCCCTGTGGTACCCCGCTCGTTACCTCTCCCCAGTTTGAGAAGGAACCATTGATAAGCACTCTTTGAGTCCGATTCTTTAGCCAATTGTGGATCCACCTGATAGTTGTTCCATCTAGCCCACTCTTAGCTAGCTTACTAATCAGGATATCATGAGGCACTTTGTCGAAAGCTTTGCTGAAGTCCAGGTATATAATGTCCACAGCATTCCCACAGTCCACAAGGGAGGTTACCCGATCAAAAAATGAGATCAGATTAGTCTGACAGGATTTGTTCTTGACAAATCCATGCTGGCTTCTAGTAATCACTGCATTGTTTTCAAGGTGCTTGCAGACTGACTTCTTTATAATCTGCTCAAAAATCTTCCCGGGGATTGATGTCAGACTGACTGGCCTATAGTTCCCAGGTTCCTCCTTCTTGCCCTTTTTGAAGATGGGAACAACATTTGCCCTCCTCCAGTCGTCTGGCACTTCACCTGTCCTCCATGATTTCTCAAAGATAATAGACAGTGGTTCTGAGAGTTCTTCTGCCAGTTCCTTTATTACTCTAGGATGCAGCTCATCAGGCCCTGGAGATTTAAACTCGTTCAGAGTAATCAGGTGCTCCTTGACCATTTGCCTATCAATCTCAAGCTGCAATTCTGCCCCTTCAGTCTGCATTTCAGGTTTGCCAGGGGGGTCATAGACCCTCTTTTGGGAGAAGACCGAGCCGAAGTAGGAATTGAACACTTCTGCCTTTTCTTTGTCTTCTGTTATCAATTTGCCATCCTCATTGCGTAGTTGAACCACCAGTTCTTTCTTCTGTCTTTTACTGTGCATGTATCTGAAGAAGGCTTTTTTGTTGCTTTTAGCATTCCTCGCTAACCTTAGCTCATTCTCAGCTTTAGCCTTCCTGACACTATTCCTGCAGTTCTGTGCTACCTGCCTGTACTCTTCCCCTGTAGCCTGTCCTTCCTTCCACTTCCTATACGTGTCCTTTTTTGTTTTCAGGTCATCTTTGAGTTTATTGTGAAGCCACATTGGCTTCTTCTGTTGCCCTCTGCCTTTTCTCCTTGTGGGAATTGTTTGCAATTGTGCCTTTAAAATTTCCTTTTTTAAAACTCCCACCCCTCCTGGGCTCCCTTTCTCGTGAGAGTCACTTGCCATGGGATCTTACTAATCATTGTTCTGAGTTTGTTAAAATTGGCTTTCCTAAAATCCAGGGTACGTGTTTGGCTACACTCAGCTTTTGCTTCTGTTAGAATCAAGAACTCAAGTATAACATGGTCACTTTCCCCCAGAGTTCCCGAAACTGCCACTTTATCCACTAACTCGTCTCTGTTGGTTAGAATCAGGTCAAGGATAGCCGATCCTCTAGTTCCTTCTTCCACTTTCTGTAGGAGGAAGTTATCAGCAGCACAGCTCAGGAATTTCTTGGAGGGGCCATGTTTGGCTGAATAAGTCTCCCAACAGATATCAGGGAAATTGAAGTCCCCCATTACTACCACATCGTGCCTCCTTGAAACAATGGCAATTTGCTTTTCAAAAGTTCCATCCTCGTCTTCTCCTTGATTGGGTGGTCGGTAGTAGACTCCAACCGCCATGTTCGCTTTATTCTTTGCCCCCTTTATTTTAACCCAGATGCTCTCAATGGGGCTGCCAAGCTCCTCTTCCTGTATCTCTGTGCAGAGATACGTATTTTTAACATACAGTGCAACTCCACCTCCCTTTCTGTTGCTTCTGTTCCTTTTGAACAAGTTATACCCTTCAATTGCTGTATTCCAGTCATGGGAGTCATCCCACCAGGTTTCAGTTATCCCTATCAAGTCATACTTGCCCTCATGTATCAAGAGTTCAAGTTCGTCTTGTTTATTGCCCATACTCTGGGCATTAGTATAGAGACATTGAAGACTATGTGCTTTATAGTCCGACTTTCCCCCTACATTTTGTGGTAGACTATCAATGGGCACCGCTGGAGCTGTTCTCTCCATTGTGGCATAGAGGCCTTCTTCCATTGGTACCCCCGAGTTTATGTCTCCCTCCCCTGTTGGATTCAGTTTAAAGCCCTCCTGATTAAGTTCCTCATGCTGTGTCCAAACACATTCTTCCCAGTCCTTGTGAGGTGCAACCCATCCTTTGCCAGCAGTCCATCTTCCAGGAAGTGTAGCCCGTGGTCCCAGAATCCAAATCCCTCACGTCGGCTCCACCTTCGTAGCCAGTCATTCACTCGGAGTATTTTTCTTTCCCTTTCTATGCCTCTTCCAAGTACTGGAAGGATGGATGAGAAAACTATCTGGGCCCCGAAGTTCTTGAGTTCCCTTCCCAGCTCTTCAAAGTCTGCCGTGATTTCTTTGTAACTCCGCTTGGCAGTATCATTTGTACCCACGTGGAAGAGAAGAAAGGGGTATGTGTCGGTGGGCTGCATGAGCCTCGGCAGCTGCTCTGTCACATCCTTAATCCGTGCCCCAGGGAGACAGCACACCTGGCGAGTCCATGGGTCTTCGCGACATATTTTGGCTTCGATCCCCCGCAGGAGGGAGTCTCCCACTACGAGTACTCTTCTCTTCCTCTTGCTGTAGGCCTTGGTTTGATTGCCTCCACTTGACTGACCCTCAGCCTCTTGCTCGCTGTCACGTTGGGTGCCCGATAATCCATCCTCTGCAGGCTGTCCTCTGCTCTCGTCCTCAAGTACATGGAAGCGGTTCCATAGCTCCACTGCTTCCACAGGCGCAGAGTGTCTTGTAGTTCTTCTGCTCCTAACAGTCACCCTTTTCCAGGGGGTTCCCCCTGCGTTATTTTCCCTTGCCTCTGCAGTCTCCGACTCCGCCTCTTCCTGCCGTTGCCCTTCTGGCTCCTGTACTGTGCTTTGGTGCTGTAGATCCACCGTTCTGTCTAAGAACTCCTCACTTTCTCTTATGCTCCTGAGGGTTGACACTTGCTGCTCCAGTCCTCTGACCTTTTCTTCCAACAGTGTGACCAGCTTGCACTTGTTGCACGTGTAGGCCATGTCGATCTCCGGCAGGAAAACAAACATTGCACACCCCTTGCAGGTCACCACCACTGCTGAGTCCTTTCCTTCCATAGTGCTCTGTTTCTGTCTTCCTAGAATATATATATATATATATATATATATATATATATATTTTATTTATTATTATTATTATTATTATTATTATTATTTAGGGACCTCCCCCTTGACCTCCCCTGCCGAACTCCGCTGCCAAACTCCTGTTTGCTCTCCCTGTCCGCTCGCTCTGTTCGCTCGCTCTCTGGGAGCCTGCTTGCCTTTTTCACAGTCCCAAAAACAGCTGGAGCCTCTCTCCTGTTGTGCTGCTGCTCAGCTGGGAGTCAGGAACAGAATGAGCTCCCAGGCCACGCCCTGCAATCAGCCCCACTTCCTGCAATCAATCAGCTGCAATCAGCCCCAGGTGGTTGCAGTCAGCAGGAGCTTCTGCTCAACAGAATGAGCTCTCAGGCCACGCCTTTCCCTTGCAGCACTTGTTGTTGTACTACTCCGCTGCCAAACTCCTGTTTGCTCTCCCTGTTCGCTCGCTCTGTTCGCTCGCTCTCTGGGAGCCTGCTTGCCTTTTCACAGTCCCAAAAACAGCTGGAGCCTCTCTCCTGTTGTGCTGCTGCTCAGCTGGGAGTCAGGAACAGAATGAGCTCCCAGGCCACGCCCTGCAATCAGCCTCACTTCCTGCAATCAATCAGCTGCAATCAGCCCCAGGTGGTTGCAGTCAGCAGGAGCTTCTGCTCAACAGAGCAGAGAGAGGCAGTGACTGGCCCAAAGTCACACCCAGTGAGCTTCATGGCCGAGCGGGGACTAGAACCCGGATCTCCAGAGTCCCAGTCCAACACTCTCACCACTACGCCACACTGGCTCTCCCATGAAGCTGACTGGTGGGAGATTCAGGACAGATAAAAGGAAGGACTTTCACACAGTGCAGAGTTAAACTGTGGAATTCACTACCACAAGATGTACCCACCAACTTGGATGGCTTTAAAGGAAGATTAGAGAAATTCATGGAGAATAAGGTTATCAATGGCTAGTAGACCAGATGGTTATATGCTTCCTCCAGCATCAGAGGCAGTATGCCTCTGTATACCCGTCGCTGCTGGGGAACATGGGCGGAAGGGTGCTGCTGCCCCCGGCCTCGGCTCCCAAGAGCCACGGGAGCCATTGCCGGCCACTCCCATTCATTTGTCTCAGCCGCGAACTAGAACCAGCCCATCAATTGTTGGGGGCTCGCTAGCCGGGTCCCGCGACTCCCGCAGGGCTTGCCCGTTCGCTCGACGGCCCTTCCTCAAGGAAGCCCGGCGCCCGCCCTCGAGCCGGCTCCACCTGCCCCCCCCCGGCCGTCCCGCCCCCCCTTTCCTCCGGCTCCTGCCAGGGCCCCGCCCCCCGCGCACAGGGCTGCCAGCCCGCCCTCCGCCCCGCCCCCCCCCGCCCCAGCAGGGCCTGTTGCTACCTGCTCCCTGCCGGCATTGCATTGCTGGTTCCCAGCCGCCCCCTCCCCCGCTCCCGCCCGCCCGCCCGCTGCTCCCTTGCTAAACTGGCTTGGCCGCTTCTTCAAGTTCAGACACACCCAGCTCCGCGGAGGCCTCCAGAAGGAAGGAGCGCGCTCTAAGGCAGCCCAAGCACAGGAGCGGGGGGGGGGGGCGGCGGCAGCCAAAGCAAAGCCCCCTCCCCTCAAACCTGCCTCTTGGGGAAGGCATAGGAAAGGGAGAGGGGCTCAGGGGAGCTCCACAGAACCCAAGTGGGGGTCCAGCAGCATCTGGGAACTTCCCCAGTTCTGAAGCACCCCACTGTCTGCCCCTGCTAAGCCTAGGATGGGAAGCCCTTGCTTGCCTTCGCCTGGAGCTCTCCACGAGGAAGAGGAGGAGAGCTGGCACTCTGTGCGGGCCTGCTCTCCTCTGCCCTTGGGCCTGGAACATGGTGGGGAGAAGTGGACCGGCTCCTCCCTCCCTCCCTCCAGCAGCACATGGGGCCTTTCAAGTGGCCACCGCGGGTCTGGGAGAGAGAGAGGAGGAAGCACTGAACTCCTGCCTCTTCCTCACCACTAGGGACTAGGTGCAAATGCCCGGCCTGTGCCATCACCTCCTGGACTGGGCACTTACACCCATCCTAAATTCTAGCTAGGGAACCTCACATGCGCATACCTTCCCTTAAAGTTTACCCAAATGGATTCTGCATTCCTCCTGCTCTGCTCCCCCCATGTCTGCCGCCTAGGATAGGATTATGTGTTTGGGGATGGGGGCAGGATTGTCCTAAAGCCACATTAGCCACCTGAGAATTCCCAAGCAGCTGCAGCCCCCACCCCCACTGCAACCGCTCCACTGTTTTAGGGGGCTCCACCTAGATTCTGTGCAGCACATGCGGCTTCAGCACATAGCTTTGAATGCTGGTGGCTGATGCAGAATGGAGCACCCTAATCATCTCACCTTTCATTGTTAGCAACGCTAGCTTGCTAGCCCCCAAGAGAAAACGTAGGCTCTTATAAAGGGGCAGCACAACCCACTCATTCTGGGGCCCGAGGGGCCCGCCCGCACAGCATTGCCCGCCACTACTCCAGTCCACGAGCACCAAGTCTTCCGCCTACACTCGCCACAGCGCTGTCCAAATGACCAAGAGCAGGCAAGAGTGCGCTGGCTGGGCACTCACCCAGCCCGCTTTGCATTTATCATGTGACAAACGGTGCGTGGGAGCAGAGCACGCCATGGAAGCCCACACGCCCCTTTCGCGGGGCTCCCCACATGGCTGGGCCGGAGCCCAAGCAGCTTCCAGAGCCACCAGGAGCCCCAGGTGGGTCTTCCACAGGCCATGGGGTGGTGCCTCCACTCTATGGCCAGCCGCCCCCAGCCCCCTCCCATGGATACAGTCCCCTGCGCCCCACCTGCATTTGGGGGCGGGGGGGGTAGAGCACCATTTCCCTGTTTGGCTCCTGTTTCAGACTGCTTTGGCCAGCAAACACCGAGCGACACAGAGCAATCTGAAGGGAAAGGAGCACCTGAAAAGGCAAGTTCCCTGCTGAACTCTGCCCTCAAGCCTTGAGTGCCACCCTGAGTGGCCGTTTTTGGTAGAACGGTGGGGTACCAATAAAATATAAATAAATAAATGCAGGCAATCAGCAGCAGAGGAAGTACTCAGCCTAGGGGGTGGAGGTGCCTTATATGGCTGGATGGTCCTCAGTTTCAATAAATTAAAAAAAAAATCTGAAAAGGTAGAGATTGGGGAGACATGTTCTGGAGGGGCATTTAATCAAGTGTCCCTTGTCACCTGCAGCTGCCCTGGCTTCCCATCTATTTCCCAGTTGTGGGAACAAGGGCCCCAGCATCCGGCACAGGCCAAATTTCTCATCTGATTGTCCAGCAGACAACAGCTGCTCTGTGGATCCAACAGAAAGGAGATGGAAGGTGGGTGAAAGCATTGCCTTCAACAGCTTAGGGTGCTGCAGCGGTGTGACACTTCTGAATGCGAGGATCTTCCGTCAGACAAAAACCTGGCCTGTGTCTCAGGGATTGGCTCCAAATTGCATCTCATGCGGGAGCTAGATGGGCCTCCTCCAGGAGCAGGGGCTGCTTGGGAGCAGCTCCAATGCTCTGAACCTCTCTTATAGAAGAAATCCATACAGCCCCCTCATGGCTCTTTTGGAAAACATGTCAACGTTCTTGTATTTCAGAAAGCCTTCGGAGCCTTGACCTCTTACTGCTGTACCCAACTCTACTGTGCAGCAGCTACATTGGGATTATGCTGCTGTTTCATTTTTTTGGTTTTATTTGTATTGTTTCATATTATTTTATTGATCATTTTGTTAATTTCTTGTAATAATTTTCCCTCTGTAGAATCGTTAGCTGAACAGCGGTACATAAATAGTTTACAATGAAATAAATAAAACACACCTAAACCAAGCTAAGGTGGATTTATAATAAAAGAGTTTTATCTGCTTTGCATTTCATCTAGTTCTGAATTAAGATTTAGCCTCAAGCAAAACAGAAGCCTCTTTGGAGAGGAGGGGATGGTTCCACTTCAAAGGCTTTACTATTGTCACACTTTGAAAGTGCCAAGCAGGGGCAACCCACCCTGTGCCTCCTTCTCAAAATCAGCCCTCCAGACTTGTCCACCATTATGCCCATTTCACAGATGGGGAGATAAAATGGATGGAACTCTGTACTGCAAAAGTTTGGGGAAGCACAATGGGGGGGGGGGGATTATCACCAGACCAACCACTGTTGTTACTGCACATGACTCAACTGGCCTGTGTGGGGGCCCCACCTCACTTCCTGCACAAGAAGAGCAGAACAGTCAAGACAAGCACACAGAAGCCAGGCCTTCCCAGGTGTGGAGGAGCCACCACACCCCCCACCGCCCTGTGCCTGCTGCGGGGGAAGTCGCTGGACTTGATGGTTCTCTTTGCAGGGCCTACCTGGGCTGAGTCAGGCCTAGGGGGAGGGGGAGGAGGACTGTGTTGAGGGGCCAGAAGGGAGCCTCAGGCCAGGCCAGGGGAGCAAGGAGCAGGCGTTTAGCAGAGGCGGCCAGGCCCAGCGCAACCACCACCTCCTGGGGACAGGTGGGCCTAGGCCCGGGAAGACTGCCTGACCCAACGACGGCCACTTCCCCCACCCCACAGGCACATGGGGGCTTCTGTGAACCCCTGTGGGTGAAACAATCCTGTGCCCTGCCCCCTGCCTGGCAGTCTGACGAGGGGAAGGGGGGGGTCTCCTCTGGCACTCGCTGTGACGCCCGGCCACAGCCACTTCCGGCCGAAGCACCTTCTAAGCCAGGTCGCCGTCGCCGTCGCCGCCGCCGGGCCCTGCGCTTCGCGGGGACTGGGCTCTCTCGGGGCTCAGACTGGTATGAATGGGCCAAAGGGGAAGGCGGGAAGGGATGGCTGCTGGGCTGCCTGCGAGCAGAGAGTGCCCGGAGAGTGCCGCCCCGCCCGCCTCCCTGCCCGCCTGCTCGCTCTGCGGGCCCGAGCGCTGCCATGTGCAGGATCGAGCCGCCATGTTGCCGCCGCCGCTCTTGCTGCGCGCCTGTCCCAGCAGGCAATCCGGGGCTGCCGAGCCTGGGAGGAGAGCCGGGGTGCGTGTGTGGGCATGGCCCTGGCGGAGGGCCCGGCAGGGAGGAGGAGGAGGAGGCCGCCACAGGCGCTCCCGGCCGGCCCGAACCCCGCTGTGGCCAGGCCCAGCCAAGTCCCCCCCCTCGCCCAAAAGCCCTGCCGGGCGGGCAGGGCCTTCCCATTCCTGGGCACGGTTGCCATGTTGCACCCTCTCCTCCTAGGGGTGGCCCTTGTGCCAGGCACGCAGGGTGGGGCGCACAGAACAGACACTCTTCCCAAGCCGCCCCCCCTTCCGGGACAGTTGCTGCTTTGCCACCCCACTTTTCCAGGGCCACTTAAACAGAGGCGGGCCGACCCCAGCCCCCCGCCGATTCCCGGCAAAGAACCACACCACACGGCGCCGCCGCGGGGTCCGTTCGATCCCTGAACTCAGGAGGAATGCCCGGCCCCGCGCACGCACGTCCGAAGTCCGCAAAGGGCTCCTCTCCTTCCGCCCGGGCGGCTGGCCCATTCCCCGGAGGGCAAGCCGAGGCGCGGGGGGGGCTGCCCCCGGGGCCAGGCCTTCGCCGGGCCGCGCAAAGGGCGCGCCGCCCCGACGGGGCTCCAGGAGGGCGGGCGGGCACCGGCTGGGCTGGGCTCGCCGCGGGAGCGCCCCCTCTGCCTGGTGCGTCCGCGGAGCGGCCGTCCGTCCAGGCACCGGCGGTGGTCGGGGGCGCACGCCTCGCTTACCTTGCCAGGTGAGCCAGGCAGGCGGCGCGCGCTCTCTCCGGCTTTCGCTCGCTCTGAGGCTGGCGCCGCCGCCCGCCGCCGCCGCCGCCCCTCCCCCGGCCCCTCCCCCGACGCCAGATTCACCTCGGAGCGGCCGAAAGCAAAACTCCACCCCAGGCAGGCGGAGGGGAGAGCGAACTCCGGCCGCGCGAAAGAGATAAGCGCTCCTCGCCCGCCCCGCGCATTCCTGGCGCGCCTCCTCCGCCTCGGCCCCCGCGCCCGGCCGGCCAGCGGGGGGGTCGCTGGACCCTTCGCACCTCCGGCGATCCTGCCGGCCCGTTTTAGCCCGCCCGGGCGCCCTGGCCCTGCAGCCCGAGGAGTGACTGCCCCTCATCGAGCGCCACTTCCGACGTTACGATTTCCTACACGGAGAGCATTTCTCCCCAGGAAAACACGCGGAAGCCGCCAGGGGGTCGTCACGCGGTCGCCCCCACGCTGCCTGTGAGATCCCTCCCGGCGAGCAGACGCAGGCGGCAGAGGAGGAGCCGCGCTCAGGGCCCTCTGCCCGGAGGGGCTCTCTGGCCCGACCTGGCTGGGACTCCCCCGGTGCGTCCCATTCGGCCCCGCCGGATCCTCCATCGGCCGCGCTCGCTGCAGATGGGCGCTGGAGTAGGAGGGGGCTCCGCCGAGCGAGGGCTTAGCTAAGAGCGAGGCGAGCGTGGGGCCCTCCCGCGCCCCCGCTCCTGGAGCGAAATGGGGGCCGCCGCCAATCCTCCCCGCTGCGGTGCGCGCGTCTCTCTGGACGCTCCGGGTGGCCTCGTCGGCCAAGAAGGTCTGCCTTCCCCACCTGGCGCCCTCCAGGCGTGTCGGACTGCTACTCCCATCAGCCCCAGCCAGCGTGGCCAACGGTCAGGCATCCTGGGAGTTGTAGTCAGCACGTCTGGAGGGCGCCACCTTGGGGGCGGTTGCCCTAGACGGCTTCGAGGTCGGGCGTGAGGTCCTCTTCGTCGGCGCCGCCGGCCTCCGCCCCCCCAGGCCTGCTCCCCGAGGGCTCCTCCCTTCTTGGCGGTGACCACCATGCACAGGAGGGACCGAGGCGGAGGGCCCCTCGCTGGCGCGCAGCCATTGGCCCCTCTCGGGATCCGAAGGGAGCCCCTGGGGGCTGGCACCCAGAGCAGGGCGGGCCGCGGGAGGGCTGCTTGCGTTGCGCGGAGGGCGGGCGGGCGGGCCGCAGGAGGCTGCCGTTCCGGCTTCGTGTCGAACCTGATGCGTCTCGGCAGGCAGCGCGGAGGAGCAGCCGGGCGTTGTCGGGAGCGGCTCCCGCGGGGGACGGGAGGCATCCGGCTGACTCACACCTGGGCAGCTCCGTCTTGACTGACAGCACAGAACAGCCTGGGGCGGCGGGGCAGAGGGCCCGGCCAAGCCCCCCTCAGGTGCCGCCGCCCCGCCCTAGGCGCACAGGCCGCCTGCCCCCCAGCTCCGTTGCGGCGGCAGAGGGCCTGGCCAGCTCGCTGTCGAGCAGGAGCTCTGCCTAAGCGAGGGTCCGTTGTGGGGGGTCATCTAGCTGGTGGGAGTGCACCATCTTAACACTGGCTGCATGTTCTAGGCCCGGCACACTCTCCATTCCAGCCGGAAAGACGGCAGGAATTGGGAGCCCCGGAGGCTGCCTTGCGCCTTTTGGTCCCGCCACCTCAAGGGTGTCCACTGTCTACGCTGCCTGGAAGCGGCACTGCAGGCTTCCCAGTTCTCCATGTTTATATTGCCTTTTTTTAGATTAGCCTTAAGAGCATCTTTAAACCTCTTATACTGACCACCGATATTCCGCTTTCCATCCCTGAGTTGGGAATAAAGTAGCTGCTTTGGGAGACGGCAGTCAGACATTCAAACAACATGACCAGTCCATTGAAGTTGGCGTTGAAGGATCATTGTTTAAACGCTAGTAGGTCTTTGCTTCTTCCAGTACACGGACATTTGTTCCATGCCCATCTAGTGACATCCAAGCTAAATTACTGTGTGCAATCTATGTTGTCTGGCGGAGTTTTTCCAAGTAGTTCATGGATCTGGGCCAGAGAAAGAGATGGTGGAAAACTCGGTAGCATGCGGTGTCGAGTTTGCACAACACTTTGAAGATAAAGCCACTCACATTCATCACGATTTGGACACCACAGTTAATGCAGTTCCATTAGTAAGGGTGTCCAGAGCACTGTCTGGTTTAGTTGTAGGGAGGGGATGTCCGGCTGGGTCCAGGAGGTTGTCAGTGCCTCCTTGAGAGGGGGAATGGGGCCAGCCACTTTAGCGGAGGCAGTTATTTGGCCACGCTTGAAAATGTGTAACACGGACCCAGAAGTTGTTAACTATAGGCCGGTTGCCAGCATCCCCTTCCTGGGCAAGGTGCTTGAGTGGGTGGTTGCTGGCCAACGCCAGGTGCTCTTGAATGGAACTGATTATCTAGATCCATTTCAGTTGGGCTTCAGGCCTGGTTTTGGATTGGAAACTGCCTTGGTCTCCCTGTGGGGTTATCTGTCCTGGGAGGAGACAGGGGAAGTGTGGCTGCTGATTCTCTTGGAGTTCTCAGTGGCTTTTGATACCATCCAGCATCGTATCCTTCTGGATGGACTATCTGGGTTGGGAGCTGTGTTGCAGGGGTTCCGCTCCCACTTGGATGGCCAATTCCAGAAGGTGGTGCTGGGAGATTATTGCTCTGTGCCTTGGCAGCTGTGCTGTGGGGCTCCACGGGGCTCTGTTTTGTCCCCTGTGCTGTTCAACATCTACATGAAACTGCTGGGGGGTGTTATCCGGAGGTGTGGGGTGAGGTGTCATCAATATGCGGATGACACCCAGCTCTATCTCTCCTTTTCATCAAATCCAGCTGAGGCAATGGCTGTTCTGAATCAGTGCCTGGGCACAGTAGTGGATTGGATGAGGGCCAATAAACTGAGACTCTTCCAGAGAACAGGCCTGTGGCTTACGCTGGCTCAGCTTGTCTGAGTGTGGAAATCTAAGCAGGGTCAGGCCTGGTTATTACTTGGATGGGAGACCCCTCCTCTAGTTTCCTGAATTGAGCAGGGGGTTGGACTCCATGGCCTTGTAGGCTCCTTCCAACTCTATGATCTATGATGATCAGACAAGATGGAGGTACTGTTAGTGGGTGGTTCATCTGACCAGCTAAGTGATGTTCAACCTGTTCTGACGGGGGTTACATTCCCCTTAAAGGTGCAAAGCTTGGTGGTGCTCTTCGATCCAGAATTGTGGACTCGGTGGAATGGAGCACCTTTTATCAGCTTAGGTTAACATATCAACTACATCCCTATCTGGACAGAGTTAACCTAGCTACAGTTGTTCATGCTTTGGTAACCTCTCATCTGGATTACTGCAATGTGTTCTATGTGGGGCTGCCTTTCAAACTGGTCCAGAGACTTCAGCTAGTCTAAAATAGGGTAACGAGATTGTTAATGGGGACCTGCCAATGCGATCATATTATGCCAGTACTTCTCCATCTGCACTGGCTACCAGTCTATTTCCAGGCCCAAATTTAAAGTGCTAGTATTAACTGTAGAGAAACGAGCCTTTGGGGGTACACACACACACCTCAGGTGTGAACCGGCTGGGGTGGGGTGTGCATAGTTAGCGTGTAGAGAAAAGAGTTTTTAGGGTTCCTGCATGCATGCATGCAGGAACACACACACACACACACACGCCTCCTCATGAGTAAACCAGGTGGGGGCTGGGAGGAAGCAAAAGGTGCATGGAACATGAGATGGGGCCTGGCTTCTAGAAGTCTGGAGGAGCCAGGCTGAGGGCATTCATATGCATAGTTCAAGCCATGACTCACGAGTTCCCTTTCCCCCTGCCTGGCCAGTTCCCTCCCCCCTGCCTGGCCAGGTGAAGTTAAAATTGATTGGCTGAAGCAAGAAGGTTACAGAAAAGGGGAGGGGGAAGAGCTATTTCCCCACGTGAAGCCTTTGTTCTTGGTCTTAGTCTTTTGGTAGCGTGCCTGTCGGTTGGAGCCATGGTGGCATGCCAGCGAGGGGCCCGAGCCTTTAGGGGGGGCCCCCCTCAGGAATCGACCCCAGGCAGCCCCTGGTAAAATTGGCTGGTTGGAAGGCACTGGTGAAAGCAAGCCTTGTAGGAGTTTACCCATCTTGGACCTTTGGGTAGGTGTGGTAATTCTCTATCGGGCGGCAAGGCTGTGCTGGATCTAACCCTTTGAAGAAGACACCCTCAGGTAACAGGTGTGTGCTTGAGAGATTTTAAGGAATCAGGTCTTTATTATTTTGCAGCTTTACTGTGTACTAAAGTGTCTCTCTATATTGTGTGCTTCTCTTATTTCCCTAATCTTGGTGTAAGATGCTACCAGAAATAAACCTTGTCTTGGTTTTACCCCAAATGGGTTTTGTAGTGCTCTGTGAGTTCAGTATCTAAATCCAGGTTACAGAATTGAAGGCGAGTCCCTAAACAGAGATCCAAGAAGGATTGCAGACAGCTGAGGCTGGCAGTCTGGTATCTTGAGATCTCAGAGGGTCTTGGTTCCTTTGCCAGTAGGCAAGGGTGGGGTGGTGGCGGGTCAGCCAGCCCCCCCTTCCGGGCCACATGGTGGCAAGTGCTGGGTCTCCTTTGAGTAGGAAAGGGTGGGAGTCTGGCGGGTCAGCCAGCCCCCCCTCTTCCTCCACATTAACATTCAAAGCCCTAAGCAGCTTGGGACCAGGTTACCTGAAGAATCATCTCCCATATATACCTGGGAGGACCCAAATATCATCTTCAGCAGTCCTTCTCCAGAAGCCTGCACCCAAGGAAGTGAGGTGGGGGGCTGCTAAGAAGAGGGCCTTTTCTGTTGTGGCACCCTGGTTGAGGAATGAGCTTCCCAGAGAGGCTCTCCTGGTGCCTATGTTGTGCTGTTTTTGGCACCAGGTGAAGATCTTATTTTCCCAGGCATTTTAGTATTTCAGTTTCTGTTGTTTTAAATCTGTTACTGTATTTTAAATCTTTGCACCGCTGCTAGGTTTTATTTGGGTATTTTTTTATTTTATACTGTAGTTTTAAACTTTTATATTGTATTTTATTGTGTTGTATTTATATTTAATTGTTGTGAACCACTCAGAGCTTTGGCTGTTGGGCAGGATAGAAATGTAATGAATAAGTAAAGTTACAGCTATTCGAGACAGCTCAGAAACTTCAGCTAGTACAAAATGTGGCTACTCGAGTACAGGCAGGCATTAGATGATCAGATCATGTGACACCTCTGTTGATCATGTGCCAGTGGCTGTGGCTGCTGATGCATTTCCAGGTCCAATTATAAGTGCTAATATGGGCCTTTCAAACCCTAAACCATTTGGGTCCAGATTACCCAAAGGACTGCCTTCACCCATTCCAACTTTCCCGCCCGCACTCTGAGATCAGCACCAGAGCCCTCCCTCCTTGTGTGCTCGCCTGCAAGTACAGTTGGGCTGGCGGTGGGCACAGGACCTTGTCGGGCAGTATCCCCCACCCCCATTGGTGGAACTTTGTTCCAGGTGATGTCTACCAGGCCCCATCAGGATAGGCCTTCAAGTGGGCTCTGAAGAAGCACCTGTTTAGCTTGGCCTGTAGTTGAGTTAGGATTCTCCCGAACCTACCATTAAGTATTAAAAACAATGATAAAATCAGAATGGTTATTGTTTTATTATGTTTTGTTCATTCATTTATTATTTATTTAAAACATTTATTTACCGCCCATCAGCCAAAAGGCTCCCTGAGTGGTTTACAAAAACAGTAGAAAAAACAACAAAAAACAACATAACATAAACATATTAAAATACACCAAGATAAAAAACAAGCAGCCAAATAAATCCAATCCCGAGGTACAGTGGTGATAATAAAAAGAATAAAAGGAATAAAATTATCCATTAAAATATTGGGTAAATAAAAAGGTCTTCACCTGGCACCTAAAAGAATAGAGGGTAGGCGCCAGGCGGATCTCCTTGGGGAGTTGATTCCATAGATGGGGTGCCACAACTGAGAAGGCCCTTCCCCTAGTAGCCACCCTCCTAGCCTCTTTTGGAGGGGGCACTCTGAGAAGGGCCTCCGAAGAAGATCTCAGGGTTCAGGTAGGCTCGTATGGGATGAGGCGTTCCTTCAGATAACCTGGCCCCAGACCATTTAGGGCTTTAAATATTAATGTTAGCACTTTGAATCGGGCCCGGACCTCAATTGGTAACCAGTGTAAATCATAGAGGACTGGCGTAATATGTTCTTGTCGGCCAGTCCCCGTTAGCGGCCTTGCTGCTCTGTTTTGAACCAATTGAAGTCTCCGGACCGTTTTCAAAGGCAGCCCCACGTAGAGTGCGTTACAGTAGTCCAAGCTAGAGGTTACCAGAGCGTGGATCACTGTTGCTAGGTTCTTCCTGTCCAGATAGGGTCGTAGTTGGTAAATCAGCCTGAGCTGATAAAAGGCGCTCCTTATCACCGAGTCCACTTGTGACTCCAGTGAGAGTTCAGAGTCCAGGAGCGCCCACAAACTACGAACCCTGTCCTTTAGGGGGAGTGCAATCCTGGCTAGGACAGGCTGAGTATCCTCCCTCCGGACAGATGATCCGCCCACAAACAGCACCTCCGTCTTGTCTGGATTGAGCTTCAATTTATTGGCCCTCATCCAGTCCATTTCCAGGCCCAGGCACTGATTCAAAACAGCCACTGCCTCAGCTGAGCTTGATGAAAAAGAGAGGTATTTATTATTATTATTGTGAAGAAAAAAGCATCAGAGTTTCCTGCACCACACACACACACACACCTCCTCCACACGTGTAAACAAGATAATCCCAGCTGGAGGTGGGGAATCCTACCCAAACCTCCGGATGACCTCTCCCAGCGGTTTCCTGTATATGTTAAAAAGCATGGGGGATAAAATGGAGCCCTGCGGTACTCCATGGTGTAATTGCCACGGTGCAGAGCAATAATCCCCCAGCACCACCTTCTGGAATCGGCCAGCCAAGTAAGACCTCCAACTCCCAAACCCGCCAGCCTATCCAGAAGGATACCATGGTCAATGGTATTGAAAGCCGCTGAGAGGTCCAGGAGAATCAGCAGGGCTGCACTCCCCCTGTGTCTCTCCCGGTAAAGATCATCCCACAGGGTGACCAAGGCAGTTTCTGTTCCAAAGCCAGGCCTGAAGCCCGATTGAAATGGATCTAGATAGTCCATTTCCTCCAAAAGAACCTGGAGGTGGTCGGCCACCACACGCTCGAACAACTTGCCCAGGAAAGGGATATTTGCCACAGGTCTATAGTTGTTCAGGTCTTCTGGGTCCAGATGTGGTTTTTTTTAAAGAGTGGCCTAATCACAGCCTCTTTCAACGGGGCTGGTACCACCCCCTCCTTCAAGGAGGCATTCACAGCCTCCTGGACCCAGGTGCAAATCCCTTCCTTATATTTATTTATTTAATTTCATTTTTATACCTCCCAATAGCCGAAGTTCTCTGGGCGGTTTACAACAATTAACAAGACAGTCCCTGCCCGCAGGCTTACAATCTAATAATCAACCATGATGGCCAAGGGTCTAGCATACAGATGGTAGGTCGAACCTGCCCAAATAATTTGTCCACATCCTCAGGTCTCAGTAATTGAAACTCATCCAACACAATAGGACCAGACGGTGCTCTGGACACTTCAGTTAAAGGAACTACATTAACTGCAGAGTCCAATTCATGGTGAAACCGAGTGATTGTATCCTCAAAGTGCTGTGCAAACTCATCACAGCGGGTTTCCGAGGGTTCTACTATATCTTTTTCTGGCCTCGATAATAAAAGGCCACGAACCACACGGAAAAGTTCCGCTGGACAGCACTAAGAGGATGCAATGCTAGTGGAAAATAATTCCTTCTTTGCCACCCTCACTGCCACGGAGTAGGCCCAATAATGGGCTCTAACCCGTGTTCGGTCAGATTCAGCATGAGTTTTCCTCCGCCTGCGCTCTAGCCGTCTCCCCTCCTGCCTCGTTGCCCTTAGCTCTGGTGTATACCAAGGCGTTTGCCGGACTCTGCTCAGAGGGAGAAGGTGTTTGGGCAGGATCGTGTTTTGTGGTTTTAAGTCTTGTTATATGTTTACCTAGGGAGGTGGTGGGCTCTCCCAATCTGGAGGCATTCAAGGTGCAGCTGGACAGACATCTGTCAGAGATGCTTTGACCTGGATTCCTGCATTGAGCAGGGGGTTGGACTTGATGGCCTTGTAGGCCCCTTCCAACTCTACTTTTCTATGATTCTATAAAGGGTGGCCAATAAATCTTTAAACATGCAAACAAATAAATTTTCCTCAAAAGAAGTGTACTTTACACTCAGTTTAAGTGTACTTTCTGAAAAGGGCCAGCTGGCCTGTGTCTGTGAGAATGAGCTTTCCTGAGCCCGGAAGAATTGCCTGCCTGCCAGCCAGCGAAACTCTGTATGATCGTGGCCAGGATGGCAGCCTGCGCTCTGAGCCAAGGTGGCAGGCAGGAAGGCCGATATCCCTCGGGCCAAGCCAGGATCCAGCCAGCGTGAGGCAGAGGGCACGGGGTGGGGGGCATGCATCTCTCTCCTGCCGTGAGCCATGGCCAGCTGGGTGCAGAAGCAGGAGCCCCCGGGCCTTCGTCCTGCTCCAGGCGAGAGAACCTAAGAGGAAGAGCTCTTGAGCTGGGGTCAGTCCCGGATGCTGCTGCTGCTGCTGCTGCTCACAAGGAAAGCCCATCAGCCGGGCACAACGGCCAAAGCCCTCCCTGGGGATTTTGTCCTCCAGCAGCTAGCACGAAGGAGCACCCAGACTGAGACGTAGGGGTGGCAGGTAGCCATCATGACTAGCAGTCATTGAGAGCCCCCCCCCCCGCTCCTCCATGACTTGGTCTCATCATCATCATCAGGCGATCACTCGTGACCAAGTAAGATTGTCTTCCGGGATAAAAGGAGGACATTCTAAAGAAGATTGTGTAGACTCTAGCGATGGGTCCGTAAGTGACTGTGGAGGCCAATTCTAGATCCACACAGCTTCCCACAGTGAGGACACAGGTTACCAGATAGAAGATGGTCCTGTAAAGGATCCGTTTGGCGTGCTTTTCGCTTAGCATGTTTCTCCCGTTCACCTTGCACTCGGGCTTCTTCAAAGTCCATGGAACCTTTGTGAAAGGCCAACCTCCATTTAGATCGTTCATGGGCCAGAGCTTCCCAGTTTTCGATGTTTATATTGCATTTTTTTAGATTAGCCTTATGAACATCTTTAAACCTCTTATATTGACCACCGATATTCCGCTTTCCATCCTTGAGTTGGGAGTAAAGTAACTGCTTTGGGAGACGGCAGTCAGGCATTCGAACATGACCGGTCCACTGAAGTTGGCGTTGAAGGATCATTTTTTCAATGCTAGTAGTCTTTGCTTCTTCCAGTACACTGACATTTGTTCGCCTATCTTCCCAAGTAATTTGCAGGATTTTCCGGAGGCAACGTTGATGAAACCTTTCAAGGAGGTGGAAGTGACGTTTATAGATAGTCCATGTTTCGCAGGCATACAATAAAGTTGGTAATACAATGGCTTCATAAACCAGTGTTTTGGTCTTCTTACAAATATCCCGATCCTCGAACACTCTATGTTTCATTCGAGAAAACGCAGCACTTGCAGAGCTCAGACGATGCTGGATTTCACTGTCGATGTTAGCTGTAACAG
Organism: Shinisaurus crocodilurus; assembly: GCA_021292165.1. Classification (NCBI taxonomy): domain Eukaryota; kingdom Metazoa; phylum Chordata; class Lepidosauria; order Squamata; family Shinisauridae; genus Shinisaurus; species Shinisaurus crocodilurus. The sequence continues at coordinate 225,789,308 of CM037880.1, read as the reverse complement.
AAAGATAGCTGCCAAGATAGAGAAAATGATCAACATTTTCCAGTATTGTCCCGCCAAGCTGGATAGATGGCATCACCAAAGGATTGGCTTGCACTTGCTGATGAAGCACTTTGGTTTTTTTGATGTTAAGTGAGAGACCAAGTTTTTCGTATGCTTCTGCAAAAGCATTTAGGATAGTTTGGAGATCATCCTTGGTCTAATCCCCCTCTAAAGCCCCCTAAGCCCAGTGGCCCCATCAGCACCACACATGGAGAACACACGCGCTCCTGGCCCTCCTCCTACAGTGGCGTCGTGGGGTGGATGAGCAAGCCACTCCCCCCCCCCTTGCATCCCACAGTCCCGCTGCTGTTTCAGCCCTTCTTGGAGAGAGCAAGAGCCGGGCACAGCCACAGTCCCCAGGTGGCTGCACGTCCCTCCCGGACGGTGCTTCCAGAGGGAGGGGTGCCCTGCTGCCTTCTGCCCCCTTTGCCAGCTGTCTGGGGCTCTGCTTTCTTTTCACACCCGCATTACCAAAAGCTGCTGGCTCACTTGCTTCCCCGTGCCTTTATCCACTGTTTACAGTCGCCCCCGTGGTTTGTCCTTTATTGCTAACCAGCCAAGAGGGACACGGGCTTGCCTCGACAGGCACCCTTCACCCTCCTTTGGGTTGACTTTGTCTTTCTCCAGTTATTTAAAGTTATTTAAAGTTATTTAACTTTCCATTTAAGGTGGGGGGGAATTCACCACTATCAAGTTAAAAAAAGAGGACCCGGGTCCTTTTTTTTTACTTGATCCATTAGTTCATATTTTTTTCAAACTATAGTCGTCGTCCCCCACAGTGTGAGGGACAATGAACTGGTCCCGTTTAAAATGTTTGAGGACCCCTGGATTACTAGAAGCCAGCATGGATTTGTCAAGAACAAATCCTGCCAGACTATCCAATCTCATTTTTTGATCGGGTAACCTCCCTTGTGGACTGTGGGAATGCTGTGGACATCATATATCTGGACTTCAGCAAAGCTTTCGACAAAGTGCCTCATGATCTCCTGATTAGCAAACTAGCTAAAAGTGGGGCTCGATGGAACAACTATCAGGTGGATCCACAATCGGCTACAGAATCAAACTCAAAGAGTGCTTATCAAAGGTTCCTTCTCAAACTGGGGAGAGGTAATGAGCAGGGTACCGCAAGGTTCGGTCCTGGGCCCAGTGCTCTTCAACATTTTTATTAATAACTTGGATGAGGAGGTGCAGGGAATGCTTATCACATTTGCAGATGACACAAAGTTGGGTGGAACAGCTAATACTCTGGAAGACAGAAACAAAATTCAAAGCGATCTCGATAGGCTGGAGCTCTGGGCCGAAAACAACAGAATGAAATTTAATAGGGATAAATGCCAAGTGTTGCACCTAGGGAGAGGAAACCAAATGCAGAGTTACAGAATGGGGGACACTTGGCTCAACAATACCTCAAGTGAGAAGGATCTTGGAATTGTGGTAGATCACAAACTGAATATGAGCCAGCAATGCGATATGGCTGCAAAGAAGGCAAATGCTATTTTGGGCTGCATTAATAGAAGTATAGCTTCCAAATTGTGGGAAGTGATAATTCCCCTTTACTCAGCACTGGTCAGAGCTCATCTTGAGTACTGTGTCCAGTTCTGGGCACCTCACTTTCAGAAAGACGTAGACAAACTGGAGAGGGTTCAGAGGAGGGCAACAAGGATGATAAAGGGACTGGAAACAAGGCCCTATGAGGAGAGACTAAAAGAACTGGGCATGTTTAGCCTTCAGAAGAGGAGACTGAGGGGAGATATGATCGCACTCTTCCAGTACTTGAAGGGATGTCACACAGAGGAGGGCCAGGATCTCTTCTCGTTCATCCCAGTTTGCAGGATACGGAATAATGGGCTCAAGTTACAGGAACCTAGATTCCACCTAAACATCAGGAAAAATTTCCTGACTGTTAGAGCAGTAAGACAATGGAATCAACTACCTATGGAGGTGGTGGGCTCTCCCACTCTGGAGGCATTCAAGGTGCGGCTGGACAATCATCTGTCAGGGATGCTTTGACCTGGATTCCTGCACTGAGCAGGGGGTTGGACTCGATGGCCTTGTAGGCCCCTTCCAACTGTACTTTCTGATTCTAAATAGGCATGTCTGTTAAGGGCATGGCCCTAACTGATGTATTATTTAAGCAATATGGCCCTTAACGGACATGGCCCTTAACAGCTGAAATATCCCAGCATATTGGAGCTTGAGTGAACATGGAAAACCCTTTCACACAACACAGTAAACTGAAATGGGATTTGTTCTTGTTGTTAATTTAACGTTATTACATTTTGATAAAGCTATAGCTAAAATTCTATCATCAGGCAAATATGAAAATGAGAAGCTCAATGGAAAAAGAAATATAATAAGAAATCACACAGAAGGGTAAGAATTCACTTTAACATACATTTTTAAAACACATTTATTGCAACAAACTATCATGATCCATGTATTTTATTATTTACAGCATTTTTATCCCGCTCTTCAGCCAAAAAAGGCTCCCAGAGTGGCTTACAAAGATTAATATTAGACAGTCCCTGCCCTCACGCTTACAATCTAAAAGACATGACACAAAAAGATTAGCTTGATTAGCTTCTACCGGGCAATAAAAACGTGGCTTTTCAGGCGGGAATATGGGGTGGGTTAGGATTTTAAAGTTTTGTACTGTTTTTAATTGTGTTTTATACTGTGTGTGTGTGTGTGTGTGTGTGTGTGTGTTTTCCCGCCCTCTTGTGTTTTATTGGACTGTACATTGCTCAGAGTGGCCGGATGTCTGGCCAGATGGGCAATTCATAACTTATAATAAATAAATAAGAGGGATTGGGAGGGAGGAGAAAGAAAGCAAAACTGAAACACCATGAGGCAGAAGAGAAGCCCAAGCCAGGGAGCAACTGCCATCAGCTCCTGAAACGAGGGGCCTGAGAGGGCTGTTGGGGCAGCCCCTCCCCTGCGGCTACAGAGGGAAGGCAGAAGCCCAGGCCAGGGAGATTGTACCACCTGCAGCTCCAGAAGAAACCTTCAGTTGGCCTGAGAGAACTGGTGTATGTTTGGTTGGGGGTGGGTGGGTAACATTTGTTTGTTTGAGTACTTAAACATTGTAAACCGCTTTGGGTGCCTTAGCAGAAAGGCGGTATAGAAATGTAATAAATAAATAAACAAACAGTCTGCTGCTCCAGGGAACTGTCGTGGTAAGGGCTCAAGTAGCCCTGGGTTTGAGTCTAGCTGATTAGGTCAATCCATCAGCCAAACGCAGGTAAAAGTTTAAGAACAAAGCTTTATTCAATCAGATAATGCAGCTGCATGTCCCAGCTCCAAACAAAAATGGAGTGAGCCCCGAATATGCACAAGCGGTCTACTTTTAAAGAATCCAGTTTGTATTAGTTACGCATGTGCAGATGCTGCGAAGATCTCGGAACAGCAGAGCGAACGCCTTTTGGGCTCTACGCCGGACATGTGCAGCGTATACCAACCATGCCGAGATAACATTCCACAGTCCCCAAGGAGTGGACACATTTCTGCCTACCCATCATCTGAACTATGCTGCTTGTCCTGCAGTTTGGTGTGCAGGGTGAAAGCATCATCTGTACAGCGTATCAGCGTTCTAAGACACTGTGTGCTCTGCAGCAACACACTGTGATTTAACTCACAGGTTGCTGAGGCGGACTGAAGGTGAAGAAGTCCCTGGTGACTTTTGCCACGCTGTCCGTTGGAGCTGCGTGTTTCTTCCAGCAGGGCGGGGTGACGTGACCTACCCGCGGCTGCTCCCCCTCCCCTCCCGCTGATGTGTGGGGCCAGGTTGGTCTCCCCCTTGCTGTGATGGTAGGCTCCTTCCAACTCTGATCTACGAAATCTATGCCACTCCCGGGAGGCACGGGGTGCAGCCTCCCAGTGGCCCCCGGTCCCCTGGCCAGCGGAGGAGGCCAGAGTCTGCCGCCCCAGGGAACTGTCCGTTGGGGCTGGAGCCGTGGGTTCCTCCTGGCAGGGAAGAGTAAAGCGAGCTCCCTGCGGCTGCTCCCTCCACCGGAGAAGAGACGTGACCGGCAGAGAGACCCGACGCAGACGCGCGGCCCGGGCCCGGCAGAAGCCCCCGCCCCGATCCCTGGCCTGCGCGCCGCCCCCTCCCCGCGCACGCGCGGAGGGCCCAGTGGGCGGGGCGGCCGGGCTCCTGACGGCTCCCGTACCGGCCGGCCTCCCACACGAGCCAGTGCCGGGGCTGCCCACGCGCTGCCCCGCGGCTCGGAGGGGCGCCGCACCTGGCGGGGCCGCCTGGGCCCGGGCGCCTTTCGGTCAGGCCCACCGGGAGGCGCTTCCGTCCCGCCGCCGCCCAAAGCTAGAGCACGAGCACGCCCCCCCGCGCACGCCATGACGTCACTGCGACTACCCTTCGGCCACTGATCAGGCCCCGCCCCTCTCCCTGGACTCCTCGCAGCGCACGCGCATACCCAGCATTCTCCTCTGCCGCGGGCGGGGGAGGCGCTCGTTGCTGGGCGACGGCTGCGCGCGGCCAGAGACAGTCAGCGGAGAGGGAGGAGCTCCTCTTTGGGGGCGGGGCGGGGCGGGGCGGGGCGCGCCTCCCTCCTCCCCTCCCCTTGTTACGTGACGGGAGCCCCTCGGACCGCCCTCTCCCGCCCGTGTCCAAGGCAACCGGCGCTGACCCCCCCTCCGTTCCCGCCTCGAGGGATGCGCCGTGAGCAGAGCAGAGCAGCGCTCTCCCCCCCCCCGCCCGAAGGCGCCTCTCGGGGCCGGGGCCTGCCCCTTTCTCTTCTCCCCCTGCCTTCTTCTTTTATTCAGGGGGAGAAGGGAGGGGGCACGCGGCTCCAGATCCCAGTGGGCCTGGCCCACCTCACAGGGCTGTGGTGGGGAGAGGAGCCGCGGAAGCTGTCAGAACACCCCCCCCGCACCACACCACACCCCCGCTGCCTGGCCCAGCATGGTCGCCACTGGTTGGCGGCAGCCGCGGCTCTCCCTCCAGGGTCTGACGCGGGGTTTTTGCCCAGCCCTACCTGGAGACGCGGGGATTGAACCCGGCATAGCATGATGGAGGAGGGGGGGCTGTGTGCGCCCCCCCGGAGCCCCTCCTGTGCCCCCCCCGGGCCCAGCACCTAAAAGCCTCGCCTGGGGGTCGGGAGAGCAAGCCCCCCCGCCCGCGCCCGCAGAGCCGCTCCCAGGGCTGCCCTTTGGCTTTTGGCCTTTGCGCTCCGAAGTGGGCTTCATTCAGGTCTCGTCCGCCCGCCTCCTGGAGAGCGATGGGTTTGCATGGGGGTGAGGGCCCCTCCTGGCTTCCATGGCTGAAGGGAAATGCGTTGTACTTCTTAGTCTTTGTTTTTAGCGTTTAACACATTTTTATATCCCAGGTGCTGTATAAAACGTCAGCAAAAGCACAGCCACAAAAATAACAAATCCAAAATCATCAAATCAAGCAACTCCCGAGAGAGAATCTCCTGTTGGGCGTTTGCCTGTTAAGAAGTGGCAGTTCTTATAGACGGAGGCATCAACGAGCCTCACCAGGGCGGCTTCCGAATAAGAAAAGTAACTGTGACAGCATTCTTGTTGCATTTTGACAAAACCACGACTAACATAACTATAAATAAGAAATAAATTTCCTAATCCCCCAAACCCAGGGAAATTTAAACAGCTGGATTTAGCACAATGATGTTTATTTAAAGCATTTTTGCACCACTCTTTATCCCAAAAAAGACTCCCAGAGCAGCTTACAAAAATCAGTAAGACAGTCCCTGCCCTCAACCTTACGGTCTAAAATATATGACACAAGGGAAAACTGGAGGAGGAAAAACACAAACTCGGGCATTAGTTGTTAGTTACAATGTTCTTGTAAGTGTTCTTTCTGGCAGGGAGAAGAAAAGCAAGCTCCCTGAAGCAGTTCTGTCCCTGGGCAATGGATGGATTAGGTTGTTCTCCCCCTGGCCGTGGTTTTCTTCCTGGGTGACAGGGAGAGCAGCCTCCTTTGACCCCCCCCTCCCGCCTGACAAAGGGGCCAGACCATGGCTGCCTTTCAGGTCTGCAGTCCCTGGGCAACTGTGTGTTCATTTTATGAAAGCATACCCCAGCCTTTAAAGTTAAATATTTCAAGGACAGTGCACAGGGAATAAAACTCTAAAAACAATGCCAAAATAATAAAACGGCAAACAATGAAGCCCTGTTGGGTGGCGGGAGGTCGCCACCCACCTAATTGCAGATGGCAGGAGGGCCCTGCAGGTGTGCATGTAGGCTCAGGTTTTGAGTAGGATATGGGTGTGTGCATGCATGTGAGTCACCTTTTCCTTGATGATTAAAAAAGCATAATAAAACGCACATAATGTAATATTAAAAATCTAAAAGATACTTATTTTAACTGTGATGATCTTCTTTGCTTCAGGTACCAAACCTCTCTGAAGGTCTAATTAACAATAATAAAAAATGAAATTGTTGACAGAGCTTAATTGTTCTGAAGTGAACCAACTGTTCCCTTGAATATAAGATGTATTCCCGTACTGAAAATATTACAAAAATCAATGGTGGTGATAAAAGGACTGTCTTGATATCAGTGAGATCTCATCCTTGCCCATTTTGTTGCTCTCCTCATTTTAGGAGAATGAGTGCCAAGAAGACATCTGGAAGGACCCCAGTTCGGAAAGGGGGAAAGCCAACAACTCCAGTGAAGCCGCTGGGAATGGTGTCTGTGAAGCCAGGTAGAGCATCTGGCTGAGAATACGAATAAACGGACCTTTCTCACAATGGAGGGGTGTAAAATGTGGGACCCCTCAAGGATCTGCATTGGGACCCGTGCTTTTGAACCTCTTCATAAATAGCTTAGAGGTAGGGATAAGTGGTGAGATGGTCACACCAGATTATTCAGGGTCATAAAACAGAAAGGGATTGTAAAGAGTTCCAAAAGGATCTCTCCAAAATAGGTGACTGGGGAATAAAATGGAAATGTTGTTATTTATTATGATCCTCCTCTCAATTTTTTCTTCACAACAACCTTGTGAGGTAAGTTAGGCTGAGAGCCAGCCTGGCCCAGCCCAGAGTCACCCAGTGAGTATCATGGCCAAGTGGGGACTAGAACCCAGATCTCCTGAATCCCTTGTCCAACACTCTAACTGCTACAATGCCATGCCCCCTCTCTGCTGAGCTTCCGCCGCTCACTAAAAACTTGGCTGTTCAGGCGGGAATATGGGGTGGGCTAAGATTTTAAAATTTTATACTGTTTTAAATGTATTTTATCCTGTTTTTATTTTGTGTACATCGCCCAGGGTGGCTGGTTTGCCGACCAGATGGGCGATAAATAAATGTAAATAAATAAAATACACCATGATGGTTCAATGTAAGCATTGGAGTCACCACTGGTCAGTACGGGGAGGTGTGTGCGGTAAATGGGATCTGCTGCATCGCACACATCCTCATCTGTTGAAAGATACAAGAAGGACGCAAGTGGAAAGGAACTTTTACTTCTTGCCCCATCCCAAAGTCACATTGCCTTCCTCCCCTGCCTCCCATTCCTTTACTTGCTCTGCACCATCTTCCCAGGTTCTTATTTGTGGGGGTCCAACAAAGATTCCAACATCTTTGGCTCCCTTGCTATTTCAGTTCTACTTTCTCTGTATCTTAAGCAGTTAGTTAAATAAACACGCAGCAGAATCTTCTTCTGCCAGGATCAATATAAATAAATGATGGGAAGAATGGCCCTTTCCCCAAATTCAGCCCTTTCTCCCACCCAGCTTTATACAATATTGACCTTTAAAATGTGGTCACAGATTGCAGAACAACAAGGGGCAGGAAAGATGGATTTGAAAGAGGCTTTGAGAAAGGGCACATTTTGTGGGCCACCCCAGATGCACAGAACTGCTAAAGGCACACCTCGCTGCTGCCCTCAACCCTGACCTGGACTGGGCAGTGTATTGTGGCAGCTGGCCCAGGTGGCTGCCACAGGCACAAGCAGCTGCCCCATCCTGTCACTTGCTTAAGAACATTAAAAGACTGCTGCTGGATTAGACCAAAGCTCTACCCACTTGCCTCATGATGCTGCCATTCTAATTCTAGAAACCAGAGTCCATGACTTTGAGAAATGTGGGTGCTGGTAAATTCCATGGCACTTGAACAGAAATCTTTTGTATTTTCCTTTTTAATTTGAACTATCTCTCCCCCACACCCCTGTTCAGGCCACCAAATTGATGGAAAAGATGCAGCCACAGCAAGCAATGGCTCCAAACTCCGAGAAGAGCCACCCAGCAGCCATCCCACAGGTAGGCAAGTGTACTGCAGAAGACCACTGGGAGAGCTGCATTCGAGATACGGAAATCCTTGTCAAAGACACTTATGGTGCTGAAATATGGTTGGGGAGGAGAGTGGAGGTTCTCTGGAACACATTTGCTATGAACTCTGGTCATTAGCCTGATATCCTGTGCATATGTAATGGGTAGGGAGAGCCTTGCTGCAGGGGATAGAAGTAGCCTTGTGAGTGCTTCCTTTTAAATCAAAGTTGTTCACTGGAAGGGAGTGCATAGCATGAAAACAAACAAACAAAAATTAAAATTTATGAAACAGTGGGATACTGCTAAGAGATGGGAGGGTGGGCAATCTTGCACTGTTAACTATACATAACTACATACATACATACAGAACTACATAAAACGGAATCTTACTTTTGTCTATATGTGCAGAGCATAATCTCACTATTACAAACACGCTCTTTCGAACAAAAGAATAAGTTTAAAACATCATGGCAGCACCCACGGTCAAAGCACTGGCATCTTCTGGATTATATAATTGTCCGTGTTAGAGATCGCCGTGATGTACTTCTTACTAGGGCCATGGTGAGTGCCGACGACTGCTGAACAGACCACCGACTAATCCGGTCCACTATGGTTATCAACATTGCTCCCCAACGTAGGCTTCAAGGAAGGAAACCAAGGCGTAAAATGAACATCCACGCCCTTCAAGATCCTATTAAGCAAACTCGTCTTCAATCACTTCTTAAGGAACATCTACCTACGGAACCTCCTGACAACACTGAGGACCATTGGTCTAAGCTGAAAACCTCCATTACTGCAGCTTGTGAACAAACTATTGGATATGAAGCTAAGAAACATCAGGATTGGTTTGATGAAAATGATAATGAGATTAAATATATAATTGACCAAAAAAGGAAAGCCTTCCAAATATGGCAAAATGATATTAACTGCGCTGCCAAGAAAAAAATCTACGCTAGTTCAAAGGCTGAGGTCCAAAGAAGAACAAGAGAACTTAAGAACGCTTTGTGGAAAAAGAAAGCTGAAGAAATTCAACAACTTGCAGAATCTCATGATGCACGGGGCTTTTTAAGGCCACAAGGGCCATTTATGGACCAAAAACCTATGGTACAAACCCTATGGTACAAACCCTTTACAATCAAAAGATGGCACCAAACTCTTAAAAGACAAAGAGTCTATTGCACTGTGTTGGAAAGAGCATTATTATTATGACCTTTTAAATCGTAAATCTAAGCTGGATAATGAGATTTTTTCGCAAATCCCACAAAAACAAATTAGAGAGGAACCAGTGTGGCGTAGTGGTAAGAGTGTTGGACTGGGACTCGGGAGATCCGGGTTCTAGTCCCCGCTCGGCCACAAAACTCACTGGGTGACTTTGGGCCAGTCACTGACTCTCAGCCTAACCTACCTCACAGGGTTGTTGTGAGGATAAAATGGAGAGGAGGATGAGGATTATGTAAGCCGCCTTGGGTTCCTTGCAGGAAAAAAAGGCGGGGTATAAATATAATAAAATAAATAAATAAATACTCCCCACTTTGGATGAAGTAAAAAAAAGCCATGAATCAAATGAAGAATAACAACGCTAGTGGACCAGATGGGATTCCTGCTGAAATCTTTAAAGAAGCCCCCCCCCGAACTTGTACAACATCTTCATAAACTCATCAAAAAAATCTGGATAAGAGAAGAGATCCCAGAAGACTTCAGGGATGCCATAATTATCACCCTTTTAAAGAAGGGTGATCGAACAGACTGTGAAAACTATCGGGGCTTTCCTCTCTTAGCTACCGCAGGTAAAATATTTGCTAGGATTCTCGCAAACCGTCTTCTGTCTATTTCAGAAGAGATCCTCCCTGAAACTCAATATGGTTTCCGCCCCTCTAGAGGGACAGTAGACATGATTTTTACTGCACATCAGCTCCAAGAAAAATGCCGGGAGCAAAATCAACGCCTTTATATGGCATTTATTGATCTGGCTAAGGCCTTTGATACTGTAGACCGAACAGCTCTCTGGACTATCCTTATGAAAATTGGATGCCCCAATACATTTGTGAATATCTTGCGACTTCTCCATGACAACATGACGGCAACGGTTTTGGACAACAACGGCTCTCATGGTGCTCCATTTAAAGTGGGATCAGGTGTTAAACAGGGATGTGTTATTGCCCCAACATTATTTGCTATTTTCATTGCCATGATTTTACATCTTGTCAAGGGGAAACTTCCCACTGGTGTGGGAATTATATATCGAACAGATGGAAAGCTTTTTAATCTCAGCAGGCTGAAAGCAAAAAGTAAGGTAATTACAACCTCCGTTGTGGAACTTCAGTATGCTGATGATAATGTGGCCTCCGCACATTCAGAGGATGATCTCCAAACTATCCTAAATGCTTTTGCAGAAGCATACGAAAAACTTGGTCTTTCACTTAACATCAAAAAAACCAAAGTGCTTCATCAGCAAGTGCAAGCCAATCCTTTGGCGATGCCATCTATCCAGCTTGGCGGGGCAATACTGGAAAATGTCAATCATTTTCTCTATCTTGGCAGCTATCTTTCTGTTACAGCTAACATTGACAGTGAAATCCAGCATCGTCTGAGCTCCGCAAGTGCCGCATTTTCTCGAATGAAACATAGAGTGTTCGAGGATCGGGATATTTGTAAGAAGACCCAAACACTGGTTTATGAAGCCATTGTATTACCAACTTTATTGTATGCCTGTGAAACATGGACTATCTATAAACGTCACTTCCACCTCCTTGAAAGGTTTCATCAACGTTGCCTCCGGAAAATCCTGCAAATTACTTGGGAAGATAGGCGAACAAATGTCAGTGTACTGGAAGAAGCAAAGACTACTAGCATTGAAAAAATGATCCTTCAACGCCAACTTCAGTGGACCGGTCATGTTCGAATGCCTGACTGCCGTCTCCCAAAGCAGTTACTTTACTCCCAACTCAAGGATGGAAAGCGGAATATCGGTGGTCAATATAAGAGGTTTAAAGATGTTCATAAGGCTAATCTAAAAAAATGCAATATAAACATCGAAAACTGGGAAGCTCTGGCCCATGAACGATCTAAATGGAGGTTGGCCTTTCACAAAGGTTCCATGGACTTTGAAGAAGCCCGAGTGCAAGGTGAAAGGGAGAAATGTGCTAAGCGAAAAGCACGTCAAATGAATCCTTTACAGGACCATCTTCCATCTGGTAACCTGTGTCCTCACTGTGGGAAGCTGTGTGGATCTAGAATTGGCCTCGACAGTCACTTACGGACCCATTGCTAGAGTCTACACATTTTTCTTTAGAATTTCCTCCTTTTAAAATCTCCTTTTTGTACATTTTTATCCTGGAAGACAATCTTACTCGATCACGAGTGATTGCCTGATGATGATGACATACATATAAGAAATGCAGACTATGTGAGCTGTACTTGAATGTTGCAGCAGGGGAGCACTGAGCCTCTAGAGAACATCATCATACCAATCATGATGATGATGATGATGATGATTGTAGTAGTAGTAGTAGTAGTAGTAGTAGACTAGAGCCTGCAGCATTTACCATAAATGAGTCACTGTGGTGCATTCGTTGCTCCAGAAGCTGCTAATCTCTGGGTTCTGCAAAACCAGACAATTGGTTGAGAAGTTCTTTGAGGAAAAAATCAGGTAGCCTCACCCCTTCCCTTCTCTTGCCTTCTCATAAGAGCATAAAAAATAACCCAGAAGCTAGATCAGACCAAAAGCCTCTCTAGTCCAGCAATCTGTTCCCGCAGTGGCCTACTAGATGCCTCTAGGAAGCCCACAGCAGAACATGAATGCAATAACACTCTCCCACCCATGTTCCCCTAAAACCGATTTTGAGAGGCATGCTGCCTCTGATACTACTGGAGGCAATATGCAGCCATCATTAGCAGCCATTGCTAGCACTATGTCCCATGACTGTGTTTACTCCCCTTTTAAAGCTGTCCAAGTGGTATTGAATTCCACAGTTTAACTCTGCGCTGTGTGAAGAAGTACTTCCTTTTATCTGTCCTGAATCTTCTGCTTCATCAGATGACCCCATTGATTTCTAGTATGGTGAGGGAGAGATCTCCCTATCCACTTTCTCCACGCCATGCATAATTTTATACACCTGTATGAAATTTTATACACATGTCTCTCCTTACTTGCCTTTTTTTTTCTAAGCTAGAAAACCCCAAACATTGTAGTCTTTCTTCATAGGGGAGTTGCTTCAGCCCCTTGGTCATTTTGGTTACCCTTCTCAGCACCTTTTCCAGCTCTTCAGTATCTTTTTTGAGTTGCAGTGACCAGAACTGTACACAGAATTCCAAGTGTGGTCGCACCATAGATTTGTGTAAGAGTGGTATAATATTGGCAATTCCCCCCCCCCCCCCCGATTCATTTCCTAAAGATCCCCAACATGGAATTTGCCCTTTTATAGCAGCTGCACACTGGGTTGACCTTTTCATTGCGCTATCTGCCTCAACCCCGAGATCTCTTTCTTGGTCAGTCATGACCAGCTCATACCCTGTCAGTGTAAGAAACTGCAACAAAGATAAAACATAAAAGAAATCTTGGAGGTGGCCATTTTTCTTGTGCAAGCTGCATTAATTCTGCTAACTCTTTTTCCTTAATACATAATCTTTTAGCAGTTGGAGTTTTAAGTTGTGTGAACTTCACATTGTACAGAGTCCTTCAGATCTCAACCAGTTGAGATGGTATTAGAGTGCAGTATTCTATGTGAACTCTATGAGGTTTGTTTGGGACCCTCCTTCCTGTTGCAGGCCCTCATGCCCCCCCCCCCTGCCACTCCTGAAGGTTAGGGGAATCTTCTGGAGTGGCATGCAATGCAGCTGGGGGTGGGGAATTGGCCAACCCCCATATGTACAAAGCAGGGCTTTCTCTAGTATTCAGATCTTTGAATCCTGACCAATGGGAGTATATAGAAGTAAATAGTTTTAAGATTATTGACTAGAACTGTGATCCTTAACACAGGTATTTGAAATGAAAGTTACTGCCAGATAAGCATGTTTATGATTGAAGCTTTTCACTCTTCTGTTAGAGAAGCTGTGCTTAGGGACACGTGATATATCTCTGTTAGAAGATCAGCCATTTCATGTTTGGCTATTCAAGAACTCTCAGAGGGATCCCATTTGGACCCAGTAATTTGTTTATTTTCAGTTAAGACTAAAATGTCATCTCTTCTTGTCACTACTATTTTCTCACCTTCTGCAGTGAAGACAGAGGCAAAGAATTCATTTGACTTCTCTGCAGTCTCCTTATCCTCCTTTTACTACCATGTCATCCAGTGGTCAAACTGCCTCCCTAGCCAGTTTCCTGTTTCTGCTATATTTCAATAATTTTTATTGTTGGCCATAATGTATTTTGTGATAAGCTCCTCAAAATTCTTTTTTATTCTTTCTTTATTTAAAATGTTTATATATCACCCTTCATTAACAAATTCCAAGGCAGTGTACAAAATTCATTAAAACAACAATTAAATTAAAATGCAAATCCACAGTGAAAGCAAAAAGTCTCACTAAGCTAAGCATTAAAATCAGAAAATGCTTGATTAAGCAAATGAGTTTTTAACAGGTGCCAAAACACCATTGGTTGGCTCTGGTCATACTGCAGTGAGGAGAGAATTCCAAAGGCAGGGCACCACAACCAAAAAGGCCCTCCCCCTGGTTGCCATTGGATATACCTGTACGTATAGGCGATGGGACGAGCAGATGACCCTGATCTGTAGATCTCAAATGGGCAGGTTGATATGGGAGAAGGTGTTCCCCCAGGTAACTTCACATTGTTTAGGGCCTTATATGTCAATAAAATCATCTTGAACTTGGTTTGGTAACATCTTGGCAGCCAGTGCAGTTCTTTGAGCACAGGTGTAAGATGCCCACTCAGCAATCTAACTACCGACTTCTGAAGCAGCTCTAGTTTCCGGATCAGTCTCAAGGGAAGCCTCACATAGAGTGCATTGGAGTAATCCAATGGTTTTGTTTTGTTTAATTTTTTTATTTATTTCAGCAACAAACACCACACACACACACACACACCAAAAAACCACATACAACAATCAACACAAACTAAAACTGAAAAGGACTTCCGATTTTCTCTAAAACAAATATAAGTAACAATACTTTCTCTTACTCCAAAAATACAGAAAAGTTCTCTTTTTTCTATTGTCCAAAAAAAATCTTATTATTCATTTAACCCACAGATAAACAAACCATTTTTTCTCTACACATAATCTATTAGAGGTTTCCATTTAACAATCTAATAGCGTAGGTTAATTAACACTTCTGCAAATATCTTCTGCCATCCCACTTCTATTATAAACAGTACTAAACATATATGGATAAACTAATCACATTGCCAAACCGAATAGAAATTCAAATATCCTTCCCACTACTAGAATTCTCCTTTAAATCTTTCTGCTAGATCCCTCACCTTTTTAAAATAAATTTAGTTTAATTCCCTTTCCCTTAAAAATAAAGATCATACATTTCAAGGTAGTCCTCCCTCCAAATCCACATATAAAAAGAAATCCATACCCCTTACAAATACAATTCCCACCTTTCAGGATACACATTCCTTTTTGTAATTCATATATCCAACCACCCAAATGCCTTTATACATATTAGCCAATTCCCAATAACATAAACCCACATTACCTCCCCTTATAAAAGAAAATTTATTTACCCTTTTAAGCACATATTTTCCAGTAATCCATTAATACATTATAACCCAGATTTTAACATACATTCATTCACATATTCTTATGTTGTAGTCCCAAGAAAAGAAAAAAGACTTTATAATGGATATTATAGCTAAGGAGGATAATATGTGGTTGCAGTTAGAAGCGCAGGAATTAGGAAATGGGGTTGAAAAAATGCTCTTTTTAAAGAAAGTAAGAGCATGGTAAAAAGAATAGAAAATCTCTTCCTGAAAAATATGTTAGAGATCTGGAATAGCAGTAGGCAAATTTTTATACCAGGGATATAGAAGAACTAGAAGACATTCTGCGCCTGTGGAAGCAGTGGAGCTATGGAACCGCTTCCATGTACTTGAGGACGAGAGTAGAGGACCGCCTGCAGAGGACGTATTACCGGGCACCCAACGTGACAGCGAGGAAGAGGCTGAGGGTCAGTCAAGTGGAGGCAATCAAACCAAGCCCTACAGCAAGAGGAAGAGAAGAGTACTCCTAGTGGGAGACTCCCTCCTGCGGGGGATCGAAGCCAAAGTATGTCGCGAAGACCCATGGACTTGCCAGGTGTGCTGTCTCCCCAGGGCACGGATTAAGGATGTGACAGAGCAGCTGCCGAGGCTCATACAGCCCACCGACACATACCCCTTTCTTCTCTTCCACGTGGGTACAAATTATACTGCCAAGCGCAGTTACAAAGAAATCACGGCAGACTTTGAAGAGCTGGGAAGGGAACTCAAGAACTTTGGGGCCCAGATAGTTTTCTCATCCATCCTTCCAGTACTTGGAAGAGGCATAGAAAGGGAAAGAAAAATACTCCGAGTGAATGACTGGCTACGAAGGTGGTGCCGACGTGAGGGATTTGGATTCTGGGACCACGGGCTACACTTCCTAGAAGATGGACTTCTGGCAAAGGATGGATTGCACCTCACAAGGACTGGGAAGAATGTGTTTGGCCACAGCATGAGGAACCATCAGGAGGGCTTTAAACTGAATCCAACAGGGGAGGGAGACATAAACTCGGGGGTACCAATGGAAGAAGGCCTCTGTGCCACAATGGAGAGAACAGCTCCAGCGGTGCCCATTGATAGTCTACCACAAAATGTAGGGGGAAAGTCGGACTATAAAGCACATAGTCTTCGATGTCTCTATACTAATGTCCAGAGTATGAGCAACAAACAAGACGAACTTGAACTCTTGATACATGAGGGCAAGTACGACTTGATAGGGATAATTGAAACCTGGTGGGATGACTCCCATGACTGGAATACAGCAATTGAAGGGTATAACTTGTTCAAAAGGAACAGAAGCAACAGAAAGGGAGGTGGAGTTGCACTGTATGTTAAAAATACGTATCTCTGCACAGAGATACAGGAAGAGGAGCTTGGCAGCCCCATTGAGAGCATCTGGGTTAAAATAAAGGGGGCAAAGAATAAAACGAACATGGCGGTTGGAGTCTACTACCGACCACTCAATCAAGGAGAAGACGAGGATGAAACTTTTGAAAAGCAAATTGCCATTGTATCAAGGAGGCACGATGTGGTAGTAATGGGTGACTTCAATTTCCCTGATATCTGTTGGGAGACTTATTCAGCCAAACATGGCCCCTCCAAGAAATTCCTGAGCTGTGCTGCTGATAACTTCCTCCTACAGAAAGTGGAGGAAGGAACTAGAGGATCGGCTATCCTTGACCTGATTCTAACCAACAGAGACGAGTTAGTGGATAAAGTGGCAGTTTCGGGAACTCTGGGGGAAAGTGACCATGTTATACTTGAGTTCTTGATTCTAACGGAAGCAAAAGCTGAGTGTAGCCAAACACGTACCCTGGATTTTAGGAAAGCCAATTTTAACAAACTCAGAACAATGATTAGTAAGATCCCATGGCAAGCGACTCTCATGAGAAAGGGAGCCCAGGAGGGGTGGGAGTTTTAAAAAAAGGAAATTTTAAAGGCACAATTGCAAACAATTCCCACAAGGAAAAAAGGCAGAGGACAACAGAAGAAGCCAATGTGGCTTCACAATAAACTCAAAGATGACCTGAAAACAAAAAAGGACATGTATAGGAAGTGGAAGGAAGGACAGGCTACAAGGGAAGAGTACAGGCAGGTAGCACAGAACTGCAGGAATAGTGTCAGGAAGGCTAAAGCTGAGAATCATAGAATCATAGAAAAGTAGAGTTGGAAGGGGCCTACAAGGCCATCGAGTCCAACCCCCTGCTCAATGCAGGAATCTAGGTCAAAGCATCTCTGACAGATGTCTGTCCAGCTGCACCTTGAATGCCTCCAGAGTGGGAGAGCCCACGACCTCCCTAGGTAGTTGATTCCATTGTCTTATTGCTCTGACAGTCAGGAAATTTTTCCTGATGTTTAGGTGGAATCTAGGTTCCTGTAACTTGAGCCCATTATTCCATGTCCTGCAAACTGGGATGAACGAGAAGAGATCTTTGCCCTCCTCTGTGTGACATCCCTTCAAATACTGGAATGAGCTGAAGCTAACAAGGGATGCTAAAAACAACAAGAAAGCTTTCTTCAGATACATGCATAGTAAAAGACAGGAAAGAAATGGTGGTTCAACTACGCAATGGGGATGGCAAATTGATAACAGAAGACAAAGAAAAGGTGGAAGTGTTCAATTCCTACTTCGGCTCGGTCTTCTCCCAAAAGAGAGTTTATGTCCCCCCTGGCAAACCTGAAGTGCAGACAGCAGACTGAAGGAGCAGGATTGTAGCTTGAGATTGATAGGCAAACGGTCAAGGAACACCTGATTATTTTGAATGAGTTTAAATCTCCAGGGCCTGACGAACTGCATCCTAGAGTAATAAAGGAACTGGCAGAAGAACTCTCAGAACCACTGTCTATTATCTTTGAGAAATCATGGAGGACAGGTGAAGTGCCAGACGACTGGAGGAGGGCAAATGTTGTTCCCATCCTCAAAAAGGGCAAGAAGGAGGAACCTGGAAACTATGGACCAGTCAGTCTGACATCAATCCCCGGGAAGATTTTGGAGCAGATTATAAAGAAGTCAGTCTGCAAGCACCTTGAAAACAATGGAGTGATTACTAGAAGCCAGCATGGATTTGTCAAGAAGGGCTTGCAGTGGCAGGGAGAGGGGGAACCCATGCCAGCTGCCCCTAAATGCCACTTGGGCACTTTGGGGGCAGCTACCTGGCACTGGTGCTTGCCCAGGAGACCCATGGCAAGGGTACTTTGCTGCTCTTTGCCATGGGACTCCTGGTTTTTGTGCAAAATTTAAAAAAAATGTAACAAATAGCTTTTGTGCACACAACTTCATGCACCCCCCCAAATGGTGGGCAGCCCCTCCAAGGTACCGCTGGGGCTCCTTGGAGGGACTGCTCATTGTGCCAAAATGGGGATTGTGAAAGGCAGCTTCACAGCCACCTTTTGCAATCTCCAGGGGAGAAAGGGGGGGAAAGCCATGGCGAGCCTGAAAGGACTCGAAGCGGGGAGGGGGAAACAGTCTCATTCCTCCCATGGTGACCCATGGGATGCCCACGGGAGGACTGAGGGGTGTGTGTGCCCTCAATGTGCCCGATTGTCTGTCAGGCACATCGGGGTGGTGTGGCTTATTGTGTCATGCGAATTCACCCACTGTCTATTAGTGTGGGTGGGTGGGAGGGTGGGGAGTTAGTAACCCCCAAGGTGGCCCCAAGCATTCTGGAGATTTCTCTCTCTTGACTTTCCTTTTTAACAATCCACTCATTTTTTAGAATTTTCCTCTTTTGAAGTAAAATATGGCTGTACTGGACTTTCTTAGCAATTTTTCACTTGTTTATTTGGGTTTTTGTTTATTTAAAATATTTATGGACTGCTCTACAGGGCAGGAGCCCTCCCAAGGCAATGCACAACAATAACATGCATATAATAAAATTCATACTAAAAAACTGATGTGGTTATAAAAGCAGCAAAAATTCCACAAAAAAATAAACACCAGCATAAGGCAGAACCTACAACACCATTACAGCTGTAACCCAGTCTGATAACAGGTAATCAGTGGAAGGCCAGAGTGAACAAGTAAGTCTTCAGGACCTTCTTAAAAGCCTGCACTGATGCAGCTTGGTGGACCACTGATGGCAACTTATTCCAAAGGTGTGGGGTCACTGTGAAAAAGGCCCTCTCTCATATACTTGCCCATTTAAATGCCCTCGAAGGTGAGCGAGTGAGAAGGGCCTCTCTTGCTGATCTTGAAGTGCAGGGAGGCTGATAAGGGTGAAGACAGTCCTCCCAGTAATTTGGTCCCAAACCATTTAAAGTGCTAAAAGGTCAAAAGCAGCACTTTAAACGGGGCTCAGAAACATACTAGAAAGCAGTGCAACCAACATTTGAGCAGCTGCATTCTGCAATCTGCACCAGCTGTCATTCCTGGATGGTCTTAAAAGGCAGCCCCTTGTACAGCACATTAAAGTAGACTAGTCTGGATGTCATTAGCGCATGGATAATTGTGGCAAGGTCCGTTCACTCCAGATAGGGCTGTAGCTGGTGTACCAGCCTAAGCCAGTAAAACACACTCCTGGCCACCGGAGCCACCTGGGCTTCTCCAGTTATCACAGAGTTCAGGAGGACTCCCAGACTACGTACTTGGTCTTTCAGGGGGAGAGCAACCCTTTCTAAAACCAGTTGTAAACCTCCATCCAGAGTAGTTGGGTTTCCCAACCCACAGTGCCTCCATCTTACCTGGATTAAGTTTCAGCTTGTTCACCCTCACCCATCCCAAACAGCCTCCGGACACTGGTTCAAGAGTTTCACGGCCTCCCTAAATTGGATAGCACTGTGGTTACAGTTTCCCATTGGTTCAACAACACTTACATCTTGCACTAAATTCTGGGTGCCACTTAGGATTAAGTCCAGGGTTGCCTCCCCTCTGACTAGTTCCATGACCAACTGTTCTAGGGCACAATTGTTTAGAGTACTGTATCTAGAAATTGCACCTCTTTGTCATGACTAGAACGTGCATTTACTCAGTGATGTGTGAGTAATTGAAGTATTTATTTATTTATTTATATTTATTTACAGCATTTTTACCCCGCTCTTCAGCCAGAAAAGGCTCTCAGAGTGGCTTACAAAGATTAATATTAGACATTAACCCATAATATTAACCCATTACTACAACACTTGCTCCATTGGATGCCTCTGTGATTTTGTTCTCTTATCTCAAGATCACCCTGAGCATTTTGGTCATGGGGAGATAGCATGTCCCCAGCATTACACTACTTTTGGGGCCCGGTATTGCTCCAGTGATTCTGTGGATGAATCTGCCCCTCTTGAGATTTCTGGTTTGTTTGACATACAGTATGACACTGCCCTCAATATGCCCTTCCTTGTCTTTTCTACAGAGTTTGTACCTTTCAGCTAGAGAAAGTGCCTCCCCACCCCACCCCACCCAGCAAATGCCCCTTCCCCAGAGGAACGAAACCACCAGCAAGGCCCTCAGGAGGATTCCATTTTATAACCATGTGCTTCCCCTTTTTGCCCTCTCAGAGCCGAGTCCTGAAGCAAAGGCTGCACTCACTTTGCAGTGTGCCTTCCGCCGCATCTTGGCATCTCGGGAGAGAACAAGGCGATTGAAGGAGCGGCAAGAGTACAATGAGTTAATGGAACGCCTCCAGAGAGAGGTGAGCTACGTGGCTTTGAAAATAAGAGAGGTGCCCTCTCCAGGATGAGGGAAAGTTTGAACCACTTCATCTTTCCTGCAGTGGCTTCTGCCAATGGCAGCCATTGTCATTATCATGAAAGCAGTGTGGGCAAAATGGAAATGGCCAATCAAGTCCTGTGATGCCATTGCTTTTGGCAGTGAAAATAGCACTGCAAGAAACACCTTCATTGCTTGTAGCTCTGACCATATCCCTCTGTGGCTCTTTCCATAGTCTCCCCACTTGCCTTCCTCTTGATGCTCTTCCACTGCCCATTGTACCTAAAATTCCTCTTTTTCACCGCACAACTGTGCCCGTTGGCCCTTTCATGTGGAGGCTGTATTGGCTGTTTCTGTTGTAGGCCTTCATTGCACTGGTGAAAAGGGAGCAGGAGGAAGCTGAGCGGGAACGAAAGAAAGAGGAGGAAGAAAAGAAGCAGCAGCGAGAGGAGCAGCAGAGGAGGAAGCGAATGCTTGAGGCGGCCTTTGATGGGGATGTGGAAGAGATGAAGGCAGTTTTGAAAGAGGTGGGCAAGGCCTCCAAGGCCCTCTGCTGTCTTGCAGATCTGGGCAGAAGGCGAGAGAAATGGTTTTAAAGGCAGATCAGAGAGACACAGGCCCCTTGCTGGGATGAGGGCAGAGGAGTGCGGTGCAGGTCTTGTGGTCGGGCCTCCCAAGATCTCCTCTTACCCTTGCTTGGGTTGGGTTTGGCTGCCTGGCAGATCCGACCACCACCAGCACCACCACCACCTGTATTCCTGGCCATTCATTAACAGCCTGAGTTCCCTTTCTCCTTCCTTCAGGTGTGGTAAGTAAGTAAGCGAGTAATCTTATTGTTTAGTTATAAGCTGTAAGCCATAACGAAAACAGAAGGAACATTCAGAGCTGAACAACAAATTTAGCTCTCGATTTCCTGGCTGCCAGCACAAATAAGGAAACATGCAAGGTAACATCATTTTCATTACCAAACAACAGAAAACATGCAAATTAACTGGATTTATTATATTTATACCCCGCCTTTTTTCCTGCAAGGAACCCAAGGCGGCTTACATAATCCTTCTCCTCTTTCTCTCCATTTTATCCTCACAACAACCCTGTGAGGTAGGTTAGGCTGAGAGTCAGTGACTGGCCCAAAGTCACCCAGTGAGTTTCATGTCTGAGCGGGGACTAGAACCCGGATCTCCCGAGTCCCAGTCCAGCGTGGATCCTTACAATGAGGACATTGTAAGCATAATGGACAATAATCTCAGTAACAGTTTTACAAAACACACAAGAACACTGTCCCAATGGTAATTGCTTGTAACAGCCTTTTTAAAAAAGTAGAGAATGTAACTTTAAATCTTAATTTAGGAAAAGCATTCCCATGTGGAGCTAAAGTGATATGATCTTCATAATTGGCTTTCTGATTATCTGACTTGATACAACATGGATACCTTCTACAAAATCTAGAAGACTAGATGGTTAACATATAGGTCAGAAAATATTTTCAAAACTGGAAAAATCTTAACTGAGATTTGAGAGTTTAAAGGGAGAGCCATACACTTTACAGACCAAAGGTGAAGATGGCAAAGTTAACATTCTATTATGAAAGTTAAGGAACTGGACTTATAATCTAGCCCAAACAGAAAGGGGGCTAGCCTACTTCCATATGGACATGTGACAACAGAAGAAACCAATGTGGCTTCACAAAAAACTCAGAGATGACCTGAAAACAAAAAAGGACACATATAGGAAGTGGAAAGAAGGACAGGCTACAAGGGGAGAGTACAGGCGGGTAGCACAGAACTGCAGGAATAGTGTCAGGAAGGCTAAAGCTGAGAATGAGCTGAGGCTAACAAGGGATGCTAAAAACAACAAGAAAGCTTTCTTCAGATACATGCATAGTAAAAGACAGGAAAGAAATGGTGGTTCAACTACGCAATGGGGATGGCAAATTGATAACAGAAGACAAAGAAAAGGCGGAAGTGTTCAATTCCTACTTCGGCTCGGTCTTCTCCCAAAAGAGAGTTTATGTCCCCCCTGGCAAACCTGAAGTGCAGACAGCAGACTGAAGGAGCAGGATTGTAGCTTGAGATTGATAGGCAAACGGTCAAGGAACACCTGATTATTTTGAATGAGTTTAAATCTCCAGGGCCTGACGAACTGCATCCTAGAGTAATAAAGGAACTGGCAGAAGAACTCTCAGAACCACTGTCTATTATCTTTGAGAAATCATGGAGGACAGGTGAAGTGCCAGATGACTGGAGGAGGGCAAATGTTGTTCCCATCTTCAAAAAGGGCAAGGAGGAGGAACCTGGGAACTATGGACCAGTCAGTCTGACATCAATCCCCGGGAAGATTTTGGAGCAGATTATAAAGAAGTCAGTCTGCAAGCACCTTGAAAACAATGGAGTGATTACTAGAAGCCAGCATGGATTTGTCAAGAACAAATCCTGCCAGACTAATCTGATCTCATTATTTGATTGGGTTTCCTCCCTTGTGGACTGTGGGAATGCTGTGGACATAATATATCTGGACTTCAGCAAAGCTTTCGACAAAGTGCCTCATGATCTCCTGATTAGCAAACTAGCTAAAAGTGGGCTCGATGGAACAACTATCAGGTGGATCCACAATTGGCTACAGAATCAAACTCAAAGAGTGCTTATCAATGGTACCTTCTCAAACTGGGGAGAGGTAACGAGCGGGGTACCAAAGGGCTCGGTCCTGGGCCCAGTGTTATTCAACATTTTTATTAATGACTTGGATCAGGAGGTGCAGGGAATGCTTATCAAATTTGCAGATGACACAAAGTTGGGTGGAACAGCGAATACTCTGGAAGACAGAAACAAAATTCAAAGCGATCTCGATAGGCTGGAGCGCTGGGCCGAAAATAACAGAATGAAATTTAATAGGGATAAATGCCAAGTGCTGCACCTAGGGAAAGGAAACCAAATGCAGAGTTACAGAATGGGGGACACTTGGCTCAACAATACTACAAGTGAGAAGGATCTTGGAATTGTGGTAGATCACAAACTGAATATGAGCCAGCAATTCGATGTGGCTGCAAAGAAGGCAAATGCAATTTTGGGCTGTATTAATAGAAGTATAGCTTCCAAATCGCGTGAAGTGATAATTCCCCTTTAGTCAGCACTAGTTAGGCCTCATCTTGAGTACTGCGTCCAGTTCTGGGCACCACACTATAAGAAGGGCGTAGACAAACTGGAGAGGGTTCAGAGGAGGGCAACAAGGATGATAAAGGGACTGGAAAATAGGCCCTATGAGGAGAGACTGAAAGAACTGGGCATGTTTAGCCCAGTTTGGACTTAGACTCCAGTGTTATAGCAGGTGATCCAGGTGAGGTGTCCACAGCACAGCCTTGTCCAGTTTTCTTGGATGAGTACAGCTCGAGGATGTTGACAAGGTGCTTGGACAGGTTCGTGCAACCACTTCTGTATTGGATCCTTGCCCCTCTTGGCTTATAAAAACTGGCAGGGAGGGAACAGCTGGCTGTTTCATAGATTTCATAGATCATAGATGGAGGTTTCATAGATTTCATAGATAGAGTTGGAAGGAGCTGACAAGGCTATCGAGTCCAACACCCTGCTGAATGCAGGAAACTAGAGGAGGGGTCTCCCATCCAAGTAATAACCAGGCTTGACCCTGCTTAGCTTTCCACGCTCAGACAAGCTGTGCCACCATAAGCTTGTCTGAGCTTATGCTGGAGATTAATGCCTCCTTGCGAGAGGGCATGGTCCTGCACTGCCTGAAAGAGGCGGTGGTGAGACCACTCCTGAAGAAATCCTCCCTAGACACTTAATAATCTTACTAATTTTAGGCCAATGTGGCAAATGTTCCTTTCCTGGGCAAGTCCCTTGAGCGAGTGATTGCTAACCAGTTTCAGACACTCTTGGATGAGACCAATTATATGGATCCATTTCTCTCAGGGTTCAGGTCCAGTTTTGGCACAGAGTCAGCCTACGTCACCCTGTATGATGACCTATGTCAGGAAAGAGATGGGGAGTGTGACCATATGGGTTCTCCTTGATCTCTCAGCGGCTTTCGATACCATTGACCTTGGTATCCTTCTGGGACCATTGTCTGAATTGGGGCTGTTAGGTACTGCATTGCAGTGGTTTCACTCCTACTTGTAAGGTTGGCTCCAGAATGTGGTGCTTGGGGAACATTGCTCAGCCCCATGGATTCTCCAGTATGGGGTTTTGCAACGGTTGGTTTTGTCCCCCATGCTATTCAACATCTACACGCAACTGCTGATTACAGTCATCAGGAATTTTGGAGTGTGTTGTCAAAAAGTATGCTGATGACACACAGCTTGTCAGAGTATGTAATGTGTCCTTGAGCAGAAAGGACTATAGCAGAGCACCTGTGAACAGAAGTTCTGTTTGGGAGTGAAACTTGTTAAAGTCGGGCAGTGTGCCCAAGGTCATAAACAGAGTGTTGAGAGGGGAGGAGTTATATGCTGTAATATTCTCTCCCCACTAGTCTTTGACTCTATGCTTTTTGTGCCGTGCATGGGGAACCTTGCACTGAACTGTATAGCTGTAATGAATCTATGCGTGAAGAACCTCAGTAAAAGTTTCTACTGATGAGCTCACGTCTCCTCGTTATTCTCTGAGCTTGCACACAACAACTCCTATCTCTGCTACGTGGGGCGGCAGCAAAGTTTCGACACAGCTCAATTTCTCCTTTTCATCTTCAGCAGGTGAGGCCGTGGATGTGCTAGATTGGTGCCTGGCTGCGACAATGGCCTGGATGAAAGCTAATAAAATGGAACTCAATCCAGACAAGACTGAGATGCTGTTAGTGAGTGGTTCTTCTGTCCATGCGGAGGGTGCTCAACCTGATTTGGATGAGGTTGCACTCCCTCTGAAGGAGCTGGTTCGTAGTTTGGTGGTTCTCCTCGAGCTATCTTTTGTCACTTGAGGCTCAGGTGGCCTCAGTGGCACGGAGTGCCTTCTACCAACTTTGGTTGGTGGCCCAGCTACATCCCTATCTGGACAGGGATAACCTGGCTTCAGTCGTCTATGCTCTGGTAACCTCCAAGTTAGATTACTGCAGTGCGCTCTATGTGGGGCTGCCTTTGAAGATGTTTCAGAAGCTGCAGCTCATGCAAGCTGGTGGACAGATTGATGAGGGACAAGAATGTTGGGTATATAACACTGATTCTGGCCTGTTTGTCCTGTCTGCCTGTATGTTTCCAAGCCCCATTCAAGGTCCCGATTTTGACCTTTAAAGCTTTAGCCGGCTCAGGACCGCAATACCTGAAGGAGTGCCTCTCCCGGCATGAACCTAGCTGTATACTGCGTTCATAATCTAAGGCCCTCCTTCAGGTGCTTCCTCCAAGGGAGGCTCGGAAGGTGGCAACAAGGGAGAGGGCCTTCTCAGTGGTGGCCCCCTATTGTGGAATGTTCTCCCTGATGAGATTTGCCTGTCTCCAACATTGTTATCTTTTTGGCACCAGGTTAAGACCTTCCTCTTCTCTCAGGCATTTGGTAGTATATGATGAGTTTTTAATGAGGTCCTGGATTTTTCTTATTGATTGTTTAAAAATTGTTTCGATATATGTGTGTCTGTTGTCTGTTTATATGTGTGTATGTAAATAGGGGTGTTTTTTTTACATACAAACATATAACTATTATATGTTTATAATATAAGATATATGTTATATGTTTATAATATAAGATATATGTTATATCTCTTCTCGATCATCCCAGTTTGCAGGACACGGAATAATGGGCTCAAGTTACAGGAACCCAGATTCCACCTAAACATCAGGAAAAATGTCCTGACTGTCAGAGCAATAAGACAATGGAACCAACTACCTAGGGAGGTGGTGGGCTCTC
This sequence comes from Shinisaurus crocodilurus, assembly GCA_021292165.1. Classification (NCBI taxonomy): domain Eukaryota; kingdom Metazoa; phylum Chordata; class Lepidosauria; order Squamata; family Shinisauridae; genus Shinisaurus; species Shinisaurus crocodilurus. The sequence continues at coordinate 225,762,851 of CM037880.1, read as the reverse complement.
CCACTCTGGAGGCATTCAAGGTGCAGCTGGACAGCCATCTGTCAGGGATGCTTTGACCTGGATTCCTGCAGGGGGTTGGACTTGATGGCCTGGTAGGCCCCTTCCAACTCTACTTTTCTATGATTCTATTATACAAACAAACATTTATTTATTTATTTATTTATTATATTTATACCCTGCCTTTTTTCCTTCAAGGAACCCAAGGCGGCTTACATAATAATCCTCCTCTCCATTTTATCCTCACAACAACCCTGTGAGGTAGGTTAGGCTGAGAGTAAGTGACTGGCCCAAAGTCACCCAGTGAGCTTCATGGCCGAGCGGGGACTAGAACCTGGATCTCCCGAGTCCCAGTCCAACACTCTAACCACTACGCCACACTGGCATTATACAAACCTACAAATATGTATGTGTTATACAGCCAATAAACGAGAGTGCCAAAATGCACACAACTACAAAAAGTGAAATATTGATGTATACACAAAAGAATAAAGTCTCAAAATGTTAAACACAATAAACCTGGTAAGTAATTTATAATGAGAATAACATGTAATGAGTCAAAATATTGACTTCATTATAAACAACTGGATTAAAAAAAAACAGTTTGAAAGAAACAGAAGAATTACAATAATTGTGACCCTCTAAATAATAATGTTATACACATTGGCAACTGACCAAGGATAATAATTAACAGTAACAGGCTGATTGTAAACAGGTGCAAAAGTCCTGTAACAAACCAAGTGCAGGATGGTAAGTTACAAATAGCAGAAAGTAATGATATCATAACGAACTGAGTTCCAGAGGTGCGAAACAATTGAGGATAACAACAGTAAACAGAATATAATGTGATATATAATAGTAAACAAGTATCAATAAATAATCACAGTAACAAACTGAGTACAGTAGGGTACAAGACATGGAGTGACCACATTTTAGCAGACAGAGTATAGTGTTGGATACAGGAATCCGGTAGTCAATCCTGTTTCATCATTCATTAATGACTTCATCAGAATACTCTTCTTTGAGTCTGCAAGCAATTATTAAGTCATAAATTAACTGAATGGCAACATGAGGTTTGAAAAACAAATATTTCAAAAAAGAAGCTTTCATGTATAATAAATTACTTAGATATAACACACTCACCACTGCTTACGAGCAGTTCCCATAGGAGTAAAGACAGTATTAGTTCCACATAAATTTCTTATCATTTGAACTGGACCCATAACAGGAATTTCTTTCTGTATAATAAAACTACTTTTAACTATCCAGTACAATGTTACACACGTAGCAAAATATGTAAAGAACCAAACCTTTAGCCTTAGCTGGAAAATTCTATACTTACAAGCAGCAAGAGTTTGCTTCCAAGTGTTTCAACTCTCATTAATACAACGGTATATATAGAGAAGAAGTTAAAGGTACAGCGTCCTAGTCCTGTCATCATCATCATCATCAGGCGATCACTTGTGACCGAGTAAGATTGTCTTCCAGGATAAAAAATGTACAAAAGAAAAATTTTAAAAGGAGGAAATTCTAAAGAAAATTGTGTAGACTCTAGCGATGGGTCCGTAAGTGACTGTGGAGGCCAATTCTAGATCCACACAGCTTCCCACAGTGAGGACACAAGTTACCAGATGGAAGATGGTCCTGTAAAGGATTCATTTGACGTGCTTTTTGCTTAGCACGTTTCTCCCTTTTGCCTTGCACTTGGGCTTCTTCAAAGCCCATGGAACCTTTGTGAGAGGCCAACCTCCATTTAGATCGTTCATGGGCCAGAGCTTCCCAGTTTTTTATGTTTATATTGCATTTTTTTAGATTAGCCTTATGAACATCTTTACAGCTGATAGGGAGACTTAACTGAGCAAACAATCGCCTCCCTAAAAAATGATTTTTAATGGTTTTTAATCTTTGTAAACTGCCCAGAGAACTTCTGCTATTGGACAGTATGGAAATTGAATGAATGAATGAATGAATGAATGCATGAATATTGGGGGTGATGGGAAGGGATGTGCCAGCTGTTCCAGGTTGGCACATTGTTTGTGGAACCAGCTCCGCTTGCATAATAGGAGCTGCCTCTAGCCTGTTCTGTTTCAGTGGGTGCTCCAGTCAGCATCTGGGCAACAGCATGGGCAGTTCCTTCTGTCAAGGGCAGTTCCTTCAGTGTTCTGCTACATGGTGCAGAAGTGTCATGCTTGTTCTACTCCTGCCTCCCTCTATACACACACACACACACACTTGCTTTCTCAATAGTTCTTACTCTGGATGCATTCAAGGTGCAGCTGGACAGCCATCTGTCAGGGATGCTTTGACTTGGATTCCTGCATTGAGAAGGGGGTTGGACTCAGTGGCCTTATAGGCCCCTTGCAACTCTACTTTTCTATTATTCTAAGGTGGCAGATCTGGACACCAAGAGTGGCGTGGGAACAGATGAGAAGGGGAAGGCCATGCGGCTCCGGCATCGCATCAACATGGTGGACTGCACAGATGCCAATGGCAACACGCCCCTCTCTGAGGCATCTGGAGGGGGCCACCCTGAAGCTATCCAGATGCTGATAGAAAACGGAGCCAATCCAAACAGCCGGGTGAGATGTCTAATGTAGAAAGCCAGCTCTCTCTGCAGTTGTGGGGGCCCATTGGCCTGTAGTAGCTGCTTGTGCCTTCCTTCCTTCCATCAGGCCAACGCCGTGGCTGTGCTGTGAAGCCACAGACTGAGTTTCTCTGGGGCCCTAGTGAGCCACTCGTTTTCCTGCAGGACTGCTTGGAGGTCAGAATGAGAGGTGCTGAGCCAGCACCTCAACATACCCTCCCCAAAGTAGATTGTCAGCAAGTTCTGTTGCCAGAAAGGCCACTTTTTCCACATCTCTTGTGCCTCTGGCTTGGCAACTGAGGTGTGGGTGGGATGGTCAGCATCCGTCAGAAGGCCAGGATTGCTGAGCCCTATTCTTTGGGCTGTCTGTCTAGCAATCAGCAAGGGAACAAGAGTGTGAAGTCTATCCAGGCAGGTCTCAGCTGAGCTGTGGCAAAGTGCCTTTTGCCTTGCAGCCCAGGGACCTCTCCAGCCAAGCTCAAAATTGCCTTGAGCCTTCACTGTTGGAAACTCTGAATTAATGATGCTGAAGGAGTTATATCTCTGGAACAAGGTGTTGCCAGTATTCCCCCCATACCAGTGGCAGTGGGCTTAGTCTGAGGCGGCAGACTCTGGCCTCATCCACGGGCCAGAGAACCAAGGGCCACTGGGAGGCTGCACCCCATGCCTCCCAGGAGTAACATCACAGCAAGGGGGAGACCAGTCTGGCCCCATACATCAGCCGGAGAGGGAGCAGTCGCAGGGAGCTCGCTTTACCTCTCCCTGCCAGGAGGAACACACAGGTCCAACTGACAGTTCCCTGGGGCAGCAGACTCTGGCCTCATCCACTTGCCAGAGAACCAAGGGCCACTGGGAGGCTGCACCCCATGCCTCCCAGGATTAACATCACAGCAAGGGGGAGACCAGCCTGGCCCCATACATCTGCCAAAGAAGGAACGGCTGCAGGGAGCTTGTTTTGCCCTTCCCTGCCAGAAAGAAAAAAGAAAAAAAACCCTATAAGAACCTTTTAACTAAGAACTTGTGCCTGAGTTTTGCTTTCTTCCTCTTCCCTCCCAATCCCTGTTCCTTTTGTGTCATGTCTTTTAGATTGTAAGCCTGAGGGCAGGGACTGTCTTATTATTAATCTTTGTGAGCCACTTTGGGAGCCTTTTCTGGCTGAAGAGCGGGGTATGTATAAATAAATAAATAAAATTAGCCATTATGTTCTTTGTGGAACCAGGTTGGACTGTGCAGCCAATAGACCCTGTACCCCCAACAGTTCTGTATGGTCTGACAGATAAATTCATATAAAATTGCACAGTGCTAAGCTCTGGTCTTTAACACTTTGCTGCATAGCTATACAGCCATGCCTTGGATTGAGAGCATAATTCGTTCCGGAAATGTGCTTGTAATCCAAAACACTCTTATATCAAAACGAAATCCCCCCCCCCCAAATTGTACAAAGATTTTTAATTTAAGCCGTACTACAGTACTTGTATTGCAAGACGTCGCTTGTATATCAAGTAAAAAAAAATTAAATATTTAAAAATTTGCTTGTCTTGCAAAATGCTCTCAAACCAAGTTACTTGCAATCCAAGGTATTACTGTAGTTCTTACTCTGGGCAATTTATAAAATTAAGAATAAAGTGACTGATAGAGGATTGTATATAGTTAAGCTTTTTCTGTGAAACTATCCGTAATAGAGCTAAACGTAGAAATAAACATTAGGTACAACCTGCATTTTTACCATGGCAGTCCTGGCCATCCACGAGAGGTTTCCTTTGGACTCTTCTCTTGAATTATGGTTGTATCTTGAATTAGTATGTCAAAGCTATGTTCTTCTTCGTGGTCTCTGTGCATCACACATATGGGCCCTGTGCCTGCACTGAGACTCTTCCAGAAACTTCTGAAGCTGAGGAGTTTTAGGCAGGAACCCTTCCCCCACCATCCTACTGAGCATGCTCCTAGCGGGTTCCTGCCTATTCCCTCAGTTCCTTGAGACCACCACTGTGGCTGGACGTTTCGGGAACTTATCTCGTTTTTTGAGAAGCTTGCTGAGACTTAATCCACTCCTTGTATTCTTACTTGATCTCTATCATATTCTTTTCCTTTCAATTTTACATTTTTTGTTCTTTGTGTTTGCTTTCATCCACCCGGTTTGGCTGTGGAGGCCTCTCTGAGGCAGAAGCCTCTCAAGGCTGCATCTCATAACTGCATTCTCTGTGGCAGTGAGCTTTCCCCAACAGATGGCCACTCACTCTGCCTGTTCTGCCTTGGGGAGGGTCATGCAGTGGATGCATGCCCCCACTGCCAAGCCTTCACGTAGCAGGTGAGACGACATTGAGCAGACCGCTTAAAGGCCGTATTGTGGTGCAAGGCTCTGGAGGCGGTGGACACCTCTACCCCTTCTGTGGCAATGTCGGCCCCCACTGCCAGACCTCCTACTCCTACAACTCAGGTGATAGTTTCTACAGACCCCCCAAAACTGGGTCGGTTCCTGTCCGTCTCCACAGTCAAGAAGTTGTCAAAGAAGGCCAAGGTGGATGTGGAGAGGAGGAAGAAAGAGAAGGAACCAAAAAGATCTAAAAGTTCCTCGAAATCGTTAGCCACAAGATCGTCTCTGCACCATGCTTCCTCTCCACCACTGGTTTCAAAGTCAAAGACAATTCTGGTGCCACCAACTGTGCCTATGGTATCGATACCACCTCAATCCTTGGTACCGATGCCTCTCCCACCAACCTCAATCTCTGAAGGGGAAATCCAGGAGGTATCCCCAGCTGGGGATCACCCTAGCTCTCAGGACCCTGCCCCTATGGAGCTTTGGGGATATGCACCAGGTCGATCTCTATCACCCTGACTTCCTCTCCAGGACAGACGGTCAGAGTTGAGGGATACCGTAGCTGTCACTCCTCTGGTCGCTGCCGCTCCAGATCCCCTCCCTCAGATTAGGAACATAGGACAGACTGGTCGTTGCCACCTCACCACGGCTATTACTGGGAGGATGACCAATCCCAATACAAGCATGATCCTCGATATGGACAAGGGCCTTATTTTGAGCCTTCTCCTTGGTATCAAGAGGACTTTCCCTGACTCCCAAGACCCTCCTCTTCATGCTTGGGGTGACCACTCTCATGCTCAAGAGCTCTCTCTGTGTTGGCCATCAGCGGCGTTGGGACGCCCTCTGACTCCAGAATCAGGGGCTCCTTCAGTCCTGGTACTAGTTTGTCAACGGGCCCCAAAAGCTCCCTTGTGCTCTCCAGTGCCCCCAGCATCTTCACCACTGGCAGTCTCTAGACCATCCTCACCAGAGGATTATGAGTTGGACTCTCACTCCACAACTTCAAGAGCCACCTCAGAATCTTCACCAGTGGGTTCCAAGGATCCAGATTCACCATCAGAGGATCTTGGCCACTTTTCAGAGAGGATTCCATGGATGGTGCAGGCTTTGGGTCTCCAAACGCACCACCCGGAACAACATGTTCAAGACCCCGTCTTCGAAGTGGTGTATTCTGAGTCGTTGGTACCAATGTCAATCCCATTTCTGCCAACTTTCATCTGGATGGTGCAGCAGACATGGAAGACCCCGCCTCTACCCCACCAACAGCTAAAAGGCTGGAAAACATGTATCTGGGTGAGGGAAGTGGATGCAAAATTCCTCTTCTCTCACCCCTTACCTAACTCCATCATTGTGGATTCAGCTCAGGGAAAATCCGGAAAGCAACACTCCGCCCCCGTAAACAAAGAAGGCTGCCATTTGGACTTGCTGGGTCGGAAAATCTACTCCTCCTCCTCCCTCGGTCTTCAGGTAGCCAACTATGAAGCGACTGTGGCTTGATACCAGCTCTTCCTCTGGGAGAAAGTTGGCTCCTTATGTGATTATCTACCCAAAGACAAGAGGGAGTTGGCTCGAGTGTTTCAGGACAAAGCATCGAAGCGAGGCACCAGGCGGATTGCTGCAGCCGGGCCATGATAGGAGCGGTGGTCCTGAGACGACATGCCTGGCTTCGGTCCATGACTCTAACACCTGAGGCTTGCTGGCAAACTGAAGATCTCCCCTTTGATGGGGAAAGCCTCTTCAATTCAAAAACGGATGAGGCTATGGACACCATACAAAAAGCCAGAACCACAGCAAAGATGGGCCTTGGGCACAGCCCCAGTCGAGATCTTATCAGAGGAGGTGGTTCCGGTACCCTTCTTTATAATCAGTTTAACCAACAACAGCAGCATCAACCTCATGCGCAGAAGCCCTTGGTACCAAAGCGCTCCTAGCAACAGCCCCGGTACCAGGGGCTCCCACAAAAGAGGCGACTATTTATCGAAGCGCAGTCTTTGACTTCCATGTGAGCACGGTTTGCTTAGTTCCCACCTTCGGCTCTCGCCTTGCCTCCTTCCTACCATCCTAGAGGCTAACATCCAACAGCTGGGTCCTAGATCATCCAGCATGGGTACAGGATCGAGTTCGACGCTCTCCCTTCCTTCCTTGGTATCCACTCCACACAGCCTTCACAACCGCTGCTGGAAGAGGTGACTTCCTTGCTCCAGAGGGCTCCCTCTTCCCACATTTAGGAGTGCTTCTACTCGAGGTATTTCACGACGCTGAAGAGGGATAGAGGGCTTTGTCCAATCCTGGACCTACAGGGTGTCAACATCTTTATCACCCCAAAGAGATTTCGGATGACCATGCTCCAATCGATCCTGCCTCTTCTTCGCAGGGGCAATTGGTTTGCATTGGTCAATCTCAAGGACGCTTACTTTCACTGGTTAGGCCTCATCTTGAGTACTGCGTCCAGTTCTGGGCACCTCACTTTAAGAAGGACATAGACAAACTGGAGAGGGTTCAGAGGAGGGCAACAAGGATGATAAAGGGACTGGAAACAAGGCCCTATGAGGAGAGACTGAAAGAACTGGGCATGTTTAGCCTTCAGAAGAGGAGACTGAGGGGAGATATGATCGCACTCTTCCAGTATTTGAAGGGATGTCACACAGAGGAGGGCAAAGATCTCTTCTCGTTCATCCCAGTTTGCAGGACACGGAATAATGGGCTCAAGTTACAGGAACCTAGATTCCACCTAAACATCAGGAAAAATTTCCTGACTGTCAGAGCAATAAGACAATGGAATCAACTACCTAGGGAGGTGGTGGGCTCTCCCAGTCTGGAGGCATTCAAGGTGCAGCTGGACAGACATCTGTCAGAGATGCTTTGACCTGGATTCCTGCATTGAGCAGGGGGTTGGACTCGATGGCCTTGTAGGCCCCTTCCAACTCTACTTTTCTATGATTCTATGATTCTATGATTCATGTCGTGATTCATCTTGACAGTCAGCATTTCCACAGGTTCTGCATTGGACAAGATGCCTTTCAGTTCAGGGTGCTTCTGTTCGGCCTCCCCACCACTTCTCATGTCTTCACGAAATGTGTAGCAGTCGTATGTGCCCACCTTTGATCTCAGGGCATTCAAATTTCCCCTTATTTAGATGACTGGCTGATTATGGACTTGTCAGAGCAGGGACTTTGCCATGCCCTAAGGATGACTCTTTGACGCTCTTGGATTCTACATGAACTGGAAGAAGTCTGTCCTCTAGCTGTGCAGATTGATCCCATTCATCAGAGCCCTCCTCGACTCAGCTTGAGCCTTTCTGCCTCAGGATCGAGGGCAGACCATACTTACCTTGGTGAACAAGCTGTACCATGCTCACAGGACTTCTGCACACTCCATTCAGCGCCTTCTAGGCTTCATATCCTCTAGGCTGTCTCAGTGGTCGTGTTCGCCAGACTCCGGATGCGACCACTGCAAAACTGGTTTCTGAGGACTTTCGATGCCAAAAGGAATGCATACCACACTTACCTGACTATGCCTGTTCACATTCAAGCTCCACTTCAATGGTGGATGAATTAGACCAACTTAACAAAGGGTCTTCCTTTCCTATCTACGCCTCCTTCGAAGTCGCTCACCACCGATGCCTCGTTGCTAGGATGGGATGCCCACTGCAGCCAGAGAATGGTCCAGGGACGGTGGTCAGGTCAGCAGCTTTCAGCTCACATCAACTTCCTGGAGCTCTTGGCTGTCTGGAAGGCAGTGCAGGCTCTTGAATCCAACTTACAAGGGCACACCATACAGATAGTGACGGACAATACAACGGTGGTTGCTTACATCAGTAAGCAAGAAGGAATGCAGTCTTCGAAACTCAACCGTTCGGCACTGCATTGATTCGACTGGGCCATCCTAAGGCGAATGTTTTTCACGATGATCCAGATTGCTGGGAAGGACAATGTTCTAGCAGACATGCTCAGCAGGATCACGGTGCCATCTGATGAATGGCAACTGGATTCTCAAGTTCGATCACACCTCTTCAGCCTCTGGAGCGCCCCAATGTCAACCCATTTGCAACTGTGAAGAATGCAGCTTGCAAGGACTTCTGCAGCAGAGCAGGGATGGATCCAGCTTCTTTAGGAGATGCCTTCCTTCATCCGTGGATGGGAGGTTTCATAGATTTCATAGATCATAGAGTTGGAAGGGGCCTACAAGGCCATCGAGTCCAACCCCCGGCCCTGCTCAATGCAGGAAACTAGAGGAGGGGTCTCCCATCCAAGTAATCACCAGGCCTGACCCTGCTTAGCTTTCCATGCTCAGACAAGCGGAGCCAGCATGAGCCACAGGCCAATGATCTATTCTACCTCTTCCCTCCTATCCCACTGCTCACCAAGGTCCTGGCCACGGTCCGATCAGACAGCACCAGCTGCCTTCTCATCGTTCCCTGGTGGCCAAGGTAGGTCCGGTTCGCACCCCTCCTTCATCGCAGTGGAGTTAATATGTCTCCCAATCTTTCCTACCCTTCTGACTTGAGATCGAGGCCGAGTTCGACATCTGGACATGCACACCCTTCGCCTCACGGCATGGAGACTACAGTGCCAGATCCAAACTTACATTTTTCCACAGCAGTTCAAGCTGTCCTGGATGCAGCACAAAAGCCTTCTATAAGGCGCTCCTACGCTGTGAAATGTACTGGTTTTTTTGTGTTTGCTCACAGTCTGCAGGATTTGAATCCTCTTCCTGCCTGGTCAAGGTCATCTTGCAGTTTCTCCATTCACTGATGGTCAAGGGCCTGAAGCTGTCACCTGTTAAGGTCTACTTTGTATATGGCAAGCAGCAGTAACTGATAGCAGCAGGTGGCGGCAGCTGGAAGAACAAGAATAAGGAGCAAGGGCGGATTTCCGCTTGCTCCTGGTCAGCTGCTGTTCTCTATTTTATTCTGTTTTATATTTTATATTTTAATAATTTTAATATGTGCCTGGGAAATGTACCTTGTGACTCAGGGAGAGGAGGGGGTGCCCCCATTGCTGTGGTCACGGGTAGGGGGAGGTATGGCGTTAGGGGATTAACGAGCCAGGTGAGGAGAAGGGGGGCTAGACACCTTATGGCTATCCCCTCTTCTGGTTCTTCCCCCAACCAGATGGTTCCTGGTAGCCTTACCAGCTTGCCCTCGGGTCTGGTGGTGCTGCTGTTGAATGCCAGGTCGGTCCAAAATAAAATTTTATTTATTTATTTAATACATTTTTATACCGCCCAATAGCCGAAGCTCTCTGGGCAGTTTACAACAGTTAAAATCATAAAATACAATATAAAATTTAAAACCACAGATTAAAAACAAACAGCATCCTTCATCCATGATTTGATTGTGGATGAGGGGGCTGACCTGGTATGTATTACCGAGACCTGGGTGGGGGAACTGGGTGGGGTTACTCTCTCCCAGCTGTGCCCTACTGGGTACTCGGTGCAGCACCAGCATTGACTCGAGGGTCGGGGGGGGGGTGTTGCTGTGGTCTATAGGGATTCTATCTCCCTCTCTAGGCTTCCTGTTCATTCGAGTGCAGGTCTCGAGTGTCTGTACTCTGTATCTTGTGTTGGATACTCAGGACAGACTGGGGATTCTGCTGGTGTACCGCCCACCCCGCTGCCAAGCGGACTCCCTGCCTGAGCTGACGGAGGTGGTCTCGGACTTGGTGTTGAGGACCCCTAGGATGATGGTTCTGGGGGACTTCAACTTCCATGCCGAGACTGCTGTGTCCGGGGCGGCTCAGGACTTCATGGCTGCCATGATGACCATGGGGCTGTCCCAACATGTCATCGGCCCAACGCATGTAAGAGGACATACACTTGATCTGGTCTTCTCAACTGGGCAGGAGGATGGTGATCTGAAAGTGGGGGAATTAACATCTGTTCCTCTGTCATGGTCAGATCACTTCCTACTGAGGTTTAGACTTTCAGCAGCCTTTCCCCTGCGCAAGGGTGGGGGGCCTATTAAAATGGTCCGCCCCCGGAGATTAATGGATTCCAGAGGGCTCTGGGGGATTTTCCTGCTGGTATGGCTGGTGGTCCTGTTGAAGCCCAGGTTGCTCTGTGGAATGCAGAGATGACCCGGGCGGTTGACACGATTGCGCCCAAGCACCCTCTCCCTCTGGGCAGAACCCGGCCAGCTCCCTGGTACACACCAGAGCTGAGGGCAATGAAGCAAGACGGAAGATGGCTGGAACGCAGGTGGAGGAGAACTCGTGCTGAATTTGACTGCACAGGTTAGAGCTCATTATCGAGCCTACTCTGTGGCGGTGAGGGTGGCGAAGAGAGAATTCTTTTCCACCACTATGCATCTTCTCAGTGCCGTCTAGCGGCGCTTTTCGGAGTGGTCCGTGGCCTTTTACACTCTGGGCCAGCGAGAGAAATGATAAAACCCTCAGTTGCACGCTGTGACGAGTTTGCACAGCACTTTGAAGATAAAGTCGCTCAAATTCGTCATGAATTGGACACCACAGTTAGTGCAGCTCCTTTAGTAGAGGTGTCCAGAGCACCGTCTGGTCCGGTTTTATTGGATGAATTTCAGTTATTGAGGCCCGGAGGATGCAGACAAGGTGCTTGGCCAAGTCCGGTCGACCACCTGTGTGCTTGACCCTTGACCCTCATGGCTTATTACATCGAATAAGGAGGGGATAAACTATGCATTCCTGTCCTGCCTCTGGGCTTCCCATCGGGGAACCTGGTTGGCCACTGTGGGAAACAGGGGCCCCATTGTGCCCCATTTTTTTTATTTATTACGTACATTTCTGTGCTGCCCAATAGCCAAGGGCCCTCTGGGCGATTCACAACAACTTGAAGCCATAAAATATAACACAGATCCAGCTTCAGGGCTTGTCTTATGTTTTCAATGCAACCTCACACTATTTGTTGGTGCATGTATGTAGTTCTTGGGGAGGGATCATAGTGCAGTGGTGGAGACCCTGCAATCCCAGCTGCAACCTGCAACCACTTGCATCTTCAGATAAAGATCATCTAGCAGGTTATGGAAAAGGAGCTGAGTCTCTGTCTGCGACCCTGAAGAGCCGCTGCCAGTCTTAGCAGACAGTGCTGGGCTAGGTGGACAAGAAGTCTGTCCTGCTCTATGGCAGCTTCCTCTGTGGTCCTCTCCATGGCCTGAGATTAGTGCTCGCTATGAATGTCTTTGGGCTTGCCACCTGCACTGCTTTTCCTGATCTGCCTTTTCTTTCTGTCTCTTGCTGTTTCCTCCTGGCCCCTTTGTTGGGGCTTTTGTTCTGCAGGATTCTTTCCTGTAGTTGTGTCTGATCTACTTTCTATTTTAGCCATATTCTAAAAGTGGCAGGGGTTTTCTCCCTGATGGGATGGGACATGAAGTTTGAGGGCTCTGCCCTCTGCCAGAGGAGGGATTAACCTTTTGCTGCCTGCGGACCCAGAATGGAATCTTGGCTAAGATCTTAGTCCATACGTTCAACCGCAAGGATGACACTGGACACCCTCATTGGACTCCACGCTGAAGATAAACTTGTTGACACAAACAGCCACTAACTGCCATTCTAGCAGATGGTATATCTGGTTGTAACTCAAATCCGTCTGTGTTAAACATTTCTCCCCCATTCCAAAGGCAACCAGAACTTCTTTTTAAAAAGAGCCAAAAATGGTCAAATGCCTTTTCTGCATGAACAGACAGAATGGTTGGAATGTATTGTATTCTAGCGAGATTAATGCCCATCCTGATGTTACCTGTCCACTGTCTTCCCTTTATAAACACTGTTTGATTGATGGGCCCTTTTATTTTTAAGGGTGCTTTTAACCGGACTCCTCTGTATCGGGCTGCATTTGGGGGGCACTTGGCAGCAGTGGAGCTGCTTCTCCAGCATGGGGCAGACCCTCGGCTCTATGCGGATGATGGCAACACACCTGAGCAGGTACTTCCACGGTTGTCTGAATCATTTCCTTTCCCTCCTCTCAGTTTTGGTCTTGAGTTCTAAAACAGACTTGATAGAAAAGGATTTGATCACCTTGAACAAGCCAAGAAAATGAAGTGTGTATGTGAGAGTGAGTGAGCGAAAGAGAGAGACCTCTCAAAAGTCATTCCTGACATTGCTAGGGCTCTGTTGGAGAGAAAGGCCTTTCTTTTTGTGATGTGCCCCCCCCACTACTCCAAAATGATTGCCCTGAGCATTCTTGGACCTGAAGCAGATGATGCGGAAAGAAGGTGGGGCTCGTTTGTGCTGAGGCTCCTTGCCCAAGGCAGCATGTCTCAGGTGGCCACAGACATGCCATTTAGCCATCCTGTCAGGGATAAGGGCCCCCCCTGCAGCCTGTCCTCCCTGCTGAAGGCCCGGCTTTGTGGCTGGGATAAGTGTTTCAGGACACATCCTCTTTGTCTCTGCCAAGGTTGCTTCTCTGGACAGCTTGGTGGCTATTCTGAAGTCTTGGGACATCAGCCTGACAGACTCCATGCTTCAGAAAATGGAAGCAGAGCAGCAGCGAAGGGCCCAGCAAGAAAAGAAGCAGAAAGAAGCAGAGACATTCCGGTGAGCTCTTTCTCTCTCCCTCTCCTGCCTAGCCCTATGAGGACAGTTGCTACTTATAGGTCATCCTACAATCCCCACAGCCAGTCTCAACCTGTATAAACATTTACAAAGGTAAGCACACCCCCTGAAATAACTACTAGCCACTACAGCCATTTTGTGGCTGGCCTGTTGTCTCCTGGAGTCACCAGGTTGGTGACCCAATCAGGAAAATCCCACCCCACCTCCCACACACAGGCACACACAGCTGATGTAGTCAGTCAGATACCAGGTATCTATTGGAGACCAACCCACTGACCTTGGAAGCTTCTCTCTGAGTGGCCTGGCTCAACAGGAGCAACAGGCTGACTGTGGTCATCCTCCTCGTCTTTGTCCTCTCGCCCTGCTTTGCCAGCCTCCTTTATGTACTGCAGGCGGCTCAAGAGGGCTGAGCCGGGAGAGCAAAGGGCATAAGACGCTCCCTTGCACCAGATCAGACCCTTTCAGCCCTTGTCTACTAGGTACAAAAATACACACACACTGCCTGTGTACAGTAAGCATTGGGGAGAAAATGGAAAGTGTCCTCCTGGTCAGCGAAGGGTGGAGCCAACAAGATGGGTTAATGCCTCTCCTCCATGAGAAGGCAGGGGTCAAAGATCGATACATATCCTGCTGTGAGAGGAGAACCCCCCCTCCCTCGCAGGACTTGATTTCAACTGTACTTTAAACTCTGTACATCTGTAAAAACATCTGTTGCATGAGAACAATTGTGAATGGATAAAAATACTGGTCACAGCCTAACATAAATGCAACTCAGGCAGAAAAACTGCACCAAGCAGATAGAAGCAAGAGAAGAATGAATCATGGGACACCCTGTCTCCCTAGTGGGGCACCGCATAAGCACGATATGCTGATCCCCACCCACTCACATACGCCAAGCCAGACACATCTGAGCCGTTGTAGGGACTGTCGGGCCCATCCTTCGCTGACCAGAAGGACACTTCATGGTAAGTCTACTGTAACTTTCCATTCTCGGTCAGCAGAGGGTGGAGTCAATAGGAATGAGACGTCCAGTAGCAGTATCCCAACTACAGCGTGGGAGAACGAAGGTTACAATGTCCTCTGCAACACCTGACATCCAAAGGACACATCCCCAAAGCATATTTATCGATCCTATACCGGCAGATAAAGGTGGAAGGTTTTGCCTAGGTAGCTGCTTTACAAATACCTTCCAGGGGGGCCTGAGTGTCGAATGCTGCCGACATGGCGCCCCCCCCCCCCCCGGATGGAGTGGGTTGTTATGCTTCCTGGTGCCGAGCTACCTTGGGACTGGCATGCTAGGGCTATGCAACCCCTAACCCAGTGTCTGATTGTCCCCCTGGACATTTTTCTACCCTGTGCCCCCAATCTAAAGGGGGCTGTCTGAGCAGCTGATCTGCTTAGTATGTCTAATATACACTTGGAGGGACCTACAAACACCCAGGGTGTGCCGTTCCTTTTCCTTAGGATGGACTGGCTTGGGGCAGAAATCAGGTAGCACTACTTCTTGAGCCCAGTGGAAACGGGTATTTACCTTCGGAATAAGGGGCGGGTCTGGTCTCAGAGTCACCCTATCTGCATGGAATGTGCACAGACCATCCTGGATTGAAAGGGCACCAAACTCCCCCACTCTCCTAGCCGATGTTATGGCCACTAGGAATACAGTTTTGAAGGAAAGTTCCCTTAGGGGGATGGTTCTGATTGGCTCTAAGGGAGCCTTTGTGAGGGGCCCTAATTACCAAGGTGAGGTCCCAAGTGGGAAATCTATTTTTATTTATTTATTTATTATATTTATACCCCACCTTTTTTTCCTGCAAGGAACCCAAGGCAGCTTACATAATCCTCCTCCTCCTCCTCTCCATTTTACCCTCACAACAACCCTGTGAGGTAGGTCAGGCTGAGAGTCAGTGACTGGCCCAAAGTCACCCAGTGAGTTTCATGGCCGAGCGGGGATTTGAACTATGAAGTACCAGTGGCAGTAATAGAGATGCTCCCCTAAGGAAGTGCTTGCTTTGTGGGAGAGCTAACCAAGACAGATGTGTGTCTTGACTTAGGACTCAAAGCTGCTACCGTGCTTTTTTTTTTTTAAGATGTTGGTCAAAATTCATAGTTTTCATAGATTCATAGATCATAGAGTTGGAAGGGGCCTACAAGGCCATGGAGTCCAACCCCCTGCTCAATGCAGGAAACTAGAAGAGGGGTCTCCCATCCAAGTAATAACCAATAAATAAATAAATAAAATAACCAGGCATGACCCTGCTTAGCTTTCCACACTCAGACAAGCTGAGTCAGCGTGAGCCACAGAGACCTTGGTCCAGGCCTGCTTGGAGGAAACTGAGCAACTCCAGAGGGCCAGTGGAGTTAGGGGATATTCAATGTCGTCCACACAATGTTTGGAAGGCGAGACAGGTAATCTGCTAAATTTTGTTCATTGAAGGCTTCCTTGACGCTAACATGGTCTAGACCACTCCTTCCGAATGTCTAACCCCTAACAACTGCTACTGTTCAACCTCCATGTGGTCAGTCATAGCTTTCTGGGTTTGGATGGAAAACTAGACCGTGACTCAGTAGTTCTGTCCAAACTGGAAGTTTCCGTGGGTGACCCAGTGCAGAGCTCCTGAAGGTCTGAAAACCATGTTCTCTGTGGCCAGTACAGAGCTATAAGTACCACCTGTGCCCTCAGCAACCTCACCTTGCGCAAAACTTTGAAGAGTAAGGGAACGGGAGGAAAAGTATGTAGTAGCCCCTGGGGCCAGGACACAAACATCTAGTCCATCTCCTCTGCTCGTGGATCTTGATACCTGGCAAGGTATCTTTGGATTTTGGCATTGGCACTGCTGGCAAATAGGTCCAGCACTGGAGTCCCCCCATCTGCTGGAAACCCGTCAAAAAGCATTGTGACGAAGACATCATTCACCATGCTGAATCGCCAAATGGCTCACCTGGTCCACCTATACATTCACCTTCCCTTTGATGTATCGTGCCATGAGTGACGTCAGGTAGATCTACACCCATGTCAGGAGTAGGTTCGCCGCTTCCTGTAGAGCACTAGAATGAGAGCCGCCTTTATGACTTATGTATGCTTGTGTTGCTATGCTGTTTGTACACACCGAAATGTGCTTGTGGAGGAAAAGCCTGAAGGGCCAGGTGAACTGCCCTGAGTTTCAGCCAATTGATCAGCTGCTACATCTCAAACTCTGACCAGGCCCCTGTGCTATCTGCCCCTAACAGTGGGCTCCCCAGCCCCCTAGACTGGCATCCATTGTGACTTGAATCAGAGTTGGTTCCCGTAGGGTCACTCCTCTAGGAAGTTGCTGAGGATTGAGCCACCAAGAGAAGAACTGGATCACCCATGGCCAGTGCTTTTTTTCTGGAGAAAAGGGTACCGGAACTCTTGGATTACATTTCCTCGGGAGTAGATGGCGATTAAATTGTAATGCAATTAATAGAAGAAAAGGTGCTGGAACTCAGTTCCGGTGAGTTCCACCAGAAAAAAAGCCCTGCCCATGGCCATAGGGACAGTGTTATGTGCTCCCTGTGGGCAATCCAAGCCTGGTAAGGAAGAAGAGCCCACTGCAGAGGACAGGAGTGGAACCTGGTCCGATGCACGGAGTCGATGGAGGCCATCATACACCCCTAGAGTTGTGCCAGATCCATCAGCGGTGTGCTCAGGGTGTCCCGGATGCAGGACTGGATCTGGACTACTGTTTCCTCTGAAAGGAACACTCTCTTCACCAACTTGTCTATTATCACCCTTATGTGCTATATTCTTTGAGAGGGGGTCAAGGAACTCTTGGTCCTGTTGACAATGAAGGCATGCTCCTCAAGACATGCAACAGTAGTTGAAATGTGGGACAATGCGTGCCCTATAGTCGGTGCTCTGATGAGTAGATCATCCAACTAAGGGTATATGCGGACCCCCTGGTGTGGAGGTGACTCACCAGGGCTGCTAAGACCTTTGTGAACACCCAGGGAGCTGAGGACACACTGAAAAGAAGTGCCTTGAACTGGAATTCATCCTGGCCATATGCATAGCATAGGAAGTGCCAGTGCAACTCCCTGATCAGGATGTGGAGATAGGCTTCTGTGAGATCTGTTGAGGCCAACAGATCTACTGGAAAAATTGCCTCTGTTGTTGATCTTAGGGTCTCCATTCTGAACTTTCTCTTCCTGATTAACTGGTTGAGGAACATGAGGTCCAGAATAGCTCTCCAGGCCCCATACCTATTGTGGACTGTGAAGAATATTGAAAAGACATCTGCAGAAGGCACCTGTTCCATAGCCCCTACGCTGAATAGATATTTTATGGCTGCGCGAGCCCTGGGGTCTTTTTCCTGATTCTTGGACACTGGGAGAGGGTTGAAAATGATACTTGGGGACAGTTCAGAATTCTAGAGCATAGCCCAGATATATGGTACTATCATGAGAACCCACCTGTCCAACCAAAAATAAGCTCTACTTGTGGCAAAAGTCCTGCAAGCACTGCCTCCCCCCCGCCCCACACACACAGTGGGGTGGTGTCATGCCAAGGGCTGCTTTCCCTTCTGCCTCCTCGACCTGGCTTGGCATGTGGTTTGGACTGCTGGCAGTAGCCTGACTGTTGGAACCAGAAAGGCCTGCTGGACTGAAAAGTAGAATACAAGGTCCTGGGACAAAAGGAATGTATGGGCTGCTGCTTCCCTTTGGACTTCTCTTTTTTATGGCTCTCATGGTGCTCCATTTAAAGTGGGATCAGGTGTTAAACAGGGATGTGTTATCGCCCCAACATTATTTGCTATTCTCATCGCCATGGTTTTACATCTTGTCGAGGGGAAACTTCCCACTGGTGTGGGAATCATATATCGAACAGATGGAAAGCTTTTTAATCTCAGCAGGCTGAAAGCAAAAAGTAAGGTAATTATAACCTCCGTTGTGGAACTTCAGTATGCTGATGATAATGTGGTCTCCGCACATTCAGAGGATGATCTCCAAACTATCCTAAATGCTTTTGCAGAAGCATACGAAAAACTTGGTCTCTCACTTAACATCAAAAAACATCAACAAGTGCAAGCTAACCCTTTGGTGATGCCATCTATCCAGCTTGGCGGGACAATACTGGAAAATGTCTATCATTTTCTCTATCTTGGCAGCTATCTTTCTGTTACAGCTAACATCGACAATGAAATCCAGCATCGCTTGAGCTCTGCAAGTGCCGCGTTTTCTCGAATGAAACAGAGTATTCGAGGATCGGGATATTTGTAAGAAGACCCAAACACTGGTTTATGAAGCCATTGTATTACCAACTTTATTGTATGCCTGCGAAACATGGACTCTCTATAAACGTCACTTCCACCTCCTTGAAAGATTTCATCAACGTTGCCTCTGGAAAATCCTGCGAATTACTTGGGAAGATAGGCGAACAAATGTCAGTGTACTGGAAGAAGCAAAGACTACTAGCGTTGAAAAAATGATCCTTCAACGCCAACTTCAGTGGACCGGTCCTGTTGTTCGAATGCCTGACTGCTGTCTCCCAAAGCAGTTACTTTATTCCGAACTCAAGAATGGAAAGTGGAATATCGGTGGTCAATATAAGAGGTTTAAAGATGTTCATAAGGCTAATCTAAAAAAATGCAATATAAACATCGAAAACTGGGAAGCTCTGGCCCATGAACGATCTAACTGGAGGTTGGCCTTTCACAAAGGCTCCATGGACTTTGAAGAAGCCCGAGTGCAAGGTGAAAGGGAGAAATGTGCTAGGTGAAAAGCACATCAAACGAATCCTTTACAGGACCATCTTCCATCTGGTAACCTGTGTCCTCACTGTGGGAAGCTGTGTGGATCTAGAATTGGCCTCCACAGTCACTTACGGACCCATCGCTAGAGTCTACACAATCTTCTTTAGAATTTCCTCCTTTTATCCTGGAAGACAATCTTACTCGGTCACGAGTGATCGCCTGATGATGATGGACTGCTGCTTCCTTTTGGACTTCTCTTTTTTATGGGCTGCTGGAAGGAACTTCTACTCTGGTTTCTATGAGCCCAGGAGTCAGGACGTCCCCAATTTCACCCTCCCCCATAAAGGGAATGGTGACCATGGTTGTTTCTGATTGGGCCTCCACCTCCCAATGTTTTAGCTATAATCCATGGCGCACCACAACACCTGAGGATATCGCTTTGACTACACTAGAAGCAGTTCATAGAATAGTCCGCCATGAACTCAGCAACTCTAGTTGGTTTATTTAGGCTTTCCCTGAGGCATTTGGACCCAGTGGGGACTTCGGATAAGAGGGAACATACTTTTCCGGTCACCAGGATCTGTTAGGGCTTCCCCCCTTCCTTATGTAAAACCAACTTAGAGATCTGCTGCTACTGTTCACCCACAGAAGGGACCTTCAGTGACTCCACGATGTCTGGAGCTGGTGAATAGAGCCTCCTGTGCATTGCAAAGGAAGCCCCGTCTGGCAGGGGTCTGTGGCTAGATTTTTTGGAGAAAAACCTTGGGAAGGGATGACTGGTGCCTCGTCTTCTCCCTTCTTGGATTTCTTGAATTTGCCATCCCACCCCCTGGCAGCACCTGGTTCCGCCCCTATGCTTTGAGCGAGGCTCTGAAATCAACAAGGAAGAGGGGGGTGAACATGATAACCAACTGGATGCAGAGGAGGAGGGACCTCCTCCTCCTCCTCCTCCTCCTCCTCCTCCTCCTCTGGCGCCTTTTATGTTGCCCCTGCTGTACACCCTCCGTATGGGATGCCCACCACTGATCCAGCAACCCCAGTAGTTCACCAGGAAGGGCATCGCTGGGCCTCTGGTCAGGGATGGACATGTGTTGGCCTTATGCAAAGCCCTCCAGGCTCTGTTCCAGTAGGCCCACTTCCAAAATGGCTGCTGGAGTCTGCCTGAGCGATACGGGGAGGTTTCCTGCGTGTGGGCTCCCCTCCCCCTCACGTAGTGACATACCTGACTCCATCGGTGAGCCTGAGATGGCTTCCCTGGTGTGAACAGGCAGCGGTGGTGAGGGATAGCATCCCAGTCAGCCCCCCCTCCGCTCGGGGAGCTGCGGCAGAGGCAAGGAATGCGCGTCAGGTTCCCGCTAATACGCCCAATGCTTGGGGAGCCTCAAGGGAGCGGCTGTCCTGCACCTGCTCACCTCTGCCCAGGGAAGCCGAAGCCCAGGTGGCCCCGAGGGACCAAGAGATAATTTGGGCGAGCTAGTCCTCCCACGCTGACTAATTGATGATGGAATGCAGGGGGAGAGAGAGGGAGAAAGCAGGTTCTGTTTGCTTACCCTTCCTTCCTTCCTTACTCTCTTTCTTTCGTTTTGAAACTGCAGCGGTAGCTGAGGAGCAAGCAGAGCAGTGGACCGAAGGGGGTTCTCCTCACACTATGGGACATGTATCAATCTTTTAGCCCTGCCTCCTCATGAAGAAGAGGAGTTAGCCATTCCTGTCAGCTCCGCCCTCCGCTGACCTAGAAACATTTCTAATGCTAATTGCAACAGGTCTGTGTGTGTAGGTGGGAACTCTGTTCCCGGTACCAGCTGGGAAGGGGAGAGCAAAACTTCATTTCCTCACAGGCTTGCATGCACTGCAGCCACAACGGAACTTGCTCCCTTGCCCGACCCGACCCCCACACAATGGCCTGCACGGAGCAAGGCCTCCTGCCGACACCGGCTCTTCCTCATAATGAGTCCTGCCAGGCCAAAGGGCAGTGCCCGTGGTCAATCCTTTGTTGTTATTGCTCCTGCTGCAGTTTTCTTAATGGAAGGAAAGGAAGTGTGTGATTTCTTTTCGTCTTGAGTTGTGAGATACTGAGGAGACACAAATGCAGGCAAGAAGCAATTAGAAGTGGGCCCCGCTGTTGCAAGCAGGTGGGAGTGAAAGGTGGGTCCTTGAAGGGGGAGGGTCCTTGACTCCTGTCTTTCCCCCCTAGGATGACTGAGGAAGTGGAGCAGTTGGCCAAGGAGCATGAGAGGTGCAGCAAGGAGGTGGGAGCCAAGAAGCCCTGCCGGCATGCTTCCCGCCCCATAGGCCCCCTTGGGCCCAGCCCCCCATGTCAGCTTCTTGGCACCTTGCACCGAGAAGGCTTTCATGCCCGCTCTGACATTCAGCTGCCTGTACCTGCAGCTGTGCAGCCTGGCCTGGCCCTGACACCCCCCCCCCCCGCTCCATGTGGGAGGGAGAAAAGCAGCAGTCCAGCCCATCTTGCTCATTCACTGGGCAGCTGCTGGCCCTGCTGCCTGCTCCATCCTCCCTGCTAGGGGTCCTCTGAGATGCAGGTGTGATGGAGCAGGCGGAGCTCTGTGTCATTGCTCCCCTCGTGCCCAAGGTGCTGGGCTTGACACTGGGGTCTCTCTTTTTTGGGCAGCTGCAGCAGGCCTACAGTGAGCTGAACCGGCGAATAACAGAGCATGACAAATGCCAGCGGAAGCAGATGGGCAATGCAGAGATCACTCTCCACGTGAGTGCCGCCCCAGCCGTCCGCACAGCTTCCTTGGGCACACATGGCCTCCTAGGCAGCCCTGCCTCATCTTGCTGTTGCATTGCTACAGATGTGGGCTGTGGACTCAAGCCAGCTCTCCTGTAATGCGCCCACCTTGGGCACGCCTCGGGTGCTGGCATCTTAATGGGAGGGTCTGCTGCCTCCCCCAGCAGTTCAGGGGGGGGGGGATCACTATTTTATTTATTTATTTATTTATTGTATTTCTGAATCGCCCATCTGGCCGGCAAACCGGCCACTCTAGTATGCCCCATGGCAGGAGTAGGCAATGTGGTGCCAATGTGCCCCCGGACACCTTTCTTGGCACCCGCCAAGGTGCTCTAGCCCCTCCCATTTAAAAAAATAATAACACTTTCTCTTACTGGCAGCTGGGATTGCTGTGAAATAGGTTTCTGTTGGTGCTGAAAACTGGGTTCAAAGGAGTTGTTCAGTGTGTTGGTGCTCAGACCCCACTTTTACCTTGTCCTCAGTCTTTTGGGCAGGTCACTTGTCACGCCTCCCATGGCTAGGGCCTCTCTTAGTCCTGTCAAAAAAGTTCTGTTCTCTGCTTAGTGAGTGAGACTATGGATCTGTGCAAGGTCCCAGCGGCAGATGATCCCCCAGCAGCCCTCACCACCAAGGCTCTGTTCCTCAAGGAATGGGGAGGATCCCTGACTGACCTTGGGGGCAGCTTTGCTCCACCTTCAAGAGGCAGGGACGTTTGTTAGTAGGCTGGCAGCAGCTAATTCCATCATGGCACAGGGTTCTGTGAAATGTGTGCGTGTGCCGCTCCCAGAAGTATCGTCTGGATCCAAACATCTTTGTGAAGAGCTGAATAAGATGGCTCAAGTGGCTACATTCATGGCGGATTGGTCTTTGGATGCCTTCAGTATGTGGCTACTGGCTAGGGCTATGGGCAGTGGTCTGCAGGATAGTGTGGTTGAGGCATGCCCAGGACAGTTTCTCAAATTGCCAGATATGCCCACAGCCCAAAAAGGTTGTCTATCCCTGCCCCATGGTTTGTCAGTCAGTGGTATAAAAGCTTGACCATGTATTGCTCTGCAGCATCCTAAGGGAAGGGTTCCAGCTTAGTAGTAGAGCATGTGCTTTGCATTCAGGAGGTCCCTGGTTCAATCCTTGGCATCTCCATGCCGGGTTGGCAATGACCCCTCTCTGAAACCCTGGAGGAAGAGCCGCTGCCAAAAAGTGCAAGAAGTGCAGCTCATGGACTGCAGGCAGCCCCCAAAGCCCTGTCTGCTGCACCCCAGACCCCCAGAAAAAAAGGAAAAACACCCTAGGAATAGGATATATGGTTCCTGCCATAGAAGCCTCATTCCCACAGCATCACTGGAGTGCCCTGAGAAGCAGTGCTTGAAGTACCAGAGGCAGTGTGCCTGTGTGCACCAGTTGCTGGGGAACATGGGCGGGAGGGTGCTGCTGCACTCGTGTCCTGCTTGTGGGATCCCATGGGCAGCTGGTCCAGAATGCTTGACTAGATGGACCCTTGGTCTGATCCAGCAGGGTTCTTCTGATGTTCTTAAGGTTCCTGCCTTTTTCCTAGGACACTCTAGAACTGGGGCTTCTGTGGAGGGAAACATAGTGTGTTTCTAGAACATTTCTCTCTCCCCCCCCCCCCTTAAAATGTTCCAGGTCAGAGTGTGAGATCCTTCAGCAAGAGATCAGATTAGAGGAGGGAAAGGGGCCAGGAGACAGGATTTCTGGATGGCTGGGTGCTTTGAGAACGGAGTTTCCTGGGAGGAGGGTTGGTTTTATCTGATTGAAGCTGGTGCCAGGCCTCTGAAACACTCTTGGACAGGAGTTGGATGTGAGTGAGTGGTGAATGAGTTTGTATGTTGTGAGTTTATATGTATGTGAATGTGCATGCAAGTATGTACATGCATGTGTGTGAGGCACACCCACATGCACCCCCTGCCTCCCCAGCAGACACTCGATGCAGCCCTCAGGGCTGAAGAAGCTGTGCACCCCTGGTGTACATGGCACTGAGCTAGCTGGACCAATGGTCTGACTCAGTTTCTGGCTGCTGCTTACCTTCCATATACTGATGGCCAGCTATGGCGCCGTGGCCGGCCGTTATTTCTGTTGTGGGTTGCAGAAAATGTTGCTGCCTGGTTGAGCCTGTGGGTGGCTGGGGAGGAACAGGGAGAGTGGCTATCCTGGACACCCTGAACACAATGCGCATGGGGGGGGGGGTGGCCAATCAAGGCAAGTGTTCTCATCCAAAACGTATTTTCTGTGACAGGCAATTGCAGATGCAGAAGGGCTAGTGGAGAGGCTGCGGACGGCTGCTGAGAATGCCGAGGAGAAGCTCTCCTTAGCCCGACTCAAGCTGCGGGAACAGATTCAGGAAGGTCAGTGACGTGCCTGAATAATGTTGCCAAACTTTCAAGCATCAGGGAGGCACATTTACCTCCACCTCCACCACGGCTAGCCCTCTCATGATGCCTGGTGACCCCCCCGCCTCAGGTGGCAGTGTGGGGGGAGTGGCAAATTGTGCCCTGCACCGCCACCTTGCTCCACAGCAGGTACTCTGGAGAGCCCCACCGGTGGCTCTCCCACTGGGGCAATTGCCGCAGCGGGAGGGGCTCTCTGGTGCTGCCACCTGCCCGGAGCACCTGCTGTAATGCTGCTGGGCAGGTGGCGGCTCCAGAGAGCACTGCTGGCCCTGCTCTCTCCCGCAGCAGCCCACCCTCTGGCTCACTCTGAGAATTTCCGAGTGAGCCAGAGGGTGGGACGCCTCTCCATAGAACCACGTCAGCCAGCAAAAGCAGCCAGTGTGGCTCTTCAGAGCCAGGCATTGCGGGAGTGGTGTCCCAGTAGATCAACTTTACCATGGTACAGGCAACCACCACTTGGGACATCCCTGCCACGGTGCCTGGTTGACACTGACTGCCAGCAGCGGCTCTCCAGGGTCAGGGCTCCCTCCTAGCCCGGCCTGGAGGAACTGGGGATTGAGCCTGGGACCGTCTGCATGTGAAGCAGGTGCTCTGCTGCTGAGCTACGGCCCCTCCCAGAGGTTGAACAGCAACAATCGCTTGGCCAGGGGTAGGCAACCTGGAGCCCTCCAGCTGTTTTAGATCAGCCCCACCCAACATGGCCAGTGGGCAGGAATTGTGGGAGTTGTTGTCTGAAATATCTGGAGGACACCAGGTTGCCTACCAGTGCTAGACTCTCAGTTGTCAGAAGGAGTCACATAGACCATCCTGGCATCACAGCACGAGTCCACCAACAAGGATCACCGGATGACTTTGGTTCCCTTCCTGTGATGGTGCAGATGGCGGTGGGTTACTTCTGAGTCAGCTTAATTTCCTGACCTGTTAGCCTCCCTAAAAGCTAGCCTTGAGTAAAGGTTGGGCGCGAACGCCACCAAAAGGCAGATGGTCACCCTGGGAAGCATTCTGGGGCGGAGGGACCAACGGCCTCTTTCCCGTCATCCACAGGTCAGGCTCATTTTGTGAGTGGCTTGTTTCCTCTCGCCACCGTGGTTCACAGATGCCCAGCCTGGGACCTGCCCTTGGTTCTCCGGGCCATCACGGGCCCTCTGTTGGAGCCCATTCGTTCTGTTCCCGTACGGCAGGAGCGCTGAACCTCTTTCAGCCCGAGAGCGGAATTCCATGTCAGAGAAACTCTCGGGGGGGGGGGGGGCTGTATTCCAGTGGTGGGCGGAGCCAAAGGCAAGGGGGCGGGTTCAAAATACGTTCGTGTATTTTAAATCTTTGCACTCCTGCTAGGTTTTATTTTTGTTTTATACTGTAGTTTTAAACTTTTATATTGTATTTCATTGTGTTGCGTTCTGTGGTTCTAATTGTTGTGAACCGCCCAGGGCTTCAGCTATTGGGCAGTATAGAAATGTAATAAATAAAAAACCCCAAAAATATCAACATATTTTACAGCCAGTAACTACCCCTTAGCAGAGGCATTTCAACCTTTTAGAATGGGAGAAAAACTGCATAAGTCAGGAAAGCCATCACATGATTGCGGTGTAGGGGGAAGGGTGTGCGGCCATCTGGGGATCCTCGGAGGCCAAATTTGACCCCTGAGCCTGAGGCTCTGAACCCCTGCCACATGGGGGCTTAACTGGAGGTCATCTTACTGGTAGTGCTAACTTCAGCCAGGAGTGCGGGGAAACTGGGATCACTCTTGATCAGGCAGGAATGTGCGTTCTGCATGTGGACGGGATAGTCCTCTGTCTGGATCTGATATTTATTCCCAAAGTGAACTCCCCTTTCCATAGGTGCTAGGAGGTTGTGTTGCCAGATCCTGCCTCACTCCAACCCAGTCCAGGGAGAAAAGGTGGCACAAGCTTGACATGTGTTGGGTAGTCAGGGTATGCATCGAAAGGACTGAAGTATTTAGGCACTCTGATCGTCTATAGGAGATCGTTCATCTCCTATAACAGTGATGGCGAACCTATGGCACGGGTGCCACAGCTGGCACGCAGGGCACTCAAGCCATTGGTCACCAGATCGCGAAAAGACCGTCCCCTTCTGCAAAACACTAATGATCTTGCTCTTTCTCACAGTGTGGAACAGAATGATTTTATTCTAGAATTCCTGCTACAGAATTCTTTTCTACATTGTTATCACATTTAAAAGATTTTGAAGAATGATGCACAGAGCATGGCTTGGATGTAAAGCCCTAACAGTTGACCCAAGTGCTGCATGTGCTGCTCTCAAACTAACGGAGTATGAGCCAAGGTTTGACAAATTATCAGCATGCATGCAATAGCAAAAATCGCATTAATTGTGCAAAAGCATGCCCAATGTAAACTTTTAGCTAATGCAGTGTTTGCAGTCCAAGACAAAAAGTGTTTAAAATGTGTTCAGCACGTTTAGTTTTCTTGTTTATCTTGCTCATCCTAGTACAGGTTGACTTTTACTTTTACTAATCCGACACCTGTAGAAGCAGGGAAAGGACCCAGAGTAAAGCTTGCCCCATACAATTTCAGTCTGGCATTTAATCATATTACAAGTTGAGAATCCCTTATCCAAAAATACATGTGCCTAATTATTTAAAAAGTTTGTATAAATTCCCTTCAGGCTATGTGTACAATGTAGTACTATAATAATTTTTTTGAGTTGATTTTTTTTTCAACAAAAACTGTTTGTATCATTGAAAGCCCTGTTATTGTGTTTTTCTTTTAAGACAAAAGATGTTAATTAGTTCGGACAACTGTATGAGTTGCTTTTCTAAAACTAAAACCTCGGTATTCAGGTTTAATTGCAGTGTTGGCACTTTGAAATAAATAAGTTGGTTTTGTGTTGCAGTTTGGGCACTCGGGCTCAAAAAGGTTCACCATCACTGTCCTATAAGATGGGAGGGCCTGCCAAAAATCTCCACGTGCACCATCAGCAGGTGGGTTAGAGAGCGTATTAGCCTTGCCTGTGTGTCCCAGGGCTGTACTCCTCCTTGAGGAACAATCACAGCTCATTCCCATCCACTTCATCTACTTCATCTGCCTTGCAGACCAACACACCACTTGAAGAAGTTTGTAGAGTGGCTATTTGGATGAATCCCTCGACATGTATCCATCATTAGAAAATTGATGTATGCCTTGGTCGAAGCCTCTTTCAGTCAGAGGGTACTGTCAGCAGGCTTTATGAAAAGTATTTTCCCCACCTTGATTTGGGATACTGCTTTTGGTCATCCTTTTCCTATATGCTCCACTCCTCTGCTGACTGAGAATGAAGTTGGACTTTTGCCATGAAGCGTTCTTTCGGTTAACAGGGACTGCAGCATTCAGTCCTTCCCGGCTAGGTTCACATTTCTTCATCTGCTGGAAGGGGCAGTACCCTGTTTTGCTTACCATGTTTGCGTAATACGCTGAAGTAGCTTGTTTGGGGCTCCTTGGAACCACTCCTTGCTGACCCTATACAGGTGTTCCTCTACGGTATCTTCACTGTTCTGTTGTTGGAAAGTTGTTTTTCACTGTTTATATGAAGCTGAAGCCAAGGCATGTGACTGAGGGGTTCCTTTTCTCTGGGTGGAATGAAAAAATCTTTAAGGAAGAGAGGAGTTAACCCTTTTCTTGTATGCTGCATTTCCCACTGACCAGGAAAACGTTTTATGGTTAGTCTGACTTGGTGTTTGCATTCAGACGAAAATACCTGGCTGCCACTGCAAATAGCCACCATCAACCCTCACCCCAGCAATCAGAGGCTGCTTTGGAACACCCATAGCCCCAAATTCCACCTCCTCCTCCGTGGTGAAGTTCTGCAGAAGAGAACAACAACTGTCTCTCTTCTCAATTAGCAGTTTTCTTTGGGCTGGAAAAGTTCCCTAATGGTTTTGTTCTCTCTCTCTCTCTCTCTCTCTCTCTCTGTGAGTGACACCCACGTCTTTCTGGATATAATTTGTCAGTCTTTAAGGCGCACAAGACCCTCTTCGTTTTTTCCGGCTATGGATCTATGTGTCCTAGCCCTGCTCTAAGGAGCTCAAAGGGGCATTTTAGCCTCACAGCAACCTGATGTAGGTTAGGCTGAGAAAGCGACTGCACCTCTTGAACTTCACCATGTACCACTGTGAATTGCTGGTGACCGTTGGTTTTATTAAACTTTGCCGTTCTTTCATTGTAGGGGTTTTTACTGGAAGCTGCAGCTGCCCCAGAATGCAGCAGCAGGTTGTTAAAGGACATAAATCAGCAAGCTGTGGCTCTGGGGTAGAGCACATGGTTTCCATGCAGAAGGTCCCCGGTTCAAACCCCGGCAGCATCTCCAAATAAGACTAGAAAAACCCCTGCCTGAAATGCTGGAGAGCCATTGCTGCCAGTCTGTGTCAACAATACTGGTTTCCTTGCATGGAGTGGAACAGGTGGCCATTCCTCTGGAAGAGATTGGCTGGGCATGCCTTTGGGAAGGAACAGCACACCCACAAAAGTCTTGACATTCCCTCTCTTGCTGTGTTCTATTTTGTCAGAGTCTGAGTTTCGGGGCCTAAAGTGCTCTGTGCAGGAGCTGGATGATGTGCTTTTGAAAGACGTGGGCGGAAAAATCCGTGCCGATGGGCGGTGAGTTGAATGGGTGTGGCGGGCGTGCACCAGAGGAGCCACATCATGCAGTCACCCACCCCTCCCTTGGCCAGTGCTCCCTTGGCCCAGAATGCCTCCTGTGAGCATATGCTCCCCTTCTGCAAGCGGCTGTGGAGGCCCGGGGTGGCTGATGGGGCGGTGGGCCGCAGTTGGGCGGTGTGGCCTGTGTGTCTCCCTTTCCCCTCCAAAGACGGCACCAGCTCTCTCGCTTTCTCGCCGCACAGGTGGCCACTGGTCGTCGATCCTTCTGGTCAGGCAGCCATTTTCCTGCTGCTATCGTGATACCAATTATCTGAACACTGTGAATCCCAATGATATGGCTGTGGAGACCATCCGCCTGGCATTGCTGGGGTCTCTTCGGTAGGGGCATCAGCCACATTTGGAGCAGAGAGGTTGTCAACTCGGGGTGTGTGGGGGGAATGGCTCCTTCAATTCCAGTGCAACACTATGACCCAGTGGGGGGGGCACCTGGGGAGAGGAAGAGCCGAGGGTACGTTTGCAAGGTGACAATGAGAGACAGAGGGCACAGGAAAGTCCAAAGGCCTCATCCCAGGTGAGTGAGAGGCCAAGATGTGTACTGGCTCAAGCACTCCCACCCCCAGTACTGAGCAGAACCCCTCTCCCCTCTTCTTCCCTCCACCCCACCCCACCCCACCAGATATGGAAAGCCCCTAGTCTTTGACATGATGGAAGTGGACATGTTTGACACGGTGAAAAAGCAGCTGGAACGGCTAGAGCCAGGCCTGGCAGAGGTGGTGCTGAGCAGGAGGATCATTGAGAATGAGAGGTGGGCGTCTTTCTTGGCTGCAGCCTGTGCTCCCCAATCCTAGCCTGGAATATCCTCGACCCTGCCGGGGCCCTTTCTGTACTGTGTAGCCAGAGGCATAGGGAACCAGAGATCTACACAAGAAAAGCACTAATGGTGAAGCCCCAGATCCTGGGCAGACAGAAAACATGGCTGCAGCCCTACAGGAAGCAGATCTGGGTTTGGCTTGGGGGTGGGAGGGGGCAGGGATGGACACGCAGTGTGCAGCAGCTGTGAAAAAGATACATTCCATGCTAGGGCTGATTAGAAATAAAACGGATCTGCCACTAGAGTCCAGGCCTAGGCACTGGGCAGTTCTGGTCTCCTCTCTCAAAGGAGTGTAGAACGGGAAAAGTTGCAGAAAGGGGCAGCCACGACTCAGCCCAAAGAGGTCCTCCTGCCCCAAGTGGGTTCACTTTAAGCCCACAGAGGCTCTGAAACCTCTTGTCGGCCTAAAGTTGCCCTGGGCCCGGCGGGGGCAGTGAGAGGGGATGTCAGATGGCAAGAAGTGCCCGAGCAGCACTTCCACCAGCTGTCATTTGCCCTTCCTGGGCGGGGCCACTTCTCAGCTGAGTTGCGGCAACGAGCCCCGTGGTGCTGCACTTCCTCAAGAGGAAACACAGGGCCGCGGGGCTCGTCCTCGGGCCTTCCTCAGCACAGCCACTGATCAGCAGAGCAGTGGCCGCCCCGAGTTTCCTCCCCCCACCTTACCCCCCCCCCGATTTACCTTACTCTCCGGCAGGCACAGCAAGGCTCTAGTGGCAGCAGTGCCTGCCGGGCGCCCCTTTCCCACGCTGGCAGACCCTGCCTTGCCCCCTCCTACTGCTGACTGTGGCACCACAGTCAGCAATGGGGGGCTTAGACAGATTGCCCACAGATGCGGCCGATCAGCCCAAGTGCTGCCCCGACATCGCCAGCATGCGAGATGTGGGGGGGCAGCGATTAGGCCCCGTGGCCGTGCGCGCCGCCTGGCATCACAAGCACTGGCAATGGCGGGGGCGGTGCTTAGGCCGATTGGCTGCATGCACGGCCAATCGGCCTAAGCGCCTTGACCCCCTCCTATCTCTGTCTGACTGCAGCAGAAGGGGGGGCCAAGGCGGGGGTCTGCCACGTTCCTTCTTCCTGCTTGGGAGGGGGATGCGTGGAAGGGCAGAGCCCGTTGGCCAGAGTGGCAGCTCTTCTTTGCCGCTCTGGCCAAGCGGCTCTCGTCTTTTTGGCTTTTGGGAGAATTAGCGTGTCGTCCAGGTTCGGATGACACGCTAAACCTCAGTAGATTAAGTAAACCCTACCGCAAGCCGTGTCTTAGTAGAGAGGTTAAGGAGACTCTCCTTAACCACCTTAACTAAACCTTCCCGGGTGCAGATGGCACTTTAAACCTCAGTAGGTTCCCCGTGTAGGGAAACCTACTGAGGTTTAATGTGTTGTGTGAACCCAGTCACTGTGGGGCAGGGACAGAGACGCTCCCTTACAGCGATGGACGGGGCGGGGGAGAGCATGGTGGCCTCCGTCCCCGCTGCACAACCTGAGAAAGATGCTTATTGCCCCAGTCGCCAAGCCTTCTTCAGGAAACCAGCGGGCAGAGGAGAGGCAGGAGGAAGAGGTCAGGGGCTAGCCCCACCCGCCTGTAGCAGAAGGGCTTGCTGTGTCCAAGGCCCACTTCCACTCTGCTCCGTCACCTTCCCTTGCAGGTATCGCTCCCTCCTGAGGCCAACTGATGGGCCTGAATATGCGGAGACTGAATTTCAAGTAGCTCGAATAGAAAAATTCAAGCTCTTCATGGTCACCAAACGTCACCATCCACCTGAGGAAATGCTGCAGACTCTCCTTCCCATCCAGGTCGTCCTGTCCAAGGGCAGTCGGTAGGCAGGGCACTGGAGGCAGTCTAAGCCGGCGGTACACATTAAACAAAACCCTGAGCTCTGGGCTTGTGTCCTTAATGAATCTGGTAGCCCAGCACTCTGCCAGACCTGGCCAGGCCCCCTGGGGAGACTGGCGGCTCCAGGAGCAAGGGGCCAAGCGCTTGCCGGTGTCTACAACAGGTCCAGGTTCTGCTTCAACCCAACGTGGACTGAAGCCGCAGCAGCAGCAGCATGCGGGAGTAGGCTGCGGTCTGACTAAGCCTTTGTTCTCTTTCAGAAAGCGAAGCTTTAGAAGAGCCCCCTTCTCACAGTGGCTTCCCTCCGCCCGATGAAAGCCGAGCACGAGGGAGGGGAGGTCTGCCTAGGCTCCGCCCAGGATGTCTTCCTTTCTTCCTTGGCACAGCCACAGCCCCACCCTCTCGCCACCAACCCCTGGCACTACTGCTGCTGCCACTGCCTCTTGCAACCAAGAAAGAAGGCAGCCTGGAACGTAAATAAAAGTTTCCTTGGAAGGTGCCTCTCGCTCTTTTGAGCTTCTCTCCTACACGGGCCCTTCAGCAAGGAGCCTCCGCCCTCACTCCCTCTAGGAACAGCCCCTCCCCCCCCACAACTTTCTCAGGCTCATCCAGCCTTCGCTGGAGTCAGACCATTGGTCCATTTAACCCTGTATAGTCTACCCTGAGAGTGGCCACAGCTTTCTGTAGCCTTTGGCAGCCCAAGATCCCTTATGACTAGAGATGGTGGGGCCAGAATCTTTGACGTGTCCTTCCACACAAGAGGCTATGTGTGTAGTGGGGGGAAGGGTTCTGGGGAAGCTCAGCTTATTTGTGACTGAAGGGCTGGAACAGCTGGCGCTCCTGCCACTGCCAGCTGCTCATGTTTTCAGTTTAAAGAGACAAACATCTATCCCAAAGGACAAAAGCACCATCATGAGAGTCTGGCAAGGACAACCTTCATTCCTTCCCTAAAAGGTTAGATGAGGCATCTCTGCACCAAAAAGGAAAGGATCTCCTTTGTGTTACAATCTGTATCAGTTCTGAGTGCCACAGTTCCGAGGAGGAAAGGACCAGGGCAGAACTAGATGTGGGCCGTACACAACAAGTGTGGCCGAATAATTTCAAGGGCCGGGGGGGGGGGGGAACACAGCTAACTATTTCCAGGTATTTTGAAGGCTCCTGCAGAATTTGGCAAGCAGCGCCAATGCAGTCAGGCAAGATTCTGCTGAAACACTTTTAAAGAACAGCTCGGGCTGGGAGAGGGCCGAGTTGGATTTTTTTAAAGGTAAGCAGCACGGGCTGGAGCAGGCTGCATGGAGTGGTATGTGTGCATGCATGCCCTGCCTCCAGCCTGAAGGGAGCTGATGAGCTGGATGCAACCGGGCACCTGCTGGTCAGGTACAAAAACAGCTGCAGGCAAAGTGCCAGCAGATTCCCTGCTGGGTATTTCCCGATGTGAGGGAGAGAGGAGAGCTTGGAAAAATCAGTATGGTGAAGGGTGAGAAGCAGAAGAGGCCAGGCTTAACGGGCAACACTTTCCATCAGGCCGCCTGGCAACCTCCCTCTGTAGATGCAAACAACATTCCAACACATACCAGCAATTCCCCTCCCCTCCCCTGCATCAACTCAATGCGTTGCAGCCAATGAAAAAGCAGATGTAGCACCGGGGAATTATAATTGAGAACTGAAAATTAAGAGCGCATGCACCATACATACATCGAGGATAAGGTACTAGCTACTAGTCATGATGATTATGTAGTACAGTAATACCTCGGATTGCGAGCATAATTCGTTCCGGAACTGTGCTTGTAATCCAAAACACTCTTATATCAAAGCGAGTCTCTGGCGGGCGTGAGCAGGGCCGATTTCGGCCCACTATGCCAGCTCGAGGCGAGTGGTTACATCCCTACAACTACTTGTATTGCAAGACGTCGCTTGTTTATCAAGTCAAAATTTATTTAAAAAATTTGCTTGTCTTGCAAAGCGCTCTCAGACCAAGTTACTTGCAATCCAAGGTATTACTGTACCTCCAGTATCAGAGACTGCATGCCTTTGCATACCAGTTGCTGGGGAGCATGAGTAGGATGATGCTCCTATCCTGCTTGTGGACTACCCTACCCATTGGGGCATCTGGTGGGCCAATGTGGGCACAGAACGCTGGACTAGAGAGGCCCCTGTGGGCCTGATCCAGCATGGCTCTTACGTTCTTATATTAGAAATGTTAGATGATGATTGGTATTTTATACTGCTTTTCTGAAATCAAACAAGCCAGTGCACAAAAAAATTAAAAATAACAGACATCAGATAAAACAATAAAATCAACCTTAAAAACCATGAAAGGTTTTTAAAACCTAGTTTTAAAGATGCATCTTGACTCCTTTCCCGAAGGCAGAGAGGGCGGGGAGCAGTCACAGCTCCAAAGGGAGCGCGTTCCAGTTTAGGAGCAACACAGGAGATGAGAAAGCCCTTTCCCACATGCTCGACAGGAGAGCCTCTGCAAACAGAGGCGTCTTCAAACCTCAGCAAGCTGAGGTGTCCTCCGAGCTGATCTTCACAACCGGACAGGTTCCTACAGTCAGGCAGTGCCTCAGGTAACCTGCCCTAAGCCCTTTAAAGGTTAAAACCAACACCTTGAATTGAGTCCAGAAAACAACTGGCAACCAGCGCAGATCTTGCAGTATTGGGATGATATGTTCACGATACCATGCACTGGTTAGCAGCCTAGCTGCTGCATTTTGCACCAGTTGATGCTTCCAGGCACTCTTCAAGGGCTGCCCACACAGAACGCAGTGCGATACTTCAGTCGCGATGCAAGCAAGGCGTGGATGGCCTGGCAGACCGTGTTGGGAACAGCCACAGCTGGTGAACTAAACATGACTGTGCAAATGCACTCCTTACCACCACTGCTGCCTAAAGTTCCAGGGACAGTGCAGGGTCCCAGGAACACTTCCAAGCCACACACCTGACCTTTCGGGGGGGGGGGCGCAACCCCATCCCTGAGTCAGGCTTTCTAGTGACCAACGGCACTTCGGTCTTGGGATTTAATCTCCGCTTGAGAGTTGACTTGAGACTTTCCCCCACCAACCGGGCTGCCCTGATGCCACTGGACAACATTCAATGCCAAGCCTGCCCCTCCTGTAATCGTTCCTAGGCCCAGGATTACAAAAGAGGAGGAATTGATCACCTCCACCCCTCGAGGCCTCCTCACAGGTTGGCACCCTGAAGGCCCTGGGGAGTTGCACAGCCTGCTCTACAGCATCAGTGAGCCAACAGCTCTGCTGGATCACAAAAGAAAGTGTTTCTAAAATGTAAAGTAAACTTTATTGTCCTTGAACCACAAAATAGATTTCTTTGGTTGTACAAATGTCACTAGTTACAGTCTTGATCTCCCTTGGAGTGTCCCGGGAGAGGACAGACAGACATGCCACAGCCCAGCACCTAGAGAAGTCATAAGTTAGTCACTGAAACCCTGCCTGATCACTCCCCAAATTGCTCATTAAAAGCAAATGCTAAAATTAGATTAAAATCAAAAAGCTCTGTTGGTGTAGAAGCAGCCACTGTGCAGCCCGAGAAAGAGAGACGGGCGGGCCGGTGGGCCATCCGTCTCCACACTCCTAAAACTGAACGCTGTTAAAAGGACCCTCCGGTTTTGGCATGATGAGAGATTCCACATCCTGTCCTTGGGGAAGGAAGAGTCTGCTAGGCGAGTTTGCGGACTCTGCGAGAACATACAGGCCCCCTTCCTCCCCCCCCCCCGCCCAGTCCTGCTTCTCGCCACCAGCCGATGAGGAAAGCAGCAATGCGATTGGCACACAGAGTGGCTGGTCACCATTCAGGGCCCCTGGGAGTCCCAAACTTTTCCGGAAGGGAACCACAGATCTAGAAGAGAGGCCATAGCTGCTGGGTAGCCAGACGTAGCCATGGCACTCGCTGGAGCATGACCATCCCGCGTGACCCACACTGTGCCCCCAAATCCCCACCGTAACCTGCACTACCCCCTCCCTGCACCCCAACCCCCAAATCCTCCCCTTTAACTGCACCTTCTATCTGCACCACCACATCCTAATGCAACTAGCCTGCTCCTACGCCTGCCCCCCCACTGCTCTACCTTTGCTAGCTCCGGGCAGCTCTCAGACATCCCCCTCCTGCCTTGTTAGGTAGACCGATATGCCAGTTTCCGCAGGCTGGCCCCTCCTGCCCTGGGCACGGATAGATGGCCAGGCTCCCGGAAGAGGCAGGGAATGGCAGCACTCGGCAAGGGCCTGCCCTCTCCCTACTCTGCTTGCACTGGGGAATTGTCCCGCTCCCAACCTTTGCCCTGAAGCGGGGGAAGGTGGCAGGACACGGGTGCAGGGGTGGCTCACCTGCTGTTTGGCAAATGTTAGCTGGGGCCCTGCAGACGATGGCCAGACGACTGAAGCAGCTGCCGCTGCTGGCACACACGCGCGCACACACACACACTCCCAGACAGTATTTACACTCACTACACACCACGGGTCTCCCTCAGCTCTACCGCTGCCACTACTCACTATCCCAGTTTGCGCAGAACCTGCCCCGGTGTGTTGTGAGAAGAGGAGGGAGATTCACAGCCCGAGAGATGCCGGCTAAGCCTCCAGGGAGTTGTTCTGTCCAGTGCTCATGCAGGAGCCAGCTGGCCCCATTCCATGCTGTCCACAGAGCTGGCCCCTGGGCTTGGTGTCGTTTGTTAACAGCCCCCGAGGGCAGGTCTCTATGTGGGGACAGCAGCTTCCAAGCTGCACTGGGCATGCCGGAGCGTGCGCTTGCTGCCGAAGAGCCCCGTCTCTTCCC
This sequence comes from Shinisaurus crocodilurus, assembly GCA_021292165.1. NCBI lineage: Eukaryota > Metazoa > Chordata > Lepidosauria > Squamata > Shinisauridae > Shinisaurus > Shinisaurus crocodilurus. The sequence goes on along the minus strand of CM037880.1, from coordinate 225,726,463 downwards.
GAGGAGAGGCACTGGGAGGCACGGAGGGCTCCTGGTCCTCTGCCTGTCCATCTTGCTCCTGGCTCACTGGTGGGGCAAGGGGGGAGAGAGGGAGAAGACAGAGAGAGGCATCAGGCAGGGAGGAGGAGCGAGGTAGCCAGCCAGCCAGCCGATTCCCCAAAGGGCAGGCAGCACCTTTCCCCAATAGAACGCAATCCTGCCTGCATTTACTCAGGTGGGCAATGGGTGGAAGGCCACCTCCAGCCCTCTCTATCTCTGCAGCTAAGGACTGAGGGAGCACAGCCACTTCCTGACAGAAGAATCTGGGAGGAGGGTCTGGGGCTCGCAGGCCTGTCGCAGCCCGAGCCCCGGCTGCCTCACCCTTCAGTGACACGCAGCTTTGCCCCTACACGGGGCCAGCAGGGAGGGCGGGAGCTCCAAGGACCCGGGAAGCCTTCAGCTGCCCACGCGTCTCAGTCACGGTGCAATCAGCACTCAACACGGCCTTTCTAAACTTCTCCGGTGCTCAGAAGAAAAAACAAAGCCCAAGGAGCACACCCACTCAAGCAAACGCAGGATGGGTGGCAGGCAGGCAATCACATGCAAAGTATCAACAGAAGGGGACAGGAGTTCCTTCCTGCAGCGCCGGCAGGAGAGAACAGGGCGTGTGAGCTGCTTCCAAGCAGATTCAAGGACAAAAATGGTCCCCTCAAAGAGGTGGTAGGCAGGTCCTGTCCCACCTTGCAGACCCCAGGACAGTTCAGTATGTTCATCTGTCCCTACAGCTTTGAAATGCCATGGGAGAGAACCCTGTCACCCCAAATGCCAACGGCAAAGGGCACAAGTGTCACCTCTCCTCCTCCTCTTGGGAAAGCCATCACCCTACAAAGCAGTTCTCTGCAGCTGCCAAGACAGAAGACCGAGCCTTTTCAGAATGCTTCCCCATCTTGCCTGCCAGGTGTTCTAACCATGGGGCCTCAGCCATTGCCTGGACCTGAGCTCCTGCTTCCTAAGCCCCAGCCAGCCTCTCTGCATCCCCACACCCTCTCATATCCTAAAAATGGGCAGGAACAAGTTGGGCATGTTCCTTTCTCCACTCCAGGCCCTTAGGCATGGGGGGGGAGCGGCACACTCTGCCCCACCACCACAAGAAGCATGCTCACACCACTCCATTCCTCATTAGTGTCCTAACCACTACCCCTTGCTGTGGTGACATTCAGTCTAGAAAGGAATGGAAACAGCAGAGAGTTCAGGTGAGGTGCCTGCCTGCGGTAGCAATGATGGCTGAGACCAGAAGACTCCAGCTGGCCACTTACCTGAGCTGCTGGCATCGTTGAGGAGTCTACAGGTATCACCACCATCTGGAGTCTGGAAAATCAGAAGGGGATTAATAGCTGGCTGTCCCAGGATGCTAACCCCCCCCCCCCCCGTTCCCCTGGGTCCCACACAGAGCCACCTGTATAGTCAAGCAGGAGTGCTCACCAGTACACTACGAAGAACATGAAGGCATGGGAGGAATGGGGGTGTGGGAGGGGGCGCAAAGAAGAGCAGCAGCAGGAATAGCCCCATCTCGGTTGTTGCCTTGGAAGCCAGAGAGTCCTAGCACTTTGGCCCTTACACACAAACACACACACACACACCCAGGCTGCAAGAAAGGCACTGGCACAGAAGAGCAGGTTCAGTGAGAGCGGCGGTGGCCCTTGCTGGCCCGGATGCCTCCCTGAAGAGATTTCACCTGGCCTCTGGTAACCCCGCCAAAAATCCTTTCAAGCAGTAAAAGAGAGAGATTCCACTCTCAAACATAGCATATCTTGGATTTTGTATGCGAGATGTAACTGCATCTTTGTATGAGCACACGTACCGTAACTGTGGCATCCTGATGGCTCCCGACCCCCAGAATACCGTCTGGAGGAGAGAGGGACTCCTAAATACTAGGTGGTGACTGACCAGGAAAGGGGTCGGGGTGGGTGGGTGTGTGTCAGTGGCCAGCTCAACAAAAGCGGCGGCAGCTGTGGAGCGGAGCATCAGCGGCATACTGTGAAGGCTCCTTCCAGTTTAGTGTCATGGAGGCAGCCAACCATGGATTAAGTTCTCTGATTTTAATATTTTAATTAAATATCTATCGACTTCAAATGTTTCTAAATGAAATATTTTGTATTTCCTGTTTTTAAAGGTTTAAATTTTATGTTGTAAACCACTTCCAAGTTGCCTTTTTAGATACAGTCAAGCAGTTTCCATCAAACCAGGTATGGGGATGCAGAGGGGAGGAGGGCCCCACTCACACTGGCAGGGCACAGCTGAGCTGGGCAATGTGTGCCCCGTGCATCGAAGGAACGCAACCACCTGTGAGTAGGGTGTCGTTTGGATGCCTCCATCACACCAAACTGGAAGGAACTTTCACAGGACGTGACCAATGTTCTGTCCCCAGTTTGGAGTGAGGAGCAGCCAACAATGGGACGTCCCCCCAGCTAGCCCAAGTTGTAGGGAAGGGAAGTGATTAGAGAAGCTGAGATTAGAGGGGAGACATGACTGCTGCAGCATCCTCCCCCTGAAGGCAGCCTTTGCAGAAGTGAATGTGTCTAATTCATAGAGTCTGGTAAATGTATGGGGATCTCGGCATACTAAAACGGGTAGGGTCTCCTACAATTACGGCAGTCAGAGAGGTGTAAAGTATAATCACGTCAATCACGTCAATTCAATCCATTTTCTTACGCTAAGTTGACTCTATGGGGAAGCTAATGCTTCTCTTATCCATATGTTTTGGCAATGTCCAATAGTTGCCTCTCTAGTGGAGGTCATAATATGTATAAACTTTGTATTGGAATGCTCTTTAATATTTACTGATGGACATGTTCTGTTAATTTATTTACCTGTTGCTTGTGAGTTAACTTAAGGTCAACACAAATGGATTTTCCATGCCCTTTTGACAGCTAAAAGACTGGTATTACGATATTGGAAAGATCATAGAAACATAGAAAAGTAGAGTTGGAAGGGGCCTGTAAGGCCACTGAGTCCAACCCCCTGCTCAATGCAGGAATCCAAGTCAAAACATCCCTGACAGATGGCTGTCCAGCTGCACCTTGAATGCCTCCAGTGTGGGAGAGCCCACGACCTCCTTAGGTACTTGGTTCCATCATCGTATTGCTCTAATAGTCAGATAAATGCCCGCCTCTTCTAATGCAATGGTTTGAGGACCTAACAACGTTTTCAACATTTGAATGGGTAGTATTTAGGCACCACCTGCAAATGGATAAATATATGGATATTTGGTCTGCCTTTCTTGTAGTTTATGCATAATTGTTGTTATTGACAGCTGTAATTTCATATACATACTGAAGCATACTACTGAAGTTCCACAACGGAAGTTGTAATGACCTTACTTTTTGCTTTCAGCCTACTGAGATTAAAGAGCTTTCCATCTGTTTGATATATAATTCCCACACTAGTGGGAAATTTCCCCTCGACAAGATGTAGAATCATAGCGATTAAAATAGCAAATAATGTTGAGGCGATAACACATCCCTGTTTAACACCTGATCCCACTTTAAATGGAGCACCATGAGAGCCGTTGTTGTCCAAAACCGTTGCTGTCATGTTGTCATGGAGAAGTTGCAAGACATTCACAAATTTATTGGGCATCCAATTTTCATAGGGATGGTCCAGAGAGCCGTTCGGTCTACAGTATCAAAGGCCTTACCCAAATCAATAAACACCATATAAAGGGGATGATTTTGCTCCCGGCATTTTTCTTGGGGGCTGACATGCAGTAAAAATCATGTCCACTGTCCCTCTAGAGGGGCGGAAACCATATTGAGATTCAGGGAGGATCTCTTCTGAAATAGATAGAAGACGATTTGCGAGAATCCTAGCAAATATTTTACCTGCAGTAACAAAGAGAGAGATGCCCCAATAGTTTCCATAGTCTGTTCTATCACCCTTCTTAAAGAGGGTGATAATTATGGCATCCCTGAAATCTTCTGGGCTCTCTTCTCTTATCCAGATTTTTCCGATGAGTTTATGAAGATGTTGTACAAGTTCGGGGGGCCCCTTTAAAGATTTCAGCAGGAATCCCATCTGGTCCACTAGCTTTGTTATTCTTCATTTGATTCATGGCTTTTATAACTTAATCCAAAGTGGGGAGTATTGTACACCTCTAATTTGTTTTTGCGGGATTTGCAAAAAAATCTCATTATCCACCTTTACAATTTAGAAGATCATAATAATGCTCCTTCTAAAGCAGTGCAATAGACTCTCTGTCTTTTAAAAGTTTGGTACCATCTTTTGATTGTAGAGGGTTTGTACCATAGGTTTTTGGTCCATAAATGGCCTTTGTGGCCTTGAAAAAGCCCCGTTCATCATGAGATTCTGCAAGTTGCTGAATTTCTTGAGCTTTCTTTTTCCACCAAGCATTCTTAAGTTCTCTTGCTCTTCTTTGGACCTCAGCCTTTGCACTGGCGTAATTTTTTTCTTGGCAGCACAATTAATATGGTTTTGCCATATTTGGAAGGCTTTCCTTTTTATTTCAATTATATATTTAATCTCATTATCATTTTCATCAAACCAATCCTGATGTTTCTTAGTTTCATATCCAATAGTTTGTTCACAAGCTGCAATAATGGAGGTTTTCAGCTTAGACCAATGGTCCTCAATGTTATCAGGAGGTTCCGTACGTAGATGTTCCTTCAAGAAATGATTGAAGACGAGTTTACTTAATAGGATCTTGAAGGGCATGGCTGTTCATTTTACGCCTTGGTTTCCTTCTTTGAAGACTACGTTGGGGAACAATATTGATAACCATAGTGGACCGGATTAGTCGATGGTCTGTCCAACAGTCGTCAGCACTCACTATGGCCCTAGTAAGAAGTACGTCGCGGCGATCTCTAACACGAACAATTACATAATCCAGAAGATGCCAGTGCTTCAACTGAGGGTGCTGCCATATACATATATATACCCATAGGTACACATTTTATACGCACCTTATTGTAAATTATTTATTTCCATTTATGTAAGAAAATTGTTTCTTTTTTCTTATGGTTTTGTTGGAAATCACAATAAAGAATAAAGAATAACAAAAATGTATGGGGACTGGACAACGTAGCTGCTTTGCAAGTCTCTGCCAGAAGAGCACTAGCTGAGAAAGCTCTCAGAACCACTGTCTATTATCTTTGATAAATCATGGAGGACAGGTGAAGTGCCAGATGACTGGAAGAGTGCAAATGTTGTTCCCATCTTCAAAAAGGGCAAGAAGGAGGAACCTGGGATCTATGGACCAGACAGTCTGACATCAATCCCTGGGAAAATTTTGGAGCAGATTATAAAGAAGTCAGTCTGCAAGCACTTTGAAAGCAATGCAGTGATTACTACAAGCCAGCATGGATTTGTCAAGAACAAATCCTGCCAGACTAATCTGATCTCATTTTTTGATCGGGTAACCTCCCTTGTGGACTGTGGGAATGCAGTGGACATCATATATTCGACAAAGTGCCTCATGATCTCCTGATTAGCAAGCTAGCTAAAAGTGGGCTAGATGGAACAACTATCAGGTGGATCCACAATTGGCTACAGAATCGAACTCATTAGAGTGCTTATCAATGGTCAACTGGGGAGAGGTAACGAGCAGGGTACCACAGGGCTCGGTCCTAGGCCCAGTGCTCTTCAACATTTTTATTAATGACTTGGATGAAGAGATGTAGGGAATGCTTATCAAATTTGCAGATGACACAAAGTTGGGTGGAACAGCTAATACTCTGGAAGACAGAAACAAAATTCAAAGTGATCTCGATAGGCTGGAGCGCTGGGCCGAAAACAACAGCATGAAATTTAATAGGGATAAATGCCAAGTGCTCCACCTGGGAAACCAAATGCAGAGTTACGGAATGGGGGACACTTGGCTCAACAATACCACAAGTGAGAAGGATCTTGGAATTGTGGTAGATCACAAACTGAATATGAGCCAGCAGTGGCTGCAAAGAAGGCAAATGCTATTTTGGGCTGCATTAATAGAAGTATAGCTTCCAAATCACGGGAAGTGATAATTCCCCTTTACTCAGCACTGGTTAGGTATCATCTCGAGTACTGCGTCCAGTTCTGGGCATCACACTTTAAGAAGGATGTAGACAAACTGGAGAGGGTTCAGAGGAGGGCAACAAAGATGATTAAGGGACTGGAAACAAGGCCCTATGAGGAGCCTGTTACTGAAATAACTGGGCATGTTTAGCCTTCAGAAGAGGAGACTGAGGGGAGATACGATCGCACTCTTTTCTTGACTGTTAGAGCAATAAGACAATGGAACCAACTACCTAGGGAGGTGGTGGGCCGTCCCACACTGGAGGCATTCAATGTGCAGCTGGACAGCCATCTGTTAGGGATGCTTTGACTTGGATTCCTACATTGAGCAGGGGGTTGGACTCGATGGCCTTACAGGCCCCTTCCAACTCTACTTTTCTATGATTCTATGACCTGAGTAGAGTGCTCTATGAGAGCAATTGCCTCGAAAGGCCTTGAATCTCATAGGGTGTGACAATACACATCTTGATCCACCTGGCTTATGCAGTGCTGGAGGTCACACCTTCTCAGATGGGTGAGGGGGCATAGGGTAGGAGGGAAGGACCAGATCCTGGGCTCTGTGGGACAGGGTATATACTTGTATAGTTCTAATGTTTGAATTGTTTGTAATATTGTTTCTATTGTTTTAAAGTTTTACTGTTTTAAATGGTTGTACACTGCTTAGATGGCTTTTTAGCAGATAAGGCAGTATATAAATGGTACCGTATTTTTCGCTCCATAAGACGCACTCCCCCCCGCCCCATAGGGGGAAACGTCTGTGCATCTTATGGAGCAAGGCCAAGCCGCAGGCCTGCCAAGCAGCTGGGTGAAGGATCAGCTCGGCTTGGTTGCGAAGCGGGAAGGAAGAAGGATGCACCTGCAAACAACACGGTCGCCTAGGATGCACCTGCAAACACCTCCTTTGCCTTCCCTCCCTCCGGGCGCGCGCCTCAGGTTCCTCAGCTCAATGTCCCCTGAAAGCAGTTATTTCCAGCAACCAAGGAGGGAGGGAAAGGTATTTTAAGTTAGCTGGGGCTCCAATGTTTTAATTATTTACCGTGCTGTTTCTGTGTTTTGGTTTTAAATGGTTTTAGGATGCAATCCTACGCGTGTTTGGAGGGGGGGGGGAAGTCCTACAACTCCCAGCATTCCCCAGCTAGCCATGAGCAATCCTACGCACGGTGAGGCAGAAAAAAGCCCTGGGGCTTTTTTCTGCCTCAACGTGTTTAGGATTGTGCCCTGCGCTGTTGATGTTTGCTTTCAGCTTTCAGCTACTCCGACCCAGCTGCCTGCAGCAGCAGCACCACCACCAACAGCAGAGAAAGCGCAGGGCCGGGAAAGCCCTCCCTGCTCGGTTCCGTGACAGTGGCAGGGTTTTGTCATCATTTCAGCATTTGGTTCAGAATATTTTTTTTCTTGTTTTCTTCCTCTAAAACCTAAGTGCGTCTTATGGTCAGGTGCGTCTTATGGCGCGAAAAATACGGTAAATACTACTACTACTGATGATGATGAGGAGGAGGGATCAGGCTGTAACATCATAGTGTCCTTTTGGAAAACAGCATAGGGGGTTCTGCACTGAGAGATCAATGAGCTCAAAGAACCTTCTTGCTGAAGTGATTGCCATGAAAAATGCTACTATGTGGAAAAGCAGTCAGAGCATCTCAGACTTCCGTGGTTCAAAGGGAGCTTTCATTTGGGCTTGAAGGCTAAGTTCCATGATGGACAACAGGTCCGGTCACAAAACAGTTAGTGGTCCTCAGTGGGCCAGTGGCATGGCCAGAACTGGAAAAAGACTGCACACTAGCTAGTGTGGTTGCTGCAATTGAGGCTCTGATGCTGGAACAGCCGTCAGCTAGGGAGACAATGCGCAGGACCACTGGCGTGGCTTCTGCTGGTGGGCAGAAGGAATTAGAATGGAAGGTGAAAGCAAGTTCCAAGACGAACTTGGGAAAGAGAAAGATTTAAGGCTTCTCACCAGAGACGCTGAATGATAGCCTGCATGCCAACGAGGCGTGGGAGCGAAAGGCAGAAGAGCTAGCAGTTAGACTGATTCGCCGTTCCCGGAAAGTTAACCCCAACTGCGCCAGTACAGCTGACAGGCAGAACCCTCCCACCCCCCCCAGCCAGGAGAATTACGAATGTTAGCTGCTTGCTGTGAAAATGCCTTCCAAGGGCCAGGTACAGAGCAGCTCACAGCAGGAATGCAGGTGACCCTAATGCAAAATGCCCCTCCTCAATACAGGGGTGTTCTTCCTAAGAATGTGAGGGGCCGCAGAGGGGCAAACAGCCTGGGATCAACGATCAACTCAACCAGCTGGACGAGCCCAACACCCCCGCGATTACGGGAAGAAAGCATGCCTCAGTCGGTGAGAGAGGTGAAGGTAAGACACCCCCCCCCAAGAAACGATGTAGCTGACTCATCGTTTTCTTGAGATCAAAGTAAACAGTTCTGACAGCCCCTGTGCAGGCAACAGAATGGAATCTGGTCTCTTAAGTGTTCAACACACCAGCGGTGGCAGCAGATTATCTTCATGGGTTGAGTCCAACCGCTAGGGCAGGAGAGTAGGGCTGAAGCTGACCAAGGCTTTAAAAAGCTTCAATATCCTGTGTGTGTGTGTGTGTGTGTGTGTGTGTGTGAACAGGGAATTCTCCCTCCGCCTTTTCTTCTACTGAGTCCAAGATATTTACATTTCAGAAATGGAATTGCTTGTTTATGTCTGTGTGCGTGCATGCACACATATTGTGTGCATATGTTGTGTCCATGTATTTCTACATAGGGCATTGGGGACACAATATCATACTTGGCCTGATCGACACGTTTGTTGGCAAGGGGAGCAGGGTGGCTATGCAGCCATCTGGCCTGAAAGCACTGGATTCCCCCCACCGTTTTTCTTTTTTCTTCTGTTGCTTTTTCTTTCCTTATGGCTTTTTTGCCTATTTTTAATTTTTTGTTGTATTTCCATGTGTTTTTATTGGGGAGTAGGACCTGGAGGGTTGGTTATTTTCTGGATTTCTTTTTCACTTTCTTTTCTTAAAGGCTTATTAGTCAATTTGCTTGTCTGGTTTGTTGTTATGAGATATTTTGAATATGCAATGGTGATATTGCTTGTATATGGGTTGTTTTGTGGAGACAGGATGCTTTAGAAATATAAGGGATGGAGCAGTGGGTTGCCTTCGAATTCATTTAGTGTGTGGATTCTAGATGTGTGAGAATTTTGTAAGGCTCTGCATACGTTGCAATAACGTAATTGTTTTTGTTCTATTCTTCCCTTGGTTGTTTCTAATCTGTGTATTATTATGTCCTTGAATATTATTACTTGGAATGTTAGGGGCCTTGGTACTCCCCCAACACATAAAAGCAAGTGCTTTCCAAACTTAAGAACTTAAAACGGATGTTGCTTTGTTACAGGAAGCTCATCTTTGTTGTTTTGTTGTTTGTTGTTCTTTGGAACATTTGCTGTTTTTATTACATGCATTTGTATGTAGCTCTGGGGAGGATTCTGGAGATGACTCTGGGCTGCCGACGGAGCCCCAACAGCAGCCCCAACAGCAGCCGAGGCCAGCACGAGAGGACTTCCGTGCAGCCCCAACGGCAGTTACGGTCGGCATGGCTGACTGCGGCAGCCCTCACAGCAGTGGCCCCTTGATGGCTGGGAAGGCCAGCATGAAAGGGCCAAGCCAGTGTCTCCGGATGATTCTGCTGCTGCTGCTGCTGCAGCTCCCACCAGGATGGGATTCCCCTCCACTGCATTGATGCCTGATTTGCTCCGCGCCACTCTAACCTACGAAAGAGCCGATCTTTCTTTTGGTTTAGCAGGCTCCTCTGCCAGTTTCTTCCCCTTCAGCGTCATGACAGAGCCAGGAAGGGGACAAGGAAAGGAGGAGCGTTGGGACAGAGCAGAAAGACAGTGGAAGTGGTGGGTTGTGGGGTTTTTTAGAGCAGGGCTGGACAACTCACAGCTCTCGGAGGGTCTCCCCTAACACCAGAGGGGGTCCTAGCCCCCCCCCCCCATCTCTCTCCCTGTACCTTATTTGCTTTGGTGCCTACAATGGACATTTCTGCTACTCTAGCCCACCAAACTCTAATAAGCTAAGGACTCAGAGAGTTCAAAACTGCCCTGCGCTGGGCGAAAGGCCAGGATGAACCGGGACAGGAGCCCAAGTTCACCAGCATTAAGACAAAGATTCACCATGCGGTGGCTGCTTTCCCTGGGCGGCAGGGAGACCTAACCCGTTGCTGGATGCCTCCCGACACCAAACAGGGAATGGTGAATTCCATGATACATCTCATTAGGAAAGGAATAAAAATAAAACTGCCAACATCACAATGGCTTTATACAAATCTATGGTGTGACCACACTTGGAATCCTGTGTATAGTTCTGGTCACAACACCTCAAAAAAGATACTGTAGAGCTGGAAAAAGTGCAATAAAGGGCAAGCAAAGTGATCAGGGGGCTAGAGCCACTCCCCCATATAATATCTCATAATGCAAGAACCCAAAGGGGTCATCCCATGAAGCGGATGGCCAGCCCTGGAAGAGTGAGGCTTCTGGGAAAGTCTAGAGAGAGACCAGCTACTCTCTAGAGCAGGGCTCTCCAACCGTGGGTCCCCAGATGTTGCTGGGCTACAGCTCCCAGAATCCCTTGCCATTAGCCATGCTAGCTGGGTATGCTGGGAGCTGTAGGCCAGCAACATCTGGGGACCCACGGTTGGAGAGCCCTGCTTAGAGCCTCCAAGTGAAAGTCTGGCTAGGCGGTGCGACAGGGCGAGTGGGAAGTACAATCCCGCCCCCCTGGCCATAGACACAGCACAGAGCGCTAGTAGCCAGGCTAACCGGGCAAGCGGCCAAAGGCACTCCTCAGGCAGCCCTGAGACAAAGGCACCCATCTGCCTTTGTCTCCCCTTTGGGGGTGGGCGGACGGGGTCTAAAGTATGCCTCATGTGCCTTGCTGTGGCTGTCCCTGGAGCTGGGGAGGTGGGAGAAAGGCCCAAGGTCACCTGAGCAGAAGAACACGGGCAGGTCGGCCCACCGGCTCACCTTCCCTGCAGCTCTCCAGAGCCTCCGCTAGAGGTAGGCCTTTCCCATCATTCGCTCCCTGATCCTTTTAACCGGGGACGCCAACAACTGAGCCCAGGGCCGTCTGCAGGCCAGGCAGGGACAGAGCCCAGGGTGGCCAACACATGGCCCTCCGGATAGTGGTGGACTGCAACTCCCATCAGCCTGCATGGCCCATGGTGAGGGATGATGGGGGCTGCATTCCCCACCCCTGCACTAAGTTAATCCCACCCCCACCCCCCGTGGAGAAGGGAAGAGCAACAGCTAAGGCACCAGAATCTGCACAAAGTTCAAACATGAGCACAGCCAAGTCTGCCTGGATGCCGCCCACAGGTCGGCTCAACGGAGCTCTCAGCTTTCTCCCAAGAGGGCTGTTTCCAAGATTTCACCCCCTCACTGGAACGGCAGCAAACCTACAGCCACCAGCCTGAGCCACCGAGGGCTTCCCAGACAGCAAGGGTTGCCTCGGTTTACTGGCCGTAAGCCAACACATGCAGCTTGTACCTGGATTTCATAAACAGGTTTGGAAGAAGGAATGGCAGCAAACTCCCTGTAGAGAAACTTCTTTTCAGGCACAGACTGGAAGGGTCAACGGAGTGGGATTGTGGGGCATGGAAGAGGCAGAGAGAGAAAGAAAAAGAGAATGAATGAGCGTGTGGGAAGGAAGGCAAGGGGCGGCGAGAGGCTCGGTCGGAGGAGGGGCAAATTCAGCCCCACGGCTGGCGGCAGAGTTGAAGTGGGGGGTCAGGTGGCTTGCGACTGAGTTAGATGCGCACAAGATGCCTGCTCCGGAGCAAGTCCCAGGCCAGGGGCTTGGCCCCGCCGGAGCCGGCCACATGCCAGTCCCACCACCCGAGCAAGGGCTCCTTTGCCGGCTCCCAGCCGCGCCAAGCTCCTCGAAGCCCTTGCCACCTCACAGCAGCCGCTGCTGCCCTGGCCGAGGAAGGGCTGGAGGGGCAGTCCGCGGCCACGGCAGCACTGGGCACATGGAACGGGCTGCCCACGGCATCAAGGCAGTGGCGGGGAGAGCGCTCGCTGCGCTGGAAAGGACGGCTCCTGGTAAGGGCAAGAGTGGATGCTACGGACGGGGTGTGTGTGTGTGTGTGTGTGTGTGTGTCTTTTAGCATCTTCCTCAGAGCCGAGCCACTGAGGCAAAATGGAGGGAGCAGGCAAAAAAGACAAGCATGGGCAGAGCTGCAGGCAGGCAGGCAGGCGAGCAGCCCAGGCACAAAGCGGTGAGAGGAGAGCAACCTTCTCAGGCAGGGCAAGATGGGCTCCCACACGGGCAGAAAGAAGGGCAGGGCAGGGCACAGGCTTCCCCGCTCACTCCAGCGGAAGCCGCGAAAGGGGCGCCCTGCCCAGGGCATGTCAAAGCCCCCGGAAGAGGCGCACCGGGGCCCAGCGACCGCAGGGACCGCCCGCCTCCCCAAGACCACGCCTGCGCTGGGGACCCGCCTCCTACCAGGCGGCCTGGCGAAGCGACGATCCGGGAGCTGCATTCTGCAAGAGAGGTGAGGAGGAACGAGGATTAATAAACGCTTTTGAAAGGGTGTGTGTGTTTGAACACACACGCCCTCCCTCTGTGCCCTCCTCCCTCCAACCCCCATGAAGTGCCTGCAGCTTCCTGCTTACAAGAGTGGCACATGCACATGAGAAGAAGAAGAAGAGCCAGTGTGGCCTAGTGGTGAGAGTGCTGGTTTGGGACTCAGGGGGTCCGGGTTCTAGTCCCCGCTCAGCCATGAAGCTCACTGGGTGACTTTGGGCCAGTCACTGACTCTCAGCCTAACCTACCTCACAGGGTTGTTGTGAGGATAAAATGGGGGGGGAGGAGGATTATGTAAGCCGCCTTGGGATCCTTGCAGGAAAAAAGGCGGGGTATAAATATAATAAAGAAAGAAAGAAAGGAGATACCGTCCAAGGGTGTTGGCGAGGGAGTGGGGGCCGGGGAGGGCGACTCTGCCAGCTGCTCCAGCGTGCTGCGCTTCTTGCCTTCCTTGGATTTGGCAATCACCATCTGGGCTTTGAGTGCGTCCTGCTCCAAGGACTTCATTCTGGAGAGAGGGAGAGAGAGAGAGAGAGAGAGAGAGAGGGAGGAGTGAGCAGGCCTGGCCCCCAACGCAGCCATGCCTGCAGCAGTCACCCTGGGGGAGCACCACCCTTCACTTGGCCAAGCCTGCAAACACAGCGACGCTGAGCGACGCACTCAGAGGTGGTGCCCCGACGGCCACTGGCCAGCAATGAACAAGGGGCAGCATCCTGCCCATGCTCTGAGAGGAGGGGGCAGGAGGCAACACAGACTCCATCGGGGGAGTGCGTGCCAATGCCCAGGGCACCACCCGGCTCCTGCCGCAAAGGATGCTGGCCCTTGGCAGGGTGCAGCACGGCACCAGCACCGGGTTACCCCTGTGGACCTGGGAGGGGAGGAAGGGGGCATCTCCGGAGCGGAGGTCTCGCTCTGCACAATGGGGGTGGGTGGGAAGCTCTGCACACCTGGGTTGGCCTCTGGAGACAGCAGGGCCCTGGCCCGGTGCCTGCTGCCGGGCCTGGTACAGCCTCCTGGCCAGGTCCTGCTCATACTGTTTAATGCTCTCTTCTAGAGTGGAAGAGCTGAGAAGGAGAGGAGGGAGACGCAGAAGTCACGACAGGCAAGCAAGGGGGGGGGGGAGAGATTGGGCAGCCGGCAGCCACCAGGGGAGTTGTTACAGGGACAGCCCAGTCGGTTCCTGTGGGGCTGGAGAGCCTCCCTGCTAGCAGGCCGAGGGGAGCAGGCAGCAGCGGCACCTGGGAAGTCAGATGAGTAGCCACACGTGCAAGGAAGGAAGCGGAGAGGCTGTGGATGACCGCCTTGTTGCTGCCCAACAGGCACGGTCAGCTCAGCTGAAAGGAGTGAAGAGGATGGAGAATTCTGCCCTTAAAGGCGGGCAAAAAATCATTTAAGATGGATTAAGCAAATGAATAAATAAATAGGGTGAGCTTATGAGGGCTCATGTCCATACAAGAGGGGTCCGCGTGCTGCAGAGGCCATGACGACGTGCGATTCGCATGCACTGAAGGGGGGAGCACTGGCACCTGCGCAAGGTCGCGTGGGGGGGGAGCACTGGCACCTGCGCAAGGTCGCGTGGGGGGGGAGCCTCCCAGGCCCTCCTCATGCTCTCCCCACAAGGCAAGAGAACGCGAGCTGCAAAATCAACGCTGAGCCAGCTTGCAGTGCCACAAGGCCTTGCTGGCCTCAGCAACCGGCAGCGAAGGGAAGGGCTGGATCCACCGAGATGCAGGGCGGGGGTGCTCCCCTTTCCCCAAAGGCCATCTGCCCACATGGCACGGCCTCAGCCTGAAGCCCTCTGAGGCAGGCCCTCACACAGGAGGCTGTCAAGGGGGACAAGACTTTCACAGAGTTGGGAGGGACCTCAGAGATCATCTGGCCCAACCCTTTGTTCAATGCACGCTCTGCACTGCAGGATACAGCTGCAGCCCCCCTGACAGACGGCCGTCCGGCCCCTGCTGAAATGCCTCCCACGAGGGAGAGCCCTCCACCTCCCGGGGCCATCTGGCCCACTGCCTGACAGCTCTCCCTGTCAGGAACTTTCTCCGAATGTTTAGCCCAAATCTGCTTCCCTGCCATTTCCACTGGAGGGCTCTAGTCCTGCCCTCCGGAGCAACCGAGATCAACTCTGCTCCCTTTTCTGCCTGGCAGCCTTCCAGATATGTGAAGACCGCCAGCACATCCGTCCCCCGTAAACATCTCTCCCGCAGGCTGAACATCCCCAGCCCTTCCAGCAGCGGCTCCTCATAGGACCCGGTTCTCCAAACCCCTCACCATCCTGGTCCCGCCCCCCTGGACATGCTCATTCATTCGTCAGTATACGCCTTAAAATCTGGTGCCTAGAACTGAACACAATGCTCCAAATGTGGCCTAACACAGAATGCAGCGGAACAATGACTTCCCATGACCAGAACATTATGCTTTAGCTTTGTTGCATTAGCTGCGTCACACTGTTGGCTCATATTCAGCTTGTGATCCACTAAAACACTTATGTCTTTTTCACAAGTACTGCAGGTTTCCAGCATCCTAGATTTGTACCTTTGTGTTTGTTTGTTTTTGTACCTAAATGCAGAGTTTTACATTCACCCATACTGAATTTAATCTTAGATTCAAGCCCCTGTATTCCAGGCAGAGCTGGCCCTTAAACAAGGCAGGGGAAAATCTTACTTTCTCTCATAGTGTCTGCAGAATGTCACCCAGCAGAGGTTTTTCGAGTGGTGAGGGGCCTCTTTTGTGTTGGCCCCGAGTCCCTTCTCAGGCTCATTGTCACCAATTGGCTTTACACTTTGCAGATAACCTGCTCACCTCTATACCGACTGAGATGCTACAGTTCCGACAGAGCCAGAACGCTGCCTGGTCATAGCATTATGGGGCCTGTCCAGCTTGAGAATGAAGCCTATGCCACACGTGTCCTTGATCCTTGCCTGTCCCGATTACTGAAAGTGGCTGACGTGGAAGCAGGGACTGCTGAGGCAGTGAATGCTTCAGAAAGGGCTTGGTCCCGAGGACTTCCTGTGAAGGCCATGGTGGACTGAACCTCTTCACTGAACGGCGGAGAGACAACGCAGTTCGATAAATGCCAGGACGGGATGTCAACTGGCAAAATAATTATCTCCAGATACGGGGATTAATTTAAGAGATAACTCACCTGTGCCTCTAAGGATATTTCCATTTGACAGACGGCTTGTGGAGGAGTTGTCTGAGGACTTGAGTTACAGTTGGCTCTCAACTGTGTTGAAGTCTTTACGGACATTTAAGTCCATCAGCCTTCCCTGAATTTATGGTTTACATTTTGTTTATTGTTATATTGTTTTTGTATTGTTTGTTATGTTGCTTATCTTTCATTTTCAATAAAATTAAATTCCCGCCCCCCCACAAAAGAAAAGGTTTGGTCCCTGCTGCCCTTAAAGAGGCAGCAGTTAGACCTTTATTTATTTGACTGAATATTTGGGACAAGGATCACCCAGGTTCTAATCTTCCACTCTTGAGCAAGGCATTGGAGCATGTTGTGGTGGCCTCTAACACCAGGTGACACTGGACAACACTGATTATTTGGATCTGTTTCAATCCAACTTCAGGCCTAGTTTCTCCTGGATCTCTAAGTGGCTTTCAATACTATTAACCATGGTATCTTGCCAGATGGCCTGCCTGAGATGAGCCTTGCAGGTGTTTCAGAGGCTCTGGTCCTTCCTGGAGGGTCAGCCACAGAAGGTGGTGCTGGGGGACTTCTGTTCCATCCCATGGAGACATTTTTAAAAATATGGTAAGCAGCATATAAGTCTATTAAACAAATAAAGGACCGGTAGCTTATATGGTCCTTCAGGGTCCCATCCTGACCCCATGCTTTTCAGTTTCTACATGAAACTGCTGAGAGAAGTCAACAAAGGATGGAAACCCAGGTTGGAGCCTGATTTGTCTGCCATGGTTGCATCCACTCAGAGTCCCCCAAGGGAGCTTGCAGGGTGGTCAAATGGCTATCACAACTGGGCATTCAGGAAGAAGAGGAGGGCCACTCAGAGATCCATTGTGACCAGCGTATTAGGCGCTTTGCAGATAAAGTTGCCCTCAGCCATTAAGAACTTAAGAAGAACCGTGCTAGATCAGATAAGGTCCATCTAGTCCAGCATTCTGTTCACACAGTGGCCAACCAGCTAACTGCCCACACGGAGAACCCACAAGCAGGACAGGAGTGCAACAGCACCCTCCCGCCCATGTTCCCCAGCAACCGGTGTGCATAGGCACACTGCCTGATACTGGGGGTGGCATAGAGCCATCAGGACTAGTAGCCATTGATAGCCTTCTCCTCCATGAATTTGTCCAATCCCCTTTTAAAGCCGTCCAAATTGGTGGCTGTCACTACAACTTGTGGAAGTGAATTCCATAGTTTAACTCTGCGCTGTGTGAAGAAGTCCTTCCTTTTATCTGTCCTGAACCTCCCACCAATCAGGTTCATGGGGTGACCCCTTTGGGTTCTGAGATAGGGGGGAAAATGTCTCCCTGTCCACTTTCTCCACACCATGCATAATCTTGTACACCTCTATCATGTCTCCCCTTGCCTGTTCTCTAAGCTAAACAGTCCCAGATATTGTAACCTTTCCTGATAGGAGACTGGAAAACCTCCAAGAGCATTTAGAAATCTGAGGAAACACAGAAACTATTCCGAAGAAGTGGGTAGACTGGGTGATTGTTATACACTTCAGGGGAGGCAGGAAAACAAGTCTTTCAGAGAAGAAGTAAGTCGAGATAACAAACTCACCTCGCCATCCCCTCGCCACCTCTCCAGCCTGAGAGAAGTCTCTTTAGGATTCGACTGGGTGGGGTGTACCCACACAATTGATATTATTTACACACTTTTATAGGGAGCTTTTGATATCTTTTAGCGTGTGTATCTTTTTTTAGCCAGCGTTACCTTTTTAGCCTTGTTTTTATCCTTTTTAATTAAGGGAGTCTACTAAGCTGGCCAGGGCAGATGTGGACAGTAAGAATTAAAAAACAGATAAATCACTTTAATTAACCAGATTGCGTTGAACATTGGAAGTATTGGAATTTACAAGAAAGGATTATAAAAATTTGGGACTTGTCCCTTGCCCACAGAGTCGCTCAGCCAAACCTCAGAAGAGACAGATTCAAATTACTGTCGGGGCCCGCTCCTCCAGCCCCTCAAGTTCCGACTTCCTAACTCCAAAACAACACCGGGCAGATTCTGTGGGAACGGATTCTGAAACGGAAGGGGAGAGGGAGGTAGAGGATCCAGAAGCGGAGCCATTCACAGTTGCTAACACAGACCCAGCTGCGCCGTCAAGGAGCGGGAGCAGAATCCCCGGGAACAGAGTCCTCGAGGGGAGGGGAGGGAGCTCCTGATGGGGGGGGGCCAGCCTCCGCCACAGATCCTCGCGAGCGACGTCTTGTTTAAGGAGGCAACAACAACTGACATCTCTTCGTCACTCTGCTCGGTTGGCTAGCAAGACTTTTGACCCGCCCTAGGGGCGGAGAGGGTTCTCTGGTTTGAGGTTGGGAATGCGCGAAACTCCTCAGTGCAGAATCAACTGTTGATCATTCCTGACTTCCCATTGATGGGATAGAAGGTCTTGAATTACTTTCTTTACTTTCGTGTAACACTTTTCTGCAACCACCTGAGTTGCCCTGCTTTTTATGCAATAAAGCTTTACAAAGAACCTGTGAGCTGTGCCTGACGTTCTGGCTGGCGGGAGGGGAGCAGGAGTGGGAGACACGACAATTACTTCAGTTTTTTAAGCAGGATGAGGAAGGGGGGGGAAGACAGGCGAACAGTGTCAGCTGATACAGGATGGCTCTTTGCCTGAATTCACTCAGCTGGACTGGTCAGTTGATCTTAAAGGTGCCATACAAGAACCCAGATCTACGATGTACACGACTAGATCTGGCAGCAGAGCTGGTGCTTGCCGAGATCCAAGCCGCCATAATGGAATCACAGCGGGAAGATGAGGCGGAGCAAGCAATTAAAGTAGATTTGGTGGATGAATCTTCGCAGAACCAACCTCTTAAGTAGACTGTCAACACTTCAAGGAAGAACTGCAACTCAGTCTCCTTGCAAACCGAAGATATAGGGAACAAATAACATCAGATAGAAGGATGGTTTCTCATGATATCTAAAGAACTAGTCCTCGTTAAAAACTTTTTGGCACAAAGTAATAGGTTCTTTACTACTCTGACTGAACATTCTAAATCGCAGGAGAGGAATCAGCGGGAAAAAGGAAGCGATTATAGGAAAGCCCAAACAGAGTCATTAAATGCAAAGGTAAGTAAATCTCCAAAGAATTATCTTAAAGTAGATAATAAAGTGGTGCAAAATGGGGTTCATAAGAAACAGAAGAAAAGCAAAAATATTTTTTAAAAATTTAAAAAGCAGGAGAAAAAAGTTCAGTGCTGTCAGAGAAAGGAATTTCAGTTTGACACCTCTGGACTCACCCACAAAAGCCGATCCTATTAAGTCATACCAGAAGGAGCATGGGAAAAAGGAAAAAAGGAAAAGACAATGGAACCAATTACCTAGGGAGGTGGTGGGCTCTCCCACTCTGGAGGCATTGAAAGGTGAAGCTGGACAGCCATCTGTCAGGGATGCTTTGACCTTGGATTCCTGCATTGAGCAGGGGGTTGGACTCTATGGCCTTGTAGGCCCCTTTCAACTCTACTATTCTATGATTCTATTATTCTAAAAATAAAGGGTTGATCAAAGACTATTCTCAACAGTGGGTCGAGGAAGCAGATCTTGTCTCAAGCAATGTCTCTAGTGAGCAGGATGTGGAATCCTTGCAAGATCCCTGGGAAGATGTTGTTCCTATCTTCAAAAAGGGCAAGAAGGAGGAACCAGGGAACTACAGACCAGTCAGTCTGACATCAATCCCTGGGAAATTTTTGGAGCAGATCATTAAGAAGTCAGTCTGCAAGCACCTTGAAAACAATGCAGTGATTACTTGAAGCCAGCACGGATTTGTCAAGAACAAATCCTGCCAGACTAATCTGATCTCATTTTTTGATTGGGTAACCTCCCTTGTGGACTGTGGGAATGCTGTGGACATAATATATCTGGACTTCAGCAAAGCTTTCGACAAAGTGCCTCATGATCTCCTGATTAGCAAGCTAGCTAAAAGTGGGCTAGATGGAACAACTATCAGGTGGATCCACAGCTGGCTACAGAATCGGACTCAAAGGGCCGGTTCATACAACCTGGGCAGGGAGCAGGGGAGGCACCACAGGGCTGTATGCTGGGGTCCCGCAGGGCGCCGCAGACAACCTGCACCCCACACAAGTGGGCAGACCGCAGTGGAGCCGGCAGTCCCAGCACCGCAATATGGGCCTCCCGGCGCTAGGGGGCGGGCAGCTCAGGATGCCCAGCGGGGCCGTTTGCCCCTACAGGCCGGAGTGGCCGCAGTTCCGGCCGCTCTGGGCTGCCGCCTCTGTGCGGCCACGGGAGGACCCCGCAGGACGGCCGCCTGCTGTTCGCACGGCAGGGCCACCACACGCGGTAGGGGCTTACCCCTCTACCGCCCATGGTGACTTTCCGTGCTTCCCACGCACAGCCGTCCCGCAGGGGCGCCCCTGGCAGCCATTCACACGACACAGGAATCACGGTGGGCTTCTGCTCCCCCGCGGTTCCCATGTCGTGTGAACCGGCCCAAAGAGTGCTTCCCAATGGTACCTTCTCAAACTGGGGAGAGGTAACAAGCGGGGTACTGCATTCTGTTCTTGACTCCCAGCTGAGCAGGAGCACAGGAGAGAGGTGCCAGCTGTTTTCGGGGCTGTGATAAGGAAGCAGGCTCCCAGAGAGCGAGCGAACAGAGCGAGCAAACAGGAGTTTGGCAGCGGAGGTCAAGGGGGAGGTCCCTAAGAAATTTTCTAGAAAGGCAGAAACATAAAAGGAACAGAGAAATATGGAAGGAAAGGAATCTGCAGTCGTGATGACCTGCAATGTGTGTGCAATGTTTGTTTTCCCTGCTGGAGATCAACATGGCCTACACGTGCAACAAGTGCAAGCTGGTTACGCTGTTGGAAGAAAAGGTCAGAGGACTGGAGCAGCAAGTGTCAACCCTCAGGAGTATAAGAGAAAGTGAAGAGTTAAAAAAAAAACGGTGGATCTACAGCAGCAAAGCGTAGAACAGGAGCCAGAAGGGCAACGGCAGGATGAGGCGGAGGCGAAGACTGCTGAGGCAAGGGAAAATAATGTAGGGGGAACTCCCTGGAAAAGGGTGACTGTTAGGAGCAGAAGAACTAGAAGACATTCTGCGCCTGTGGAAGCAGTGGAGCTATGGAACCGCTTCCAGGTACTTGAGGACGAGAGTAGAGGACAGCCTGCAGAGGACGAATTACCGGGCACCCAACGTGACAGCGAGCAAGAGGCTGAGGGTCAGTCAAGTGGAGGCAATCAAACCAAGCCCTACAGCAAGAGGAAGAGAAGAGTACTCCTAGTGGGAGACTCCCTCCTGCGGGGGATCGAAGCCAAAGTATGTCGCGAAGACCCATGGACTCGCCAGGTGTGCTGTCTCCCCGGGGCACGGATTAAGGATGTGACAGAGCAGCTGCCGAGGCTCATACAGCCCACCGACACATACCCCTTTCTTCTCTTCCACGTGGGTACAAATGATACTGCAAAGTGGAGTTACAAAGAAATCAAGGCAGACTTTGAAGAGCTGGGAAGGGAACTCAAGAACTTCAGGGCCCAGATAGTATTCTCATCCATCCTTCCAGTACTTGGAAGAGGCATAGAAAGGGAAAGAAAAATACTCTGAGTGAATGACTGGCTACGAAGGTGGTGCCGACGTGAGGGATTTGGATTCTGGGACCACGGGCTACACTTCCTAGAAGATGGACTGCTGGCAAAGGATGGATTGCACCTCCCAAGGACTGGGAAGAATGTGTTTGGACACAGCATGAGGAACTCATCAGGAGGGCTTTAAACTGAATCCAACAGGGGAGGGAGACATAAACTCGGGGGTACCAATGGAAGAAGGCCTCTGTGCCACAATGGAGAGAACAGCTCCAGCGGTGCCCATTGATAGTCTACCACAAAATGTAGGGGAAAAGTCGGACTATAAAGCACATAGTCTTCGATGTCTCTATACTAATGTCCAGAGTATGGGCAACAAACAAGACGAACTTGAACTCTTGATACATGAGGGCAAGTACGACTTGATAGGGATAATTGAAACCTGGTGGGATGACTCCCATGACTGGAATACAGCAATTGAAGGGTATAACTTGTTCAAAAGGAACAGAAGCAACAGAAAGGGAGGTAGGAGTTGCAGCTGTATGTTAAAATACGTATTTCTGCACAGAGATACAGGAAGAGGAGCTTGGCAGCCCCATTGAGAGCATCTGGGTTAAAATAAAGGGGGCAAAGAATAAAACGAACATGGTGGTTGGAGTCTACTACCGACCACCCAATCAAGGAGAAGACGAGGATGAAACTTTTGAAAAGCAATTTGCCATTGTTTCAAGGAAGCACGATGTGGTAGTAATGGGGGACTTCAATTTCCCTGATATCTGTTGGGAGACTTATTCAGCCAAACATGGCCCCTCCAAGAAATTCCTGAGTTGTGCTGCTGATAACTTCCTCCTACAGAAAGTGGAGGAAGGAACTAGAGGATCGGCTATCTTTGACCTGATTCTAACCAACAGAGACGAGTTAGTGGATAAAGTGGCAGTTTCGGGAACTCTGGGGGAAAGTGACCATGTTATACTTGAGTTCTTGATTCTAACGGAAGCAAAAGCTGAGTGTAGCCAAACACGTACCCTGGATTTTAGGAAAGCCAATTTTAACAAACTCAGAACAATGATTAGTAAGATCCCATGGCAAGCGACTCTCATGAGAAAGGGAGCCCAGGAGGGGTGGGAGTTTTTAAAAAAGGAAATTTTAAAGGCAGAATTGCAAACAATTCCCACAAGGAAAAATGGCAGAGGGCAACAGAAGAAGCCAATGTAGCTTTACAATAAACTCAAAGATGACCTGGAAACAAAAAAGGACACGTATAGGAAGTGGAAGGAAGGACAGGCTACAAGGGAAGAGTACAGGCAGGTAGCACAGAACTGGAGGAATAGTGTCAGGAAGGCTAAAGCTGAGAATGAGCTAAGGTTAGCGAGGAATGCTAAAAACAACAAGAAAGCTTTCTTCAGATACATGCATAGTAAAAGACAGAGGAAAGAAATGGTGGTTCAACTACGCAATGAGGATGGCAAATTGATAACAGAAGACAAAGAAAAGGCGGAAGTGTTCAATTCCGACTTTGGCTCGGTCTTCTCCCAAAAGAGGGTCTATGACCCCCCTGGCAAACCTGAAGTGCAGACTGAAGGGGCAGGATTGCAGCTTGAGATTGATAGGCAAATGGTCAAGGAGCACCTGATTACTCTGAACGAGTTGAAATCTCCAGGGCCTGACGAGCTACATCCTAGAGTAATAAAGGAACTGGCAGAAGAACTCTCAGAACCACTGTCTATTATCTTTGAGAAATCATGGAGGACAGGTGAAGTGCCAGATGACTGGAGGAGGGCAAATGTTGTTCCCATCTTCAAAAAGGGCAAGGAGGAGGAACCTGGGAACTATAGGCCAGTCAGTCTGACATCAATCCCTGGGAAAATTTTTGAGCAGATTACAGTCATGCCTTGGATTGAGAGCATAATTCGTTCCAGAAACGTGTTTGTAATCCAAAACACTCTTATATCAAAACGAAATCCCCCCCGAAAAAAATTTGTACAGAGATTTTTAATTTAAGCTGTACTACAGTACTTGTATTGCAAGACGTCGCTTGTATATCAAGTCAAAAAAAGTTAAATAAATATTTAAACATTTGTTTGTCTTGCAAAACGCTCTCAAACCAAGTTACTTGCAATCCAAGGTATTACTGTATAAAGAAGTCAGTCTGCAAGCACCTTTATTTATTTATTATTTTATTTATATTTATACCCCGCCTTTTTTCCTTCAAGGAACCCAAGGCGGCTTACATAATCCTCCTCCTCTCCATTTTATCCTCACAACAACCGTGAGGTAGGTTAGGCTGAGAGTCAGTGACTGACCCAAAGTCACCCAGTGGGTTTCATGGCCGAGCGGCAATGCAGCAATGCATTGCAGTGAAAGCAATGCAGTGATTACTACAAGCCAGCATGGATTTGTCAAGAACAAATCCTGCCAGACTAATCCGATCTCAGTTTTTGATCGGGTAACCTCCCTTGTGGACTGTGGGAATGCTGTAGACATCATATATCTGGACTTCAGCAAAGCTTTCGACAAAGTGCCTCATGATCTCCTGATTAGCAAGCTAGCTAAAAGTGGGCTAGATGGAACAACTATCAGGTGGATCCACAATTGGCTACAGAATCGGACTCAAAGAGTGCTTATCAATGGTTCCTTCTCAAACTGGGGAGAGGTAACGAGTGGGGTACCACAAGGCTCGGTCATGGGCCCAGTGCTCTTCAACGTTTTTATTAATGAATTGGATGAAGAGGTACAGGGAATGCTTATCAAATTTGCAGATGACACAAAGTTGGGTGGAACAGCTAATACTCTGGAAGACAGAAACAAAATTCAAAGCGATCTCGATAGGCTGGAGCACTGGGCTGAAAACAACAGAATGAAATTTAATAGGGATAAATGCCAAGTGCTGCACCTAGGGAAAGGAAACCAAATGCAGAGTTACAGAATGGGGGACACTTGGCTCAACAATACTACAAGTGAGAAGGATCTTGGAATTGTTGTAGATCACAAACTGAGTATGAGCCAGCAATGCGATGTGGCTGCAAAGAAAGCAAATGCTATTTTGGGCTGCATTAATAGAAGTATAGCTTCCAAATTGCGTGAAGTGATAATTCCCCTTTACTCAGCACTGGTTAGGCCCCATCTTGAGTACTGCGTCCAGTTCTGGGCACGACACTTTCAGAAGGACGTAGACAAACTGGAGAGGGTTCAGAGGAGGGCAACAATGATAAAGGGACTGGAAACAAGGCCCTATGAGGAGAGACTAAAAGAACTGGGCATGTTTAGCCTACAGAAGAGGAGACTGAGGGGAGATACGATCACACTCTTCCAGTACTTGAAGGGATGTCACACAGAGGAGGGCCAGGATCTCTTCTCGATCATCCCAGTTTGCAGGACACGGAATAATGGGCTCAAGTTACAGGAACCTAGATTCCACCTAAACATCAGGAAAAATTTCCTGACTGTCAGAGCAATAAGACAATGGAATCAACTACCTAGGGAGGTGGTGGGCTCTTCCACTCTGGAGGCATTCAAGGTGCGGCTGGACAGCCATCTGTCAGGGATGCTTTGACCTGGATTCCTGCACTGAACAGGGGGTTGGACTCGATGGCCTTGTAGGCCCCTTCCAACTCTACTTTTCTATGATTCTATGAGGGCTCTGCTCCTGGGCCCAGTGCTCTTCAACATTTTTATTAATAACTTGGATAAGGAGGTGCAGGGAATGCTTATCAAATTTGCAGAGGACACAAAATTGGGTGGAACAGCTAATACTCTGGAAGACAGAAACAAAATTCAAAGTGATCTCGATAGGCTAGAGCGCTGGGTTGAAAACAACAGAATGAAATTAAACAGGGATAAATGCCAAGTGCTGCACCTAGGAAAAAGAAACCAAGTGCACAGTTACAGGAAGGGGGATACTTGGCTCTATGCAGGCGTATAGAATATTTGTACTATGATGGCGTAAGAGCACATGCCATTGTTACATTTAGTGACCAGGGCATAGCTAGTTTTATTTATAGAGCAACAGAGGTGTTTTTAGTAAGTAGTTTAGTTTTCATACGTTTTTTTAAAAAATCAGGCCCTAACCCCTTTGGCTCCTTTACTCAATGCTCCAGTCAGGAAATCCAGTGATAATGGATTCCTCAACCTTTGAACAGGCTCCTGAATTACAGACAGCCTGGCTCTCTCTTGCCAGTCGTTAATGTGTACAAGGCAAAAGTGTTGTCAGTACAAATTTATGACGCAGAAATCTGGGGATTTTCCAATGGCAAGGAAATAGAAAGGATCCAAAATCACTTCTTACATATGATTTTAAAGGTGGCACTGTGGCGTAACCCCACAATTCAGTTCCCTGGTGTATGTCTGCTTTAGTATTTTAATTTTTAGTATTTTAATTTAATTTTAATGTAAAGCTTTCTTTCTAACGTTTGTTTGTTTTAATGTTTGTTTTCTTTTGTTTGAAATGGTCGGAAGACTTATTCAATGAAGCTATTTATTTATTCATCCTGATAGGGGAGTTGCTCCAGCCTCTTCATCACTTCAGTTGCTCTTCTCTGCACCTTTTCCAACTCCACAATATCCCTCTTTAGGTACAGTGGCCAGTATTCCAAGTGTGGTTGCACCATAGATTTGTATAATGGCAGGATGATCTTGGCAATTTTATTTTCAATTCCTTTCCTAATTGTGCCTAACATGGAGTTTGCGTTTTTCACAGCAGCCGCACAATGGGTCAACATTTTCAATGAGCTATTTGCCTCAACCCCAAGATCTCTTTCTTGGTCAGTCATTGCTAGCTCAGATTTCATCAGCGTATATGTGAAGCTGGGATTTTTTGCCCCAATTTGCATCACTTTACATTTGCTTACAGTGAACTTAAAGTCCCTAAACTGTTTGGGGCAAGGTTATCTGAAGGAATGCCTCATCCCATACGTGCCTGCCCGGACCGTGAGATCTTCTTTGGAGGCCCTTCTCAGAGTGCCCCCGCCAAAAGAAGCTAGAAGGGTGGCTACTAGGGGAAGGGCCTTCTCAGCTGTGGCCCCCCATTTTGGAATCAGCTCCCCAAAGAGGTGCGCTTGGCGCCTACCCTCTATTCTTTCAGGCGCCAGGTGAAGACCTTTTTATTTGCCCAACATTTTAATGGTTGGTTTTATTCATGTTATTACCGCCACTGTACCTCTGGATTGAATTTATTTTGGCCGCTTGGTTTTTATTATGTTACATTTTAATATGTCTGTGTTTTTATATTCTTACTGTTGATGTTTTTGTTTTAGTGTTGCTTTGTTTTGTAAACCGCCCAGGGAGCCTTTTGGCTGATGGGCGGTGAATAAATATATTAAATAAATAAAACTGCATTTGCCATTTTGAAGCCCATTCTTCCAGTTTGGAGAGATCCTTTTGGAGCTCTCCGCAATCCCTTTTTGTTTTCACCGCCCTAAATAATTTGGTGTCATCAGCAAACTTGGCCACTTCACTGCTCACTCCTGATTCCAGATCATGTATGAATAAGTTGAAAAGCAATGGTCCCAATACAGATCCCTGTGGGAGCCCACCGTTTCCATCCCTCCATTGGGAGAATTTTCCATCTATTCTTACCCGCTGCTTCCTGTTCTTCAACCAGTTACTGATCCCTAAGAGGGCCTACCCTCTTATTCCGTGACTGCTAAGTTTGCTCAGGAGTCTTTGGCGAGGGACTTTGCCAGAAGCCTTTTGGGGTGGAAGTCCATCACCCTGCTCCCCCTGATACAATAGGGATAAGAATGAGGCTTCTCCCTTATGAATTGTCATCCTTTTTTCCTCCACTAGGCAACATCTTGCTCGTATATATGTTGTTTCTCACTAAGATCATCTAGTGCAGGTTAATTAGAAGTAAAGCATTTCCTGTTGATGCATTTCCTGTTGCCTGGCTCAGTGGAAGCCAGCTTCACTGGAAGCTGCCTTCTACGAAGTCTGGCCACTAGTCTACCCGGCCCGGCGCTGTTGACACTGACCGGCACCCGGGGCTCCCCGGGGCTCCCGGCAGCAGTTTTTCCTGCCCTACCTGGAGATGCTGCTGGGGATTGAACCTGGGAGCCTCTGCAAGGAAAGCGGGGGCTCTGCCACTGGGCTGTGGCTCCAGCAACTTCCTCCCCTGCCCATCCCTAATCTTAATACACCTCCTTCATTTGGAAGCTGGGGCTTGACCATACTAAGAATTTCCCCACGTGCCGAACTCCTTTGTTCATGCTACATGCTTTGACCAAAGGGGAAACAGGCTGTATTTGCTCCATGGTGACTCCAGGGAGTCGGCTGGTAGCTGCCCCTTGCCAGGAAAAAGCCCACGGATTTTGGACTTCACCTCTCTCAAAATCTAAGGTGCGCTGCAGGACGGCAGCAGCAGTAAGACAGAATCAACCGACACAGGAGGCTGTGCACTGCGACTGTGTGCATCACTCCAAACCACAATAAACGAACGAAGCAGACGCTGCATGCCGAGACACGTCACATTTTAAAAGCTGTTTGTTTATAAAAATGGTCTTTTAATATTTATATACTGGATGCACAATTGCTGGTTGTTTATTGTGATTTGGAATAAGGAAGAGGAAAAACTGCAGACTGGCTCACCCTGCAGGGCCGCTGGTTTCGTCACATGCAGATCTGGCCACGGCAGCCCCTGCTTTAGTGACATCACATCTTGACTACATCAACATCCTCTCAACCAGGGGTGGGGAACTGGAGCCCTTTCAGACAGTGCCATACAACTCCCAGCATGCCTGACCACTGACCATGCTAGCTGGACCTGATGGGACCTGGAGTCCAGCAACATCTGGAGGGCCGCAGCCTCCACGTCGCGGCCCTAAAGCCTCGGGAGCCACCAACTGGGCCAGGCTGCTCGTGGCGCCTGCTGACTCCCGTGCCGAGCCGCTCTCCTGCCTGCCCAGCTGCCTCTGGGCCCAAATCAATGTGCAGATGAGGAAAGCCTTCTGCAGCTTAGGGCTAGGATGGAACTCTCGCCGATGTCACCCCACCATTTTACGTCGATGTTGAAAAGCACAGGAGCCACACAGGAATCCCAAGGCCTCCTAGAGGTCAGGGGCGGGCAACGTCTAGCCTTGCAGATGTCACTGGATGGCACCTCTTATCATCCACCAGAGCCCCTGGGCCAGTGGGAGTTGCAGCCCACCAGCATCTGCGTTGCCTCTAGGCCAACGGGTTGAAGGGTCACCCTCAGGCCCACCAGGAGCAACCAGAGACCCCTCGAACGCAGCACACTCCAGCCCTGTCCCTGTGAAGCAGCTCAGAACACCGCCACCCTTCACATTCCACACCACTGAGAGGTCCAGGAGAATCAAGGTCCAGGTCACACTCTGCACAAGCTGTTTACTAGAGCGGCTAAGGCAGTCTGCTCCAGATCCAGGCTGAGATGCAGACCGTCCATTTCACCCAAAGAAACCTGGGGCTGGTTTGCCACAGTGTGACAAGGCACCTTTCCTAATAATGGCACATGAGAAACGGGATGGTCCTTCTTTCCGTTGAGGCGGCGGCGGCGGGGGGCTTTTTAAAGCAAAGGGTGCAGCACAAATGGCACCCCTAGCACGACTGCAATGAGGCCTTTTGTGGCTTTTACAGAGTGTGGAGGGGGGACCTTATCTGCCACATGCCCCACTTGAGGATCTGGCTGACCACTGCCGAAGACAGAATGCTGGGCCCACCTTGGCTGGATCCAGAAACAAAAATCAACAGGAAAAGCAGGCAGCAGGAAATTCCACATGCAAAGAGAGGAGGGCGCTGCAGAGCCGGCCCCAATGTCAATCAAAGAGAGCACAAGGGGGGAGGGGTGACAGCAGCAAAGGAGGGCTCCACCGCCACGCAATCCCCAAAGCACAGCTGGAGGACTCCAGCCGCAGGCCCCGAAGGCGCCACACTGAGCCCTGGCCAGACTGGGGGGGGGGGGGCCTCAGAGGTTGCCTCTCCCACCTACCGGGCTGCTCGCCACATGGCCCGCTTCTCCGCTTCCAGGGCCCGCCGCTCTGCTGGGGACGGCTCCTTCTTCTCCTGGGCGCTGAGGAGCTCCGGGCTGTGCACGCGGAGGCGCTCCTGATGCCGCCGCTCTGCTTTTGCCGTCCTGACCGGCGCACCCAAATCCCCGCCTCGGGGGTAAGCTGGGCTCAGCCTGGGAAAGAGGGAAGGACATTCAGACTGGCCCAGGCCTCCCTCCTGCCATGCGCTGCGCCCCCTTCCTCTCCCCCTTACCCAGCCATAGATGTGGGGCGCTGCTCCAGCCCTGGGCCCTCCTCGAGGGGGCTCCTCTGCGAGCCATTGTGCCTGTCGGGCTCCGGGAACCTAGCAAAGCACAGAGAGCTGTCAGCTGTGGCCCAAAGGTGAGGCCTTAGCAGGCAGGGGATGCCCTTCCACAGAACCAGGGCCGAGGGTCTCCCGGGCCTCTGTCTGATTGCTTCTGAAGCCCAGAAGATTCAGCATCCCCAGAACCTCCAGTTTAACTTGAGAAGAGGAATACACCTGCCTGAGGGCTGCAGAAGGAAGCTCAAAAGCCGCACCAGGTGGAACCCCCAAGCGTCAGAACGGGCTCCTAGCGGCCTGCTTGGCTCCGCCCCCCCAGCCCCCCCACCACTCCCAGCCTCCCCACTTCTTTCCCTCCACCCATTTGTGCCAAAACAGTATTTGAAAACTGCATTTTGGAATGGGCAGAATTGATGCAAGTTATATGGGAGCCTCTGGACATGAGGAGGAATTCTGGGCCACGTTCTGGGGCGCAGCCTCCCTGAACCTGGTGTGCCGCCCCCACCCCAGATATGCTGCAGTACAAGTCTGAGCATTCCTGACCATTGGCCGGGGCTGATGGCAGCTGAAGTCCAGAACGTCTGGAGGGCAGCGGGCTGGAGAAGGCACAGCGGCAAGCACAGCCGTGCTGGTGCCAACGTCAACAGAAGGTGTGCGCTGCTGAGGGCAGCTGCCCGCTCCAGGCCGAGGACTGATCCGGCACCACAGCCTGGCCTGGGCAAGAAAGGAAGGCAGGCAGGAGGCGGGAGCTCACCAAGCCGCCGCTGGGGACAACTCCCTCCTCCCGTCCAGCTTCTCGACTCTGTACTCGACTCCCTCGATGAAGATGCTGGATGGGACACTCGCGTCTGGGGGGTGCCTTCTCACATCCGCCTCCTCCTCCTCTGCCTCCTCCTCCTCCTCCTCCAGCAGCTGGGCTCGCTTCTGCTGCAGTTTGCGAGCTGTCCAAACAAGAAAGGGCTTGGTGGAACCTGGCGGCTGCTTCCGCTCCCCCGGAACAAAAGGACACTTGGCTCCTGCAGGAGGCAGTCGGATTGCTCGGGGGCAAGCCAAGAGGCCTCCAGATGGGCATGGCCTTTTCGGATCCCAAGATGAACAAGCGAAGAAGCCTGAGTGAAGAGTCCGGACTGAACCATGTGGCCATTTGCGCGACTTCCCTGCCAGCTCTTGGCTTTGGGAGGCTCCACCTCCCCAGGGAAGGCGGCCGGATCTCTCTGCATTTCACTCGTGCTGCCACAGCTCCACGTTGGAATGCAAGAGTGGCGCCGCCAGGTCAGGCCCAAAGCCTCTCTAGGACCAGCATCCTCATCCCACGGTGGCCAACCAGACGTCTCTGGAAACCCCACATGCAGGACAGGAGGGCAAGAGCCTTTTCCCACCATTGTTCCCCGGGAGGGACCAGGATTCAGAGGCACCTGGACTCTGATGCTGGAGGCCGCACAGAGCCATCAGGACTAGCCACTGATAGCCTGATCCTCCTCCAGGAACCGGTCTAATCCCCTTTTGAAGCCGTCCAAGTTGGTGGCCGCTACTACATCTTGTGGTGGCAGATTCTGTTGCTTAACTCTGCACCGTGTGAACAAGTCCCCGCTTTTGTGTCCTGAACCTCCCACCACTCAGCTTCATGGGATGACCCCGTCCGGCCTTATGGTTAGGAGAGAGGGTCAGTTCACTGCCTATCCATTTTCTCTACCCCAGGCATAATTTTATACACTACTATCGTGTCTCCCCTTGCTTGCTTTTCCTAAGCTAAAAAAGCCTGAAACTTCTCCTCACAGGGAAGTCGCTCCAGCTCCCTGGTCATTTTGCTTGCCCCTTTTCCAGCTCTACAATAACGTTTTTGACTTGCAATGACCATAACTGTACACAATATTTCAAGTGTGGTTGTGCCACATTTTTGAATAAAAACGTTAGGGACATTGGAAGCTGCCGTATGCCGAGTCAGGCCCTCGGTCCATCTCCAGAAGCAACACTGTTGTCAACACTGATGGGCAGCCGTGGCTCAAGCGGGATTCCTTCCCAGCCCCACCACCCGGCGATCCAGGGGCTGGACCTGGGACCTTCTGCGTGCCAGGCCGGGGCTCTGCCAGCGGACCACGACCCCTCTGGCGCAGTGAGTGATACTGGCAGTCTTGTTTTAAATTCCTTTCCTAACGGTCCCCACCATGCAATCTGCCTTTTGCACAGCCGCCGCACACAGGGCCAGCGTTTTCATCGAGCTGTCCACCACGACCCCAAGATCTCTTTCTTGGTCAGCCACGGCTAGCTCAGATCCCATCAACAGTGCCTGCACGGGGCTCGGCCTGCAGGAGGCCCCAGAGGAGAGGCCAGGATCTCTTCTCCACCAGCCCAGACTAGTGCAGCACACGGAATAACGGGCTCAAGTCACACGAAGCCAGATTCCGCCTGAACACCAGGAAAAACTTCCTGACTGTTAGAGCAACACGACAGTGGAACCAACGACTTAGGGAGGGGGTGGGCTCTCCCACACCGGAGGCATTCACGGTGCAGCTGGACAGCCATCTGTCGGAGACGCTTTGACTTGGGTTCCTGCATTGAACAGGCGGTTGGACTCGATAGCCTTGTAGGCCCCTTCCAACTCTACTATTCTAGATTCTTATGGTGCCATATAAGCAAACAAACCATCTGCGTCAAGCCTGTCGCGCTGGGAGGGAGCAGGGGGATCGCACACACGCACACACACACACACTGCGGGTGCAGCTCCTTCCAGCCAGTCAGCTGGCAGCGGTTGGCAGAGTGGCAGCAGAGGGGCCAAGGCAGGCACAGCTCCGGGTCAGGACTCTGAGACCTCTTCTGTTCTGGGACACAAGAGTCTGGGGGGCGAGGGAGGGAAATCTCCCAGCACAGACTGAGGACAGGAAGCACCCCTGAGAGCAGGCAGCTCACAGAGCCCTGGGGGCAGAAGAGGCCCACGGGACAAAGAGGGGCCCAGCTCCAGCAGGGTGGACAGCGGGCCCAGGGGAAGCCTCGTTTCCCCCTCTCCTGCGGGCCATGGGGAGACCACCCTGGGCTAGCCCCGTGCAGAGGCAGCTGCCTTCCCGGCCCAACAGACCTTCCTCCTCCTTCATTTTCTTCAGGTCGTCTTCGCCAACCAGAGACACCCGCTTGGGGGGCTTCTCCACAGGCTGCTGCTTCAGCTCCACCTCGAAGTACTTCTGCCTTTCGCGGAAGGATCGCTGTTCCGGGCTGTGCAGAGCCCTCAGCAGCGGTGTCTGTTGGGGCGGCAGCAAGAGAGCTCCATGGAGATCAGCCCCACCCCAGGCCCCCATTCCCTGAAGACGGCCCCGCCAGGCTGAGACCCCCCAATTTACCTCAGAAGGGGCCGGAGACGCCTCTGTGTCCTCCTGGCTCGGCGGGTCCTGAGGGAAGGGAAGGGAGGCAAGTGCCGTGACTGCAGGGTCTCTGCCCGCCCAACTGCCAAGGCCCCCTGCAAAAGCCCCCTCCCCTCCCCTCGCCCCGGCTCACCTCCAACTCCAGCAGCAGATGTGGAACAGGAACCGCTGCAAAAGCCTTATAGGCCTGCTTGGCACTGATGGGGATTCCGTCTGGTGAGGGGGGCCTGGGAGAGCGAGGCTGCGGGGAAGCGGGCACTGGGTCAAAGCACGCAAGTGCCGGCGAGGGGGCGGAGTGGGCAGGAGGGAGCCCCAGAGGGGGCGCCGACCAAAGCAGCAGCCGTCTCGGTGCTCGCGGCGGCGCAAACAAGGCCACCTCCCACCCACCCACCCACCCCGCACTGCTGGTAGCCCTCCAGGAGCACAGCAGCACCCCCCGCTCTCACCCCCCCTGCGGCCTGCCCACCAGTGTGGGGGGCCCAACAAGGCAGGGGAGGGGGGAGGCATCCATAGCGACTTACAGAGCTGTGGCTGCTGGAGCATCGCTCAGGCTGCTGGAATGGGTTGGGACTGTCCCGGCCTTCAGAGGGAGCGGCGGGAGCCTGGGCCGGACGTAAGCGAGAGATGGGCTGGATCGTGCCTGGCTTGGTCTGCATACGTGGGGGGGGGGGGGACATGTCAGCTAGCTGGACCAACAGATCTCCATAATTCCCAGGGGAAAGACTTGCCAGGAAGTGGCCGGAAGCCACACCGGGGGGGGGGGGGGCGAAACCAGGCCCAGCCACACACACAAGGCCCAAAGAGCACAAAGGGACTCACCGACTTGCTCTCGTCGTGCGCAGGAATGAAATGGACAGAAGCCTGAAAGCAGGAAGTCAGGGAAATCAGAGCAGGACGGCACTGCTAAGGCCATTGCCCCACAGGGACCCTCCAAGCCTGGCCCCGGGCCCCCAAGCAACTCCCACCATGCACCCCCCCCCACACACACACACAGAGCTCAACAGCCACAAGCCCCTCCCGCCTCACACGGCATCGCGCTCCTACTGACGGTACAGAGCCCCCCGGGCGTCCCCCCGCACCCAACTCCGGGGACAGCTGACCCCACACAGCAGGCTGGGCCTCCTCCCGACGCAGCTCCCTCGCCTCGCCCCGCCAGGCCCGCCCACAGCCGGCGGCCGCTCCTGACAGAAGCTCTCCAGAAGGCCAGTCCGGAAGCAGCAGCAGCGCCGGGGAGGGAGACGAGCCCCTCCAAGCCCCTCCCCACAACGAGCCCACGAGGCCAGGCTGGCAACGCAGAGCGGGGGCACGCCGAGGCGGCACTCACGGAGCGGGTCTCTCTGCCCACCAGGTGGGCGGGCCGGGGGGCGGCACGTGGCTGGTGCGTGGCCAGGGCCAGAGAGGGAGGGGGAGAGAGGGGGAGAGAGAGAGAGACAGACAGACAGAGACAGACAGAGAGAGACAGAGAGAGAGGCTGACTGACCAGCAAGAGAGGCAAAGGCCGAGCCCCCTGCCCACCCCCCAAAGAGCGCCACTCACCTGCTGGCTGCCAGGGGAGTCTCGCCACACGGCTCCCAGTTCGGCTTCTCCTGCTGGGGTCTGAAACACAGGGGGAGGCAGCCCCTCATCACCCACCCCTCAAGCACCGTGCCAGTGTGGAAGAGGGCCCTCTCAAGTCCCCCGCCCCAGCAAGGGAAGCCGGGCCAGCCGCCAGCACCTCCTCGCCCGGGCTACGGCCTTGGCAGCCGGCAGGGTGCTCCCGCAGGAGCTGCCTTTCCCGAGGGGCCGGGCCCCTGGACCGCCAGCTCCGGGGGGCTATTCAAGCAGAGGCCCTGCCCACCCTGCTCCACTGGGGACAGGGCATCTCAGGGACGCCCTGCCTTTGAAGCGGTTCCCTGCCGCCTCTCCGGGAAGCACGGGCAGGCCCCTGCTGGCCACAAACTTGCTGCCCTCCAACCAACGCCCAGTAAGCCCAGGAGCCAGCCCCCGTGGGGCCCGACATTCTCTGCAGCCTCTTCACCGGCAGGCAGGCAGGCCTGAACACCCATCCGTCGGCTGGAATGCTCCAGCGGCTCCAAACCAGAGCATCCCTTCCACAGCTTGGCAATCTCTCTCAGCTCATGCCAAAAAGCCCCCGCCGACCCCCCTCAGCTGAAAAGGCATCTATCTGTACACACCATTTCCACGGTTGTGATTCTGCACAAGTGCAGGGGAACACGGCACTCCACTTCCTGATGAATTCTGCCTTTCCTTTATAAAAAAAGGAAGTTCCTAGCCCTCATGGCTGCACAGAGATACATTTGAAACCCTGCTAAAACTTTAGAAGCCAGAAGACTTCCTAAAGCAGATTTTCAATATTGTATACGTGTGTATGTTGTGTGTGTGTGTGTGTGTGTGTGTGTGTGTCCCATCCCAACAAGCAGAATCAGTTATGCCAAACAGAAGTTGCATACCAATGAAAATGTATGTGTATTACAGAACGCCTCCTTTCTTGGACACAGTTGCAAAATGTTTAGATTATTTAGAGTGTAATTATAATTTTCATCTGGCTTTCCTGTCCCAAGAACACACAAAGTGGCTTATAGTTTAGGTGGGCACTTGGCTTTCAGCAGCTTTTAATAGACCATAGAAGATTTTAGCTCTGCTCATTTTAATCTTGTTATTGCTGTACTGGTGGTGTTTTGGCAGGTTTTGTTGTGTCACATAAACTGTTTTAGGGGGCCTTGTTAGAGGTATACAAGTACTTCAAAATGAAATAAAAATTAACACAATTAAAACACACACACACACACACACACACACCATCATCAGAAGTAAAACGATCAGAAACAACAGCAAATAAGACAAAATCCAGATCAGCAAGTTAATAGCCAAGCACAGCGTAACAGCAGAAAATCTCACCACCCAAAGGCACACGGAGACAGACGACGTCTTCAGCCAGTGGCTAAATCCTAGGAGAGGCGAGGCCCCCCCCAGCCCCCCCCCCCGGGATCTCTCACCGGTTACAGCACAGCGTCCTGCGCACATCGGCCCCGCCGGGGTCCCCCAGAGGCCAAACCCAGACGGTGAAGTGCTCCAGCTGGAGGTGCCGTGCCTGCCCCACGGCGTGTGCACTGGGGCTCCACGCACAGCACGGCGGCCGAGGCACACTCAGGCAAGACGTGCAGATGGGCAGGAGCCCAGACACGAGCCACGCGCCCCCTCCCCCCCCACACTGCCCCACATTCGGCCCGGACCCCGGCCGGGCAGCCCCAGAACACGCAGGCGGGCACAGGCGGGCCACGCTCAGCCTGGCGGCATGCAGCGGCAGCAACACAGCACGGCACGGCACTCCGGTGGCTGGCCAGCCACGTCGCTTGCCTTGGCATAGAGGCTGGTCTTCAGCACTCCGCCCCGGCCGTAGCCCAGGGGGGGCCCCCCCAAGCACGCCTGGCCCTGCCGATTCGCCACCACAAAGGGGTTGGCACTGAAGGGGATGGGCTGGGAGTCCACCGAGCTCTGCTCCTCTGCGGGCTGCGGCAGGGAGGGCCGGGCCCCCTGCCACAGAAAGAGGGACGCCGCTGCTCGCCGGGCCCGAGTCCGAGCGGGGGGCTGCCGGCAGGGGAAGCACCTGCGAGCCCCCTTCCATTTCACAATGGGGAAGCTGAGGAGGAGAGACATAGGGGGGCAGCGGTCAGAGGACCACGGGCGGAAGGGCGTGTCTGGCTCCCTGGCTCAGAGGAACAGCAGCTCCTGACCGTTGGCACCCGAGCCATCCATACGAATTCCAGAAGCCCGCAGACCTGACAGGGCGTGGAGATGTCCACCAAGGCTCCTGCGGCAGGCTCAAGTGTCCCACGCCCGAGGGCGCACCCTCCCCGCCCCACCTCGCAACACAGAGGCCGGGCAGGCAAGACACTCTGCCAGGGCCCCGGTTAATCGGAGGGCGCCAAAGAACGCTGCGAACACCCGCCCGCCCACCCACCCACCTCACTAGGCTCAGAAAGGCCCGGTCACACCCACCGCCACAGCCGCTCACACGGGCGGTGCTGCGGGGACGCGAACCCAAGCACAGCCGCCACTCACTCACTCAGCCGCCCTGCGCACACTCAAAGGGCCCGAAAGATCCACCCACCCACCCATCAATCCCGGTTCCACTGCAGGAAGGGAGCAAGGAGGCGGCCGCAGCGGCTCTCAGGCAGAGGGAAACCAGGGAGGGCCTCAGGAGACGCCTCCGAGAGGGATGCCGGACGGGGGAGCCAAGCCCCCGCCCCCAGCCTGGGAAAGCTGCTGGAACCTGCTCCCACCGCGGCCACCTGGGGATCCAGCCAGCTGCACACAGAGGCGGCCGCCAGCCCCGCCACGCGTCAGCGCCCCGCCTTGCCCGCCCACCTGCTGCTGCACCTGCGGCCACAGGGCAGGCCCCACAAGCGCCCCTCGAGAGCCGGCACAGGCACAGCAGCAGCCCGCCAGGGGCCCAGGAAGACATCCCCCTGCTGCCGCCTCTGCCTGCTCACCTGTGCCAAGGACAAAAGCCCAGCGGGACCCCCAGGAAAAGGGAGAGAGACTGACGAGGGACTCACCCGCTGCCTGGATGCAGACAAAAGGAGCCTCTCCCAGCCCACCCGTGTGCCCCCTCCACTCCAACCACACCCACCCACCAAGACCAAAATAGCCCAGAACGGGTCCGACTGGGCAGCTCAGGAATCCCACGCAGGCAGCAGAAGCAAGATCAGGTTTCCGGAGAAGCAAAACCGCCCCCAGAGCCGCCCACCTGCTTCCTCCTCAGTCAGCCCAACTGGCCAGCACCCAAGAGAGCCCTTTGGGAGGGAGAAGCCTTGCGGTGTCTTTCACTGCTGCTGCTGCTGCTGCTGCTGGCCACAGCCGTGGGGCATCCCTCACCCACCCCACGGAGGAAGAGCCCACACGCTCCTCCTGCCAAACTCCCCTCGCAATTCCCCCCCCCCCCAGCCCTGGCTGGTAGAAAATTACTGCCAGCCCACCACCCCCAGAGCACAAGATGCCTGGGGTGGAGTGGTCCCATTTGCTCACTCCCCCCCCCCCGCAAGGTCAGCCTTCCCATCTCTCCAAAGAAGTTCCACCAGGTGCACCTTTCTACTTCCGAACGGTGCCCGAGCAGAAGCCACTGAAAAGGGCACACGCAGCAGGGCAGGAAGGCAAGAGCTCTCTCCCGCTGCTGCCCGTCCTCCAGCCAGGAAGCTGGACAGTGGCCATCCTGGCAGTGGGGCGTCAGCCTCCCCCTCCTGCCTCGTCCCTAACCCCATCTGTGTTTTGGCCCTGCGAGGAGCTCCCTGCTCTCTCACAGCACTGCAGGACGACCAGGCCTGAGGACAATGTATGGGAACGGGGGGGGGAAGAGGGGCCGCCCGGCCGGCCCGCCCCACCCACGCCACAAAATGTATAGACTCCAGCAGTGCCTCCCACGGCAGCCAAGTCCAGTAATCCCTGGATCCCCAGGGACCTCTGCTAGAGGCGGCCCTCAAGCAGACACCGTTGCTTTTGGAGGCACCGGCCTCTCCAATGCCCCCGAAGCCGAGCAGCATCTCCTGCCAGACTGACAGGAGGAACCGGCGGGTCAGAATACAGAACACCGATACTGGCCCGCTTTCACTGCCTGCCTGCATGTTTCCAAGCCCAATTCAAGGTGCTGGTTTTGACTCTAAAGCCTCACACGGCTTTGGACTGAGATGCCCGACGGAGCGCCTCTCCCGGCATGAACCTGCCTGCACACTACGACTGGCGTCTGAGGCCCCCCATGTTTTATATTCAGGGTGGCAGAAAGCAAATATTGCATTTTAAAGGTTTTTAATCTTTTGTAAACCACCCAGAGAGCTTTGGGTCTTGGACAATATAGAAGAAGAAGAAGAAGAAGAAGAAGAAGAAGAAGAAGAAGAAGAAGAAGAAGAAGAAGAAGAAGAAGAAGAAGAAGAAGAAGAAGAAGAAGAAGAAATAATAATAATAATAATAATAATAATAATAATAATAAATAATAATATTAATATTATTATTATTATTATTATTATTCAGCTGAGGAGACCTGGAAGGCGCCTGACTTCACAAGGGCTGAAAGTTAGGTGAGTCGGAAGCAGCTTTATGCCGCATCAGACCCTCCGTGTTCCATCCAGCCCAGCACTGCCAACACTGACCGGCAGCAGCAGCGGCTCCCCAGGGTGTCAGGCGGGATCCTTTCCCAGCCCTACTGGGAGATGCTGCTGAGGGCCACGGCCACAGATGGCAACGGTGGCCAGGAGGCTGGGGGGGGGGGCACGCACAGGCCATTACTTCAGAGGCAGGGTGGGGCCCGATGCCTGCCTGAGGCATTTCTTCTTCTAACTTTCCAATCTCTCCCCCAACTTGCCACCAAAGCCCCCCATTCACTCACACCACGGGTGGTTTTCTGGAGGCCGGTGTGGGGGAGGGCTGCCAGGGTTCGGTAATCCAGCTGCAGGGGCCCAGTGCGGAGGTCCTGCAGAAACCAAGAAGAGGGGAGTGTGGGATCAGGGCACAAGGAGCCCATGCCTGTCCCACCTGCCCCACACTACGCCCATCACTGCTTCGCCCGGCCAAGCTGAGCTGCCCCCCCCCCCCTGTGGCGTAACCCCACAATTCAGTTCCCTGGTGTGTGTCTGCATTAGTATATTTAGTGTGTCTAAAATGTTGAACTGAGTGGGTGTGGCTTGTGCTGTCTGGGAAGGGGTGGGAGGAGTCTGTAAGGAGTGTGTGAGTGATGTTAGTGGGTGTGGGGGGAGTTGGGGAGCTGGGTTAGTCGGGTCTGTTGTCTTTTCCTGCTTACAGTTATTCGTGTCTTGTCTGTCAGGAGTTTTGAGAGAAATCAGTAGTTGTCTGAAGAGCGAAAGTACTTGGGAGTTATAGGGACTTAGGTTAATTACAAAGTGTTTCGGGTAGGCAGGTTTAAAGTTATTTTCTGGAACTAAGATTTTGAGAATTAAAATACCCTCATTAGTAGGGGAAAGGTTTCCTTTGACCCTCCCCTCAGGTTTTTAAATGTTGGTGCTTAGCCTGAGAAGGGTTTATGCGTTGAGTCCTAAAGTGTAAGGACCCTGTCGTCGCACACACACCCCCCACACTCTCTCTCTCTCTCTCTCTCTCTCTCTCTCTCTCACCTCGGCCTCCTCTGCCAGCAACTGCGCATCCGTCTCGCGCTCCCTGCGCATCCGCTCCTTCCCAGGGACAGGCGGCACAAGCAAAGAGAGAGCAAAAGGGTCAACAGCAGAATCCGCACAGGAGGAAGCCAGGGGGAAAGGCGAAGGAGGGAGTGGGGCTGGTGAAGGAAGGTCCCAGAGCACAGCTTGGGCAGGAAGGGGAAAGCAGCGGCAGGCCGGCAGGCGCGCAAGCTCAGGCAGAGGCCAGCCCCACAGAAGCATAACCCCGGAGCAAGCAGCTCCCACAGGAATAGGGGAACGGCCCCCAAGCACGGGCGCCAGCGGGCACCCCGCCAGCCAAGTGCATGCAGCGGGCACAAGGCACAGCACAGCCTGCCACGGGACACTGCTCGGCGCACAAGCTCCTTGGAGCCAGAGGGAGCCAGGGACGGAAGAGGGCTCGTCCGGCCCCAGGAGCACCAGGCGGCACGTTTCGCTCTCCCCGCTTCCCCTCTTTTTCCTCACAAGAATCCTGTGAGGCAGGTTAAGTTGAGAGATGGTGGTGACTGGTCCAACATCATCCAGTGAGCTTCACGGCCAAGTGGAGATCTGAACCCAGGCTGACCCAAGCTTCCCTACGTGGTGCCCTCCAGATGTGTTGGACTACAACTCTCATCCTCC
This sequence comes from Shinisaurus crocodilurus, assembly GCA_021292165.1. NCBI lineage: Eukaryota > Metazoa > Chordata > Lepidosauria > Squamata > Shinisauridae > Shinisaurus > Shinisaurus crocodilurus. The sequence continues at coordinate 225,685,700 of CM037880.1, read as the reverse complement.
CCAGCCAGCATAGCCCTGGCAAAGGTAGAGAGAAAACAGATCCTGGGGCAAAGTTCTTGCTCTTGCAACAAAAGCAACGTGCTTATGCCATATTAAGCTTTTTAGTCTTTGTGAAGGAACAGACTGCCTTCTAATTTTGTATATAGTTTAGTTTGTATATTATGGAGCTAATTTCTTTGCTGTGGCTGGTAAAACCAAAAGGTCAAAAGTTCAGACAGCCAAAGGATGGCAGTTTATTTATTTATTTATTTATTTACTGTACGGCAATGTACAGTAGCAGTTGCCATTACGTCAGCTGAAGCTCAGGGGCCTCGCTCGGCCTTTTGCTGCCTGTGCTCCGAGGGAAAAATGGGCTTCAGTTTGCAAAGAGCTCAGCGTGAGTAATTTAGGGCAAAGGTGAGCTCTCCCGATTGGTCAGTTAGAAGAACACAGGCAAGCTTTAACATATAAAAAGTTGAAGCCAAAAAAGCAGTTTTTTAGACTGAGGAAGGTTGAGAGGCTAGAAGGACAGAAGGAAAAAGATCAAGAAAGAAAGCTGCTTGGGAGAGCCAGGAACTCTGACAGTAAGAGATCACTGGGAAGTACTTGGATACAATAGAACAGTCTAGCTAGGATTACCAGGATGCATTTAACCCTAGTTATTTTCTTACCCTTTTGCTCTCACAGGTGCGTGCGTGCATGTGTTGTAACCATTCAAATGTTAAAACCTTTTCCTAAAAAATATTTTTTCCCCAGAAACTTTAAACATTTTAAACTTTGTGGTCTCTTTTCTTGTTGGATTACCCACCCCACGCCTAAAAGCCAAACCCCAGATTACTTAAAAGTGTTTACAACAGACCCAGAGGGTTTTTAGGCTATCTTGTAGAGGCACCTGGGGAAAATAAAGATTTCCACCTGGTGACAGTGGAAATGTACCAGGAAGCGAAGGGCAAACAGGAGCAGGGCACTCTATTTGGCCGGGTCTCCTTTCCACCCACGGATCAGGATGCAGCTAGTCCCGTGACAGTCTTTAAAGTGCAACGGGGCTCTGTCGCCTTTGCTGCTGCAGATTTAACGCAGTGGCCACCTTGGAAGCTGCTCGCTCTGGCAGCAATTCCAACACACTGGAATCTCAGAGTGCTGGGAGGGATGCCAGCAGCTCACAGGAATTTGCACCCCAAGATAAACCACTTGCCCCAGGAGCTCTTAGACAACTCCTAGTCTGCAAAACCGACCTTGCAGGAAGGAGGCCTGGCAGACACTCTGGGTTCAGCTGGATGGGTCTCATGTGAATAACAAAAGAAAAGCCCTGAAGCAGGATCAGATCAAAGGCCTCTCTAGTCCCACATCTGGTTTCCAAGTGGCCAAGCATTGCCTCTGCAAGCCCTAAAGCAAGGTGTGAGGGCAATTATAATCCCCTTTTAAAGCTGTCCAAGTTGGCGGCTGTCACTACATCTTGAGGTAGCAAATTCCAGTGAACTATGTGTCAGGTGAAGAGCTTCCTTTTGCCTGTCCCAAATCTCCAAGTTTCATCTGGATAACCTGGTTGGGTTCTAGCATATCATACACTTTCTCCAAACCACACTGTAATTTTGTACGCCTCTATATGTCGCCCTTATAATTTTTCTATGCTAAAAAGCCCCAAATGTTGAAACCTTGCTTTATAGGGGAGTTGCTCCACCGCACCTTACTATATAATTTTGACTGCCCTTTTCTGCACTTTTTCCAGCAGTACAGTATTATAGATTTCATAGATTATAGAGTTGGAAGGAGCCTACAAGGCTATCAAGTCCAACCCCTTATTTTTGAGTTGTGGTGACCATAACTGTACACAGGTATTATGAAATAGTCAAGAGTTCTACTGAAGTTAGGATTTTTCGTCCCAATGGGCATCACCTTCTCCTCCTCCATAAACTGTCTACTCCCACTTTAACGCCACCCAAGTTGGTGGCCATCACAAGATCTCGTGGCAGTGAATTCCACAGTTTAACTTTGCGCGGTGTGAAGAAGGGCTTCCTTTCGTCTGCCCTGAATCTCCCACCATTTAGCTTCCTTGGATGACCCCATTGGATTCTAGTATTATGGGAGAGGAAGAAAAATGTCCCCCTGTCCACTTTCTCCACACTGTGCATAATTTTATACACCTGGAGCTGCCATGCGTTCACCTCTTACTTGCCTTTTGTTCCAAAATGGCCCTATACGTTGTAACCTTTCCTCAGAGGGGAGTTGCTACACCCCACCCCACCCCACCCCACCCCGTTTGTTTCCCCTTCTCTGCTGACCTTTGTCAGCACTGCAATATCCTTTCTGGGGTGCAGCTTCCTCGCCCACCACTTGGGCAGCCCTGGTATGACCTCCTGTCAAATCCTTCCCAGCAGGACACATGTAGCCAAGCTCACATAACCACATCCGACGGGCAGCCTAGCTAGACAAATGCACAAGCATGCACACAACCCATCTCCAGCCTCTCTGCACGTCATGTCCCCTGGTTCTGAGGCTCCACATTACCCCGAGGAGGACTTGGATTCAGACGGGTCACAGCTAATCCCACTTCAGGGGGAGCCCTCAACACCCTCTTCGCTACCGTCCCAGCCTGAGTTCGCGGCTCTCCCGTCATCAGACCCCGAGAGGGACTCCCCTGCAGCTTCTCCTGTCCCTCGGCCCCGCAGGGGGACGACACTGCAGAAAGAGGCGCTGGCCCTTTAAGAACCACAGTCAGCCTCTAGCAGGCGTGGAGCCACCTTCAGGCCAGCCGGGTTCAGGCCTCAGGTAGCAGCTGCAGCCCATGGCTGGGGCAGCGCTCCGGTCAGCCCTTCCTGCAGCGCTCTCTCCAGGGTCCTGACATGACCCAGGACACACAGAGAGCACTGTGCCGCATTCCACTTCCTCTGGGCCTCAGGACACTGCCCAAGAAAGATGACCTGGGGCGAGGCAGCAGCAGCTCCTCCCCACACAAGGCCATCTGGAGAAACCTTGGGGCAGAAAGGCGGCTCCTCCCCCCCCCCCCCGCACTTCTGCTAGCAATGCATAGCCAGAAGATGTCAGAGGGCCAGGGCCAGCCGGCGGACACAGCCATGCTGGCTCACTGGAAGAAAAAGCTCCACTCATCTGTGCACGCGCACACCCCCTCCTTCTGGGCAACCAGAGGCATGTAAAGTCTGGCCCATTCCACAGTGCAGGTGCGGGTGGGGAAGAGCAACACATTTAAATGCATGTCAAGTGGACAGTTAAGCATAATTTTAATTTAAAAAGGGAAACTATGAAGACTCCAATTGCCAAATACTGAGCCAGAGCAAAAGTGCTCCAAAGAGACATCCAAGACTTAGGCAACTCTCTCGTGGGAGGAAAGGAGTCTCACACCTCATCTACACAATTCTCACAGGCTTCCTATGCCCCCTCCCCCGCCTCCGCCCCTCTGCTGATCCATGGTTGATCAGAATCCCTTTCTCAGCACCTAGCAGGGGAAAGCTCTTGTTTGTTTGTTTGTTTGTTTGTTTGTTGCATTAATGGATCGCCCATCTGGCCAGCAAACCGGCCACTCTGGGCGATGTACAACATGATAAAATACAGAGTAAAACACATTTAAAACAGTATAAAAATTTTAAAATCTTAGCCCACCCCATATTCCCGCCTGAACAGCCATGTTTTTAGTGAGCGGCGGAAGCTCAGCAGAGAGGGGGCGTGGCGGAGGTCACTCGGGAGAGAGTTCCACAGTACAGGGGCCGCCACAGAGAAGGCCCTCTTCCTAGTCCCCACCAGTCTAGCTGCTCTGGCTGAGTGGAACTGGTCCCCAAGCAGGAGAAGGCCATCTGTGGCAGATCTTGTTGAGCGGCCCACTTGGGTGTTGCTGGAGACGCTCCTTGAGATAGACTGGACCGGCGCCGTATAGGGTTTTAAAGGTCAAAACCAACACCTTGAATTCGGCTCGGCAAGCAACTGGTAGCCAGTGCAGCTCCTTGAGCACTGGTGTGATGTGATCCCGCCGGCGGCTGCCTTTAACCAGGCGCGCCGCCACGGTCTGTACCAGCTGTTCTGTACCAATCAGCAGCTGATTGGAGATAAGAGCTTTTCCCTGCCTGGGGAAGAAGCTGGCAAGCTGGATGGGGAAAACTCCCTGTGGGCCAGAGATCCCCCATGCCTGCTCCAAGACCAAGCCAGTTGATTTCTCAATGGGGCGGAGTCACTCCCATCTGAGGCCTTCGACTCCCACCCCAATGGCACCCCCCAAGAACCCCCCTCCAGCTCCTCCCATGCTGCTGCTGCTGACTTCTGGGGAAGGGGAGAGGCCGACCAGGTGATGGTGCGAGGGGCGGCTGTGGCAGCTCCTTCCCTTGGGTCCGGGGGAAAGAAAAAGAGAGCCAGGCTAGACCAGGAAGGGCCGTGAAGACATGTCCACAACTGCACTACACAAACGGAGAACACCTAGGGGTGCAAAATTCAGCATCCCAAGAGCTTCGGCTTCTATTAAAAAGAGGGAAGTTTGTAGCCCTCTGGGTGCAGAGAGGTTTGAGAATGCACAGATGATGCAGGGCACAGCCTAAAAAAACTGGGAGGTGGGCGAGGGGGGAGCCGAGTGGGATTTCTCACACCCGCGGGGAATGGGCTGGGTGTTTGCATAGCTCTCTGCCACATGATGTGAACCTGTGAAGAAGCCTCCCGGTCGTGCTGTATGGCTTAGAAGTTAAAACGCCCAGAAAAAAATGTCAGAAGCACTTTTAAATGAGTTGAAAACAGAAATATAGATGCCTCTTGAAGCACAGAACAATAGAGCCAAAGTCAGCATTGGCTTCACATCTCTCATCTGTAGTAATGCACAGGCCATGTCTGAATGCTTTTCCACGGTCTCTCAAACGAGACGCATCCCTTCCTAGCAGAAGCTTGAGAATCCGACCTCGCCCTCCATTCCAAGGTAGCCACAGGGAAGCCCCCAGCCCGATCCATCCCGACCCCACCCCAGGCAAGCCAAAGGCTTCAGTCAAATCGTCCTTTCTCACAGAAAGGCCTGACAGGCCAGGGGAGGAACTGGTGGCATTTCTAGCCAATCCGGGGCCTCATCTCTCAGGGTGCCCAATGTCAATCAACTACCGACATTTCCAAAGCAACCTCACATCCGTCACAGCATTTGACAAAGGATGAGAAATCCAGATTCTACATCTCTCCGGTGAGTATCTCTTAGTGTGAGAAGGACAGGAAAAAAGGTGCCAGTGTGAAAAGCATTTTCCTGGGACATGTATTATTTTGCCCCAGAATTTTTCTTTCTGTGGGTCTCTGTGCATGGGGGGGCTTTGCGGCCTTCCGTAGCAGCCGGCATGGGGAGAGTGAGGCCAGCCCGCCGCTCCATCCTGTAAGTCCTGCTTGGGGACCAGTTCCACTCAGCAGCAGGCAATGCTGGACCTTGAAGGCTGGCTCCCGAGGGAAGGACCACAGCCGGCAATGCCAGCCGAAGTCTCTTTAGCAGTGCTTTTTTTCTGGAGAAAAAGGTACCGGAACTCTTGGATTACATTTCCTCGGGAGTAGATGGCGATTAAATTGTAATGCAATTAATAGAAGAAAAGGTGCTGGAACTCAGTTCCGGTGAGTTCCACCAGAAAAAAAGCCCTGCTCTTTAGACGCAGGGACTTTGCTTGTTAGATCCAGACTATGCAGGCAAAAGGCTTCCTGCCTCGGGGGGTGGGGGTGGGGGGGAACACTGCCTCTTGCTCATCGCAGGAGGGGAGTGTCTTAAAGCTTGACTTGTTATCAAACAACTGAGAAGAACAGAAGAGGAGCCCTGGAGCTGGATCAGGCCCAGGGCCTCTCCAATCCAGCACCCTATGCCGACGGGAAGCCCACCACAGCACTCCGCCAGCCCAGCCCACCCACGTCCCCCAGCAACTGGCATTCAGAGGCAATCTACAGCCTTGGACAGCCCCCCTTTCAAGGCATCCATGAGAGCTTCCATCCCACTGGACAGGGAGGGCCCGTCACTCGGGGGCAGAGCACACGCTTCCTTCGACCCCGGCAGCATCTCCGACGCCTCGTCCTCGGTGCTCAGAGAGCCACTGCCGGGGAGCGCAGGCTCTGCTGAGCCAGGGACAGCGGGGCTCGGCTCCGGCGGGAGCGGCGTCTTGTGTGCTCACGACACGGCTACGAGTCCAAGCAGCCGTCTCCCCCTCAGCCGGTCTGAGAAGCAACCCCAGGGCCAGAGCCAGCCGATCAGGTGAAGGGAGGGCCCAGTCCCCTCCGTGCCGGGTGGAGGCTCAGGGGCCTCACCCCCGGGGCCATTCCTCTGTGGCGCAGGCGAGCAGCCCTCTGGGCAGGCATCCCTGCCCCTTGGGGATGCTCCTTCCCTCCCGGACCTCTCGGGCACCGAGCCAAGCAGGCTCCTGCAGGCACGGGACTGGAGACGAGCAGCTGAAGCCGCTTCCCACGTCTGGCCAGGAAGACGCACGACACGGAGAGGAGACTCGGAGGCGAGAGCAACGGGAGAAGCGCAAGGCCCCGTGAGCTGCGAGAGGAGGGGGGCACCAGGGTGAACATGCCCCCCCCCCGCACACATGCACGCCCTGTCGGACCTCCACAGCCATTATCTGCACACAGCCTCCTCCTCTTCCCCCGGCTACGCGAGAGGCACAGCTGAGGCACAAGAGCCGGAGCAGCAAGGGGGCGGGGCGGGGCGGGGGCTGCCTGCAGGAATGCAGCCTCTCCACCCCTCCCCGCAATGAGGGCAAAGCGGGGCCACAGAGTCTCACCACTTTCTCCATCGCTTCCCTCTCCCACTGGGTCGTCTCTCTCACCATCTCCATCTCCTGGGGACAAAGGAGACGGTCAGAGACTCGTCACAAAGTGAGCCAGACTCCTTGGGGAAGGAGGGGGAAAGGACGGCACTGCCCGGGTGCAGGAGACACGACTGGCAGCACTGCCGGAAGGAAGGAAGAGAAGAGAAGAGAAAGGAAAAGAAGAGGAGAGCCTCCCTCTCCCTAAGCCAGGCCTGGCACCTGTGGGCCACCTCCTCTCTCCTTTACCTTCTGAAGAATATCCAGCTCCTCTGGACTAAGGTCCCGGTCAATGGACGAAATGCTCTCCAAGCTGTTCTTGCGCCCGATGCCGGCCGCAAAGGGGTTGGCAATGATCCCTGGAGACATCTGTGGGAAGGAGACACACACAATGCTTTCAGCCTTGACCAGCGAAGAATGAGGTGTGTGAGGTGGGAGCCGGGCTGATGGCAAAAATGGGCAAGCAGGGGCAGTTGTCCAGGGTCCCGAGGCTCAGAAAGGACGTTCCAGCGCTAAACTGCCCAGGTCGCATCTCTCAGGGTCTCTTCCGTTCTGAGCTCTCCATTGCTGGCTTTGCAACAAAAGCAAGAGATTGCTGCTGCTGCTGCTTCAGTCATGCTTGCTCCCCCAACCTCTGAGGAGCCCACAGGAGGCACAGCCGAAGGCTGCGTCTGAGCGCAGCGGGCCAAAAGGTGACCCTCCCTCCCCCCCCACGTGCCCCGCTCTTCAGGAGGAAGCGAGGAGGCAGTGGCAGCAGCGCTGAGAGAACACAGCGGCGGGAGCACGAGGGCTGCCCCTGGGCGTGGGGGAACATCTGAGGCAGAGGCGGGAGGAGGCTGTGCCAGCTGAGCTAACCGTGGGGCTGAGCCTCGGCTCTGCCCAAACAAGGCCGCGGCTGGCGGCTGCAGCTGTAGCCGCCGCACGCACGCGCATGTCCCTGCCAGCCAGCCAGCCAGCCAGCCAGGGAGCTGCACCGCCGGGCCTCGCACAGGGAAGCGAGGAGGTGGCGGCGGAGGCGGCGGCGGGTGAGCCGTGCAGATCGGGTGCCTCGATACGGGCGAGGCAGCACGCCACGCCAGTGAGCCATCCGGAAGCAGAGGCTGCACACCAGGCCAACCCCCGACTGAACCCAAATGAGGAGGGCAGAGGATGCACCCATCACCCACCCGCTAGGCCCCGTGTGCGTGTGGGGGGAAGCAGGGTGTGTGTGTCTGGCATCAGCGGCAAGTCACCAAAGATCGCTGAGTAACCTTCAAGGAGATGGAGTGATGGATTCTTGTAAAAACACACACAACTCTTTCCCAACGGTCCCTGCCTGGCAGGTCACACTTTAAACTCTTTCGGTGCAGCCCTGCATGTGTCCGCCCGGAAGCCAGCCAGCCGAGTCCAATCAGACTTACTCTCAGGCATGTAAAGGACTGCAGCTTTAACTGCAGCCTTGCTCATATCTGTGAAGTCATTCACTCATTCCATTTCTATACCGCCCAAGAGCCGAAGCTCTCTGGGTGGTTTTCTGGATCCTCCTGCTCCTCTTGCAATGCTAACAGTGCAATCCTATGCCTGTCTACTCTGAGGTGAGTCCTACTCCCAGGGAAGTAGGTATAGAATTGCAGCCTGTAACTACCAACAAGTAGTAAAGGTAAAACTAGGCAAAGGCAAAGTGATACTTTTATATACTTTCCGCTCCCAGCCCCCCGCTCCACTTTGTCTCCAGTGGTTGCAGCCATTTTTCACTTGTCTTTTCTGAATGGATGGACCTCTTTGCAAGGTGATTTTTATGCTGCTTTTAAGGAAGGTGGTGCTTGTCTGTAGTCCCCTCGTCCAGTCCAGCCTTAGAATGAGCTGGGCTTGTTTGATCTCCAGTGAATAGCTCTCCAAGAACTATATTTGCTTTGTCCACTGGTGTGATCAATTTGTGGCTGCACATTTGTGAAATCTGATGAGTAATTTGCAGGGAGATTCCAGTACGTTTCACTGAATGCTTGCTTGCGGTTTGTTGCTCTCACCAGTGCAAGAGATTTGCACATCCTGGTTAGTGTTTAAGTTTGATATGAGGTGCTTCCGGAAGAAGCTTATGCAAAACGTACATGTTAGTTCTAAAGGAAGATGGAAGTGCTCCATATGGAGAACAACTGCATTCAAAGTTCCATGGAGCAGGATCATAACCTTGATGTAATGCTGTCTCTAAGTTATATAATGTTCACACAAAAAATTAGGTGGACCTCAAAAGTGTTTATTGTTTTTCTTTGACAATAAGCGTCAGCCACATGGGGTCACAACTTGCTATAGAATAATGGCATAGAGCCAAAGAAGGAGGAGTATGTCCGGAGAAGGTCCAAGAAACTCACGGATACCCTGCTGCACCCCACACTCCAGAGCTCACAAAAACCTGGAGCCAGCCCCACACAAGCACACCCGCAGGAAACGGGGCAGACACTGGATCTGAACTTTAGCCAAGGAGAAACTGCCTCTCTGCCCAGAAGGGCCCTCGAGAGGGTTCAACAGCGTGAAAGGGCATTGGAAACCAATATTCCAGCCAGAAAATCATCGCACCACAATCAAACTGCTGGCCGGGAGTGGAGGGCTCCAACAGCCTCGGCCGGCCACTCACCTCCATGGTGACCACAGCCTTGGGGTCAAACCCATCGCAGACAAGCACCAGGAGAGTATCCCCTATGGCACGCAGGATCTGGACCGCTTCTGTGTGCGTCATGCCCAGCAGGCTCTGGTGATTCACCTCCAGGATGCGCAGGCCTACTTTCAGCCGGCCGTCACGGGCCGCGGCCCCCGTGGAGCTGACCTGCGAGAGTGGAAGACCAGGCCGAGCAGCTGCAGCAGCAGCGAGGCGAAAGGGCTGCTCCAAGGGGAAGGAAAGGAACCTCCCCAAATTCCGCAAGACCACTTGTGTGGCAGTACCCACGTGAATAGGACAGGGAACACACACAAGCCCCATTCTGCCCCCCCCCCCGGGCAGAAGAAAGTAGCAGGCGGTGTACTAGAGCGGCAAGGGTAGGCAGAAAGTCGATCTGCAGATGTTCTGGACTTCAAGTCCCAGCATTCCTGACCATTGGCCATGCTGGCAGGGGCTTCTGGGAGTAGAAACACAAAACATGTGGAGATTTACCTGTCAACGAAGCAACCCTGCCCAACCCCGAGTCAGGGAAGCAGCACACTGCTCTCTCCCCCCCCCCCCACGGCATTCTAAAACCGGAGGCGGAGGCGGAGGGAGGAGGCGAAGGGGCCGCTTGTCTCCCTGGGCGTGAAGGCAGGCAGCAGCTGGGGCAGCTCGTGCCCTCCCCGTGGAGCAGCAGCAGCAGCTGCCGCAGCCGGGGCTGGGCGTCCCCCGCCCAGAGAGATCCTCATCACGGCCTCCGGTTGTTAGTGACTTCAGGGGACTTTGGTGGATGAGTTTTTACTGCTGGTCTTTGGCGTGATCTTTTTGTTTTTTGCTGCTCTGTCTTTTAAGCAATGGTGTTTACCGTTTTATTGTCCCTTGACAGTACTTTTATTTCCAGAGGAAATGTTAGTCTGTTGCAGCAAAACCAACTTGTGGCACCTTATGGCACAAGCTTTTGCGGGCTTGAGCCCACTTCACTGGGTGCATGAAGTCTCGTAGCTGTATGCAAGTGGGGTGGGGGACAAGCATTGTGAGCGGCGAGGTCAAAGGGAAATGAAATGCGGACAAGGGGCCGCTCCTTCAAGCCCCTCTTCTGCACAACACCGCCAGGCACAAAAAGGTGGGCAAGGATGGAAACAGACCAGGGGGGGGCTCGAGCCACAGGTACCTTAGAGATGAAGATGCCCTCGTCCGTGGGGTCGAACGGGTTCCCCGCGTGGCCCTTAGCACCGCCTCGGATGCTGACGCCCAGTTTCTCCCCTGGCCTCTTTTCAATGCAGATCTCCTGCAAGCACACAGGAAAGCAGAGGGAAGAGCAGCGCCCCGCCCCACAAAACGGCACTTGGGCCTCCAGGGGCACTTCTCCCCCATGGGCTCCAGCTCCTTTTCTCCACTTGGTAGGTGGTGGAAGCACCCACCCACAGCCTCCCTCTGGGAGAGGGCCCTCCCGCTCCCCAGACCGTGCAGGAGACTGCTGGGCCGCCCACCTCAGAGCTCTGGGACCAGCCGGAGGAGAGGAAGCCCGGCTGGGACACCGCATCGCCCCTGCCAGGCCCTCCAGGAATCCCCCCCCCCCATGGAGAAGTCATATTCTGGCCAGCTGCTGGCCTGCCTCACCCTGCTGGCAAGTCCCAAAGACAGGGCAGCGGCCTGGCCCGGCTTGGTGAGAAAGCAAAGCAGCCGGCGGCTGGGGGCCACCACCACAGCACGGGGGCGGGCGGGGGGGGGACACCTCTGCGGTGGCACCTGCCTTGCCAGCTGCACCTTCGTGAGAAATGGAAGAGCCTGTGCAGGCAAGGTGGAGGCACGGGGAGCCGTGCCCACCCCTCCTGGGCCCCCACCACTGCAGATGCGTTCACCCTGAAACATGGCGCTTTCAGAGTGGGGGGAATGGCCGACGGTAGAGGGGCAGAAAGGGCAACCCACATGGCCAATGGCCTGGAGCAGTTCCCCTGGGAGGGAAGGTTACAATGTCCGGGGCTCTTCAGCTTAGGAGAAAGGCGAGGGAGGGGCCGGGCGCCAAGAGAGGTGTGCCAAATGATGCCTGGCGTGGAGAAAGCAGAGCGGGAACCGCTGTTCTCCCTCCCTCCCTCCCTCCCCACGCGAGAACCCAAAGGGGCCATCCGGTGATGAGAGGGGAGCGGTGGGAGACTCAGGACAGATCAAAGGAAGGACTTCAGAGTTAATGGAATTCGCTTCCGCAAAGTGTAGCCATGGCCGCCACTTTGGACAGCTTTAAAAAAGGATTAGACAAATCCATGGAGGAGGAGGCGGTCAACGGCCACTAGTCCTGACGGCTACGGGCTGCTGCCAGTATCAGAGGAAGAATGCCTATTTACACCAGTTGCTGGGGAACATGGGCGGGAGGGCGCTGCTGCGCTCCTGTCCTGCTTGTGGGCTTCCCATTGGGGGCATCTGGTTGTCCCCTGTGGGAAGAGAAAGCTGGAATACTGAGTCCCCCTCGGGCATGGCCCAGCTTCAGGACTCCTCTTACGTTTGTATATCAGAAGACAAAATTGTGAGTGAGGCGGCTGCACCGCTGGAGGAAGGGCGCGGAGGCCGGCATGGTTCACACAGGAGCAGCAGGGGATGCCCCCCGGCACAGGCAGGGCTCGGCCACCGCAGCCCACCCCCCAGGCACAGACAAGCAGACCCCGCTGTCCAGGGGGACCCCGTCTCCAGTCGCCTACCTCCATCCCAGGCGGGGGAGGGTCTCGCCTGACCACCATCCTCAGCTCCTGCGTGTTGGAAAGCAGAGCGCTCACTGCCTCCTGGTGCGTTGCGTGGCGGAGGTCGATGCCGTTCACCTCCAGGATGCGGTCCCCAACACGCAGCCCACTGCGAGAGGCCAGCCCCCGGGGAATGACCTGCACGGCAAGGCGGGAAGGAGTGGAAGCTGGAAGCGGCACGGCCGCGAGGGAGGGAGAGAGCACCAGGCGGGCCCCCCCGTGCGGCTGCAGAAGGCGGTGCCAGATGCAGAGCCAGGTGCTTGGGGGGGGGGGGAAGGCACAGGAGCTGCTGAAGCAGCTCTCCAAGTTTTGGGGGGGGGCTTCAGTGCACGGAGCAGCTCCCTGCCCCACCCTACGAGGAGGAGCGGACCCCAACTAGGGAATGGAGGCAGGCCTCCGAAAGTGCGGAGCGGTGGCACGTGCCTGTGCCGTGCCGCGCCCTCCCCCACACAGAAGAAGAAAAGGCCCCCTCGCGTGGGGCTGCGCTCCAGGAGACGGTGCCCCCTGCCCAGCTCTACCTTGGAAATGAAGACCCCAGGCTCGTGGATCCCAAAGGGGTGGCTGGAGTGGTCGCTGCCCCCCACAATGCTGAGCCCAAGTGGGCCCCCCGCCTTGACCAGGCACACCTCCTGCAGGCGGACAGACACAGGAAAAAGCTCAGCGTCGAGGGGGAGGGAGGGAGGGAGGGAGGGAGGGAGGGGGGACCGCGCCTGGGGGGTGGGGCGGGGAGGGGGGGTGGGAGGAGCGGCCTGCAGCACATCTGGGGCGAGCGGAAGGGGGTACCACCTTTGGGAGTCCAGAGCAGGGCCCATTTTGAAGGAAAGATGCAGGGATCAGCCGAGCCCCGCCCAAGAAGGTGGGCCGCAGGGAGCGAAGTACCTCCAAGGTCGGTCGGAACGGATGCTGCTGGACGGCAAGGCTGCAACAGCAGCCCTGGGGCAGAAACAGTCCCTCAAAGGGGGCTTTGTTCGGGGGGGGGGGCTCCCACCAGTCCAAACCAGGGGCAACACACTCCTGTGGGGAGCGGGAGGGGCAGCTTTCTGAGGGGAGGTTTGAGCCACGGCAGGCTCAGACTCAGGAGGAGGAGGAGGAGGAGGAGGAAGGCCCCCCCACGGGGGACGATGACACAGAGGCTGCACGGAGCGATCCAGGCCACAAGAGGGGGCTCCTCCTCGGCGTCCCACAGGCAGAGGGACGGACCACCCCCCACCCGCACCCCCACCCCCCAGTTCAGCGGGGTGAACCTACCTCAATGGGGTACTGGCCCTCCAGCCTCGGGGGCAGGGGGCTCCTGTGGGACGGGGGCGTCTCCTCAGGCGGGCTCTCCCCAAGGCCGGGCGGCGGTGGTGGTGGGGAGTGCACCCGCTGCCCCGCGGGCAGGTCCCCGTTGCCGGGCCGGGCGGCAGCCTCTCTCTCGACCAGCAGCGCGATGGTGGGGGAGGCGGCGGTAAGCAGCGCTACGGCCTGATCATGCCTGGCTTCCGTCATGTCTACCCCATTGATCTGAAAGGGCCCCAGACCGGCGTCAAAGCAGGAGGGGGGAGGGCCTGGGATGGGGGCGTGAGAATCTGCACCCCAGCACCAGGGCCCCGCCCCAGCCAGGAGAGGCCGGGACCCCAGCTGGCACGCTCCAAGGCCCTGGAGGGGCTCGCCGCGGCAGCAGACTGAGAGCTGTGCCGAGCTCGGGGGGGGGGGGGGAGGAGAAGGCAGAAGGCAAGGCTCGGGGGAGTTCCACCTTCTTTGGGCCTCCATCATCTCCGGAAGCGAAGGCTGCTCCCTCCCTTTCCCACTTGCCCTAGCAAAGAAGATGCCATTTGAGGGGAGGGGAGGGGAGGGGGGCAGGGGGGGCAGAATTTACACCATCCAGCGGAGGGCAGAGAGAGCGAGAGAGACAGGCAGGCAGGCAGGCAGGCAGACAGACAGACAGACGGAAGCCAGCACTGACGAGGCCGTCTCGGGGCTTACCCCGCTCAGAACCGCAAGCTCGCCCCATGGCTGCTGGGCAGAGATTTCCCCCCAGCACAGGTGGCAAAGAAACAGCCGCCCCAGGCAAGAGAAGGTTAGAAGGAGCAGCAGAATTCGGGGGGTGGGAAGAGAGAGAAGCTTCAGAATAAGGTCGCTGTGCCGCCAACAGCGGCCCAACTAAGCCCCAGAAACAGAGCCCCAGCAGCAGCAGCAGGAGGAACACTGATCCGCACTGCCGCCAAGCCCCCTCCAACCCTTCGGCTCCACTCGGCCCCACCTTCAATGGGGGAAAGACACCTTTCCGCTGCCAGGGGCTGTAGCCAGAGGCTTCCAGGGCTCCCTCCTTCCACCTACGAAAGGCAGGGCCCCAACGGGCAGAGGAGGGTCACCCCTCACCCTGGTCTCGAAGGCAGTCACTCCGGGCCGCACACGCTAGGCCAAGCAGCCCCGTGATCTGACTCACCAAGATGACCCGGTCACCCACATTCAGGGTCCCGTCCCGATGCGCTGCGCCCCCCTCTGCAATCCGTGAGATAAAGATCCCCTGGGGACAGGGAGAGGCAAGTCAGGAACCTGCCCTCCCTCCTCAGAGAAGACCCCAGACGGACGGCTTCCCTCCCTGTCCGCTGGGCCCCGCTCCGCTCCCCTTCACCAAGCCAGCGCCCCCCAGACTCTCTGTGTCAGCAAGGAGCCAGGAATAAGCCGCCGCCGCCAGCCAGGGATCAGATGTCGCCCGGGGCCCGTGCCAACCTCAGGTTAAAGGGACAGGCCCGGCTGCCGCCCTGTTCCCGCTCCTCCAAAGAGGCCCTGCGGGGGCCGGGGCCTGTCCGCCTCCCCCCGCTCACCGTGTCCCCGGGCCGGTAGGGTGTGGAGCCCTTCCCCCCAGCGATGCTGAAGCCCAGCCCCCGCTCGTTCCGCATCAGGCAGGCGGAGAGCCGCTTGGCCGGGGGGGCGGCCCCCCCGGGCCCTTCCGGAAACTGCAGGCCTTCTCGGCGCTCGCGCGGGCTGTAGTCATCCTCCGGCCGCAGCGGAGTCACCGTGATGGCGTTCTCTGGCTCCACCATCCGCTCCCGCAGGACCGTCATGGAGACGCTGCTGCCTGAGCCACGCAGGGCCTCGACAGCCACATGGTGCTCGGCGTGGTGCAGAGAGACACCGTTCACCTGGGTGGGGTGGGGTGGGGTGGGGTGAAACAAGAGACGGCCCCTGCTGGAGCAGCTGCCCCAACATCTAAGACCGGACCTGCCCCAGTCCTGACACACACACCCGGGCTGCCTCCTCCCCACATCAGGCAGCAGGCCCCAAGGAAAGGCAGGTAGACGGACAGACCACCTCCAAGGGCCACGGCAGAAATACGCCAGGTAGGCTCGGAGAGGGCACACCAGCCACCGCCTCTGCAGAGCGAAGCCCAGCCCAACCCCAGAGTTGGGTGGGGGGCACACACTGGCCTACTGCATTTTATGACACATGAGCTCTGACAGGCAGCAGTCACCGGAAAAGGCAGCCGACCAGAGAGCCACCTTGGCCTGGGGGCCAAACAGGCAGATGGGAGAGACCCCAGGCAGAGCAGGGCCCTCACCAAGCCTGACCTGCCGCCTGCCCCCTGGGGAAGGGCGATGTCGGCCTGGGGGGCACGGACAAGCTGCCTCCCCTCTCACTAGCCTCGGCCGTTTATTCTCTTCCCAAACATGGCTAGATGCCCAGAGTCCCTTCCCCTGCAAGTGGCTACTGGGACAGAGGCACCGTCCTTGGACCACCCGCCAACCGGCTGATGCCGCCAGGCCAGGAGAGCAGAAGCCCTGGAAGAAGCTGGGCCGACCACCCCACAAGTCCCTGTGTTGCTGCCGCCACTGCCAGGGTCACTCACCTCCAGGAGTTTGTCCCCCACCCGCACGCCTGCACGGGCTGCCGGGCCCTCCTCGGACACGCGGGAAATGAAGATGCCCTGGGGAGAGAGCAGGCAGGCAGGCCGTCAGGCAGGCAGGCCGTCAGGCAGGCAGGCCGTCAGGGGGCCGCATGAGCCCACGCACGCAGGAGCACTAGGCCCAGCGCCACCACAGGGGCTCGGTCGGCTCTGCTCCCGAGCTGGCCATCCACTGCCTCGGGAAAGGCCACACCCGGAATAGCCGCCCCACGGCTGCCCCAGTGCCCCGTCCAGTCAGCCCGCTCCTTGGAAGCTCCCAGCGGTTACCTCGTCGTCTCCCTTGTAGGGGGTGGAGCCTCTGCCCCCCGCGATGCTGATGCCCAGACCACCCGTCTGCCGCACAATGACCAGAGTCAGCTGGAAGCAAAAGGGGACGGTGTTACAGGCTGGGGGAGGGGTGGCGGCAAAGAAGCAACGAGGGAAACTAGCAGAGATGCACAGAGCTGCTACGGTTCACAGAAGAGGGGAGCGTGAGCAAGCACCCCACAAGGGGGCACCCCCCCAACCCTAAACAGGCAGTTCTCACTGGCAGCACTGAGGGGGCTGTCTGCCCCACCCCCCTCATCTCACCAGCTCCCATTCCACTGAAGCCGTGCCCACCCCAGCCCCGCCACGGGGTCACTGGCTCCTGCCTAGGGGTGCAGGGGGAGGGAGCAGGCAGGAGCACAAGAGCCCCCCACCCTCACAGCAGCCCCCCTCACTTTGCCGGGTCAGGCACTGAGCTCTGTTTGCCTGCAGCCAGCCAGGGGCGCGGCGAGCACCAGAACAGCCAAGGGCGTGGGGGGGGGGAAGCCACCAAGGCCTCGGCCCAACTGCAGCGGTGGCACACTTGGGCAGGGAGCGTGAGGCGCCGTGGGGCTGCCCCCGAGCAGGAGGGTGGCTGGCACTCCGGCACATCGCGCCTCCTCCCACCCACGCATTCCGAACACATCGTGCATCCCTCGGGAGCTCGGGGGGCGGGGGCGGGCAGGGATCAGAGGCACTACACTGCTCTGCTTGGCTGAGGAGCCGCTCCCAGGCAGGCAAGATGGGCCCTTGGGGGGAGCAACCTGGCTAAGCAAACACTGCTGCACGGGGGGGGGGGGGGGGATGCGGCTGGCCTGGCCTGCAGGCCTTGGAAGGGCCGAAGGGGAAAGCAACCGCAAACTCCTCCATCCCTGGACATCGAGGACGATGGCGACACTTGTGCAGTCTGTTGTAGGAAAGCCGCCGGGGTGTGGAAGGCCGAGACGGCCGCTTGGCCCTGGGGTTGGCCGGCCGCAGCCAGGCTAGCAAGGACGGAGCCCTTCCTTTGCTTCAGGGCAGGGATGATGCCTGCAGCCCCCATGGGCAAGGAGCCCGCCCACCCGCCTGCCACCCCCAGCCCAGGAGACGGCAGCGGCCAAAGGTGGGCTCTGGGGCCTTCGTGAGCAAGTGCCTCACGGCACGGGGCTCACGGCCCTCCCAGAAGCCACGGACCAAGCAGCTGCCAGAAAAGGGGGAGGGAGGCAGGGGCACTAGACAGTCGCAGCAGCAGCACCACCACCACCGCCACCAGCCACGCCTGACCTTCCTCTGAGGCTGGGCAGAGGACGCTTCCGGGCTGGGCACTCAGGGCGAGCGAGCGCGCGAGCGCTGCGTTCCCCATCCCAAACCTGGATGCTTTGGAGCTGCTCTTTGTGATAGCAAAAGTGGTCAGGTGACAGGAGGGAAGGAAGGGAGGGAGGGAGGAGGAAGGCCCTCCTCACGCGCAGGCTGGAGTGTGCCTGCTGGGTTCCTGGGTGCTGCCGCCACCGCCACCGCCCCTTACAAGAAAGGTGCATGGCAGGCAGCAGGGCACATCAGCACAAGCACATGGGGAAAGAGCAACACATGGCCGTGGGCACACATGTTCTGCAGCATCTGGGGAATCTCAGCCCTCCTTTACAGAAACAGTGAGTAGCTAGTCCTCACGCTGCGAGTGTCAGTCTGAGAGGGCAGGGACACAGCCAGGCTGGAATCTCAAAAGGCAGGGAGGGGAGCTCGGGGGGGAGGAGATTTCCCATCGGTGGGAGGAATCTGTCTCCCCCCCCCCCTGCCGGCAGTAAAGCAGACCCAGCTGCAAAAGCCAACGAGCTGCACGCTCCGCCTGCCGCTTCTCTTCTACAGGGCTCAGAATCCCCCTTTTCTCTGTGCAGGAATCCAGGGAGGCGAAGCTCCACTGGGGACAATTTTCAGCAGGCTGTGATGCAGGGCTGCCCCGGGCCCCACTTGGGGTTTCTTCCCTGGGCTCAAGGCCCCCAGCGAGAGCAGAGCTTGACCCAAAGGATGAAGCTCCCGGGAACCCTCCTCCCACCCTACCGGGCCTTGGCACGGCCAGGGCTCTCCGGCATCTTTGCCAGCCCTCCCTGGAGATGCTGCCAGGGACAGACTTGGGCCTTTGGCATGCGAGGCAAGGCCTGGCGGTCCCGGAACGGACCCACCCCGCCCCGCCCCGCCCCGCGTCAGCCTCACAGCCGCTGCGTCCGCCACACCTCCCTCTGGCTCCGAGCCCACTTCAGGTGATGGAAGCACCTGCAGGACCCTCCTCCGCTCCCTTCCTGACGGGTCTAAAGCTCCCCCCCCAGCCGCCGCCCAACACCCCCCGCCCAGCAACAGCAGCAGCCACTCCCGGCTCAGGCACAGGAAGAGGAGCGGAGCGGCAGCCCCCAAGCGGGTCCAACTGGGCCAAGGAGAAGGGGGCGGGGGGGGGAGGAAACACTTCTCAGCCGGGCGGTACAGACCTCTTCCTCCTCAATGCGAGCAGGCTCAATCAGCAGATTATTGGCTTGATCAAACGACACCCCCTGTTAGGACAGGAACCAGCAGAGAGGCATGCGGGTTAGTGGAGAAGGACCGAGGCCACCACCAGGGACAGGAGGGCGGGCGGACAGACGGACAGGCAGGCAGGCAGGCCCCGCCCCAGCACCAGGACCCCACACCAGAGAGAGGGGGGAGAGAAAGAGAGGGGCAGGCGGGGGGGGCTCACCACCGAGGCGGGACAGATGCAGACCAGCTCCTCCTCCTCCTCCCTGGCATCACCCCCCCCCCCAAGGCCAGCACTCAGGCGGCCGCTGCTCCCCCTCACTGCCTCAGCCACGGGGGGCTGCCCTGCCCTGCCTCAAGTCTCTGAATTATCCACGGGTGCCCTGCTGGGGGTGGGGGGAGGAGAGTGAGCGCAGAAGGCCCCCCTTCTCCTGTAGCGCGAGGCAGGCGATGCATTCAGACGAGCGTGTCACCCGCATGTGCTTTGCACACGCTTCCACTTCAGAGGTCAGGCCTGGCTGACGCATTCACACAAAGAGGACAGGCGTCACCACCGCTGCGGCCCTGAAGTGGCGGCTCCTCGGGGCAGCAATAGTCAGAGGGAGGACACGCCTGCGCGCTGCCGGGGCCACCCTCAGAATGGAGGTGCCAGGGGCTTCTGCCGCCACGCCACCCCCAGCCTCCGCTGGAGCCCAGGCTTCACTTCTCCCAGCGGGCTGACTCTCCACCAGGCCAGCATCAAAGGCACAGGTCCAGCTGGCGCTGTGGGTGCCGCCTTCCCCTTACCATGTTCCACGGGGGGTGGGGGGGTGGGAGAGCACCACACTGGTGGAGACCCGCCCTGCGGCTCTGTTGTTCGATGCAATGGAGCCCTTGGACAGGCCCAGCTACGGGGCCAGCCAGGCAGGCAGGGCCCCGGGAGGCAAAGGCAGCACAGCTGCCCTCCCCACTGCCCAGAGCAAGGGGTCTCGTGGGGGCACATGAGGGAGATCCAGCAGGGAGATCCAGCAGGGAGACCACAGAGCCGGGGCACAAGACGGCTGCTTTGCTGGGCACGTGGGGCACCCCACCCGCCCCCTCGCTCCCCCCGCCCTCCAATCCCCTCCGACACCTGCATGGCCAGCCCAAAGCAGGCCGGCAACCTCCGAGAGCGAGGCCGGCCAGCCCAGAAGGAGCCGGGCGGAGCGTGTGGAGGGCTGCGCGGGGCGTCCCTAGGCACTCCTGCCAGGGAGCCGCTCAGAGGCAGCCGCGACGGCACAACCCGTCGGGGCTGGGGCACGCTCCCCTCGCCCCACTGCACCAGTCCAGGCCAGCAGCGGCCGCGCCCTGCCCTCGCCGGCCGGGCCCCTACCTTGACAGAGGGCAGAACGGCGGGCGTCCCGTTCCCGGCCTCCTCTTCGTCCCACCCTGCCTGCTCTCGCTCCAGCTCCTCTTCCTCCTCTGCAGCCGCCTCCTCCTCCTCCTCCTCCTCCCGGGGGCCCCCCTCCGTGCTCAAGCCCTGCAAGAGGGCCACCACTGCCTCAGGCCGGGGCAGCTGAGCGATCCTGAAGTGCTTCTTGTAGTGGGGGGTGTCCTTGCGGATCAGCCGCTGCTTCCCCACCGGGAACGGGCGCTCCTCCTCCTCGTCATCCTCACTGCGGACCAGCGTGTCTTCGGCAAAATGCACCGTGGGCTGCAAAGAAAACACCCCGCCCGGGACAGGAACGCTCAAGCCACTTGGCCTCGCAAGAGGGTCCGCTCCTGCCACGGCGCTAGCACAGACACGGAAGTCCTCAGGAAGAGACCGCCAGGACCCCCAAACTCCAGCCGCGTGACAAGACGGCACAAGCGTTAGTGGTGGGGAGGAAACCCTTGTTCTCTCTGGGGGCGTGGACTAGCACAGTTCCGCTCATGGGTGAGACACATTGCACATTAGCAGTCCAAGCCGCCCATTATCCCAAGGCCGGCCACCTTGAAGGACGCCCTTTCCATAAAAAGCAGGACGTGCCTTTCCCCAGAGGGCCCAAACGCTGAGCGGCAGCCCCGCCCTGCGCAGGCTGAAGAGACGTGCCCCCCTCCACCCCCCCAGCTCAGCCTTGCTAACTTCAGCTGCCACGGCAGCTGTCACCGGGCAGGACAGCCGCCCCGCTCCCACCTGCATTTCAATGCCAGCTGGCAGGAAGACCCGGGGGGACGGGGGGGGACGGGACAGTTTCTGCGCTGCTGCCTCTTTGGCCAAGTCACTGAACAGCTAAAGGGAGAGAGTGCAAGTGAAACACGGGGATGCGTCATTCCCATAATTTGTTAACCATGTTGAAACCAACCTCATACAAATACAATTATTCCAGTAGTACTATCACTGCCCACGCAAGGAGCAGAAGCAAAGCTGGGCTTCTGATGGCTGCGCAGACCGCCTGCTAAATTGCCTGCCTTGTGCAAAATGTGCAGGCATCACGTGTCATCTAGACAGCCTGATCAATAGCGCAGCGGGAGAGTCAGCAGTCATGGTGCGCATGGGCACCCATGAGGCGGGGAAATGTAGACATGAGACCCTGGGAGCCAAATTTAGGTTGCTGGTAGGAGGTTGAAAGCCAGGATTCAACCTTTCAAGCATTCTCTCAAATGCTACCCTTATCCACGTGCATGGATAAGAAGGTTGTATAGGAAGCGTTTAGATTTGCTGGGCACTGGGGGAAATTTGGGAACAAGCTGGACCTGTACAAAAGGGAAAGACTCCACTAGAGCAAGAATAGCACCAAGCTGCTGGTGCTGAACAACAAAAAGTGGCAGAGCAAATGTTAAACTGAACCCCGCCTGGGGAAAACCATCGGGAACTGGGGAGCTTCCAGTTCGGCTTGAATCATCCCTAGGCTATGAAGGCAAAAATAGACCACAAACAAATAGACCGGAGGGCCACAGGGTAAGATGCACACAGCAGAGACATTTGGAGAAGACACCGTGCACGGGTGTCTCTATGCTAATGCTAGAAGCCTCCGAGACAAGATGGGAGAGGTTTAAAGAAGAAACCTGGTGAAATGGGAGAGTGCCAGTGGGGTGCAACCATCTCTGGGTACAAACTCTATAGTAAGGACAAGGGAGGACATAACGAGGGCTGGTATCACTCTGTAGGCCAAAGACGCCACAGTATCAAACAAACTAAAAACCTCAAGACAGACAAACTCCTAACCAAAATGCCCAGGTTGACTTGTGCTGTGGAACGAAATCAGGGAGGCATCCAAAGGAGAAAGCGTTGTAGTTACGGGTGACATCGATTACCCTCACCCTGACTGGGTGAATGCAAGCTAGCTAAAAGTGGGCTGGATGGAACAAGTATCTGGTGGATCCACAGCTGGCTACAGAATCAGACTCAAAGAGTGCTTATCAATGGTACCTTCTCAAACTGGGGAGAGGTAACGAGCGGGGTACCACAGGGCTCCGTCCTGGGCCCGGTGCTCTTCAACATTTTTATTAATGACTTGGAGCAGGAGGTACAGGGAATGCTTATCAAATTTGCAGATGACACAAAGTTGGGTGGAACAGCTAATACTCCTGGAAGACAGAAACAAAATTCAAAGTGACCTCGATAGGCTGGAGCGCTGGGCCGAAAACAACAGAATGAAATTTAACAGGGATAAATGCCAAGTGCTGCACCTAGGGAGAATCATAGAATCATAGAAAAGTAGAGTTGGAAGGGGCCTACAAGGCCATCGAGTCCAACCCCCTGCTCAATGCAGGAATCTAGGTCAAAGCATCTCTGACAGATGTCTGTCCAGCTGCACCTTGAATGCCTCCAGAGTGGGAGAGCCCACGACCTCCCTAGGTAGTTGATTCCATTGTCTTATTGCTCTGACAGTCAGGAAATTTTTCCTGATGTTTAGGTGGAATCTAGGTTCCTGTAACTTGAGCCCATTATTCCGTGTCCTGGAAACTGGGATGAACGAGAAGAGATCTTTGCCCTCCTCTGTGTGACATCCCTTCAAATACTGGAAGAGTGCGATCATATCTCCCCTCAGTCTCCTCTTCTGAAGGCTAAACATGCCCAGTTCTTTCAGTCTCTCCTCATAGGGCCTTGTTTCCAGTCCCTTTATCATCCTTGTTGCCCTCCTCTGAACCCTCTCCAGTTTGTCTATGTCCTTCTTAAAGTGCATAGAATCACCCCAGGGGAAAAGGCAAGAAGCATCCCCAAGTTCATCAATGCTCTCGTATATCAGCCCCATCTACATAAGACTTGAATACCTTGCCAGAGCAGACATTTCAGCACCCATAAGAAAGGGCCATTCAACACCCTTTGGCAGCAAATAGCAGCTTTGGGCAATGGAGTGGTGGAGGGGAAAGGGTTCACACCGCCACCTCTCCCAGCACCTCATCCACAGTCAGCCTCTCTTTTTTCTCCCACCCGTGGCTGCTTTTAGGGAAATAAAAAGGTGCCGCAAGATCAGATCAAGGTATGGCCTATGCCACATCTAGTTCAGACTTTGGCTGCTGATAGTGGTTTTCTGGGGAGCTTTGTATTTTCTTTGTCAAGACTGTGACAATTCCTACTGTTTTCATGGTGTTTTTAAAATCCTCTGTACATCACGCTGGGCACTGGATTAGGTGGAAGGGTGGTTTATGAATGTAGAAAATAATAATAACAAACTTCCACCAAAATGAAGACCCTTCTAGCCAGATACCCTGCTGCTTCTTGTATGTTATTTTACAACCTCCTTTAATCTGACCTGGGAATGCCTTCTTTTCCAGGCTATGAAACTCCTCTCAATCTCCATACCGTTTTGTTTTTTGTTTTTGAGCTGGTGATTTGTTTTTCTCCTCTTTTCAAATGGGCAGGGGGGTGCTGATAGGGTCACACAGAGAAGGGTTTATGAGCTGCCCATTAATCCCACCACAAGGCCTCGATCTTTTTATCTAAAACAACATGAGCTCGGAGACATTTGCTCTAAGTACTTTGACTTAGAGGAGAGGAAACCAAATGCAGAGTTACAGAATGGGGGACACTTGGCTCAACAATACTACAAGTGAGAAGGATCTTGGAATTGTGGTAGATCACAAACTGAATATGAGCCAGCAATGCGATGTGGCTGCAAAGAAGGCAAATGCTATTTTGGGCTGCATTAATAGAAGTATAGCTTCCAAATCACAGGAAGTGATAATTCCCCTTTACTCGGCACTGGTTAGGCCCCATCTTGAGTACTGCGTCCAGTTCTGGGCACCACACTTGAAGAAGGAACCTAGATTCCACCTAAACATCAGGAAAAATTTCCTGACTGTCAGAGCAATAAGACAATGGAATCAACTACCTAGGGAGGTGGTGGGCTCTCCCACTCTGGAGGCATTCAAGGTGCAGCTGGACAGACATCTGTCAGAGATGCTTTGACCTAGATTCCTGCATTGAGCAGGGGGTTGGACTCGATGGCCTTGTAGGCCCCTTCCAACTCTACTTTTCTATGATTCTATGATTCTAAGGATGTAGACAAACTGGAGAGGGTTCAGAGGAGGGCAACAAGGATGATAAAGGGACTGGAAACAAGGCCCTATGAGGAGAGACTGAAAGAACTGGGCATGTTTAGCCTTCAGAAGAGGAGACTGAGGGGAGATATGATCGCACTCTTCCAGTACTTGAAGGGTTGTCACACAGAGGAGGGCCAGGATCTCTTCTCAATCATCCCAGTTTGCAGGGCACAGAATAATGGGCTCAAGTTACAGGAACCCAGATTCTGCCTGGACAACAGGAAAAATTTCCTGACTGTTACAGCAATACGACAGTGGAACCAACTACCTAGGGAGGTGGTGGGCTCTCCCAATCTGAAGGCATTGAAGGTGCGGCTGGACGGCCATCTGTCAGGGATGCTTTGACTCGGATTTCTGCATTGAGCAGGGGGTTGATGGCCTTATAGGCTCCTTCCAACTCTACTTTTCTATGATTCTATGTTCCAGTCAGAACAAAAAGGTAAATTTCTCAGTGCCCTAAACAACTGTGCCCTAGAACAGTTGGTCATGGAACCGACCAGAGGGGAGGCGACCCTGACTTAATACTAAGTGGTGCCGCCCAGGACCAAGTGTGAGATGCAAGTGCTGTCGAACAAACTGGAAACAGTGACCACAGTGCTGTCAGATTTAAATTTTACCTACGGTAAGTGGAAAATTGCCAAAGAAATCCAACACGGTCACAGTCACCACAGAGAGCCAGTGTGGCGAAGTGGTTGGAGTGCTGGGCCAGGACTCAGGTGACCCGAGTTCTAGTCCCCACTCAGCCATGAAGCTCACTGGGTGACTTTGGGCCAGTCAATGACTCTCAGCCTAGCCTACCTTGCAGGGTTGTTGTGAAGACAAAATGAAGAGGAGAATCATGTACACAGTCTCACGCTCTTTGGAGGATATGCAGGATATAAATCTAACAAATAAATACATAAATACTTTGACTTTAGAAGAGGAGCCTTCTCTAAAATGACTAGTAAAAAGGAAGTTGAAAGGGAAAGTGAAGAGGGGCAAATCTCTTCAGAATGCTTGGGGGCTTACTCAAAACTGCAATGGAAGAACCCCACTACACATCAGGAGAAGCAGCACAAAGTCCAAGAGGTCACCAGCATGGTTAATGCGCAGTGATAAGTAAGCAATTAGAGCAGGCATGGGGAACCTCCTGCCCGCAGTGACTCACCCCCCCAGCCTCTTCTCCAAGCCCTGCATCCCCCAGCCCAGCAGGGAAAAGCTCTTTCCTCCAATCTCGGGAAGAAGCTGCTGAATCATTCAGTCCTGCTTACTTCTGAGGCTTGCGCTGCAGCGGCTTGCCCTGCTTACTTGTGAGGTGAGCAGACACGCTGCTCATGCTTACTACTGAGTAGGCATGGTGTTTGGGATGCTATCTGAAAGTGCTGCTGAGTGATCCAATCTTGGTTACTTCTGAGAAAAGATGCAGCAGCTTGTCCTGCTTACTTCTGAGTAGAGATGCTGTTCATGGCTACTTCTGAGTAAACTTGCAGAGGCCTCGTAGCTGCTGAGTGATTCAGTTCTGCTTATTTCTGAGTAGATATGCAGAGGCTAGTTTTGCTTACTTCTGTGTATACTTAAAATTGGCAAGAATCACATTTCTGCTCTGCCTACATTGCCTTTGGCCAAGCCCACAGATGGCATGTGGCCCCCAAGACCTTCCCCAGATGGGAATTTGGTCCTCAGACTGGAAAAAGGTTCCTAACCCCCTGGATTAGAGAAAAGAAGGCTTTCTTGAAAAAAATGGAAGTTCAGCCCAAATAACAACAAAAAGGAACACAAACTTGCAGGAAAAATGAACGGTGATAATAAGGGATGCAAAAAAAGATTTTGAGGGACATATTGCTAAAAACATGGAGGGAGCAATCCTATGGCCCATAGACATTCTCTGAGAGCCCATAGGATACTGGAGATTCCACTCTCTGCAGTCAAAGATAGTGCTTCAACCTTGGAAAAGGGAACTGGGGATAGAACCACGCCAGCTGCCTTTCTGAGGTTGGAAAAGTGACCACGGAGTTGCGGAAAAGGAGGCATTCTGATGGGCAGGGCGGGGAAGAGACCAGAATACAAGCTATCCTGAGCCTCTGCCAGCCTTCCCCCCCCCCAAAGCACCATCTCGCTAAAAAGCTCATCTAGTGAAATATACAGGGTGTGGGGGGGTGAAGATGGCTTCCGTTGCTCCTCCTGCCCTGCCCTCACGGGATGATCGGAGGCCTCTGAGTCTGGGGGCTTCCAATTATCGAGGGAGCAATTAATAGGACTGCAGACTAACAATGAACAATTATTTAAATACATCAGAAGCAGGAAACTGGCTAAGGAGGTGGTTGGTTTCCTGGATGACGACCAAATTAAAGGGAAAACTAAAGGATGAGATTGCAGAGAAGCTGAATGAATTCTTTTCATCTGTCTTCACTACAGACGATGTTGGAGAACATGACAGAACTGGATAAAATTATCTATGGTGCGGAGAAAGTAGATTAGGGGAAAGTCGTCCCCCCCCCCCCATAATTCTGTTCCTGACTCCCAGCTGAGCAGGAGCACAACAGGAGAGAGGCTCCAGCTGTTTTTGGGACTGTGAAAAGGCAAGCAGGCTCCCAGAGAGCAAGCGAACAGAGCGAGCGAACAGGGAGAGCAAACAGGAGTTTGGCAGCGGAGTAGTACAACAACAAGTGCTGCAAGGGAAAGGCGTGGCCTGAGAGCTCATTCTGTTGAGCAGAAGCTCCTGCTGACTGCAACCACCTGGGGCTGATTGCAGCTGATTGATTGCAGGAAGTGGGGCTGATTGCAGGGCGTGGCCTGGGAGCTCATTCTGTTCCTGACTCCCAGCTGAGCAGGAGCACAACAGGAGAGAGGCTCCAGCTGTTTTTGGGACTGTGAAAAGGCAAGCAGGCTCCCAGAGAGCGAGCGAACAGGGAGAGCGAACAGGGAGAGCAAACAGGAGTTTGGCAGCGGAGTTCGGCAGGGGAGGTCAAGGGGGAGGAAGACAGAAACAGAGCACTATGGAAGGAAAGGACTCAGCAGTGGTGGTGACCTGCAAGGGGTGTGCAATGTTTGTTTTCCTGCCGGAGATCGACATGGCCTACACGTGCAACAAGTGCAAGCTGGTCACACTGTTGGAAGAAAAGGTCAGAGGACTGGAGCAGCAAGTGTCAACCCTCAGGAGCATAAGAGAAAGTGAGGAGTTCTTAGACAGAACGGTGGATCTACAGCACCAAAGCACAGTACAGGAGCCAGAAGGGCAACGGCAGGAAGAGGCGGAGTCGGAGACTGCAGAGGCAAGGGAAAATAACGCAGGGGGAACCCCCTGGAAAAGGGTGACTGTTAGGAGCAGAAGAACTACAAGACACTCTGCGCCTGTGGAAGCAGTGGAGCTATGGAACCGCTTCCATGTACTTGAGGACGAGAGCAGAGGACAGCCTGCAGAGGACGGATTATCGGGCACCCAACGTGACAGCGAGCAAGAGGCTGAGGGTCAGTCAAGTGGAGGCAATCAAACCAAGGCCTACAGCAAGAGGAAGAGAAGAGTACTCGTAGTGGGAGACTCCCTCCTGCGGGGGATCGAAGCCAAAGTATGTCGCGAAGACCCATGGACTCGCCAGGTGTGCTGTCTCCCTGGGGCACGGATTAAGGATGTGACAGAGCAGCTGCCGAGGCTCATGCAGCCCACCGACACATACCCCTTTCTTCTCTTCCACGTGGGTACAAATGATACTGCCAAGCGGAGTTACAAAGAAATCACGGCAGACTTTGAAGAGCTGGGAAGGGAACTCAAGAACTTCGGGGCCCAGATAGTTTTCTCATCCATCCTTCCAGTACTTGGAAGAGGCATAGAAAGGGAAAGAAAAATACTCCGAGTGAATGACTGGCTACGAAGGTGGAGCCGACGTGAGGGATTTGGATTCTGGGACCACGGGCTACACTTCCTGGAAGATGGACTGCTGGCAGAGGATGGGTTGCACCTCACAAGGACTGGGAAGAATGTGTTTGGCCACAGCATGAGGAACTTAATCAGGAGGGCTTTAAACTGAATCCAACAGGGGAGGGAGACATAAACTCGGGGGTACCAATGGAAGAAGGCCTCTATGCCACAATGGAGAGAACAGCTCCAGCGGTGCCCATTGATAGTCTACCACAAAATGTAGGGGGAAAGTCGGACTATAAAGCACATAATCTTCAATGTCTCTATACTAATGCCAGGAGTATGGGCAATAAACAAGACGAACTTGAACTCTTGATACATGAGGGCAAGTACGACTTGATAGGGATAACTGAAACCTGGTGGGATGACTCCCATGACTGGAATACAGCAATTGAAGGGTATAACTTGTTCAAAAGGAACAGAAGCAACAGAAAGGGAGGTGGAGTTGCACTGTATGTTAAAAATACGTATCTCTGCACAGAGATACAGGAAGAGGAGCTTGGCAGCCCCATTGAGAGCATCTGGGTTAAAATAAAGGGGGCAAAGAATAAAGCGAACATGGCGGTTGGAGTCTACTACCGACCACCCAATCAAGGAGAAGACGAGGATGGAACTTTTGAAAAGCAAATTGCCATTGTTTCAAGGAGGCACGATGTGGTAGTAATGGGTGACTTCAATTTCCCTGATATCTGTTGGGAGACTTATTCAGCCAAACATGGCCCCTCCAAGAAATTCCTGAGCTGTGCTGCTGATAACTTCCTCCTACAGAAAGTGGAGGAAGGAACTAGAGGATCGGCTATCCTTGACCTGATTCTAACCAACAGAGACGAGTTAGTGGATAAAGTGGCAGTTTCGGGAACTCTGGGGGAAAGTGACCATGTTATACTTGAGTTCTTGATTCTAACAGAAGCAAAAGCTGAGTGTAGCCAAACACGTACCCTGGATTTTAGGAAAGCCAATTTTAACAAACTCAGAACAATGATTAGTAAGATCCCATGGCAAGTGACTCTCACGAGAAAGGGAGCCCAGGAGGGGTGGGAGTTTTTAAAAAAGGAAATTTTAAAGGCACAATTGCAAACAATTCCCACAAGGAGAAAAGGCAGAGGGCAACAGAAGAAGCCAATGTGGCTTCACAATAAACTCAAAGATGACCTGAAAACAAAAAAGGACACGTATAGGAAGTGGAAGGAAGGACAGGCTACAGGGGAAGAGTACAGGCAGGTAGCACAGAACTGCAGGAATAGTGTCAGGAAGGCTAAAGCTGAGAATGAGCTAAGGTTAGCGAGGAATGCTAAAAGCAACAAAAAAGCTTTCTTCAGATACATGCACAGTAAAAGACAGAAGAAAGAACTGGTGGTTCAACTACGCAATGAGGATGGCAAATTGATAACAGAAGACAAAGAAAAGGCAGAAGTGTTCAATTCCTACTTCGGCTCGGTCTTCTCCCAAAAGAGGGTCTATGACCCCCCTGGCAAACCTGAAGTGCAGACTGAAGGGGCAGAATTGCAGCTTAAGATTGATAGGCAAATGGTCAAGGAGCACCTGATTACTCTGAACGAGTTTAAATCTCCAGGGCCTGATGAGCTGCATCCTAGAGTAATAAAGGAACTGGCAGAAGAACTCTCAGAACCACTGTCTATTATCTTTGAGAAATCATGGAGGACAGGTGAAGTGCCAGACGACTGGAGGAGGGCAAATGTTGTTCCCATCTTCAAAAAGGGCAAGAAGGAGGAACCTGGGAACTATAGGCCAGTCAGTCTGACATCAATCCCCGGGAAGATTTTTGAGCAGATTATAAAGAAGTCAGTCTGCAAGCACCTTGAAAACAATGCAGTGATTACTAGAAGCCAGCATGGATTTGTCAAGAACAAATCCTGTCAGACTAATCTGATCTCATTTTTTGATCGGGTAACCTCCCTTGTGGACTGTGGGAATGCTGTGGACATTATATACCTGGACTTCAGCAAAGCTTTCGACAAAGTGCCTCATGATATCCTGATTAGTAAGCTAGCTAAGAGTGGGCTAGATGGAACAACTATCAGGTGGATCCACAATTGGCTAAAGAATCGAACTCAAAGAGTGCTTATCAATGGTTCCTTCTCAAACTGGGGAGAGGTAACGAGCGGGGTACCACAGGGCTCGGTCCTGGGCCCGGTGCTCTTCAACATTTTTATTAATGACTTGGATGAGGAGGTACAGGGAATGCTTATCAAATTTGCAGATGACACAAAGTTGGGTGGAACAGCTAATACTCTGGAAGACAGAAACAAAATTCAAAGTGACCTCGATAGGCTGGAGCGCTGGGCCGAAAACAACAGAATGAAATTTAATAGGGATAAATGCCAAGTGCTGCACCTAGGGAGAGGAAACCAAATGCAGAGTTACAGAATGGGGGACACTTGGCTCAACAATACTACAAGTGAGAAGGATCTTGGAATTGTGGTAGATCACAAACTGAATATGAGCCAGCAATGCGATGTGGCTGCAAAGAAGGCAAATGCAATTTTGGGCTGTATTAATAGAAGTATAGCTTCCAAATCGCGGGAAGTGATAATTCCCCTTTACTCGGCACTGGTTAGGCCTCATCTTGAGTACTGCGTCCAGTTCTGGGCACCTCACTTTAAGAAGGACATAGACAAACTGGAGAGGGTTCAGAGGAGGGCAACAAGGATGATAAAGGGACTGGAAACAAGGCCCTATGAGGAGAGACTGAAAGAACTGGGCATGTTTAGCCTTCAGAAGAGGAGACTGAGGGGAGATATGATCGCACTCTTCCAGTATTTGAAGGGATGTCACACAGAGGAGGGCAAAGATCTCTTCTCGGTCATCCCAGTTTGCAGGACACGGAATAATGGGCTCAAGTTACAGGAACCTAGATTCCACCTAAACATCAGGAAAAATTTCCTGACTGTCAGAGCAATAAGACAATGGAATCAACTACCTAGGGAGGTGGTGGGCTCTCCCACTCTGGAGGCATTCAAGGTGCAGCTGGACAGACATCTGTCAGAGATGCTTTGACCTAGATTCCTGCATTGAGCAGGGGGTTGGACTCGATGGCCTTGTGGGCCCCTTCCAACTCTACTTTTCTATGATTCTATGATTCTAGAACCCAGGGTCATCTAATGATGCTGAGTAGTGAGAGATTCAGGACCGATAAAAGGAAAGACTTTTTCACAGATCACAGTTAAACATTGGCTACCACAAGATGTAGTGATGGCCACCAACTTGGACGGTATTAAAAGGGGATTAGACAAATTCATGGAGGATAAGGCCATCAATTGAAATGACCATCAATATAATGATGGCTATATTTTCCTCCAGTATCAGAGGCAGTATGCCTTTGTATACCAGCTGCTGGGGAACACGATCAGGAAGGTGCTATTGCATTTATGTGCAGTTCTGGGCTTCCCACTGGGGCATCTGGTTGGCCACCACAGGAACAAAATACTGGACTGGACAGACTTTTGGTTTGTTACTGGACTGGACAGACTCTTGTTCCTATTATTTTGTTATGTTCAATGAAGGAAGTGGGAGAAGTCCCTGCCCCAAGAAGCTTTCAGTGCAACATCATCCGTGGGGCAACCAGAAATGAATGCAAGCAAAGGCCATGAGGTGTGTAGAAGCTTTATTTCAGCTGGGCAGAAGCGAAGCCAGTGGGGATCATGAGAAGGTGGAGAGAGATGGAGCTACATGGGTGTTCTGTGTAGGGTCCAGTGTAGGAGTAAACACAAAAGAGCAGCCCTGTAGCACGAGGGCTAAAAGGCCTATCCAGGCAAGCATCCTGCACAGCTGGAAAAGGGGCAGAGAAGGGTAGCCAAAGCGATCAGGGGGCTGGAGAAACTCCCCGATGAAGAAAGGGCACACGGTTCTAGGGCATTTTAGTTTTGGAAAAAGGCTGATCATAGAGTAGTAGACAGGGGAGGGGCCTACAAGGCCATCGAGTCCAACCCCCTGCTCAATGCGGGAATCCAAGTCAAAGCATCCCTGACAGATGGCCGTCTAGCTGCACCTTGAGTGCCTCCAGAGTGGGAGAGCCCATCATCATCATCAGGCGATCACTCGTGACCGAGTAAGATTGTCTTCCAGGATAAAAAAATAAAATTACAAAAAGGAAATTTTAAAAGGAGGAAATTCTAAAGAAAATTGTGTAGACTCCAGCGATGGGTCCGTAAGTGACTGTGGAGGCCAATTCTAGATCCACACAGCTTCCCACAGTGAGGACACAGGTTACCAGATGGAAGATGGTCCTGTAAAGGATTCGTTTGACGTGCTTTTCGCCTAGCACGTCATAGAATCATAGAAAAGTAGAGTTGGAAGGGGCCTACAAGGCCATCGAGTCCAACCCCCTGCTCCCTTTCTCCCTTTCGCCTTGCACTCGGGCGTCTTCAAAGTCCATAGAACCTTTGTGAAAGGCCAACCTCCAGTTAGATCGTTCATGGGCCAGAGCTTCCCAGTTTTCGATGTTTATATTGCATTTTTTTAGATTAGCCTTATGAACATCTTTAAACCTCTTATATTGACCACCGATATTCTGCTTTCCATCCTTGAGTTGGGAGTAAAGTAGCTGCTTTGGGAGACGGCAGTCAGACATTCGAACAACATGACCGGTCCACTGAAGTTGGCGTTGAAGGATCATTTTTTCAATGCTAGTAGTCTTTGCTTCTTCCAGTACACTGACATTTGTTCGCCTATCTTCCCAAGTAATTTGCAGGATATGCCGGAGACGTTGATGAAATCTTTCAAGGAGGTGGAAATGACATTTATAGATAGTCCATGTTTCGCAGGCATACAATAAGGTTGGCAATACAATGGCTTCATAAACCAGTGTTTTGGTCTTCTTACAAATATCCCGATCCTCAAACACTCTATGTTTCATTCGAGAAAACGCAGCTCTTGCGGAGCTCACTACCCTAGTTCCACTGTCTTATTGCTCTGACAGTCAGGAAATTTTTCCTGATGTTCAGGTGGAATCTGGCTTCTTGTCACTTGAGCCCATTATTCCGTGTCCTGCACTCTGGGGTGATCGAGAAGAGATCCTGGCCCTCCTCTGTGTGACAACCTTTCAAGTACTGGAAGAGTGCGATCATATCTCCCCTCAGTCTCCTCTTCTGAAGGCTAAACATGCCAAGTTCCTTCAGTCTCTCCTCACAGGGCCTTGTTTCCAGTCTCTTTACCATCCTTGTTGCCCTCCTCTGAACCCTCTCCAGTTTGTCTACATCCTTCTTCAAGTGTGGAGCTCAGAACTGGACGCAGTACTCAAGATGAGGCCTAATCAGTGCTGAGTAGAAGGGAACTAGCACTTCACACAATTTGGAAACTATACTTCTATTAATGCTGCCCAAAATAGCATTTGCCTTCTTTGCAGCCATATCACATTGCTGGCTCATATTAAGCTTGTGATCTACAACAATTCCAAGATCCTTCTCACTTGTAATACTGTTGAGCCAAGTATCCCCCCCATCCTGTAACTCTGCATTTGGTTTCCTCTCCCTAGGTGCAGCACTTGGCATTTATCCCTATTAAATTTCATTCTGTACCCTAAAGTCTTTTAGAAACCCTACTAACAATAAAGAATACACCCTAAAAGAATGTTCCAATTGTAATACACCAGCATCCAATATGCTATCCAATGTCCCTGCTCTTTACTATACATAGGCATGACAACTAGAAAAATAAAATTAAGAATAGCTGAACACAAAAGTTGCATTAGAACCAAAAAGATTCATGCACCAATGGTCAAACATTATATGGAACATGAGTATGATGAAAACTCGGTCAGGTTTTGGTGCTTAGAAAGAGTGCGAGGTACAGGAAGACAACTAATAGCAAAACTTAAAAACCAAGAGTCCAGATGGATATTTAATCTAAATACAGTGGCTCCATTTGGATTAAATGAGAACATAGATTGGTTATCAACTGGTTTGTAGTATACTATTTTTGCCATGGTTTTGTTGAAATAAATTATATATAAAGACCAACTTTAGTGTAAGTTCGTTCAGAATACTAGATGTATAGCCATACTATCAGGCAACCTCTAAATGAAGATGACTACCAGGTGTGTGTAAGAGTATCACACCAGATAAATTACTCCATCTGCCAAACTCTGGAGCACTGCCTCAGGAGCTTGGTAGATGAAACCAACTTTGGTGAGTCAATATACTCCTTCTGAAAGGGTTTTCTTATATTTTTATTTTTTCTATCTTTTTAAATTTATAAAAATTGTCTATCAATGTATGTGCTAATAAAACAAATGTATATTTTATATAGAATTGGAGAAATACAGAGCAATAGCTTGTAGATTGAACTAAGTGAAAACTACAGGGGTGAGCATGACATTATTTAATTATGTTTTATATTACTACTAATTTCTTAAGAAAAACTAGGAGACTGTAGTTTGATTCATTGTAAGTTTTGTATTTTTCCTAAGCCACTGAAGAAGGCCTTTGGGCCGAAACGCGTTTGGCTTCTACACAAGAGTAAAAAAAGCTTACATGCTGTGAGGACATTTCTCTGGAAGCATCAAACAAAAAAACTTTGGCACTAATAATACTCCATCTAGAGATAGAGGTCCTCAAGTTTGAAAGAACATTATTATCATCTTCAGCCCTAAAGACGTTGTATTTTACAGGTCTAATTGTTTCTGTTCTCTGCTCCAGCCAAACAAATGGCATGTAACTCAACCCTCTGAACTATGGCCCAATCCCAGAGGTCTAGCATAAGTCAATGAAGAGTCCTCGACTGGGTACCCCCGTTTGTTTATATACCAAACAGTGGCAGTATTGTCCGTTGCAATTTACAGAACCCAGTTTTGGCCAATGCCTTCACATCTATTTATTTTATTTTTTATTATTTATATCCCGCCTTTTTCCCAAGGTGGCTTACATAATCCTCCTCCTCTCCATTTCATCCTTGGAACAACCCTGTGAGGTAGGTTAGGCTGAGAGTCAGTGGCTGGTCCAAAGTCACCCAGTGAGCTTCACCCGGATCTCCCAAGTCCCAGTCCAACACTCTGCTATGCCACGCTGGCATGCGACTAGAGCAGTGATGGCGAACCTTTTTGAGCCCAAGTGCCCAAACTGCAACACAAAACAACTTATTTATTTCAAAGTGCCTTAAATTTGGCAGGAAGGAGGAGGGGGCACTAGCTAATCGCGCCCCGCTCTGTCTCAGGGCACGGCTCTTCACCGGGCACGCAAAGATTCGGGCGCGCGCGCGCTGTGCTTCTGAGCTGTCTGTTCAGTTAGGAGGAGGGCTGGGTGCCTGCGCAGTCTGCTTCTGGGGGTGGAGATGTTGGAGTGTGTGCCTGCCTGTGGAGGCCAGCAAGGAATGAGAGGAGAGGAGTTACTATGGAAACCCGACGCTGAATGCAGAAGGGGACGCGATCTGGCGACCAGTGGCTCGAGTGCCCACAGAGAGGTCCCTGCGTGCCAGCTGTGGCACGCGTGCCATAGGTTCGCCATCACTGGACTAGAGTCTTCTGAACTGCTAGCAATTTGAGGGCATTGATAGGGCGCTGTCTTTTCCTTGGAGACCATCAGGCATGGATGTGGTACGAGCCACAGCGCACCACACAGCCGAAGTTGGAGGTGTTGGTAGTCACTATCTGGGATGACTGTCAAAATGAGAACCCCCAACGAAGATGGGATGGAACCATCCGTCAACGAAGAGAACAACAGACCGAACTGGGTAGTTACAGTCACATTTGAGACGAATCACGCTTGGGATGGAATATGTTGATGAACCATGACTAGAGTACCGGCACGCGAAGCTGTGGGAATGGGGTGACAGAGGTGGTTGCCACCATAATTCCAAGAAGGCACTGGATGGCAGAAACAGAAGCCGAACTTTGGGATGCGACAGAGAGCGCCATCAAAGCAAGAGTTACCTACCATCCTGTCCAACAGGATGAAGGCTCTGGCCTTCCTGGAATCCAAGACGGCTCTGATGTATTGAATCCGAGTAGTCAGTCAAGATGGGATTTTGGGAAGCTGACACAGAAGCCTAAGTTGGAAAGAAGAGGAATGCAAACAGTCATGATCCAAGGGGTTGAGAGCAGATCCCGTGTAACCAGAACCCAAGGTATGGAGGATGGCTGAGCAGGCACCACAGAGGCTGGTGGAAGTGCTGAAGTTAATGTGACTAGCACTGGCAATACCGAGGTGCTCAGTTCCAGAACTGGGGGCCGGAACAGTGTAGCCGTCACAGGGCACTGCCCTGTGCTCACTTGGCACCCTAAACTGAGGCAACCTTCTGTAGACCGGCAAGTGTCTTCAGGCTTGAGGAAGATATGGCTTGAAATTCCATAGTCCCTTTCTGTAGCAACCTGCTGGGGAATCTCTTCTATGGGGTGGTCATCGGTCCCAAGAACAAGGGGGAGATTGTCGTAAATTAGTCCAGTCCAGAGATAAGCCGTAGTCGTTATCACAGTCCAAGGTTAGAAGCCACAATATGTATCCGAAATCAAGCAAACACAAACCAGTTTAGGAGCAGGCCAAAGTCATAAAGGTCGTTCTGGAGTCAAAATCCACAGGTCTCAGCCCGGGGGCTGGCAGGAGTGTCTGGCTACGGTCGAGTTGCAATTACAATGGCTTCCAGCGTCTGAAGTGTGTTTGGGGCCTGTCTTTTAAACAGGCGCTGATTGGCAAGGCAGCACAGCTGGGCCAGGCAGCAGAGGACACGTGCCCGGCCCCTCCCCAAACACACTCTGGCTCGGGTGCCCTGTGTCCTCCTTCCTCCATCCCAAATGGAGGTGCAACAGAGATCGAGATAGCAGCCCATGTACGGTTCTTGCCAAGATGATCCCCATCCTCTCCTGTCTGTGTAGGAATGGTCAGAACATTTGGAATAATATGAGTCAGGAGAACCTCTTCTTGAATCCGGTGAGTGATGGTGCCCAGGGGACACAGCACGGCCTGTAGCGCTCCAGAGTTCAAGCCGCCCAACAGGTGGCGGTGAAGGGTCCCTTACACCCCACCCCACCCGAAATTGAACCCATAACTCTGGCTTCATCAGAGACCACAGGGGATTCATGAGGCAGTCTCTGTACTATCAGCATGGGCAAGGATAATAGTGGTGGTGGTGGTGGTGGTGGGAGTTGGGGCTGGCCCCGTGGAAGGTTGGCCATATCATCCTGAAGGACAGGAGACAGCATAGGGGAAGTGGCACATGGATCTTCTTCCAGCATCGTAAACTTCTTTTCCCTCTTCTTGGGCTCTGCAGCCCGATCTGAAGAGCCATTTGACTTGACCGTTTTTGCAGTGGATCGGCCCAGCGTCGGTGGCTGGCCACGTGCTGTCTGGGATGTTTGGATCTGAAGACAACTGAACTGACGGGTGTAACTGTTCAGTAGGAAGCGGTGGTCAGCACAGGTCTGATGAGGTTGGTGTCGGAGTAGCAACTGGTGGCCGGGATCGGCCAGATGCAGACGGAGCGACAGCTGAAGCAGGTGCCAAGGCCATCGCGAGGACGATTTCAAGCAAATCAAGAACGGACGGGACCCCGAGTGCTCCAGCAAGTCTGCAGCCTGGAGGGCTCGTTCTCAGAGCACCGTACGAAGGCGCAAGAGCCAATTTCATCAAGCTTGCTTGGTGAAACCCTGAGAATGTGAGCAGGATCCCACCACATGGCCCTCACCCAAAGAAAAAAGGCAACGGCCGTGCCATCAATTTGTCTGAACACTTTTGAAACAGGGCCCCAAGGGGCCATAGGCTGTTGCTGAAGAAAAATGCAAGAGCAGCGCTTGCGTGAAAATAAAAAACAACGTTCAAAAGAGTGATTTAAGAACAAAAGAAAGAGAAAATATGAGAGAATGAAACAAGGGAACACTTGGCTCAGTCACCAATAAAAACGATTTAAGACAGAAGGCTCTCAACACTGCTGCTGCTGCAACGGTCAGACTAGAGGAGGAGGAGGAGGAGGAGGAGATCGCGGAGAAGCCGGATGAATTATCTTCATCTGTCTGCACTGCAGAAGACACAGGGCAGACGCCTGAGCCTGAACTGATGTTTTTAGGAGGGGAGTCTGAGGAACTGAGGCAAATGGTGGTGACAAAAGATGAAATCCTCAACCTCACTGACAAATTGAAAGTTAATAAACCACCGGGCCCAGATGGTATCCATACTAGGGTTCTTAAGGAACTCAAACATGAAATTTCTGATATTCTAACAAAAGTATGTAACATGTCCCTAAGATCAGCCTCTGTGCCAGAGGATGAGAATGGTCAATGCAACACCAATTTTTTTAAAAGGGGGGATCCAGGAAATTGCAGGCCGGTTAACTTAATGTCTGTTCTGAGTAAATTGGTTGAAAGTGTTATTAAAGATAAAATCGGTAAGCAAATAGAAGGACAAGCCCTGCTGAGAAAGAACCAACATGGCTTCCACAAGGGTAAGTCCTGCCTCACTAACCTTTTAGAGTTCTTTGAGAGTGTCAATAAACTTGTGGACAGGGGTGAGATGGTAGACATTGTTTACCTGGACTTTCAAAAGCCTTTTGACAAAATCCCTCACCAAAGACTCCTGAGCAAACTAAGCAGTCATGGAATAAGAGCACAGGCTGCCCCAGTGCTCTAGAATTCCCTCCCCAGGGAGGCTAGAGTGGCGCCCTCCCTGGTAAGCTTCTGGAGGCAGGCAAAGAGCTTCTTGTTCCGGTAGGCATTTGGGACTAGCCTGTGATGTGATGGAATGTTATGTTTTAATTCTGTGTGTGTGTGTGTGTATAATTTTTAATATTAATTATTTAATGCAACGTTTAACTTTTGTATTTTCTGTTTCTGTTTCTATTGTATGCGTTTTAAAGGTTGTGAGCTGCCTTGGGTCCCAGTGTTGGGAAAAGGCAGGATACAAATAATAATGATGATGATGATGATGATGATGATGATGATGATGATGATGATGATGATGATGAGAGGTCCTCTTAAGGATCAGTAACTGGTTGAAGAACAGGAAGCAGAGGGTAGGAATAGATGGGAAATTCTCCCAATGGAGGGATGTCAACAGTGGGCTCCCACAGGGATCTGTATTGGGACCAATGCTTTTCAACATCTTCATAAATGATCTGGAATCAGGAGCGAGCAGTGAAGTGGCCAGGTTTGCTGACGACACCAATATTTTGGGTGGTTAAAACAAAAAGGGATTATGAGGAGCTCCAAAAGGATCTCTCCAAACTGGGAGCATGGGCATCTAAATTCCAAACATGGTTCAATGTAAGCAAGTGTAAAGTGATGCATGTTGGGCAAAAAAATCCCAACTTCAAGTATTAGCTGATGGGATCTGAGCCAGCGGTGACTGACCAAGAAAGAGATCTTGGGGTTGTGGTGGACAGCTCAATGAAAATATCAACCCGGTGTGTTGCTGCTGTGAAAAAGGCAAACTCCATGTTAGGCATACTTAGGATGCCTAAGTTTTGCATTGGATGTTAGGCATACTTAGGAAGGGAACTGAAAATAAAACTGCCAAGATCATCCTGCCATTATACAAATCTATGGTATGACTGCACTTAGAATACTGTGTACGGTTCTGGTCACCGCGTCTCAAAAAAGATATTGTGGAGTTGGAAAAATTACAGAAAAGGGTAACTAAAATGATGAAGGGGCTGGAGCAGCTCCCCTAAGAGGAATGGTTAAAACATCTGGGATTGTTTAATTTAGAAAAAGAGTGAGTGAGGGGATACTTGATAGAGGTATTTGAAATTATGCCTGCTATGGAAGAAGTGGATAGGGAGACATTTTTCTCCCTCTCTCATAATACTAGAACCTGGGGTCATCCGATGAAGCTGACTGGTGGGAGATTCAGGACAGATAAAAGGAAGTACGTACTTCTTCACACAGTGCATTGTTAAACTATGGAATTCACCTCCACAAGAAGCAGCGATGGCCACTGATTTGGAGGGATTTAAAAGGGGACTGGGCAGATTTATGGAGGAGGAGAAGGCTATCCGTGGCTACTAGTCCTGACTGGCTCTGTGCCACCTCCAGTATCAGAGGGAGCATGCCTATGCCCACCCGCTGCTGGGGAACACGGGCGGGAGGGCGCTGTTGCACTCACGTCCTGCTTTTGCGCTTCCCATTGGGGCCTCTGGTTGGCCACTGCATGAATAGAATGCTGGACGAGTTGGACCCTTGGTCTGATCCAGAATGCCTGTTCTTATGAACAGAAACTGAGGGGAATTGTGGGAGCACCACCCTCTAGACACGTGCAGGGCTGGGGGGTCGCAGGACAGGCCGCCCGCCTAAATGCCTCAGTGCCGGCGGGGGATTCTGTGCCGGTGCAGAACCCGCATGTGTGCTGCACAGAAACCACGAAGAAGAATTCTAGCCACCCTGTTAGGTGTCTGAGATGCCCTGAAAGAAGATTCTGAATTTCATATTCTGGCTTGGATGCCTTTAAAGAGGATGAGACCATTCACAGAGGACAGCTCCCTCATCCGTGTCATTACTCATGGTGGATCCAGGGAGCCTCCAAGAGGAGAGGCAGTCTACCCCTGAATACCAGTGGCTGGGGTGGGGAGAGTCAGAGGGTGAAACAGGATGCTGTAGTACTAGCTGGACTTTCCACCTGACCCGCGGCAGCAGAAGCCGCTGCCGCCGCCGCGCTATTCTGGCGTTCTCCCCAGCAGCGGCATCTCCTCGGAGACATCCTCCCTGGGGTCTCCTCTTCCTCAAGACCACCAAAATTGCTTAATCCCTTGTGTGGTCTTTTGCCAACAGCCTTTCCTCCTGTGCAAGATTCCCTTTAAAAGGGCAGACGGGAGACGCTCGCCACCCCGCTTCCTGCTGACTAGACTCGGGCCAGCCCTCTGAACCGCGGGTCCTCGCTGGGCTCTTGGCTCCACACGCACCTAGACGACGATCAAAATGCTCACAGCCAGAAATGCGTACGTGACATCTGAAGTTTCATAACAGACGCATCGGGGTGGGGGGGTCGATACATGACCAGGCTCAGGCAAAATTCCTCAAAGTGGCAGCAACGCCCAAGAGCTGCCACGCCCTGCCTCCCTCCTGTGCTGACCATCCTGGATCCAGCCCCCACTGACAACTTCTCTCCACGCCCCCCCCCATGCACAAAGGCAAAGCCCCCCCCCCACACACACAGCTGCTTCCATCGCCTTTCAAGTTCTCAGAGCAGGCCCAACTTTCCTTTGCCAGACATGAGGAACAGAAGCCGTGCTGGCCCTCTCCCCGCCTTGGCCCTCGCTCTGCTCCGAGATGACTCAGCCCTGGCAGACGCCCCCTCACCGGCCCCCTCCATCCCACGCCTGGCCAAAGCAGGAGGGGTCACTGCCAGTGCCTGTGCCAGGCAAAGACGCGACTCCTTTCTGCAGCGGCCACCGGCAACTCCGGGACAGGAGCGAGAGAACGGGCCGCTTGTTGTCCTGCCCCTCGCTGCCCAGCAGGCAGCTATTTCGCTTGCCTTGGGGGCCGTGGCAAGTCTCCCCTTCCAGCCTCGGCGCAGACCCGGTGGCGGCAGCAGAGCCCCGGGTGGGGCTCGCCCCTGCCAGGGCCCGCAGGCGCCTCCCGAGGAGCCCCTTCCCCACCTCCCGCCACGGCCCCTACCTCGCTGTACTCCGCCTCCAGCTCATCCTCCGGTTCTGCCGCTGCCGTCGTCCCCTCAGCTGCAGCCGCCTCCTGCCGCAACGGGCCCTTCTCCTCAACTTTTGCGCCCTCCTCCAGACCAGCACTTGCTGCCTCCCGCACGTGCCTCGCGGCTGTCGCCGCTGCCGCCTCCTCCTCCTGGCCGCCGGCAGAGACGGTGCTGCTGGAGACATGCGAGTCCTCACTGCGGTTGGATGTGGCGCTCAGTCTCTTCTCCTGCACAGGGTGCGGAGCAAGTCAAGAGTGCGCGAGGCAGCCACACCGAGCGCCACTCACGCGCACGCACACCTGCCCCTCCCCCACGCCTGCGCATGCCCCCAGAGGACGTGGCTCACAGCCCCAGCAGAGCCACGCAATGCCAGCACACCTGGGGGGAAAGGAGACACCCCCCCGGCCCCTAAGCCAGGGAGGGAAGGGGGAGGGCGGCCCCCACCCCAGCTTGTTCAAAGCCCTCGGTGGGCTCGATGAACCCAGAGCACGCCTCACGGAGGACCCCCTCCCTTGGGAGGGAGCCCCACCATCCGAGGCAACTCCGGCAAGCAGACAGACTAAACCGGCCTGACAACTTTCAGATGTCCGGAGGAACGACACCCGGAGCCAGCGGGGCCCCTCCCCCAGGGCTGGGATGCTGGGCGTTCGTGCCTCTGTTCTGGTGGCGACTGGCCCCAACCCGAAGGATGCTGCGGGGCAGAACCAGCAACCGGCCTGGCAGGCCTCCCTCCTCCGCCCGCGGCCTGCAGACCCCGCACCCCCCTCACCTCGGAGCGGGGGGAGTCCCGCTCAGCACTCCGCCTGGCCGCAGACGCCTCGCTGCGCCGCACTTCAATCACCTTCTTCATGGATTTCAGCTCGCTCGGGTGGGGGGTTGCCCTGCGCTGCAGACCCTGAAAGGGGGGGCAGAGATGGGGAAAGCTCCCTCACCACACCAGCCCCCTACTAACAGCAGCAGGAAGGCCTCGCTCAGCAGCAGCAGCAGCAGCAGCAGCAGCAACGGGAGAGACAAGGCAGCACATGCTGCGTAAGCACCCGCACTCGCCCCCTTCCCAGCCCCCAGCCCCAGCCCCAGGAGCGCCTCCGCGCCCAAGGCGGGCGGCAGAGCAGGGCCAAGGCAGGACCTCTGCCCACCAGCCAGCCTCCTCCTCTCCCAAGGCCTTCCCTTCAAGGAACAGCCACACGGCCCGGTCCAAAGCCTTCTCCAGGCCTCTTGGCGGCAGCAGGCAAAGCGACCTGCTCCTTCCCCGCCACGACCAGCAGCTCAACTCCAGGCTGCCCAGAACGCCCGGCTGGGGCCCAGGGAGGAGATGGAGCAGCCGCAGGGGCCCGCGGGGGGTGCTGCCTCCGGCCGCCCCCACCCCCGCGCCGCG
The DNA here is from genome assembly GCA_021292165.1 of Shinisaurus crocodilurus. Classification (NCBI taxonomy): domain Eukaryota; kingdom Metazoa; phylum Chordata; class Lepidosauria; order Squamata; family Shinisauridae; genus Shinisaurus; species Shinisaurus crocodilurus. The sequence goes on along the minus strand of CM037880.1, from coordinate 225,642,631 downwards.
CCTCCCCCCTCCTCCGCCCATTACCCTCTTCTCGGCCCCGGGCTCCTCCTCCTCCTCGTCGTCCATTCTGGGCTCGTCCACAAATTGGATCACACTGACCCGGTTGAGGTTGGTGTCTGTCCAGCTCTCATCCACACTATTGTGCAGAAGGTTCTCTGGCGAGAGAGGACAGCGGGTGGGTTTCCGATGCACACGGGGGGGGGCCCTTGCAGGGCCAGCCCTTCCCCGTTCCGGGAGAGGGGCCGGGCCGGGCCCGGAGAGGCAGGAGAGGGCTTTGCAGCAGCAGCAGCAGCAGCTCCCTTACCTAGGCTGGGCGACGGCTGCTGGGGGAGGAGGTAGCAGGTGAGCACTTTCTCCCCAGTCCTCTCGTCGTCCTCCGTCTGGAACTTCAGCATGGGCTGCGACTGGTTCTCCGCCAGCCAGAGGGCCTTCAAGCTGAGACTGGTGAGGGCGAAGGGCAGGTGCTGCAGGCTGCGTTAAAAGGCAGCAATGGGGTCACCAGGCACAGGCCCAATCCCGCACATGTGCCGTCCACAAGCCAGGAAGCCCAGGGCAGCCTCCAGTTCGGGATGGGGGCAGAAGGGAAGCGACCACGGATGGGAGCACGGATGGAGGTTGACATTTCTAGCCTGCCTGTCCCAAAATGGCAGGGGAACAGACGCAGGAGAACTTGGGACAAGATATTGGATTAAAAACCAGACCAAAATTTCCGCATGTGGTGAAGTCGCTTGACTCCTCCTGGTTCAGGGAAGATTCTGGCCTGGTGGGAATGCTGAGCTGCATTTCAGGAAAGCAACACCAAGAGACACGCTGCTGCACTGCCAGCCACCGCCGAGAAGCCCCCACCCCACCCCACGTGGACGTGGGACAGCCTTGGCAGAGCCTCCCTCCTTCCCCCAGGTAGGACGGGGCAACAGGGAAATGGAAGAAATGGTTTTGTTTAAGCAAGAAAGAAAAAGGCTATGCACCAGGCTCTACTTTCCATTTCATTTCTGTCAGAAGCCAGCCTCTACGGCTGCAATGCTTGAAAGCGTCTGCCTAGGGAAATCTTAAAAGCTGGAGCAGGGACTTCCAGGAGGCTCCTCGGCACTGACCATGGCTAGCAGAAGCAGAATGATGCAACAGAGAACTCAAAAGGCAAGCAGAGATGGGGCAGGGGGGACAAACAGCCACCTTTTCTGCAGCCATCCCGCCCCCCACATACGGTACTCCTCCATTCACATGCAAGGGACACAGAGTCTAGCACATGACCAACCTTCCCACCACGGAGGCATGGCCTCAGACCAGGGCACCCGAAGGAACGGCTGCCTCCACACCACCCTGCCTATGCGCAGAGGCTGTCTTTGGAGGCCCTCCTCCGGCTGTCATGAGGCGAGGCAGGTGGCGACTGGAGAGAAGAGGGAGGCCTTCTCAGTGGTGGCACCTCAGTTATGGAACTCTCTCCCCACACAACTGGAGGCTTGCCTGGCACCTACCCTTACCTTCGGGGCACCAAGCAAAGATTTATTTTCCCAGCCTTTTAACAGTTAACTTGTAAGAACATTTTATTGCGCTAGTTTTATCCGTGGTTTTAATTTTGTATTGCTGTTGTTGTATTCAGCGTTTCATTCTTATTGGGAGCCATCCTGAGGATATTTATATTGAAGGGTGTCTCATAATCTATCAAATGAATACATCTGTCCTTCAGTATTTTTAACTTCTGAGCAACTGGAACGTTCAAAACACCTCAGCAGTCAAATAACTTCTGTGTTAAGTCAACTATTTATATCCTGCTTTTCTATTAAAATAACCACCAAAGTGTCTTGCAATAAAAAGAATACGTGATCTACAGTAACAACCAACAACAATGCATCATTAAAAGACCCCAGAAATAAAACATCAAAAGGCAGCTGTACTAAAACTTCATCAAAGTCAGGTTACTGATTCAAAGCTCACCTCAATACAATTTTTACCCTCTATTGAAAGATTGGGGAGAAGCAGCGAGGCCAGTCTGCATGGAAGCGAGTCCCGGAGTTGTGGCACCACCACCAAGAAGCCCCGCCTCTTGCCTGGCCACCTGATCTCACATATGGATGGAACAGGAAGCAGGCCTCCTAGGCTATGCAGGCTCATACGGGAGCAGGCGTCTGGGCGGTCGTGTGGTCCCAAGCAGGTTCAGGCCAACTTTAATGCCAAGACCAGCACTTTAAACCAAATCTGGAAACAGGCAGCCAGCCAGCCAATAAAGTTGACATACAACCGGAGAGCTTTGGGTGCCAGGGAGTGGCCTGGAGATAGCCGTATGCACTAACTGAATTTCTGGACTGCTTCTAAAAGGCAGCCCCATTTAGAGAGTACTGCAGCAATCCAGTCTGGAAGTAACCAGGGCACAGATAGCGGAGTCCAGATCCGCCCAAACCAGGGCTCAGGAGGGCTCCTTTCAAACCCACGGAGGACCCGAGCTCTTGCATCCAAGTGCCACAGAGCTTTCAACGACTGCTGCAGACGGACTGTCAGTGTTCCCTTTGCCAAGTCCCCGACTTTGGGGATTAACTGGCAAGAGGACTTTTTCGTCAGAGCTGCACAGTCTGTGCTTTTATTTATTTATCTACAACATTTATATAGTGCTCCACATCTAAACAGATTCCGGAGCAGTAAACAATAAGAGAAAAAGAGTAAAACACTGTATTAAAACATATAAAGCATAAAACATATTGAAAGCTTTAAAGAACAGAATACCAACCACAAAGTGCTTTAATGTGATACCGCCTCCACTTGACTCTTTACAAGCACAGCAAAAGCACAAAAAGAGCATCTAAAGCTCGTTTTGAGACACACTAATTGGCTTAGTTTGCATGATTGGCAGAGAGCGCTGAGGTGGCCCTTCTGGAATAGCAGTGCAGAGGGCAAATATCCTGAATTATACGGCTGTTGGCAACCCAACGTCTTCTACAGCGACCTCAAGGAATTGAGAGGGTAGGCCATGGGAAAGGGGGGGCTCACGCAGGGCCCGGCTACAGAACTGCAGACCTGTGTGCCCCGAGGGAAGGGGGAAGGCAGAAGAGAAGCCCAGGCCAGGGAGATTGTACCAGCAGTAGCTCCAGAAGGAACCTGCAGTTGGCCTGAGAGAACTGGTGTGTGTTTGGTTTGGTTTGGTTTGGTTATTTATTTATTTATTATATTTATACCCCGCCTTTTTTCCTGCAAGGAACCCAAGGCGGCTTACATAATCCTCCTCCACCTCTCCATTTTATCCTCACAACAACCCTGTGAGGTAGGTGAGGCTGAGAGTCAGTGACTGGCCCAAAGTCACCCAGTGAGCTTCATGGCCGAGCGGGGACTAGAACCCGGATCTCCTGAGATCTACCTCCCCTCCGCCCCGCCCCCGCCCCCTCCCTGAGATGGCAGCAATCCTTCGCAGAGCTTCAACAGCCGGGGCAGGCAGTGCCCCTTCTCTACCTTCCCTCCCCACCCCAAACTCACCGGTTGCCCGCGACATCCAGCACATGCAACTCGGTGGTGCTGGCGAGCTCAGGGGGCAGGAACTCCAGGCGGTTGTCCCGAAGGGAGAGCACGTTCAAGCCGCTACAGCCCCCAATCTCGGCAGGAAGGGCCATCAATCGATTTCGGTCTACATTGAGATTCGTCAGCTTGGTGAGTTTCCCCAGTGCTTTGGGCAGGGCCTGAGAAAAGACCACAAGGGCACAGGCAGTCAGGGAGGGCCCCCAGCAAGGCCAGCGACCAAGCCAGCGAGGGTGCCAAAGGTTGGCATGCAGCATGAGCGGGGCCCGGAGTGTGGTGGCACCCTATGCCCTCGCCGGCCACCATCCGGCCGAGGCAGAGCCCTGGGCCAGCTGGCACACCTACCGGCAGCAAGTTCTCAGTGAGGATGAGCTCCGACAGGTTTGTGCAGTCCCCAATCGCTTCGGTCACCTCCACTAGCCGGTTCTGATCAACCTTCAGGATGGAGAGCTGCTTCAGCTGGCCTGGGCAAGGGGCAAGAGAGTCAAAGGCTACGCTGTGTGGTGGGATAACGGAAAGGGAAAGGAAGGCTCTGCCCACAGCCAAGGTGGGCAGCTGAGTTTAAGGCTGCTTGAGCAAAACAGAGGCGGGCTGGAATCAGGTTGATCCCAGGCATCCCCGTGGAGAAATTTAAGAGCTTCCTGAACAACCACGCATACTGCTTGTTTATCCTAACCACTAACAGATGTTCGTTTACAGCTAAATAGTGCAACAGTTTTACTAATTTTAGAGAACATTACATAGTACACTGCAGATTTTGCTTATTATACGAGGCAGAAGCAAGGGCTAGCAGAGCCTGGGCAGCAAAGCAGTTTATCTTCAAAAGATGAAAACTTTTGTTTACAGGGAGTAAGTATTCATAATTAAATATGGGCAAGATTGCGGAGCTCATGTCGCCGAAGAGCATAAAAATGGGAGCATTCCAGATCACACAGGTGAGCAAAGTGGCTGATGACCATACAGGATGGTGTCTCCTGAAGTGGGGGGCTGCTTGGTAGCCCCGTGTCTGTGATGGCTTGACAGTCCCTGGCCTGCAGGACCAAGCCGACAGGAACACTGTAGGGCATGACCTCTTGCGCCGGACAGATTGTGCCCACCCTCAAAGACAGATATTCTGCCCATGATTCTTTATTTACTGTAAAACAGTGTTTAACTCAACATATTGATGGAGGCCCACTGATTTCATTTTAAGAGATTACAGGTATAAGTTTTGCATGCTTTTAACTAGGCTATTTTAAAAAGAAGGAAAACATTTAGTGTTTTGGATTATTGTATTTTTCCAATTTTAATTTTTTTCCCTTCAAACCAACCAACTTTTTCCTCCTTCAAGTGCCTCCACCAAATGAAGTGAGACAAGTCTCTACCAGGGAGAGGGCCTTTTTGGTAGCGGAACCTCAGTTATGGAACGGCCTTCTGAGAGAGGCTTGTCTGGTGTCGAGAGATTCCTTGCACTTTTCATCTCCAGGTGAGGACTTCACTGTTCATCCAGGCCTCTTACGGCTGTCCTATGCGCATTTTGACAGAAGAAAGGCCTACAGCATGGGTGTCTGGGGAATGCAGGAAGTTGTAGGACTTTTTTTCTGTCTAAACATGCATAGGACTGTGCCCCTAAATAACTTATGATGCAGCCTGTGCCTCTCCGTTTTAAAATCTGTGCATTTAATTTGGGGGTATAGAATCACAGAATAGTAGAGTTGGAAGGGGCCTACGAGGCCATCGAGTCCAACCCGCTGCTCAATGCAGGAATCCAGGTCAAAGCATCCCTGACAGATGGCTGTCCGGCTGCACCTTGAATGCCTCCAGAGTGGGAGAGCCCACCACCTCCCTAGGTAGTTGGTTCCATTGCACTGTTTTGTTTTGTTGTTGTATTTTATGTTGCCTTTGATTGGTGGTTTTATGTGCTGTTTTGTACATTGTGTTAAATTGTGTTCATGTTTGTTGGTCGTAGGCTACCCAGAGAACTTTGTCATGGGGCAGCATACAAAAGTCGTAAATGAAGAAACAAAAAGGGAAAGGAAGCACATGTAGTTCCTCCACCCAAGAGCAAAGCAACCCTCCCCAGATTCCACACAAACCTATGGATCCCAGTGGGGCCTGCCCATAGCTCCAGAACCCGCAGCCATCCCACTCACCAATGCCATCAGGAATGGACTCCAGCAAGTTCTGAGAGAGCAGCAGATCCGTTAAGGCCACCAGCCCACTGATCTCACCGGGCAGCTGTTCCAGCTTGTTCTCAGAGACATCCAGGCAGACAAGGCGGCGCAAATTTCCCAGCTCCTGCAAGGAAAGAGGTCGGGGCCGAGTTCTGAATGGCTGCACCGAAGAGCAGCCCAACAGCACTTCCAGCCTGGGGATCCATCCTCCTGCTGTTCGCCTCCAGTCCTTCCTCTTCCCCTGCTGGCTCTCCTCTGCTGGCTCCCCCTTTTAAACCATGGCTTTCAACAGGACTGGCCAAGCCAAATCAAATCCCTTTATTGCTTTTGCGGAGGTGGCTCTCATATAGAGAAGCCCCCCCGCCCACGCCCTTTGGTCTTCCGTGTTATGACAATACACGTAAGTAATTCTACCTTGCTAGCATGTAATTGAATCACTGGAGTAAGGTACATAACACATTACATTCTCTAGTTTATGGATCATCATTTGACTGTTTACATTCTGATGCAAAAAATTCTGAAAATTCAGAGAACAGGTTTTTTTAAGTGTCTTTAAATATGGCAAAGGAGCACCTACAGTCATGTGAAAAAGAAAGTACACCCTTCTCAAGTTCCATGGTTCCACGTATCAGGACAGAAGAAAAATCATCGGGCCCATAGCAGGTCTCAAAATTAGGTAAAGACAACCACAGATGAACAACAACACATGACAGAGTACATGGTGGCATTATTTATTGTACAGAAATAAAGCCAAAATGGAGACGCCATGTGGGAAAAACTATGGTACAGCTTATGATTCAATAGCTGGTAGAACCACCTTTAGCAGCAATAACTTGAAGTAATCGTTTTCGGTATGACGTGATCAGTCTCTCACATCGTTGTGGAGGAATTTTGGCCCACTCTTCCTTACATTGCTTCAGTTCATTGCAGTTTACGGGCATTTGTTTATGCACAGCTCTCTTAAGGTCCCGCCACAGCATTTCAATCGGGTTGAAGTCTGGACTTTGACTGGGCCATTGCAGCACCTTGATTCTTTTGTCAGCCATTCTGTTGTAGATTTGCTGGTGTGCTTGGAATCATTGTCCTGTTGCATGACCCAATTTCGGCAAAGTTTTAGGTGCCGGACAGATGGCCTCACATTCGACTCTAGAATACCTTGGTATACAGAGGTGGTCATGGTCGACTCAATGACTGCAAGGTGCCAAGGCCCTCTGGCTGCAAAACAAGCCCAAATCATCACCCCTCCACCACTGTGCTTGACAGTTGGTCAGAGATGTTTGTGCTGATATGCTGTGCTTGGTTTTCGCCAAACGTGGCGCTGTGCATTATGGCCAAACAGCTCCACTTTGGTCTCGTCCGTCCAAAGGACATTGTTCCAGAAGGCTTGTGATTTGTTCAGATGCAACTTGGCAAACCCAAGCAGTGCTGCCATGTTCTTTTTAGAAACCATACTTGTTCAGTCTTTTTCTAATTGTACTGTCATGAACTTTAATGTTGCTCCTGCTGACTGCAGCCTGTAGCGCCTGCGATGTAACACTTGGATGTTGTGCAATTTCTCTGAGCATTGCACAGTCTGCCCTTGGGGTGAATTTGCTGGGACGTCCACTCCTGGGAAGATTGGCAACTGTCTTGAATGTTTTCCACTTGTGAATAATCTTCCTCACTGTAGAATGATGGACTTTAAATTGTTTGGAAATGGCCTTATGACCCTCCCTGGATTGATGGGCAGCAACAATTGCTTCCTTAAGATCATATTGCTGATGTCTTCTCTCCTTGGCATTGTGGTAACACACACCTGACTGCTGGAGACCAGCAAACTCCTGGCACTTCAGTTTTTATAGAGGTGGTCACACTTGCCGATGATCAGAGAGGCGAGCCGCCCCGAAGAAAAAAGGGCTCAAGGCACTGGGTTCCAGCATGTGGGGAAAGGACTCTCTGTACATGCTCAGAAGATAATATATATGAAAAACATGGCGTTCCCCATGTACACTTCTGCAACTGAAAGAGATGAAATCGAGCCCTGGTACGTGCCTATAAGCCAGGTACATCTAGAGGCAGTGAGGGTGGCAAAGAAACAACATCTCACTGCCTCTATCCAATCATCTCTTTGTCGTCCGGGGCCTGTTATATGCTCTTTTGGCCCAAGGCTCCCAAGCAAGAGGAAGGAGCGAAGGAGGCAGGAACAGGCCGAGGGAACATCAGGGCCTGCTCCAGTTGGACTGCCCCCCCCCCCCCGGGCTAACTTCTTGAGACTTCTACACAGAGAATTACTGCCGGAAGTATTAATTAATATTCCCCCTTCTTCCCTCCCCATTCCTTTTTCCTTGTGTGTCGTGTCTTTTTAGATTGTAAGCATGCGGGCAGGGACTGTCTTGTTAATTGTTGTAAACCGCCCAGAGAGCTTCGGCTATTGGGCGGTATAAAAATGAAATAAATAAAATAAAATAAATCAATTCGTCAAGGGCATGTGCTTAGCAGCACCGGGCTGCTCCTTAGCCTCTTCATGCCTATGGCAGCAGTAGGGTGTACTTAGTTTTTCCCACATGGCTTCTCCATCTTGGCTGTATTTCTGTACAATAAATAATGCCACCATGTACTCTGTCATGTGTTGTTGTTCATCTGCGGTTGTCTTTACCTAATTTTGAGACCTGCTACGGGCCCGATGATTTTTTTTCTGTCCTGATACGTGGAACCATGGAACTCGAGAAGGGTGTACTTTCTTTTTCACATGACTGTATGTTCTGCTAAATCAAGAATGTGGTCTAGCCAGGTAGCTCCGTGGAGTACTCACAGGGGGCAGCGATGAAAGCTGGTTCCTATCCAGCCACAGCTCCCGCAGATTCGGCAGGGCGCCCAGCGTATCTGGCTGTGAATGAGAAGGATCACACCGTCACCCAGAATGACACCCACCACCGGACGCCTGCTTCATCCTGCAAGTGGGACTGCACTGGAGCACCCAAGTCAGCCGCCAAGGCACTCCCTCCAACCCAAAACTGATTATTATGGGGGCCTGGTGGGAGAAGAGATGAAGTGGGTACGGCAGCCTCCCGTAGGAAAAAAGCTCCAAATAGCCCCTGGGCAACAGTGGGCAGAGTGGCACAGCACCCACCAGGCCTGTGGGTTGCCCAGAGGAATGAACGGCACACCACATTTTCACCAACAATGCCATCTGAACACACACGCAAACTTACCAGCACTTCCAGGTCATTGCCCCCGAGGTCCAGCTGCTCTAATTTGACCAGGAATGAGAGTGAACTACAAGCCAGAGAAGGTCAGTCAGCAACGCCGGAGGCACGGGGCCCCAGAGCAGTGGGCCAAGCAGTCCAGTAGCTGGCACCTCCCCCCCACCCGGCCGCCCTGCCCCAATGTGGCTGGTTCCCCTCTCAAGGCACCCAGACCACTCCTAGGAGATACTTGAGGCAGGGATTCCAAGCAGCCAGCAGGATGCCTGGACCCACTCCCCAAAGGGCTGGAGCCCCTTCTCAGGGCACCCTCAAGGTTTGCTCCCCATCAGAGGTCGTGATGCACCCTGCGGACCAGCAATGGGACCCGGCCACAAACACTCACGCTGGGAGAGACTTCAACAGGTTTTCGCGGAGCTCCAAGGTCACCAGGTTGGCCAAACTGCAAGAGAAGGAAATTTACCTGGGCGGGTGGGAGGGAGAGCCGGGGATGGCGGACCAGAAGTGCGAGGGAAGAGGCGGCCAACGTCGTCAGCCTCTCGCCCTCCTCCCCCGCCCCACATTCCCAGCCAATGCCCTGCTGGCATGAACTCACTTGCCAACGTCGCCGGGCAGACTCTGCAAGGAGACGTCGTTCAAGGCCAGGTGGCCCAGGCTGCGCAGCTGGGTGAAGCCCTCAGGAAGCCTGGAGGAAGCGGGACGACACGCTCAGCGGCTGCCCCGGGGGGCTGGGCTCCGGCAGCATCGCCGAAACCCCGGAGGAAGGGCGGAGGCTGCCGTCTGCCTGCTGTCTCCCTGCCCGCTTGCTCCCTACGCCGGGGGCGCACGCCCCAGCATCACACGGCTTCGTCGCTGGGCGCTTCTGGGACAAGGGACCACTAGGCGAGCCAGTCCGGCTCCAGTAGAGTCCAGCAGGGACAGTGACCCAGGAGGCAGCGGGTGTACGCGGCTACCCCAGGAGCTGGGAAGAAGCCTTTGGGAACGGGATCCCTCTTGGTACTACCTGCTGCCTCAGCCACATAAAGTGTGCTTTGTGTCATGCCTGCGCTACAAATCTGAAGGGAAGGAGGCTCCCACAGGGCGGCAGAAAGCGTCCTCCCAGCAGGAGACGTCCCTGGCCCACCCTCCGCCTTCCTGGGGGGGTTTTCCGAAAGGCAGGTCCGGGGCTTCCCCCCATGGGCACACCAGTGGCCAGCAGAGCCTCATCTTCTCGCTTCCCCAGTACCTGGACAAGGGGTTCCCGCTGAAGTCCGCGATCTCCAGGGACTTGCAGAACTTGATGCTCTCTGGGATCTCTGGAATGTCTGGAGCAAGGCAAGCAAGGGAGGAGGGGCGCGATGAGGCTCCACTGGCAGTGGTGCCAGTCCTCAAGAGACTGAGACAAGTTCAAAACAAAGCAATGCCGCCTGCCCGACCCCACAGGGCCGGGCTTGCAAAGAGACGCCTGCCGGATCCCTCCTCTCCCGCGGGAGCTTCTGCTTTCTAGCTGCCCATGTGGTGTTAAAGATGAAGCACCGGGGGGGGGGGGTGACCACGGGAGAGCGGGCTTCGAACCCCGGCCCGGCCACAACCACGATGCTCACTGGGCGGTCACAGCTCAACCCACCTCAAAGGGTGCTGTAAGGATGAGGATGGGCCGAGGTCCACATGGCCACCCGCCCCAGCCTGCCTTCCTCGGAGGAAGAGGAGGACACAAGGGCAAGGAAGGCCGCCAGCTCCGTGCCCCGTGCCTGAGGCAGCCTCCCCGGGGAGAGCCATTGCCACTGTCCGTCACAGCAGACCGCCCCGGGCTGGGAGGCCAAAGGAGCCGGGCCTCGCCTGAGGCAGCTTCCTACGCGGAGGAGGGTGGACCAACACGGGCGCCCACGGAGCCACCTGCTTCGGGAGGAGGTGGGCGCTCCGCCACTGGCGGCCCCCGAGCAGAGGCCAGACCGCCACTGGCCAGGGTCGCCTTCCACTGGACTCCTGCACTGAGCAGGGGGCTCGGCTGCAGGGCCTCAGCTCGATGGCCCCACGGTTCTGCCACGGGTGCGCAGCCCCCTTCCAGGGACGGAGAGCCCCTGGGGCTTGTGGCCCCGGCAGCCCAACGGCTGTGGCCAGGCTCCGCGCCGGGCTCCTTCTGTGGAGGATAAGGCTAGCCACGGCCACCAGTCCTCGCGACGGCGAACTATCGCCTCCGGTATCCAGTTGCTGGGAGCAGCGGTGGGAGGGGGGTGCTGCCCCCGTGCGCCACTCGAGGGCTTCCCACGGGGGCCTCTGTGAGAACAGGGTGCTGGACCAGGCCTGTGGTGTGCGGCCCAGCGTGAGGGCTTCTCTTGTGCTCTCCGCGCCCAGCACAGCAGACGGGACCACCGCTGCGGGGCAAGCGGCACGACCCACCACCACCACCCACCTACCGTTGCGGGAGATGTCCAGCTCCACCAGTTGCATGAAGTTGGCCACCTCGGGCGGGAGGCGCTGGATCTCGTTGTCACTCAGGCCCAGCTTGCGCAGGTTCAAGAGTCGGAAGAAAGGCTGGGGAGGGGGGGGGAGAAGGTAGCCACTCATTTAGCCTTGCCCCACAAGCAAGCGCCTGCCCCAGCCCCGCCCCACACCAAGGTCAGGCAGGAAACTCTCCTCCCGACCAGATCCGGATACAACAGCAAGAGGAGGACTGAGGCACACCGGGGACACGGCATTTGGCCCTCTCTGAAGAGCAGCTACGGCTTGACCATGGGAGCGGCACGGGGGGGGGGGGGAGCGGAAGCCCCTCCAGCCGCCCACGGAGCACCCCAATGCAGGTCTGCAGAGGCCAAAGGGCACCTCCACGCCAGCCTGAAAGGACCTGGGGAAATGCCCTTCCGCCTAAGGGGAGAGGGGCGCGGCATCCCCTTTCCGCCGCTAAGCGGCAGGGCGTGACAACGACGCCAGCCCCAGCCGTGCCAGGCAGCTGCCAGGACGGCCCTGCCCACGCCCTGGGGAGTCAGGGGCCACGGAGCCAGGCTGGCCGGGAACAACCGCGCAGGGATCGTATTATATCTAGCCATTTATAAGTATCGCCAATAAAATAAATCATGAGACACCACCCCCGCAACCCCCAGCCTTGCACAGACATCAAGCCTCAAACAAGAACTGTTTTCACCTGGCGCCAACAGGCCCCCCATCGACCTCCCTGGGAAGCACACGACCACACTCTGGGGTCTGCCCCACACCGCCACTGTCGGCAGCCTTCACAGTCCCCCAGACCACAGCCGTGCCGGGGCTTGAGGGATTAAAGCCAGGAACCCGGATATAAAGTGGGCGCCACGCCACGCGCTCCATGCAGCATAGCCCATTTAATGCCCTCGTGGCCATATCCTGAATCAGTGAGAGGAAAGGGTTAGAGAAGGTCTGACTAGGAAAAGGGGCCCCTAACCTACCTCACAGGATTGCTGTAAGGATAAAGTGGAGGAGAGAATCATATTCTTCCCCCTGAGCTCCTTGGAGGAACAGAGATATAAAAATGTAATCAAAGAAATGTTTAAAACTTCTGAACCAGTTCATCCAGAAGTCTTATTGTGGCCAAGTTCATAGAATCATACAAAAGTAGAGTTGGAAGGGGCCTACAAGGCCATCGAGTCCAACCCCCTGCTCAGTGCAGGAATCCAGGTCAAAGCATCTCTGACAGATGGCTGTCCAGCCGCACCTTGAATGCCTCCAGAGTGGGAGAGCCCACCACCTCCCTAGGTAGTTGATTCCATTGTCTTATTGCTCTGTCAGGAAATTTTTCCTGATGTTTAGGTGGAATCTGGGTTCCTGTAACTTGAGCCCATTATTCCGTGCCCTGCAAACTGGGATGATCGAGAAGAGATCCTGGCCCTCCTCTGTGTGACAACCCTTCAAATACTGGAAGAGTGCGATCCTATCTCCCCTCAGTTTCCTCTTCTGAAGGCTAAACATGCCCAGTTCTTTTAGTCTCTCCTCATAGGGCCTTGTTTCCAGTCCCTTCATCATCTTTGTTGCCCTCCTCTGAACCCTCTCCAGTTTATCCACATCCTTCTTAAAGTGTGGTGCCCAGAACTGGACGCAGTACTCAAGATGAGGCCTAACCAGTGCTGAGTAGAGGGGAATCATCACTTCCCGCGATTTGGAAGCTATACTTCTATTAATGCAGCCCAAAATAGCATTTGCCTTCTTTGCAGCAACATTGCATTGCTGGCTCATATTCAGTTTGTGATCCACCACAATTCCAAGATCCTTCTCACTTGTAGTATTGTTGAGCCAAATGTCCCCCATTCTGTAACTCTGCATTTGGTTTCCTTTCCCTAGGTGTAGCACCTGGCACTTATCCCTATTAAATTTCATGCTGTTGTTTTCGGCCCAGTGCTCCAGCCTATCGAGATCTCTTTGAATTTTGATTCTGTCTTCCAGAGTATTAGCTGTTCCATTAGTTGTTCCTCTCTGGGGAAAAGCACCACTGGTGAACAGCCCTCTTGGCCACGGCTGCCACGGAGCACCAAGGAACAGCACCAGATGCAGGAGCACGCCCGCGCTACGAACCCAAGTATGAGGTGGGCGTGAAGGCCACACACACCTGCAGGTGTCACCCACAAATGGTGCTTCTATCCTGGCAGGATTAAGCCTCAAGACCGTCCGCCCTCATCCACCCTGTTTCTAACAACCATTCAGACTTCTGCATTTGGTTATTAACTTCATTTGTATACCATTCAATTGTGAATTGTCTCTGGGCAGCAAAATAAAGATTAAAACAATAAAATACACAAATATAATAAAACATACATGTAAAAGCTAAAAAAAATTAAAACAGCCACGGAGTAAAATCGACTGCAGAGCACAACAATAATGCAAGGATCTAAGAACACATGCTTAAAACTGAAAGATAAAAAGTCCTTCTCCAGGGGCCAAGAATCTCGGCGCCAAGTGAGCCTCTCCGAGGAAGGCATTCCGCAACCAGGGCACCCGCAGTAGAAAGGCCCTCTGCGAAACCAGCCTCACCTCATTGGGTGGGGGCACCCAGAAAAGAGCCTCAGAAGGGGACCTAAGGGTCCAGGCAGGTACATACGGGAGGAGACACTCCTCCAGGTTAGCCGGCTCCCAGCCGTTAGGGCTCTAAAGGTTTGTATCAGCGCTTTGCTGTCCACTGCCTGCCCAGACAAACTTGGGTGTCCTGCATGCCAAATCTCCGGTGGTTCTGCAGGGACAAGATGGGACCCTTGCAACACCCTGCAAAGCAAAGGCCACACAGGTGGCGTAGCAGCATCTTCCAAGACTGACCCTCCAGGAAGGGCTGCAATTTCTACAAAACAGTATGCGCGCGGGCAGGCGGGCACACAAACCCCTGTCCTACCCTGGGAAGGTGACCTAGGAGAGTACCGGTATGTGAGGGGAAGAGGGAGTGTGAGAGGAGTGTGGAATGCTGAGATGCGAGTGAGAGGGTGTGTGTGTGTGTGTGTGTGTGTGAAGCCTGTGATATATAGGAAGCGATACTTCCTACAGTACTTCCTACAGCAGGGCTGTTCGGAGGAGAGAAGTCTGAGGGGAGTCCGAAAAGAGTCTGAGGGGGAGAGAGGGCTTTCAACGTTTAGAATCTATTAACATTATCTATTTCCCTACCCTTAATCGTAATTAAATAAACTTGTTTCCTTTTTAAAACTTAAAAGGAGTTCTCTGAATAAGTTACCCTGAAGGGGTTGGTGGCAGCAGAGGAGCAAAGAGAGTGTCCATTTTTGAGGCGTCTGCAGAGGTGGTGGGCTGGACAAGGAGGAGGCAAGGCGGAGGGAGGCCTGACAGATGGTATCCAGGACTGCTGGGGAGCTTCCGGAAGTGTTGCCTCTACAGAGGGGCACAAAGAGTCATGCCAGCAGATGCACCAGGTGCCGCCAGGTCAGGAGGAGAGGGACACCGCACAAGGACGTGCTCTGCCTTGGATCCAACCAGCCAGGGAAGGAGGACGGGCCACGGAGCTCGAGGCCTCCGACGGAGGTCCCAACACAGAATCCAGCCATGTGACGGCCAACCTGTGCCCCCAAATCCAGCACCAGGAGGCCCCTTGAGGCACAGTGCCGTGCAGAGCTCCACTCCTCGAGGGAGGCCCCTACAGCTCTGTCCTCTCACCCTCACCTGTGCCTGGTCCAATGCAGCAGCGACAGGAAAAGTCACTGCAAGAATGCCAGCTGTTCCCAAGCCAGGATCCTTCACCTCAACATTCTCAGCGTGGGCCCCATGGGCCGCGCCAGAAGTCTCCCTGGAAAGAGGGGCGGGAGGGTCCCTTGCAGGAAACCGGCACCACACTGCCAGGACACAGGGCCCCAACCGGTCACTGTCCGTTCTGATGTGGGGGAGGCAAATGATCCACAGGAGTTATGCAACGTGAGCCACGCTGGATAAAATCTAGACAAGCAAGCCAAGCATCACAGGAGCCTGATCCACGGAAGCGACTCGCACACCCCACATCCATGGCTAGAAGCGGCGGCAGCTTGCTCAGCCGCCCCGGGAGGGAGCACAGGGCCCCTTCCCTCCACAGACATGAGCTGGACCCGTCCTCCCGACCCACTGCCTGGGCCCCTTTCAATTTGCCCAGCCCTTCAGAGACCAGTCTGTGGATTTCCCTTCCCAGCTGGGAGCGGGCAGCCGAAGATGCCTCCTGGCCCAGAGGCCTCGGCATACACGCAGAGCTGCCCAGGACGGGTCCCAGCAGCTGCGGCTCAAGCCCACGCGATGCTTGGCAACTGACAGCAACACAGAAAGCAGCAGCAGCAGCAGGAGGAAGAAGAAGTCCCCCGTGCACAGGAAGGAGGACCACGCCTGCCCGTCAAGGAGAACGGCGGCAGCGCTGTCGAGGGAAGTGTGCAGGTGGAGAGCTGGGGGCGGAGAGGAGCTCAGGCTGAACAACCTGGGCATCTCGGGGGACAGGACGGGATGGGATCGGGGGGGGACGGGACGGGGACAACAACAAGCCTTGCCTGCAGGAGGTCCCTGGCGGCAGCATCTCCAGCTAGTACTTGGAGATGGGAGTTGGAGTCCAACACTGGAGGGGCACAGGCTCCTCTGCCTGGTGGAGGGCCGAAGCCAGACAGAGGCTCTCGGCGGCCCCGTCACACTTTCTACGCGGCTTTCGGCCGACTCCCAGAAAAGCAGCGAAGAAATGAGCAGCAGAGGCCTCAGGCTTGACGCCAGCTGTGGGGACCCCACTGCAGCGGGGTGGGGCGGGGGGAGGCCCTGGGGCAGGGTTAGGCAACCCGGTGCCACCCAGATGCGTTGGACCGCAATTTCCATAATCCCTGACCATTGGCCATGCTGGCTGGGGCTGATGGGGGTTGGAGTCCAAAACATCTGGAGGGGTCCGGCCAGCAGCTTTCCCCCTCCCCCCCACGAGGGCACTCACAGCCTTTCAGCCGCAGCGCTTGTGGCCGACGCAGGCAGGCGTCACGTGTGGGGAAGCGTTCTCCTCAAAGATGCCACCCAACTTCTGCAGAGGCCAGCCCCCAGGTAAGAGTCCGGGAGTGCCTCAGCCCCTGCCGGTGGCTCACAGCAGCCTTTCAGAAATGACGGCAAGTGTTCACTTTGCCGGACGAAAACCTAAACAGCTTGAGCCTACGGTAAGGACTGCCTTCTTCCCTCTGCTCCATCAGGATTTGACCAAAGTGTGCCCTAACACTGCATAATTAGCCCATGAAAAGGCTATTTTCATGGCAGGGTGGGGAGCTATTTCACTGTGCTTGCTTTAACTGGTTAGCCTGGGATCTGTGGAACACTGGAACGGGAATCTTTTGTTTTACGCTCTTCTTTACTGGTCCCTTTAATACAGATGTGAGTGAGGTCCAACTCCGAGTTAGCTGCTGAAACTGCCAGCCTCCTGGGAGAGAAGAACTGAACAGAAACAGGTTACTGGTTTCCAGTCGGGGGGGGGGGGGGCAGGTGCTGCGCTACCGCCTTGGCTGCATCAAGAAAAGCATCAGCCCAGTTTCCACATTACTGGGGAAGTAGGCAACAACCGGCTGCAAAAGACTCTCCCCTAAGTGGGTGAATGAACCACAATTCGATTTTTATGCCACAATGGGCTACCAAAGCCACATGCAATTCAAAATCCACCACCGAAATAAATAAAATACAATAAAGGATTTACAGTGAATCTAAAACTAAGGGCACAGACAGATTTCAGGACTGCCAACATCAGCCATCAAAGCCAGGCAGCCCTTGCTCGAGAGGGAGCCCCACAGGGCAGGCACCCAAAGCAGGACCCCCCACGCCCACCCCCGGCTCTGGCAAACCTGCCACAGAACCTCACTGGACAGCCTCGCAGCAGCCCTGGAGGAGGAGCTCCTTCAGCCACCTGGGTCCCAGAACATTCAGAGCTGTGCAAGGTCAGACACAGTCCAGCGAGTTCCTTACGGGCTGGTGCAATACCACCCCTTAAGCCAGTGTTTCTCAACCTTGGGTCCCCAGATGTTTTTGGCCTACAACTCCCAGCATGCCCCAGCCAGCATAGCTGGCTGGGGCATGCTGGGAGTTGTAGGCCAAAAACATCTGGGGACCCAAGGTTGAGAAACACTGCCTTAAGCCAATGCCCGTCAACAGCCAGGCTGCTACACCCTGGACAATCTGCAGTATCCAAAGGCTCTTCAAAGGCAGCCCCACACGCAGCACGCTGAAGAAGCCAAACCCAGAGATGATCAAGGTGTGTATCATTGTGGACAGGTTCTTCCTTCCTGCACGGGCTAAGGCACCAGAGGCTGCTGCACCAAGAGGGTGCTCCTGGCTGTGGAAGTCTGCAACCATCACCAAGTGGCAGGGCCAGATCCAAAAGCAACCCAAGCTGTACTGGGGTGTGGGGGGGTGTAGTCCGAGCTCTTCCAGAGCAGGTCGAACACTGCCTCCTAGTCCAACTGGCCCATCCGCCATCAACATTTCAGTCTTACCTGGGTTCGGCATCAGCCTGTTGGCCCTCACACAGCCATTACTGACTCCAGTTCAGACACCAATTCACAGCAGGGGAGACAAAACAGACCCATGCAGCACCATGCAGGGCAATTCGCATTGGGCAGAGCAGCAGTGCTACAGCATCACCTTCTGAAACCTGCCTGGCAGGTACAAAAACAGCCACTGCATGGCAACCCCCCACCCCCAAGAAACAAGCTAAATGGCCCAGAAAAATGCCACAATCAACTACATCAATTATAACATTACGGTACATTTGCTGTGGAGAATTTGGAGAGGGACAAGCTTTTCTCCCTCTCTCATAATACTAGAACCCAAAGGGGTCATGCAATGAAGTTGATCAGTGGGAGATTCAGGGCAGATAAAAAGGGCCTCTTCACACAGCGCGGAGTTAAACTACGGAATTTGCTACCACAAGTTGTACTGACGGACACCAACTCCGATGGCTTTGAAAGGGGACTGGACGAATCCATGCAGGAGAAGGGAAGGCTCATTGGCGACTAGTCCTGAAGGCGATATGCTACCTTCAGCATCGGAGGCAGGGTGGCCTCTGGAAGCCAGTTGCTGGGGAACATGGGCGGGAGGGTGCTGTTGCACTCATGCCCCGCTTCTGGGTGCCCCCTTGAGGCAACTGGCTGGCCACTCTGGGGACAGAATGCTGAACCACAGAGGTCCCCTTGGGCCTGATCCAGCATGACACTCCTTCAGTTCTTACAGCAAAACCGCCCAGGGGCCCAGAAGCCCCCCGTCTACCTCACCGTGAAAGCTGCCGACTAGCACGTGGCCACAGTGATCTCGCCCACAAAACCTGCCCTGAAGCCAGGATGGGTCACGGCAATCAACAAGAGAGTGCTGAGCAGGCCGTGGACGGCGCCGCCTCGCCTGCAAATGGAAATGCCAAGACAGGCCTGAAGGCATCCAGCGCAGCCAGTTTCAATGAGCCCAGGACACTGAGGCTAACAGACTGCCTCCCGGGAGGGGGCCTCGGCGCGGGCCATGCCTGGACTCCGACCTGAGGCGGTAGAGCTTCAAGATACGACCGTGGTCAATCCTCAGCTTTGGTTCAGAGCCAGAGCACCCTTCTCTCCCAATCCGCTTACTGACGGAGGCTTTATGTGGCATTTCTGCTTCCAGATTCATATTTGTGCCGAGTACTCTTGCAGGGAGTTGGGCAACTCAAGTATGAGAGGGCTCCAGACGTCAATGGCGATTGTGTTCCTGTTCCCCTTCCTCCCTCCCAATGGCTCGTCCCCAGGGGCAGGTGGCTGCTATGCTGCCCACACTCAAATGGCCACTTGCCAAGCAACTCTGCCCCTTAAACTTCTTCTCTGTTGAAGGGGGGGCTGCACCGATCTATCAGTTACTCACTGGAGATGCTGCTGCTGCCAGGGACCTTCTGCATGCAAGCCTTGTTCCCTGCCGCACCCCCGAGATGCCCAAACTCTGCCCGCAGCCCTTCGCTCGTCCTACTCTGTCCTCCAGAACAGAAGTGGCAGGCTGTGGGCGGAGGCGCCTTCTCTGCTCGCACCCCTGCACGGCCTCTTCCAGGCGAGCATCCACAGCCAGTGACGACAAGTCTCGCCTGGTTCGTCCCCTGCAATTTCCGGAAAATTCTCCAGTGCTTTACTTTTCCATGGAAAATTTTCCGTTTCATATGTTCATTAGTAAAAATGAATGAATGTATGACAGTTGCAAATACAATATTACACAAGCTTGGCAGTTTTAAAGTTGTAATTAATGTTTTTCAGATGATTATCCCTAACAGCAAGTATGTGAGAGGATACACCTACTTCACGGAAATACATCTATGTCTCCGTGTGAAATGGAACTAATAAGCGGTGACAGCAAAACTGTGTGTCAACAGTTTTCAGTACCTCCTCCACTTAAATTTTAAAAAATGTAAGGGAAGTACATGCTATTGTTTTACAAGTATTCCAATACAAATTTCTACATAATATTTTATTTATTTTCTTATATTCACATTCCACCTTTTTTCCTGCAAGGAACCCAAGGTGGTTTACACAATCCTCCTGCATTTTATCCTCACAACAATCCTGTGAGGTAGGTTAGGCTGAGAGTCAGTGACTGGCCCAAAGTCACTCAGTGAGCTTCATGGCCAAGTGGGGGCTAAATTAGATCTCTATGGCATCAGAAAATGTTCTGATGCAAACTTGAAAATTTTCCTATGCAAATGAAATTGTGCAAACTAACCTAATTTTCATGGGAAACTTTTCCAGAAAATTTGCCAATTCAAAATTTTCCGGAAAAGCCACATCACGGAGACAGACAGCTCGACATTCAAACTCCGGGCCACGGGGAGGACCTGGAGGGCTTCTTTAGGCTGAGCGACACCGTGTCTTCTGCCACCTGCTGCAGACACAGGGGAAAGCAAGCGCCCAGAGAGAAGGCAGTAGTAGGCCAAAGCGGAGAGCAGGGGAGCTGTTTGTAGGCAAAGGCAGGACCGCGGCACCACTTCAGCACCCACAGCCAGCTCCGGAGGGAGGTCGCCAGAACCTTCCCATGCCAGCTACGAGGGGCTTCCCACCTGCTCCCCTGGATTCCGGGGGCAGCCGGCATCTTCCAGAATACTGAAGTGCAAGCATAAACCCTCTACCCAAACACTCACCTGCACTGCATGTTGGGAACAAGGGACTCCATTTTTCAGGTCAAGGAATGGAACTTCAAAAAGCCCACCTCACTTCATAAAGCAGAACATAAGCTGGGCCACGCCGGATCAGACCAAAGGCCTCTCTAGTTCAGCAACCTGTTCACGCAGTGGACAGCCAGCCGACTGTGGAAAGCCCACAAGCAGGACACGAGTGCAACAGAGCCCTCCCGCTCATGTTCCCCGGCAACTGCTACTGAGAGGCCTACCGCCTCCAATACTGGAGGTGATATAGCCATCCTGGCTAGTAGCCATTCATTTTGTAGTAGCAAAATCCATAGTTTATCTATGTGCTGTCTCCAACATACAAAATACGCAACATCCATATAAAACGCACAACTGAACTCGGACACTTTTACATGGGAAACCAAGATTGCCCCAAGCACCCCGCTTCATTGCCAAGGAGAGGTGTGCACATTTAAAATCAAATGTATAAACTGTTTTCTGCCAATGCAGTCAAGGTGGTTCATAGTTTAGAAAAATAGCTTTGGGCGCAATCCTATGCATGTTTAGGAAAGAAGTCATACAATTCCGAGCATTCCCCAACCAGCCATGCAAGTTCTTTCTAAAGATGCACAGGATTACGTCTTTACCTACGAGAGGGACAGGGGATGGGCAGAAGAGGGGACAGGGAGGCAAACCTTCACCTCCAATCCCCTCCCAAGCTTTTCAGTACTTAGCTGAAGCTGCAGCATATTTCCAAATCTTTCTCTGCACCTCTGAGAATAAAGCCAGCTGTTCTTAGGACTCTACACCTGGCACTGCGCTGTTTCACTCGCTAGCTGGCTGGCCACACCCAATTCTAACCCAACAGGAACCAGAAGGACCAAATGGACCCAAGCATTTCCAAGTGCAACATCTGACCGTGCCTCCCGAGAAGGGACACCTGAGAACATCCCCAAGAGGAGTGCCCGGGACTGCGACTGCCTGTAGTGCCCGCCCAAGAACACTTCAAGGGGCCCAGCAGAGCAGAGGCCCGGGAGACCTCTTTCACACAAGCATACACGGCCCAGTCAGCTTCGGCAGCCTGCAGTTCTGAAACTGCCGCCACGCCACAGCCACCTTCCAATCCAGTTGCACCTCTCTCTCTCTCTGCCTCCACCAGGTCAGCCCCCCACCCCACCCCCACCAGGCCAGTCACCCAGCCATACCAGAGGGTGGAAAATGAAAGGGAAGAAAGGCCAGGGGATAAAAGGATCAGAGCGAGGCACAAAGCCGCAGGGCAGAGAGAGGCCCTGCACGGCTGGCCAGGATTAGCTGTGAGTGCCCGACACCGGCCACTCCGCCCCCTCCTCCTCCTGGCCAAGATGGCCGCTGCTGGAGTGGGCGGGCGGGCGGGTGGGCGCTCTAGCCTGCCCACCACTCCCAAGGAGAAGAGGATACACTCCCGCCAGCAAGCCCTCCCTGGCCACATTATGCCCTCCCCCACCCACAGCCAGTCATTTCTGGGGCACGGGGGCATTTGAGCATCACACGGGGGATTCTCGGGTTGCCCCATGTCACACCCCACTGATCAGCTCAGCCCTTTGCTCTCCAGATTGAAGTGGCTTTGTCTGTCTGCCAGAGACCGCAGGCCTACCCTCCCCCCATACAGGCACCGGACAGAGAACATCAGAAGAGCCCCGAGGCTGGGTCAGACCCAGGGGGGGTCCACCTCGTCCAGGATTCTGTTCACACAGTGGCAGACCAGCTGCCCACGGGAAGCCCACAAGCAGCACCCTCCCGCCCATGTTCCCCGGCAACTGGTGCACACAGGCACATGGCCTCTGTTGCAGGAGGTGGCAAAGAGCCCTCTGGACTGGTAGCCACGGGCGGGCGGCCCTCCTCTCCACCCCGCTCCTGGGGAGGGAGGGAGGGAGGGAGGGAGGGAGGGAGGGGCAGCGGCCGGCAGGGGCAGGTCTTCCCAGCCTTGCCAGCCCCACTCTGTCAGGGCAGCCAAAAACCTGGCCAACAGGCCTGGCAGCCGCCCCGCCCCACTCAGGAGCCCAAGGCAGCTGCACAGTTCCAGACGCAGCAGCTCCAGGGGTGCATCCAGGACTCAGGTTTGGAAAGGGTGTCAATCCCCAAGCACCGGCAAGGAGCCTGCCGGGAAGTTCTGGGCACCAGCCGGGAGCACACGGGGAACAGGTCCTGCAGGATGCGTCTACATCCTCCTCCCTTAGCTGGGCCTGGGTACATGGCAAACATGGGGGCGGGGGGGGGGGCTGTTGCTGCTGTCTCAAGTTTGAAGTCTGTTAGATACACCTGGCACTGAAGGCAGAAGGGGACGACTGACAACAGGAAACATATCCATGTGCACAAAACAGCTCCTGTGCCCTCCTGAGTGGGAAGCTGACCCTGTAGGACACTCCTGCCCTTGGAAACATCTGAGGTGGAAATCAGCGGGATCTTCCTCTCTGCGGGCTGCAGAGCACTTCTTCACCCTCCCCTCAAGACTCAGGGCCGGTCCACACTACACGGGAACCACGGGGGTGCCGCAGGGTTCCATCCTCTCCCCGACGTTATTCAACATCTACCTCAAGCCGCTGGGAGCTATCATCAGGAGTTTGGGGTGCGGTGTCATCAGTATGCAGATGACACGCAGCTCTACCTCTCTTTCAAGTCCTCACCGAGGTTGGCCATTGAGACCCTGTCCAAGTGGCTGGAGTCAGTGGCTGGCTGGATGGGAAGGAACATGCTGAAACTGAACCCCGACAAGACCGAGGTACTTCTGGTGGGGGACAAGAGGAGGTTGGGGGATGTTGACCTGGTGCTGAATGGGGTACATCTACCCCTGAAGGACCAGGTCCGCAGCTTGGGGGTCATTCTAGACTCCCAACTGTCCATGGAGGCTCAGGTGGCAGCTGTGAGCCGGGCGGCGCTGTATCAACTCCATCTGATGCGGCAGCTGCGCCCCTACCTTCCTAATCACCTGCTCCCATCAGTGGTTCATGCCTTGGTCTCCTCTCGCCTAGACTACTGTAATGCGCTCTATGTGGGGTTACCCTTGAAGACAGGTTCGGAAGCTACAGCTGGTACAGAATGTGGCGGCTCGCCTGGTTAAAGGCAGCTGCCGGCGGGATCACATCACTCCAGTTCTCAAGGAGCTGCACTGGCTAGCAGTTGCTTGCAGAGCCAAACTCAAGGTGTTGGTTTTGACCTTTAAAACCCTATACGGCTCCGGTCCAGTCTATCTCAAGGAGCGTCTCCAGCAACACCAAGTGGGCCACTCAACAAGATCTGCCACAGACGGCCTTCTCCTGGTCCCTTCAGCCAGAGCAGCTAGACTGGTGGGGACTAGGAAGAGGGCCTTCTCTGTGGCGGACCCCTGTACTGTGGAACTCTCTCCCGAGTGACCTCCACCATGCCCTCTCTGCTGAGCTACTGCCGCTCACTAAAAACATGGCTATTCAGGCAGGAATATGAGGTGGGTTAAGATTTTAAAATTTTATACTGTTTTAAATGTATTTTATATTTTATTATGTTGTACATCGCCCAGAGTGGCCGGTTTGCTGGCCAGAGGGGCGATTCATAAATACAACAAATAAATAAATAAATACCCTGCAATGCAGCCCAACGTGGCTGCCCTTGCCCGCCTGGATCCTGGATGGGGAAAGATGGGGCAGCGCGGGGCAGGAAGGGGTGATGGGGGGGGCGGCATGGGGGAGGGCCCACGCACGCTAAGGCCACCTGCCTGGCCCCAGAGCAGGGCAAGGGGCAGGGGGAGCTGGGGCCTGGGGCACGGCCCCCTCACCAATGCAGAGCGTGCAGCACTGCAGGCGCAGGGAGGACAGGGCACAGCTCGCTGGGGAGCTCACGGCGCAGTGCCAGGGCGGAGGCCATGGCAGCCTCCGACCGTGTACGCATGTTCCAGGGTGGAGCGGACAGTTGCCAGCACCCACCAAACAGGCTGGCAGCGGCAGCCACCCCTTGCCCATGCGCCCGTCACTGCCGCTGCCGCTGCCCCCCCCATGGTGCGGGCCCAGGCATGTGCCAGCGGGCGTGCCTCTCCCGGTAGCTATGGATGCGCAACCCCCGCCAGCCTGTGCCATGAGCACCCGGCCCCGCCCACCAGGGCCCTGTGTGTTCGCCCACACAGGCTGTGCCCATGTGCCGTGCGGCCACCCCCTCCTGTGCCTACCGGGCTGCCAGCCTGCTGGCGCCCCACGCCGCCCAACGGTTCTATGGGTGGCTCGGGAGTGCTACGACGCACCCTCTCCAGGGTCCTCATGGGGTGCTGTCCTGTGGGGTGCTGGCGGGCGCCGGTGGGGTAGGTGGCGTGCATGGGGGGGGGCACAGGGGCTGCGTGCTGGCGCCGTTCTGGGCCTGGCCGCCACACTTGCCCAGCCGCGGCTGCCCGCATGCTCCGTGCTCACAGCTGTACTCCTGCCCTCCTGGGCTGCTAGATCTTCCGGGCTGTTGCCCGCTAGCGCCGGGAGGCCCGCGCCACAGCGCAGGGGCTGCCGGTTCCACCGGGGTCCGCCCATCCGCCCACGCGTGCGGGGCACGGGTCATCTGCGGCGTCCCACTGGGCCCCACGGGCGGCCCCATAGTGCCTCCCCTCCTTGCCTCCTGGGTCGTGTGAACCGGCCCTCAGACAGCATGCCCTGGTGACCTCACTGTCATGGCCTGAATCTGCAAGACAAATCGCTGAGGAGGCCAACAAAACCACAGAATCCCTTTAAATCACACCAGAGGAGGGGGAAGGGATAACCGGCATTGACCAAGGGAGACAGCAGGCCTGCCAGCCAACCTGGCCAAGGTACCTGCTGCAATTCACCACCCGCCCACAGGATGAGCTGCTAGTGCAGAAGTAAGGGCCACAGCTCCAGCGGGAGGAAGCAGCGCAGAAGAAGCGGGACGGCGCAGCATGCTCTCCTCTCCTGCCCTCATCATCATCACGTACAGATGAGGGAAGTGGCACAGCCGTGAAGGAAGGCCAGCCGGCCGGCCGGCCAGCCACTTGGGATACTTGGCTGCAGCAGCGACCGCCTCCTGAAAGGCAGGCTAGCCGGATTTCCTGCTATTTAACCCCACATGCTCAGGCCCTGAGGAATGTGTTTCAAATGCTCCAGAAAACACTCCGGCAGCCATTCCACAGCACAACACACACAGAGCCCATGGCCCTGCCCTGCCCTGCCCACGTTGGGGTGGAGCACGGCAGCTGTGGAGCAGTTGCACAAGAGGTTGGTGCCTCCCGGCGTCCCTCCTTCCCGAGGAATTTGGGGAGGCCCTGGAATTTCCCCGTGACCTCTGGGGAAGACCCCACTCCACTCACAAGAGACGGGGGCTCCAGCTTTGCCTCAAGTGCAGCTCTCCACCCCGCGAAGCCACCGTTCATGACGAATGCCGGGCCAAGCAGACGCATCTTGACATGGTCGACCCGACCACCACAGGCTGGCCCAGCCAGAGCAGACATCGACTGAGCCTCCCGGAGACCGCAAGCCAGTTCCCAGGACTCCAAGGAGCATCCCTTGCCCGCCCGCCCCACACCAACGGGGGAGTGGGGGTGCCTTCCTCCAGAGTCCTCCCCGCCAAGGCTTCCTCAGGCAGACCCTGCCACCTCTGCTGCTCAGAAAAAATTAGCAAGGAGCAGCCACTTGGCCCACAGCCTGCTGTACCTTGATGGAACTGATTTCCTAGACTTCTGCCAGGTTACTGCCGTGGGGGGGGATCACAACACTTTGCCCCCCGTGCGCCAGGGTCCGTCCTGGGCTCTCTACTGCCTTCTGGGTTGGCCCTTCCAGGCAGGCAACCTGGCACCCACCAGGCATTTTGGACTACATCCTCCATAGCCCCTGACCATTGGCCATGCTGGCTGGGGCTGATGGGGGTTGTAGTCCTAAACATCGGGAGGGCACCAGCCTGCCTACCGCTGCTCTAGTGTTGGAGGACTGAGGTGAGGTTAACAGGGAACAGTTTCAATCCACAGCACTGTGCCTCTCAGCAAGAGCATTTTATTCTGCAAGCTTCGCTTCGTTACATTTAACCTGCGGTTACCCACCTTGAGCACTGAAGGCAGGGAGGGGCTAAAAAACTAAATGCATCACAGCTCAAGCGCCACCTGGCCGGGAGGCACCTGCTGCAGCCCGCCATCCTCCGCGCTGCGCGGAAGAGGCGCGTCCCGGCTGGGTGCTCGCCACAGCAGCAGCCCCAGCGGGAGGGCGAACGCCGGCCGGCCGCCCCGGAGGCCACACAAGTAACAGGCCCGCCTGCCTGGCCCCGTGAAGGGCCGAGTGTCCCAGGAAGGCCCCTGGCCTCTGACGCCCGCCGGTCTCGTGCGCCTCGGGAGCGGCGAGCCACTGCGCACTGAACGCCCCCTATTAACCCAGAGCCGGGCAAGCCAGGGAGCCTCCGCACCCCTTCCCCAAAACAGCCCAGGAGGTGGGAGCTGGCAGCAGCCCAAGGCCGAGCTGGAAGGCTCCAGGAGCAGAGGATGCTGCGCTGCGGGGCCCAGAAGGAGGGCTGCTGCCTTGGCCCGGCGGGGCCCCGTGCTGGGCTGCCCGTCTCAGCGTCCCGGGAACGAAGTCCTTTCAAGCGCGCAAGATGTGCCGGGAGCCCCTTCCTTCCTTCTGCGGCTGGCGGGGCTTCCACATTCCGCACGGATCCACCCCCGGGGCCAGGAGGGCGAGCCTGCTTCCGCCAGCCCCACTTTCGCCCGAGGCTGAAAGGAGTCGGGGGGGGGGCAGGCGGCTGGCGGGAGCAGGCGGTGAGCACCGGGGGCAGGACCCCGAAGGGGGAAGGGGGCGCCTGCTGGGGCTGGGGGGGGCGGCCCTCCCCGCGGTTGGAGAGGCCGCGCGGGGCGCGTTCGACGGCCGCTCCTGACGAGGACAGGCGAGAGGCCGAGGGCGGCGCGCGCTGTGCCCCAGGCCGGGTTTCCGAAACCCCGGGCCGCCGCCCCGCAGAAGGCCCGCCGCCGCCCCTGCACCCGGGGCCCGCCCGGGCTGCGTCCGAGCAAGGAGGGAGCGCCGCCGCCCAGGAGGGAGGGGAGGGGCGGCGCCCCCCTCGAGGCAGCCCCCCGCCCGCCGAGACCGCCCCCCGGTCCCTCTCGCGCCGGGCGAGCGGCGGCCGACCTTGGGCAGCTCCCGGAGCTGGTTGGCGTCGAGCAGGAGCTCCTCGAGGGAGCGGCTGTAGCGGTAGACGTCGTCGGGCACGGCCTGCAGCGAGCAGTGGCGCCGGTCCAGCGTCTCCACCTGCCGGTTGCAGCGCCACAGCGGAGGCATGCAGCGCAGCATCCTCGCCGGGGCCGGGGCGGCGGCAGGGCGCCCGCTCCCCTCGGCGGCCCGGCGCGCGCAGAACGAGGGCGGCGGCGGCGGCTCCCCGCGTCTCAGGGGCGCCCCGGTGGGCGGCGGGGTCCCTCTGCCCGCCCGCCTTCCCGGGGCTCGTCGGCCGTGGCGGCACTCTGTCCGTGCGTGCCTCCGCGCGTGCCTGCCCGAGGCTGGAGCGGGCCCCACCGCCGGCACCCCGCCCCGCCCCCGCGCAAGGCACGCTGGGAAAAGGCGGCCGCCACCGCCCGCGACGACGACGCCTACAGCTCCCGGCGGCCCCCTCGCGCCCCGGAAGGCGCGATGCCTGCGGCGCATCCGGCACCATAGACGCGCCGAGCCCCAGACCGGCGCCGCGAGCTCGGACTCCTCCGCTCGGCCGCTTGCCCCGTGACCGGCGGGCGGGGGCGGCCTGTGCTCCGGCGCCCGCCACGAGGGTCGCGCGGCGCCTGGCCGCCGAAGCCCCCCCCCGCCCAAGAGGCTCCCGGGGTCTCCGCGGGCGCGGGCAGCCCCTCCCGCGAGCCCGCCGCGCTCCAGCCCTGAGCACGGGAGTCCGCGGCCTCTCCTCCAGAAACCGCCTCCCGGAGCCCCCGCTTCGCGTCCGCGAGGTCCCGGGTTCGATCCCCGGCAGCATCTCCCGGTCGGGCTGGAAAGGAAAGGATCCCGCCCGGAACCCCAGTGCCGGCGGTACTGGCCCGGACGGACCCCGTGGGCCGGCTCCGTGGAAGGCCGCTTGCCCTCCTCCGTTATTCTAACCCCCGTTTAAAGCCCTCAGATCCAGCGGCCGCTGCCACATGTGGCAGCAGATTCTGTAACTACTAAGTGTACTACTAATTTTGAGTGTTTGCTAATCATTTTCATTGGGTGACCCAGAATTTTAGAGCCGGAAAAATCTCTACCTGCTCTCTTCCTGCCAATTTTATACACCTGTGATGTTTCCCCTAATTGACTTTTAAGGCATTTTGGGACTGCTTGGTCTAGCCCTTCCTTGTAGGAGAGGTGCTCTAACCACTGGGACCATTTTTGTGGTTCTTTTCTCCACCTTTTCCAGCACTATATAAGCTTTATGAGATGAATGCCTCAGGTTGACTTACACACAGCCGCACTTCAGATTTACATGAGGGCACTATTAATTTAATTTTCAATTCCTTTCCTAATAATCCCCAGCATATAATTTGCTTTTATTTACATAATACATTTCTGTACCACCCAATAGCTGAAGTGCTCTGGACAGTTTTCCCACTGCTAATGTCACACCAGGTGGTGTTTTCATTGAGCTCTACACCACAATCCCTTTCCTGGTCAGTCAGTGCCTGCTTAAGGCTCCCATCAGTGCATGTGAAGTCAGGATTTCTTGCCCTGGTATGCATCACTTTCATCATCATCATCAGGCGATCACTCGTGGCCGAGTAAGATTGTCTTCCGGGATAAAAGGAGGAAATTCTAAAGAAGATTGTGTAGACTCTAGCGATGGGTCCGTAAGTGACTGTGGAGGCCAATTCTAGATCCACACAGCTTCCCACAGTGAGGACACAGGTTACCAGATAGAAGATGGTCCTGTAAAGGATTCATTTGACGTGCTTTTCGCTTAGCACGTTTCTCCCTTTCACCTTGCACTCGGGCTTCTTCAAAGTCCATGGAACCTTTGTGAAAGGCCAACCTCCATTTAGATCGTTCATGGGCCAGAGCTTCCCAGTTTTCGATGTTTATGTTGCATTTTTTTAGATTAGCCTTATGAACATCTTTAAACCTCTTATATTGACCACCGATATTCCGCTTTCCATCCTTGAGTTGGGAGTAAAGTAACTGCTTTGGGAGACGGCAGTCAGGCATTCGAACATGACCGGTCCACTGAAGTTGGCGTTGAAGGATGATTTTTTCAATGCTAGTAGTCTTTGCTTCTTCCAGTACACTGACATTTGTTCGCCTATCTTCCCAAGTAATTTGCAGGATTTTCCGGAGGCAACGTTGATGAAACCTTTCAAGGAGGTGGAAGTGACGTTTATAGATAGTCCATGTTTCGCAGGCATACAATAAAGTTGGTAATACAATGGCTTCATAAACCAGTTTTGGTCTTCTTACAAATATCCCGGTCCTCGAACACTCTATGTTTCATTCGAGGAAATGCGGCACTTGCGGAGCTCAGACGATGCTGGATTTCACTGTCGATGTTAGCTGTAACAGAAAGATAGCTGCCAAGATAGAGAAAATGATCGACATTTTCCAGTATTGTCCCGCCAAGCTGGATAGATGGCATCACCAAAGGATTGGCTTGCACTTGCTGATGAAGCACTTTGGTTTTTTTGATGTTAAGTGAGAGACCAAGTTTTTCGTATGCTTCTGCAAAAGCATTTAGGATAGTTTGGAGATCATCCTCTGAATGTGCGGAGACCACATTATCATCAGCATACTGAAGTTCCACAACGGAGGTTGTAATTACCTTACTTTTTGCTTTCAGCCTGCTGAGATTAAAAAGCTTTCCATCTGTTCGATATATAATTCCCACACCGGTGGGAAGTTTCCCCTTGACAAGATGTAAAACCATGGCGATGAAAATGGCAAATAATGTTGGGGCGATAACACATCTTTGTTTAACACCTGACCCCACTTTAAATGGAGCACCATGAGAGCCGTTGTTGTCCAAAACCGTTGCCGTCATGTTGTCATGGAGAAGTCGCAAGATATTCACAAATTTATTGGGGCATCCAGTTTTCATAAGGATAGTCCAGAGAGCTGTTCAGTCTACAGTATCAAAGGCCTTAGCCAAATCAATAAATGCCATATAAAGGGGTTGATTTTGCTCCCGGCATTTTTCTTGGAGCTGACGTGCTGAGCTCCAGTATGGAGTTCCTCATGGGTCGGTCTTATCCCCCATGCTTTTCAACATATACATGAAACTGCTGAATGGGGTCACCCGGAGTTCTGGAGTGCATTGCCATCAGTACGTTGTTGACACGCAGCTCTATTTCTCCTTTTCATCTTCAGCAGGTGAAGCTGTGGTTGTGCCTGTTTGCAACAATGGACTGGATGAGGGCTAACAAACTCAATCCAGACAAGACTAAGATGCTGATCGGATGGAGGGTGTTCAACCTGTTCTGGATGGGGTTGCACTCCTCTTGAAGCAGGTCCGTAGCTTGGGGGTTCTCCTTGAGCCATCCTTGTCACTTGAGGCTCAAGTGGCCTCAGTGGGACGGAGTGCCTTCTTCTAGCTCTGGCTGGTTGCCCAGCTACGCCCCTATCTGGACAGGGATCATAGAATCATAGAATCATAGAAAAGTAGAGTTGGAAGGGGCCTACAAGGCCATCGAGTCCAACCCCCTGCTCAATGCAGGAATCCAGGTCAAAGCATCTCTGACAGATGTCTGTCCAGCCGCACCTTGAATGCCTCCAGACTGGGAGAGCCCACCACCTCCCTAGGTAGTTGATTCCATTGTCTTATTGCTCTGACAGTCAGGAAATTTTTCCTGATGTTTAGGTGGAATCTAGGTTCCTGTAACTTGAGCCCATTATTCCGTGTCCTGCAAACTGGGATGAACGAGAAGAGATCTTTGCCCTCCTCTGTGTGACATCCCTTCAAATACTGGAAGAGTGCGATCATATCTCCCCTCAGTCTCCTCTTCTGAAGGCTAAACATGTCCAGTTCTTTCAGTCTCTCCTCATAGGGCCTTGTTTCCAGTCCCTTTATCATCCTTGTTGCCCTCCTCTGAACCCTCTCCAGTTTGTCTATGTCCTTGTTAAAATGAGGTGCCCAGAACTGGACACAGTACTCAAGATGAGGCCTAACCAGTGCCGAGTAAAGGGGAATTATCACTTCCCGCGATTTGGAAGCTATACTTCTATTAATACAGCCCAAAATTGCATTTGCCTTCTTTGCAGCCACGTCGCATTGCTGGCTCATATTCAGTTTGTGATCTACCACAATTCCAAGATCCTTCTCACTTGTAGTATTGTTGAGCCAAGTGTCCCCCATTCTGTAACTCTGCATTTGGTTTCCTCTCCCTAGGTGCAGCACTTGGCATTTATCCCTGTTAAATTTCATTCTGTTGTTTTCGGCCCAGCGCTCCAGCCTATCGAGGTCACTTTGAATTTTGTTTCTGTCTTCCAGAGTATTAGCTGTTCCACCCAACTTTGTGTCATCTGCAAATTTGATAAGCATTCCCTGTACCTCCTCATCCAAGTCATTAATAAAAATGTTGAAGAGCACCGGGCCCAGGACCGAGCCCTGTGGTACCCCGCTCGTTACCTCTCCCCAGTTTGAGAAGGAACCATTGATAAGCACTCTTTGAGTCCGATTCTGTAGCCAATTGTGGATCCACCTGATAGTTGATCCATCTAGCCCACTCTTAGCTAGCTTACTAATCAGGATATCATGAGGCACTTTGTCGAAAGCTTTGCTGAAGTCCAGGTATATAATGTCCACAGCATTCCCACAGTCCACAAGGGAGGTTACCCGATCAAAAAATGAGATCAGATTAGTCTGACAGGATTTGTTCTTGACAAATCCATGCTGGCTTCTAGTAATCACTGCATTGTTTTCAAGGTGCTTGCAGACTGACTTCTTTATAATCTGCTCAAAAATCTTCCCGGGGATTGATGTCAGACTGACTGGCCTATAGTTCCCAGGTTCCTCCTTCTTGCCCTTTTTGAAGATGGGAACAACATTTGCCCTCCTCCAGTCGTCTGGCACTTCACCTGTCCTCCATGATTTCTCAAAGATAATAGACAGTGGTTCTGAGAGTTCTTCTGCCAGTTCCTTTATTACTCTAGGATGCAGCTCATCAGGCCCTGGAGATTTAAACTCGTTCAGAGTAATCAGGTGCTCCTTGACCATTTGCCTATCAATCTCAAGCTGCAATTCTGCCCCTTCAGTCTGCATTTCAGGTTTGCCAGGGGGGTCATAGACCCTCTTTTGGGAGAAGACCGAGCCAAAGTAGGAATTGAACACTTCTGCCTTTTCTTTGTCTTCTGTTATCAATTTGCCATCCTCATTGCGTAGTTGAACCACCAGTTCTTTCTTCTGTCTTTTACTGTGCATGTATCTGAAGAAAGCTTTTTTGTTGCTTTTAGCATTCCTCGCTAACCTTAGCTCATTCTCAGCTTTAGCCTTCCTGACACTATTCCTGCAGTTCTGTGCTACCTGCCTGTACTCTTCCCCTGTAGCCTGTCCTTCCTTCCACTTCCTATACGTGTCCTTTTTTGTTTTCAGGTCATCTTTGAGTTTATTGTGAAGCCACATTGGCTTCTTCTGTTGCCCTCTGCCTTTTTTCCTTGTGGGAATTGTTTGCAATTGTGCCTTTAAAATTTCCTTTTTTAAAAACTCCCACCCCTCCTGGGCTCCTTTTCTCATTAGAGTCGCTTGCCATGGGATCTTACTTATCATTGTTCTGAGTTTGTTAAAATTGGCTTTCCTAAAATCCAGGGTACGTGTTTGGCTACACTCAGCTTTTGCTGAGTCTCAGTAATCTTTGCCTGGTCTCAGTAATCTGGTCTCAGTAATCTACGCTCTGGTAATCTCTAAACTAGACTACTGCAATGCACTTTATGTGGGGCTGCCCTTGAAGACTGTTCAGAAGCTGCAGCTTGTGCTAAATGCAGCAGCCAGACTCATTAGTGGGACCAGAAGGTCCAAACACATAACACCAGTTCTAGCCTGCTTGCACTGGCTGCCTGTATGCTTCTGGGCCCAATTCAAGGTGCTGGTCTTAACCTTTAAAGCCCTACACAGCTTGGGACCACAATACCTGACGGAACGTCTCTCCCAACCACAATCTACCTGGACCCTACACTCAAAATCTGGGGCCTTCCTCCAATTGCCACCTCTGAGGGAGGCTTGGAGGGTGGCAACAAGGGGGAGCGCCTTCTCTGTGGTAGCCCCCAACTCGAACAAGCTCCCCCGAGGCCCGCCTGGTGCCAACTCTACAGTCCTTTCGGCACCAGGTTAAGACTGCCCTCTATCTTGAGGCTTTTAACAACTCTAAATAGTGCATGGTGGGGTGGTTATTTTTAACTTTTTTACTGGTCACATTGCATTAACTTGTTCCAGCTATTTGTGTCATTTTAAATTTAAATTTTTAAATTTGGTTTTAAATTTTTTATTTTTTTATTGTGTATATTTTATACTGTATTGTGTGTTTTTTATTGATTGTTGTAAACCGCTCAGAGAGCTTCGGCTACTGGGTGGTATATAAACAAACTGGTTCTGGCCTCCAATTTCCTGGACCCCTTTTTAAAAATTGGTGCTACAGCGGCTACTTTCTGGCCCTCCATCAAGGAAGCTGAGTTTAGTCAGAAGCCCAGTAATTCCACATTTGAGTTCTGTAAGAACTCTCCAATGGATGTCATCTCAATCCAGAGGCTCCCCCACCCCCAATCAGCCCTAGAACTCCTTTGCTTGTCAGTTCTGCCTCAGCTCTTCAGATACCCTCCCTGGAAAAGCTAGTTCCAGAACGGACACCTGCCCTATTTTCCACAGTGAAGATCAATGCAAAGAATTCGCTCACAACTCGCAACTGAAGTTCATGCCCACAATGCACAACAAGAACATTGTTTTCCTTTTTCTTTGCACTTTTATCCAAAACTACATACACATCACAGGAACGCACGATACGGGCCCAGGAGCATCGCTGAACACATGGGGGGTTGAGGAGAACAAGAGAAAAGTCTCTCTGGAGCAGAGTTCATGCCGAGAGGTCACTATTGTCAAACCTCTCCTGGTCATACACCTCGGCCACAACCTTCCTGCCAGCAAACCAACGGCCATTCAGCGCCTGGATGGCTTTGTGAGTCTCTGAGGCCATGGAGAACTCGACGAAGATCTTGACAATGATCTCGGCATCTTCCTCCTCACCCTGTTTCTCTTGATAGATGATGACTCTGTTGACAGCCCCAAACTTGCCACACTCCTCTGTCACTTCCCCTTCCAAGTCATCATCAATGTCCTTTGGGTCCACCATGTTCCGCAAGACCATCACGGTTGACTGTGGGGAGAGCAAAGGGGCAAGGTCTCACACCTCTGGGCCCACAAGGACTGGAAAGCCCAGCCCTGAGACTGTTGTGAACCCACCAATGTCTGGGCTCACAAGCCTCCTTCTCGCCTGCCCTGCCCTGCCCTCTCTGGTCACCCGCCACCTCCAAACAAAACAGGAGGCAAATCCCCTCTATACACTGTAGCCAGAAGCCATCGCTGGGGAGCAACCCTGAAGTCTGCTGGGGAACCTCTGGCCCCAACTCACCTCCTGCTTCCGGAGGAGTTTCTGCATCACCATGTGGCGGGCGCTGCTGCCAGAGATGCTCATGTGCTCCTGCTCGCTGAGCATCTCTGGCCTCTCAGATTCCTGGAAAACCTCCTCCTCTTCCTTCTCCTTCTTGGCATCTAGCAGGCCCAATGTTGGGGGACTGGCCAAGATGGGGTTCACCACACCCACCTGGGGAATGGTGACAGGAATCGGTGGGCGCGCAGGGGTCACACCTGTGGGGAAAACACTGTTCAAGGCACATGCTGGAGCAGCAGTAGGCAACTCGTGCTCCAAACCACAATGCACAAACCAAGAAGGGGATGCCAAGCTCCATCAGATACAAGTGGCAGGAACATACACACATACACATGGTGGGGCCCAGTCTCTCATACCCTACTTCTACACAAGAACGAGATGAACCACGCTGGATCAGACCAATGGTCCATCTAGTCCAGCATTCTGTTCACACAGTAGCCAACCAACTGCCCACAGGAAACCCACAAGTAGGACATGGGTGCAACAGCACCCTCCCGCCCATGTTCCCCAGCAACCGGTGTGCATAGGCACACTCCCTCCAATAGTGGAGGTAGCTTATAGCCATCAGGACTAGTAGCCATTGATAGCCTTCTTCTCCATGAATTTGTCCAATCCCCCTTTAAAGTCATCCAAGTTGGTAGCCATCACTACATCTTATTTATTTTATTACATTTATACCCCGCCTTTTTTCCTGCAAGGAACTCAAGGTGGCTTACATAATCCTCCTTCTCCTCTCCATTTTATCCTCACAACAACCCTGAAGTAGGTTAGGCTGAGAGGCAGTGACTGGCCCAAAGTCACCCAGTGAGTTTCATGGCCGAGCGGGGACTAGAACCCGGATCTCCTGAGTCCCAGTCCAACACTCTCACCACTACGCCACACTGGCTCTTGTGGAAGTGAGTTCCATAGTTGAGCTATGCGCTGTGTGAAGCAGTCCTCTTATCTTTCCTGAATCTCCCACCAATCACCTTCATGGGATGACCCCTTTGGGTTCTAGTATTATGCAAGGAAGAAAAATGTCTCCCTGTCCACTTCCTCCACACCAGGCACAACTGTGTACACCTCCATCATGTCTCCCCTCACTGGCCCATTTTCTAAACTGAACAATCCCAGCTGCTGTGACCTCCTCACAGGGGAGCTGCTCCAGCCCCTTGATCATTTCCGTTGCCCCTTTCTGCACTTTTTCCAACTCTACTACCCTTTTTGAGGTGCAGTGACCAGAATAAATGCAGAGAGACCATAGATTTGTATAAAGGCAGTGTGATCTTGGCAGTTTTATTTTCAATTCCTTTTGTGATTATTCCCGACAAGGAGTTTGCCTTCTTCACAGCAGCCGCACACTGGGTCGATATTTTCATAGAGCTGTCCACCACAACCCCAAGATCTCTTTCTTGGTCAGCCACCAGTAGCTCAGATCCTATCAGCTAATACTTGAAGTTGGGATTTTTTGCCCAACATGCATCACTTTACACTTGCTTAGACTGAACTACATTTGGCATTTTGCTGCCCATTCTCACAGCTTGGGAGAGATCCTTTTGGAGCGCCTCATAATCTCTTTTTATTTTAATCACCCGAAATAATTTGGTGTCGTCAGCTATAGGGCCTGTGAGAATCTAGAAGTGCCTTCCATTCTCCTTGGGCCTGAGGCCTAGAAAGCATCTTAGTATCTCTCTCTCCCCTGCATGCCTGTCCCACAAGGGGCTGCTTTGGTTCCCCGCATGAGGGATGGGTCAGGGAACAATCAGGTGTGGACACCAGGCCCCATCACACGTGTTAGGCCTGGTCACACTCATGCTAGGCCCTTGACCAGAGAGCAGCCATGTTGGGCTTCTGGGAGCAATTCCGGTGTCTCCGTCTCTCCTTAGCTGACCGCCTGCTGCTCCAGCACAGCCCTCCCCTCGTGTTTCAGATACAAGAGATGGGTCAAAGGACTGGGCAAGCTTTAATTGGTTCTTGGCATGCAGAGCGAGCCGCGCTTATCTGTGTTTAGGCCTGCTGTGCTGAGAACCAGCACCAGGTGCGCTTGCCCAATCTCCTTATCCCTCTTTATCCCACAATACTCCTTTAGCTCCATTATCATCCCGTGGTCCAACTGCCTCCCTAGCTGGCTTCCTGCTTCCGATATATTTAAAGAATTCTTTACTGTTGGCCTTGATGTTTATTTATTTATTGTTGTTAGTTATATGCTCTTCAAAATGCTGTTCTGCATCTCTTACAGCCTGCTTGCATCTCCTTTGTGCAAGCTTGTGCTCCCTTTTGTTTTCCTCATTTGGGCAAGACTTCCATTTTGTGAAGGAAGCCTTTAACCCTGTTCATTAACCATGCTGATGACCTCTTGGACCTGGTGCTACCTTTCCTTGCCTGTGGTATACATTCTATCTGAGCTCTATTATTGTGGTTTTGCGTAACCTCCAAGCATTTTGGGGGGATTTAACCCTCTTGACTCCCCCTTTCAGTTTCCTTTTTACCAGGTCTCTCATTTTAAAGAAGTTTCCTCTTTTGAAGTCAAATGTGACTGCATTGGACTTCCTTGTCAATGTTCCACTTAAATATATATTAAATCTGATAGCACCATGGTCACTGTTTCCAATTGGTTCAACATATACATCTTGTACTAGGTCCTGGGTGACACCACTTAAGAGTAAATCCAGGGTCGCCTCCCCTCTGGTCAGTTCTATGACCAACTGTTCTCGGGCACAGTCATTTAAGGCATCGATAAATTTAACCTCTTTGTTGTGACTGGAACATGCATTTATCCAGCCAATGTGGGGGTAATTGAAGTCACCCATTATTACGACACTTCCTCATTTGGAGGCTTCCCTGATTTAATTTTCCATCTCAAGATCACCCTGTGCATTCCAGTCTGGGGGGACGATAGCAGGTTCCTAGTACTAAATTAGTTTTGGAGTCAGGTATTTTCACCCACAGTGCTTCTGTGGAACAGTTTGACCCTTTTAGGCTTTTTTCTAGTCTGCTCAACACTATGCCCTCTTTGATGTACAGAGCAACATCTCTTCCAGTATGCCCTTCCCGGTCCTTCCTTACAGCGTTTCTATCCAGAGATGACCGTATTCCACGGGTTCTTTCCACGAGAGCAAAGGTGAATTGAAACAATGGCTCATTCAGAAACTAAGAGCGACACAAGCAGAATACAAGGACAGCCACACCCACTGTGGCATCATCTGCCCTGATGCTCTTGGAACAGCTTACCTACTGGGCAGGAAAGAGAGCAAGGAGGGAGGGATGAAAAGGCTTAAGAGCAGCCCTCCTGGATCAGATCAAAGGTCCACCTTGTTCAGCAGTCTATTTCCAATAGTGATGAGAAGCCGGATTCTGTGAAACTCAAGAGGAAGGAAGGCAGATGGGCCATGGTTCCTACTCTTCAGAGGCAGACTGGCATTGGACATGGCAGTTCAATTTAATTATCACAGCTAATAGCCACAGAGAAGCCTTATCCTATGCTAGTTTGTCAAAACCCCTTTTAAAGGGAAGCAGTGAATCCCACAATTATGTATTGGAAGCAGTACTTTAGTTTGGCTGTATTGTACAGTTGTGGTCACTGCACCTCAAAAAAGATATTGCAGAGCTGGAAAAGGGCAACCAGAATGGTCAAGGGGAAGGAGGAACTCCCCAAAGAGCAAAGGTTACCACATTCAGGGCTTTTTAGCTTAGGGAAAAAAGCAAGGAGGGACATGATAGACTGGTACAAAAGCATGCACAGTATGGAAGAAGTGGGTGGAAAGATGTATTTCTCCCTCTCTCATAATACTAGAACCCAACAGGGTCATCCACTGAAGCTGAATGGTGGGAGTTTCAGGACAGATAAAAAGAAAGTCTTCTTTGCACAGGGCATAGCTAAACTATGAAATTTGCTTCCACATGGTGTAGTGATAGCTACCAACTTGGTTGGCTTCAAAAGGGCATTAGACAAATTGATGGAAGATAAAAGTATCAATTTCCATTGGGGTAGCTGTGTTTGTCTGTTGCAGCAAGAACAAAGTCTTGTAACCCCTTGAAGGCCAAATTTATTATGGCATAAGCTATTGTGGACTGCCATCCATGGCGACTAGTCATGATGGCCATATGCTACATCCAGTATTGAAGGTAGGATGCCTCCGAATGCCAGCTGCTGGCGACTCCCGTCCTGCTTGTGGGCTTCCCATTGGGGCATCTGGTGAGCCACTGTAGGAACAGAACACTTGACTACCTGGGCCTTTGGTCTGATCCTGCTTTGGGGCTCCTCTTCTGTTCTCAACCTACTGCCATTCAATTTTACTGGGTGGCCCTAGATTCCAGTACTGACAGAGGGCAAAAAACCTCTCGGTTCATTTTCTCTACACCAGGGCTAGGGAACCTCGTCCCTTCCCATCATCCTTCACCACTGGCTATGCTACCGAGGCCTGATTGACCACAACTCCAAACAACATCCAGAGGGTGACATGTTCTCTAACTCCTGAACTAGAGCTTCAGGAGGTGCATGTGGTTCACAGGTGATCACAAATCTGGAAAGAGCTCAGATACAGACATACAAAAGGCTAATGCCTATCATTCAGCAACTGACCTGCTCCGAGGGGCGGGGGGGAGAATGCATCAGCGAATGTTTGGGAAACACACAAAAAGGGCAGCTTCTACTAGGCTTATGCACACACTGGCATGGCCTCCCTCAAGCCATCCTTTGCAGATAGAAAGGCCCTGCAAGGCTAGAATTGTCCCATGCATAAAAGAAGCCTTGCTGAGGAAGAATCAGCATGGCTTCGGCAAAGGGCAGCCCTGCCTCACCAACCTTTTATTTGAGAACGTCAACAAGTATGTAGAAGACTTTCCACAAAGATCCTCACCAAAGACTCTTGGAGTAAGAAGTAAAGATTAGTGAACTGAATGGTTAAAGGCAGAGGGCAGGAATTACCTGTTTTCACAGTGAATGTAAGAGCAGCCATGCTGGATCAGACCACAGGCCTCTCTAGCCAAGTGTCCTGTTTCCCACAATGGCCAGCCCAATGCCTCTGGGAAGCCCACAGGCAGGTCATGAGGGCGAGACCTTCTCCTGCCACTGCTGCTCCCCAGCCCCTGACAATGCAGAGGCATACTTCTTCTGAACCTGGAGGCAGCCTATGGTCGCCACAACTAGTAGCCATCGAGACCTCCTTGCCTCTCCCCCCGTGAATTGGTTTTAATGCCCTTTTGAAGTAAGCCAGGCCAGCGGCAGCCACCACCATATCTCATGGCAGCAGTGAGTGCCGTATGTGAAGCAGTCCTTCCTTTTGTCTGCCCCGTCTCTCCTGCCAGTTTCACTGCATGACCACATGTTCTAGTATTATGAGAGGAACACTTCTCCCCAGCGTGGATCATCTTCTAAACCTCTATGATGTGCCTCTCTGCTCCCTACCCCCCATTGCCCTTTTTCTAGAGTAGAACTCCCAAACGATGTAGCCTTTCCTTATTAGGGAAAATATGCATCACTTTTCACTTATGCTGAAATCATTTGCCATTTTGTTGCTCATTCACCCAGTTTGGAGCACGTGTTTTGGAGCTCTTTGCAGTCCTCTTTGGTTTTCACCACCCTGAATAATGTGATTGTTAAGTACCTCAGTTTCAAAGAAGGCAGAATCTACTCACTTTTTGTAGGCCCAAATCATAATCTGTTTATCGAAGAACAAGCAAAGAGATCTGAATAGGAAAACGAAAGTAGAACACAAGAACAGACTGAAGGTGGCACCTTTACCTCCAATTCAATATAGAGAAGGCTTAAAATTTAACTTTTATCATTTCCCATTACTATAGTCGTGTCATCCACAAACACAAGCAAGCAGGGAAGTTTCACAAGGCCTGGTTGTTTCAATTCTCATGCTAGATAGCCTGGAGTGAGGGCAGTGAGGTAGCCAATTTGCAGATATTCCTGATGGTAAGCTCCAAAACAGACTGTGAAGAGCTCCAAAAAGATCCCCCTAAACTGTGCAAGTGGGCAACAAGCTGGCACATGAAATTCATGTTAAGTGCAAAGTGACACTTTTGAAACAATCATTCTAACTTTACACACACACTGCTGGAGTCTTAATAAAAGAATTGGCCGAGATTAGCGAGGAAAGAAATCCTGGAATAAGAAAGGGAGCCTGACTCAAGATCTCGACTCAGAGTGGCACTGCTGCTCCCGCAGCAGCAGAAAAGAAGGCAATTTCAACGGATCAAAACCGAGGCAGCACATCACAAGATATGCACTGTTTTGGCTGCCCAGTCTCAAAAAGGGAAGTGCAGAGCTGGAGGAAGTACAGAAAGGAAGAACCAAAACGATGAAAGGCTTGGAGCAGCTGCCTTATGAAGAACGGCAAGAGAGACTAGGCCGTTGTAGTTTAGAAGAGAGGGCTGGATAGGGGGGTGAGCTTTAGAAAATCATGACGGGAGTGGACAGGTAGACATTTTCCTCTTAAAGGAGGACTCAACAAACTCCTGGAGGCGGAATCTCTCCTGCGTGCGAGGCGCTGGGGCAAAAAAGCAGGGCTGCCCTCAGCCATGGGCCCTGTACATGAGACTTTCACAGGCCACTGCTGGAGAGAGGCCTGGACAAGAACTCCAGAGGGCCCTGTGGCTCACGCTGGCTCAGCTTGTCTGGAAAGCTAAGCAGGGTCAGGCCTGGTTATTGCTTGGATGGGAGACCCCACCTCTAGTTTCCTGCATCGAGCAGGGGGCTGGACTCGATGATGGCCTTGCAGGCCCCTTCCGACTGATCTATGTATCTGTAAGAGGGGCCTCCAGCCTGCAGGGAGGGCACTGCCAAGCAGCAAGGCCTCCACCTCGCCCTGCCGCCCAGACTCACCTGTGATTACACCGGGTGCTTGAGCCGCCATCACAGCCTGCGGCAGTGCCCCCAAGGGCTGCGCTAAGGTCAGCGCCGGCGTCACCAGCCCTGGAGTGGCTAATGTGCTAAGGACGGCAGCCCCCGCCACGCCCGCCACGGCTTCCTACAACACAAGAGTCAGCGGTACAACATCACCTCCACCAGGGCAGCCTTGACCTTCCCTGTCCCAGAAGCGTTCCCAGCAGCCCCACCGCCTGGCCAGGCTGGAGTACTGCAAAGACTCTTGGGGAGAGAGGAGCCCACCACCAGCTCCAGAAATCATGCTGAAGCGGGGGTGGGGGGGGGGAGATGCCTCCCTCCAAGGAAGCCCGAGCCAGTGGATTCAGTTCCCAGAGACGCGACAGGAGAGAAGCAGCTACCTGCCCATACCAGGCATAGTGAACTGCCAGCCTCTGGACCCACAGCAACTCTGGAGCCAGCCCAGCACTTCCCCCCACCAGCCCATGTCTCCAACCCAGCACTCATCCTCACCCGCTCCTCTGTGCCACAAACAGCACCAAATAATGTGGGGAGGCCCCCTTGCCACAGGTGCAATAGGAAGGAAGTGGAAGTGCCAGCTGAAGAGGAGACGCCCGTGGGGAAAGGCAAGGGGCGGGTAGGGAAGCGCACAATGGGAGCCTCACCTGGACAGAGGCAGCGAGGAAGGGCCCACCCTGCAGCCAGCCCACAGGCTTCCTCCCGCCCGGGGCTCACCCACCCTTCCTTCCTTCTACATCTAAACATCACCTGGGAGGGGGAGGGAGGAAGAGACAATGGTGGAGGAATGGGGGGGTGCGCGCGTGCAAAAAAGCAAGCGTGAGGTCATTCTAGCCCTGCCCACTACTGGCATACTGTGACAGGTTACCCCTGAGGGAATACAGTTCGAAGGTGGGGAAACTTCTCCTCCTCCACTCTTTAGGAAAGGGTGGCCCACTTGGCCAACTCCACCTCCAGACCCTGCTCCTTACCTGAGCAGTAATCTTTGCCGTGGCTGCAGCAGCTGCTACTGCCGCTGCAGGGGGGAGGCCCCCCGGCGTTGCAGGAGTCAAGAGTGGCATGGGTGGGGTGACGGCTTTGCCCACACGAAGGTACTGGCCCCCCAGGTCAAAGAGGTTCATAGAAGAGACGGCATCTTGCGAGGACTGCGCCTTCTCATACTCTGCAAAAACAAAAACCAGCCGCATGAGGGCAACTACTGCATCAGAACATAAGAAGAGCCATGCTGGACCAGGTCAAGGATCTCTCTAGTCAGGCATTCTGCTCGCAGCGGCCACATTATTTTATTTAACAATGTTTATGAAAAGTTTCTGTTAAAACATTTCTAAGCGTTATACAATAATCCACAATAAAGCTGCAACAAAACCTCGTAAGCCAGATGCCCCAACGGGGAACTCACAAGCAGGGACAGGAGTGCAGCAGCCCCCACCTGCTCGCGCTCCTCCACATCCCGCCCAGGAGGCACTGGGGGCCATCCCGCCTAGCAGCCTTCCAGGTCCTGGCAGTCCGCACGGGGTTTGCCCGCTCACTTACCAATGAACCCATAGCCCTTGTGCTTGCCGGTCGTGGGGTCCCGGGCCAGTGTGCAGGACTTGATCTTCCCAAAGGCCTCAAAGACGCTCTTGATGTCGTCATCAGAAAGGTCCTGGTGAACCGACGCCACGTAGATGCGGTTGAAGGCTCGGGCCTCCTCTGCCAGCTGATCGATGATGGGCTGGGCCTGGCCAATGTTGCTGGGTCCTTCCCACCTGCGAGCAGAAGGCTCTTCATTAGGGAGGCGGACAAGGCCTGGCTGCCCTGGTGGACAACTGCGGGGCCAGGAGACTCTGCACACGTGGCCACTCTGCACCTACACCACCCGCAGGCTGGCCGGCCAGATGACATACTGGGAGCACCGGGAGAAAAGCATTCCACCCACTGAACACTTTCCTTCAGCATCGCGGCGAGGGGGGGCAGCACGCAGAAGCTATGCGCATGTTCTGCAATTCTGCAGGGGCCCAGGACACCTCTGGAACGTGGTGCTTGGCACAGGCCTCTGCTTCCCCATGAAAGAGGACAGGTGCCCACTGCCCTGATGATTGTGGAGATGTGCCTGGAGATGCCGACATCTCAGAGGGGCTTAAGAAGATCCCCAGCCACGCTGAGCTTCTGGGCCCTGCAGACACCCCTCCCTCCCTGCAAAACCAGAACAAGGTGGGGGCAAAGTGA
Organism: Shinisaurus crocodilurus; assembly: GCA_021292165.1. Classification (NCBI taxonomy): domain Eukaryota; kingdom Metazoa; phylum Chordata; class Lepidosauria; order Squamata; family Shinisauridae; genus Shinisaurus; species Shinisaurus crocodilurus. The sequence continues at coordinate 225,598,662 of CM037880.1, read as the reverse complement.
GAGCCACGCAAGTGGGCAGCACAGAGCTTCCCACAACGCACCTTGATGTTCCGCCCGCCCAGCATGACTGAGTTCATCTGCTCCAAGGCCAGCTGCGCAGCTTCAGGAACCTCGTATTCCACAAAGGCAAAGCCCTGAGGGAGAGAGGGGAGTGCGTTATGCAGCCGCCAGGGCGGGCGCCCTCGTCGTCGTCTGCCGGCCCCGTCCAGCTGCCTGGAGCCGAGATCTCCCCCACACCAACCTTGTGCTTCATGGTCACAGAATCCCAGGACATGTCGATGCTCTTGATAGGGCCAAAGGGGGCAAAGGCTTGCCGGATTGTGTCCTCTCCCAGCTCGTAGTAAATGGAGCCCACATAGACCCGGCACATGATGGCCAGGGCCCTCTGCCGCTGAGCTGCCATCTGTAGCGGAGAGAAGGTCTGGCCGGTCAGCCCAAGGGGCCGGTGGGGGAGGGGACAGCTCTTCCCCCACCCCACCACCCTCCCTCCCTCCCCGGGGGGAGCAGCAGGTGGCTCCAGAGGACAGATGGAAGCTCTCTTGGGAAGGGCCAGCCCGCCTCAGCAGCCCCCAGCCAGCCCACCTCGCTCCTGCAAGAGGAAGCCACCCACAGCCTGCCACCACATCCTACTGCAGGCAGAAAGGGGTCCACCCCCACCCCCACCCCCTCGGGGCAGCAAGAGATCCGATTTTGGACACCTCACTTCTGTCTTCACCTGACAGATCCGCCCCTCCCCCAGCCCCAGGATACTGCCTCTCCCTCTCAGCAGGCACCTTCAGAAACAAACACCCCTCAATATGCAGCAAAGACCCTCCTTCTGCCAAACTATGTGGTGCTGGGAAGGAAGTGCCTGTCACTGTCCCAAGCAGAGTCAGTGGCTACGACTCCCCACCACCACCAGAGAAAAACAAGTACTATCTTGGCAGGAGCCTAAGCCATCACCCTGGGCCAAACCCCGAGCTGGTCTCTCAAACCAGGTACGCCATCCTGCAGCTACCAGCCTGCTAGGGCACAGGGCAGCTGTGGAGACCCTGTCTGACAGCAGACCCCACATACGTAGTGCCAGCAGAAACAGCTGTTCTTTGGGGGTGGGAAGAGCAGGGCCCTCGACCGTAACTTCAAAGGCCAAATGCAAACAGCTTGGGACCCTCACTGGCTGGCCATTGCCCAGGAGAGCCCCGTGGGCCTTGGGCAATGACCAGCACTGTATTGGGCAGAGGAACCCACCCACGCAGGTCCTCATAACTGCTCTATGATGCGGAAAGCCCGCAGGAGCCCAAGATGGACGTCCCGCCCCACCCGAGGGACTCTTCGCCTGCTCCCTTGTAGGCCTTGCGGGACCGCACAGCCAGGCCCACCACCTCCCACCCCACATTCCCCTGGGAGAGAATTTCTCAGGCTGGAGGCCAGGCAGCTGCAAGCCAGGCCTCCCTTCCCTGTTAAGAGGCCTGGGTGCTCTTGTGCTGGTAAGGCCAGCAAGTGGGCCTCTGGGCTGGGGCTCCTGGGTCACTCCTGCTGCTGCACAGTAAGAAAACCAGAGCTGTGGGATGAACTTGAGGACCTCTACGCACTCCCCAGCGTTCAGGAGCCAGCAGAGCCAAGAGTTAGGGAGAGAGGCAGCATGCACTTGCAAGGGAAGCACAAGGGGGCAAGGAGAGCCAATCCCAGCCCACCCCCTGACTCTGTCGGGGCTGTCTGCTCCCCACAAACAGTGCCAAGCGGACACCGGAGCCGGCAGGAAAGCATCCAGCTGCTCCTAAGACGAGGCGCCACAGCAAGCTGTCAGATGCACAGCAAGGCTGCCCGTCAGTTGGTCATTCATGTATGCCGTGGGCCCGCCCGCCCACCCACCGAAGCTCGCTAAGCCAAGCCTCCCAACCCCAGGAGAGGAGAGCAGTCAGTACCTGCTGCCTATTACAGAGACCAGTCCTGGAGCGCGCTCGCTCGCTTGCTCGCTCTCCTGCTCCCACAAGCCGGACGCATCAACGGCTTCTGGAGGAGTCAGCCTGACCGCTACCTGCTTGACCACACACGGCACTAACTGGGGCACCTTGGCAAGCTCCACAATGCCGCCATAAGAGTCGACGACGTTCTGGCTCCCGGGGCACAGCGAGGCACAAGGGCACCGGTGGGAGTCCGGGCCTCGCCCGCCAGCACTCGGGCAGCACTGCTCTCTGTGCCCCCTCCTCAGGGGGAGGATTGGGGCTGCCTCTAGGGACCAGTTTCGGGGACGACTCTGGCCTATCCTTGGGCTCCGCGTGCCCATCAGCCACTGCCAGGCCCCGTGCCCAGTGAGGCAGAGGGCCTCGCAGCCACCACCTTTCTCCAGCACCCCCAGACACAGCCCACAGGCCACCTTTTCCTAGTGCTCTTCAGGGAGGGGGCTCCCACTTGCCATGGGGTGCCTGCAATGCCCCAACGCCCAGCTGCCAGGCCTCTGGTGTCCATTGCTGGCTCACTGGCAGGTTACCTTGGCAGTTACTTTTAGGTCAGGACCTCAAGCGCCCCTAGAAAGGCGGCTCTCCCAGCTGCTTGCATCTAACACTCGCTCTCTCGCTCTCTGCCCAATGCCTCCTCCACGGGCCCAGCTGCCCCAGCCCAAGGTCTTCCCCTGGGGAGCTTACACTTGGGTCTCAGTTGGCGGGGCATGTCCAGAGCAGGCAAGTATGTGGAGGGAGAGGGAAAGGGTCCCCACTAGGCCCTCCCACCGCTAGGCCCTGACTAAGACCCAGCGCCCCAGAAGAAGTGAACGTGTCTATTGACCGATTGCAAAGGTGAGAGAGGATCTCCAAAGCCCATTGTCACTGCTGCCATCTGAAAGACAGTAAAGACAGAGTTCAGTCTGTGGGAGCTGCGCACACGGCGGCTGTTCGTCAAAACCCGAGCGAAGAGGCCTCTCCTTCCTGCCTGCCTGCCTGCCTGCCTGCCTGCCTGCCCGCCTGCCACCTCCTCCACGCTGCACAGCCCCTGCCAGCCCCAGGGAGCGAGGGGGGAGGGCCAGGACACCAGGGATGCCTCTTCAACCCTCAGCAGAAGACTAGCTGCAGGGAGCTCCCCCCCCCCCCACGCAGCCAGGGCTGCCCACACTGCCTTGCACCAGCCCTCCCACCCACCCCCCAGTTCATGACTCCTAGGCAAGGGGAGGGGGCTTCGTCAGCAGCAGAGCCCCTCTTGTATTGGGGAGCGGCCAGAGCTCAGTGCCGTAGCCCCTGCTTTGCATGCAGAAGGTCCCAGGTTCAATCCCCGGATGTCCAGGTAGGGGGGACTGGGAAAGAATCCTGCCTAAAACCCCGCAGAGCCACTGCTGCCAGTCAGTGTCAAAAATGCTGGGCTAGATGGACCAAGGGCCTGACTCAGTGTACGGCAGCTTCCAATGTTCCTGAGACAACCAGCACTCACTGCCCCTGCCAGTGCAAGGCTAATATACCCAACAACCCCAGACATCCCACGCAAGGCAGGCCAGTAGCAGAACTCTCAGGAGGGAGCTCGGCTCTTCTCTCTCTCTCTCTCTCTCTCTCTCTCGTCAGCTATGCTTCCCCTCCCCAGACAGCAAGTGCAAGCAGGTCTGGGGGCCTGGGATCTTGCAGGGAGGGCTGAATGCAACACACTTCAATTTCACAGCGGAAACAGAAGCGAAAGTACCTGGCTCCAGGCAGATCTCAGGGCTGTGCAGTGGTTCTAAGTGCATAAAGGGCTTCACCTTTGCGGGGGAGGGAGAGTCAAAGCAGGGCCTTCCCTGGCCGGGGGGAGGGGCTCACCTGAAGGTTGGTGAGCTGCTGCTGTTGGTGGGCAATGGTCTGCTTCACCAAGACGCTCTTGATGCTCTGCTCCATCGCATACTTCTTGGCCTGAGGGGTGGGGGAAATGGGGGGGGGAGGGAGAACACACAGAGTCACAGAGCAGACAGACACAGAGACAGACTGGGGCACCCCAGTCACATGATACAGAAAAGCCGTGCTGGATCAGACCAAAGGTCTATCTAGTCCTAGAACGTTTTGATCCCATGGTGGCCAACCACTGGGAACCCCACACACGGGACACGGGGGCAAATATAGCACACTCCCGCTCATGTTCCCTGGCAACTGGCCTAGAGTGGCACACTGACTGAGGTAATCATCAGGACCAGTAGCTATGGATAGCCTTCTACACTTGCTAGCACTGTGGGACTGGAGAACCTGACTATGAACTCAGAAACTGCCTTGTGTACAAAGAGATCAGCGAACAACGGGTAGATCCGCATCGCCCCCTTCCTCCTGGCCGCACACACCCCATCTGTGCCAACCAGTCAGAGTCCAGCTCCCCCGCTAAGCCTGGCTGATGGCTTGCCAGGCACTTGTCCCAGAACCTCAAGCATCTTCATCTTTGGAGGCGGCTGCAGTAGCCGGTGGGAGTTGCTCATCAAAAGGGCCAGCCTGGGAGAGGGACAGCAGGCATCTCCCCTACCCCCGACATGTGTTTGGGATCCATAGATTTTTCACTCTGAGGATCATCTATCACAGACACTTCCAAAGACAGCAGATGAGTGGTGTAGTGGCTAGAGCCTCAGCCCTGGACCAAGGTTCAAATCCCTGCTAGGCCAAGGAGCTTGCTGGGTGGCCCTGGGCAAATCTCTCACCGTAACTTCCTACTTTACAGGCTGAGCCGTTGTCACCATCCACCCCTTCCATCGCCACTAGTACCCTGCCAAGACTTGGGGGCAGCACTCCTTGACGGGCTGGACTTGGGAGGGGGAAAGCAGCATGCGAGCTGGAAAGCCCTAGTTGAACCACTCACCTTCTGAAGAGCCTCTTGCTGCTCCGGGGTGAGAGGAGGGAGCCCCAGCTTGGCTGCGGTGCTCTGCCCATTTTCTACCTTGACGGTCTCTGTGCCCTGCAATAAAAGAGACATCCATAAAAGCCTGCCTGGCCTGAGCAGAGCCACGGAGAGTCCACAGTGCTTCAGAGGTCAGGACATTAACCAGACACACAGACAAGCAAGGGAAGCCACCAAGCCGTCTTCCTGGGACCTACTTGGGAGAACCCAGCTTCCTTCTTCCCACCGCTAAAGAGCATCCTCCCCATTCCAGAACACTGCCATGTGATCACTGACATGTTGCTCTTGCACCCCAGTATTTGAGTGGGGGAAGCCTCTGAAACACATACCCCTCCAAGAACGCCTGCTAACTCTCCAGCTCCAGTGGGCCTCTGACAAGCAAAACCCCCTTCAAGCGGTACACACATCTCACATCCCAACAGAAGCAGGCAGGGAAAAGGACTACAGTTCAGTTTCACATGCCACACCAGGCAGGCAGCCTCCCTATGAGATGCTGTGCATCTCAAGGGGGCTTACCAAGCAGGCACCCATCAGGACAGCAAAGGAGTCTTCAGCGCAAAAATATTTCACTTCCTGCTACCAGCTGCATACAGAAGTTTGAAAACCACCCAGGAGACTCTCAAACAGTCCAGAGGGAAGCATTAAGTTCCATGGAGGTCAATGGGGCTGCTTAAGAGCAGACCTGTAGAGGTGCACACACAGCGGCAGCCTCACCAGCTGCATAACCTGTCCACTTGTCTGCAAGTATGGGGCAGCTGTAGAGGGAACTCTGGCCATTTATTCACCTGTCCCTCTGAGCCGCTGAGACACACAACTGGCAGACACACATGCAGCCAGAGTCCTCCAGCTGCTGTTCTCACTGCTGACCCACTAGCCACTCATCCAAACTGTTCGGCAGCACATCATGCAACCATGAATGCTAAGCAGCCCTCAAGCCAGATTTGGGAGGGAAAGGAGGAAGCAATGTAGGCAGAGTGATACTGAGACAGACCAATGTTGTTTCCACTGACTGTCAGTTGCTCTCTGGGATTTCAAGATAGGGGTCTTTCCCAGCCCTGCTACCTGGAGATGCCAGTGACTGAACCTGGGATCTTTTGCATGCCATGAAGGTGCTTCACCACGGGACTACAGACACAAAGATGACAGAGGGGCTCACAAGAACAGCCTTTGTACCCACTTGCGGGCATCAATGACCCTGCCCTCCCCTGGCCTGGGATCTCGGCTCTGACCTCACACTGAGCTTCAGAGACATTCAGAAAGCTGGTTGCTTCCAAGTGCCTCTGAGGGCCAGAGAAGAGCCCTCATCTATCTCTCACCTGGCACTGGATGCCCCACTTGAATAGGTGGCAAAAGCAAGCAACACGGCTTCTCCGGGAGCAGCTGTGGGAACAAGCCAGGAGGAGCCACTTTAGAGCAACACAGAGGAGGGATGGCCAGCATGTCAGCACAGGCTCCAGCATATCTGCCTGCTTTGACAGGGCCCCTGGTCCAGTTGCTGGGTAACTGAGGTGCCTTTCTACAGGGTCTGGGTGGAGAGAAAGCCTGACCAAACACACACTTTGCCCCACCCAGTCACCTGCTTAATCTCTGCCCAAGGCAGAGGACCTCAGTCCCAGGCACGCATTTACATCTAGTTTTCACCAAGCTCCCTCAGTAAGTTGTCAAGTCCGGGACACATTGTCAAGTACCCTCAATCACAGTCGGGGGATGGGGGGGGCGAGCAAGAGAGTAAAAGCAACAGCCCAGGCTCTCCCACTCTGGAGGCATTCAAGGTGCAGCTGGACAGACATCTGTCAGAGATGCTTTGACCTAGATTCCTGCATTGAGCAGGGGGTTGGACTCGATGGCCTTGTAGGCCCCTTCCAACTCTACTTTTCTATGATTCTATGATTCTAAGGTTGTTGAGAACAAGCTGCAAAGCAGCACGGAGTGGGTCGTGGGCTCAGGCCAAGTCGAACACTCAACCCCCAAGCGACTGCCGGGGTACTTCGTGGTAAGTCCGTTTTAGCTGCTAGTGTTAGGCTAGGGTAGAGTCTTCAATGCTAGATAAGAATAGTGTAGGTTCATTTTTGTTTGATAGTTCTGCCTGTGCGTAGCAAGTATTCCCTTTTGTGGATTGTATTCCCTGACTAAATTGATTTGTTTACTATAACTTCCCTTATCTCCCTGACCTGATTCGCTCAATTAACACTGTAAACAAACCAGTTTCACTTTTGACAGAGCCACTAGGTGCCTGATCCAGTGTGTTCGACCTGATTTGATCCAGGGTGGAAAATTTGAGCTGTCAAATTAACCACTTAGCTCCCGAATTCGCGAGAAAGGACCGCCGGCGGCCCTTCACAGTCTGACAGTTTCGACAAAGTGCCTCATGATATCCTGATTAGCAAGCTAGCTAAAAGTGGGCTAGATGGAACAACTATCAGGTGGATCCACAATTGGCTACAGAATCGGACTCAAAGAGTGCTTATCAATGGTTCCTTCTCAAACTGGGGAGAGGTAACGAGCGGGGTACCACAGGGCTCGGTCCTGGGCCAGGTGCTCTTCAACATTTTTATTAATGACTTGGATCAGGAGGTACAGGGAATGCTTATCAAATTTGCAGATGACACAAAGTTGGGTGGAACAGCTAATACTCTGGAAGACAGAAACAAAATTCAAAGTGACCTCGATAGGCTGGAGCGCTGGGCCGAAAACAACAGAATGAAATTTAATAGGGATAAATGCCAAGTGCTGCACCTAGGGAGAGGAAACCAAATGCAGTTACAGAATGGGGGACACTTGGTTCAACAATAGTACAAGTGAGAAGGATCTTGGAATTGTGGTAGATCACAAACTGAATATGAGCCAGCAATGCGATGTGGCTGCAAAGAAGGCAAATGCTATTTTGGGCTGCATTAATAGAAGTATAGCTTCCAAATTGCGGGAAGTGATAATTCCCCTTTACTTGGCACTGGTTAGGCCTCATCTTGAGTACTGCGTCCAGTTCTGGGCACCACACTTGAGAAGGATGTAGACAAACTGGAGAGGGTTCAGAGGAGGGCAACAAGGATGATAAAGGGACTGGAAACAAGGCCCTATGAGGAGAGACTGAAAGAATTGGGCATGTTTAGCCTTCAGAAGAGGAGACTGAGGGGAGATAGGATCGCACTCTTTCAGTACTTGAAGGGATGTCACACAGAGGAGGGCCAGGATCTCTTCTCGATCATCCCAGTTTGCAGGACACGGAATAATGGGCTCAAGTTACAGGAACCCAGATTCCACCTAAACATCAGGAAAAATTTCCTGACTGTTAGAGCAATAAGACAATGGAATCAACCACCTATGGAGGTGGTGGGTTCTCCCAGTCTGGAGGCATTCAAGGTGCAACTGGACAATCATCTGTCAGGGATGCTTTGACCTGGATTCCTGCACTGAGCAGGGGGTTGGACTCGATGGCCTTGTGGGCCCCTTCCAACTCTACTTTTCTATGATTCTATGAAACTGCTGAACGAGTCCGGGGGGGGGGGGTTTGAGAGAGCATCTCTGGCTTGGGTGGGAGCTTGAAAAGGTGCATATGAAGAGCAGCCAATGAGGAATTCCCCACAGCCCCTCCCAACTGAAGCTGGAAGAGAGGAAGAGCAAAAGGAGAAGGGTGGATGAAGACCATACTTCCCCTCTGATCTAAGGCCACAACAGGCACAAACACAGGTGCTCATCAGATCAGAAGATATGGGGCTGGTCATTGCAGTACTAGAGCAAAGTGGCTCCACCTAGTCCAGCATCTGGTTTCTGATGCTTCTGGGCAGCCCTCAAACTGGGTATGATACAACCCCATGACAAATAGCCACTGACAGACCTCTCTTCCTCCATTCACTTGCCTAACGCAGCCTTGTTTTTAATTACTTGCAAGGTGACCAGGAATCTCACTGAGGCCAGTGAGTGGACTGCCAGAAGAGAGACAAAGTGCTCAGCCAATCCTCTGACAACCCGCTGGGTTTCTATACTGGGTCAGGAGAAGGAAAATGCTTTGCCTCCTTCCCATCCAGCGTAGAAACCAAGTGGGCTGCCAGCAGAAGCACAATGTGCTTTCTCCCTCCTCCAAAAGCCGCCTGTGCCTTCATATGCACCCCCAATAAAAACTGCTGGCCTGCTGTGTCCCTATGCTACTCCTGCACATCAGCCGGGTGAGCGGGAGGTGAAGCCTCTTCTGCTCAACAAGCAGGCTGGCACAGGAGGCAGCGAGCACTCATGCCTGGCCTGCAAAAAGTCTCATTCGCGAGAGGGGGGTTCAAAGGAGGGGCGGAGTGCCCCCCCACTAGCCCCTCATAGGAACGGCTGTACTTTAGCAGTGCTGTTCTTGCGCTGTGGGGGTCAGGGCTGTGCAGAGTGTGTAGAAAAGAAACAGGCAAATTAGAGTGAGGGCAGCGAGGAGGAAATAAGGGGGGCGGCGGGGCGGGCTAACTGACAAGGCTGGTCTACTTCCCCCCCCCCCCGGTTTCAAAGCCGCCTAACCACCTAACCCCGCTCCCGGCGGGCGCTGCTTCAAGGGGAGCCAGGCGCTCTGCGGGTGTCCCCAGCCCACGCCTTTCGCCCGCTCTGACGGGCGCCGGCAAGGGCTCTGCGGGGGCTTTTCCCGAAGCACCGAAGCGGGAGTACGCCGCGGCTCCAACACGGAGCTCCGCCCCTCCGGCGCACGTGCCCCCCGCTCCCGTCCCCCTCTCTGCGCGCAGGCCGGCGAGCGCGCCCACCCCAGGGCGGAGCACGCATGCGCCCGGAGTGGCTCGCTCGCGCACCCTCCTTTCCGATCTCCAGGAGCTGCGAGGCGAGAGACTACACACCCCATCGGCCACGGCGTCAATCGACAGAGGCGGCTGACGAGAACGAGGCGTGGGGCACGCTGGGAAGTGTGGTACTGCCGCCTTGCCTGCCACCGTCCCCCTCCTGCGCCACCAAGGCCCCAGCTGCGGCCCAGAGACCGCGGCGCCCCGGCCCCCAGGCCGCAGGGGGACGACGAGCCACTCCGCCGGACTCCGGCCCTTCTCTTCCCACCTCTCCCGTCCGCTGCGGAGGGAACAGCTCACCAGAGAGATCGCCGCCGTCGTCGCCGCCGCCATCTTCGCCGTCGCCTCCTTCCCCGAGAGCAGGGGTCTCGCGAGAACTTAGCAGCACGCGGGAGACCGCCAGCCAGTTCTCGTAAAGAGAAGGGCTAGAGTAGACCGAGGGCCGTTCGGCCGGCCGACTTCCGGTCTCATCAGGCTGTGACGAAGGAAAGGGAGACGCGTTGGAGGCAAAAAAGAAGCAGGAAATCCCGCCCTCGTGCGAAGGAGCTGTCAGCCGCCGGACTTCGAAGGGGCGGTGGGGGGGGCTCGCTCTCGCGATAACTCCGAGGGCACTCCGCCTCAGAAATGGCGGGAACTCTCCCGCCCGGCCAGTCGCTCGAACTGGCGGCCGGGAAGCGCCCGCCAATCAGAGGCACCGACGAGGCCCGCCCCGCCCCTCCCCTCCCGGGAAGAAAAGGCGGCCCTGCCGCTCTCATCCTCCCTAGTCCGGGGGCGGACCCTGCTCCTGACCCTCCGCCTCCGGGGTACTGTCTGGAGCTTCATCGCGTGCATCCTGCCACACGCGCGCGCGCGCACACACACACACACACACACACACACACACACTCTCTCTGGGCTTGTTCGCACGACACGGGAACCCCAAGTCCCCCGCGGTTCCCGTGTCGTGTGCACACCGACCGGAGGTGCCCCCGCGGGACAGCCCTGGCGGGACCCACGGAAAGTGACCACGGTCGGTAGCGGGGTAAGCCCCTACCGCGCGTGGTCACCGTGCCGTCGGAACAGCGGGCGGCCGTCCCGCGGGGTCCCCACAGAGACGGCAGCCCAGAGCGGCCGGAGCCGCCGCCGCTCCAGCCTGTAGGTGCAAACGGCCCCTCTGGGCATCCCGGGCCTCACCCCCTACCGCTGGGAGGCCCGCACTGCGGTGCGGGGACTACGGGGTCTGCCCACGCGCGCGGGGCGCCGGTCGTGTGGGGCGCCCCGCGGACGGCCCCGTGGTTCATCCCCCGCCGGCAGCCTGGGTACACGATGTGAACCGGCCCTCTCTCTCTCTCACCCGGCGGCCCCGTGAATCTGCCTCCTTTTCCCTTGTGGAAGCCGCCCCCACTGCTGCTGCTGCAACTGCTTCTCGCGGGAGGGGGCCTCGCTTCCGGCCTGCGTCTCCCCCCTCCCCCCCATTGGGTCCAGAGCTTTTTAATTTGTTCATAAATGTTCCGGAGTTCGAGGTGAGCAACGAGGCAGCCGTGTCTGCTGATGATGGCCCATCCGCCTGTTCAGGCTTTGGTGGTATCATCCCGCTTGGACTATTGTAACAGCTCAATAGCTGGCTTGCCCTCTTCTGTGCTTCTTCCACTGGTTCTGGTTCAGAACAGCGCTATTCGTGTTGTCCTGAACTTGCCCCGATACTCCCATATTACTGTGGCCCGTAGGAATCTTCATTGGCTACCCATTCGGACTAGGGCCCAATTTAAATTATTGGTTCTTGCGGAACCTCCTGACAACATTGAGGACCATTGGTCTAAGCTGAAAACCTCCATTACTGCAGCTTGTGAACAAACTATTGGATATGAAACTAAGAAACATCAGGATTGGTTTGATGAAAATGACAATGAGATTAAATATATAATTGACCAAAAAAGGAAAGCCTTCCAAATATGGCAAAATGATATTAACTGCGCTGCCAAGAAAAAAACCTACGCTAGCGCAAAGGCTGAGGTCCAAAGAAGAACAAGAGAACTTAAGAACGCTTGGTGGAAAAAGAAAGCTGAAGAAATTCAACAACTTGCAGAATCTCATGATGCACGGGGCTTTTTTAAGGCCACAAGGGCCATTTATGGACCAAAAACCTATGGTACAAACCCTTTACAATCAAAAGATGGCACCAAACTCTTAAAAGACAAAGAGTCTATTGCACTGCGTTGGAAAGAGCATTATTATGACCTTTTAAATCGTAAATCTAAGGTGGATAATGAGATTTTCTCGCAAATCCCGCAAAAACAAATTAAAGAGGAACTTGCAATACTCCCCACTTTGGATGAAGTAAAAAAAGCCATTAATCAAATGAAGAACAACAAAGCTAGTGGACCAGATGGGATTCCTGCTGAAATCTTTAAAGAAGGGGGCCCCGAACTTGTACAACATCTTCATAAACTCATCGAAAAAATCTGGATAAGAGAAGAGATCCCAGAAGACTTCAGGGATGCCATAATTATCACCCTCTTTAAGAAGGGTGATAGAACAGACTGTGGAAACTATCGGGGCATTTCTCTCTTAGCAACCGCAGGTAAAATATTTGCTAGGATTCTCGCAAACCGTCTTCTATCTATTTCAGAAGAGATCCTCCCTGAAACTCAATATGGTTTCCGCCCCTCTAGAGGGACAGTAGACATGATTTTTACTGCACGCCAGCTCCAAGAAAAATGCCGGGAGCAAAATCAACCCCTTTATATGGCATTTATCGATCTGGCTAAGGCCTTTGATACTGTAGACCGTACAGCTCTCTGGGCTATCCTTATGAAAATTGGATGCCCCAATAAATTTGTGAATATCTTGCGACTTCTCCATGACAACATGACGGCAACGGTTTTGGACAACAATGGCTCTCATGGTGCTCCATTTAAAGTGGGATCAGGTGTTAAACAGGGATGTGTTATCGCCCCAACATTATTTGCCATTTTCATCGCCATGGTTTTACATCTTGTCAAGGGGAAACTTCCCACCGGTGTGGGAATTATATATCGAACAGATGGAAAGCTTTTTAATCTCAGCAGGCTGAAAGCAAAAAGTAAGGTAATTACAACCTCCGTTGTGGAACTTCAGTATGCTGATGATAATGTGGTCTCCGCACATTCAGAGGATGATCTCCAAACTATCCTAAATGCTTTTGCAGAAGCATACGAAAAACTTGGTCTCTCACTTAACATCAAAAAAACCAAAGTGCTTCATCAGCAAGTGCAAGCCAATCCTTTGGTGATGCCATCTATCCAGCTTGGCGGGACAATACTGGAAAATGTCGATCATTTTCTCTATCTTGGCAGCTATCTTTCTGTTACAGCTAACATCGACAGTGAAATCCAGCATCGTCTGAGCTCCACAAGTGCCGCATTTTCTCGAATGAAACATAGAGTGTTCGAGGATCGGGATATTTGTAAGAAGACCAAAACACTGGTTTATGAAGCCATTGTATTACCAACTTTATTGTATGCCTGCGAAACATGGACTATCTATAAACGTCACTTCCACCTCCTTGAAAGGTTTCATCAACGTTGCCTCCGGAAAATCCTGCAAATTACTTGGGAAGATAGGCGAACAAATGTCAGTGTACTGGAAGAAGCAAAGACTACTAGCATTGAAAAAATGATCCTTCAACGCCAACTTCAGTGGACCGGTCATGTTGTTCGAATGCCTGACTGCCGTCTCCCAAAGCAGTTACTTTACTCCCAACTCAAGCATGGAAAGCGGAATATCGGTGGTCAATATAAGAGGTTTAAAGATGTTCATAAGGCAAATCTAAAAAAATGCAATATAAACATCGAAAACTGGGAAGCTCTGGCCCATGAACGATCTAAATGGAGGTTGGCCTTTCACAAAGGTTCCATGGACTTTGAAGAAGCCCGAGTGCAAGGTGAAAGGGAGAAACGTGCTAGGCGAAAAGCACGTCAAATGAATCCTTTACAGGACCATCTTCTATCTGGTAACCTGTGTCCTCACTGTGGGAAGCTGTGTGGATCTAGAATTGGCCTCCACAGTCACTTACGGACCCATCGCTAGAGTCTACACAATCTTCTTTAGAATTTCCTCCTTTTATCCCGGAAGACAATCTTACTCGGTCACGAGTGATCGCCTGATGATGATGATGATGATATTCGGCATCTAGGCTTTTCATGGTATGTTCCTGGTAGGAATTTAAGATCAGAGGGCCAGGGATTATTAGCGGTCCCACCGACACGCTCTGCCCCGCCAAGGCTGCAAACCTTTCAGGACCTGTTTCCACTTTTGCGAAACAGGCTTCCTGTGGGCCTCCGATTGGAGGAGGCTCTTTCCCACTTTTGAGCAGGATTAAAGACATACCTTTTTAGTCAACCAGAATGAGAGGTCGGGCTAATGTGGTTGCTGGGATTCATTACTACTGTGTTTGGTTATTTTATTGTATTGTATTGTTAAGTTTATTGTATATGTTTTGTGTGTCGCGCCCTTTGGTGTAAGGGGTGTTATAAATATTTATTATGACAAACTAGGGTGTTTAAAACAAAAAGAGATTACTCTAAACTGAGAGAATGTGCATCAAAATGGCAAGTGCAGTTTATTTATTTACAAGATTTATATACCGCTGTACCTTCAATAAAATATCAGACCAGTGAACAATAAAATGGGGAGTGATAATAATAATAATAGCTCCAGCTTCCAGGCCAACCTTAAGGGCAGCCCCACATAGAGTGCATTGCAGTAATCCAGTCTTGAGGTTACTTGCACCTTACCTCTGTGGTCAACCTATCCCTGTCCAGGAGAGGCCGTAGCTGGCATACCATTCAAAGCTGGTAAGACACTGAGCTGCAAAGGCAGGAACGGTCCTTGCATGCAAAAATGGGCTGGTGAGATGTACACCCCCTTTGCAGCGAGATCCACATTCTTTTTTTTTTCTTTTTTGCACTGGCAGTTGTCAGGGTTGTGCACTTCCCCCCCCCCCCAGACTCTAGGGAAAGTGCAAAAGTGCATCACACCCTTTTCGGAGGAAAAGTAGTTTTGACAGCTAGCTGTCTAAACTCTGGTTCCCCTTTAAAATGGGGTTTTAACAGCAATGGGTTGGGTTTTTTTTAGAGGGACCTATGGCTGTATATGTCGGGGGGGGGGGAGGTGGGGAAAAGCTGCAGAGCCAAAAATGGCTCGCAATCGCAGCAGAGGATAGATACCCGGCCAGTGCCAGTCTCATTAAAAGTGCTACTTGGGCGAACTTGGCAGAGCAGCAAGGGGTTTTTATGGCTCTTTCCAAGCGGCTTGCTAGCCACTTCCCGGTACCTGTGAGGTGTCGGTCAGCTGGGATCGGATAACACGACAACCCATCATGGATACAACAATCCCTAGAACAACCCATGGGTTGTCAGGGTGGCTTGTTGCCCGTGAATAGGCCACCCTGTGGGAAGCGGTCCAGGCTCACACAAGAATCCACTGTGACTTGTCACCTATGATTAGTTGTGCAAACCCAGGCACTGAGTCCAGGACTCGCACAGCCTCACCTGATTCAGATGTCACTTTGCTCCAAATCCCCTAAGGACTGCTCCCAGTGGCTTCATATAGATGTTGAACAACATTGGGGACAAGATGGTACCCTGCAGAACACCAAACCTCCATTGCCAAGGAATGGTCACCCAATGAAATTGACCCCACAGGTATGAATGGAAGCACTGTAACACAGTGCCTTCAATGCCCAACCTATGGAGTCGACCCAGAAGGATACCATGGTTGACGGTATCAAAAACCGATGAGAGATCAAGCAGATCATGGCACCCAGTCAATGCTCCTGTTTTACAGAGGAGGGACACTGGTAAGCTGATAAGTAATTAGCACAGTCCTGCTTTTTCAAAGAATTGTTTTTTCTTGCCATTGTATTTGCTATTGTTAAATGATTGGCAGTCAACCACATATTTCCAGACCCAGAAGCCTTTTAATCTCATGGTATTTCAGTTTCCCTGGGTGCCTTCTACCTCAAAAAGATCAGTGCCCCATTCACTTTCCCCAATTCATTCATGAGATATCCAACTGCCATCTGTGTGGAAAGCCAGAGAGTCATAATCCTCATAGCCTGATCTCTTGGGTAGCTAAGGCCATCATTCTGAGGTGTATATCTCTTTGTTCTTGTGGGATACTTAAAGTGCAGTCAAAACCAGTGGCTCATGTTTCACCAGTTAGGTGCATGAAAGGGTTAAGGCCACTGGTCTCTTTTCAGGTGGATTTCCTAGAAGAGACTCAGTGAGGTATCTTTTACCTGTATACCTAGCAGGAAGTGGACATAGCTCAATGCTCTTCTCTTCCTGCTTGGGACAGCAGTGAGTTGCTTCCTTGCTGCAATACCAACAACGGCATGTAGGTAACAAGAGTTGCTGGTCTGAACTCCATTAGTTCAGACCCCAAGTAACTACAAATGTACTTGTACCAACTGTAAGAAACGTCTTTTAAGCCTGCCTGAATGAAACTGCATAATCTGAGTGAGTAAATGTTACTTTTAACTTTTACAAGACTGTGTCTCTGATTATTGTTCTGACTCTGAGGGAGAGAAAAGGGGGCAAAACCAGGGAAATCCAGTCTGCCTTAAAGCATCCTGGATCACCAAATGCTAACTGGCTAACACTAGCCACATCTAAGCTTCTGGAAAGGGACTCTACTCTGCTGATCTCACTAACGTGAGATAGGAAGGAGAATACTCAACAATATATCCTCTCCTAGCATCTTATTCAAGTCCCAACAGTTCTTATTACCCAATCATGTGAGGTAGATGCATACAATGGAGTTCATTTGACATTCCCATCTAAAATTGCTGGGGGTCTCCAACTTGGGGGCCCTGAGCACCAATGTGCCTGCAAACACCTCTCTTGGCACCCACCAGGCTCCCTGACCATCTTGATTTTTATGTCTTAACTTTTTTTTAATATAAAAGTACATGTGTGTATGTGTTTTTTTAAAAAACTGGGAGGCTGGCATGCTGCAAAGCGAAGTATTTTGGATCTCAACCCTCACCTCTGCCTTGAATGAGGTGCTCAGGCAAGTTACTTTTCTTTTAGTCTCACCAGTTTGCCTTCTGGAAATGGGTCATTTTGTGAGAGCACCCACAACACTCTCAAAATCCCAAGTGTGCCCACCAACTCAAAGTTTGGGAACCCCTACAAGAGAGCTTGCCAGGATGTACACCTGAGCCATGCCTGTTCCCTCTTCAAACAGTTCATGGGAAATGGTGGTCAGCTGAACTTTTCTCAGCCAGTGGGCTGGCCTGTCTTGCAGATGGGGGTGCCACATTGCAGATGAATCCTCCAGACTCCTTGCTCTCCCCCAGCTCCTGATTAATCCAGCTGCCCGAGACCATTTACATTTCTAAAAACAATACAATGGTTATCTCCCTCTTTGTTCCAGATCAGGTGGGTCCAACTGGGCAGGAGCAACAGGGCCACATCTGGAAGGGCTGGACTGGCCATTGCTCTGCATTTGACGCCAGCTTTGGCCCATGCCAGAACCAATGCAGGTCTGCACGGCAGGCTGGTCACAGGGTGGGAAGGCTGCAGGCCACACATGGTTGGTTTCAGGCAAGGAGAAGGGGGCGCTGATTTCCCCTAGATGCCTTGCCTTGTACACTAGCAGATAAGGAAGCCACTCCCAGGACAGGCTGTCTGAGTGCACTCACTGCACAGCCACAAACAGGCCCAGATGGCAAAAAATTGCTTCCGAGGCGAGATGAGTCGTGTTCCAGGGTTTTCTTGACAGATGGCTCCTTTGAAATAAGCAGGACTCATTCACATGCTTGCTACTTTAAATTCTGGGGCAGCTGCCCTCCAAACTGACATTGTGTTCAGCTTCTCGCTGCTCACAGAGGCACCCTTTCATGTTCAATAGCATTAGCAAATGCTCTTGGAGCTGGCTTAGACACAAAAGTTTAAGCTCCCCTCTAGCGAAAGGTGTGAGCAAAACACATCCTCTTCTAACCAAGGATTACACAGGGCTTCCCTCTAGAAAAGCCACATGAAAATGAAGAGGGAGATTTGGGAGCCCTCTATTCTTACCCATGTTGGTTTTGTTGCTTTGCTTTCAATTATTTCAGCCCCACCCTGGACCAGGATTTAGAGCTTACTAGTTGGGTTTCATAGTCACATGTGTATTGATATTGGCACTTCCATACCCAATCATCACCCCACAATTTCACAAGGAACAAACCCATTTTTTAAAACTATACTGACCAAAATGAGCAAGCTGGACATCCTTGGCAGTTGGGCACACAGTGCAGCTTGGGTCACTACAGGGACTGACGAGTTAGGCTGCCTTTGAAGATCATCTTGAAGCCAGGCAACTGGATCATACAACACCCATTTTATATCAGTTGCATTGGTCGCCAGTTTGTTTGTGCACCCAATTTAAAGTGCTGATAATTACCTTTAAAGCCCTAAATGATTT
This sequence comes from Shinisaurus crocodilurus, assembly GCA_021292165.1. Classification (NCBI taxonomy): domain Eukaryota; kingdom Metazoa; phylum Chordata; class Lepidosauria; order Squamata; family Shinisauridae; genus Shinisaurus; species Shinisaurus crocodilurus. Next base: position 225,580,660 of record CM037880.1, on the reverse strand, counting down.
GGGACCAAGTTATTTGAAGGACTGACTGCACCCGACCAACCCTAACCTGCCTGGACCTTTAGACTGGCTTCTGAGGCCATGCTTCCAGACCTCTTATAGAGACCTACGGGCACTCACGCGATAGCAGACTTGCCTGTGCCTGGACCTTTATGTGAGTGCGATCATATCTCCCCTCAGTCTCCTCTTCTGAAGGCTAAACATGCCCAGTTCTTTCAGTCTCTCCTCATAGGGCCTTGTTTCCAGTCCCTTTATCATCCTTGTTGCCCTCCTCTGAACCCTCTCCAGTTTGTCTATGTCCTTCTTAAAGTGAGGTGCCCAGAACTGGACGCAGTACTCAAGATGAGGCCTAACCAGTGCCGAGTAAAGGGGAATTATCACTTCCCGCGATTTGGAAGCTATACTTCTATTAATACAGCCCAAAATTGCATTTGCCTTCTTTGCAGCCACGTCGCATTGCTGGCTCATATTCAGTTTGTGATCTACCACAATTCCAAGATCCTTCTCACTTGTAGTATTGTTGAGCCAAGTGTCCCCCATTCTGTAATTCTGCATTTGGTTTCCTCTCCCTAGGTGCAGCACTTGGCATTTATCCCTGTTAAATTTCATTCTGTTGTTTTCGGCCCAGCGCTCCAGCCTATCGAGGTCACTTTGAATTTTGTTTCTGTCTTCCAGAGTATTAGCTGTTCCACCCAACTTTGTGTCATCTGCAAATTTGATAAGCATTCCCTGTACCTCCTCATCCAAGTCATTAATAAAAATGTTGAAGAGCACCGGGCCCAGGACCGAGCCCTGTGGTACCCCGCTCGTTACCTCTCCCCAGTTTGAGAAGGAACCATTGATAAGCACTCTTTGAGTCCGATTCTTTAGCCAATTGTGGATCCACCTGATAGTTGTTCCATCTAGCCCACTCTTAGCTAGCTTACTAATCAGGATATCATGAGGCACTTTGTCGAAAGCTTTGCTGAAGTCCAGGTATATAATGTCCACAGCATAATATAATGACACAACCTGTCATTAAGAAATATTAAATAGGCACTATAGAGAGGACCTTTTGAGTGGTGGCCCCATATTTATGGAACTCCCTCCCTAGGCAGGCACATTGATGATTTTTAAATGGGCTTTGAATACTTTTTTTTGTTCAAACAGCTTTTAATGGATATTCTAATACTTGGCATTTAAATGCTGTTTCTAGTTTTTTAAATTTTGTTGCATATTTTTTTCTATTTAGAAATATTTGCTCAAACTGTTACACTGACTGGGTTCACACAACACGCTAAGCCTCAGTAGGTCAAATGGCAGAGTGGCTTTGCGTATTGTCTTAAACCTGCGTGGGGGTTTATAAAGCAACCTGGTGTGTCTTATAAACCACCCTGCTAAGCCATGGTTTGCAATAGGGTTAAGAAAACCCTAGGCTGAGCATGTAGTCTGAGCCCCAGACGACAGGCTAACCCACCGAGAAGCCAAAAAGGCACAGAGCCCCTTGGCAAGAGCAGCAAAAAAAAAAAAAGGCTGCCAATCATGCCTGTGGACTAGCAAAGGGTGCTTTCCACTCTCCCCCAACTTTTTTTAAAATGTAAAATAAATAGCAGTGGGCTACAAAGTTCTGATTCGGCATGGACACTTGTCCGAATGGACACCGTGCCCACGCCAAAATGGAACGTGGTAGTCTGCTATTCATTTTACTTTTTTAAAAAAGAAGAATTTGCAGCAGAATCTTTGGGTTGGGGGGAGGCTCATATCCCGCTGGGCTGCCCTCACTTTCCCAAGTGTGGATGACCCAGAGACACAAGATACCCCCTCCCCCAAAAAAAGCAAGATCCTGAAAGAAAAGTTTTGGGGGACACCCCCTCAATTCCCCCCTTCTACACAGGATCCCCAGGGTTTTTTGGGAGTGCTGGGAACCCCCACCTGTCCCCTTTACTCCAAGTCAATAGCACCTCAGGAAGTGGCAAACCCAGAGGGAATCCCCTGTGCGGGGGGGGGGGGTTAGTGCAAATGACAACTGGGGGTGGGATTCAGTGCTCCTGTGGTGTGCCCTGGGAAACATAGGACTGATGAGGGCGGCGGAGATGGCCAGGGCACATCATTAGTCGGGCACAGCCAGGGGCCCAGGCAAGTTCAAGCCCACAGAGGCTTCAGAGCTTCTGTGGGCTTAAGCTGTTGTGTGAACCCAGCCAACATGAAACTTTTTATTTCCTTGATCAGAAAATCCATCTTTCACTGCAGGAAATAATACGGAGATGAATTACAGCAGTCCATGACCTCATTTACATGATTAAAACTGCCCACCATGGCATTGGCATATGTCAGCCAGCATTTTGCATACTCAACCCCCAGTTGGGGTTTGTCATTGCATCTGAACCCGGCCACCATGGTAGCTATGCAACTAGGGTTATGTGCAAATCGGTCCTGGGTGTTTCTAATATTTAACTAATATTAGTGTGGCAGTATAGCTCAACTTTTTACAATTATAGTGCACTTTTGCATTAAAACATCAAATTTACACCAAAGTGGACTCATATCTCAATATGGGGGTGTGTGTGTGTGTATAAAACAATGACTTCTGTTTGACACAAGATTGTATGAACACAGTTCATAAAGCCCGGGAAAACCAGGATAGCTTTGAACAATTATAATTTTTAGAAACATTGAACATAACACATATCTGCACATGCACAAATTTTTGATATGTCTTAATTTTTCTGCAAATACTGACTGGCCCATAGAAGTCAAGCAGAAATGCCAACATATGTTGTTAAAAGATGGCATTCATTTTTAATTCAACAAGCATCTCTGCTGTTCAAGATAGTTTCAGGTTATTGAATGAAACTGCTGGACAATTCTCCCTGAAAGGAGTGCATGGAGAGTTAGCCTTCTCCCGCCCTCCATCACCCACCACCCACCTGGGGGAGGAAGGGCAGGCCAGGGCAGGCCAGCCTTGGAAACAGTGTCTGGCCAGACATGGCCAGCCTGGAGGACTGCCCTTTTTGCCCGCTGAAGAGCAGCCAGTTGTGGAGGATCATTTTTCACAGAAACATTCCTCTTTGCAAACAGCTCCTTTCTGGTTCTGTCCACATCACTCTAGGTGCCTGTTGGGTCACAGAGCGGTATGACGGACCTCTCGATGGTATGCCTAGTTTTTTATGGATTGGTACACGGGGCACAGGCCAAACGTAGCAGAGCATCGGTAAGCTCTGGCAGAGTAATCCACGTGTGCCAAGCTTTCCATGCCTAGCAAGTAATGACAGAGTAGCACATCCTGTAAGTGCATGGAAAATAGGAAGGGCACTTGATTTCTCAAGGCCAGGGCAAGCCGATATGTCATGAGCAACCTAGTAACCACCCACCCGGTAGTTGCCAGACACGGGTTGGGAATCTTGATTTCTCCAAACATGAAAATCAGGTATGTTGCGCTTCATGGTCTGAAAAGAAAGAAATCCTTCCACGTCCCCGGTACAGAGGCAGCCTCTACCATGCAGCATCTCCCCACGCCACGTCCCACCCCAGAACAGCCTCTCAGGGGTGCCTGTTGAGCACCCAGCCGACATGTCCAGCCTAGGGACCTTTATAGCCTGGGGGGTGCTGTCTGTGTGGCCCTGCCTCCGGGAAGGCTGCCGCTCCTCGCCTGCAGCTGGGGAGCGCCGCTGGGCCCCATTACTTCGGCAGGTTGCAGATATGCATACAGGCCTGTGGCTCACGCTGGCTCAGCTTGTCTGAGCGTGGAAAGCTAAGCAGGGTCAAGCCTGGTTATTACTTGGATGGGAGACCCCTCCTCTAGTTTCCTGCACTGAGCAGGGGGTTGGACTCGATGGCCTTGTAGGGCCCCTATTTATTTTTATTTTATTTATTTACATTTATTAATCGTCCATCTGGCCTTCCAGCTCTGTGATCTATGAAATCTATGAAACACTCGTTTTTCTCTGGGTGTACCTTTCCACGGGTTTGCTAAATAGAGGTCTCAAAGCCCATATCTAGGCATGATGCCGTTCATAGTTGCACAGGGACATACAGCATGCGCAACACATGCCGAAGAATCAAAAATCTATTACTATGAATTAGTCCACATACAGTGAGTGTAAACTTGGTACATTTATGGAAAAGTGCACAATTGTTGTGAACAGTTGACCTGTACCACCACGGCAATATTAATGCCGGAAACAGCTGTAATTCATCTCCATATTATTTTCTGCAGTGAAAAGATGGATCCTTAAAAAATAAAAAAAAACACCCAAGAAACCCACTTCTCACATTGTAACAAAAACTTGTGCAACCGTCACTGTTCAGTGCCCACATCCAGACCACCTGTGAAGCTGCTCTTGTCGGGAGTCAGGCCCCTGGTCCACCTACTCCAACGGGCAGCAGTTCTCCTGGGTCTCGAGCCTTTCCCAGACCAGCTAGCTGGGGGCTTTTTTTATGAGATGCAAGCAGCTGATTTAGCAGCGGAACAGGCTGCCTCAGAAGGTGCTGGGTTCTCTTTTGCTGCACGCATTTAATCGGGGCCGCACCCGCAGGCAGAGTAGATGTCCTCTAAGGCACCTTCCAACTCTATGATTCAGGCACCATCTGCATGCCAGGCGGGTGCCCTACCGCAGAGACTCCGACTCCTTCTCTTGCCACCGCTAGAACGTCCTAGTGAGTGATCATAATGGAGGTGCCACATCCCGTCTGGATCTTGCCTGCCTGTGAGACTCCTCTGGTCTGCATGTATGCACCCAATGGGTGACCTTTGGGCTTTGCATCTTGGAACTGCTGCCATGGGTTTAAGCAAATTGCAGCTGTAGCAGCAGTTTGTACCAGTGCTCCCAAGAAGAGATGGGCTACACTGGGCGACAGCGTTTGCTCTGAGGGAACAAAGAGGATCCGCAGGTGGCAGCTCACAATGGTACTACTGCCACAGCGCTCTCGGTGGAAACGTGGCTGTGGCTGTGGCTGATTGAGAAGGGCGGGGGAGATGACCCAGTGTGGAGGAGCAGGCGGCAGCCTGGCAAACCCAGCTGTAAAGAAACAGAACTGCAGCGGCCGCCGGGTCCCTGTCCGCGTCCCCTCGCCTCCTGCTTTAAGCCCACCTGCCTGCCCGCCGCCACTTCATCCCATTTTGGTCTATCGAAAGGGCAGCAAGTTAGAACCTTTTTGCTCCTAAAAGATCGGGGCACCAGCACCGTCAGACAAGAGCGTCTTGGAGCAGGTCTGGACTTCTCTTGCTGGCAATTCGGGGGGGGGCGATGTTGAGAGAGCAGGAATGGCTGGCCGGCCAGAGAGGCGGGCTGGCCTTCGGGAGCCAAAGGGGCTTGTGGCTCCCCCTCCTGTTGAGCAGCCCTTCCCTGCGGGCGGCAAGGCGGAAGAAGTGGGCTGTGGGCTCCATTTCGTAACAATGGATGGAGCAAGGGGCTAGTGGCTTGTTGGGCAGATTAAAAAGACTAGAAACCACCAACTTGCCCTCTAGGACAAGTGGCTCTTTCTCACGCTGGCTCAGCTCGTCTGAGCGTGGAAAGCTAAGCAGGGTCAGGCCTGGTTATGACTTGGATGGGAGACCCCTCCTCTAGTTTCCTGCACTGAGCAGGGGGCTGGACTCTATGGCCTTGTGTAGGCTCCTTCCAGCTCTATGATCCTGTGATATCCTGTGATACCCTACGTGTTGATGTTTTATGTTTTGGATCGTTCTTTGTCTGGTTCCTCTCCCCGGACCTTACCGCCATGGGTGACCCTACGGGAGTTAGTACCGCTCCCGACGGCATTGCTCACAGGATTCATCGGAACACGCAAGCCCACTCACCACTTCAAGGTGACGATCCGGCGAAACATCGAAAACTGGGAAGCTCTGGCCCATGAACGATCTAAATGGAGGTTGGCCTTTCACAAAGGTTCCATGGACTTTGAAGAAGCCCGAGTGCAAGGTGAAAGGGAGAAACGTGCTAAGCGAAAAGCACGTCAAATGAATCCTTTACAGGACCATCTTCCATCTGGTAACCTGTGTCCTCACTGTGGGAAGCTGTATGGATCTAGAATTGGCCTCCACAGTCACTTACGGACCCATCGCTAGAGTCTACACAATCTTCTTTAGAATTTCCTCCTTTTATCCCGGAAGACAATCTTACTCGGTCACGAGTGATCGCCTGATGATGATGACGTGTTGATGCCTCCCTTCCCCCACATTGCTTCCCAAAGGTGCTACTACACCAATCAGCATGGCCACAGGGAGCACAATCCACTGAAGAAATCCAGCGAGGTCTACTTCCTAATCCCACAAATGCGTTCAGCTGGCTGAGTGGAGCTAAGGGCACTCGAAGGATGGGACACTGGTGTGGTAAGGAGCAGGGAAGCCGCCCCCCCCCCCGGCCTGCACAGACTTGTCGTGCCCCCCACCCTACTGCCAGCCTGCTACAAAGAGGAGAATTCTCGCTGCCCCTCCTTTGATTGCTGGCGCAGAGCAGCCTCTTCACCCCCAGGGAATATGGTTGTCAGACACTGCAGGGTCACAGTTCCCCAAGGGGCTCATTGTATTTTAATATATTAATTGGACTGGTTGCGATCAGAGATGCCCGCAAAGCACGGCATGGGCCACACGGCACGGTAGGGGGAATCTGGCAGTCAGCACAAGGTGTCAAAGGCATGCGAGCTCAGCAGGATGCAAGCAGTGAACACGACAACAGACCACACCGGAGAGCGGCTGCCACAGCCACAGCCACAGCCAGGGCAGGCCGGCCCAGGAGAGCAGCGCCCTCAAAGCAGCAGCAGCAGCAGCACGGCTTCAGAAGAAAGCGTCCCTGGCGCTTTGCTCTCCCCAGTCCAAGTGCCAGCAGCTCAGCTGCCCCCATTGCCTTGCCTTCCCACCCCCTGCCCCCCACCACTGGGAAGGACTGGGACGCCCAAGATCTGTGAAAAGTGAGTAGGGGGCAGGAAACGGCAGGTGTGGTCCAGACCCAAACACACACACACCCCAGCACTTTGCCTTGTCAGTCGGAGGCCTGCAGCCCTCTAGCACGGGCCCTTCCCAAGGGCAAGGCGGGCCAGGGCACCACGAGGGCAGCTGCACGGGGCAGGCTCCTTCGGGCCTACAGGTCCCCCTGCGGCTGCTTCCGCTGGGGGTGGGGCGCTGGCTGGCTGGCTGGCTGCTGGCAGAAGTCCGTCTGCTTCGGGCCTCGCATCTCCGGCCAGCACCAACCCTTGCCCCGTCGTCCCTGGCCGTGGCTGGTCTTCAGGCCGAGGTGTGCGGGAGCAGCGCCGCCCCGCCTCGCGCCCCTCGTCTTCCTCGTCCACCAAGTCAGCGCAGGCGGAGGAGCGTGGCCGAAGCCTCCCGCAGGTCCGCGGCACTAGCTCCCGCCCGCTCTCGGTGTGGCCCTTCGGCCTCAGAGCCCGTCGCTGGAGCGGGGGTGGCTCAGGAGGCAGGGGGCTGGTGCCTGTGGAAGGCCGCCTCGAGGAGCACGCCCAGCTGCTCACAGTCGTCCTAGGGGGAGCAACGGGCAGGATGGGGGGGCTGCCGCGGCCTGCCTTGGAGGGAGCTGCCGTCAGAGCACAGCCTCCCCCCCCCCCGCACTGGCACGGATCTCGGCCACCACCCCCTTCCAGCCAGCTCCCTTCGGGTGATGCTTCTTCCGAGCCACAAAGCAAAGGGTTTCTCAAGCCTTGGACTGCCGTGCTCCCCGCCCGCCCGCCCCCCTCCACATACACCTCCCTACCCCAGAGACCTGCCCAGCTCTCCTGCCCTCCACTCCACTCCCCCTCCCCAATCCGCTCCCCCCATCGCCTCCCCAATGCTCCCCCCAGAACCAATGCGACCTTCCCCCCCCCCACACACACAGCTTCCTCTTTGACTCAACTCCCCCACTGCTTCGGCCCTGACTCTGGGAGACCATGCAGGGCCCAGTCTGACCAGTACAGAATGTGCCGTGGTCTGCACAATCCTTCCGGTGTTCCAGAGACCCCCCCCACGGCCCTTCCCTGTTTGAGAAGCTGCAAGAGGGAGACAGTCCTTGGATTGCACCTCGGCAGCCGCTGCAGGAGCACGCGAACCCCAAGCTGTGAAGAGCTCGACCCCCCCACCCCCACCCCCTTGGGAGAAGTGCAGACCGAGCTGGATGAAAGGTGCGCTCCGCCTGCTCTGCACGTGCTCAGCCTCCTCGGGGAGCAACACAGCAGCTCCTGTCCAAAACAAATCTCCCCTTTCTCCCACATTTGCTCCCGACTAACCCCCTGCCCCACATTATATGGCGAGTGATGGAGAAGCTCACCTGACTGATGAATCCATAGTGCACAAGCTCAGCGGCCAAGGCTCGAGGGTGGTCGGCTGCAGAGGAGAGGGGGGGACGACAGGCCACTGAGTGGGGCCGGGCCGGGCCGGGCCGGGCACCCACTCCTCCCTGCCCTCAGGGGACACTTCTGAGGGCAGGACAGCCACGAGAGCGCCTTAAGGGTTTTCTGGGGACCCCGATACTTGTGGGATGACACTTGAAGCTCAGGGAAGAGTGGGGGTGATGTCTGGACCGGCAGCGGGGAGGGTGAACACAGAGGAGGGCCCCAGCACGGTTCAGGAGGCACGGCTGACCCAAGGCCAGCAAAGCCCCCGCCCTGCCCCGTCCCCCCACCCCACCCCAGACCATGCCCAGCAGCTGTTGGGGCAGCAGCAGCCGCCATGGAAACAGGAGTCGGGCTTACTTGGCAGGAGGTCGTAGCTTAGCTGGCGATGGAGCTTGTCCTCCAGGACCAGGAGGAGAGTGAGCTGCGACACAAGGCACAGAGTGGCCATCTTAAGAACGACCCGTGAATCTCTTAAAGCAAACTACCAAAAGGCCAACATTTCCAGAATCTAATCGGCACACAACACACTAAGGAAGTGGCACGGTGAAAGCAAATGTACACTCAAGCAATATATGTGCACTGGGAGGGAGGGAGGGAGGAGTCCTCCAGGGGAGCGGAGCAGGGAGAACCACTGAGCACCCGGGGAGACCCTTTCCCCAGAGGTGGGGATTCATCTGGGAGAAGGAGAAGAGCCCGGCTAGCTAGCGTCACTCCCTGGGGATCCACGGGACTGCCTTCTCCTCACCCCACGCCTCAGAGCACGGGTCCATGAAGCCCAGCACTGGCAGGGGTCAGAAGGGACATGGGGAGCAGCCTCACACGGAGCCGGGGCCCCCTGGGTCCGTCCAGCTCAGGGTGCTCGACACAGACCTGCCGCCACGGCTCTCCCCCCAGGGTTTCCTAGCCCTGCCCGGGGAAGCCGCTGGGGATTGAGCCTGGGGCCTCTGCGCCCCCCCTCCTCGGGAGGCCTTCCCTGGCAGAGCGGCCGGTGGGTGCTGGCCCCGAGGCCCGGTCCCCACACTCCCCCCCAGAGGCCCGGCCCCTCCCCAGCCCTGCTGCGGAGAGCAGCCTGCTCCCTGCCCCCCACACCCGTGTGTGGCGTGTGGTTCCTGCCGGGGGGGGGCGCTCGCTGCTCTCCCAGGCAGCCCCCCCCGTGGGGCTGGAGGCCGTACGTACGTGCCACTGCCGCCTCTCCTCGCTCCACTCCATGCTGCACTGCATTTGCGCCACCTGTGGGGCAGACACACGCCTCAGTGTGGGGAGCCCCCCCCCCGCTCAGCCCTCAGCCTTCTGGGGCACCCTGAAGCACCCGCAAACTGGCATTCAGGAGACACAAACCCTTCTGGGGCTCCGAGCAACAGGCCGGCCCTTCAGGGAGCCCCTCCATGCACCTCCCCTGGCCGAGGACCTGATCCATGACCAGAACCCACATAAACCTGCATGGGCAGCACCCCCACACCCCCTGGCAAGCCCCCTCCCCGTTTCCAACTGTTCATAGCAGGGCCAGCGACGGCTCCGGCGGCATTGGCCCCGGTGTCCTCCTACCCCACCCCCCGCTCCGTGTCGTCGGGGCCCTTCCCTGTCCTGCTGGGCATTTCCCGTCGCCCTGTGCGAAATCGCAGCTGTGACGCCCCCGGGGGGGCCTCTCAGACTCCCCTCAGTGTAGCTGACACCTCAAGCAAGACTCGCTAACGAGACAGGCACCCCACTTCTCCCCAGTCGTCGGGCTGAACCCTCCTTCTCGCCAAAGGAACTCCCCTGCCCGAGCATGCCAGGGAAGCCCCCCCCCCCCCCACATGCTCAGAGCCTGTCCTCGGGCAGAGTCTTCGACACACCTTCCTCCTCTCCACTCACCAGAACCACAATAAACACCTTAGTTTGGGCCTGAAGCGGCTGCGGCTAAGGGAAGGAGGGGAGGAAACGTGGTAGGCCAGTCAAGAGCAGCCCCCCCCCCATTCTCCTTCCCACGCCCTCTGAAGGGCTCCGGATCTCAGGTGGGCACTGCCACGGTCCTCCCAGGATGAAAGGCCAAGTCGAGACTGCCTGGGGTGGCGGGCGGGGAAGTGAGGAGCAAGCGGGGCTCGCTCAGGCTTGGGGCGCAGAGCGCTGTGCGGCCCTCAGGAGCAGCCGGTCCCAGCCCCGCGAAGGAACGAATGAATGCCAGGCGGAGGCAGTGCCAGCCCAGACGGGGACCTGCCTCCCAGGCCGAGGCGGCTTGCGGGGAGGCTGAGCGGGGGCAGCTGGCCAGAGCAGAGCTGGAGCAGGCCAGTCCCGGCCAGCCAGTCCCTCCCGCCCTCGCTCCAGGCTGCCCTTGCCTTCCTTGTCTCCACATCGAAGGGCTCTGGGGTGGGGGTCTTGGCCTTCTGGGGGTCCTCCGGGGGCTGCGAGGCGGAGCGCGGCAGCGTGTGAGGCCGGGTGGTGGCAAAGTTCATCAGGGGGTAGATGCCATTCCTGGCAGAGAAAAAGAGGGTCACACACACGTCGGGGGAGTCGAGCCAAGTTGCCCCACAGCAACGGGGAGAGCAGCAGGAAGAGAGGCAGCGGCACTCCAAGCCCGGCGTGGGGCTCAGCCTCGGAAGAGGGCGGCGGCGGCGGCCACACATTCCCCCACCAGCTTCTCAGCCCCACCCCAAGACCCTGGGGGCCACTGTGGGGCTGGCTGGCGAGACTCCTCCAGGACCTGGGAGTGGGCAGAGCCCCATCCGTGGCACCCGGGGCAAGCAGGAGGACCAGCCCGGACAGGCACAGGGCAGGCGAGGGGCCCGGGCCACTCCTGCGGCCGAGCACACTCACCTCACGTCCTCCAGGAACTTGTCCAGCTCCAGGAAAGAGACCTCCGAGTACCTAGTGGAAAAGCGGAATGAGGCACCTCCGTCCTGGCAGCTGCAAAAGGAGCAGCAGGGCCCCCGGCCAGGCCTAGCCCTGGGGGCCCACGCCGGCTGCTCCCCAAACTGCGGGGCGGATGCCCAGCCCCCCCCCGCTCCTCCGATGGGGCTTCTCTTCCTGCAGCCCCCCGGTGCCCAGGCTGCCCACCTCCACTGCACAGGGGGCCGCCCCTCCTGCTGGATCTCCGCCATCACGATGCTGAGGTCCAGCTCCTTGGTCTTCTCTTCCACGACATTCTCGGGCCACAGATCTGCAACGAAGGCAGGATCAGGGCTCCAAGCAGGAAGTGCAGCCCACTCCGTGGCGCAGCTGCCCTTTCCAGCTCGGCTCGGCCCGGCCCGGCCCGGCTCGCCACCCCGCCCCACTCACACTGGTTGCTGATGAAGCAGTGGGCCGCCAGCAGCTTCAGGGAGTGGACCTCAAAGAGGACACGGTGGAAGAGCAGGTTGTGGGCCGTGGGCCGCTTGTCAGGGTTCAGGAGGAGGCAGCCCAGGATAAACTCCTGCGGGGACATTGGGCAGGAGGGTCAGGAGGCCGCCACGCCAGGGAAGCCTCATCGTCGCCTCCTGAAGAGTCACAGAGGCCCACGAAGGGGCCAAAGCAGCCCGCTGAGACAGCCGCTGTGGGGTGCGCGGGCGGGCGGGCGGGGGGGGCTGCCTACGACTGGTACAGACCTCAGCGGCTGCAGCATTAACCGAAACTCACCATGTGGGGTGGAGGGGGCGCCCCACTGCCCTGGCTTTCTGTGTTCCCTGGAACAATTAGAAGTGCTGTCTGGGCCCTCTCGAAAGGACGGGTCTCTCCCATACCCACCGCGCCACGTAACAAGGACCTCGCTTCTCTGGCTGTGCAGGGTGCCCCCAACTTTGGCGGCCAGGTGGGCGGCTACCAGGGCTGAAGTGATCTCAGTAGGTGTGCCCCAATTATGGGACGCCTCCCCAAACACATTCACCTGGCACCAACTCCATCCTCTTTTAGGTGCCTGACGAAAACTATTTTATTCACTCCGGCTTTTAGCAATACTTCATGTGGAACGGACGCAATCACCGTAAGCCACTTTGGCAGCCACACAAGGCTAAGGCCGAGGTCTGGCTGGGTGTGAGGCCGCTGCCTCGCTTTGAAAATCATTTGCTGGAGAGGGACCCTGCCTCCGTGGCGGGAGGCCTGCTTTGCAGGTTGAATTCCCCGCCTCTCCAGCAAAGGAAACTGCAGCAGCAAAGCTGGGAAGCAATACCTTTTGCTGACTGAGAGCTTATTGATCTGTTGCACATGGTCGCTTACTGTTTGGACAGATTTCGCCACCAGCAAATACCTTTGTTTTCCTGCAATGCCTTTTTATACACTGTGACACCCAATTGTTTAGTGAGTTCATTGCTGTTCCTTGGCTTAACTGCTCTTGCTGACATGTCTTTTTAGCACAGTCCAATCAACATGTTTTTTTTAAAAGACCCTTTTCTGCCTGACTCTGGAGAGCGTCTGACAGGCAGAGGAGGCCATTCTAGGCTAGCTGGACCAAGAGGCGTGGGTTCCTTTGCGGGCAGGATCCCATTTTTGTTAGGGTGAAAGCAGGAACCCTAAATCCCGGAAGTGCTGGCTTCATCCAGCACCTCCTTCCAGCCACCCTTTGCATCAGCCCACGTCACCCAGAATACCAGGAGGAGCAGATCATCATGAGGACTAGCCTGTTTGCTGCTGTTTTTGAGAGAAAAGGAAGCAGAGAGTTTTTAGGATAGCACATTTTGCACAAGATTATTCCAGCATGTAATGTAATCTGTATGTCCTAGAAAACATGCAGATGTTATGCAAGGACAGAGAGGGGTTCAGAGAGAGGAGGTAGCCAATGGCTCCATAACTACCTCGCAGCTTCGTCAGCTCTCAAATAAATAAGTAGCTATAATCCAGGGTGGCAGGGATTCAGATTTTAAAATCCAAGTGCCGTATTTTTCCATGTATAAGACGACCCCGTGTATAAGACGACCCCCACTTTTCTGACCCCAAATTCAGTAATCAATATTTTGGGTGGGGTGTTTGTGAATGGGCAATTCAGCCCACGGTCGGCTTCCAGAGGGCTGCTCAGGCCGGCCTGTTGGGCTAGATCTGCACAGCTGCCGGTGCCTGGGCCGCGGTGCGTGGCAGGACTGGGCCGGGCGGCGGGCGCGCCCGAGCTGCTCCCCTCGCGGGCTCCACTCTGCCTCGCTGGATTCTCCCCGCGCGCTGGGCTGGTCAAGCGCAAGCAGGAGCTGGCAGTGAGAGGCCGGGCGGGGGCAGGCGGGCGGGCGGGCGAGGCCTAGGCTCCCGCGGACGGCCTGCGCAGCGGCCCTCAATGCCCCCAAGCATGCGCGCAGCCTCCGTGGCGGTCCTGCACCGCACGGGACTGCCGCCCGCCCTGCAGGACTCCGGGAAGGCAGGCGCTGCAGCAGCGCTCCCTGCCGCTCGCGCGCGCACGCCTGCTCTCCCGCGGCGGCTGGACGGACCTTCTGCCTGTCTGGGTCAAGCTCGCCCGCTGCCGCCGCTGCGCTGCCGCTGCCGCTGCTCTCTTGCAATCTGCTTTCTGCCCGCCGCAGCTGCGCCTCCTGTCGCTGCCGCCGCCGTCACCCTACAAGGCCGAGCAATCTGGCGAGGATTGGAGGCGAGCAAGGCAGTCTCAGGAGGCAGAGCGTTGGTTATGGTAGGTTGGGGGCCGTTTCGCTCCTCTCTCAAAGGTTCCTCAGATTTACCGTACTTCCGTGTATAAGACGACCCTCAATTTTTCAACTATCAATTTAAAGAAAAAGTATCATCTTATACACGGAAAAATATGGTATCTATATCTACAGAGGATGAAGCTATCCAGATAAAATTCAGTTGGAAAACTGACGTTCCGGCAATGGGAGATGTAGGCACAACAGAGGGTCACTGCCCCCAGGAGCGGGGGGCGGGGGGCTCGCACAGCAGCTGGAGCTGCAGGCGACCGTGGACCCATCGAGAGCCCCTCCTGCAAGGGCAGCCCATCTCACCCGCATGATGGGGTCATCCAGAGAGTGCCGGGCGCGCTCAATCGCCTCCTCCGTCACACACGTGTCCCCGTTGGACTGGATCTCCAGCACCGCCATCTGTGGGGAGAAGCGGAGCAGAGCCTGGGCCAAACGGAAGCAACTGGGGCAGGATGGAGGGGGCGGCACTCCCCAGCACGGGGGCGGGGGGAGCCCTTTCACCAGCAGGCAGAGGAGCACCGCTGCCCCCGCTGGGACGGAGCCCCCGCTGAAGAGGAGCCCCCCACCAGGAGGCCCGCCTCAAGCCCCCACCGCTTCCCTACCTCCAGGGCACACATCCCGAAGGAGAAGATGTCCACTGCCGTCCCATCCGCCATGTCTGAAAGGCCAAGCAGAACCACGCCGAGCTAGCCAGGGCCCCGTGCCACGAGGGCCCTGCCCTATGCTCCACCACACCCGTAAGGGGGCTTGCACTCACGTCCGTACTCCGGGGGAAAGAAGTGCAGGTTCCGTTGCTCCTCTCGCTCGGCACGGAGGGGGCTGCGGAGCTCCAGCGGGATGGCTGTGCGAAGCAAGACCAAGAGCCAGCGAGGGCAGTCAGAGGGACCCGTCAGCAAGGGCGGTCAGAGGGAAGAGGCCGTGGGGGACTCCACAGCCTCTAGGAATGGACCAGGGCCAAATGGGAGCTCCTTGAGGTGCCCCCCCCACACTCCTAGTAGCACAAGACATGCTGAAGCTGAACCCCGACAAGACCGAGGTACTTCTGGTGGGGGACAAGGGAAGGTTAGGGGATGTTGACCTGGTGCTGAATGGGGTACATCTACCCCTGAAGGACCAGGTCCGCAGCTTGGGGGTCATTCTAGACTCCCAGCTGTCCATGGGGGCTCAGGTAGCAGCTGTGAGCCGGGCGGCGCTGTATCAACTCCATCTGATACAGCAGCTGCGCCCCTACCTTCCTAATCACCTGCTCCCATCAGTGGTTCATGCCTTGGTCTCCTCTCGCCTAGACTACTGTAATGCGCTCTACGTGGGGTTACCCTTGAAGACGGTTCGGAAGCTACAGCTGGTACAGAACGCGGCGGCTCGCCTGCTTAAAGGCAGCCGCTGGCGTGATCACATCACTCTGCTGCTCAAGGAGCTGCACTGGCTACCAGTTGCTTGCCGAGCCGAATTCAAGGTGTTGGCTTTGACCTTTAAAACCCTATATGGCTCCGGTCCAGTCTATCTCAAGGAGCGTCTCCAGCAACACCAAGTGGGCCGCTCAACAAGATCTGCCACAGACGGCCTTCTCCTTTTCCCTTCAGCCAGAGCAGCTAGACTGGTGGGGACGAGGAAGAGGGTCTTTTCCGTGGTGGCCCCCATACTGTGGAACTCTCTCCCTAGTGACCTCCGCCACACCCCCTCTCTGCTGAGCTTCTGCCGCTCACTAAAAACATGGCTATTCAAGGCGGGAATATGGGGTGGGCTAAGATTTTAACATTTCATACTGTTTTAACTGTATTTTATATTTTATCATGTTGTACATAGCCCAGAGTGGCCAGTTTGCCGGCCAGATGGACGATTCATAAATACAACAAACAACAAACAAACAAAGGCATCTCTGCCCTGGCTGGGGGGCGGGGGCTGTCCTCAGGCTGGGTGAAGAAGGCTGCACTCCCTCGTGTTTTGGGTCACTGCAGCAGCATATCCTCGTGTCCAAGGTATGGCCTGGGCTGGCTCAGAATCCCCCCACGGAGGCTGGGGAAGGAGGAGCTCAGCCATCGTGGGAGAAGAGGCCAGAAGAAGCATTGCTTACCTTTTGCAAAAACTCTGTGCCACACTGCAGGAGAGAGAGAGGGGGAGAGATTGGGGGGGGGGGTGTTACTGAAAAGCAGGTGGCTCTCTGACGCAAACCGGGAAAGCTGACCCCTCCCAAAAGTAGCCGCTGCAGAAAGGAGCTCCACCAGGCATCCGGACTCGATGACGCACAGGCAGGCTTGGCAGCAGGCGTGCTTCATGCTTGACCACAGCGTGGCAGGAAGATGGCCAGATCCTGCCCAGCCACCATTTTCAGCAGTGCCAAAGAAACGCCTCTAGCAGGCCCACGAGGAGGGTGCGCAGGTGACGTCTGATGCTGTGCCGGCTGCCGGCTTGATGGCCTGGAAAGTGGGCGGGGGGGCGCGACGGAGCCTCTGCCGGGTGCAGGGGCCGCGTTCCAGCTGGGAGCCATGGGGGGGAGGGCCGTGGCCCTCGTGTCCTCCGCGTGTGCTTCCTGTGGGCAACTGCTTGCCCTGTCGGGGCCAGGGGCCTGGGAGAGGTGGGCCCGCGTGGGTTCAATCCAGCACCCAGCTTCCGTGGCCAGCCAGGGGCATGCCAAAGGCCTCCCGGCATTCTGCCTCTCGCTCCGTACCTGACCCGATTTTGATGAGTCCGTTGTGCTGGATGAAGATAGTGTCGCTGGTGAGGTTGCCGTGGATGATGGGTGGGTCGCAGGAGTGCAGGTAGCTGCCGAAGGAAGGAACACCTTTGGAGTAGCCGACTGGCTGCGGCCCCCTCAGGGAGGGGCAGGCAGGAATGCACGCGGGGGCCCCCAGAGAAACACCGGGCCTTACCTGAGTGCCTGAGAGGATCTGCGTGCACCAGCGCTTCCAAGCCTGGGGACGGAGGGTGGCGAGAGATAAAGTCAGTTCAGTGGCAGACCGTGCGACAGCTACGCAGGGGAGGGGCATTCCCAGCACTGCCCCCCCCCCCCCGTGCATCAAGGCAACTGCCAGCGGAGTTGGAAGGAGTGGGAGGCGGCCGGGGCAGGAAGGTGCTTCCGGGCAGTCTTTTCTAGGTGCCAGGCTGACTGGTGCAGCCTGCCTGCGACCCACAAGTTCTGGAGGTCCCATTCCGAGCCCTGGGCTGTCCCAAGCGGCAGGCCAGGGGCTAGCCAGAGCAGTGCAGGTGGCACAGCCCACGGGAGACAGAGACCCACGTGTCGCACGTGGGCACCACTTCCTCCCATGTCCGTTTAGTGCTATTCTGCTAAACCTTGGCCTGGGGGAAGCGCCCTGCTGCCTCCACCGGGAAGAGACCTCAGGAGGGAGCGCGCTTGCAGTTTGGCCCGGGGAAAGCACGTGCCCCTCTTCTCTAGCAAGGCGGGATGGGAACAGAGCTGCCGCCTGTCTCCCACCCACCCTGTTCTGGCCAAGGGGTCTCGCGGGCCCTCCCACGCCCAGCCGTGGCTTCCCAGCTCTCCCGGGGAGTGGGGAAGGTCCCCACGAGCGCCTCATACCTGATGCCCCCAAGTGGGGGCCTTCCTCCAGGTGGCCGGTGGCTATGCTACCTGCCCTGCCTGGGGGGGGGGGGTGGCATGCTACCCAATCCCACTCCCGACTGCTTCCGGGGGGCAGGAGAGGGCTCCTACCCGGGCGTTCATCGCCTTGTGGTTCTTCTTGGTCTTCTTCAGGAACTGCTTGAGGCTTCCCGATGAAACGTATTCTGTGATGAAGATCACCTGCGGGGAAGGCCAGGCAGGGAGTGGCCCCGGGAACCTCCGCAGTCCAGCGGGCACCACTTTCCCCCAGGATACGAAGGGACCGGTGGCCTTCCCAGAACATGGACATCCCCCCACCCCCCGTGGCTCCCCCAGACAGGAGGTTCCAGGGGAAAGATCCAGGAATCTGCACCGCAAGAGGAACCAAGCCCTGCTGTAAGAATCTGACAGTCTGACATCAATCCCTGGGGAAATTTTGGAGCAGATTATAAAGAAGTCAGTCTGCAGGCACCTTGAAAACAATGCAGTGATTACTAGAAGCCAGCATGGATTTGTCAAGAACAAATCCTGCCAGACTAATCTCATCTCATTTTTTGATCGGGTAACCTCCCCTTGTGGACTGTGGGAATGCTGTGGACATCATATATCTGGACTTCAGCAAAGCTTTCGACAAAGTGCCTCATGATCTCCTGATTAGCAAGCTAGCTAAAAGTGGGCTAGATGGAACAACTATCAGGTGGATCCACAATTGGCTACAGAATCTAACTCAAAGAGTGATTATCAATGGCACCTTCTTAAACTGGGGCGAGGTAATGAGTGGGGTACCGCAGGGCTCAGTCCTGGGCCCAGTGCTCTTCAACATTTCTATTGACTACATGGATGAGGAGGTGCAGGGAATGCTTATCAAATTTGCAGATGACACAAAGTTGGGTGGAACAGCTAATACTCTGGAAGACAGCAACAAAATTCAAAGTGATCTCGATAGGCTGGAGCTCTGGGCTGAAATAGCAACAGCATGAAATTTAATAGGGATAAATGCCAAGTGCTGCACCTAGGGAAGGAAACCAAATGCAGAG
Organism: Shinisaurus crocodilurus; assembly: GCA_021292165.1. Taxonomy (NCBI): domain Eukaryota; kingdom Metazoa; phylum Chordata; class Lepidosauria; order Squamata; family Shinisauridae; genus Shinisaurus; species Shinisaurus crocodilurus. Next base: position 225,562,193 of record CM037880.1, on the reverse strand, counting down.
TTACAGAATGGGGGACACTTGGCTTAACAATACCACAAGTGAGAAGGATCTTGGAATTGTTGTAGATCACAAACTGAATATGAGCCAGCAATGCGATGTGGCTGCAAAGAAGGCAAATGCAATTTTGGGCTGCATTAATAGAAGTATAGCTTCCAAATCGCGGGAAGTGATAATTCCCCTCTACGCAGCACTGGTTAGGCCTCATCTTGAGTACTGCGTCCAGTTCTGGGCACCACACTATAAGAAGGACGTAGACAAACTGGAGAGGGTTCAGAGGAGGGCAACAAAGATGATAAAGGGACTGGGAACAAGGCCCTATAAGGAGAGACTGAAAGAATTGGGCATGTTTAGCCTTCAGAAGAGGAGACTGAGGGGAGATTCCACCTAAACATCAGGGGGAAATTTCCTGACTGTCAGAGCAATAGGACAATGGAACCAACTACCCAGGGAGGTGGTGGGCTCTCCCAATCTGGAGGCATTCAAGGTGCGGCTGGACAGCCATCTGTCAGGGATGCTTTGACCTGGATTCCTGCACCGAGCAGGGGGTTGGACTTGATGGCCCTTCCAACTCTACTTTTCTATGATTCTATGAATCCATTCGGGGAAACAGACATGCGTGGGGCAAGCCCAGGCAGGGCTCTGGATGGGCCCCCCTCACCTGGGCCTTGGACTCCTTCACATCCAGCCAGTACTTGTGAACTTTCACAATGTTAGGGTGGTCGACGACAACCAGCTGCTCGAACATGGTCTTGATCTTCTCCTGTTGGGGCACGAAAGGGATGGGTGGGGGGGCATCAGGGGAGACTCAAGGCAATGGTGAACGGCTGGGGGGGCTGTAACTGGGGGGGCTGTAACTGGGGGAGCTGCGGGTGGGGGGTGAGGGAGAACACAGCCACGTTCTGGGGCAGCCTTGAGGTGAGTCAATCCGGCATGCGGCACTTCAGTCAGGGAGACTTTGGGGGACAGCCACGCTGTGCCGGATCCCCCCCGCCCCAACCCCACCCCCACCCCAAGGTACGGGGCTGGGCTGGCGTGGGCGGCCTCACCTCGTGAGCCGTGAAAGCCTCCTTGTCCACGAACTGCAGCTCGTTCCACACCACCTCCACGCCCTCTTCCGTGTCCATGGCCAGGAACGTGCTCTGCAGCCCTGGCATGTTGCCCTGGTTCACCTGGGGGGGGGACACGCAGACCTGAGGGGGGGGACACAGGACGGGGGGGGGGGGCAAAGCAATGGCTGCACCGTCCTGGCCCGTCTTGCAGACTTGTCTTTTAAAGAAGATGAGACGGGCACATGGATACACGAAACCTCCATGCTCAAAGGCACCAAGTGGATCTCTGAACACTACTATTGTTGGGGGTGGTGGTTTCCCCCTCTCCTGCCAGGGGGCTTCCCAGTGGCCCCTGTGGAAACAGGATGACGCTGGAGCAGAGGGGCCTCTTGGGTCGGATCCAGCCTGGCATTCTCAGGCCCCTTCATCCACCACGCCCTCTCCAGGCCTCTGGGCGCAGCCTCCAGGGCAAGGAAGGGGCCGCTCTGCCTCTTCCACTGAGGGGAGCAGAGACTCCCAGGATGCTGCCTGTGACTTAAGAGGAAGGGGCTGGGCCAGGCCGGCTTCCCCCCCCCCCCACTCCCAGATGCAGCACAGCAGACACCCCCACCCCCAGCCTAGTCCCCTGGCTGGCCACTCTTGCCACAGGGGAAGTAGAGGCACAGGAGCCCTTTCTGCCTGCTGTGTTGCCTCGGGCCTTCAGGATGAGTGCCTTGCTATAGGGCCAGGCCTGCCGCCGTGCCCTCAGGCCATGGGCCAGCCCCTTTGGGGGAAGGCCCACTCCAGCCACCCTCTCCTTCGGGGCCAGCAACCTGGCCCCGTTCCCTCCCGGCAGCAGTTGCTGGCAGCCGCGAGGGGGAGCGGATTGCCACAGAGCCTGCGGAAAGGCAAGCTTGCCCTTCCCTGGCTGGCTGGGGGGGGGGGGTGCCCTGCCCTGCCCTGCCCAGCCCAGCCCAGCCCTGCCCTGTCCCCCACCTCTGCAACTGCCAGGGCTGGGCCTCTGAGCCTGCGGCAGGCAGAGAGTTCATTAACAGGGCAAGATGGAGCCCGACTGGCAGAGGTGCCTCCTGGCCCGGTTCCTGCTGCAGGGAACAAAGCGGCCCCATTGTCTCCCCCACCCCCACCCCGCAACTCGAGGAAAGCAGAGCCGGCTGGCCACAGCCACCTTCCTGCCCTGCCCTGCCCGCCCCCCCCCCAGCAAAGGAGTGGGGCTTGCCAGTGTGAGACGCCACCCCAAGCCGGCTTGATTGCTGGCTCCCTGGGGAGACCCTCTCCCAAAGACCTGGGGGCAGAAAGGGAAGCCCAGGATGCCCCCCCCACCTTTGCTATTTACCAGAATGGGGCAAAATTGGCTGCCACCCTCCGCCCCCCGCCCCCACAACTGTCCTGTGCCAAGGGGACCCACCCAGAGGAGCAGCCCCGTGTCTCCCTTCTCAGACAGGGCCCCTGCCGCCGCCTCCTCCTCCTCCTCCTCCTCCTCCTCCATCATCAGGGTGTGGGTGAAGCAAGAGCTCGGCACAGGTCCAAGCGTCAAGGTGGGAGGGCAAATAATCCCCACAGCCGCTCAGACGGAGTGCGTGCGGCACCCAGCCGTCCCCAAAGCGCAGGCAGGATCCACCCTCCTGCCGCTCCTCCTCGATGGCTCCAGCTGGGATTCCAGAAAGGTGGCTAAAAGGCATTGCGACCCCACCCCTCGAGTGCTCTCGAATGTGCTGGAAGAGACCGAGGGGCAGCGGGCGGCTTTGGATGGGCAGAGGCAGCCCAAAACGATGACCACGGCAGGACTGACATCCACGCACATTTTATTAAGCAAAACCAGGGCAGGACGGTTTTGCTTAAGAAGCAAAACGGCAACAGAAGCAGCGGCAACATCTGCGCTGCCTGGAAAGGAATGGGAGCGCTTCCCCTCCCCTACAAGAGCGGCGGCAGCAGGTTTTTTGGTGCAAAAAAGGGGTTCTTTGCTCTCCAAGATAGCCCCTTGTCTCTGGCAGTGGGGTCCCCTAAGGCAGTGTTCTCCAACCTTGGGTCCCCAGATGTTTTTTGGCCTACAACTCCCAGCTATGCTGGCTGGGGCATGCTGGGAGTTGTAGGCCAAAAACATCTGGGGGCCCACGGTTGGAGAACACTGCCCTAAGGGGCAATCCAAGGGGCGGTGGTATAACTGGGCGAGCGGAAAAGCAGAGGGCAAACGGGCAGGGAACAGACCGGGGGGCGCACAGGACGGTGTCTGGCTCAGGGCCGAGGCAAATGTACTCTACAGAGAAACAGAAGCAACGAGATGGAAAAGGCAAGACAGGTCCCTGCCCCAAGGAGCTTGCCATCTAAATTTCAACCGTGGCAGAGACAATAAGCGGAGAGAACGCGACGAGCCTGTTCAGTTCCGTCTTCTCCAGCTTCACTTCACTGGGGAGGAGGAGAGGGCGGCCTTGGATTTCACGTGGGGCGGGGCGAGACGGAAGAGAGCCAAAGGTGGGGGGGGCAGCATCACACCAGATGTCTGCGGGAGGGCGGCTGAGGTGGGGGGGGGGCTGGCGGCAGTGGGGGGAGGGGAGGGGAGAGGGGCCAGCAGAGCCGTGCCTCTGACAGACAAGGAGCAGGCTGCTCTCACACACTCACACACACACACACACACACACACCCCGGGTGGCTGAGCTGGCCCACACCTTGGCAGGAACACCAGAGAGAGGGGGGGGCTCGTCGGGGGCCGCGCCCTCAGGGCACTCGACTCACCCCCCTTTTGGGTGGCATGCTGCCGGGCGGGGGACCCTCTCTTTTTCAGCTGGTTTTAATGGGATGGCTTCTGCCGCTGGTAGACGCAATGAGCGCCACCTTTGCTTTTAGTGCTGCTAATTTCCTGTGTGTGTGTGGCTTCTGTGGTGCATGTTTATATATTTTCCTTTGTATTCTGATGAATTTTCTTAGTAGTGTTAGCTTCTTTGAACATTGTTGTGTTGGAAAAGCTCAGTAAATGCAGTCCTGACAGGGTGCGCCAAAGGCAGCACCGCGCAGGTGAGCCTGCCTGCCTGCGGAGCAGTGACCGGGCCAAAAGGCGCCCTGGCAAGGGGAGCCCCCTGCCCTCAGTGTGGTGCTGGAGAGCTGCCCTCCTCGTTTGGCCTCAAGGGCCAGCCACCCTAGCAAGACACACACAGACAGAGCTGCGGGTGCCCCACGGCAACACCCACACAGCCCCCTGCTGCGGCTGACCCACGCCGCAAGGGGCGGGAAGAGCCTGTGCCGCACGAGGGCTGGGCCCCGGAGGACTGCGGGGGGCCAGCCTGCCCTAGCCAGGGAACCCATCCTGTCGCTCAGACATGCCTATTTCCTGCGTTTCCTTCTTTTCCCAGGCAGCCAATGAGCGGGAGAGTGGGTCTGGCCAATCAGTCCTTGGGATGCTAGTAACTATTTGGTTGGGTACCAATGCCGCTTCCTGAGGAAGCTGTAGTCATAGCAACTGCTTTGAGAGACCCGGGCGGGAGGCAAACAGGCTGATGCTATGCAGAGCGAGGCATGTTGAAGCCCACGGATCTCAAGCTGTACAGGACCAAGCTGTAAGGTGAGCGGCTGCGGGGGAAGAGGGGGCTCCTGGATCTTGAATGATCAATTTGGCAGGCACAGTTTGTTGTGCAGGTCTGAGAAAAGCTGCAGCAGCTGAAATCCTCTCTTTTGCAAAACCGTGAAAGGAGCAGGAGTGACCCCAGCACCACTGCCAGAGCCTCCCCTGCCCCACCCCACATGTCCCTAGCCCTGTCCCAGGTGTAAGGGTGAAGGTAGCCTCCCTCTCCATCCTCTATAACGTAACAGCCTCCCCTTGCCCACCCCTCAAGAGCACAGGGGGGGACACTGGGACCACCCGAAATGCAGGAAGGCAGGAAGCAAAGACCTGCTTCAGAGGAGGGCAAAACCAAGCCTGGAAGTAACCAGAAAATGCTGCCTCTCTCTAGGGCAAAAGGGAGCCCCAGTGATGAAGCATCGGCACACAAGCAAGTTAAGCAACCGTGAGAGTTCAGCAACAGCAACAGTTCAGTAAACTCTTCGCTCCCTTCTACAGTTAATAGGAATTAACTGTAATCTGTAAACTAATAATTATAAATAAATTCCACACCTTCTCCTAGTAAAAAACCTAGCTGCAGGGGTGTGGGGGCTGGGCAGAAGCCGTGGGGGTGTGTGTGCTCAGTGTAACGGGCTCCCGGCTCTCAGGGATCAAGTCCGTTCCCTTGAAGCCAAGGTTGCTGACCTGGAGAAGCTGAGAGACGCAGAGCGGTCGGCAGACGAGATCCTCAGGGACCAAACAGCGGTGTCCCAATCCCTGGGTGGCAGCTCCTCTGCTGTCACGGAGAACGGGGGTCTCGGGGAAGGAGGGCGTCATTCCGAGGAAGAGGGAACGATCCCTTAGAAGGGACCCATTCCGAGGAAGATGGGCAAATTTCCTCTCGCACGGAGGATGTGCCTCCAGGGAGTGGGGGGTTTGTGGTAGTGGGAGATTCAATCATTAGACACATAGACAGCGGGGGTTTGGGCGTACAGACCGCATGGTAAATTGCCTGCCTGGTGCGAAGGTTGCAGAGATCACGCACTGACTAGATAGCTTTGTAGATAGTGCTGGGGTGGAGTCAGTGGTCGTGGTCCATGTTGGTACCAAGGATGTGGGGGGATGTAGTTGTGAGGTCCTGGAAGCCAAATTTAGGTTGCTAGGCAGAAGGTTGAAATCCAGGACCACCAAAGAGGCTCTCTCTGAAATGCTCCCTGTTCCACGCGCAGGGCCAGCTAGAGAGGCGAAGGTGAGGAGCCTCAATGCGTGGCTGAGACGGTGGTGCAGGGAGGAGGTGGTTCAGATCTGTTAGGCACTGGGGAACATTTTGGGACAAGCCGGGCCTGCACAAGAGGGGCGGGCAATACTTGAACCATAATGGAACCAGGCTGCTGGCGCAAAATACAAAAAGGGTGGCAGAGCAGCTTTTAAAGTGAACCTTGAGGGAAAGCCAACACCAGCTGGGAAGTGTCTGGTTTGGGTTAACTCATCCCTAGGGGATGAAGATGAAAAGGTTTCTGATTGGCCAAATGTAGAAGGGGAGGAAATAGGCCACGAGCATCTGGTGAAACAAACACGATAGCCAGTCAAAGAGGCCCAAGTGCCAAAAGAGAAGCTGCACACGCCAGAGACCTCTGGAGAGGGACGCCGCGTGTGGGTGTCTCTATGCAAATGCTGGAAGCCTCCGAGCCAAGATGGGAGAGTTGGAGTGCCTGGTTTTGAAGGAGATCCTAGATATAGCGGGCATTACAGTAACCTGGTGGAATGGAGAGAACCAGCGGGATACGGTCATTTCTGGATATAAACTCTATAGGAAGGATCAGGAAGGATGTACTGGAGGCGGTGTTGCCCTGTGCCTCGAAGAGGGCATAGTGTCCAGCAGACTAGAAAACCTAAAAGGGGCAGACTCCTCCACAGAAGTGCCACGGCTGACAATACCGGGCTCCAAAAGTAATTTAGTACTAGGAACGTGCTGTCGTCCTGCAGACCAGAATGCACAGGGTGATCTTGAGGTGGAAAACGAAATCAGGGAGGCCTCCAAATGAGGAAGTGTCGTGATAACGGGTGACTTCAATTACTCCCACATTGACTGGAAAAGTCATGACAAAGACGTTAAATTTCTTGATGCCCTAAACAAGTGTGCCCTAGAACAGTTGGTCACGGAACCGACCAGAGAGGAGGCGACCCTGGATTTAATCCTAAGTGGTGTTGCCCAGGACCTAGTACGAGATGTAAATGTTGTTGAACCCATTGGAAATAGTGACCACGGTGCTATCAGATTTAATACATATTTAAGTGGAAGATTGCCAGAGAAGTCCAACACAGTCACAGCTGACTTCAAAAGAGGAAACTTCTCTAAAATGAGGGAACTGGTAAAAAGAAGGTTGACAGGGGAAGTAAAGAGGCTTAAATCCCTTCAAAATGCTTGGAGGTTACTCAAAACCACAATAATAGAAGCTCAGATAGAATGTAGTATACCACAGATTAGGAAACACTTGTCTGAGCGTGGAAAGCTAAGCAGGGTCAGGCCTGGTTATTACTTGGATGGGAGACCCCTCCTCTAGTTTCCTGCATTGAGCAGGGGGTTGGACTCGATAGCCTTGCAGGCTCCTTCCAACTCTATGATCTATGAAATCTATGAAAAATCTAAGTCCAGTCACCAGCATGGTTAATGCACAGAGTCAAGGCAGCTATTAGAAGAAGGAGGCTTCCTTCATGAAAAAGGAAGTCTTACCCAAATGAGAAAAACAAAAGGGAGCACAAGCTTGCGCAAAGGAGATGCAAGCAGACAATAAGAGATGCACAGAAGCAATTTGAGGTGTATCTCACTAACAAAACCAAGGCCAACAATAAAAAAAAATCTTTAAATATATCAGAAGCAGGAAACCAGCTAGGGAGGCAGTTGGACCACAGGACAATAATGGAGTTAAAGAAGTACTAATGGATGATAAGGAGATCACGGAGAAGCTGAATGAATTCTTTTCATCTGTCTTCACTGCTGAAAATACAGGACAGACACCTGTTCCTGAACTGATGTTTTCAGGAAGGGAGTCTGAGGAACTGAGGCAAATGGTTTTGACAAAAGATGAAGTTCTCAACCTTATTGACAGATTGAAAGTCAATAAATCACCAGCCCAGATGGTATCCATCCTAGAGTCCTTAAAGAACTCAAACATGAAATTGCTGATCTTCTAACAAAAATATGTAAAATGTCCCTAAGATCAGCCTCTGTATCAGAGGACTGGAGAATGGCCAGTGTAACGCCAATTTTTAAAATGGGATCCAGGGGGGATCCGGGAAATTACAGGACAGTTAGCTTAACGTCTGTTATGCGTAAATTGGTCGGAAACATTATTAAAGATAAAATTAGTATACAGAAGGATAAGCCCTGATGAGAAAGAATCAACATGGCTTCCGCAAAGGTAAGTCCTGCCTCACTAACCTTTTAGAGTTCTTTGAGAATGTCAATAAACATGTGGACAGGGGTGATCTGGTAGGCATTGTTTACTTGGGACTTCGAAAAGGCTTTTGACAAAGTCCCTCACCAAAGACTCCTGAGCAAACTTAGCAGTCACAGAATAAGAGGGGAGGTCCTCTTGTGGATCAGTAACTGGTTAAAGAACAGGAAGGAGAGGGTAGGAATAAATGGAAATTCTCCCAGTGGAGGGATGCAAACGGTGGGGTCCCACAAGGATCTGTATTGGGATCAATGCTTTTCAGCGTATTCATTAATGATCTGGAATTAGGAGTGAGCAGTGAAGTGGCCCAGTTTGCTGATGACACCAAATTATTTAGGGTGGTTAACAGGGGAGGCTGGTAACTCCTATTTCGGTAGGGCTCCTTTTCCACTGCAGGTTTTGCAGCTTTTATTTTGAGCTTCATAGGAGCTATCCATGGTGCTCTGTTGTGATGAACCTATTTTGGGGGTGGAGTTCAGCACCATGGATCGCTCCTTTGAAGCTCCAAATGAAACCTACAATGGAAAAGAAGCCCCACCGAAATAGGAGTCACTACCCACCCCTGGTGGTCAAAACAAAAAGGGATTGTGCGGAGCTCCATAAGGATCTCTCCAAACTGGGAGAATGGGCTTCAAAATGCCAAATGTAGTTCAATGTAAGAGCCAGTGTGGCGTAGTGGTGAGAGTGCTGGACTGGGACTCAGGAGATCCGGGTTCTAGTCCCCGCTCGGCCATGAAGCTCACTAGGTGACTTTGGGCCAGTCACTAACTCTCAGCCTAACCTACCTCCCAGGGTTGTTGTGAGGATAAAATGGAGAGGAGGAGGAGGACTGTGTAAGCAGCCTTGGGTTCCTTGCAGGAAAAAAGGTAGGGTAAAAATATAATAAATAAATAAGTGTAAAGTGATGCATGTTGGGCAAAAAAATCCCAACTTCAAGTATAATCTGATGGGATCTGAGCTGGCGGTGACTGACCAAGAAAGAGATCTTGGGGTTGTGGTGGACAGCTCGATGAAAATGTCGACCCAGTGTGCGGCTGCTGTGAAGAAGGCAAACTCCTTGTCAGGAATAATTACAAAAGGAATTGAAAATAAAACTGCCAAGATCACACTGCCCTAATGCAAATCTACGGTGCGACCACACTTAGAATACTGTGTACAGTTCAGGTTACCGCACCTAAAAAAAGGATATGGAAGAGTTGGGAAAAGTGCAGAAAAGGGCAACTAAAATGATCAAGGGGCTGGAGCAGCTCCCCTACGAGGAAAGGTTACAGCAACTGGGATTGTTTAGCTCAGAAAAAAGGAGAGTAAGGGGAGACACGCTAGAGGTGTACAAAACTATGCATGGTGTGGAGGAAGTGGACAGGGAGACATTTTCTCCCTCTCTTATAATAGTAGAACCCAAAGGGGTCATCCCATGAAGCTGAGTGGTGAGAGATTCAGGACAGATAAAAGGAAGGACCTCTTCACACAGCACATAGTTAAACTATGGAACTCACTTCCACAAGTTGTAGTGATGGCTGCCAATGTGGAGGGCTTTAAATTAAAAGGGGATTGGACACATTCATGGAGGAGGAGAAGGCTATCCGTGGCCACTAGTCCTGATGGGCTATGTGCTTCCTCCAGGATCAGAGGCGGTGTGCCTGTGTGCACCAACCAGTTGCTGGGGAACACGGGCGGGAGGGCGCTGTTGCACTCCTGTCCTGCTTATGGGATCTCGTGGGCAGCTGGTTGGCCACTGTGTGAACAGAATGCTGGGCTAGATGGACCCTTGGCCTGATCCAGCCTCAGGGCTCTTCTTATGTTCTTATGAGCCAACCGGGCAGGTGAGTCTACTCTGTTGGAGCTGAAGGCTACACTAAAGCCTCCACATAAGCCCGGCAGCAGGAGGCTCTGATAAGTCGCCAGCCCAGAGCCCAGGCGAGGCTCCCGCAAGATAAGCAGCTGTTCTGCAAAGCTCACCCAAGCCCAACAGCCCGCCCTCGGGGTGACCTGCAGCCCCCTCCAGCAGCAGCCGTGGGGCGCCCCATCCTCCACTGGCCTTTGCTGTAACAACTTCAGTGTCCCCCACCAAGGTAGAAGCAGGGGGGTGGGTGGTGGGTGGGTGGGGGGCGTCTTGGCTAGCCTCACTAAGATGGTGAAGAGGCAAAACGGGAAGGAACACGCGGCAGGCAAGCAGTTCTTCTCATTGGCTACAGAGGGACGGCTTTTTCTATGTGCTGATATTAAGGTTTTCTTCTAGGAGGAAAAACAGGGGTGGGGCTTCAGCTGTTTTGCTGCAACAAGGCAGAAAGCCTGCAAGGTCGCCATCCCGGAAGCAGGAGAGGTTCCTTGGAGGGGCAAAGCCGTTTGCTGACCTCCGGATCAAGCAGGCCTCCCAAGTAGGTCATCACCGCAACACACTCCTGCAGCAGCCCACAACAGGTCTTGAACCGGGAACGGGGGGGGGGCTCAAGCCCCCGCTCCACAGTTGAGGGAAGAACTGCAGCAAGAGCAGGCAGCTGGAAGCTCCTCGCACCAACAGGCCAGAGCGCATCAGGGGGCGAGGCGGCCAACTGCGACTCCTATAAACGTTTCCCGGTCAAGCTTAGGGGAGGAATGCCGCCACCACCACACCGAAGTGGGCACCCCTATGAGAGAGCACCTCCCCCTGACAGGAGGCGGGTCTGACCTCCGGATCAAGCAGGCCTCCCAAGTATGTCATCACCACAACACACTCCTGCCAAATAATGCCCTTGGTGGCGGTGGCATTATGAACACTTATATGCCTCCTTATCTGCTAAAGAGCCATCAAGGGGGTGTACAACAGTTTAAAACCTTAAAACAAGAAAATTAAAACAGAAAAACCTTTAAACCTTAGAAACTACGTATTTGCCAAGGCTACATGGAAGAGATGCACCTTCACTGCCTTTCTAAAGGCCGGGGGGGGGGGGCGGCGGCGGCGATCGCAGTTCTCCAGGGAGTGCATTCCACAGCGTGGCAGCGACACAAGGAAAGCCCATCCAGCTGCCCTCAGGAGGTCCTCCGCTGCAGATCTGAATACTCGGGCAGGTCCAGTGAGCCAGGCGGCCCCTTCGATGGCCAGGTCCTACGCCAGGCAGTGCTTCAAAGGTTGAAACCAGCACCCTGAATTGTGCCCAGAGAGTAATTTCGGGACAGGCGTGATGTGCTTCTGATACCACGCTGGTCATGCAGCTTCCCAGCACTCTTCGGGGTCAGCCCCACACAGAACGCAATGCAATGGCGATGTAAGCAAGCCACGGATAAGTGGCCAAGTCAGACGGATTCAGGTAGGGGCACAGCTGGCGTACCAAGCGTAGTTGTGCAAACACACTCCTTGCCGCCACCGCCGCCTGAGGAGCACTCCCAAGCTACGGACCTGATCCCTCGGGAGAGCGCAGCCCCTTCCAGAACGGGGTGGAATCCCAGTCCCCAAGTCAGGCTTTTAGCTAAGCTCTTGGGTGCAGAAAGAGACAGGCACACGCACGCAGCATACGCACACTGCACACGCACACAATTTGGTGGGTAGAGTGCCGGAGGGAGGCGGCCACTAGGAAGGATTTGGGGTTGGCAACGGGTGTTGGCTCCTGTCACAAATACCGGCTGAGGCCGGTTGCTGAACGGTTGCAGTTGCCGGCCGGCCAGATGGGCGATTAATAAATGTAAATAATAAATAAAAATAAAAATTGTGTGTACACGGGGCTGCTGCCCTGGGAGCAGCTGGGGGGGCAGCTGAAGGGCAGCGGCTTGGCGTGAAGCCCCCCTCACCAGCACCACTGGGCGGAAGGAAGGAAGGAAGGAAGGAAGGAAGGGGAGCCCAAACCAGATGTGGGGCGGGAGGGCTGCAAGACGCCCCCCCCCCTGGCATGAGGGAGGGGGGGAGGAGGGAGCCACTGCCTTCCCCCAGGCACAAGGAGATCAAGCAGGATGTGCGAGAGGCACGGCCCCTCCCGGCATCTGCCGGAGACCCGCCCTGCCAAAGAAGCCTCCAAAGTTGGGGCCTGAGCACAGACTGGCTCGGGTGTCAGCTGTCACGGGGGGGGGGGGGCTTTCTGCAAACCAGGGGAAGGTGAGTGCGAGGCTGAAGGAGGCTCCCACAGAGGAGGGCATTTTCCGCAGTCCCGTGATGGACAGGGGACCCCAACATGCCAGGCTGTCAGGGCAGCCTAGCAAAGACAGAACGGGCAGCTCTCTCAGCCCTCCCCCGAGGCGCAACCTGACTTCTCACAGCGCCTCAGCGCAGGCGATGCCCTGGGTCCCTGTGTCTGTGGCAGCGGTGTTGAACCTCTCCCAGCCCAAGGGCCGGATGCCCTTTGGGAGACGCTCTCGGGGGGCCGCATTCCAGTGCTGGGCGAGGCTGAAGGCAAAAGGGGCCAAAAATGCAGGCCTGCTTAGCCTGAAGCTCTCCCTGCCTTTCAAGAGGGGGAAAGGCACAGAAGCCAGAAAACCACCAAGCAATCATTGGTTGGGGGGAAGGGGGCATGGCCACCGGGGAAGCCCAGGAGCGGATTTGGCCCCGGGCCAGAGGTTCTGCACCTCTGGGTCTGTGCCCACATGCCTCTCCTTCTGACAGCTTTGTACCCACGGGCAGCTTGGACTCTGCCCCCCACCCTAGTCCAGGTAGGCTGTGCCCTTCCAGCGGCCCCCACAGCAGCGCCCCCCCCCAACACTGGCAAAGCTGCCTCCTGCCGGGGCCTCTGACCAGCCCCTGGGCGAGGTTGCCCCATAGGCTGGAAGGCAAGCAAGGTCTTTATGGGTGGGGGTGGGTGGGCAGGGGGAAGGGCAGGGCAGGGCTGACACGGACTACAGCGGGAGCCAGAGAGACTGAGCACTTGCTGGGCACCCCTGAACAGAAGGCAGGCGCTGCTACCGCGGGGGGGACGGGGGGACACAGGCTGCCCCTTCCCTCTGCTCCCCCTTCACAAAATGGAGGAAGAGAGCTCTGGGGAACTCAAACACCTGCTCACCACCGGTGGCCTTGGGGCTGGTGGAAATAAAGGCATCCCCCCACTGTGGCCCCACATGGATTCTGGAATTTGTCCGGGAGGAAACTCCCGACTGATCACCCAAACATTCCTGCTGAAAGAGCCACAAGGCTGCTCTGTGTGTGTGTGGGGGGGGGGGTCTTCCAACTGCAGACCCCGCTAAAACAGAGGCCCTTTGCCACCAGCCCCCAAGACCTTCCAGGTGGGAGGAGCAGACTCCACTTCAGCGGCTGTGACAGACAGCAGCCACGGCGGCCTTCTTTCCATGAAGGGCGGGGGGGCGGCGAAGGGGGCTGGGGGGGCTTCCCCTTCGGGCACCTGGTGGGCGAACTAGAGGGGCCCCCTTCGGCCGGAGGCAGCTTCAGGGCTCCCTTCGGGGGGCGGGGGAGAAGGCGGCGCTTGGAAGGGCTGCGGCGAACGTGGCCAGGGGCGAATCCCACCCTGGTCGCGCAAGAGTTGGGGAAAGCTGCTCGGCCTCTCTTCCTCGCCTGCACCAGGGCAAGGCACAGCGGGAGACCAGGGGCGGCGGGGAGGGGGGCTCCTCTCTGGCGGCGGAAGAGGCCCTTGCCCCCCGGGGGGGAGCGCGGTTAGGGCAGCGGGGGTGCGCCTGAAGGGCATCTAGTCCAGCCCTCACCGGGGCGATGGCGGCAGGCAGATTCCCGCAGAGGGAGGCGACCGGTGGACGGGGCCCCGGCGACCCCGGCCCCTCCGCGGCGAGGCGAGGCGGAGCGGGGGCGTACCTGCTCCTTGCGCTTCTGCCAGCGGCCGCACGGGCTCTCCTCCAGCACCTCGCTCTCGTCCTCGCTCTCCTCCTGCGACGCCGCGGCCACCGGGGCCGCCTCCGCAGCCCCCGACATCCCTGCTGAGGCGGCTGGAGCCCGAGGGGGGCGGCGGTGGCGGCGGCTCCGTCCAGCCTGCTCCCCGGAGGCTTGCGGGCCGCTCGCCCCCCGCCCCGCCGCCAACAGGGCGGGGCCAGTCCAGCTCCGCCCCGCCCGGCCGCCTGCCTGCGCTGCGCAGCCGGACGCGCTGCCGCCTGCGGGGCCGGGCCGGGCGACGAACGCGTTGGCCAGCCGCCTCCGTCGCCCCGTGGCACCGGCGGCAGGAATCGGGCAGCGCGTCCCGGGCAGAGGCAGAGCGCCCGTCCGCCGCCGCCGCCGCCTCCCTCTCCGGCCGCCTGCTCGATTCGGCCTTTGCGCGCTCTTCGGGGCCGCGCTCCGCGGTATGTTTTGGCTGCGCGGGATCCCTCCGGGCAGGCGGCGCAACGCGGCGGCGGCGGCGGCGGCGGCGCCTTCCGAGGGGCGTCTCCGGGGCGAGGGGCGGCGCTGTTGCGCGGGGACGGGGGAGGCCCGGTGTGTCTCGCAGCGGCGGCCCGGCCCGGCCCGCTCCACACGGAAGCCCCGCCGAGGGCCCGAAGCGCGGGGGGCCCTGCGGGAGAAGCGCCGTGACGCGGTCTGGCCTGTGCAGCGGGCCCGAAGCAAAGGGCCGAAGAGGGAGGGAGGCGGCCGGCCTGGCCCGCAGCGCCTTGCACGCAGCGCCTTGCCCGGGCTCGAGCGGGACTTGCTTGCGCGCCGGCGCCCCCCCCCCCCGCAGGTGGGCCAGGCAGCCGGGCCGGCGTTTCCCGGGGTGGGCCCCGCTGCTGCTGCTGCCGCTGCACGGCCTGTTTCTTCGCCTGAACCCTCAAACACTCCCTGATCAAAAGATTGCTCCGCGGGAGGCCACCTGCTACCCTCCAGATGTTTTGGACTACAACTCCCATAAGCCCTAGCTAACATGACCAATAGTCGGGGCTTATGGGGTTGCAGTGCAAAACATCTGGAGGGCCCCAGGAGGCCTGCTCACTGGCCTGACACCCCCCTCCCCGTTCTCACTGGCCTAGCCCAAACCCTGGCGGTTAACTGCAGGGCTGAGAGGGCTGTAGCCCCAGCCCCACATCTCAGGGGGGGCCACTGGCTCGCCCAGATTACCAGCTTTCCAATTAAAAAAGAGCAAGTCTCTAGCCCTCATAGAACCCAAGGTAAGAGGCAGAATGTTCAGGTGCATTCCGGTGGTTTTCTGAGAAATGAGCTCCCCCCTTTCAGCCAAGGCACAGCTATGGTCAGGTCAGCATTTGGCGAGTAGGGAGAGCTGTCCGCAGAAGGCACTTCCTGGTTCATTTTGACACCCCACCCCCATGGGGTTCATAGAATAGTGATTATCACCCATAGAACAGAATTGGGAAACTCAGAATTTTAGTGTAGCTGTGATTGGCCAGCAGCATATCCTGCCCCAAACAATGGGATGCCTGCCACGAGTTCATGTAGTTTTTCAAGCTGCGAATGGTTAATTCTCAACATGGGCTGTTGTAGGGTTTGGTTGGCTTGTTAACCATGGCAGCAGACCGCCCTGGCTGGGCTCCAGTAGTGCAAGCCGCGCTGCCAAGGGTAATTATGCCAATCCCCCCTGGCACACCACACATGGCGGAGGTAGTTGGTTCCATTGTCTAATTGTGTTGGATAATTAAAATTGCCGTCAAAAGCTATGGCTAATTTTCACCAGGTAATTGGGTGAAATGGTTAAGATCACTGATACCTTCTAGGGTGGTTTTCGTAGAAGGTACTCATTGAATTATTAACAGCCTGATCAGGAAGTGGGCGTAGCTCTCAGCTTCTTCAGACTCTTAGTGAATGTAGCACCTTCGGTTGATGTCTCCACGTGGTCCTTGCAGCAGCATGTAACCAGAGTTGCTGGTCTGAACTCCACAAGTTCAGACCCCAAGTAACTACAAATGTACTTGTACCAACTGTAAGAAACGTCTTTTAAGCCTGCCTGAATGAAACTGCATAATCTGAGTGAGTAAATGTTACTTTTAACTTTTACAAGACTGTCTCTCTGATTATTGTTCTGAGGGAGAGAAAAGGGGGCAAAACCAGGGAAATCCAGTCTGTCTGAAAGCATCCTGGATTACCAAATGCTAACTGGCTAACACTAGCCAAATCTAAGCTTCTTTTAAGCTGGAAAGGGACTCTACTCTGCTGATCTCACTAACGTGAGATAGGAAGGATATTACTCCACAATATATCCTCTCCTAGTATCTTTTTCAAGTCCCAAGCATATTGCTCTAACAGTCAGGAATTTTCCCCCTGATGTTTAGGTGGAATCTGGGTTCATAGAATCATAGAAAAGTAGAGTTGGAAGGGGCCTACAAGGCCATCGAGTCCAACCCCCTGTTCAGTGCAGGAATCCAGCATCCCTGACAGATACCATCTAGCTGCACCTTGAATGCCTCCAGAGTGGGAGAGCCCACCACCTCCATAGGTAGTTGATTCCATTGTCTTATTGCTCTGACAGTCAGGAAATTTTTCCTGATGTTTAGGTGGAATCTAGGTTCCTGTAACTTGAGCCCATTATTCCGTGTCCTGCAAACTGGGATGATCGAGAAGAGATCCTGGCCCTCCTCTGTGTGACAACCCTTCAAGTACTGGAAGAGTGCGATCATATCTCCCCTCAGTCTCCTCTTCTGAAGGCTAAACATGCCCAGTTCTTTCAGTCTCTCCTCACAGGGCTTTGTTTCCAGTCCCTTTATCATCCTTGTTGCCCTCCTCTGAACCCTCTCCAGTTTGTCTACATCCTTCTCAAGTGTGGTGCCCAGAACTGGACGCAGTACTCAAGATGAGGCCTAACCAGTGCTAGGGAGTTGAGAAGGTTTAGAATTAACAGAGCAGCACTTCAAGAAACCCGAAGGGCAGGAGAGGGACAGTTGAAGTGCTGAGTAGAGGGGAACTACCGGTAATACTTCCTTGGGAAGGGGCCATAGGTAGCTCAGGTGTGGAGCACCTCCTTTGCAGGAAAAAGGTCCCAGCTTTCTCCTGGTAGGGGTGGGGGAGTGTCTGAAACCCTGCAGACAGAGCGCTGCCGGTAAGTAACTGCTGAGTGAGCTGGGCCAATATGTGGGCTTGCCCTGAGGCAGCTTTCTATGTGCCGCACTGAGAGCCAGCGTGGCGTGGTGGCGAGGGTGTTGGACTGGGACTCTGGAGATCCGGTTTCTAGTCCCCGCTTGGCCATGAAACTCACTGGGTGACTTTGGGCCAGTCACTGACTCTCAGCCTCAGCTACCTCACAGGGTTGTTGTGAGGATCAAATGGAGAGGAGAAGGAGGATTATGTAAGCCGCCTTGGGTTCCTTGCAGGAAAAAAGGCGAGGTATAAATATAATAAATAAATAAATGTCCAACGTGCTTATCAGCCAGTTGTGTGCTCTCAGCTCTCAGCACCTCCCCAGGCCCAGCCCTGGATTAGTCGGGGTCTTGGCCAAGTTTATTTGTCAAAAGTGTAATGTGTGTACTGTATGTGCTCATTTGTTGCTTTAGGGTGCAATGCTATGCATGTTTAGGCAGAAAAAAACTCGCACAACTCCCAGCATGCTCCTAGCATGGGTGGCTGGGGTATGCTGGGAGTTGTAGGACTTTTTTCTGTCTAAACATAGCATTGCATCCTTAATAACAAAAGAGAAACCTTTTTGAAGGGCAAAAGCAAAACTGCTCTGGGGGTGGGGGTTTCTTGGCGACATCAAAGGAGGCCAGCCAATCGGCACTGTACGCAGCTGGCTTCTGGCCCAAACTTGTGGAACTGGTTTATCCAGAGCTTAGCCCAGGAGAGAAAGAGGCCAGTGCATGGGGGGGGGGGGGCTTGCCCCCTCCCCTTACATTTTGCTCCAGTTACACTCACACTTCAAAGGATTGAGTTGCATGCATCTCAAAAAAGATACTGTAGAATCAAGCCCAGTGTGACAAACCACTGCTTCTGATGTAGCTCAAGGGTGCCCTAGAATGTCTGGTGTGTGGGCACCATGCTAGGATGCCTCAGTAGACTGGATCTCACCTTTTGTTCCACAGTGCCATCCAAAACTTAAGCTCTTCTGCACAATCAGGTTGTGCAGTGAGAACTGGCCAGCTGTTTTATCCTTTAGGTGTAGAGTTGTTACAAAGGTGGGTCTAGCCACCAAGTAATTTTGTGATTTGCTGGCTAGTTCCACTGACATCAGAAATGTTGTGGGGGGGGGGGGGTTGTCTGACTATTGGACGACTGCACAGCTGGCTCTTACTGAACTCCGATGATCCCCCGTACAGGTGGGAGCTCGCTCCTCCCGGCCTTCCTCATGACAACTGCTCGGAAGGCTAAGGGGCGCCCCCCAGCCAGCCTTTGCAGAGAGCTCTGTGTATGTTGTGAAACCCCAGACTACTCGAATAGGCAACCTGTAGCTACCTAAGTTATACTGATTTTATTCCTTCGAAATCCCCCCCCCCCCCCGCAAAATACATTTCTGTCTTATATGCGGACAACTGGCTGCGTCTGAAAAGGGAATTTCTTTCTGTACCCTTCTTCCCCACACGAAAGACTGCATGGTTGCAAAGCTACCGATGTGATCTTAGGATTTTAACAAGGTTTTGTTAAGTTCTGTGTTTCTGGGCAAGAAAATTCAATTCAAGAAAATTTCAAAAAAATATTTTTTTTCTTTTATAGCACCCCTAGAGCTGTGCTGAAGGAGGGGTCCTTGGCAGAAGGAATTAGAACTTCCCAGGCAGCCAGGTGTCCGGAGGTTCATCCTGACTGGGGGCAGCCCAGCAGTAATATTTCTGGGGGGAACCCCAATAGGGAAGGTGACCCCAATAGGGAAAGTCATCCCTGCTCCAGCGCTCCTAAGACTGAAACACCAAGTTTCCCTTTCAGGGCGCGCCTGCAGAGCACCCCTTCTGACGTGTGTGTCTGTGGGGAGGGAGGAAACATCAGGCTCCCTGTCTAGGCCATGAACATAGAATCATAGAATAGTAGAGTTGGAAGGGGCCTACGAGGCCATCGAGTCCAACCCCCTGCTCAATGCAGGAATCCAGGTCAAAGCATCCCCGACAGATGGCTGTCCAGCTACCCCTTGAATGCCTCCAGTGCGGGAGAGCCCACCACCTCCCTAGGTAGTTGGTTCCATTGTCTCGTTGCTCTAACGGTCAGGAAATTTTTCCTGATGTTCAGGTGGAATCTGGGTTCCTGTCACTTGAGCCCATTATTCCGTGTCCTGCAAACTGGGATGATCGAGAAGAGATCCTGGCCCTCCGCTGTGTGACAACCTTTCAAGTACCGTACTTGAAGAGTGCTATCATATCTCCCTTTAGTCTTTTCTTCTTTTTTTGAAAACTTTTCAATTTTCTGTTAACACACACACACACGCACAGCACAAAATATGCTGGGCTCCCCAGTTCGCTGCCCCTGGCATGGAAGGAGTCTGGTCCCAGCATCTCCCAGCCTGACATAGCACAGATGCCTTCTGCTTCCCGCACTTAAGGCAATCCCTAAAAGGCATATCTACGCCAAGGGAGGGCTGGCAGTATTTATTTACACAGCCCTGAGCTTCGAGGAGCCTCATCTTTGCTTACATATTCAAAGGAGTGAGTCATGCCTCCGAGTGAACTGGGAGGGAGAGCCCCCCCCCCCCCAGCAAGGCTTGCCTCTGAACTGGCCCGCCAAGCAGAGCAGGGTCCTGCAGGGGGGAGGGCAGGGGGCAGCACTTGTGTGATTGTGTAATTTTAGACTCTGGACTTAAAGGCCTTATTGGGGGGGGGTTAGGCTGTTCAGGTGGTACTTGGAAATGTGGGGAGGCCCCTGATGCATTGAGGGCCCTCCAGCTCCTGAATGAGGCCCTGGGCTGCTGCCCTGAAGTCCTGCCCCAGCAGCACCACTGGACCTGCACAGCCCCCTGGGAAAGAGCTGCAGTGGGCAGCCAGGGAGTTCAGTGCAAGCACCCAGAGCCCCCAATTCAGCAAGGGAGGGACCACGATATCCCACAATAACTGCCCCAAGATCTGTCTCCGAAACTTGAATGTGTAAACAAGCCCATGTGGGGAGAAAGCCAGTCCAGACACACACACACACACTGCCACCTGTGTGACCTCTGCCTGAGGCAGAGGCAGCCCAGTTCCGAGCAGTCATTTGCATCAGCCACCATTTGCATTCACCTCAGTGGGACACACACCCCAGTAGCTTCCCCTGGCAGCCTCAGAGCTACAAATCACCCTCAAGGGGGGGGGGGTGCCAGGATGCCCCAGCAGTCTACCTGTCAACAGGAAGGGAGGGGGAGGAGGTAAAAGAGGAGCACCACCAAGCCCTAGTAAGTTGTTGGAAGTTGGGTGCAGGGCTCCAGAGACCGTCTGTGACTTCAATCAGGACAACGAAACTCAGCCCCGGACAAAGCGCTCGGAACTGCTGTAAGCCTGAATGACTTAAAATGAACCGCTTTCTAAGAACTTGGGTCTTTTAAGGTCAGTATTGCCTATGCCTGTCTTCAGAGCTCAGTGTATTGGATTTGCACGCTCCATTAAGTTTTATAGACTCCCCTTGCTTAAGGTGGAGTTCTTATCTGTTTCGATTTGCTCCATTAAACTTGTTATAAACAAATTCGGGTGCCTGGTCAATTTCAATTCTCACTCAGTGTCAATGAGAAGCAGATGCCTTGTACAGTCATGCCTTGGATTGAGAGCATAATTCGTTCCGGAAAGGTGCTTGTAATCCAAAACACTCATATCAAAACGAAATCCCCCCCCAAAAAAATTGTGCAGAGATTTTTAATTTAAGCCGTACTCAATCATAGAATCATAGAAAAGTAGAGTTGGAAGGGGCCTACAAGGCCATCGAGTCCAACCCCCTGCTCAATGCAGGAATCCAGGTCAAAGCATCTCTGACAGATGTCTGTCCAGCTGCACCTTGAATACCTCCAGACTGGGAGAGCCCACCACCTCCCTAGGTAGTTGATTCCATTGTCTTATTGCTCTGACAGTCAGGAAATTTTTCCTGATGTTTAGGTGGAATCTAGGTTCCTGTAACTTGAGCCCATTATTCCGTGTCCTGCAAACTGGGATGAACGAGAAGAGATCTTTGCCCTCCTCTGTGTGACATCCCTTCAAATACTGGAAGAGTGCGATCATATCTCCCCTCAGTCTCCTCTTCTGAAGGCTAAACATGCCCAGTTCTTTCAGTCTCTCCTCATAGGGCCTTGTTTCCAGTCCCTTTATCATCCTTGTTGCCCTCCTCTGAACCCTCTCCAGTTTGTCTATGTCCTTCTTAAAGTGAGGTGCCCAGAACTGGACGCAGTACTCAAGATGAGGCCTAACCAGTGCCGAGTAAAGGGGAATTATCACTTCCCGCGATTTGGAAGCTATACTTCTATTAATACAGCCCAAAATTGCATTTGCCTTCTTTGCAGCCACATCGCATTGCTGGCTCATATTCAGTTTGTGATCTACCACAATTCCAAGATCCTTCTCACTTGTAGTATTGTTGAGCCAAGTGTCCCCCATTCTGTAACTCTGCATTTGGTTTCCTCTCCCTAGGTGCAGCACTTGGCATTTATCCCTATTAAATTTCATTCTGTTGTTTTCGGCCCAGCGCTCCAGCCTATCGAGGTCACTTTGAATTTTGTTTCTGTCTTCCAGAGTATTAGCTGTTCCACCCAACTTTGTGTCATCTGCAAATTTGATAAGCATTCCCTGTACCTCCTCATCCAAGTCATTAATAAAAATGTTGAAGAGCACCGGGCCCAGGACCGAGCCCTGTGGTACCCCGCTCGTTACCTCTCCCCAGTTTGAGAAGGAACCATTGATAAGCACTCTTTGAGTCCGATTCTTTAGCCAATTGTGGATCCACCTGATAGTTGTTCCATCTAGCCCACTCTTAGCTAGCTTACTAATCAGGATATCATGAGGCACTTTGTCGAAAGCTTTGCTGAAGTCCAGATATATAATGTCCACAGCATTCCCACAGTCCACAAGGGAGGTTACCCGATCAAAAAATGAGATCAGATTAGTCTGACAGGATTTGTTCTTGACAAATCCATGCTGGCTTCTAGTAATCACTGCATTGTTTTCAAGGTGCTTGCAGACTGTCTTCTTTATAATCTGCTCAAAAATCTTCCCGGGGATTGATGTCAGACTGACTGGCCTATAGTTCCCAGGTTCCTCCTTCTTGCCCTTTTTGAAGATGGGAACAACATTTGCCCTCCTCCAGTCGTCTGGCACTTCACCTGTCCTCCATGATTTCTCAAAGATAATAGACAGTGGTTCTGAGAGTTCTTCTGCCAGTTCCTTTATTACTCTAGGATGCAGCTCATCAGGCCCTGGAGATTTAAACTCGTTCAGAGTAATCAGGTGCTCCTTGACCATTTGCCTATCAATTTCAAGCTGCAATTCTGCCCCTTCAGTCTGCACTTCAGGTTTGCCAGGGGGGTCATAGACCCTCTTTTGGGAGAAGACCGAGCCGAAGTAGGAATTGAACACTTCTGCCTTTTCTTTGTCTTCTGTTATCAATTTGCCATCCTCATTGCGTAGTTGAACCACCAGTTCTTTCTTCTGTCTTTTACTGTGCATGTATCTGAAGAAAGCTTTTTTGTTGCTTTTAGCATTCCTCGCTAACCTTAGCTCATTCTCAGCTTTAGCCTTCCTGACACTATTCCTGCAGTTCTGTGCTACCTGCCTGTACTCTTCCCCTGTAGCCTGTCCTTCCTTCCACTTCCTATACGTGTCCTTTTTTGTTTTCAGGTCATCTTTGAGTTTATTGTGAAGCCACATTGGCTTTTTCTGTTGCCCTCTGCCTTTTTTCCTTGTGGGAATTGTTTGCAATTGTGCCTTTAAAATTTCCTTCTTTAAAAACTCCCACCCCTCCTGGGCTCCCTTTCTCGTGAGAGTCACTTGCCATGGGATCTTACTAATCATTGTTCTGAGTTTGTTAAAATTGGCTTTCCTAAAATCCAGGGTACGTGTTTGGCTACACTCAGCTTTTGCTTCTGTTAGAATCAAGAACTCTAGTATAACATGGTCACTTTCCCCCAGAGTTCCCGAAACTGCCACTTTATCCACTAACTCGTCTCTGTTGGTTAGAATCAGGTCAAGGATAGCCGATCCTCTAGTTCCTTCCTCCACTTTCTGTAGGAGGAAGTTATCAGCAGCACAGCTCAGGAATTTCTTGGAGGGGCCATGTTTGGCTGAATAAGTCTCCCAACAGATATCAGGGAAATTGAAGTCTCCCATTACTACCACATCGTGCCTCCTTGAAACAATGGCAATTTGCTTTTCAAAAGTTCCATCCTCATCTTCTCCTTGATTGGGTGGTCGGTAGTAGACTCCAACCGCCATGTTCGTTTTATTCTTTGCCCCCTTTATTTTAACCCAGATGCTCTCAATGGGGCTGCCAAGCTCCTCTTCCTGTATCTCTGTGCAGAGATATGTATTTTTAACATACAGTGCAACTCCACCTCCCTTTCTGTTGCTTCTGTTCCTTTTGAACAAGTTATACCCTTCAATTGCTGTATTCCAGTCATGGGAGTCATCCCACCAGGTTTCAGTTATCCCTATCAAGTCGTACTTGCCCTCAAGTACTACAGTACTTGTATTGCAAGACGTCGCTTGTATATCAAGTAAAAAAAAATATATTTAAAAATGTGCTTGTCTTGCAAAGCGCTCTCAAACCAAGTTACTTGCAATCCAAGGTATTACTGTATCTAGCCAGGAACCGCTTAAAGGGAGTTTTCTCAGTACTGGTTAAACTCCCGAACTCACACAAAGGACCCGGTGGGTCCTTCACAGCCCACAATATCATCCTCATGCTTAGGAATGATAGATAAATGGATAGATGCTTTGCCAGGATAATTGTTGACATTTATCAGGAAATTTAATATATTCAGGTTGTCTCTGGAGCGATGTGGATGGCATGGGACCATCCCTCCTCAGTGGCAGTAGCACAGCACCTTTTCAGGCACAAGGTCCCAGGTTCGACCTCTAGCAGCATCTCCAGATAGAGCAGGGATGCACAACCTGCAACACACACACCCAGTCTTCACAAGCCCCCCCCCCGCCCAACCCTCACCACATCCCTCCCCCAGCAATTCTGATGCAGCTTGCTCTTTCCTCACTGGTAGCAGGAGTGCTGGTGGAGAGGCGCCTCTCCACTGCCTCCGCCAGAGTTCCTCGCCCGGATCACTCCCCCCCCCCCCAATTGTCACCAGCAAGAAAAGCACAGCCTGCCTCCAAATCACTGGGGCGTGTGCACGCAGTCCAGCCGTGGGCGCTGCGAGCGTGATGGGGGGGGGGCAGTCCAGCTGCAGCAGGCAGGGGCGTGGCGTGACCTATGCCCGCCTCCCTTGCTCTCCTGCGCCTCCTTCCCACAGGGCAGTTGGAGGTAGATGGGGGGCGCGGCGTGGCGTGGCGTGGGAGCGTCTGACTAGCAGCATCTCCAGTTAAAACAGTGTTTCTCAACCTTGGGTCCCCAGATGTTTTTGGCCTACAACTCCCAGCATGCCCCAGCCAGCATAGCTGGCTGGGGCATGCTGGGAGTTGTAGGCCAAAAACATCTGGGGACCCAAGGTTGAGAAACACTGAGTTAAAAGGATCGAGTGGCAAGCAGTTGCTGGCGAAGGTGTCTCTGCCTCAGACGCCCTTGTTGCCAGCTGGAGGGCCCCGCCCCGGGCTCTGGGATTTGGGCTCCCCGTAAAAAGCAGGAGCGCCTCTTGAGGAGCTGACTGGCGCACTTTATCTTGCCATGTTTATCCATCGCCTACAGCGGCAAACTGGGAGCGCAACACGCCCACGCGGGCTGGATCTCGCATTCGCTGCGCTGGCGGGCGGCTGCCTCTGCCTGCTCCGCCTGGACTGAGCCGGGCGGTGCGCCAGGGCCGGGGCCGGGGCCAGGGCCAGGGCCGGCGCTGCACAATGCGGGAGGCCTCCGGAGTGACCGCGCGGTAACAGCCGCCGTCTAAACAAAGCCCTCCTCCTCTCCGTCCGCGGGACTTCCCAACCCACTTAAGTGGCCACTTTGTGTATCTGAGGGAGACGACTCCCGCAGGTGCGCCGCAACAGCTGCCGCCCCCTTAAGCATCGCCCCTTAAGCATCGGTCGTCCAGTCAGGTGCGGCGCTCTTGGTTGTTTTTTGCTGCAGCAGACCGAGGCTGGAATCTGCAAATCAAGAGCGACTAAGGAACGTTTCTTGACGGGGGGGACGGGACGGGCAACAGTTCCCTCCCCCTCCCTGAAATGTCCCACCCACCCACCCACCTCATTAGTCATTACCCTGTGAGGGGGAAGAAAGTGCGGTGTTTGCACGCGTGTGTGTGTGTGATCTGATCCCACTGGCATTCCTGGGTGTGAGGTTGGGTGTTTTCCTGTCTGGGGAGGATGGGGTGGGTGGCAGGCCTGCTTCTTCCCTGAGTTCTTCTGGGGCACATGCGCCTCTGCGGAACCGCCTCTGCTGCCGTAACCCCCACCCCCGCTCTTGAAGAAGCAGCCGCTGCTGCCTCTGAGGCAGAAGTGGGGGGGGGGGGCTGCAGGCTGCTGCTGCCCTGCCAGGAACATCCCTGCTTCTTGGCAGGCGCCCCACGCCTGCTGTTGTTTAAAGCTGCCTTCCAGGGAGGGCTGGCATCCTCTGGACCATTCACCCCCCACCCCCACGGTCCAGGTTTCAGGCCTGGGATTGCGCACTGCCCCACCCATGAATGGAGCAGCCGGGGGGGGCTCCCCCACCTCCGTGCCCCCCCCCCCTTTCTGATGTTGCTCAGAAAACCGCTTGCAAGAGAGCAGGCTGCTCCATGCTGTCCAGCAGCCCAGGTTTCTTCTGGCATGAGATCTTCTGGGCGAGGGAGGGCTGACTTGGCAGGCGCTCCAAAATGAACGTGGAAGGATGCCCGCCCAATGCTCTGTCCCGGGCGCGACGGCAGCCCTTTTATGTCTGTAAAGGGGGAAGCAAGAGGCGAGTCTCTGATTCTTCCCAGTCCTACGCTGGTGTCCAGAGCCCTCCCAGTTCCGTGAGGCCTCCTGGCGTCCTAAGGTCACGCGGGGCTCTTCGTGGGGCTTCCAGATGGGCCGCTCCTCACACTACCCATCAAAAGGCTTGTGCAGCCGCTCTGCGATCCCGCTTCTTAATGGTTTTTTTGTGGTGAGAAAAATGGGAGAGTTACAAAGGGAAGATGCTGGGTGGCCATCTTGAATATTCAAGCCCCAGCGGGGGTGTGTGTGTGTGTGTGTGTTACCATATGGTTTGTCATCTTGTCCAAACCCGGGTGGCAGAGGTTGTTTGAGGGTTAAACTAGCTTCAAATAACCCATAGTCTGTTGTTGTAAACAACCCTCAAACAGCCCCTGCCACCTGGGTTCATACGACAGGACAAGCCACAGCCTGGCTGGACTGGGCAACTTGCAGGCACCACGGCTCATCGTGGCTGAAATAAGTCATGGCGGCTGCAGTGGCCATGCAAATCAGGCCCCTGTCACCTGGACTGCCAACACACAGACCCACACCTGTAAAATTCTGTGTTAGAAATGGGGCAACCATGCCGAGGCTCCCGCCCCCCCATGCTAGAATGACAACAGACAAGGCCGCGGCTCCAGATTCATGGGCGCTTCCCTGTCCTGTACGTTTCACGTCTGTCTGCTCGTGTTCTGTGCTTGGGGTCAGCCTAAACGGCCCTTCAGGGATCCTTTTCAGCCAGCTGGGATGGCCCAAGAAGACGTGGGACTTAGGGGGAGATGTAGCTTTCCCTCCCCCTCCAGAAGGAATGTGCAAACTGAGCCTGGGGTGAGAAGAATAGAAGCAAGCGAAATCTCTGTGGGGCCGTGCAGCTTACCACATTGTCCGAACCTGGCCAGAGTGGGCTTTTGCCCAGAACCCATGGGCTGCCTCAGGTTTATGGGGTGGTTTGTTAACCCCCCCAGCTGGGTTCAGGCAACACAGTAAGCAGCGCCGGCACATGACCGGCATGTGCAGTGTGGTGAACAAGCCACTGTGGCTTGATAACTGCTCTGGTGATCCTGCAGATGGACCCAGTCCATGCTGGAACTGGGTCTGAAAAGGCAGCAGACAGCTGGCTTTGTTCTCTGCCGGAAACGCCTGGCCTGTGGCATGGAGGGTTCCCCTGGCCAGCTTACTCCCAGGAAAGTAGGTATAGGATTGCAGCCTGTAACTACCAACAAGAAATAAAAATAAAACTAGGCAAAGGCAATGCCATACTTTTATAGATAAATGTGTCCCCTCTTGTTAGCAGAAGCCTGCTATAGTTTGAGTGGGAGACAAGTGCCTATGAAAAGTGTACCTCTTGCACTCTGTAGTTCAAAGGATGCCACAGGACGCACACATGCACACGCCAATGTGCTGCCTAAGCCCTTTTCCCCAGCGCCTTCTGGTTCTTGCTCTCCCCACCTTTCTTCTTCCAGTGGAGGCGGCCTTCCGGTGCTGTGTAAAGCATGGTTGTGGCTGCTGAAGCTCTTGGAGGGAACTCTCCTGTCTGAGATTATGCCCAGCGAAGGCAGCCATAGATCATTTAGGGCCCACATGAAGCTTCAGGTCATCCTTAGTGGAGCTCCAGCGGCAATCCTGGTCAGGGCCATGGGGGGTGGGTTGTGAGGCCCAAATGAAAATGTGAATCACCCCAACATGGACCAACATGCACCCTGGGGAGAACCCCTCCGTCACTCGCTGCTAGTGTGACACACAGATGATGATGATGATGATGATGATTTCTATACAGCCCAATAGCCAAAGCTCTGGGCGGTCTACAAAAGATTAAAACCTTAAATATGCAATATAATATAAAACATAATATAAATTATAAATATATAAATAAAAATTGGTCTCTAAGAGGGTGGGGGGTGCACTTTATGATTTATTGTATGTAGTTTAAGATATTATAATAACATAATATAAAAAGAATTCACATACAAAACAATTAAAAACTGTGAAGGAAGGAGCCTTTGGGGGTTCCTACATGAGGGAGAGAGGGTGTGTGTGTGTGTGTGTGTGTGTGTGTGTGCAGCAGTGCCCACTCGGCAGAGTGAGCAGGGGGCTCCCAGGCGCAGCAGGGCCGCCTCGCCACATTGCGACGTAAGCCAAGTAACATGCATGGCCAAGTAAAGAGCCCACCCGGCACCGGCACCAGCTCTGGGAAGAACGTTACGTCCAGAGCCCAAAACGACCAGATTGCACCACTAGTGCCAGGTCAGTGAGATGCCCTCCAGGGAAGCCGCTCCAGCACC
The DNA here is from genome assembly GCA_021292165.1 of Shinisaurus crocodilurus. NCBI lineage: Eukaryota > Metazoa > Chordata > Lepidosauria > Squamata > Shinisauridae > Shinisaurus > Shinisaurus crocodilurus. The sequence goes on along the minus strand of CM037880.1, from coordinate 225,534,142 downwards.
CCTGCTTGCCTTTACGGGGTTGGAGGATTGGTAGGGTCGGGGGCTGAGTCACCGTTGCAGGACCACAGAACTGGGGGCTGGGCGGGGTCTAGCAGGGCGCCTGTTCCAGCCCCATTCCAAGGCAGCCAACCCTATGCTACCGAATTCCCGGGGCAGGCGCCTGCCCAGCCTTGGTGAAAAGCCTGCAGAGGGCGGCAGTGGCACACCGAAGACCATAAGATCATCCGCCCGCCAGCCGGGGCCAGATATTCTGCGGCAGCTCTGCCATCCGAGCTGAAGGTGCTGGCGGCGGGGAGGGGGCCTTCTCGGTGGCGGTGCCCTGCTCGCGCAACGCCTGCCTGCCGCCTACGCAGGGGCCTTTTCGGCACCAGGCAAAGCCTTTTTCATTTCCCCAGGGCTTTTAACTCTCAATTTCATCTGTGCTCTTTAATGCTGCTTTTATCTGCCTTTTTCGGGTTTCATTGTTGCTTAATATGTACTTTACTCTGAAAATATTTATTCTGAAAACAAACAGACAAAAAGTAGCCCACAAGCAGAACACGAAGGCACGAGCTCTCCCCCGGGCGCAGGCAGGCGGCCCCGCTGCGACAGAAAGCGGTCAGAACTGGGCCTGCGGAGGCTGAGGAGTGTGGCCACTCCTCCCGGCACCAGCTGAGTCCCCGGCCCGGCCACTAGCATCGCAGCCGGGATGGCTCCAAGCAAGAGAATCCCCCCCCCCCCCGCACAGAAGAAGGCTCCGGCTCCGTGGGCCGATCACGCCTGTAGGTGAGAGATTCCACATCCCTGATGTATAGGGGTTGGTGGCCCTTCCGCTGGAGTAGCACATCCGCCCCTCCCCAACATAAATGGTGCATATCGGATTGCTCTTTGAGAACCTAGTGGGCTTGAGTACGATCCTATAGACATCTACTCGGAAGCAAGTCCCACTGAGCTTGGCGTCGGAGGGTTGTGTGATCAGGCCTTGCCGGGCCTCCTTCTTCACCAGGCGGCGCTTCCTCTTCGGGGACACTCGCCAGCGCTGGCTTGGCTCAGGGAACCCGCCCTTTAGCCATCCCGCCGCCTGCCCCCGTGAAGGGAGGGTGACTGGGCCCGGTGGTGTTCCCTGGACACCAGAGGCATGCCTGCCTGTGGGTTTCTTTCCAGGGGGATACCTGTTGCCACCGCTGGAGGCAGAATGCTGGACAAGATGGGGGGGCCGCCCGCCACCACTGCCCCCACGTGACCCAGCAGTGCCATTCTTCATTTTATTTTAAGTTTATTTTTATTTATGTAATACAGGTATATTTCGTGTTTCAGGGGGAAACCCTCAGAAGGCAGGTTACAAACAGATAAGCAAATAATGCAACTAAAGTAAGCCACAACACTGAAGGCTATTGTAAGAATAGCAGGTGTTCAAACATCAAGCTGGCAGAATATCTTACGTCGCCCTCCAGCTCGGGCCCAGGAGCCACCGGCCACCCTAAGGGGCAGGAAGGGTGGTGGAAGCCGAGGCTCAGATGGCCTTTCATCCTGGGATCCCTCAGCATGAGCCAAGGTGTGAGAGCCAGCGTGGCGTCGTGGCGAGAGTGTTGGACTGGGACTCGGGAGATCCGGGTTCTAGTCCCCGCTCAGCCATGAAACCCACTGGGTGACTTTGGGCCAAATCACTGACTCTCAGCCTAACCTACCTCACAGGGTTGTTGTTGTGAGGATAAAATGGAGAGGAGGAGGATTATGTAAGCTGCCTTGGGTTCCTTGCAGGAAAAAAGGCGGGGTATAAATATAATAAATAAATAAATAAATAAATAAAAGGATGCCAAGAACACAGCGGTGTAGAGCTTGTGGGCACCAGCCAGGGGCAGTCCGTGCCTTGCCTTCTTCTGTCTCGGCCCAACCCCTCCATTCCAGTAGAGACCTACTCTGGTATTTCAAGGATTGGGAGTCCGGCATATTCTGAATCCCCAGGCAAAACATCATAAATACTTCAACAACAAATTTTCATTAAGACAACCAAGTGACATACACAGAACACAAATGCAAGGCTTCTCCTCAGCTGTCATCTAGCAGTAGCCGGTCCATCAAAAAGAAATGACTGAGAGGCTAGTTGACTCTTGAACTGTTTCCATTCAAGCTAATCTTTATAAGAATGATGCACCTTTAAGAACTGGTGCCTGGGCTTGCCTGTTTTCCTCCTCCCACCCAACCCCTTTTTCCTTTTGTGTTGTTTTTTAGACTGTAAGCCTGCACCGTCTTGCTTTTAATCTGTGTGCATTGGTTAGTCAATGTTAGGTGCTTTACTATTATTCATATTCTTGTTCTTGTTCTTACTATTATTATTCTCTTATCATCATCATCTTATCAAGCCAGCTAAAACTCTCAGTGACTGTCACTGGGCTCAACCAAGGCACAAAGACATGGCATCGTCTTTGGACCGGAGTTGCCCTGTTCCAAACCCACTCTGCAGCCGGAAGCAAGTCGGCCTCTGGGCTGGGGCGGAGCACGGCACGGCCAGCCGCTCCAGCCGCTCCTCCTCCTCTCCTGCTCCAGCCCCCGTGACTTTGTTTAAAAAGGCAGCCAAGAGGGGGGGTCTCCGTCGGGATGCCCATCCAATCCCAGGCCTCCTGTCTTGGGGGGGGGGCAGGCGGGCAGAGGGAGCCAGCCAGCTAAGTGCTGCCCTATTCCAAGTGCCCGGGGTGCGAACACACTTCCTGGGGGACTTGCTTGTGGGCCCCGGGAACAGGTTTAATGAGGGCCAGGCAGAAGAGACATTCCTTCGTGTTGACCACGATCCAGCGCTGGAACAGGTTGCTCCGAGTTAATGACGCTTCTCCTGCCGAGAGGACAGGAAGCCTTTGAAGCCAGTTTGGTTCAGGAAGAACAACACGGGCCGGGCCGCTTGGGTGTCTCTCTGGAGCCCGGGGCTTCAGGAAGTCGTTGCGGAGGATTGCCTGGCTTGCTGTCACCTTTTCGGGAGCAAGACACAGCAGTCTTTCTGCTCACAGCCAGGACAAGGCATTCTGCAGCTCATGCAGCCAGTCCTCAAGAAAGGTGCCCCCCCCGCCTAACCTGTGTTCTGTGGGCAAGGCAGAGACCTTAAGTGCCACCGAAGCCACCGCTCGCTCGCCCGCCCGCCAAGCTGAATGCGCACAGTACAGCACCTGGGGGGACTGGGGGGCTTCTGGCTTCTGGCCCCTCCAGACTGCACAGAGCAGTGCCCCCCCCCCCAGTCAGGCAGACAGAGGCTTCTAGGGGAAGGAGCTGTGCCGCTGGAGCCCCGTGCCCCTGAAGAACCTGGAGCCCCGAGCCGGGGAGGAGGGAGGGGCACTGCCAGCCAGACCACGACCCCGGAGCCCACTGGGCCCCCGGAGCTGCTTGGCCGCCCTGCCATCGTGCCAGAGGGCCCGCCCATCAAGGGAGCGCCGAGCGAGAGCCAGCCAGGCTGCGTGGGAAGGGCCGGGGCCCCTGGCAGAGCCACTGCGGCGGTGGGCCTTGGCCCAAACCCCCCGGCCCGCCACGGCCAAGGAGGGCTCCATGTGGCTCTGGCCGACCACGGCTGGCACAAGTGCCCAGCCCTGCAGAGAGCGGCTGGCGGCTCCTCCGAGCGGCTCCCCACTTGCCCCTCCCAGCTCCCCCTTGCCAGCCCCACATGGCTGTGGCCGTCTGCCAGCGGACCCTCTGTGGCCGAGGCAGGACACCCGGAATCCCGCTCTGCCCCGGCGGGCCAAGTCATGGCCGGCTCATCTGGGGGATATCAAAGTGGGGCTGGGCTGGGCTGGGGTCCAGAGTGCCCCCCCAGGGGACACAAAGGTGTGGTGGGTGCTGAAGGAGGAGCCGTGGGTTGGATCAGGGTTGCCTCCCTCCAGGCAGGCAGCGAAAGGCCCCCTTCCCCAAAGGGATCTTCATCACTCCCACACGTGAGAAAAGAGCAGGAGGGGGGCGGGAGGAGGCCCCAGCCCAGCCCCCCGCAAGAACGAAACATGGCGGCAGGTTCTCGTGAAGCCACACTCACACACACACACACACACACACACACACACACACACACGCCCATCACAACAGCCCCCTCCGGCCCTGAATAAGTCCCACGGCGGCGGCTACAAGCAGCTTTACAGCCCCACCTGCATTTCCCTTAAAACCGACACACCAGAAGAAGGGGATAACAACAGTGGACTACACAGCAAGGTTGTCTTACACCTCCCTAATAACCTGCCCTCCCCACGCAAAGCGGATATAATACCACTGGGCTCATTTACAGGGCTGGTGTGACCCACACTCTCTCAGCCACAGCCCCACCTCCTGCAACATGGGCATAATGATTATAAATTTGCATGCATTGTCAGGGTAATTGTTTAAATGTTTACAGACTTGGGAAAATTAAGACTGAGACCAGAGTTAGAAAGATCATGAACTCCGGTCTTTGCTCCTACCTTTCGTTTCACACCACTGCCCAGCCTCAGGTGCACTAAACTCCTGGATTTCAGCACTGTCTTTTATGAGGCAGCAAACAGGGAAGACCCCACCCCACCCCGCTCCCCCAGTTCTTAAAAATGAACCCCAAAAGTTCCTTCTACAGACAGTGGGTGTGTTGACCTTTGCTCTGACTTCATTCATTGGCTAAAAACTCTGAAAGCCCGGAGCAGGCTAGTTTCTCACATAACAAATGTGGCTGCATATTTTGCCTCATATCACGGGTTCTACGGGGACTAGAGACTTGCTTTATTTCTAAATGAAAGTTTGGACTCTGGACATTATGGCTTATCCAGGGGAGGCAACTGCCCCTCCTTGTCCCTCCTCCAGGTGCCCAATGGTCCTCCAGTCCACATAAACGGCAGAGGGGCAGGCCTGAGACACAAATGATCCCCCGGGGGCCAGGCCTGCCTATCTCAGCAGACCGGGTGCCCAGGCCTTGTCACTGCTCATTCACCAGATCTCCCAGAAATGGTAGGTGCATTCTCTGGTGCTATTGGGGCTTTTTTTGTTTTTTAAATGTACAACTGAACACAAAATGTGCAGTTCCTGGGAGAAAAATGCAATTCCAAGCTAAAATTGCTGTGGTTCAAAATTCAAGCTGTGCAAAATATGTATTCTTAGCTGATGTAGAAAATGGCTGATAACAATGTGAAAAGTAAAGTGAGTCATCCAGGATCCTCTAGAACCCCAAACCCTGATCAAGCAAATCAATTTCTCCTCCCCCTGCTAAAGACACTCCCCACAGTCTTCACTGCTACTCCCCACAGACTGTTCAATGTTTCCAAGAGAAGGGAAATCATTCTACAACAAGTTATGTGAAGTTGTCAATGTTATGATAAGGGCAGTGATGCCACAAAAGATCTGATATGTCATTCTTAAGACTGCTGTGCTGTGTTTGTGTATCTGTTTCCCTGCCTCCCTCTCTGTTTTTGTTTATCTCTTACTCCAAAGTTTTGATGGTGCTCATGAGGCCTCTTAGTTATTTATTTATTTATTATATTTATACTCCGCCCTTTTTCCTACAAGGAACCTAAGGTGGCTTACATAATCCTCCTCCTCCTCTCCATTTTATCCTCACAGCAGCCCTGTGAGGTAGGCGAGGCTGAGAGTCAGTGACCGCCCCAAAGTCACCCAGTGAGCTTCATGGCCCAGCGGGGACTAGAACCCGGATCTCCCGAGCCCCAGCCCAACACTCTCACCACTATGCCGCACTGGATCTTGTCTGAAGCTTGCCTTTAACACTCTCCTGCATTCGTTCTGCCAAATTTCCAGGATTTTCTGCCACCTTGTGTAGGCTTCTAAATGTCACAGAATGTGACTCTGAACAACAAAGCACACATGGAAAATGCACGGGTGTGTCGTAGTGGCGCGTACAATCGCACATTGCTGTGTAGCTTTGCCTGCCCACACTCAGGGTGAGGTGAGAGAAGGAGTCCTGGCGGTCCTGGAGGAGATGGAAGTGGGGCCGGCAGGGGAAGGGGGTGGAGGCTGGTAGCAGAGCTTGTTGGCAAAGAGTTCCTTAACCCTGAAGCCTGGGGAAGAGGCAGGGAAAGGAGCAGGGGAACGTTGACTGGGTTGCCCAGCAGTGGCGGGGGCGGAAGGCAGCAATGAAGGCGGGGAAGAGAGCGGGGTCCGGAAGGCCCACAGACTCACTGGGAAGAAGTTGGCAAGGGGTCAGTTACCTCTCCATATCTGCACAGGTTTTTGGGGTGTGATGAAGGGGCGGCAGTGGAGGGCCTCTTCAGCAACAGAGAGCTAAAGGGGGGTACACAGGATTCCTCTTGTGGGAGAGAGTGAGGCTTCTTTGGGTCAAAGAGTCCCAACTATTGGGCTTTCTGGGTGCTGCTGATATGCCCCCAAATTTGAGTTTAATTATTAAACCTCCAACTATGGAAATGACAGTGTCTCTGCTGGCTCATCCAAACTAAGCCGTGTGCTCGTTGGGAACCAAACCGACAGTCTTTCCTTCCTGCCAGCTCAAACAAGCAGGTGAAAATTAACAAGCCACTTCCTGGGCTGGCATTTTAAGCCTCCGTGTGTAAACTGCAAATGGGGCCCAAGCAGGGCAAGGGTCAAGGGAGCCAGCCTGGGAAGCGGAGGTCCTGCCAGAGGTGGGGGGGGGGGCATTCTGCTGCGTCAGGCGTCTGGCTTGGCTCCCAGAATGGCAGACTTCTCCTGGGCTTTTCCAAGCAGGAAGGAAGCCTCCGTTTCCATGTTACAAACAGCAGAATACTCGGGGGTCTGGCAAGACCACCCACAATAATTTGGTGTCATCAGCAAATTATGGCCTGCTGTTTAAGTGTGAGATGCCGCACGCCCTTCGACATTTCACAAGCTAAACTATGGACACTCCTGTATCACACCTTTTCTCACCGAAAGGAATCGGTGCCTGAGCCACACAGAGACACCCCTCCCCCCCCCACCCGGCTGCTGCAGGAGGATCTGCACCCTCAGGGTGGGACAATCGCTCAGGGGAGCCCTGCGCCCGTGCAGAGGGTCTCACGTTCAAGCCCCAGCGGCATCTCATTTCTGAAGCCTCGTGCCTCTGACCTGGTCCAAGCCTCCAAGGCAGCAGCTGTGACCACTGCAACAGGCACTTTTTCTGTGATTGCTGCATGTTTTATCACAGTTCAAAATATGGCTGTCAGCAGCTTCTGTGTGTGGAATGGCAGGCTGTGCCCCGCACGGTGCATGAGCGCTCATGCAGAAGCATTTATACACATGTGCATTAGAGAGAGATGGATCCATCGCTCGCTCCACACTCAGAGATTTGTCTTGCAAATCACCCAGAGAGCTTCAGCTAATGGGTGGTATAGAAATGTAATAAATAAAATTTAACCAAGCCAACAACTCACAGTGGCAGCGTTTTACCCAGGCAGACCCTCCAGAAGGCACACAAGCCAGACAGGGACAGGTAGCGAAAAATAGATAAGGATCATCATCCGTGGTGTTAAAAGGGACAGCAGGAGCACATGGGCGTATTATAGAAATCCTAGAAACTTTGATGCTTTTCCAGAAAGGGAGCCTTCATGTGAACCCGCCTCAAGGCGGGGGGGGGGGGGGAAGAAATCTGGAGGGTGGGAAGGAAGGACGCGGTTCAGGACTGCGCATGGCTCCGGGACCCAGGCAGCGGTAGCAATCTCAGCCAGACTTTCTTGGACATGATCAGGCAACCAATATAATATCCAGAAATACTTTTATTGACATTGACTAGAATTGAACAAACCACACATCAAGACAATCAGCAAAAGACACTGCACTAAATGCATTGGAAGGGGAAGCCGCGTCGCACGGCTGTGATGAATGGATCACCTCCGTCCTGCAGGGCTCCTCGCCCGGAACTGTGGGGCGGCGGCGGCGGCGGCCCTGGGCAGGATGCCACTGGGCGGGGCTGAACCGCTGGGGCTGGCCTTGCTCTCCCTCGGCTGCAGTCCCAGTGCCGCTTCTTGGCTTCCGTCCCTTCCCGCTCCGAGAGTGCGGACAGATGCAGGCAGGGAAGCCGCATGGGGCAAGCCGCATGGCGGAGCTCTGCTGCCCAAGGTGCCCCCACGTCCCCAGCCAGGGCTTTGCCCAAGCAGCAGCAGAGACCCCAAATGAGGGAAGGCAGGGGGAGCGTTTCCTGGCTCTGCGGCAGCGCAAGGGCCGGGAAGCGGCTTCTGGAGAAGATCATCCGCGGCAGCAGCCCAGTCGGACTGGGGCAGGCCCCGCCCTGGGCCCAGTGGCTGCCAGACGTGCTGCGGCTGTCACCAGAAGCCCCACTGCACGCCCCACCTCCAGAAGCCGGAACTGGCTCACTGGGAGAACCAGGTGTGACAGATCCAGAGGTGCGGCTGGGGTTTATTTTATATACCGGTATTCATTTATTTATTACATTTATATCCCGCCTTTTTCCTGCAAGGAACCCAAGGCAGCTTACATACCGGTAATCTTCCTCCTCCTCTCCCTGTGAGGTAGGTTAGGCTGAGAGTCAGTGACTGGCCCAAAGTCACCCAGTGAGCTTCATGGCCGAGCGGGGACTAGAACCCGGATCTCCAGAGTCCCAGCCCAGCACTCTCGCCACTGGGCCATGCCGGCCCTCAGTGTGGCTGGGCCAGTGTGGCCGAAGTCCAGGGCCCCGCAGCCCTCCCGCCCGTGGCCATCCAAAAGCGGCAGGTGAGGAGGAGTGCAGCAGGGGCACGCTCCGTCTTAGTCCTGCCGTCATGTTGCTGCTAGGGTTTAAGTGAGTTTACAATGCAAAACTGCAGACCCTCCAAGTATTTTTTAAAATCAGGATAGCAAACAGCTTGTTATTGTTGTTCTAATATATCAGGAATGTAGAAGAAATTGTAAAGCTTGGAGTGGCAGATGGAGGTGGGGGGGAAGAGAAACGAAACTTGTGTGCTTTACAACTGAAAATGCACATGACCATCTAAAGCTGCCCCCCCCGCAGAGTGTTACGTGGGGGGGGGGTGTCTAAAATTTCCAAGCTCCCTCACTGGCCAGATCCCCTTGCCGGTCAAGGTCCAGATCCACTCAGACCAGGGATGGGGACTCGGACTCCAGGACTCGACTCGTGAGTCGGACTGAGTCCCCCCTCTGACTCGAGTTAGACTCGAGTCCCAATATTTTTAATAGGACTCGAGACTCAACTCGGGACTCGAGACCAAGGACTCTTCAACATCCCTGGGCTGTGCCAGAAGGAGTGGAGAGGAGCGCGATCCCCAGCGAAGAGCGCATGGAAGCGAGGCGCGCCGCTGCTCGGCCACTATGGACGGCTACCAGGAATGCAGCCCCAACGGTGTGTCGAGATTTATTTTGATTGATGTGTTGCGTACTTGGGAGAGGCAGAGGAAGGACCTGAGATTACTCTGTGCAGGCTGCTCTGAGTGTGTTTCTGGTTGCAGCAAGTTCATCACCAGTGGAGCGGGTGTTCAGTGAAGGTGGAATTGTGATGAAACCTCACCGTTCCAGAATGGGGGCCAAACATTTAGAAAAAATCGTGTTCCTCAAATGCAACATGGATAAGTTTTAGGAAGTACAGCAAGTTTATTTTTTAAAATCATTTTCCTAAAATGCAACCTTTCAGACATTTTGGGTTTGGCGGCCTCTGCCTGCCTGTTTGGGGTTTCCAGCCTCCTCTGCCTGCCTGGTCTCTTCTTGACCAGTTCAACAGTTGAATTGTCCAAGACAAAGGCCTCTGCCTGCCTGCTTTGGGGTTCCCTGCCTCCTCTGCCTGTCTGGTTATTTTGGGTTTGTCTGCCTGGTCTGTTCTTGCCAAAATCAGTTGCAGAGTTTTGAAATAAAAAGGCACACTTGTGCCTAGAATTTATTTAAGCCACACATCTGAAGTAGCCTTATTTTGTTGGGGAAACCCCCCATTGATTTTGGGAGTCAGTTTTGGGAGTGACTCGGGACTCATGAGTTACCATTTTGGACCAAGGACTCAGACTCGAGACTCGGTTCCAAAGACTCGTGACTCGACTTGTGACTCGAGACCAAGGACTCTTCAACATCCCTGGCTAAGACCGACGCGACCCTGATCGGGCTTCCGGCACTGCTGGTGGCCCCACACCTGGCATGGCTCACCCAAGCCCCGAGAGCCTCCTTTGGGGCCAGGTGGCATGAAATGAAGCAGGGAGGTGCCTCCAGGGGGAGGGAGGGGGTGCCACCAGCCAGCTCTACTGGCTCTTATTCTTTATGGGATTTTCTGCAATAAGAGAAAAGATGGAAGAAGCGGATGGGGAGACCCCCGTAAAGGTCTGAGAATGAGGCAGAAGCTATGGCACCATAAAAGCTTTGCCTGGAAGCAACCCAGGTCACAGGATCAGGCCGTGAAGCCCCAGGATCAGCACGAGGGGTGCCCCTTCCGGCTCGGGGCTGGTTGCCCCAGCCGCCAGTGCAAGAGTTTGTCGTTAGGTACTTCTGTGCTTCCGGCTGCTCCTTTGGCCTCTTTCTAAACGGGATGCTAAACAATTTAAATACTCTGCTACTGGCTGCTGTGCTCATGGGACTTGAACCCCGCGGAGCAAGAGGATGGGTAGAAGAGGGCGCCACCCCCGTCCCTTTGCCACTGGTGCCGGGCTCTCCGCTGCGCCCACCCTGAGGACCCTTCCTTCCTGAGGTTGTCTCTGGAAGCCCCTCCCTCAACAAGGGGCTCTGGAAACCGCAAATGGAGCTTCCTCCCCAGCAAGGTGGCTTCGGGTCACTGGTCCCGAGGGCCCTTGTGGACGCTCTGCCTGCGGGCCTTTGCGGCTCATCTGTAGTCTGGGCAGCCTCCCAGCAATTGACTGCCGAGGGGCTCTGCCGGAAAAGTGGGGCAATTCCCCGAGCTGGAAAGGCCACCATGATCTCGGGCTCACGAGGGACAGTTCAAGGAGCGTCCTTTGCAGGGCTGGCCTGAGTCAAAGGCAATGGCGGGGGACACTCTGCCTGCGGGCGATGAGGGCCGGACAGAGTGGCTGTGCTCCTCTTGCCTAGCATGCGCTTGCACGTGGATCGTGGGTCGGTGCTGGGCTCTGCCTCTGAGGTCAATGGTCACCAGGAACCCAGCTCCCCCACCCACCCACCTGGAGGGAGGGAGGGAGGGATGGACACACACCCACCCTGCACGCCCCAGCCAGCCAGGGTGCCAGGGTTGCCTGTCACGAGCCAGTTTCGGCTTCCCCGGGGTGCCCCCTTCAGAGGCGGAGGGATCTCCCCTTAGTGCACTGGGGTGGGGTGGGGGGTCAAAGCAGCAGGTCTCCCCTGCCCCAAGGCAGCTCCCTCCCATTCATTCCTCGTGTGTGAGCTGAATGCTGCTTTGCATCCTGATCATCCTGTGAACTGATTGTCTGGATGAGCCCAGAATCTCTCTTCCTGGGTCTTACACCTTTCCCCACCCCACTCTACTATGTGCCAGTTCTTCATCTCCCTCCCCCCCCCTCTCTTGGCCCTCCCTGTCAGCATGTTAGAGGAATAAGATCACCTCAGCGATTCTCCCGGCCCTCCCTGGGCAGCTTCCCTCCTCTCCCCCGTGGCGTGGGTGCTTGCCCGGGCCAGGCCCCCGCACCGCTGCCTGCTTGCAGACCAAGGAGCTCTCTGTGCCCAGAAGTGCCCGGGGCGGGAGGCACCCTTGCTCTGGGGCTACCCCTGCTTCTGCTGCTCAGGCCCCCGAACGAGGGTGGTCGTCACGGTGATTTCACTGAAGGTCACCTTTCCAGCGTTGTGGGCTTCTCGTTCCTGAGAATACAGGAGGTCGTGCATGGAAGCCCTCTGGGCCTGGGACAGCCCAAACATCATGTAGGACACTTCAGGGTGCAGCAGACCAAGGGCGTGTGGGATGCTGGGGGTGCTCCTCCGCGTGTGCGCTTCGGTGATGAGGCTGGTGAGGCTGGTGACCACCGCCTGGCCGCTCAGAGCTCCCGTGATGTACCTCGCCAGCAGCTCCTGCCGTTTGGTTTCAGGAACGTACGTGGAGAAGAGCAGATCCCACATGGAGACACGCCGGCCTTGGAATTCGCCAAGAGGAAACTCAAAGGTTAGAATCTCTGTGGCTCGGTCCCAGGGCTTGTCCTTGGGAAAGCAGATGCTCCCTGCTCCTTTCGGTGTTCCTGCACCGACGTGCCAGCGTTCTTTGGCCTTTTCTTCCGCTACTTTGGTTACAACAGCAGTGACCACTGTTTCCATTTGGTCAGCTGTGAGAATCCCAATTCTGTACAGTTTCAAGACCTCCTTCCTTTTCTTCACCGGGAAGTACTTGGAGTGGAGCAGATCCCACACAGAGACCCTCCGTCCGCGGAGCCTCTCGACAGGAACCTCAACCATCCTGGACTTCAAGACCTCGTCCTTTTTGTCCTGTTCATCGTCATCGTCGTCGTCGTCGTGGTCATCAGCTCCCTCCTCCTCCTCCTCCTCCTCCTCCTCTTCCTCAAATGATGTTCTGAGAGGGCCAGGCCTGTCTTGGGCTGTGGGAGGGCTGCTAGTTCTCGGTTGCTGGTTGCTCCAGCGAGCAGAAAAGGTCATGCAGCGAGGCCAGGACGGTGAGCATGGAGGCGAGCTCCTGGACACTGTACTTGCCACTCCGGTACTGCCTCAGGAGCTCTTCCCGTTTGTCTCTGGTGAGGTACTGAGAGAAGAGGAGATCCCACACAGACAGCTGCTGGCCCCGGAGCTCTCCAGCAGGTAACGTGACGAGTTTGGCCTTTAGCAGCTCGTCTGGATGCTGGCTGGGCGAGGGATCTCTAGCCTTGTGCTCCTTTGAGCCTGACGCCTCTTGGCTCCGACTTTTCACTCTTACCAGGAACTTCTTTTTCCCGGCTTCTGCTTTTTCCAAGGTGCGACTAACAGCGGCCATCATCTGCCCAGGGCTGAGCATCCCCGTTCTGTACAGCTCCATCAGCTCCTGTCTTTTATCCTGAGGGAAATATTTAGAATAGAGGAGGTCCAGCACTGGGACATTTTGTCCTTTAAACTCTCCAAATGCCACAGGGATGCAGATCACCTGTAAGGATTGTCTCACTTGTGCCTCCTGGGGGTCAAATCTGCCCCCTTCCTCCTGACTCACACTTGCCCCATGACCCAACTCTCTGGCCGCCGCCTCCTCCTCCTCTTCCAGCTCCTCCATTTTGGCTACAATGGCAGTGACCACGGTCTCCATTTGGTCAATGGTGAGTATGCCAGCCCTGTACAGTTTCAGCAGCTCCTTCTTTTTGTCCTTTGGGATGTACTTGGAGTGGAGCACATCCCAGACTGAGACCTTCCGTCCACGCAACTCGCCAGTGGATACCTTGATCATCTTGGACTTCAGTGTCTTCTCCATTCGTTCCCACTCTGATGTGCACTTGTTTCTCTCCATCTCTGGCCAAGTCATTTCTTGGGTGGGCCTTTGCTTGCTTGTAGTCTCTGCCTCAGTGACGATGCTGGTGAGGATCTGGGTGATGTCTTTGACGGTGATGGTGCCAGCTTTGTACTGCCTTAAGAGTTCCTGCCTCTTATGCCGAGGGACATATCTGGAGAAGAGGAGGTCCCACACGGAGATTTCTTGGCCCGGCTGGAAAAGTCCCGTGTGGATTTTGGTCGTGGCGGACTTCAGACACTTCCGCATGTTCTCGTCCAGGTGGATGGACCCCTTATCCATCACCTGAAACATCAGCAAGCCAGTGTCAGGATCAAGGAGGCACCTGGAAAGGAGCTGCAGGTAGGTGAGGTTCTCACGGGCATTGGGGTCGAAGCACCGTTTGCTGTGGTTGGCTGGGTCTGAGATCAGGTGGAAGATCTCTGCATCCAAGTAGCCCCACTTGTAGGCCACTTCCACAGGGAGGCGGTGGCTGTGCACGGGGTGGATGAGGCCCCCCGTAGCGACCTGGGCCTCCAGCAGGCGGATGCCGTGGTCTTTGATAATGAGGCCTTTCTTCATGGCCTGGAAGAGGGAGATTTTGTTCCCTGAGAAGGGATCGGTGTAGCCTGTCACGGCCTTCTCCGCAATGAGGAGCGTGTTGAAATGCTCCCGGTCCACCAGGCCGGCATTCTTGGCATCCCTCACGGACAGCATCCGGTTCTTGGCAGAGTCCACAATGTAGCCGGAGGCTGCCTGGTGCTCCAGCAAAGCAAAGCCCGTTCCGTGGGTCAGGAGACCCCGGTGCATTGCCTGCCGGATGCTCAGCTTCTCCCTGCCGGGCTCTTTGAGGATGCCCGCGATGACGCAGTCCTCTCTCAGGTCTGCTGCAGTAGGAAAGGGCCAGTGTGGTTCTTCACGGACTTGCACTATTGGGACTCCCTCCGTGCCCACCGTGGCACATTGTTTGTCCTGTGGCATGGCTCCTGTGCAAATGGATCCAGGTGTGGCCTCTGGGGGGATGGATCACGCTGGGACTCTGGAGGAGGAAGACAGAGGCAGAAAAGGTGTTGTGAGGCAATCATGCAAGCATCTGGGGCAAAAGCATGGCTGTCCTGCCAAGAATGGCATGCAGCAGCCAACGCAAGGCAACAGTGATTTCCGAGGTCCCCGCTAGCACAGGACGGATTTCCATCCATTATTGGACCTTGCAAAATCTCCTGGAAGTGCCGTGAATACAGTGTGGCAGTGTGTGTGCTCCTCGCAGGCATGTGTTAATTACGCCCTGGGCAGAGACTGCCGCTCCCTTGGGTGGGAGCACCACAGGGAGGGCTTCCACTCCTCCTAGTATTACCACCCAAAGGGCCTTGTCTAGCTTTCTGTCCCACCATGGAAATTTTGGTGGAAAACACGGAAGGGTTGCAAATGGAAGATGGCAGCATCTGGACTCCCTGTAAAATTCTGTGAATAAGGCGGGGGGGGGGGCTGCACCGTAAAAGCCTCACCTGGAAGCCCCTCAGAGCAAATGCAGCCATTTCCGGGGGCCAAAGTGAGAATGCAAAGCCTGCACCCCTCCTGTATCATACCGTGCCCCCCCCCCACAAATGGCTGCCATTTGGAGACTCTATGGAGCGACTGCGCTAGTCTGGTGCTCTGTGCTGCACCCGGCAGCCAAGCGATGCTTCTAGCAGCAGCGGCAGCAGCAGAGGATGGACTTGCAGAACCAGCCGGGCTGCACTGAGGTTTCCCAGGCAAAGCCATGGGGGGGGGGGCTGAGGGGGGGATGGAAGCAGCCCATGTGCTCTCCCGAGCCGAGAACTTGGGGCTTGCGCTGGCCTTTCCCTGGCAGGGGGCATGTCCTGATTGGGCTGTGTGCCGCTCCCCCTTCCTTCCTCCTCACGCTGCATGACTGAACAGACCCAACTGTAAAACACAAGACAAGATTTCAACGAATGCTACAAAGACAACCCCAATTATCTCTGAGCCTGGACGGGGCCTCCCCGGACAACTTCCTCCACTTAGGCAAAGAACATCCAGCTCAGAAGCCCGTGATGCTGACTGAGCCACTTGCCCTGGGCAGGAGGACAGGCTGTTTGAGGCACGGTGCTCAGCTAGACTAGACGGGCTTGCCTGTCTCGCCAGGTGAGACACGTGACCCCAGGTTTGCCCCCAGCTGGCTGGAAACCTGTTTGCGCTCCGGCTGGTGTGTGTGCGCGTATGCGTGTGTGTGCACGCGCGTCTACGTGCCTGCCCAACTCCTGCCAGAGGCGGCCTGTCGACTCACACACAGGGATGATTGTTCTAATTGCCATCTTGTGGGTATGACTTATTCCATTTGGCTAATATTGTGCTCAAATTGGAAACGGGGCTATTTGTTTGGTGAGGTAATGCTCCAAACAGAGCTAATTGGGGCTTGGTGGCGTGGCGGCCTTCTGAGAAACAAGCCACCTGGAACCAGGGCAAAATGAAATGGGCTGACCCTCCCACGGGACGGAATGAGGCCACTCCAAACAATGAAAGAAGCCAAACAAGCACAGATCGAGTGCTATGCAGAGCGGGGCGGACCCACACATACAGCAACACGCCTGCTGTCCCCAGGTGAATGCACCTGGAGCAGCCTCGGCGCCCTCCTCACAAACATGAATTCGGATCCCACACTTCGCCCTGAAGCAGGAGCGGAAGGAGCACAGCACCCCAACACTCTCCAGCCACTGTGGGAGTGTGAATGTGGAAAGGCAGTCAAGGGGTGGCACAGGAGGTTCTGGGGGCCACATTACGATGCTGGATGAGATGGCCCCGCCTGGTCTGGTCCTGCCCCGGGCTCCCCCAACATCCTCATAGGATAATAAAGGAGGAACGTGGAGGAAGTGGCACACCGAGGAGAAATGAACACACCTCGTAGGGCTACTCTGAGTAAATGTTGCTGAGAGCCACGTGGAGGCTGCAGCGTCTCAGGCCTAAGGTAAACATGGTTCTTCTCAAGGTGCATGCCAGAGCCCGGCCAGCTGGAGTCTCCCCTGATGAGCAAATGCTGAGCCAAGACGGCTCAGGATGGATCCCGCTTCCTCCGCAAAATTCTCAACATCTTACACTTTGGGAGGGGCCGTGACTCAGTGGCGGAGCGCCCGCTGTGCGTGCAGAAGGTCCCAGGTTCGGTCCTGGGCAGCACCTCCAGGCAGGGCTGGGAAAACTCTGCCTGGAACCCAGACGGTCCTGCTGTCAAGGCCCAGAGCCCAAGGCTGCTCCCTGCGCTCCTGTGTTCCTACATACACACACACACAGTTCCTTGTCCCTCCCATGGACTTTTCCAGTGCCCTCTCCCCAAGTCACAAAGGGGGCTCTGCCTGGCCTTCGGCTTCTGTCTGATCAGGCAGGGGGCTGGGAGCTTGTTATGGGCGAATCATAGAAAAGTAGAGTTGGAAGGGGCCTACAAGGCCATCGAGTCCAACCCCCTGCTCAATGCAGGAATCCAAGTCAAAGCATCTCCGACAGATGGCTGTCCAACTGCACCTTGAATGCCTCCAGAGTGGGAGAGCCCACCACCTCCCTAGGCAGTTGGTTCCATTGTTTTATTGCTCTGACAGTCAGGAAATTTTTCCTGATGTTCAGGTGGAATCTGGGTTCCTGTAACTTGAGCCCATTATTCTGTGTCTTTCTGACAACCCTTTAAGTACTGGAAGAGTGCGATCATATCTCCCCTCAGTCTCCTCTTCTGAAGGCTAAACATGCCCAGTTCTTTTAGTCTCTCCTCATAGGGCCTTGTTTCCAGTCCCTTTATCATCCTTGTTGCCCTCCTCTGAACCCTCTCCAGTTTGTCTACGTCCTTCTCAAAGTGTGGTGCCCAGCACTGGACGCAGTACCCAAGATGAGGCCTAACCAGTGCCGAGTAGAGGGGAACTAGTTCTCCAATTATGTTTTGGGGAAAGAGGACAAGGAATGAGGCGCAGGAGCCGGATGCGGCTGGAGGGCCGTGTGGCAGCCACATTCCATGCTAGCCTAATTGCCGCCCCAGGCCTGCAGGCAGAGTCCTCCTGCCCAGCAGGACTGGCTGAGGAGGAAATGACACATGCACGGGGAGCGCGGCCGGCAGCTCAGGAGCCCAAATTGCTTTGTGCCTCGTGGGGCAAACGTGCCTCACAGCCAGCCGCCCTTTCTGCCTCTTTGGGGCTCAGCAGGGCTGGCACGGGCTGGCGTGGTGGGGGAAGATGGCACGTGTGCTGGCGGGTTGCCCGGCCCCCCGGCCCGTGGGGCTTAGCCGTGGTGGGGCCGAGGGCCTTGGCGGCGGTATAACACCCCTCTACCGTCACTGCCGCGGGGTGAGTCCTCTCGAGAGGGAGGGAGGGAAGGTGCCAGGCCAGCTCCTAGCTCTGACCCGTGGCCTGACTGTTCCGGCGGCTCACCCTGTCCTGTGCTATGCCAGGCAAAGTGTCCGCAGTGCCGGCAACGTCAAGAGGCTTGCTGGCCCTCCACGGGCCCACGAGGGCCTCACTGGCTGGGAGAGGCCATGCTTGCGTGCCCCTCCCCCGCACCTTCTCCGCCCCCAGCAGGGGCATCCAGGCAGGGCCGGTGCTACCATTAGGCCAACTAGGCAGCTGCCTAGGGCGCAGGGCTAAAGGGGGTGCCAGAAATAGGGAGGGAGGGCTCAAGTGGGAAGGGGGGGCACTAAATATCTGATCTTGCCTAGGGCACCAAACTGCCTTGCACCGGCCCTGCATCCAGGATCCACTCGGCTTCCCCCTCAGTGTCTCCCTGCGGTGTCCATGGGGGGGGCTGGGGCTTCCCCACCACCTGGGCCAAGCACTGAGGCAGTCCCAGGAGGGCCCCCACCACATCTCTTAGCCCTGATGGTGGTGTTGCAGTGCAATGAGAGCCTGTGCGTGTGTGCGTGTGCCCGTGTGTGTGCGTGTGTCTGGCTCTCCCCCCCCCCCCCAGGGTCTGCCCTTCCAGCCCTGCTTCCGCGGGGAGGGGGTGTCAGGCAAAAGCAGCACACTTGGGCCAAGCGTTCCTTCAGGAGGCCACCAGACAGCCTCTGCCTGCCCAGGTCTGGCCCTTGTGGGAGGGCCATTGCCCAGTCGCCACTCGCCACAAGGGGCTTTTCTGGCCCCGGCCCCGTTCAGAGTGGGAATTACAGATGCTCCCAGACTCTGGCCCCTTTCTGGCGGTATTCATGGAGAATCGAGCACAGGCCCGTGTGTGATCTGATCTCCCAGCAACCCACCCACCCCCCAGAAGTCCTGGGGACTTCTGAAAACATCTGAACAGGACTTCTGCCAGAGCCAAGCCTTTCCTCGTTCTGCCCCCCCCCCCCCAACAACTGGCTACTCTCAGCAAAACAGCCTTGAAGGCAGGGCGTAAAAGTCGTCAAACCCAGCAAGCAAACCAGCGGGCACATCCCCCTCCTCCGGGGCGAGTGGCCAAGCGCTGCTGTCGCCACCATCAGGCTCCGGAGTCCACAGAGTCACCGCTGCAGCGAGCATGAACCAGGCTGCAGCAGCCCTCCTCCCCAGGGTCAGGCGGGGGTCTCTGCTGCCCCCAAAGGGGGGGGGTGCCGCCGTTCCTCTGCAGGGGTCAGAGGCCGGGGCCCAAGGGGCAGGCACCACGGAGCCAGGCCGTCTCCAGCCGAGCCCTAAACAGCACTCACCGGCTTGGCCTGTGCCCAGCCGCAACCCCCCCCCCCAGCGCCGCCTGCGGAAGAGGCCTTTCTCCAGCAGCGCTTGCCTCCCCCCCCCCGCCCCGCCCTCCCCTACCTGCAGGCTCCGGGTGAAGCAGCGCTACGGGATCTCTGGAGCTCTGCCTTCTCCGGCTGCTGCTTCTGACTGCCCAGCTGGGATGCTGCTGCTGCTGCTGCTGCTGGGATTTAATTTAAGCCTCTGTCTCACCCCGCCCTGGGATGACACACGAGCCCAGCCCTGGCAGGGCCCTCCGCATCCCCACAGCAGTCTCCCTCCCCCCCACCCTCCAACACCCCCAGGGCCACTTCAGAGGACACAGCCCCGCCCGCCCTGCCTCACGGTCGGAATGCATCCTCCGGCCTTTGCGAGGGGGCCCGAAGCGCAGCCGAATATCGATGCATTGATCAAAATATGTTTCCCCCTCGGCCATTTTGGCCCACTGGGGGCGGGGGCTTGCCAATGCAAATTAAATTGCAAAATGCAACCCAGGTCAAGGTATGAGAGCCAGTGCAAACAGATGCCTTTGTGTGGTGACCTGCACAGCGGCCCTGGTTCTGGGAGAGGACTGGCAAGGCCACGCCCCCAGGCTCACCTCCCTCCCTCCCAGCATCGCCTACCTCAGAGGACTGTTGTGAACAGGGCCGGTGCTACCATTAGGCCAACTGGGCAGCCGCCGAGAGCGCAGGGCTGAAGGGGCGCCAGAGACGCCTTGGGGAAAAAATACAGTGCTCTCAAGTGGGAGGGGGGGCGCTAAGTATCTGTTCTTGCCTAGGGCACCAAACTGCCTTGCACCGGTCCTGGTTGTGAAGATAAAGGGGGAGGGGTGGGTGGAATTGGCCACGCCAGGACGCTCGCTCGTCATAGAATCATAGAATCATAGAAAAGTAGAGTTGGAAGGGGCCTACAAGGCCATCGGGTCCAACCCCCTGCTCAATGCAGGAATCTAGGTCAAAGCATCTCTGACAGATGTCTGTCCAGCTGCACCTTGAATGCCTCCAGAGTGGGAGAGCCCACGACCTCCCTAGGTAGTTGATTCCATTGTCTTATTGCTCTGACAGTCAGGAAATTTTTCCTGATGTTTAGGTGGAATCTAGGTTCCTGTAACTTGAGCCCATTATTCCGTGTCCTGCAAACTGGGATGAACGAGAAGAGATCTTTGCCCTCCTCTGTGTCACCGCATTCTAACTAATACATAAGGCCATTTAAAAACTAATAAGGCAGACATAAGTTCCATTGAAATGAACACGCCAGCACACCTCTGGCCGGATAAACTGAGTCAGACCATTGGGCCATCCAGCCCACTACCACTGACACTGAGTGGCAATGGTCCTCCGGGTTCCCAGGCAGGAGCCCCCCCAACGAAATGCTGGGAACCTATCCTGGGACCCCCGGCATACAAGCCAGTGTTTAACCATAGAGCCACAACCAACTGCTTGGGGGCACACACCCCATCTTTCTTCCTGCCATCATGTCCCTTTGGGAGGCAACCAATTCCTAAATAATAAAAATGAGAAAGCTTACAGAAAATTATGGGCACCAGCACATCAGCCCACTCTGCTCAGTATTCCCAGCTGGCAATGGCTCTCCATAATTGTAGGCAGAATTGTTTCCAAAACCCTCCTAGAGATGCTGAGGATTGAACAAGAGCACGCCGGCAAAGCAGGTGCTCTACCTACTGAGCAATGGCAATTAACTAGAAACCAGATAATTTTTGAATTCATTTGTTTCAGTACTGAAGCAATCAAAATGTTTCATATACTTTATCACACACTGAGCCTGCGAGGTAGACCAGCATGCAAACCCCCTCTTCGAAGGAAGGTATTATATAGTATTCTCCTGGTATCCCGCCTGCTTTCTTGCAAGGAACATGAGGCGGTGCACACAATTCCCCTTATATATCATCCTCACAACATCCCTGCAAGGCAGGCTAGGCCGAGAGTCAAGGACTGGCTTGTATCCATACCTAAAGTAAACAAAGCGCTTTCCCTACATTAACACACAACAACCCTGTCAGGTTGACCAGGGTGCAAACTCTGTATGTCAGAATGAAGGCCTAATGTAGGAACTGCATCTACCTACTGAGCAATGGCAGTCAACTAGAATCCAGATAATCCTTTAATTCACTTGCTTCGGTACTCAAGAAATCAAAGTGTTTCACATAGTTTATCGCACACTGACCCTGTGAGGTAGACCAGCATACAAACCCCTATTACAAAAGGAAGGCATTATGTAGTATTGTACTGGTATCCCGCCTGCCTTCCTGCAAGGAACCCGAGGTGGCTTACACAATTCCCCTTACATGTCATCCTCACAACAACCCTGTAGGGTAGGCTGAGAGTCAGGGACAGGCTTGTATCAGTACTTTGAATAAGCAAAGCGCTTCACCTACATTATCACACAACAACCCTGTTAGGCTAATGGCAAGGGACCTGAGGCAGCTCACACGTAGTCCTCCCTAACTGTTATCCACACAACAACCCTGTACGGTATAAAACAAAGGGGGGGGCGGGGCAGTAAACCAACCCTTAGGTGTAGAACAAGGCAAAAGCCCCTGCAAGCGAAGCAAATCTACCACTAGAACCAGTAAGGGTCTGGAATATAACTTTAACAATTAAGAAAGGGGCAAGGCCTTAAGAAAAATCTTCTTTTAATATTTAAATTACCTGCTCCAGTGCAAGAGAAGGAGGCCTCACCAACCCAACAGGGAAGGCACCTAGGGTTTTTGTTGTTGTTGTTGTTGTTGTTGTTGTGAGATGCCCTATTTCACAACAGAGGCCAAATAACAGGAGGCCTGGGCAAATCAGGCCCAGATACAGCAGAAATGCCACTCAGAGAAGGCGGGGCGGCAAGGCCCGAGCAGGACACAAGGCCCCAGTAATAACACCAGGCCGCACCCGCCAGGAGGAAACCCAGCCTGGCTGGACACGGGCCTGATCCCTGACAGGAGGCCTGGCCAACTAGGCCCAAGCACAGTAAAAAGGCCGTGCCTGCTAAGGCAGGCCATGAGGCCCACACAACATAAATGGGGCGGGGGGGGCATGCAATCAACAGGCAGAACCAACGGAAGCGTATTGGAAAAAAGCCTGGTGGATGGTAAGCTTCAATCCTTCAGAGAGAGAGAGAGAGAGAGAGAAGGAAGGGGGGTGAATGGCCACAGCCAAACACAGGTCCCGGCACACAAGGGCACCCATGAGACTGCCCGAGGATCTGTCTTCTGGGGTGGGAAGTAACCCACCCCAGGAGACTCAACGGGCCTCGGGCGGGAGCTGGCCTCGCCCGCAACGCACAAGGAGCAGCTAGAAGCCGCGTCTCCCCCGCCTGCCGGTAATGGTGCCAGAAGGGCTGCTGCAAGGTAAGCACCCTTTACACAGGCCTGTAGAGGCCGAGGGATCCCCGATGGCAAGAAGGGAGCCCAGGCACAGCAGCCGGGCCGCAGGGCCACAGCTAATGGCCTGTTGCAGGGGAAAGACAGGGCCTGTAGAGCCTGAATAATCCCCCAGGGGAAGCGGCAGGAAAAGGTGCCCAGCACGCCCCCTTGTCATCAAACCAGTCACTCGTCCTTGGGCGCTTCTGAATGTGTAGCTGCTAGCTCATCCCGAGTTCCTTGGAGGAAGGGTGGGGAATAAATGCAATAAACAGGAAACAGGTGGGGTTTCTTTTAATTTTAAAAATCTCTAAAGCGCTTCATCATCTGCAAAGGATTCCAGGGCAGTGTATATATAAAGGCAAACAAACAGAATATAACCACATTAAAATTACAACAGTAAGAGGCATAAAAAACTATCTAACCAGCAAACAAACAGCAGTCAATCCACCTACAACGCAGGCAAACTGAGACTAAAATGTAAAGAAAGGCCAGCAAGCAGCCGGAGGGACCCAGAAGCTCCACTTGCTTCAGCCCCCTATCTGACACTCAGTCGCAGGGAAGGCAGCGGTCATCCTCTTGTGGGAGGCAGCTCTGGAAGCTTCCGGGGAAGAAGTCGAACCGCCACGACGCAACAACAAATGGTGGACGCCTCTCTTCCCCACCAGTTTCGGAGACACACGAGACGTCGCATTCCCACCACCCCCTCGAAAACAATTGGCTAACTCCAGAGATGACACTTTTGTGGCCACACCTCAGACGGGCAACGACAGCGCCAGTTTAGCACACACTAGCCACGTACTGCGACAGTGAACCACAATAACTGGAAAAGCTGTGATAAAAGTACCTACTGCAGGAAATTCCGGAAGAAACGAAGAACGATTACACAGGACTAGCACAACCGGCACTGAAAAATGAGTGCATCGTGTACCCCACAAGTCACAGCAGCGATACAGTACTGCAATAAACCTTAGGTGTGGATCCGGCCCGGGTCTACCCCTCTGTTGTTTCTCAGTGGATGGACCTGGTATCTGAATATTGGCTGCATTCACACATCACTTTAAGCCAGTGTTTCTCAACCTTGGGTCCCCAGATGTTTTTGGCCTACAACTCCCAGCATGCCCCAGCCAGCATAGCTGGCTGGGGCATGCTGGGGTTGTAGGCCAAAAACATCTGGGGACCCAAGGTTGAGAAACACTGCTTTCAGCCCACAGAGACTCTGAAGCCTCTGTGGGCTTAAAGTTGCCCCAGGCCCCAGCAGAGTCCGACTAAGGGTTGGCCTTGGCCATAGCAGGGGTCCAGAGGCGCCACCTCTCTCCTCTTCCCCCCTCAGTCCCCCCCCAGGGGACACCGCAGGGGCACTGAAGGGAGAGGCGTGGGGGTGGCAACTGGGGGAAAGTGCCCAAGTGGCACTTCCTCCCCCCCAGAGGGCCCCCCATTTGCTCCCATCCCCCCAGGGCCCCACTCACCACCACCGCCCGCTGTTGCCTCCACCACCATCGGGGTGCGCCGGCCAGCCGCCCCCTCCCTAAGCAGGAAGAGGGTGTGCAGCAGACTCCGCCGCCACCGTGCCGGCATCAGCATTGGCATGCGTGAATGGGGTTCTGGCGCATGCACGCCGACACTCCATCACACCCGCCGATGCCGATGCCGACACCGACGCAGCACCTCCCCCCCCCGATCCCCTTCCCCCGCTGCGCTGTTTTCTACACCCTACTATGGCAAGCCAAGACTTAGTAGGGTGGTTAAGGAGGCTCTCCTTAAGCACCCTGACAAACCCTTCCTGGGTTTGCACAACACGGTAAAACTAAGTAGGTTTACTCAGTCAGGCGGTACACCTACTGAGGTTTGCCGTGTCATGCGAAGCCAGTCAATGGGCAGGTTCGCACATCACTTTAAACCCACAGAGGTTCTGGAATCTCTCTGGGTTGAAAGTGGCCCCGAGCCTCGACTGTGCCCGGGCACCGCGGGGGTCCGGAGGTGCAGCCTCTCCCCTCGTCTTCCCTCAGTCCTCCCGTCCGGTATCCCAGGGGACACCGCGCAGGGGCAGCGGGAGGGGGTGGCCAGGGCCGGTGCTACCATTAGGCCAACTGGGCAGCCACCTAGGGCGCAGGGCTAAAGGGGGCGCCAGAAACGCCTTGGGGGGAAAAATACAGCGCTCTCAAGTGGGAAGGGGGGGCGCTAAATATCCGATCTTGCCTAGGGCACCAAACGGCCTTGCACCGGTCCTGGGGGTGGCAGCTGGCAAGAAGCGCCCAAGCGGCACTTTTGCCAGCTGGCATGTGCCCTTCCTTGGGGGGCCGCTTCTCCGCTAAGTTGCTGCCCTGCCGAGCAACGGCAACGAGCCCCATGGTGCTGTGCTTCCTCGAGAGGAAAGACAGCGCCACGGGGCTCGTCCCCGGGTCTTTCTTGGTGTGGCTGCCGCAGCGGCCACCCTGGGAAAGGTCCCTGCCCACCCAGCCTGCCCCCCTCTCCTGCCACCTTATTCTCCGGTGCTGGCGCTGCAGTGGAGGTGGTGCGGCTGCGGCTGCCCCACACCTCTTTCTCACCTGGCCCCGAGTAGGGTTGGGTGAGGAAGGGGTGCCCGGCGGCGGCAGCAGGCTCTGCCCGCCGGGCATTCCCTCCCCAGACAGGGGGAGGTGGCTACACGGCAGACCCCCGCCTCGCCCCCCTCCTGCCACGCACTTTCAGCCAGCAATGGGGGCGGTCACAGTGCCGAGGCCGACCGATCGGCTACGCATACGGCCAGTCAGCCTGAGCCAATCACCAGACCTCGCTCATGCCGGCGACGTTGGGGGTAGAGCTTAAGGTGGCTGGCGGCGCACTCAGCCAATCGGCCTGAGTCCCTCCACTGCTGACTGCCACCACTGAGCCTCACCACCCGCACCCCCGCCACTGCGGGAGCCTTGCCACCGCCTCTGGAGAGTAAGGTAAGTCGGGGGGGCAGCCAGGCGGGGGACAGGGACCTTTCTCAGGGGGGCCGTTGCTCTGCTGGTCAGCGGCCACACCAAGAGAGGCCCAGGGAGAAGCCCCGCGGTGGCGGGGGGGGCTGCGCTTCCTCTCGGGGGGGCTCGTTGCTGTTGCTCGGCGGGGCCACAGCTCAGCTGAGGGAGGGCAAAGGCCAGCTGGCAAAAGAGCCGCGTGGGCACTTCTTGCCAGCTGCCACCCCCTCCCGCTGCCCTCGGTGCTCCCGCGCGGCGTCCCCTGGGATACCGGACGAGGGTGGGGGTGGGGCCTCCGGACCCCCGCTGTGCCTGGGCACAGCCGAGGGCAACTCCAGGCGCACAGAGGTTTCCGTCTTCCCGTCCATAGCCGGAGCCCTCCATTCTTTCCCTGGCGCCCTTCACCCCTGGAATGGCTCAGCTTGATGAATTGCGGAGATGTTCCCCGTCCCAGGACACTCTGTCAATGGCACTTAAGGTGCCCGTTTTTGAACAAAGGCATTTCAAAGACAGATATCAACACAAAATTGCTGAAGTACAATTCATCAAGAGATCCAACTCTATTTCCTATGGTTTGAATGAGGACAAAGGGTTTTAAAAAAAAAAAAGTTGCCCCAGGCCCCGGCTGTGCCCGACTAATGGCCGGACACAGTGGGGGTCCAGAGGCACCGCCTCTCCCCTCTTCCCCCTCAGGGGACGCCATGCAGGAGCACCGAGGGGAGAGGGGTGGGCTGCCCAAGTGGCCCTTTTTGGCAGCTGCCAGACTCGCAGGGCGCTCCAACCTCGGGTCCCCAGATGTTGCTGGCCTACAGCTCCCAGCCTACCCAGCCAGCGTGACTAATGGCAAGGGATTCTGGGAGCTGTAGTCCAGCAGCATCTGGGGACCCGAGGTTGGAGTGCCCCGTGCCAGATGCTCATTGCCCTTGCTCAGCGGGGCCGCTGGGCAGCGGCGCCCGGGAGAAAGGGGGATGAGGGCGGGGCGATGAGGAGCCACGGAGCAAACCCCCCGCCGCTTCCACACGTCTCTTCTTCCCCGAGCGTCAGGACTTGGGAGGAGGGGGCGTGTGGTGGTGGTGGCGGGGTCTGCCATGTGCCCCCTTCCCGCTTGGGAAGAGGGCACATGGCAGACCCCGCCACCACCGCCACACGCCTCCTCGCCGAGCCCCAAGTGGGCCGCGTCAGGCGGCAGACCCCAGCGGCTTCCCCACGCGCTCCTGACGATGCAGGACATTGGCAGGAGTGCGCAGGGACGCTCGGGCACTTGGCCGGCTGTCATCAGGCAGCGCCCCTTGGCCAGAGCGGCAGCCCTTGTTTGCCACTCTTGCCTAGGTAGGGACTCTGTGGCTTTTCAGCTTGTGAGAGGGCTAGTCTAGTGTGCTGTCCGGGTTCAGAAACACGCTAAGCCTACTAGGGTTTACTTAACCGTACTGCAAGCCATGGCTTAGTAGGGTGGTTAAGGAGACTCTCCTTAACCACCCTAACTAGCCCTTCATGGGTTCAGACAACATGCTAATCCTCAGTCGGCTTATCCCTAAAGTGGCTTAGCATGCCGTGGAAGCCCCGTCAGGGCCTCAGCTCCAAGACCTGCACTAGGAGAGGAAGTGGGGGGAGCCCCATCCACGTCTCGGGGGGGGGGGGAGCTCAAACACAAGCCACAGCCCCACCTCCTGCAATATGGGTATAATAATGATGAACTTTATTTGCATCTGTAGGGTTCGGACAGCATGACAATCCATCGTGGGTCAAACAAACCCTACAAGAAACTGTTGCTTCTTACTGTGGTTGCCAACCATGGTAAGAACCAACAGGTGCTAACCACGACTGGGTTCACACCACACAACAAGCAACCATTGTCCATTATTTTTGGTGGCTTGTCATCTCATGTGAACCCAGTCACTATGTCCACTCACACCTGCACTAAAATCCTGGATTTCTGAGTTGTTTTTTATGGGGCAGCAACCATTTCTCCACTAGGGAAGACAAAAAAGAAGGGGGGGAAGAGACTTAAAATTGAACCACGAAGTTTCTTCTCTAGGCATCTGGAACACCTGCCTGCCCCCCCCAAGCATGCGCACTCCCGGCAATGCCATCCGGGGCTGGACCAGGGCCATTTCAGAGGGCAGGGGGGCGGGGGGTCTAACTCTCCTGCAACTAGCAGGCCACGGGGAGGATGCTGGGCGAGCCGGGAGCTGCACTTGGGGCAGCTTCAGGTTTGAGCCCCCCCCCCGCCCGACCCCTCACATGCACTCCCAGCAACACAGAGTGGGCCCTCTGGGGCATTGTGGGGGATTTTGAATGGGGGACTCCCCCCCCCCGACCCAGCACTGCCTCCAGGGACTCCTGCGGCTGGAGGAGCCAGCAGGAGGGAGGGCAGACGCACCCGTCCAGCCAAGGTGGGCGTCGTGCCCCTGCCCATGGACAAAGCGTTATATCAGTTAGTATGTGAGGGCAGGGAGGGGTGTGGAATGTTGAGATGCCTGCTGACTGGCTGAGAGAGTGATGGGGGGGGGTGAAGCCTGTGACCTACACAGTGGGCGGTGCTGTTCAGGAGGGAAGTCGCAGAGGGCTGTCTGAAGAGGGGGGGGGAGAAAGAGGGGGGGAGGTTTTTTGAGCGCTGTGGAAGTGATCTGAGTGGAGTTGGGAGCTGCAGTCTTGTCTGAGGGGGGGGAGGGAGAGAGAGGGAGTTTTCAACATTTGGAATCCAATATTATTATTATTATTATTATTATTATTATTATTATTATTATTATTATTATTATTTCTTATATTTATACCCTGCCTTTTTTCCTGCAAGGAACCCAAGGCGGTTTACATAATCCTCCTATCCATTTCCCTACCCTTAATTGTAAATAAACAAACTTGTTTTCCTTTTAGAAACATAAAAGGAGTGGTCTGAGTTGGTTACCCTGGAGGGGGTTGCTGGCAGCGGAGGAGATTAAGAGA
The DNA here is from genome assembly GCA_021292165.1 of Shinisaurus crocodilurus. Classification (NCBI taxonomy): domain Eukaryota; kingdom Metazoa; phylum Chordata; class Lepidosauria; order Squamata; family Shinisauridae; genus Shinisaurus; species Shinisaurus crocodilurus. The sequence goes on along the minus strand of CM037880.1, from coordinate 225,505,981 downwards.
GTGTGGGTTTGGGGGGTCTGACAGGTGGACACAGTGTGGAGGTGGGATTTGGCCCCATGAAGCTTCGGGTTCGAATCACAGGTGGTGGTGAGCGGTGAGGGGCTCCGCAGTGGGCATCGGCCTCTGTGGGCCCTGCTGTGGTGGTGGGAGCCCCCCCCGGCCGGCCGGCCCCTAGCAGCTGCGCCACGATGATGCCGACTCCCTTGAGGTGTCCAGTGCACAGTCTTCTCCAGGTTTGAGGGATCAGTTTCAGTTTTTGGAGCCCGAGGACAAGGCAGCTGTATCGGTGTGACCCACCACATGTTCTCTTGACCCTTGCCCTCCGTGGCTTCTTCAAGCTAGCCACAGGGGACTGACCGGATGGATTGGGGTGGGTGGGTGAGCACATCACTGTGTGGCGTTGTGGTACCTGCTGCCTTAAAGGAGGCAGTAGTGCAACCGATCCTGAAAAACCCTCCTGGGACCCAGAGTTTTGGGGTAAGGTGCTCAGGCAGTGGTGGCGTCGCAGCTGCAGGCGCTCATGAATGAAACTCTATTAGCTGGCCTGGTTTCGGGACTCAATTGGCCTTGGTAGCCCCCGGTGGATGACCTTCTTCGGGAGAGGGACGGGGCAGTGAGGCCCTGCTAATTCTTCTCCATCTCTCCTCGGCTTTTGATACCATTGACCGTGGTATCCTCCTGCACTGCCTCAGTAAGGTGGGAGTTGGGGGCGCTGTGCTAGGCTGGGCCCTTACTTACAGGGTCGGTTCCAGATAGTAACACCGGGTGGCTGTGCCTTGACCCCTTGGCAGTTGAACGTGGCATGCCATCGGGCACAATTTTGTCCTCAGTGTTACCGTACTTAATGTCTACATGAAGCCTTTGGGGAGCAGCCATCAGGAGATGTGGGGCAAGGTGCCACCAGTGTGCTGGAGATACCCAGCCCCATTTCTCCATAACATCTGAATTGGGAGAGGCTGTGCATGTTCTGAACCGGTGCCTGGATGCAGTCATGGGTTGGATGATGGCTAAGAAACTGAATCCTGGTAAGACAGAGGCGGTATGGGTGGGCAGTTCCCAAGTCCAGGAACTGGGGTGTTTGCCTGTTCTGGGTGGGGTTGCACTACTTCTGAAGGAGCAGAAAAGTAGTTTGAAGTTGCTTCTGGATCCAGCCTTGTCACTGGAGGCCCAGGTGACCTCAGTGGCCCCGAGTGCCCATGACCGACTTCGGCTGGTTTGCCAACTATGCCCACCCCTGGATAGGGATGGCCTAGGCACGGTCATTCATGCATTGGTAGCCTCACAATTAGACTACTGTAATGTGCTCTATGTAGGGCTGCCCTTAAACCTGGTTCAGAAGCTGCAGCTAGTGCAGAATGCAGCGGCTAGGATGCTCAGTGGAACACCCAGGTGCACACGTATTACACCTGTGTTAAAAGAACTGCGCTGGCTGCCTCTTAGCTACTGAGCCATGTTCAAGGTTTTGCTGTTGGCATTCAAAGCCTTAAATGACTTGGGGCCAGGATACCTAGCTGACTGACTTCCCCTATATACGCCGAATCAGCCACTGAGATGTTCTGAGGAGGGCTTATTGGTCGTTCCACAACCAACAGTGTGTTGTCAGGTAACGACACGTACGTAAGTGGGCCTTCTCGGTAGTGGCACCCACCCTCTGCAGCACTCTCCCACGAGTGGTTTGACAGGTGGAAACTGGCGAGTGTCAAGCACCTCTTGAAAGCACATTTGTTCGCTCAGGCTTTCCCTGACTTGTTCTCGATCATGACACTTCTCTGTTTTACTACTTTTGTTGTAATGTTTTTAAGGTATTTATTATTTTATGCTGTTTTTATATTGACTCTTGTATTGTATTGTGCATGTTTTTTTTTGTGAGCCGGGGTTGTCAAGCAGTAGAGAAGCAGCTTAAATAAATGACCAAATCTGTCAACAGGTTCCCAAGCCAAGAAGAGGGAAGGCAAAGAGGTGGGGTGGGAGATGGGCCTCGGTCCCTTGGAGGGCGTGCGAGCGAGCGGGTCCGAGGGGCTGCCGCCGCCAAGCGACTCCAGATCATGTTTTTCCTTGCCCTTGCCTGCCCTCTGCTGGATAACGATGGGAGGCCAAAACTCAAATCTTCTAGCCAAGTAGGCTTATTGTTGCTTTTGTTTTGGGCAAGGCAGGGGACTTCCCGGCAAGGAAACCTCATTCACTGAATTTTACCGGTGGGGGTGGGTGGGTTCCAGCTGCCACTGCCTTCTATTTGTAACCATCCCATATCTCCCCCCCCCCCACGCGCTTCTTCCATCTTTTTTCTTACTGAAGAAAATCCATTAAGGAGAACATGATGGAAGAAGTGCGTGAGGCGGCCCCTGCGAGGATTACCCCTGCGAGGAGGTCTGCAGGCAGCAGCCCGGGGACCAGGGAAACCCCGCTCCTCTTGCTTGTACCAGGAAAAGCCTGGCATCATCGCCAGCTTCATGGCCGGCCAGAGGGGACGATGCCGGGCAAGATGGACTGGCGGTCTCAGTTGGTCCGAGGCAGCGTCACGCCCACCAGTTCTGTGCCCCAGGCGGGACCTCCGCCACGACGCCGTCCTTCTCAGATACACCCCCCTCACACACACACACACACACACACTTTTCCTCCAAGGAGCTCAAGGGGACACGGGGCCCTGGTCTCCTCCCCCACTCATTTCCTCCTTACACCCACCCTCTGAGCTGGCCCAGGTCACCCACTGAGCTTCGTGGCTGGATGGAGATCTGAACCCCGGCCTCCCCCTCTGGCAGCGTGGCAGCGCTCACCACCACGCACGCTGGCTCCCACGGACATGGCAAGGACTCTGCCGTTTACTGCATCCTGCTGTGTATTGTTAGTTCTTTGATTTTGTGGAGTACACAAAATGTGTATGGGGGTACACTACACACACATACCTCAGGTGTGAACCGGCTGGGGTGGGGTTTGCATAGTTAGCGTGTAGAGAAAAGAGTTTTTAGGGTTCCTGCATGCATGCATGCAGGAACAAACACACACACACACACACACACACACACACACACACACACACACACGCCTCCTCATGAGTAAACCAGGTGGGGGCTGGGAAGAAGCAAAGGGTGCATGGAACATGAGATGGGGCCTGGCGTCTAGAGGTCTGGAGGAGCCAGGCTGAGGGCATTCATATGCATAGTTCAAGCCATGACTCACGAGTTCCCTTCCCCCTGCCTGGCCAGTTTCCCTCCCTCTGCATGGCCAGGTGAAGTTCAAATTGATTGGCTGAAGCAAGAAGGTTACAGAAAAGGGGAGGGGGAAGAGCTATTTCCCCACGGGTAGCCTTTGTTCTTGGTCAGTCCTTTTGGTAGCGTGCCCGGCATGGCAGCGCGCCAGCGAGGGGCCCGAGCCTTTAGGGGGGGTCCCCCTCAGGAACCGACCCCAGGCAGCCCCTGGTAAAATTAGCTGGTTGGAGGGCTCTAGAAAGGCAGGACTGTGCTGGATCTAACCCTTGAAGCGAACACCCTCGGGTAACAGGTGTGTGTCTGAGAGATTTTACGGAATCAGGTCTTTATTGTTTTATAGCTTTACTGTGTACCAAAGTGTCTCTCTATATTGTGTGCTTCTCTTATTTCCCTAATCTTGTTGTAAATTGCTACCAGAAATAAACCTTGTCTTGGTTTCACCCCAAATGGGTTTTGTAGTACTCTGTGAGTTCAGTATCTAAATCCAGGTTACAGAAATGGAAGGCGAGTCCCTAAACAGAGATCCAAGTAGGATTGCAGACAGCTGAGGCTGGCAGTCTGGTATCTTGAGATCTCAGGGGGTCTTGGTTCCTTTGCCAGTAGGCAAGGGTGGGGTGATGGCGGGTCAGCCAGCCCCCCCTTCCAGGCCACATGGTGGCAAGTGCTGGGTCTCCTTTGAGTAGGAAAGGGTGGGAGGTCTGGCGGGCCAGCCAGCCCCCCTCTTCCTCCACAGATTTTTTTTAAAAATGTTGTATTTTGTTGTTGTTATGTTTCCTTTATGGTACTTTGCCTTGGAAAATTGGTTTGAAAAGTGGGGCATAGGGAACTTCAACCAGTCAGTACCGCCCGGGGCACCCCTCCTGGCGGCTGCTCAGGGGTGAGGGCGGCGGGAAGCAGAGCACACAGGGCAGAGCCTTGCTCCTCCAGCGTCAGTCAGTGCGCGGCCTTCAGCCCTGCTGGCCGGCCGGCTGCTGCCTCCTCTGCGTCACTGCGCAGGCCAGGCCAGGCTGAGCAGGCCAGGCTGAGCAGACCAGCCTCGGGAGGCATCGGCATGCGTGAGCCTGTGGCATGGCTGCGGGGGGGGGGCATGCTGGGCCAGCCCCTTCCCAGAGCGCAATTGGGGTGCTTCCCTTTCACCTTCTGGGGACAGCATTTGGGGCACCGCCTTGGCCAGCGGCCCCCAAGCGCCATCCAGTTGGGGAAGGGAAACTGGCAGGGGGGGCGTCACCCTCTGGCATCCGGGGGCAGCAGCCAGAGCCCCAGAGCCTTGGCAGGGTCTGCTGCCAAGGCCTGCCTTGCACCCCCCCCCCACTTTTTTGTTCTGTCCTGGCACTCAAACCAGTGCCAGGCAGCTGGATCAGTCAGGTCTGCCAGGGGGCAGTGACAGAGGAGGGGGGCCGCCAGAGGGCCCCCCTCGCCCCCTCAAATCCAGAGCGGCTGGTAACGCACCCACAGCCGGGATTCACACGCCGCCGTCCTCATGGCTCTTAAGCACGAGGGGGATCCCATGCCTTCCGAGGGGCCGCGCGTGCTCGTGGTTCGGCTCCCCCAGTGACTGACCGACCGCCAGGCACGGTCTCCGCCTCTCCCGTGAGTCTGAGAACGTTCTAGCCGAGCTGCCTCAGCCCCCCCCCCACAGCCATGGGGGGCTGCAGGGGCCGGTCCACCTCCCAGTCTGGGCCTGCATCAGGCAGGGCGTGGGACATGGCTACTTTCAGCCTCGCAGAGCTATTGGTGAGACAGAAATGAAATACCGGTAATAATTAAATCCGGTGGGTCACAAGACGTTTCCGGCGGACGGCATTAGAGCCAGTGGAGCGGTGCCCCCCCCATGTGTGGAGTGCCCCTGAGCACAGGCAGAGCGCCTGCACACCACCAAGTTACCACAGCGCCCCCCCCAACTCAGACGCACAAAGCAGCCCCATTGCCTGACACTGGGGCCCCCCGACCCACACGGCTCGTGTCTTCCTCTCAGGTCCGCCCTGCCACTCTGAATGGGGCGGGTGCCCCCGCTGCGTCTCCTCTCCTCGTCCTCTGTTCTGGGACAGCAGTTCAGTCGCCCTCCTGGGCAGCTTCTGCCTGTGGCCGGCCACCCTGGAGTGTGAAGACCCCCCTGTCTGGTGCATGCCTGGGGGTAGCCGGCTGGCTTCGGGGCCTCCTGGCGTGGCCAGTCAGGCTACCACACAGCCTGGGGAGGCGAGGAGGGAGAAAGGCCGTTTGGGGTGCGCACCGTGACGCCTGCTGCCTCTGGCCCCACCACGGTCAGGGCACTGTGGCTTCCGCCGGCAGGTGTGCAACCCCCAGGAGGACGAGAGGGAAACCCCTTGGGAGCTGCAGTCCCAGGGCGCACGGGCCGGTATCTGCAGAGCGGCCATGAGAGGAGGAGGAGGAGGAGGAGGAGGAGGAGGAGGAGGAGGAGGAGGAGGAGGAGACGGGGCCGCCTTCAGTGGCTACACTTCAGTGCTGGCATTTGCCGCACCTCTGGATTCCCATTGTTCTGCGGCTTCCCTGGCAGATGCCACTGCATATCCCAAAGGATGGCTTCCTGCCCAAATGGGGTGGGGGGGGGGTGGGAGGCCAGCAAGCGTGTTGGGCCCCGGTAGGCCCTGGTCACGATCCCCTTGCAGCAGCTGGGCCTTCCCGCTCCAGACTTGCGAGTGGCAACGGGGGCTGGAGGGCAGGGGGGCACTGGGGCCTTCCGCAGATGTCAGGGGGCAGCCCTTCCTTCCCAGGATTCCTGGGTCTGGGCAGGGAACTGCTCTTATCGGACAGGACGTGTGCGTGCGTGCGTGCGTGCGTGCCCCTCCTCATCCTTGCTATGAGTGGAGTCACCGGCTTCATGGAGATAGGGTGCTTCAGTGGCTCCGGTCCTTTCTGGAGGGACGGACCCAGGTGCTGGGGGTCCTTTCCACCTCACAGCCACTGGCCTGTCGGGTGCCTCGAGCTTCCATCTTGTCCCCCATGCTTTCCTTCTCCGTCTACAAGTCCCCCAGAGGCTGTGGGAATCCTCAGCAGGTATCTGGAGGCAGTTTTGGAATAGATATGGGTAAACAAGCTGATGCATAATCCAGACAAGATGAAAGCACTGTGGGTTGGGAAGTTGGCAAGCCTGGATGGAGGCATGCCTCCTGTTTTCAGTGAGGCTGTGCTCCCCCCAAAAGGCCAAGTATGCAGCTATCCATGGGGGTGCAGCTATCAGTGGCCAGGAGCGCCTCTTGCCAGCTTTCGCTGGTTTGCCACCTACAGCCCTATCTGGAGGGGACAGACCTTACTCCAGATATGCATGCCCTAGTTACAGCAGACTAGACTACTGTGATGCGCTCAACGTGGGACTGCCTTGTTGGATCTAGGTGGTCGGTGCATTTAACATCTATTCTGTAACAGTTATATTGGCTACCTATTTGTTTCCAGTCCCAATGTAAGATGCAGGTGTTGATATTTAAACCCTAGGAGACCAGAATATTTGAAGGACTGCCTGCCCCCATGCAAACTTGCCCAGACCTTAAAATTAGCCTCAGTCAGCACCCCTATTTGCAGACCCGCCATCAGAATTGGCGGACTCTAGGAACAGGGCCTTTTCAGTGGTGGCTGTGGCGTAACCCCACAATTCAGTTCCCTGGTGTGTGCCTGCATTAGTATGTTTAGTGTGTCTAGAATGTTGAACTGAGTGGGTGTGGTTTGAGATGTCTTGGAAAGGGTGGGGGAAGGAGTATATAAGGAGGGTTTGAGTGATGTCAGAGTTAGTCGGGTTATTAGAGTGTGTTGGGTTAGGGTTAGAGAGTTTGGGAGTTAGGTTAGGTGGGTTATTTGTATCTTGTCAGGAGTTTTGAGAGGAATCAGTGCTTGTATGAGGAGTGAGAGTATTTGGAGTTAAAGGGACTTACGGTAGGTTAATTATAAAGTGTTTGGTGTAGGCAGGTTTAATTTATTTCCTGGAACTAAGATTTTGATAATTAAAATAAACTTATTTTTATTTTGTTTGCTACCCAAATCCTACATGTCAGCTTGGCATTATTAACCTGCTTTACTTTTAAATCTACACACACACCTTTGTACCCACAGCATCATAAATTTAAGCTAGATCCTTAATAACCAGCATTAATCTTTTCCCTCATTAGTAGGGGAAAGGTTTCATTTGACCCTCCCCTCAGGTTTTCAAGTGTTGATGCTTGGCCTGAGAAGGGTTTATGTGCCTGGTCCTAAAGTGAAAAGGGCCGTGTCGTCGCAGTGGCCCCATGTCTGTGGAACTCCCTCCCAAGGGATGCATGCAAAGGTCCATTTTTATTAGATCTTAAAAGCTTTTTTTAATTTAATCTTGTGAAGGAAAGAGCCTTTGGGGGTTCCTACATGCACATGCACACACACACACACACACACACACACTCATGTGTGAACTGGCTAAAGGCTGCGAGGAGGCGATGGCACCTGGAAGTCCTGAAAGCCAGAGACCCGGCTTTCAAATGCAAATGTAGTTCAGGCCCAGTAAGTCATGAGTCATGAGTCCCCCTCCCCCTGTCTGGCCAGGTGAAGTGCATCCTGATTGGCTAAAAGGCAGCAGAGCTACAGAGAGAAGGGGGGGAAGGTATATTTCCCAACGTGTGGGTTTTGGTCTTTGTCTTTGGTCATTGCGTGGCTGCCGGCTGTTGGAGCAATGGCGGCAAGCCAAGGAGAGGCCCAAGCCTTCGGGTGGCCTCAGGATCCGACCCCAGGTAGCTCCTGGTGAAATTAGCTGAATGAGGGCTTTGGAAAGGCAAGCCTTGTGGAGGGCTACCCATCTCGGACCTTCGGGTAGGTGTGTAGCCTTCCCGGGCAGCAAGGCTGTGCTGGATCCAACCCTGGAAGAGAACTGACCCCCAGGTAACAGAGTTGTGTGCCTGGGAGATATAAAGAATCAGGTTTTGTTATTTTTGCAGCTCTATTTCTGTGTACCAAAGTGTCTCTCTCTAATTTTGTGTGCTTCTCTCATTTTTGCAGACAGCTGAGGCTGGCAATCTGGTACCTTGAGATCTCTGGGGGTCTTGGGTCCTTTGGGTAGGAAAGGGTGGGGGTGTGGCGGGTCAGCCAGCCCCCCCTTCCTCCACAAATCTGCTTTTTGTTAATTATGCTATGAGCTGGACTATATATTGTTTTAACGCCGGCTACTTCTAGTTTTTAACTGGATTGCTTCTGTGTATATTTTAAGCTTTGTTTTATATCATGCTGAAACTGAACCCCGACAAGACCGAGGTACTTCTGGTGGGGGACAAGGGGAGGTATGGGGATGTTGACCTGGTGCTGAATGGGGTACATCTACCCCTGAAGGACCAGGTCCGCAGCTTGGGGGTCATTCTAGACTCCCAGCTGTCCATGGAAGCTCAGGTGGCAGCTGTGAGCCGGGCGGCGCTGTATCAACTCCATCTGATACGGCAGCTGCGCCCCTACCCTCCTAATCACCTGCTCCCATCAGTGGTTCATGCCTTGGTCTCCTCTCGCCTAGACTACTGTAATGCGCTCTATGTGGGGTTACCCTTGAAGACGGTTCGAAAGCTTCAGCTGGTACAGAACGCGGCGGCTCGCCTGATTAAGGGCAGCCGCCGGCGTGATCACATCACGCCAGTGCTTAATGAGTTGCACTGGCTACCAGTTGCTTGCCGAGCCGAATTCAAGGTGTTGATTTTGACCTTTAAAACCCTACATGGCTCCGGCCCAGTTTATCTCAAGGAGCGCCTCTGGCAACATCAAGTAGGCCGCTCAACAAGGTCTGCCACAGACGGCCTTCTCCTTATCCCATCAGCCAGAGCAGCCAGGCTGGTGGGGACTAGGAAGAGGGCCTTCTCTGTGGCGGCCCCCACATTATGGAACTCCCTCCCTAGTGACCTTCGCCATGCCCCCTCCGTGATAAGCTTCCGCCGTGCATTAAAAACATGGCTGTTCAGGTGGGAATATGGGGTGGGTTAGGTTTTTAAAAGAATTTTTTATATTGTTTTAATTATTATATTTTATTGTATTGTATTGTTTTATTGTATTTTAATTGTACATCGCCCAGGGTGGCCGGGTGACCTGCCAGATGGGCAATTAATAAATATAAGAAATAAGTAAAATATTTTAAGTGGTTTATGTAACCCCCTACCACCCCTGGGAGGGCTTTTGGCCAGAAAGGCAGTATGCAAATATTGAAATTATATAAATTAATAATTAAATAAATACTCTTTATCAGTCTTTAGAAGATGTAGAGATGAATGGATCTGCCTGGATCCAGACCAAATTTCAATGCAACCAGAGCATCCTTTAGAGGTTTAAAATTTATCTTTTATTTTCAGCAGAAACAGTCAAGCTAAGTTGCTCCATAACAAGGTGGGTTCTTCCAAGGGGGCTGTAGTCATTTACAGATGTCTAACAAGTTCAGGCAGGGTTTGCGGCTAAGTGACCCATCATAGAATGGAAGGCCCCAGAGGGGGCCATAGAAGGCAAAGCTGAATATCAGCCCATCGCCTGCATTTCTAGGGTGTGTGGTGCAATCCCTTGTTTGGAATAAACAACGCTCAATGAAAATGAAAGCAAGGTTTCCTCTGCTCCTGGCGGGGTCCCACGGGCTGCAGTCCAAGGGCAACAGCGAGAGGCGCTTGCGGACAGATAGACGGGGGTAGAAATCAAGTATCCCTACCAGAGAGGCAGGTAGTGAGTGTCTTCCTGGCCCAAGTCACTTGCCAGTGGCAAGTGGGATTAGGAGACCAGCTTAGTGCCCTCTTGAGCCAGGAGCGGCACCTTCTGATGAAGAGGGCCAGAATCCACTCTGGTCCTTGGCATTACACAGTTCATGCAATCTTCTAGCTGGGCACTGCAGCCATCGAGGGGGGGGGGCAATACTCTTCTGTATTATAATATGCATGGATTGCTTGGAGTGACAGATGCTGATTTCTTTCTCCCTGTGCTTTTCAGTGCACATAAGTGTTCCCCAAGTGAAACCCAGTGTGGCATTTCCTAGGAAGCAACAGAAACATTCCCCAAGTTTGAGAGTGTGGTATATGAGCAGCACATCTTTCAGACCTTCACAGAGGAAGTTGTGACTGACAATCCAGGGGTGAAATCCAGATGCCTGAAACGGGGGTGCGCCAGACCCAAGCTGCAGTATCAGCGAATGGAGAGAAAATAAGAACTTTAGGACTGCTCTCAGAAGAGATAGCAGATAACCAGTTTCCTATGGAAAGCAAGCCCAGCTCAGAGTATGTTCTTGATGTACGTGCACAGAGTTATGTTGAGTAGTGATTGGACGCTGGAGAAAGACGCAGCCCCTCGTGCTGACCTTGGGGTCAGGGGGGCTGAATGAGCTCCCAGGCGCCAGTCGCTCAGCTGGTTACGGGTGGGCACCTTGATCCTTCCAGAACACTCTCCCTTTTTTGCAGGACCTTTTTTTCTTTGTATTGAACTTCCCACATTTGCTTTCAACCTCTTCAATCATGCTGGTGATCATGGTTATCATCTCTTGGATGGGTAATGTCCCCGCTCTATACAATTCCAGGAGTTCTTGCCTTTTATCCTGAGGGACATATTTAGAAAACAGAAGATCCAGCACACACACTTTCTGTCCCTTGTACTCTCCCGCAGTCACAGGGACCATAGTGGTCCTCAACGATTTCTTCAGCTGCAGCTGCTGTGCATGCAAATCTTCACATTTCTTGTCTAGGCCTTCAGCCGCTGTACTGCCACCCTCTGTGCTTGCTGACTGATCTCTGTTATCCACTTCTGCTTCTGTGATGATGTTGGTGAGAATGCCTATCAGTTCCTTAACAGAGACTTCTTTCACTTTGAATTTATTTAGAAGATCCTGCTTCTTGTCTTCTGAGATGTATTTGGAGAAGAGAAGATCCCAGCAAGAAACCATCTGACCCTGGAACTCACCAACTGGTACCACAAATCTCTCCGTTCGTAACGTGTCTTCCAAAGAGACGGAGTGAGGGAAGCAAACACTCTGACTTTCTCCTGATGATCTTCTCCCCTGTCTTGGACTTGTAACACAACACAGTTCATTGGCTTTCTCCTCCTCCGTTTTGTTGACGATGGTGGTGACTACAGTTTCCATTTGGTCAACCGTGAGTATGCCAGATCTGTATAGTTGCAGGAGCTCCTTCCTCTTCTCCTTGGGGATGTACTTGGAGTGAAGCACCTCCCACACGGAAACCTTTCGTCCGTGGAATTCACCAGCGGTTACTTCAACCATCCGGGACTTCAGAGTCATCTCCTTTTCCAGAGCATCTGCATCCTCTTCTTTCTCAGATGCAGCGTTATCACAGCTGGGCATGTCAGGAGCTGTGGGATGTTTACTCTCTCTGGTTGTGACCTCCGCAGGGAGGGCAGCGAGGATTTTTCTGAGCTCCTCAAGAGTCAGTTTGCCATTTTTGTATTTGCTCAAAAGCTCATCCCGTTTGTACTCTGAGATATTCTGAGAGAAGAGGAGATCCCAGAGAGAGACTTCCTCACCATGGAACTCGCCGACATGCAGGACCACGGTGTGATTCCTCAGGGAGTCTTCCCAGTGGCCTGTGTGTGCGTGCTCATGGGATTCTTCCTTTGTTTTCTCCTCCTCTGTCTTGTTGATGATGGTGGCGACTACAGTTTCCATTTGGTCAACTGTGAGTATGCCAGATCTGTATAGTTGCAGGAGCTCCTTCCTTTCTCCTCGGGGATATGATGGGAATGAAGTAGATCCCATACTGAAAACTGCTGCTCATGGAACTTATCAACAGATATGTTGATCAGTCTAGATTTCAAGGCATTCTGTGTTTCAACTTGGTATTCTGTTTGAGAAGCCTTGAATGTTCCCGGTGACAAAAGGTTTTCATTGGGAATTTCCCAAGTTTTGCATGATGTGTCACTTGGGTTTTCAGTTTCTGTAATAAGAGTAGTAATGCTTCTAATACTTTCTTTAACACTTACAGTTGGTGCTCCATGACTATGCAGAATCTCCTCTTTCCTGATATTAGAGACACACCTGGAAAAGAAAGGATCCCAGACAGAGGACTTACGACCATGGACTTCTTGGATAGTTACATCAATATGCTCCCGGTGTAAAATATGCTGCAGAAGGTCATAGTGTGATGACTCAGGAGTCTCACATACTCTTGGCACTACTGGGATATGGCTCACATTTGCAGTGTTTTCCTTCCAATCCTCTGTTCTGTGTGCAGTCGAAGTGATTACAGTCTCCATTTGGTCAATGGTGAGAATGCCAGATTTGTATAGTTGCAAGAGCTCCTTCCTTTTCTCCTCAGGAATGTACTTGGAGTGAAGGAACTCCCACATGGAAATCTTCTGTCCACAGAACTCGCCAGTGCTTACTTCAATCATCCGGGACTTCAGAGCCTCCTCCTTTTCATGCCATTCTGGAGTGCAAACAGCGACATCATTCTCAGATGATACTACATCAGTATGCATACCATCTGTGATTTCACTAATTAAAGTAGAAAGGATAGCCGTAAGTTCCTCAGGAGTGAGCGGGCAATCTCTATATATGCACAGAAGTTCTTCTCTTTTGCTATCGGATATGTATCGAGAGAAGAGGATATCCCAGAGGGAGACTTCCTGACCTTGGAACTCACCGACATGCAGGACCACGGTGTGATTCCTCAGGGAGTCTTCCCAGTGGCCTGTGTGTGCGTGCCCAGGGGATTCTTCCTTTGTTTTCTCCTCCTCCGTCTTGTTGACAATGGTGGTGACTACAGTTTCCATTTGGTCAACCGTGAGTATGCCAGATCTGTATAGTTGCAGGAGCTCCTTCCTCTTCTCCTCGGGGATGTACCTGGAGTGAAGCACCTCCCACACGGAAACCTTCCGTCCACGGAACTCGCCAGCGCTTACTTCCACCATCCGGGACTTCAGAGCCTTCTCCTTTTCACCCAGCTCCAAAGCATCGGCACCCCCTTCTTTCTCAGATACGTCGTCGTCGTCAGGGCCGGGCCTGTCAGGGGCCGTGGGATGTTCGCCCTCTCTGGTTGCAGCCTCCGCAAGGAAGGTGGTGAGGATTTGCGTGAGCTCCACAAGGGTCACTCTGCCCTTTCTGTAGTTGTTCAGAAGCTCTTCCCGTTTGCACTCTGAGATGTACTGGGAGAAGAGGAGGTCCCACACGGAGAGTTGCTGATCTTGAAACTCCGCCAGAGGTACCTGCATGGGTTGAGACCGCAAGGCGCTTTCCCAGTCTCCAGAATCTGGGGAGGAGACCACAGGAGATTTCGCACTGGTTGCCATCTCTTGGTCGCGACCTCTCACGTTAATGTCAAATTTCCTACTCGTGGCTTCTTTTTTCGTGACGAGGGTGGTGAGGATACTGATCAGCCGGTCCATAGGTAGCAACCCTCTTCTGTACAAGCCCAGTAACTCCGTCCTCTTCTCCTCGGAGATGTAGTCAGAGAAGAGCAGGTCCCACACAGCCATCGTCCGACCGTGGTGCTCTCCAGCAGGCATGTTGACGGTGGTGGACTTCAAGGTCTTCTGCCAGTTCTCGTCGAGGTTTGGATGGGCAGTGTCATCTTCCGGCGACGTAGCTTTTGGTGTGCTGGGAGCTTGTTTGTGCCCGGTTTGCCTGGTGCTCCTTTCTTCCATCTCGGCGATGATGGTGAGGAGGATTTGGGTGATGTCCTCAAGGGTTACGGCACCGGCCTTGTACTGCTTTAGTAGCTCCTGCCTCTTATGCGGAAGGACGTATCTGGAGAAGAGGAGGTCCCACACGGAGACTTCTTGTCCCTGGAAAAGCCCCACGCCAACCCTGGTCTTGGCAGACTGCAAGGACTTCCTTGTGTTCTCGTTGAGATGGAAGGAAAAAGAGCCCTTGTCCATCACTTGAAGCATCAGGAGGCCGGTGTCAGGATCGGGGAGACACCTGTGCCGAAGCTGCATGTACGTGAGGTTTTCGTGCGTGTTGGGATCAAAGAAGCCCTTGGTGTCATCTGTGGGATCTGAGAGGATCTGGTTCATTTCCTTGTCAAAGTAGCCCCGCTGGTACGCGACTTCCACGGGCAGGCGATGGCTGTGCACAGGGTCAATGATGCCGCCGGTGGCAATCTGAGCCTCCAGCAGGCGGATGCCGTGGTCCTTGACGATGAGGCCTTTCTTCATGGCCTGGAAAAGGGAGATGCTGCTGCCCGTGTAGGGGTCCGTGTAGCCGGTCACGGCTCTCTCTGCAGAGAGAAGCTTCTCCTGCAGCTCGGCACCCACCAGCTCGGCACCCACGGCTTCGTCGACAGAGAGCTTCCTGTTCTCCAGCGGGTCCGTGATGAACCCGGTGGCGGCCTGTGCCTCCAGCAGCACCAGGGCAGTGCCTGGCCTCAGAATGCCCTTCCACATGGCCTGGTAGATGGTCATCTTCTCCGTCGTCAGCGGGTCCGACCTGGAAGGCACCAGCACTCCGGCAATGCAGCTGGTGCCTTCCAGGTATCGCTTCACCGACTCCATTTCTTTGACGTCCCCCACAGTCTTGGTGCCGCGCGTCAGCTCGGAGAGCGTGTCCCGGTCGATGATCTGGGAGCTGAACAGTTCTGAGGCTGTCACTTGCCTCCGGAGCCCAGAGAATTTCAGCTGCTTGCTCTTCTCCTCCATCTCCTGAATGAGGACGGTGATTATTTGCACAAGCTGCTCTGGGGTCACAGATCCTGCTCGGTAGCTCCCCAGGAGCTCCTGCCGTTTGTCTGCGGTCACATATTTCGAGAAGAGAAGCTCCCACACCGAGCGCCTGGAGCCTTGGAGCTCGCCCACCGGCACGTCTATCGTCACCAGCCGTAAGGCGCTTTCCAGCTCGTCATCCTGTGTGGAGGGAGGAGCTCCATCTGCCTGGCACTGCGTCCCCTCCCTGGTCGGGCGGCTGGCACCTTCTTCTGTTTCCTTGCCGGGACGTCCCTCTGTCCCCGTGAGAAGCGGAGTGAGCATGCTATCATTTCCTGAATACTCAGGTTTCCCGACCGATACTTCATCAAGAGCTCCTCTCTTTGGGTTTCCGGAACGTGCCGAGAGAACAGGAGATCCCAGAGGGAGACTTCCTCACCATGGAACTCACCGACATGCAGGACCACGGTGTGATTCCTCAGGGAGTCTTCCCAGTGGCCTGTGTGTGCGTGCCCAGGGGATTCTTCCTTTGTTTTCTCCTCCTCCGTCTTGTTGACAATGGTGGTGACTACAGTTTCCATTTGGTCAACCGTGAGTATGCCAGATCTGTATAGTTGCAGGAGCTCCTTCCTCTTCTCCTCGGGGATGTACCTGGAGTGAAGCACCTCCCACACGGAAACCTTCCGTCCACGGAACTCGCCAGCGCTTACTTCCACCATCCGGGACTTCAGAGCCTTCTCCTTTTCACCCAGCTCCAAAGCATCGGCACCCCCTTCTTTCTCAGATACGTCGTCGTCGTCAGGGCCGGGCCTGTCAGGGGCCGTGGGATGTTCGCCCTCTCTGGTTGCAGCCTCCGCAAGGAGGGTGGTGAGGATTTGCGTGAGCTCCACAAGGGTCACTCTGCCCTTTCTGTAGTTGTTCAGAAGCTCTTCCCGTTTGCACTCTGAGATGTACTGGGAGAAGAGGAGGTCCCACGCGGAGAGTTGCTGATCTTGAAGCTCCGCCAGAGGTACCTGCATGGGTTGAGACCGCAAGGCGCTTTCCCAGTCTCCAGAATCTGGGGAGGAGACCACAGGAGATTTCGCACTGGTTGCCATCGCTTGGTCGCGACCTCTCACGTTAATGTCAAATTTCCTACTCGTGGCTTCTTTTTTCGTGACGAGGGTGGTGAGGATACTGATCAGCCGGTCCATAGGTAGCAACCCTCTTCTGTACAAGCCCAGTAACTCCGTCCTCTTCTCCTCGGAGATGTAGTCAGAAAAGAGCAGGTCCCACACAGCCATCGTCCGACCGTGGTACTCTCCAGCAGGCATGTTGACGGTGGTGGACTTCAAGGTCTTCTGCCAGTTCTCGTCGAGGTTTGGATGGGCAGTGTCATCTTCCGGCGACGTAGCTTTTGGTGTGCTGGGAGCTTGTTTGTGCCCGGTTTGCCTGGTGCTCCTTTCTTCCGTCTCAGTGATGATGGTGAGGAGGATTTGGGTGATGTCCTCAAGGGTTACGGCACCGGCCTTGTACTGCTTTAGTAGCTCCTGCCTCTTATGCGGAAGGACGTATCTGGAGAAGAGGAGGTCCCACACGGAGACTTCTTGTCCCTGGAAAAGCCCCACGCCAACCCTGGTCTTGGCAGACTGCAAGGACTTCCTTGTGTTCTCGTTGAGATGGAAGGAAAAAGAGCCCTTGTCCATCACTTGAAGCATCAGGAGGCCGGTGTCAGGATCGGGGAGACACCTGTGCCGAAGCTGCATGTACGTGAGGTTTTCGTGCGTGTTGGGATCAAAGAAGCCCTTGGTGTCATCTGTGGGATCTGAGAGGATCTGGTTCATTTCCTCGTCAAAGTAGCCCCGCTGGTACGCGACTTCCACGGGCAGGCGATGGCTGTGCACAGGGTCAATGATGCCCGCCGGTGGCAATCTGAGCCTCCAGCAGGCGGATGCCGTGGTCCTTGACGATGAGGCCTTTCTTCATGGCCTGGAAAAGGGAGATGCTGCTGCCCGTGTAGGGGTCCGTGTAGCCGGTCACGGCTCTCTCTGCAGAGAGAAGCTTCTCCTGCAGCTCGGCACCCACCAGCTCGGCACCCACGGCTTCGTCGACCGAGAGCTTCCTGTTCTCCAGCGGGTCCGTGATGAACCCGGTGGCGGCCTGTGCCTCCAGCAGCACCAGGGCGGTGCCTGGCCTCAGAATGCCCTTCCACATGGCCTGGTAGATGGTCATCTTCTCCGTCTTCAGCGGGTCCGACCTGGAAGGCACCAGCACTCCGGCAACGCAGCTGGTGCCTTCCAGGTATCGCTTCACCGACTCCATTTCTTTGACCTCCCCCACAGTCTTGGTGCCGCGCGTCAGCTCGGAGAGCGTGTCCCGGTCGATGATCTGGGAGCTGAACAGTTCTGAGGCTGTCACTTGCCTCCGGAGCCCAGAGAATTTCAGCTGCTTGCTCTTCTCCTCCAATTCCTGAATGAGGACGGTGATTATTTGCACAAGCTGCTCTGGGGTCACAGATCCTGCTCGGTAGCTCTCCAGGAGCTCCTGCCGTTTGTCTGCGGTCACATATTTCGAGAAGAGAAGCTCCCACACCGAGCGCCTGGAGCCTTGGAGCTCGCCCACCGGCACGTCTATCGTCACCAGCCGTAAGGCGCTTTCCAGCTCGTCATCCTGTGTGGAGGGAGGAGCTCCATCTGCCTGGCACTGCGTCCCCTCCCTGGTCGGGTGGCTGGCACCTTCTTCTGTTTCCTTGCCGGGACGTCCCTCTGTCCCCGTGAGAAGCGGAGTGAGCATGACTATCATTTCCTGAATACTCAGGTTTCCCGACCGATACTTCATCAAGAGCTCCTCTCTTTGGGTTTCCTGGAACGTGCCGAGAGAAGAGGAGATCCCAGAGGGAGACTTCCTCACCATGGAACTCACCGACATGCAGGACCACGGTGTGATTCCTCAGGGAGTCTTCCCAGTGGCCTGTGTGTGCGTGCCCAGGGGATTCTTCCTTTGTTTTCTCCTCCTCCGTTTTGTTGACGATGGTGGTGACTACAGTTTCCATTTGGTCAACCGTGAGTATGCCAGATCTGTATAGTTGCAGGAGCTCCTTCCTCTTCTCCTCGGGGATGTACCTGGAGTGAAGCACCTCCCACACGGAAACCTTCCGTCCACGGAACTCGCCAGCGCTTACTTCCACCATCCGGGACTTCAGAGCCTTCTCCTTTTCACCCAGCTCCAAAGCATCGGCATCCCCTTCTTTCTCGGATGCGTCGTCGTGAGAGCCGGGCCTGTCAGGGGCCGTGGGATGTTCGCCCTCTCTGGTTGCAGCCTCCGCAAGGAGGGTGGTGAGGATTTGCGTGAGCTCCACAAGGGTCACTCTGCCCTTTCTGTAGTTGTTCAGAAGCTCTTCCCGTTTGCACTCTGAGATGTACTGGGAGAAGAGGAGGTCCCACGCGGAGAGTTGCTGATCTTGAAACTCCGCCAGAGGTACCTGCATGGGTTGAGACCGCAAGGCGCTTTCCCAGTCTCCAGAATCTGGGGAGGAGACCACAGGAGATTTCGCACTGGTTGCCATCGCTTGGTCGCGACCTCTCACGTTAATGTCAAATTTCCTACTCGTGGCTTCTTTTTTCGTGACGAGGGTGGTGAGGATACTGATCAGCCGGTCCATAGGTAGCAACCCTCTTCTGTACAAGCCCAGTAACTCCGTCCTCTTCTCCTCGGAGATGTAGTCAGAGAAGAGCAGGTCCCACACAGCCATCGTCCGACCGTGGTGCTCTCCAGCAGGCATGTTGACGGTGGTGGACTTCAAGGTCTTCTGCCAGTTCTCGTCGAGGTTTGGATGGGCAGTGTCATCTTCCGGCGACGTAGCTTTTGGTGTGCTGGGAGCTTGTTTGTGCCCGGTTTGCCTGGTGCTCCTTTCTTCCGTCTCGGCGATGATGGTGACGAGGATTTGGGTGATGTCCTCAAGGGTTACGGCACCGGCCTTGTACTGCTTTAGTAGCTCCTGCCTCTTATGCGGAAGGACGTATCTGGAGAAGAGGAGGTCCCACACGGAGACTTCTTGTCCCTGGAAAAGCCCCACGCCAACCCTGGTCTTGGCAGACTGCAAGGACTTCCTTGTGTTCTCGTTGAGATGGAAGGAAAAAGAGCCCTTGTCCATCACTTGAAGCATCAGGAGGCCGGTGTCAGGATCGGGGAGACACCTGTGCCGAAGCTGCATGTACGTGAGGTTTTCGTGCGTGTTGGGATCAAAGAAGCCCTTGGTGTCATCTGTGGGATCTGAGAGGATCTGGTTCATTTCCTCGTCAAAGTAGCCCCGCTGGTACGCGACTTCCACGGGCAGGCGATGGCTGTGCACAGGGTCAATGATGCCGCCGGTGGCAATCTGAGCCTCCAGCAGGCGGATGCCGTGGTCCTTGACGATGAGGCCTTTCTTCATGGCCTGGAAAAGGGAGATGCTGCTGCCCGTGTAGGGGTCCGTGTAGCCGGTCACGGCTCTCTCTGCAGAGAGAAGCTTCTCCTGCAGCTCGGCACCCACCAGCTCGGCACCCACGGCTTCGTCGACAGAGAGCTTCCTGTTCTCCAGCGGGTCCGTGATGAACCCGGTGGCGGCCTGTGCCTCCAGCAGCACCAGGGCAGTGCCTGGCCTCAGAATGCCCTTCCACATGGCCTGGTAGATGGTCATCTTCTCCGTCTTCATCGGGTCCGACCTGGAAGGCACCAGCACTCCGGCAATGCAGCTGGTGCCTTCCAGGTATCGCTTCACCGACTCCATTTCTTTGACCTCCCCCACAGTCTTGGTGCCGTGCGTCAGCTCGGAGAGCGTGTCCCGGTCGATGATCTGGGAGCTGAACAATTCTGAGGCTGTCACTTGCCTCCGGAGCCCAGAGAATTTCAGCTGCTTGCTCTTCTCCTCCATCTCCTGAATGAGGACGGTGATTATTTGCACAAGCTGCTCTGGGGTCACAGATCCTGCTCGGTAGCTCCCAGGAGCTCCTGCCGTTTGTCTGCGGTCACATATTTCGAGAAGAGAAGCTCCCACACCGAGCGCCTGGAGCCTTGGAGCTCGCCCACCGGCACGTCTATCGCCACCAGCCGTAAGGCGCTTTCCAGCTCGTCATCCTGTGTGGAGGGAGGAGCTCCATCTGCCTGGCACTGCGTCCCCTCCCTGGTTGGGCGGCTGGCACCTTCTGTTTCCTTGCCGGGACGTCCCTCTGTCCCCGTGAGAAGCGGAGTGAGCATGACTATCATTTCCTGAATACTCAGGTCTCCCGACCGATACTTCATCAAGAGCTCCTCTCTTTGGGTTTCTGGAACGTGCCGAGAGAAGAGGAGATCCCAGAGGGAGACTTCCTCACCATGGAACTCACCGACATGCAGGACCACGGTGTGATTCCTCAGGGAGTCTTCCCAGTGGCCTGTGTGTGCGTGCCCAGGGGATTCTTCCTTTGTTTTCTCCTCCTCCGTTTTGTTGACGATGGTGGTGACTACAGTTTCCATTTGGTCAACCGTGAGTATGCCAGATCTGTATAGTTGCAGGAGCTCCTTCCTCTTCTCCTCGGGGATGTACCTGGAGTGAAGCACCTCCCACACGGAAACCTTCCGTCCACGGAACTCGCCAGCGCTTACTTCCACCATCCGGGACTTCAGAGCCTTCTCCTTTTCACCCAGTTCCAAAGCATCGGCACCCCCTTCTTTCTCGGATGCGTCGTCGTCAGGGCCGGGCCTGTCAGGGGCCGTGGGATGTTCGCCCTCTCTGGTTGCAGCCTCCGCAAGGAGGGTGGTGAGGATTTGCGTGAGCTCCACAAGGGTCACTCTGCCCTTTCCGTAGTTGTTCAGAAGCTCTTCCCGTTTGCACTCTGAGATGTACTGGGAGAAGAGGAGGTCCCACGCGGAGAGTTGCTGATCTTGAAACTCCGCCAGAGGTACCTGCATGGGTTGAGACCGCAAGGCGCTTTCCCAGTCTCCAGAATCTGGGGAGGAGACCACAGGAGATTTCGCACTGGTTGCCATCGCTTGGTCGCGACCTCTCACGTTAATGTCAAATTTCCTACTCGTGGCTTCTTTTTTCGTGACGAGGGTGGTGAGGATACTGATCAGCCGGTCCATAGGTAGGAACCCTCTTCTGTACAAGCCCAGTAACTCCGTCCTCTTCTCCTCAAAGATGTAGTCAGAGAAGAGCAGGTCCCACACAGCCATCGTCCGACCGTGGTGCTCTCCAGCAGGCATGTTGACGGTGGTGGACTTCAAGGTCTTCTGCCAGTTCTCGTCGAGGTTTGGATGGGCAGTGTCATCTTCCGGCGACGTAGCTTTTGGTGTGCTGGGAGCTTGTTTGTGCCGGGTTTGCCTGGTGCTCCTTTCTTCCGTCTCGGCGATGATGGTGACGAGGATTTGGGTGATGTCCTCAAGGGTTACGGCACCGGCCTTGTACTGCTTTAGTAGCTCCTGCCTCTTATGCGGAAGGACGTATCTGGAGAAGAGGAGGTCCCACACGGAGACTTCTTGTCCCTGGAAAAGCCCCACGCCAACCCTGGTCTTGGCAGACTGCAAGGACTTCCTTGTGTTCTCGTTGAGATGGAAGGAAAAAGAGCCCTTGTCCATCACTTGAAGCATCAGGAGGCCGGTGTCAGGATCGGGGAGACACCTGTGCCGAAGCTGCATGTACGTGAGGTTTTCGTGCGTGTTGGGATCAAAGAAGCCCTTGGTGTCATCTGTGGGATCTGAGAGGATCTGGTTCATTTCCTCGTCAAAGTAGCCCCGCTGGTACGCGACTTCCACGGGCAGGCGATGGCTGTGCACAGGGTCAATGATGCCGCCGGTGGCAATCTGAGCCTCCAGCAGGCGGATGCCGTGGTCCTTGATGATGAGGCCTTTCTTCATGGCCTGGAAAAGGGAGATGCTGCTGCCCGTGTAGGGGTCCGTGTAGCCGGTCACGGCTCTCTCTGCAGAGAGAAGCTTCTCCTGCAGCTCGGCACCCACCAGCTCGGCACCCACGGCTTCGTCGACAGAGAGCTTCCTGTTCTCCAGCGGGTCCGTGATGAACCCGGTGGCGGCCTGTGCCTCCAGCAGCACCAGGGCAGTGCCTGGCCTCAGAATGCCCTTCCACATGGCCTGGTAGATGGTCATCTTCTCCGTCTTCATCGGGTCCGACCTGGAAGGCACCAGCACTCCGGCAATGCAGCTGGTGCCTTCCAGGTATCGCTTCACCGACTCCATTTCTTTGACCTCCCCCACAGTCTTGGTGCCGTGCGTCAGCTCGGAGAGCGTGTCCCGGTCGATGATCTGGGAGCTGAACAATTCTGAGGCTGTCACTTGCCTCCGGAGCCCAGAGAATTTCAGCTGCTTGCTCTTCTCCTCCATCTCCTCAATGAGGACGGTGATTATTTGCACAAGCTGCTCTGGGGTCACAGATCCTGCTCGGTAGCTCTCCAGGAGCTCCTGCCGTTTGTCTGCGGTCACATATTTCGAGAAGAGAAGCTCCCACACCGAGCGCCTGGAGCCTTGGAGCTCGCCCACCGGCACGTCTATCGCCACCAGCCGTAAGGCGCTTTCCAGCTCGTCATCCTGTGTGGAGGGAGGAGCTCCATCTGCCTGGCACTGCGTCCCCTCCCTGGTCGGGCGGCTGGCACCTTCTTCTGTTTCCTTGCCGGGACGTCCCTCTGTCCCCGTGAGAAGCGGAGTGAGCATGACTATCATTTCCTGAATACTCAGGTCTCCCGACCGATACTTCATCAAGAGCTCCTCTCTTTGGGTTTCTGGAACGTGCCGAGAGAAGAGGAGATCCCAGAGGGAGACTTCCTCACCATGGAACTCACCGACATGCAGGACCACGGTGTGATTCCTCAGGGAGTCTTCCCAGTGGCCTGTGTGTGCGTGCCCAGGGGATTCTTCCTTTGTTTTCTCCTCCTCCGTTTTGTTGACGATGGTGGTGACTACAGTTTCCATTTGGTCAACCGTGAGTATGCCAGATCTGTATAGTTGCAGGAGCTCCTTCCTCTTCTCCTCGGGGATGTACCTGGAGTGAAGCACCTCCCACACGGAAACCTTCCGTCCACGGAACTCGCCAGCGCTTACTTCCACCATCCGGGACTTCAGAGCCTTCTCCTTTTCACCCAGTTCCAAAGCATAGGCACCCCCTTCTTTCTCAGATGCGTCGTCGTCGTCAGGGCCGGGCCTGTCAGGGGCCGTGGGATGTTCGCCCTCTCTGGTTGCAGCCTCCGCAAGGAGGGTGGTTAGGATTTGCGTGAGCTCCACAAGGGTCACTCTGCCCTTTCTGTAGTTGTTCAGAAGCTCTTCCCGTTTGCACTCTGAGATGTACTGGGAGAAGAGGAGGTCCCACGCGGAGAGTTGCTGATCTTGAAGCTCCGCCAGAGGTACCTGCATGGGTTGAGACCACAAGGCGCTTTCCCAGTCTCCAGAATCTGGGGAGGAGACCACAGGAGATTTCGCACTGGTTGCCATCGCTTGGTCGCGACCTCTCACGTTAATGTCAAATTTCCTACTCGTGGCTTCTTTTTTCGTGACGAGGGTGGTGAGGATACTGATCAGCCGGTCCATAGGTAGCAACCCTCTTCTGTACAAGCCCAGTAACTCCGTCCTCTTCTCCTCGGAGATGTAGTCAGAGAAGAGCAGGTCCCACACAGCCATCGTCCGACCGTGGTGCTCTCCAGCAGGCATGTTGACGGTGGTGGACTTCAAGGTCTTCTGCCAGTTCTCGTCGAGGTTTGGAT
Organism: Shinisaurus crocodilurus; assembly: GCA_021292165.1. Lineage (NCBI taxonomy): Eukaryota > Metazoa > Chordata > Lepidosauria > Squamata > Shinisauridae > Shinisaurus > Shinisaurus crocodilurus. Next base: position 225,482,502 of record CM037880.1, on the reverse strand, counting down.
GGGCAGTGTCATCTTCCGGCGACGTAGCTTTTGGTGTGCTGGGAGCTTGTTTGTGCCGGGTTTGCCTGGTGCTCCTTTCTTCCGTCTCGGCGATGATGGTGACGAGGATTTGGGTGATGTCCTCAAGGGTTACGGCACCGGCCTTGTACTGCTTTAGTAGCTCCTGCCTCTTATGCGGAAGGACGTATCGGGAGAAGAGGAGGTCCCACACGGAGACTTCTTGTCCCTGGAAAAGCCCCACGCCAACCCTGGTCTTGGCAGACTGCAAGGACTTCCTTGTGTTCTCGTTGAGATGGAAGGAAAAAGAGCCCTTGTCCATCACTTGAAGCATCAGGAGGCCGGTGTCAGGATCGGGGAGACACCTGTGCCGAAGCTGCATGTACGTGAGGTTTTCGTGCGTGTTGGGATCAAAGAAGCCCTTGGTGTCATCTGTGGGATCTGAGAGGATCTGGTTCATTTCCTCGTCAAAGTAGCCCCGCTGGTACGCGACTTCCACGGGCAGGCGATGGCTGTGCACAGGGTCAATGATGCCGCCGGTGGCAATCTGAGCCTCCAGCAGGCGGATGCCGTGGTCCTTGACGATGAGGCCTTTCTTCATGGCCTGGAAAAGGGAGATGCTGCTGCCCGTGTAGGGGTCCGTGTAGCCGGTCACGGCTCTCTCTGCAGAGAGAAGCTTCTCCTGCAGCTCGGCACCCACCAGCTCGGCACCCACGGCTTCGTCGACAGAGAGCTTCCTGTTCTCCAGCGGGTCCGTGATGAACCCGGTGGCGGCCTGTGCCTCCAGCAGCACCAGGGCAGTGCCTGGCCTCAGAATGCCCTTCCACATGGCCTGGTAGATGGTCATCTTCTCCGTCTTCAGCGGGTCCGACCTGGAAGGCACCAGCACTCCGGCAACGCAGCTGGTGCCTTCCAGGTATCGCTTCACCGACTCCATTTCTTTGACCTCCCCCACAGTCTTGGTGCCGTGCGTCAGCTCGGAGAGCGTGTCCCGGTCGATGATCTGGGAGCTGAACAGTTCTGAGGCTGTCACTTGCCTCCGGAGCCCAGAGAATTTCAGCTGCTTGCTCTTCTCCTCCAACTCCTGAATGAGGACGGTGATTATTTGCACAAGCTGCTCTGGGGTCACAGATCCTGCTCGGTAGCTCTCCAGGAGCTCCTGCCGTTTGTCTGCGGTCACATATTTCGAGAAGAGAAGCTCCCACACCGAGCGCCTGGAGCCTTGGAGCTCGCCCACCGGCACGTCTATCGTCACCAGCCGTAAGGCGCTTTCCAGCTCGTCATCCTGTGTGGAGGGAGGAGCTCCATCTGCCTGGCACTGCGTCCCCTCCCTGGTCGGGCGGCTGGCACCTTCCGTTTCCTTGCCGGGACGTCCCTCTGTCCCCGTGAGAAGCGGAGTGAGCATGACTATCATTTCCCGATTACTCAGGTTTCCCGACCGATACTTCATCAAGAGCTCCTCTCTTTGGGTTTCCGGAACGTGCCGAGAGAAGAGGAGATCCCAGAGGGAGACTTCCTCACCATGGAACTCACCGACATGCAGGACCACGGTGTGATTCCTCAGGGAGTCTTCCCAGTGGCCTGTGTGTGCGTGCCCAGGGGATTCTTCCTTTGTTTTCTCCTCCTCCGTCTTGTTGACGATGGTGGTGACCACAGTTTCCATTTGGTCAACCGTGAGTATGCCAGATCTGTATAGTTGCAGGAGCTCCTTCCTCTTCTCCTCGGGGATGTACCTGGAGTGAAGCACCTCCCACACGGAAACCTTCCGTCCACGGAACTCGCCAGCGCTTACTTCCACCATCCAGGACTTCAGAGCCTTCTCCTTTTCACCCAGCTCCAAAGCATCGGCACCCCCTTCTTTCTCGGATGCGTCGTCGTCAGGGCCGGGCCTGTCAGGGGCCGTGGGATGTTCGCCCTCTCTGGTTGCAGCCTCCGCAAGGAGGGTGGTGAGGATTTGCGTGAGCTGCACAAGGGTCACTCTGCCCTTTCTGTAGTTGTTCAGAAGCTCTTCCCGTTTGCACTCTGAGATGTACTGGGAGAAGAGGAGGTCCCACAGCGGAGAGGTGCTCACCTTGATCCCTTTTTGAGTGTGCAAATATTTTTGTAGTTTTCAACCAGTATTTCCAGTTCCCTTCCCCCAGCACAATATTATCCCCTCTTTTTGGTATTTGTTCCTTTTCTGTACTCAGATCCCTACTTTCTCTCTCTTGTTTTATGCTCTGCTCCTCCGTGTCTTTCATGATGGACATGACGATATTGATAATTTCCTGAATTGTTATTCTTCCAGCTGTATACTGTTTCAATAGCTCCTGCCTTTTGATGTCATCGATGTGTCTAGTGAAAAAGACATCCCAGAGAGGAACCTCCTGTCCCTGGGAAGGTCCTATGCTAATTCTTATTGTCGTGGCCTTTAAAGCCTTCCTTAAGTGTTCATCTAAATGGAAGGCGTTTACATCCTGGCCCTGTATTTGAAGCATAAGGAGTCCCGTGTCTGGGTCACGAATGCATCTCTTGAGAAGCTGCATGTACGTGAGGTTTTCGTGCGTGTTGGGATCAAAGAAGCCCTTGGTGTCCTCTGTCGGGTCTGAGAGCTTCTGGTTCATTTCCTCGTCGAAGTAGCCCCGTTTGTAGGCCACCGCAACGGGGACACGGTGACTTTTGACTGGATCAATTATGCCGCCAGTTGCAATCTGAGCTTCCAGCAGGCGGACACCGTGGTCCTTGATGATCAGGTCTTTTTTCATGGCCTGGAAAAGGGATATTTTCCCCCCTGTATTTGGATCAGTGTATCCAGTGACAGCTTTCTCTGCAGAAAGGAGCTTATTGCAAATTTCGCCACCCACCAGCCCCACAGAGATGGCCTCATTGACAGAGAGCTTCCTGTTCTTCAGCGGGTCCGTGATGAACCCGGTGGCGGCCTGTGCCTCCAGCAGCACCAGGGCAGTGCCTGGCCTCAGAATGCCCTTCCACATGGCCTGGCAGATGGTCATCTTCTCCGTCTTCAGCGGGTCCGACCTGGAAGGCACCAGCACTCCGGCAATGCAGCTGGTGCCTTCCAGGTATCTCCTTACTGAATCCATCTTTGCTACATCTTGTGCTGTCTGTTTTCCATCCTCCAGGTTCTTCATTGTATCTTTACCAATTATGTCTGCTTTTAGTAGTTCTGAAGCTGTGACTTGTTTCCGTAGCCCCTGGAACCATATATCTCTTCTGTTTTCTTCTTTTTCTTTTATTACGTTTACAATTTCATTAGTGATCTGTTGCAGAACAGCAGAGGACTCCTGTTTGTATTTTTTAATCAGCTCTTTCTTTTTTTCTTCACTAATGTAGTCTGAAGAAAGAAGCTCCCACAGAGAGACGGTCTGTCCTCTGTATTTCCCAAGTGTTACATTTAATTTGGTGGATGAGAGAATACTTTTTGTTATCCCATCTACATAGAAATATCTCCTCTTTTCTAGCAACTGCAGGAAATACATCCCTGTGTCTGTGTCTTTCGTGCATCTGTGCAGGAGTTGTGCATATGTGATCCTTCCCTGAGTGTTGGGATCCACAAATCCTTTGGTAGCATATTCTGCATCGGAAAGCAGGAGGAAAGTGTCGTCATCCACATAGCCCCGTCTGTAGGCCACCTCCACAGGGAGGCGGTGACCATATACAGGGTCGATGATGCCACCAGTAGCAATCTGGGCCTCCAGCAGCCTGAGAGCAAGTGCTTTCTCTACTATATTTTTTTTCATGGCTTGGAAAAGAGATATGTTGTTCCCTGTGGATGGGTCGGTGTAGCCAGTAACAGCTTTCTCTGCAAAAAGAAGTTTCTCGTGAATCTCTGTGCCTATGAGCCTCACAGAGACAGCCTGATCAACAGAGAACATTTTCTTCTTCAGCGGGTCGGGGATGAATCCAGTGGCAGCCTGTGCTTCCAACAACATGAGAGCATTTTCTGGTGAGAGAAGACCTCTCTTCATGGCATCGTAGATAGTCATCTTCTGCCCTTTGGTTCCTACTAAGACTCCAGCAATGCAGCCGGTTCCCTCCAGGACCCGTTTCATGGAGTCCTTCTGGGCAAGCTGTTGAATTGCACCAGCCCCTTGATGAAGCCCATCCAGTGTTTTCTTGTCAATTATCTCTGAGTTAAACAGCTCCGCAGCTGACACCTCCCCCCTCGGCCCCTTAAGCTTGAGTTTCTTGGCCTCCTGCTCCGTTTCCTCAATGATAGTGACGATGGCTTTGCTGAGCTGTTCTAATGTCAGCCTCTCACACTTATACTGGCTCACTAGGTCTTTCCTTCTCTGTTCTTGGATATAGGGGGAGCAGAGGAGATCCCACATGGAGACAGCTTGGCCTTTGTACCTGCCTACGTGCATCTGCATCGATTGTGCTTTCAGAAATTGTTTTGTTGTCTCATCAATGTAGAAGTACCTTCCCCCGCTTTTAACTATTTGAAGCATATACAGCCCAGTCCCTGGGTCTTGGATGCATCGTTCTAGTAGCTGCAGGTAAGTGAGGTTCTCGTGTGTGTTGGGGTCAAAAAAGCCTTTGGTATCATCTGTTGGGTCTGAAAGGATCTGGTTCAGTTTTTCGTCAAAGTAACCCCGCCTGTAAGCTACCTCGACGGGGATGCGGTGGCTGTGAACAGGGTCGACGATGCCCCCAGTGGCAATCTGGGCCTCAAGGAGGCGGATGCCGTGGCTTTTCACAATGAGTTCTTGGTTCATGGCCTCGAAGAGGGAGACCTGTCCCTTGGTGTAGGGGTCTGTGTATCCCGTCACTGCTTTTTCTGCACTCAGCAACTTCTCATAAATCTCTCTCCCAATCAGCCCTGCTGTCATCGCCTCGTCTACTGACAACTTCTTGTTTTTCACTGGGTCAATGAGAAACCCAGTGGCTGCTTGAGCTTCCAACAGCACCAGAGCCACCCCTGGTCTGAGGAGACCCTGTCTAAAGGCCTGGTAGATGCTCATCCTTTCATGGCTTGGCTGCACAAGGACTCCAGCGATGAAGTTACAACCCTCCAGGTATCGCCTCACAGAATCCATCTCAGTGACTTCCTGGACCGTTTTCTTCCCCTGTCTCAGTTCATCCAGAGTTTCTTTGTCTATGAGCTGTGACTGGAAGAGGTCACTGGCTGAAACCTGTTTGCGCAGGCCCTTGAAGGTGAACTTCTTGCCTTGCTGTTCGGTCTCTTCAATGATCTTGGTGACAGTTGCTATCATGTCTTGAAGTATCTCAGCATTCTCCTCTTTGTATGTCATCACCAGCTCTCTCCGCTTGCAGTTGCTGATGTACTCTGAGTTGAGCAAGTCCCAGAGAGAAACTTCTTGACCTCTGAACCGCCCGATGTTGACACAGACAGTTACAGACTTAAGCACCTCCATGGTTTGTTTGTCCCCATAGAAAGCTGCATCTTCTGACAGAGGGAGCAGAAAGAGTCCAGTCTCAGCATCCTGGATGCATCTGTCCTTCAGCTGCTGATAGGTCAGACTCTCCTGTGTGTTGGGGTCAAAGAAGACACAGGTGTCATCATTGTGCTGAGAAAGGGCCTTGTGCATCTCTTCATCGTAGAAGCCGTGCTTGTAGGCAGCATGGAGAGGAAGATGGTGGTGATGGAAGGGATCAATGACCCCTCCGGTGGCCAACTGAGCCTCAAGCAAAGGGATGCCGGCGCTGGCAGAGATCAGCTCCTTCCTGACTGCCTGGCACACGGAGAGGGGTCTTCCCGAGTAGGGGTCGGCGTAGCCTGTCACCTGCTCGCTCAGCCTGCAGCAGCTGCTCTGTCAGTTCTTCGCCCACCATGCCGGCTTTCACAGCCTCCTCTACTGCAAGCCGCCGGCTTGTCGCTGGGTCTGTGATGGACCCCGTGGCTGCCTGAGCCTCCAGCAGCCTTGCCCCTGTGCCCGGCAAGAGGAAGCTGCTCTGCATCGCTTGGTAAATGCCCATTTTCTCTTTGGAGGCCTGAATGAAGACCCCAGCAATGCCCCCAGTGCCCTGCAAGTATTTCTTCACGCTGTCCATCTCGGACACTTCGCTGGCCGGCCGCCTGCCCTGAGCCAGCTCTGTGAATGTCTTTTCTGAAATGATGCCGGTATCCAGAAGCCAGACTGCAGGCACCGCGCCTCTCAGGCCTTGCAAAGTAACCTGGCTGTGAGCCTTCATTTCTATTTCCTCGATGAGTCGCTGGACAAGGGTGAGCAGCTGGTGGAGTGGCAGTGCCCCAGACCTGTACTTCTCAAGAAATCTCTTCTCTGCTCCTCAGTGAAGTAGCCAGAGTTCAGGAGCTGCCAGAGGGAGACCCCCTCGTCTTCCACGAGGGTCTCCCTGAAGAGCTGCTTGATCTGCTCATCTGTAGAGACAGGAGAAGCCATTTGTGACAGAGGTAACAGGTGCACGCCGGAACCTTCATCCGTCCGACACCGATTCATCAACTGGCCATAGGTCACCTTCTCTTTGCTGTCAAGAGTGTTGAAAACTTTGGTGTCACTGCTTGGTTTGGAAAGCATTTCACAGAAGTCCTCATCCAGGTAACCTTTTTCCTGGGCAAATTCTACTGGGACATAGTGGCCACTGTGGGGGTCAATGACCCCCCCAGTAGACAACTGGGCACCCATCAGCTGTATGGCCTGTTTCTCAGCCACAAGGCCTTTCTTCATGGCTTGGAAGAGGGAGACCTTCTTGCCTGTGAAAGGGTCCTTGTAACCAGTGATGGCTTCTTCTGCCCGTTGCAGTTTCTCGTAAAGCTCAGGACCAACAAGGCCTTCCCTCACAGCATCATCTAGGCAGAGTTTTTGGTTGTTCACTGGATCAACGATGAAGCCAGTGGCAGCCTGTGCCTCAAGCAAGGGCAGCAGCACCCCTGGCAACACAATGTTCCTCTTCATGGCTTCATAGAGACTCACTCTTTCATTGGAGGGCTGCAGCAGAATCCCCCCAATGCTGCCGGTGCCATAGAGGTATTTTCTGACCGAATCCATCTGCAGCACCTCCTCTGGGCTCACAACTCCCTCCAGCAGCCTTTCAAAGAGAGCCTTCTCAATGATGCCAGTTTCCACCAGGTGGTAGGCAGTGACCTTACCCCTTACAGCTGGGAATATGATGCGGGCCCATTTCTTCATCTCCTCTTCTAGCATGAGGCGAATTTGTTCTAGGTTGACCTTCTGTAGGTAGTAGTGGCTGAATACTTCCCGCCTCTTACCCTCAGTGAAGTACTCCGAGTTCAGTAGATCCCACAGGGACACCCTTTGTCCTTGGAAGCGCCCGTATTTTACAAGGAGCCAGGAGCTCCTCAGGGCTTGCTTGGTGGTGTCATCCACGAACTGGCGCTTCTTGCTGTTCAGCGGCAGGAGGCAGAGGCCCGTGGAAGGCTCTGTGATGCACTTCTCCTTCAACTGCAGGTAGGTCAGGTTCTCATGGGTGTTGGGGTCAAAGAAGCCCTTGGTGTCATCGCTGGGGTCTGAAAGGATCAGGTTCATCTTCTTGTCAAAGTAGCCCCGTTTGTAGGCCGCTTCCACCGGCAGGCGGTGGCTGTTGACAGGGTCGATGATGCCTCCCGTGGCAATCTGGGCCTCTAGCAGGCGGATGGCATGCTCCCTGACGATGAGGTCCTTCATCATGGCCTGGAAGAGGGAGATCTTGCTCCCAGTATAAGGATCCCTGTAGCCCGTGACAGCTTTCTCCGCAGCCACGAGCTTGTCATAAACATCTGGGCCAATGATGTTGGCACGCAGGGCGTCGTCCACCGAGTATTTCTTGTTGGCAGCAGGGTCGATGATGTGTCCCGTGGCAGCCTGAGCCTCTAGGAGGATGAGGGAGGTTCCCGGTCGCAGAAAGCCTTTCCTTTTTGCTTGGTAGATGCCAATTTTCTCCTGGGAGTCAGGCAGGAGTAACCCACCGATGCAGCCGGTCCCTTCCAGGTACTTCTTCACCGTTCCCATGCTAACAACATCTTTGGCCAAGGTCTCCCCTTGCGTCAACTTCTCAAATAAATCTTTGTTGATGATTTCAGAGCTCAGGAGCTGGGCAGGGGTCACCTTGTCCCTCAAGCCTTTGAAGGTGACTCTAGAGTTGTCAGTGACTTGCCGGATGGTGTAACAGACTTTGTCCGCCAATTCCCGAGTGGAAAGGCCCCCAGAGCGGAATTGCTGGGTGAGGGCTCTCCTCTGCTCTCTTGTAAAGTAGTCTGAGAAGAGCAGCTTCCAGAGCGACACGGGCTTCCCCTTGAACGTGCCACAGGCCACAGGCAACACTGTGTTTTTCAGAGCAACCTGTGTGCGGTGGTCAATGAAGGCATGTGTCCCCCCCTGGTCTACAGAAAGGGGCAAGAGGCAGAGTCCGGTGTCTGGATCAGTGACGCATCTCAGTAGCAGTTCTGCGTATGACAAGTTCTCCTTCGTGTTGGGCTCAAAGAACCCACGGACGTCATCAGTGGGACTGCAGAGCAGGCTGTGTGTGTCTCTGTCTAAATGGCCCCGCTGACAGGCCATCTCCACAGGGAGTCGATGATGAGTGTGTGGATCTACGACGCCACCAGTGGCGAGCTGGGCTTCCAGCAGGAAAAGGCCAGGGTCCCTGGGCACAAGACCCTTCTTCATGGCTTGGAACAAAGAAAGCGTCTCCCCCGTGTAGGGGTCTCTGTACCCCGTGACGGCCCTCTCGGCCGAAGACAATTTCTCATAGAGCTCCGGCCCAACCGCTCCTGCCCGGATGGCGTCATCAGCAGTGAACCTCTCGTTCTTTACGGGGTCCATCAAGCATCCTGTCGCAGCTTGAGCCTGCAGGAGCATCACGGCTGTGCCGGGCATGAGGAAGTGGTCTGTTAGGGCCTGGTAAAGACTCCGGCATTCCCCAGTGTGCAGGATGGCTACGCCAGCGACACCTGCTGTCCCTGAGAGGTACTGCTGGACAGAGTCCATCTCTGCCACTTCCTGCGCTGTGACCTGCCCATCATGGAGGGCTTTGAACACGGCTGAGTCAATGATTCCAGAGTCCAGCAGCTCGTGGCTGCACACAGCCCCTCTCAGTCCGGGGAAGGAGATTTTCAGGGGCAGCAGCAGCAGCCCTGTGGCTGGGTCCGCAATGCATCTCCTCAGCAGCTCTGCGTAGGTGACCTTCTGGTTGCTGTTGGGGTCCAGGAAGCCCCGGGCCGCCTCCTTCCCGGGATCAGAGAGGAGGCCACTCATTTCCTCCTCGAGCAAGCCACATGCGTAGGCCTTTTGCAGAGGGACACGGTGGCCAGTGACGGGATCAATGATGCCTCCAGTGGCCATCTGGGCTTCCAGCAGATGCAGGCCCTGTTCCCTTCCAATCAGCTCTTTTCGAATGGCTTGGTAGAGCGAGATCTTCTCCTCCGTATAAGGGATCTTTGAAGCCCGTCACGGCTCGCTCTGCACACAGCAGCTTCTCCTTCATGTCCAGCCCCACCAGCCCCATTGCCAGCGCCTCTGCTACGGGGACCAGCTGCTTCCCCACAGGATCAGCAAGGCCGCCCGTGGCTGCCTGTGCCTCCAGAAGGGCTAACGCAAGATCGGGCTGGAGCAGGTGCTCATGGACAGCATCTGAAAAGCTCATGGCCGTGCCGGAGGCCTCCACATAGACCCCTGCGATGCTCCTGACGCCCGCTTCTGCCTTTGCTGCTGCGGCACTGTGGAGAGGGGGGCAGCCCCCTGCTCGCGCCTGCGCCACTGGCGCCCTCGCCTCCATTCCGGCCACGCAACTGCTCCCTCTTTGCACAGGCAGCCAAATCTTCTGCGCCCTTCAAGGATGGCAAGCGTGTTTCTGCAAAGAGAGCAAAGACAGAGAAGGGTCAACTATGTGCATCCCCCCCAAACAGCATCCCACCGTAGGCTTCACCCACATGCTCTGAAACACAGACCTGCCTCTGTTTTCCAGGCACGGGGCGGCCCCTTGCAGGCTTGAGGATTCCGTGGGGTAAACACGGTTGCACCCTAGAGCTCGGGGGACGGCTCCCTTGCATGGTACTCCCTGGCAGTCAGCAAGCAGTCAGGCCATGCTACCCCCACACCTGGATGTGGAATATGCTCTGGGGTGAGCATTCCTGTTGGATAATTTGTCTGGTCTTCCTCAGGCCCAGAGAGTCATTGCACCAGAGATACTTGCACCCAGAAGAGATGGGGAGGGTGCATTTGGCATGGCTTAGCAGAATAATGACCAGTCGCAGCCAGGACCGGTGCAAGGCAGTTTGGCGCCGTAGGCAAAATCAGATATTTAGCGCCCCCCCTTCCCACTTGAGCCCTCCCTCCCTCCAGCTCCCTCGGAGCTTACTTTGGAGTATACCTGTACGGTTAAGCACAGCTGGAACTGCTGGAGGCAAAGCGAGGCACCCCAGCTGATCCGGAGCTGTTTTGGAGTGTGGGTGAAGGAGGGAGGGCGAAAAGAAGGAAGGAAGGAAGAGGGGGGAGGCGGCGAAAGAAGGAGGAAAAGAAGAGGAAAGCGGAGCGCATGTGCGCGAAAGAGAAAGGAAACCACAGAAAGATTATTTTAAAAAAAGATTAAGGGGGGGAAGAGGGGGGGAGACTGATGAAAAAGGAAAGAAAGGCAGAAAGAAAGAGGAACACAAAATGAACTGAAGTAGACCATTGGAGAAGGGGAAAAGACAAAACAGATTAAGAGGAAGGAAGAAAAATTAGACTGGCTGGAGGGAAGGGAAGATTTTGCCCACCAGCCTCCCATCATTAGCCCCTGCCAAGGAAGGCGAAGGAGGTGTTTGCAGGTGCATCCTTCCCTTCGCCCACCAGCCTCCCATCATTGGCCCCTGCCCGCCTCCGCCAGCCTGTCAGCCTTCTCTGCCTCGTTTGATGCTGGTTGTGAGGAGGAGCATGCCTGAAGCTTCAGTGGCGCCAGCTTGGAGACGGAGCCCTGAGGTGGAGGAGAGAGAGGGAGGGGCGCGCTTATTTCGCCTCCCCTTCCCCGCGTTTCTGGCGCCCCCATTTAGCCTGGCGCTCTAGGCAGCAGCCTAGTTCGCCTAATGGTAGCACCGGCCCTGGTCGCAGCTTATTATTTCATCCAGTTTTGGGTGGTTAGAGTGTGTTGGGAGTGTTAGAGAGTTTGGGAGTTAGGTTAATTGGGTTATTCGTGTCTTGTCAGGAGTTGTAAGAGAAATCAGTGCTTGTATGAGGAGTGAAAGTATTTAGAATTGTAGGGACTTAGGTTAATTATAAAGTGTTTGGGGTAGGCAGGTTTTAAGTTATTTTCTGGAACTAAGATTTTGAGAATTAAAATAAACTTATTTTTATTTTGTTTGCTACCCAAATCCTACATGTCAGCTTGGCGTTATTAACCTGCTTTACTTTTAAATCTACACACACACCTTTGTACCCACAGCATCATAAATTTAAAAATAGATCCTTAATATCCAGTATTAATCTGTTCCCTCATTAGTAGGGGAAAGGTTTCATTTGACCCTCCCCTCAGGTTTTTAAGTGTTGATGCTTAGCCTGAGAAGGGTTTATGCGCCTGGTCCTAAAGTGTGAGGGACCGTGTCGTCGCAACCATCCTGGTGGGATGACTTCTTGCTGGTTCTCTTTGACCGCTCAGAGGGTTTCAGTCCTATAAATCGTGGCATCCTAATATATTACTTATTTAGTAGTAATATTTATATACTGCTTCTTATTTGAAACAAATCCCAAAGCAATTTACGAAGAATAAAAACAAACAAACAAAAACCAAACACACACACACACACACACACACACACACCAGTACCATTGGGGTGGGGTGTGGGGTGCAAAGATGGCTCAGGGCTGGGGAAAGCCAAAGCAAAGAGGCACGCTTTCAGTAAATGCCTCAAACACGCCAGTGTCGAGGCCTGATGCTCCCTGGAGGGCAGGTCCAGCCTTCTGGACTCTGGCTGGCACAGGGCTGGGGGGGGGGGGCATGGTGTCTCCAGGGCTCAGGAGGGGGTAGTCCCAGAAGGCCGTGCAGGGGGACCTTCTGCTCCGCACACGTGGCCCCGAGGGCGCTTCAGGGTGCCACCTTGCTCTCCATGTTTTTTAACATCTACATGAAACCGCTGGGAGAGGTTTGAACTAAGGTGTTACCAGCAGTGCATTTTTTTCTGGAGAAAAGGGTACCGGAACTCTTGGATTACATTTCCTCGGGAGTAGATGGCGATTAAATTGTAATGCAATTAATAGAAGAAAAGGTGCTGGAACTCAGTTCCGGTGAGTTCCACCAGAAAAAAAAGCCCTGGTTACCAGTCTGTGCATGACAAACCGCTCACTCTATCCTTCTTTTCCATCTAAAAGTGCCAGGCAGGCTGTATAAACCTGAGCGGGTGTTTGGAGGCAGTTTTGGAATGGATGAGGGTAATCAAGCTGAAGCTTAATCCATACAAGATGGAGGTATTGTGAGAGGTGGGCTGACCTGGATGGAGGTGAGCAGCTGGTTTTGGTGCTCTGAAAGGTAGCATATAAATACTGGATCATCACCATCATCCTAGGTGTTCCACAAAAATTAAAAATAAGGTAGTAGCTTCTGAGCCTCAGTGCCGGGTGGTCCAGTAGATCCAAGAACTCACGCCTTCTCCCTGCCAACGGAGCCACTTGAGGCTGAGGGATGGTGGCAGCGGAAGGCCACGGGGGAACCTTCTCCAAGAAACTGGGACTGCCACAAAGTCATCATCATCAGGCGATCACTCGTGACCGAGTAAGATGATCTTCCAGGATAAAAATTTACAAAAAGGAGATTTTAAAAGGAGGAAATTCTAAAGAAAATTGTGTAGACTCTAGCGATGGGTCCGTAAGTGACTGTGGAGGCCAGTTCTAGATCCACACAGCTTCCCACAGTGAGGACACAGGTTACCAAACGGAAGATGGTCCTATAAAGGATTCATTTGATATGCTTTTCGCTTAGCACGTTTCTCCCGTTCACCTTGCACTCGGGCTTCTTCAAAGTCCATAGAACCTTTGTGAAAGGCCAACCTCCAGTTAGATCGTTCATGGGCCAGAGCTTCCCAGTTTTCGATGTTTATATTGCATTTTTTTAGATTAGCCTTATGAACATCTTTAAACCTCTTATATTGGCCACCGATATTCCGCTTTCCATCCTTGAGTTGGGAATAGAGTAACTGCTTTGGGAGACAGCAGTCAGGCATTCGAACAACATGACCGGTCCATAGGACCGGTGCAGGGCAGTTTGGCGCCCTAGGCTAAATTATATTTAGCGCCCCCCCTCTCGTGCCGTGGGGGGGGCTCCGGAAAGCAGCCCTGCTCTGCAACCTCCCGCCGCCGCCGCCACCGGACGCCCCCCCCCGCACGCTGCCGCTGCCGCCCCCCCACCTACCTTCCCACGCCTCCTCCGAAAAGGGACCCCCGCGCTCTGTTTTTGGCCAGGGGAAACCAGAGCAACAGGGCTGTTTAAGCCCTGTTGCCCTGGTTCCTCCCGCCAAAACAGAGTGCGGGCGGGGCTCCAGAAACAGCGCGGAGAAGGTAGGTGTCTGGGGGGGGAGGCGGCGCGGAGGCGAAGCGAGGCGAGGCGAGGGGGGGAGGCGGCGCGGGGGGAGGCGGCGCAGAGGCGAGGCGAGGCCGGGGGGGGAGGCGGCGCGGAGGCGAGGCAAGGTGGGGGGGAGGCGCCCAAGGCTCGGCCCCACCACTACTCCGGGCGCAATCCCCCGCACTGACCTGGCTTTCTCGGTGAGGCGGGTGGGCGGGCAGGGCAGGAGCGCGCCGGCAGCGAAGAGGAGCACAGCGTTCTGCGCCCTTTTCCGCTACGCGCCCTAGGCAACAGCCTAGTTGGCCTAGCGGTAGCGCCGGCCCTGCTCCTGACCCGGCCTAGCTCCGGGTGCAGAGGAAAGCCGAGCGCGACCGCGAGCCCGCCTGGCGCCCGCAATCCCCCTCCCCGCACAGACCTGGTGGTTGTGGACTGGTGCCTTTGTTGGCGAGGCGGCCAGGCGGGGCAGGAGCGCGCCGGCGGCAAGGAAGGAGCACAGCATTTCTGCGCCCTCTTCCACCACGCGCCTAGGCAGCCGCCTGGGTCTGCCTAGCGGTAGCGCCGGCCCTGCCGGTCCACTGAAGTTGGGGTTGAAGGATCATTTTTTCAACGCTAGTAGTCTTTGCTTCTTCCAGTACAATCCTGCTGTTTAAGAGGCTTGTTAAAACACCCAGATGTGAGTGTTTTTGCCTCCTCCTAATCTCACACCTCATATCCCAGCCATCACTTACAGTACCTGGTCCAATGCCTGCAATGTATCATCACATTTAATACAGATAAGGAATGGCTTAGGACGTATTTTTATTCAAAGATTTATCTATTTATTTTGTAAGGGTTTGCATCAGATTTCACCAGATCCCAGATCAAATCAGGCTACTTCACAGAGATTCTGAGGCTCCCCAGGGTGAATTGGATTGTCTCCAAAATGACTGAGAACTGAAGCTGGACAGTCCCGAAGGTGGGCTCGGGTGCGCTTGGGTACGTACTTTGGAGGGCTGCGGAAAGGCAGACAGCCTGTCTGAACCACCGCCCCCTCCTTTGCCTTTGCTTTCCATATATGGAAAATACCATGGTGGGGGTGGGGGGGGGTTGAGGGATATTGAGTGACTGACAGACCTAACTTCTAATCACAGAGAATGGTTTTCCAGGGGGCTCCCCAATCACTGTGTTTGTAGGTCAGAATTGGAAGTCTTATAAAATCCTTTGCTCAAGGCTACTCTCTGCTCCTTTTGCTGAGGGCAAGTAACATGAAGAGCTTTGTGTGAGAGGACCGGTCTGTGGCCGGCTTCTGCGTTTGCTCCTTCCTGAGGCCTTCTCCTTCCAGTTCCAAGAAATCCTCCTTATTCCAACTTCCCAGTCCTTTCCCAACATTCTTCCTTTTCCTTTCTATTCTACCCATTCACCTTGACCTCGCTCTGGTGGTTGCCACTCCCGCCCCACAAATTCCATCCAGTTCTGTTAAAAAGTAAAAATGTTAGAGCCGCTGGTGCATCTGCCATGGCAGTCAGTGAAAAGAGACGAAGCCTCGCCCCAAATCTCGCTTCAGACGGGAACCCGAGTCGAACTGCGGGCCTCCACGGAGTGCTTGTCCCTTCCTGTGGGAATCGCCCCCCCCCCCCGCCGCCATTTCTGCTCATTCTGCAGCTCCCTTTCTTTCTCTGCATCGCCCTCGCGCTCTTCCATGGCAGGGGGAACTAAGCTGTGGGGGGTTGGGGTGGGTGCAGGGGTGGTGCTGGGGCTCAGGCCCACAGGACAAAAAAAGGCACAAATCTGCATATGCTAATTGACATATGCTCTACGGTCCCCGATGTGTTTGGCCTACAACTCCCTGCCCCAGCCAGCTATGCTGGCGGGCATGCTGGGAGGTGGCCAAACACATCTGGGGACCCAGGTTGGAGAACACTGCTCTAAGTGTGTGTGTGTGTGTGTGTGTGTGTGTGTGTGTGTGTCTTTAAAGGACCCTGTCTCCTAAGGACACCCCTATTTGTAAAAAAGGATGTATGGACAGGGAGAGGAAGGCATTTCATTGCAGAAAAAGAAAGATTCAGGCAGAAAGATTCAAGGGGGTGCAGCAGCAGGAGGTGGAGCACTTGTGGGCAAAAAGCCGGCTCATCCAGGGGGATCCGATGCGACAGAGACCACCAGGGCCCCCCGTGCCTTCCTTTCAGCAAGTGCCCACGGGCAGCAGGGTGGTGGGACAGAGGGCCTCCCAGAGATTCGGGGCTGCAGCCCTAGTGGGCCGCCCCCTAACCCCGCCTCTGGGTAGGTGGCAGGGCAGGCAGGGGGTTGCGGCATTTGCCAGGAGGAGCCACAAAGAGAGGCTGAGTTGGGCTAGGAGTGGCAAAGGGTGGCCAGCAGGAGCCGCTGCAGCTCTTGAGCGCTCGGCTTCGTTTTTTTTAATTTTGCTTTGTTTGTTTATTCGATTTCTGTGCCGCCCAACTGACAAGTTCCCTCAAGCAGTTTACGGTTGGTTAAAGAGGTATGGGGCTGAAGCCTGCCAAGAAGCAAAATCTTCTGGCCTGAAAGTTCTGCCCCTCTATGCCTCTGGGGTGGGGGGAGAGATTATTCTGCGGTGAGGAGAAAAGACTTCTCTTCTCTGTCCTGGACTTCTACCCCATTGGGCTCCGGAATTATGAGAGAGGGAGAGAACCTTCTCTCTGCCCACCTTCTCCACACCAGGCACGTCTCAAGCACCTGGGTTGTCCTTTTCTGCACCTTTCCCAGCTCTGCAATAGTGTCGTGTCTCCCCAGCGGCGTGGACGGGGGCCCTGGGCGGTGTAGTCACTAGGTGGCAGCAGGGGAGTGGCGTCTGGTGGAGCCAGGAATCTCCTGCCTCCTGGGAGTGAGAGATGCTCACAGGTCTCCTGGGGCCTCCCGACTGGTGTGTCCTCCAAGCCTTCCATGACACATCTTCCCGCAGCGCTGGGGGGCTCCAGGGGCAGTGCTGCCTGGGGTTGCCTGGATTTTGGAGGAGACTTGGTGGGGGGGCTTGTAGCACATGCTTTATTTACAAATACACACTGTAGAGCACGGGTGAAAGCAGCACTCACACTTCCAGCCTGCAGAAGACGCACTGCCCCACACCAAATCCCCAGAGAGCGCCACTTGCACCCCCGAGGGGCCTTGCCGCTTGCAGCCTCGCCATGAGGCACAGTGAGTTGCTCCGGGGGGGGGGGGCGTCCTAGCCATTCCTTCCAGCGCCTGCCCCGACCTCCCTTCCATTCCGCTGCCATTTCTCCTGTGCTGAATTTTAGATTGTAAGCTTCTTGGGACAGGGACCAACTGTCCTCTTGCAGATTGTAAAGGACCATATACGGTACACAGATGGGGCAGTCAAGTAATAATAATTTCCTTGCTGTATAATTTATTCCACCGCTGCTAGTGTGAAGTCCCCCCTCCCTCCAGCAACCAAAGTCCTAGTGAGCCAGCCCTCCCCTGGCTTAAGAAATGCCACCAGGCATTGGCTAATACACACTTTTGCCCCTCTCTTCACAGCCATAAGGGCTAGAAACTTGCTCTCCCTTTGTTCTGCTTTTAAGAAAAACTCAGGTTCCTGGGACACTGAATCCCATGCCTAGAGTCAAATCCCACGGTGTTTGGAGGGGTTCGGCACGGGGCGGATCGGAGAAGACACACCGCCCCAGCCGCGGGTGAGAAGGAAGGGCGATGCCCCCCCCAACACCCACCCACACACCCAGGGTGGGGTGCAAATACTTCTCTGCAGGCCTGAGCAGTCATCCCAGGCACCTCACAATCTCTGCAAGGATGAGAGTGAGCCCCCTCCCTCCCTCCCTCCCTCCCACATGTGGTGGAGAGCCAGTGTGGCGTAGTGGTGAGAGTGCTGGATTGGGACTCAGGAGATCCAGGTTCTATTCCCCGCTCAGCCATGAAACTCACTGGGTGACTTTGGGCCAGCCACTGCCTCTCAGCCTCACCTACCTCACAGGCTTGTTGTGAGGATAAAATGGAGAGGAGGAGAAGGAGAATTATGTAAGCCGCCTTGGGTCCCTTGCAGGAAAAAAGGCGGGGTATAAATATAATAAATAAATAAATAAATGTGTCACAATCCTAAAGGATTCTAAAGGAAGCAAAAGCTGAGTGTAGCCAAACGAGTACCCTGGATTTTAGGAAAGCCAATTTGAATTTTAACAAACTCAGAACAATGATAAGTAAGGTCCCATGGCAAGCAACTCTCATGAGAAAAGGAGCCCAGGAGGGGTGGGAGTTTTTTAAAAAGGAAATTTTAAAGGCACAATTGCAAACAATTCCCACAAGGAAAAAAGGCAGAGGGCAACAGAAGAAGCCAATGTGGCTTCACAATAAACTCAAAGATGACCTGAAGACAAAAAAAGACACGTATAGGAAGTGGAAGGAAGGACAGGCTACAAGGGAAGAGTACAGGCAGGTAGCACAGAACTGCAGGAATAGTGTCAGGAAGGCTAAAGCGAGAATCATAGAAAAGTAGAGTTGGAAGGGGCCTACAAGGCCATCGAGTCCAACCCCTGCTCAATGCAGGAATCCAGGTCAAAGCATCTCTGACAGATGTCTGTCCAGCTGCACCTTGAATGCCTCCAGAGTGGGAGAGCCCACCACCTCCCTAGGGAGTTGATTCCATTGTCTTATTGCTGACAGTCAGGAAATTTTTCCTGATGTTTAGGTGGAATCTAGGTTCCTGTAACTTGAGCCCATTATTCCGTGTCCTGCAAATTGGGATGATCGAGAAGAGATCCTTGCCCTCCTCTGTGTGACATCCCTTCAAATACTGGAAGAGTGCGATCATATCTCCCTTCAGTCTCCTCTTCTGAAGGCTAAACATGCCCAGTTCTTTCAGTCTCTCCTCATAGGGCCTTGTTTCCAGTTTCCCCTAAGCTGGCCTGCTGCCTTCCAATGAGCTAAGGTTAGCGAGGGATGCTAAAAACAACAAGAAAGCTTTCTTCAGATACATGCACAGTAAAAGACAGAGGAAAGAAATGGTGGTTCAACTACGCAATGAGGATGGCAAATTGATAACAGAAGACAAAGAAAAGGCAGAAATGTTCAATTCCTACTTCAGCTCGGTCTTCTCCCAAAAGAGGGTCTATGACCCCCCTGGCAAACCTGAAGTGCAGACTGAAGGGGCAGGATTGCAGCTTGAGATTGATAGGCAAACGGTCAAGGAGCACCTGATTACTCTGAAGGAGTTTAAATCTCCAGGGCCTGACTAGCTGCATCCTCAAGTAATAAAGGAACTGGCAGAAGAACTCTCAGAACCACTGTCTATTATCTTTGAGAAATCATGGAGGACAGGTGAAGTACCAGATGACTGGAGGAGGGCAAATGATGTTCCCATCTTCAAAAAGGGCAAGAAGGAGGAACCTGGGAACTATAGGCCAGTCAGTCTGACATCAATCCCGGGGAAAATTTTGGAGCAGATTATAAAGAAGTCAGTCTGCAAGCACCTTGAAAACAATGCAGTGATTACTTGAAGCCAGCACGGATTTGTCAAGAACAAATCCTGCCAGACTAATCTGATCTCATTTTTTAATCGGGTAACCTCCCTTGTGGACTGTGGGAATGCTGTGGACATAATATATCTGACTTCAGCAAAGTTTTCGACAAAGTGCCTCAAGTCATGATCTCCTGATTAGCAAGCTAGCTAAAAGTGGGCTCAATGGAAGAACTATCAGGTGGATCCACAATTGGCTACAGAATCAGACTCAAAGAGTGCTTATCAATGGTTCCTTCTCAAACTGGGGAGAGGTAACGAGCGGGGTACCACAGGGTTCGGTCCTGGGCCCAGTGCTCTTCAACATTTTTATTAATGACTTGGATGAGGAGGTGCAGGGAATGCTTATCAAATTTACAGATGACACAAAGTTGGGTGGAACAGCTAATACTCTGGAAGACAGAAACAAAATTAAAAGCGATCTCGATAGGCAGGAGCACTGGGCTGAAAACAACAGAATGAAATTTAATAGGGATAAATGCCAAGTCCTGCACCTAAGGAAAGGAAACCAAATGCAGAGTTACAGAATGGGGGACACTTGGCTCAACAATAACACAAGTGGATCTTGGAATTGTGGTAGATCACAAACTGAATACGAGCCAGCAATGTGATGTGGCTGCAAAGAAGGCAAATGCTATTGTGGGCTGCACTGGTTAGGCCTCTTCTTGAGTACTGCATCCAGTTCTGGGCACCACACTTTAAGAAGGATGTAGACAAACTGGAGAGGGTTCAGAGGAGGGCAACAAGGATGATAAAGGGACTGGAAACAAGGCCCTATGAGGAGAGACTGAAAGAACTGGGCATGTTTAGCCTTCAGAAGAGGAGACTGAGGGGAGATAGGATAGCACTCTTCCAGTACTTGAAGGGTTGTCACACAGAGGAGGGCCAGGATCTCTTCTCGATCATCCCCAGTTTGCAGGACACGGAATAATGGACTCAAGTTACAGGGATGCTTTGACCTGGATTCCTGCATTGAGCAGGGGGTTGGACTCGATGGCCTTGTAGGCCCCTTCCAACTCAACTTTTCAATGATTCTATGATTCTAATCCCCAGTCATTCTGTGCTGGGGCAAATTTCGGGACCCAAATGTGCCATGTCCAGGTAGGGGTCGGAGAAGTCCACCCCCAACGACGGTCCTCCGAGGGCCCTGCGAGTCTTTAGGAAAGGCGGCGTCCCAGGAAGGGGTCGGCCCCGGCAGCATCAGCAGCCGCCACCAGCAACTGGCATTGCCAGGCATGGCCCTGACCGGCCCGGAGCTCGCCTGGCTTCGTTCACACTGGCTGGCCAATGAGCTGGAATGGAGGCAGCCGCTGCAGAAGCTTCAATCCTGCCCCGCCCCCCAGCAGCAGCAGCGGCAGCAGACCTCCGCTCAGCATGCTCCTGGGAGAAGTTTCCCGATGCAGTCTGTGCCGGGGCGGGCAGGGCAGGAGCCCACTGGGAATGAACAGAAGGCCAGGAGTAGGGTGGGCACCCAGCCTTGAGCCTTCTAAGAGTTGCGTGGCAGGCAGAAGCTCCACAGGCAAAGCTCCCCCATCACATCAACTGCATGCCAGGCAGGAGAAGCACCGAACGGATCACTGGCCGTCATGCAGCTATTGAAGGCCCACGGAGGGGCTTTGGGGGAAGAGACGGCAGCACTCTGCGCAGAGGGCGTGTGGGAGGCAGGGGAGCCTCTGTGCCACTGCCAGGGCAGCCCCCCCCCCCCCCGCAGCCTCCTCTTGAGTTGCAGGGTACGGTGGGTAACTTGAAGAGCTGGGGAGGAAAGCAAGCAGGCAGGCGGCCGGGCCTCACAGCTCCTGGCTCTTCTCGCCTGGGAAGCTGGAATGGCGTGTGGGCTCAGGCCTGTTCTCTGGGTGTGCCCGCGACACCCCAGATTCCCAGGGATTAAAGCTCCACAACGGGTTCCCTGCAAATTAGAGGGTGGCGGCCGCTGCCCTTGCCAGGAAACCTCCCACTGCCGCAACTTAGTGGGAGGCTCCCAGACCGGCTTCCCAGCGCCGCCCGCCCGCCCACCGCCCTTGTCCTTTGCCCGCCCTGAGCTGACTTGGCCTGCACTGGCCTCCAGCAGGAGCACTGAGCAAAGGGCCGAACACTGGCTGGGCATGCGCACGAGGAAGGCCTGGGCCGGCCCCAAAGCAGCCCTCAACACTCGCACACCCGCTGCCCCTCGTGGCCACACACGCATGCACATGCACAGCCGCATGCCAGCCAGCCAGCCAGCGCCGGCACAGCTCCTCCTCTGGGGCTAGCCCTACCATTAGGCAAAGCGGGGCATTCTCTCAGGCGGCAGCTGCCCGGAGGTGGCAGCAAGGTGCCGGAGGAGAGAGCTGTGTGTCCTGGGCCCCCTAAGCTGGCCTGCTGCCTTCAGGTACAGTGGAGGAACTTGTCCTATCCCCAGCATCGAAGTAAAATTCAGCTGCCAGACCAGGTCGCTTTTGTACGTGGAACGGGAAGGGGTGCCATCCTGTTCTTCGCCTCAGGTGGCAAAATGTTTTGAGCCCGCCCTGTCCTCCTCTGCAGCACCTGCACACGCACACCAGCGACCCGTTGATTTTGGAGAGAAGCCTGGCTGAAAGACTTTGGGGAAGGGCACAAAAAGGCCCAAGCAACATCTCACCACAGTTTTGGATGTATCTAGACAGACACATGGAGCAACGGGTTCTACAAACTCCGCTGCGGTCGTGCCCATCCTGGTGCAACGCTGGCTATGAAATCCAGCCCAAATGGAGGCATCCTAAATATGAAGAGGGGAGGGGGCGAGTTTGACCACTCTTCAAGGGAAGAGACATCCCTTACTGGGGAGCTGAGAGAGGCTTTCTCGGTGGGGCCCCCAGACGAGGAGAAGGAGGAGGAGGACATTCAAGGTTTCCCCCGCAGTGCGCGTCCCCCCAAACTGGGGGGAGCATTCAGAATGCGAGGCCTGAGGGGCCCTGGCCTTGCAGAAGCCTCCTTTGCCGCTGTGCAAAGGAGCCTTCGCTCACCTATCTGAAGCCCCAGATTCGGAGGAACTCAAGCCCTGCCCTGGGGGTCCAGGAAGCTCAGCAGCAGCTGCTCTGGCCCAGCTCTGGCCACAACCCTTCAAAGGGGACACAACAGGATGGGGGGGGGAAACGACACCATAATGAGGTGAGGAAAAAATGCTCAGGTTTTAGGCCAAGGAGAAGCTTCAACGGTTAGAAGAGGGTTCTAGTCTACAGAAGCTTCTGCCACAATCAATGTGTTAGTCTTCTCAGGGCCGCAGAATTCCTGCTTGTTTTTTGTTCTCACTCTTCAGCTTAGCAAGGAGACCCAAAGGAAAGAGAAGGAAGGATGCATCGCTGAAAGACACTGGGCAGAGAATGCCCCCCACCCAAGGGTCTCATTCTGCCCACCCCAGTGCCACCCATGTGCCACTCAGCGCTCTATGGACAGTCCGAATGGTCCATACAGCATCAGAGCACATGTGGGCACCATCCCTGGTGGTGCTATGCACCCAGAGCACAGGAGGTTGCAGGATGCATTCTCTGGCACTGGTTCCTTGTGCTAAAGGGCCTGGCCAGGTGGTGACGCACAGAAAGCCCCGTGGAGAACATGCCTCAGGACCTCTTCCTGGATGACTGAAACCTCGATGGTGCTTTGGACGAGGGACAGCAGAGAATCCGCAACGGGTGCAAATGAGTTTGGACTTCTATGAATCCAACCCACGGATTCCACAGCTTTTTCTGAATTGCACAGATTCTGCAGACTGGTTTTTGACTTTCCAGAATTGTGTGCAAATTTAGACACCACCCCCCCCGAAAAATATGAAAAATTTAAAAAACAGCAACTGAAAATGTGTATTTCCTCCCAGAGGCTAAAATGTGAAAATGTGCATTTGGGAGGATTTGCACAAATGCACAATTTCAGAAGTGCACACTTTCCAACGTGCACACAAGTTTTGGGAAATTGGGAAAAATCCAATTCCATCAATGAGCAGACAACAGGACACCTGATAATCCGCAAAACACAAGCAGAACGGATTAAACAAAATCCATACATCCCTTCTAGAATCATAGAATCATAGACTAGTAGAGTTGGAGGGGGCCTACGAGGCCATCGAGTCCACCCCCCTGCTCAATGCAGGAATCCAGGTCAAAGCATCCCTGACAGGTGGCTGTCCAGCCGCACCTTGAATGCCTCCAGAGTGGGAGAGCCCACGACTTTGCCTCTTTGTCTTTGTGCTCAGGGCAGCACTAAACCTTCAAATGCCAAAAGCTGAAGGAAATACCTCCGTAATGCCTGATACAGAGTCACACCCGCTTTGGTCCATCTGGCCCAATATTTATTTATTTATTATATTTATTTATACCCCACCTTTTTTCCTGCAAGGAACCCAAGGCGGCTTACATAATCCTCCTCCTTCTTCTCTCCATTTTATGCTCACAACAACCCTGTGAGGTAGGTTAGGCTGAGAGTCAGTGACTGGCCCAAAGTCACCCAGTGAGTTTCATGGCCGAGCGGGGACTAGAACCCGGGCCTCCTGAGTCCCAGTCCAACACTCTCACCCCTATGCCACACTGGCTCTAGACCAGTGATGGTGAACCTTTTTGAGCCCGAGTGCCCAAACTGCAACACAAAACCAACTTATTTATTTCAAAGTGCCTTAAATTTGGCAGGAGGAGGAGGGGCGCTAGCTAAGTCGCGGCCCGCCTCTGGTCTCAGGGCTGTCTCTTCAACGTGTAGAACAAAGATCGGGCGGGCACCCCCCCATGCTTCTGTGCTGTCTGTTCAGTTAGAAGGAGGTCTGGGTGCCTAGCGGTTCCGCTTCTGGGGGTTTGAGATGTTGAGTGGTGTCTGCCTGTTATTCCAGCGATAATGAGTGGAGAGGAAAACTTACGCGTATGCGAATGGGACGGTCTTTTCGCGATCTGGCACCAATGGCTCGAGTGCCCACAAGAGGTTCCCGCGTGCGCTGTGGGCAAACCCGTGCCATATGTCGCCACATGCTCTAGACAGCTGACTGCAGCTTCTGTCCTTCTCCAGGAATTTCCAGTCAGGATCCTTCCTAGCTGGAGAGCGCTAACGGACTTCTTGACATGCAAAGCGGGGGCTCTGCACCTGGAGCCACGGTCCGCTCCCTCTTGTTAACGACCAAGTATCATCTGCCTGCAGCTTCCTTCCAGAGTCAAAAGGACCCTGGTTGTGTCCCCTGACATGGGCTCCCTCAGGCTAGTACTGCCCAGGGACCCTCACTGAGGCTCCTCGGGCACTGGCCCTCACCCCACCTCGTCAGGCCCCTTGATTTTGGCGGCACAAGTTTGGCCTGGTTTGCCTTTATCTGTGGCCGTCCCTTGATGGAAGATCACGAGCGGTGCATGCATGCGCACAGACACGCCATGAAACTGAAAATGTTGCAGCACAATCCGTCCGGCCTCGTGCATGGAGCAGTAATACCAACTGCATTTAACACCGCATGATGACAGACGTGCAAGTGCCATCTTTTAACAGGTGGTTATTCTGTAATTATGTGGTTTCGGCCTAATTCAAATGCAATTATGGAGAGAAATGCTGCTTTGTGGCATAGTGGTGAGAGTGTGGCATAGTGGTGGGAGTGTTGGACTGTGGTGAGACATAGTGTTGGACATAGTGGTGAGAGTGTGGCATAGTGGTGAGAGTGTTGGACTGGGACTCGGGAGATCCGGGTTCTAATCCCCCGCTCGGCCATGAAACCCACTGGGTGACTTTGGGCCAGTCACTGACTCCCAGCCTAACCTACCTCACAGGGTTGTTGTGAGGATAAAATGGAGAGGAGGAGGAGGACTATGTGAGCCGCCTTGGGTTCCTTGCAGGAAAAAAGGCGGGGTATAAATGTAATAAATAAAAAAAAATAAAATAATATTGGAGCAAGGGTGTATATATACGACACACCACAGGGGCCTGAGGCATGAAGCGATTATGACAGCTGTCGGTCCGGCATGCCTGGCCTAAGAGAGGAGATGGTGGCCGCCCAGAAAGCTCTGGGTGGGCCCCCCAAAAGGAGGTGTGTGAGCGGCAAGGAGGCAGCAGGCTGAGCTAGCACCGGAGGAGCAGGGAGGGAGCGGGGCCGGAGCTCCCGCAGCAGCCTTCCCATGGGCAAGACACAGCAGTGACCTCCTCCCCAAACGCCAGAGCACTTAAGGGGCGTACCGCAGCACACGGGATGTGACAGCCCGTCCCTCCGCCCCGCGGGGAGGGAGGGCGCTCTCCCACCCGATGGGAGCACACAAGGGAGCACCCCCACCCCATAACTACAGACCAGGAGGGCTGAGTAAGGACCCAGAACCGACCACCTCCGCAGCCCAGCGTCCCTTCTGCGCCACCCCAGCCCCAGATTTTAAAATTTTATACTGTTTTAAATGTATTTTATCCTGTATTTTATCTTGTGTACATCGCCCAGGGTGGCCGGTTTGCCAGTCCAGACGGGCGATAAATAAATGTAAAAATAATAATAATAACCAGCTGGCTTCCTGGATTGCTTCTCTCACTGCTGGGCCCCTTTTAGATCTCATCCTGCACTTGTAAAGGTGTGTGCGCTCACTAATTACCCAGGACTCCAAACTGGCGGGGCGGGGTGGGGTGGTCAGGTGCCAGGAGGCCAGCAAATGGGTGTCCCATGACAGCTTGCACAGCTTCTCTCCACAGAGGCCAAAGTCAGAAATGCACGCAAGTGGCAGCCATGGAGACTGCTCTCTGACCCGAACGCATGCACATACACAGAGGAGGTTTGTGTTATCACCAACACTGCTTTGTCAATGGTCACTGCCAATAATGTCATTGTCACTGTCTGTACTTCTTGCATTTCATTTCTCTCTGGCCTCACTGCTTACAATTCTCCCCCCACCCCTACCCCCAAACAGACACCTACCACCCCGTGTTTCTCCCCCAACCTGCATCTGAGGGAGTGAACTCTAACCTATGAAAGCTAATGTCACAACACGTTTGTTTGCCTTTAAGGTGCCGCAAGAGGCTTGGCCATTTGCCCAGAAATGGGGGATCTAAAAGGGCCCCTCCAACCAGCGGTGGTGGCAAAAGGCTGGCCATGCCCAGGAACCTGAGCCAAGGAGTGAAAGGGGCCCACCTGAGGGTCAAGAAGGGGCAGGCTCTGACATCCGGAGCGGGCGGGGGAGGCTTGGCCACAGCCCCCATGTGGGCAGAACCCCGGGAGCCAAGAGCCTTGCTAGCAACCACACACCCCCCCCCCAGGCCGTGGGGCTATCCCGATGGCTCTGGATGGAGCAGAATACTCATGCAAGAGCAAGTCCGCCGCTGCTGCGGCCGCTGCACGGACACCCCTCATTGCTTTCTCCTGTGCTTTTAACACTCATAATAAACCCCAATTGTGCGCACATTTTCACGCAGCTTGCATCCATCTGGAGCCAGCATTAGGCGCAGCCCTTAAGAACCTGAGCTAGGGAGTGGAGAGCCCTGGTTCAGCTTCCATCTCAGCCATGAAACTGCTGAAAGGTCACATTTCTTTAAGATACTCTTTATACCCCTCCCGCTCCGCCTTCCACTTTTAGAAATCACTTAAGGGCAGCTAACAAGTGAATACAAAATTGACAATGAGAACCAGTGTGGCGTAGTGGTGAGAGTGTTGGACTGGGACTCGGGAGATCCGGGTTCTAGTCCCCGCTCGGCCATGAAACTCACTGGGTGACTTTGGGGCGGTCACTGACTCTCAGCCTCTCAGCCTAACCTACCTCACAGGGTTGTTGTGAGGATAACATGGAAAGGAGGAGGAGGATTATGTAAGCCGCCTTGGGTTCCTTGCAGGAAAAAAGGCAGGGGTATAAATATAATAAATAAATAAATAAATAAATAGCAAAATCAAGGTATCAACTTAGATGCATCGCAGACAATAAGAACTGCTACACAGGACGGCAGCGGCAGCCACATCGTTAGGAGCTGGACTAGCAGAATGGTCTTTCTCTGGTGGCCACCGGAAAAGTGCCAGGCCAGTGTCTTTGGGAAGAGAGTTCCCCAACCGTGGCGCCACCACTGAAAATACCCTGTCTTTGGCTGCCACCCACCTAACCTCTGCAGGCCAGCCCAAGTCTCTGAAGGGTGGAGCAGATGATCTCCATAAACAGGCATGCTTTATGGTGGAGCATGTGGGCCCTTCAGATGCCCTGGCCCTCCCAAGCCATATAGAGGGTTTTACAGGTCGGCATCAGCACTTTGAATTGTGCTTGGAAACAAACTGGGAGCCTGGAAAGATCTTGGTCATCTCACGCTGCAGTTTTGAAATGTCCAAGTAGTCTTCAAGGGCAGCCCCACAGGCAATGTGTTGCAGTCATCTAATTGGGGTATTCTCAGGGCACAGAAGATAATTGCAGCCAGAGGGGCTGCCCCTGGCACAGCTGCCTAAGCTAGCAAAGGGCGCCTTATGCCACCGATCCAGTGAGCACGCAGAATCAGGGCTGGATCACATCACCGGCTCCCCAAGCCGCCGCCGCCGCCACCACCACCATGGGCCTGAGGAGCGCTTTGGGGCAAGCCGCCAGGGCACAGCCCTTTCCTGGAAGGGCCACCCGCCCTTTGCGGACAACGCCTGCATTCCCACAGCCTCCCAGAGGAGGGACCTTGTTTTTCTCAGGCTCGGGTCTGGATGGAGTGAGAAGTGGGAGTCTTGCTTGCTGCTGCCCCCCTGGCTTGCACTTGGTCCTGCCAGCTCAGAAAGTGCCTTTGGCAGGGAGCAGGACTGGGGGCCAGGGAGGCGCACACAGGTGGCAGAAGGCAGTGCAGGCAGGAGAGCGAGCGCGCGCGCGCGAGCGCGAGCAAGCGCCCTGGCAAGGGGAGCAGCCGGTGCTGGGCCAGCAGCCGGTAGCCCCACGTGTGGCAGCAGGACCCCTGGACACAGCAGGCCAGTTGGCCAGAGGAGCTGGCATTGCCAGGGGCACAGACAGCCGCTGGGGGCAAGTGAGAGCCGCGCGTGGGCAGGGTGGGCCTGCGGCCTCTTGCCCGGTGTGCATCTGCGTGTGTGTCCCCACACTAGGGCTGCTCAAGATAGGACGTGAGAGCGTTGGCGCAGAGGTGGCCCCAGAGATTTTCCCCGCTCCCCGCTCGCTCCCCCACTGAGCCCCATTGCCGCCTGACAGCCCGCTGCCTCTGCCAGGGCGCCAGGGCACAGCACTCCCCCCCTCCCCCATGGCCTCGCCAGGGGCACCCCCAGCAGCCCTACCTGCGGGTCCTGAGCCGGGCAGGTGCTCCGCTGCTGCCTCTCCTCCCGCCGCCGCCGCCGCCGCCGCCGCTCTCTCGCGCTGTGTCGGCCCGGGACGGCTCCGCATGCCCCTTTCCTCCCCTGTCCCCGCCCGAGGATGACACACCGGCCCATCCCAGGCGGGGCGGCGGCGTGAACACGCACGCACGCTAGGCACCTGCCCGCGCAGCTCGCGGAGACGCACTGCCCGGACCGGTGTGGAAGGGGCGTGCTGCGAGCGCGGGATCCCAGGAGCCGCGCGGGATGGGCCGCGGCGTGCCGGGGCGGGCAAGGCGGAGGGGCGGCCGGGGATGGTTCTCTGCCCCGCCCCTCGCCTTTCCTCGCCCTCGTTGAGTGACTCCAGACTGGCCGGGGGCCAAGAGTCGCACCTTGTCGGTCAGCCGATGAATCCCCCGCTTGCTGCTCGGCAGTCAATCAATAACGATTCTTGCCGGCGCTTTTGGGGCCGCAGCCGCGCCTCTCCTGGCCCCCAGTGGCTGCCGAAGGAGCCTCCTCCGGGCCTCCTGCAGACCTGTTGCGCCCCGCAGTTGTGGGTGCTGACGGGGGGGGGGGCACGGCAGGCGGTGCGGGATGCATGGCTGGGCTGGGCCCGGCCTCTGGCGGCGCCCCGGGGCGGAGAGCGGCGCTGGCCTGGCTGTCTCCAGCGTGTGGAGAGAAGGCTGAGGGGGCGGGGGGGGGGGCGGGGAGGCAGGACATTCATCCCAAGCCAGGCTCCCCCCGTTTTAATGCCTCCTGTCTCACTATCCCCCCCCCCACGGAAAAAGATTCTGGGGCTCGTTCCTCCAGGGCATCCTGGGGGTGTCCGGGAGGATCCAGCCCGCCCCTCCCCGCCTCCACCCGCAGTCAGAGCTGAAAGTGAAGCTGCAATTTGCCCTCCAAGCGCCACACCCGGCTTCCAGCCTTCCCGTTTCTCTGCTCTGGTGGAGCGGGGGGGGGGCACATTTCCTGCTGAGAGGCAAGGACACCCTCCCCTCCCCCTTTTTTCTTCCTGCCTGTTCCTGCCCGATGGGGCGGGGGGGTCATGTGAAGGGAAAGGGGGCCCGTCTGGTGCTGGAACCTGGAGGGCACAATCCCCTTGCAAGTCCCTTTCCAGGGACCCCCAAAGAACAGATCTGGGGAAGTGGTGTGCGTGTGTGTGTGTGTGTGTGTGTGTGTGTGTGCGTGCACCCCCCACCCCCATGGTAGCTTCACCCGCTGAGCCCCTCTCCTCCAGCAAAACCCCCCACAGCCTAGTTGCACGCACATGGCATAGGGCAGGCGCTGCTTACAGGCTTGTGCAGAGGCAGACACAGAGGAGACCTTTTGACCCCTGAAGGCAGCTCACAATAAAACAAAGGAAGGAGGGACCCTGCTCAAGGCAAGAGGGTTGCGAACACGGCCACGGCCACCCCTCCCTCCGGCCTGGCCTGGCCTGGCAGCCCCATCCCTCGCCTCATGTCCGGGTTGCATGCTCCTCTGAGGGGAGCCAAGACTGAAAAGTGCTTTGCGCCAGCAGAACATTGTCCCGTACACAGCCAGCCAGCCAGCCACCCGCCCGCCCACCCTCCCCTCAGATGCATCAGAGTCTCTGGGAGAAATGGGGGGGCAGAAGGGGGGCTGTGCCTGCGGGTGCCCCAGCCCCTTCCCCAGCAGCAGGCAAGGAATGCAGCAGTGCTGGGGCAGCAGGGAGCCCGGGCTGTAGAGTGCGTGCACACACGCACGCACACACGCACACACACACACACACACCCAGAGAAAGTTAATTGCAATGGAGGAGCCAACGAAGCAGGCCAAGCATGACGCAGAGTTTTTACCCACAAGCAACAATTTTCCAGAGGTAAGTCGGGGCATAGCCAAGATCAAGCACGTGGGACAGCAGGCAAGTATAATCGGAATCCAGAGGCAGCGTCAGGCAGAAGCCCAGGGTCCATCACTGCAGTGGTCCAACCATGCATTAAGGTCAGGAGCTGGGAACCGCCGTCATTTCCAGCAAAGTCCAGGCAGAAATGCAGGCTCATATTCCCAGGGCACCTGAGCCCCAACCACGGCTCAGCTGCCCAATGTTACAATCCTGACTTCTGAGTTCTTCCTTGGAGTCAGGTACTTCATCTTAAGGGAGCCCTTCTGATCTGCCTCTTCAGGCGAGGGTGGATGCTTGGCCCCTGCCTCTGAAGCAGAGCTGAGCCCCCTGGCCTTCTCTCCTGAGGGCGCCCCCACATCTCCTGACAGAGGGGGCTGCATGGCTTCATCTGCCTGAGGGAGTTCTAGTTCCTCAGAAGAGGAGGAGGAGGAGGATCCCTCCAGCAGGGGCATGACACGATCCCTGAGGTATCCTGGCCCAAGCCCTTGAGAGCATTAAAGGTCGTCACCAGCCATGGATTGTGTTTCGAAACAAGCAACCAGTGTAGCTGATGTAGGATGGGGGTGATATGATCCCACAGGCATGCGCCCATGGGAAGAGTCCGTCAGTAGCCCCAGGAAGAGTGCATGGCAATCTAAAGGAACTGGCAGAAGAACTCTCGGAACCACTGTCTATTATCTTTGAGAAATCATGGAGGACAGGTGAAGTGCCAGATGACTGGAGGAGGGCAAATGTTGTTCCCATCTTCAAAAAGGGCAAGAAGGAGGTACCTGGGAACTATAGGCCAGTCAGTCTGACATCAATCCCGGGGAAAATTTTGAGCAGATTATAAAGAAGTCAGTCTGCAAGCACCTTGAAAGCAATGCAGTGATTACTAGAAGCCAGCATGGATTTGTCAAGAACAAATCCTGCCAGACTAACCTGATCTCATTTTTTGATCGGGTAACCTCCCTTGTGGACTGTGGGAATGCTGTGGACATAATATATCTGGACTTCAGCAAAGCTTTCGACAAAGTGCCTCATGATATCCTGATTAGCAAGCTAGCTAAAAGTGGGCTAGATGGAACAACTATCAGGTGGATCCACAATTGGCTACAGAATTGGACTCAAAGAGTGCGTATCAATGGTTCCTTCTCAAACTGGGGAGAGGTAACGAGCGTGGTACCACAGGGCTCGGTCCTGGGCCCAGTGCTCTTCAACATTTTTATTAATGACTTGGATCAGGAGGTATAGGGAATGCTTATCAAAGTTGCAGATGACACAAAGTTGGGTGGAACAGCTAATACTCTGGAAGACAGAAACAAAATTCAAAGTGACCTCGATAGGCTGGAGCGCTGGGCCGAAAACAACAGCATGAAATTTAATAGGGATAAATGCCAAGTGCTGCAGCTAGGGAGAGGAAACCAAATGCAGAGTTACAGAATGGGGGACACTTGGCTCAACAATACCACAAGTGAGAAGGATCTTGGAATTGTGGTAGATCACAAACTGAATATGAGCCAGCAATGCGATGTGGCTGCAAAGAAGGCAAATGCTATTTTGGGCTGCATTAATAGCTTCCAAATCGCATGAAGTGATAATTCCCCTTTACTCGGCACTGGTTAGGCCTCATCTTGAGTACTGCGTCCAGTTCTGGGCACCACACTTTAAGAAGGACGTAGACAAACTGGAGAGGGTTCAGAGGAGGGCAACAAGGATGATAAAGGGACTAGAAACAAGGCCCTATAAGGAGAGACTAAAAGAACTGGGCATGTTTAGCCTTCAGAAGAGGAGACTGAGGGGAGATATGATCGCACTCTTCCAGTACTTGAAGGGATGTCACACAGAGGAGGGCCAGGATCTCTTCTCGATCATCCCAGTTTGCAGGACATGGAATAATGGGCTCAAGTTACAGGAACCCAGATTCCACCTAAACATCAGGAAAAATTTCCTGACTGTCAGAGCAATAAGACAATGGAACCAACTACCTAGGGAGGTGGTGAGCTCTCCCACTCTGGAGGCATTCAGGGTGCGGCTGGACAGCCATTTGTCAGGGATGCTTTGACCTGGATTCCTGCATTGAGCAGGGGGTTGGACTCGATGGCCTTGTAGGCCCCTTCCAACTCTACCTTTCTATGATTCTATGATTATATATATAAAAGAAAGTGGACTGACTGACTGACTCATAAACGCCCAGCTCAAACCTTTTAATCTAGGAACGTGAAATTTTGAAGGAACATTGCTTTTCTGACGTAGAGCCCCACTAAGGAAGGATTTTTGGAAATTCCTGTCCCTAAGGGGGTGAAAAGGGGGGGCAAAATCACCCCACACTCATATCTCCTATGGGCAAAACAACAGGGGATCAGTTATGCAAATCTGCCTCACCTCAGAATTGCTGCAGGAGCCAATAGGAGCAGTTATACAAATAGCCCATAGGACACTTAGAATGTTCGTATGAATTCCTGCAGGGGCCAATAGGGCTGGGTATGCAAATCTCCCCTAGGCCATTTAGAATGTTCTCTGACGGGGGTGAAAAGGGAGGGAAACTTTTAAAATAACTGCCTGACTGAATGACTGCTGTGTGCGGGGCATCGTCCCATAGGCTCCATCACATTTTGACGGATCCGCCCCAAACTTGGCACGCATACTCTCCATCACCCAAGGACAAAGACTGGTGGGTTCAAATCTCCGAAAAACCCTCGCTGCGCCTGTACGGCCCAAAATAGATGCGAGCCAATGGCGTCACTTGGAATGTTCGCAGGGGCCATTCAGGAGCGGTTATGCAAATCGCTCCAACGACATATAGAATGTTCATATGAACTGCCACAGGGGGCAATCAGGAGCGGATATGCAAATCTCTCCTGTGTCGAAACAGAATGTTCATATGAACCACAGCCGGGGCGGAGCTGGGATTTCATTGTGCAGTCCTGGGGGGGGGGGGGGGACAGGGATTTCACTGTGTAGTCTGGGGGGGGCGGGGAAGCAGAGATTTTATTGTGCAGTCCCGGGGGAGGAACAGGGATTTCACTGTGTAGTCCTGGGGGAGCTGGGATTTCATTGTGCAGTCCCGGGGGAGCAGGAATTTCATTGTGTAGTCCCGGGGGAGCTGGAAGTCCCAGGGGAGCTGGGATTCCATTATGTAGTCCCGGGGGACCTTTCCTATGGAGCGATTCAAAACAGCGGTCAGCGACCTTAAGGAATTTCGAACAAATAGCGCCTATAGGAAAATGACGACCCGTGCAAACTTGGCACCGTCACTCTTCATCACGCGAGCGAAGCCGTGGGCAAAAGCTAGCAATCCATAACCAAGGGTGTGTTACTGTGGCTAGGGCCAGCCTTCTCTGGAACGGGTGCAGCTGGCCCATCAGTCTGAGCCGGGCAGGGGCTCTCCCGGCCACGGGGCAGACAGGGCAGATGCAGCTCGGCGTGAGCGGACGTAAAGCGATGCTCTCTGGGGCAAAATGCCCTGATTTCATGTCTATACCGATGGGCTCTGAGCTGGCGGTGACTGACTGGGAAAGAGGGCTTTGGGCGTGATGAAAACTTCAACCCCATGTGCAGCGGCTGTGGAAAAGGGAAATTCCATGTTGGGCATAATTAGAAAAGGAATTGAAAATGAAACTGCCAAGATCATACTCCCCTTGTACAAATCTACGAACTGTTGTACAAACTTGTAAACCGCCCAGAGAGCTTCGGCTATTGGGCGGTATAGAAATGTATTAAATAAATAAATACGATGCAACCACACTTACAATACTGGGTACAGTACTGGTCATCACATCCCAAAGAAGGATATTGTACAGTTGGAAAAAGTGCAGAAAAGGGCAACTTAACAATGATGCAGGGGCTGGAGCAACTCCCCCCCCCCCCCGTGAGGAAAGCACAGCAGCTGGGATTGCTTGGCTTAGAAAAAAGGCAGGTGAGGCGGGGAGGGGGGGGCATGATTAAGGTGTACAAAATTCTGCATGCATAGAATTAGGGTTCTCCCTCTCTTATAATGCTAGAACCCGTGAGGTCATCCAATAAAGCTGGATCGTGGAGGGAGATTCGGGACAGATGAAGGGAAGGGGTTCTTCCTGCAGTGCAGTCCTTAATGCTGCCCAAGGCATGAGGGTGGCTGCAGGTTTAGACGGCTTTGAGAGGGGATCCTCCTGTGGAGGTCAGGTCTCACAACTGCTGCTGCTCAGGACGGCTGAATGTACGGGACCTCCAGGATCCGGGCAGTTTGCCCCATGAACACCAGCCAGCCACTGGAGAAACACAAGGGTGGGGAGGGTGCCGTGATCTGCCTCCTGTCCCGCTTGTGGGTTTCCCAGCAGGACGGCCGGTTGCCCAGTGTGGGAGCAGAGTGCTGGACTCGGTGGACCTTTGGCCTGATCCAGCTTCGGGGCTCTCCTGGTGCTCTTTATAAGCCTGGGTGGAGGGCCAGCCCTCCGAACCTGAGACAGCCGCCTGCTGGCAGCAACAGGCCACATATCGGGGATCGGAGCCCGGGACCAGGCCCTGCAGCAAGCCCAGATGCCAGCTCCGCCTCCACCTCTACTCGGACAACACTTTTGCAGGACCTTATAATGTCTCCCACAACATCAGGGGCTCACTCACTTGCTCATCTTCCAAGTGATCTACGCCATCTTCCGTCAGCAATGCCCTTCCTTCTGCATTCTGCACAGGGCAAAACAGGCCAGTCTCTAGGCCAAAGGATAAATGGACACAAATCTGACATCAGAAATTGCAATATTCAAAAACCAGTGGGGGAAGACTTCAGCCTCCCAAGACACTCTCTCCATGACCTTAAAGTGACCACTCTGGAGCTAAGAAACTGCAAGGAGAGATTAGAGTGAGAGGTGGCCGCGTTACAGTTCCTCAGGAGGTCCAGTTCTATCAGCAGTGGCTTGAATCGGGATAAAGAATTTTTAGATCACACTAATTGGCTTACCTAGAATCAGCAGCAACTGAACTGTTTTGGGAATGGCCGCTGTTCATAGTGTGATTGTCACCGTCAGTGCTTTCTGCATTTAATTTCCCTCCAACATCAATGTTTCCATTTCCCCTTGTCCTCCCATCTATGTGTGCTGTATATATGCGTACCCGAAGCCCTCACCCCCACTCCGTGCGCCTGATGAAGTGGGCTGCAGTCCACAAAAGCTTCTGCCAGAATAAACGTGTCGATCTTTAAGGTGCCACGAGACACCCTGCTGTTCTTGTGGTCGTATCCTTCACATTCGTGGCCATATGAGAATATATTCATATTAGAGTGTTGTGGTGCACATAGAATCATAGAATCATAGAAAAGTAGAGTTGGAAGGGGCCTACAAGGCCATCGAGTCCAACCCCCTGCTCAATGCAGGAATCTAGGTCAAAGCATCTCTGACAGATGTCTGTCCAGCCGCACCTTGAATGCCTCCAGAGTGGGAGAGCCCACCACCTCCATAGGTAGTTGATTCCATTGTCTTATTGCTCTGACAGTCAGGAAATTTTTCCTGATGTTTAGGTGGAATCTAGGTTCCTGTAACTTGAGCCCATTATTTCGTGTCCTGCAAACTGGGATGATCGAGAAGAGATCCTTGCCCTCCTCTGTGTGACATCCCTTCAAATACTGGAAGAGTGCAATCCTATCTCCCCTCAGTCTCCTCTTCTGATGGGGCCATGCGGTGCCTTGGGGCGGTGCGAGTGCATGCATGGGCTGCTGGAGTTCTGGACCAGCCCTTGCTGGATCACGTCTGCTCAAAACGTGAAATGCTGGGGATGGCTACAGCTGGCCGGGAGGCAATGATACAGTTCAAAGGGAAGGAAATGATAGGCTTCCTTGGAACCAGGGCAAAAGCCCAGCCTGTCAGCCAGTCCTGCACACAGGAAAGACAAGGCTGTGTCCTTGCTCCAAGGGAGGTTCTCACGGCTTGAATGAGTCTGATGGGCGGTTCTCGCAGTACAAGAGAGCTGGCAGCCACCTCCCATCTAGATCTGTGTATTGTGTTTCTGCTTTTTGTTTGGCCTCCAGAATTCGGGGCGTATTTTGTCTCTGACTTGAGTTCTTGCCTGGCTATCTGGAAGACAAAAGGTGGTGGTGTGACATCTGAGAGGCTGAGGGCCTGCGGGGGTGGGGCAGGGTGGTGGCGGGGGCATGGGGCAGGCAGAGGATGGGAAGACACCAGAGGCTGGGAAGCAAATGAGCCCCAATGAGGATCAGCAGGGGAGCCCCATGGCATTGGGATGCAGAGGGCCTTGTGCAGCTCAGGGCCTCCCAGAGCAGGGTGAAGAAACCAAATAGCGAGGTCTTCCAGGGGTAAGCCATTATGTGCAAAATTCCACACATGTCTATTTTGCCAAGTCTACCCACGCAGCAACCTCTGAACATGTGCAGCCTGAGTTGCACGGGGCCCTCTCACAATTTTTCACACACGGCAGTGTACCGATAACCTTTCCTCACAACTGTGTCAAAGAACTTGCTCTTTGTCAAAGGGCCCAGAGGCCTGGCTTGCCTGAGCTTGTGCCGTTTCAGTCCCTGCTCCATCTATCTGGTGGCAGGAGGGGCCCCCACGGCACTGGTGCGACAGCCCTCTCCCCACCCCATAGAATCATAGAAAAGTAGAGTTGGAAGGGGCCTACAAGGCCATCGAGTCCAGGAATCCAGGTCAAAGCATCCCTGACAGGTGGCCGCCCAGCCGCACCTCGAATGCCTCCAGGGTGGGAGAGCCCTCCGAGTGAACTGTTTTGGCAAACTTCACCCTGGCTTTAGATCTGCTGCTAAAGCTGGAGAAACCTCGGGGTTTGGGGATGAAGGCTCTTGCCAATAAACTGGAGGAGCTCTGAGGTGTCATGGCCAGAATTCTCTGCCCAAGAAAAGAGCAGATGCTGAAATGCAGGCTGCCTCCCAACAAAGGATGCTCCTAAGAGGTTCATTCGGCGTTGTTCCTTCCATCGACAAGGTAGCCAGGGAAACCGAGTCCCAGATCCTTGCAGAACTTGAATCCTCTCCGTGGAGGCTGCCATTTGCCTGGCTGCTTGTCTGTTCCCTTCTTTCTCCACCATCTTCTAGGGGTTGACCTATTGCAAGGACTGTTGGGTGGGTTCATGGACAGCAAGAAGCTACACTCCATTCTGGATTCCAGGCAGTCCACTGGATGCCCCAAGAGCCACGCTGGGCATGCAAATGTCATTGCGCCTCCACAGAGCCTTCCCCCAGAACCTCATCTGGTGGCCCCCGTGTGAGATCCCTTGTGGGATCCAGTGCTGAATGGCTGCTGTGCTTCCAAGACAGCTGAGGTGATATTTCTTTGTGATGTTTTTTTTAAATAACGGGCGCTCTTTCCACAAACAAGACTATTATAAGCCCACTAGTTTGCCTATGAAAATACTTACAAAGGCATGCAAACGAAGGTGTGCCCGTCCAGTACACAGCCAAGCAGCCTCCCCAAATAGGTCTCCTGCATGTGCGGGAGGGTCCCAGGAGGACCTTGGAGGACTCCATAAGACTGCAGAAAAGCTACTCCTTGGGAAAGAACTGTACCCGATGGCACACCTGAGCTAGGCAACCTCGCTCCTCTGGGACGGCAGGAAGAGAGCAGTCGTGCACCAGCAGCACCTGTGAAAATTCCTCTCTGTAACCGTCCACTGTGGGGGCTGTGGCTCTTCAGATCCACCCAGGCCCGTGTGACACCATGAGACACCCCCCCCCCCGAGACTCCCAAGGCTGGCCCTGCCGACTCAGAGGCAAGTGCCCCATTCCAGCCTCTCCTGCAGCAGCCGCTGACCTCTGGCCACAGCGGCCCAGGCTGGGCTGTCCAGGTGGGCAGGCCCGGCCTGGTGTTGGGCAGTGCATCAAAATGCTTGCAGGCAGCAGTCTGAGGCCGACGTGGCCTGACTCCCGTGCGTAGCTGTGGCTTCCTTTCCTAGGTCTGGCTCAATCCTGGCAGCACAGCCAGGCCAATCTATGAGGGGCGCTCGCTTCCTGCGCCCCATCTGAAAGGCGGACGATGCACCCTTCTTGCTCCCCCCACCCCGCGCGTCTGGCTGGCTGGCCGGCTGGCTGGCCATCCTTCCCCGGAGTTGGGGCTGGCGGGAGGTTCCCAGGGGGCATCATCTCAGCAGGGCTTCTGGCGCTCCCTGCCCATGCCTGGGGCGGGCAGAGCCTCTGGGGTGGGGCCTTGCCACATAGGACACTAGAAGCAACACACACACCCCTATCCAAGGCTTCTTCTTCCTCCCCCTCCCCCGTGGAACAAACTCAGTTCCCCTGATGTCATAGCCCAAGCCAGCCATGCAGGTTTCGACTGGCAGAAGCCGACATGCGAGGGAACCCACCCTTCGCCTTGGCGGCCTGCCTGGCCCTCCTGCAACACTCGGGGGGGGGGCGTCGCCTCCCAGACAGGCATTGCCGGCCGGCCTCTGCAGCCAGACAGGCAGTGGGGGGGGGGGTTGTCTGCCAGCCGGGCCTGATCTGATCCTGTGTTTGCACTGGCAGCATTTGCATGGGCAGGAGCGAGAGCAGCAGAAAGCACCGTAATGGGGTGTGGTGTGGTGTGGTGTGGGAATTGCTGTGTGCTACCTGGATCATGTGTGCATGAGCCGAAGCGTGTGCATGTGCGTGTGTGTGGAGGGTCACTGGCCGGTGGCTGGCGTCGTGGGGAGGGAGCTGCAGTGTCTCCCCTCGGAAACCACGTGGGGCCTGCATTGGGAGGACCGGCGCTGGCGGTGTTCCTTGAGTGCCAAAACCTTCGAACCCGCTCCGGTGATCCCTTAAACTCCCTAATTAGCCGCCTAGATCCAGCGGCGCGTTGCTGAGCTGTAGGTGACGCGGGTCGTGCTTAACAGCCTCTGAGCTCAAACATCCGAGGAGCACCGTAAACAAATGATCGGCTCGCCGCCTTCCGAAAGCAGCTCTGTCAGAACAGCGCAGAGGAGCGCTGAGGATCAGAGGAAGCCGCTGCGAGCCTCTAAGCGAGGGGCGGGCGGAGCCCCGGAGGAGCAGCTGCTGAGGGCAAGGCGTGGGCCCGCAGCCCCCTCGTGGTGTGGGCTCCCTTCTCCAGACGGGGCCAGTCTGGGCCTCTTCTGCCCTCGGCCGCCAGAGAGCCTCCGGGCGCCAAGACGCACCTGGGGGGGGCTTCGTGGCAAGCAGGTGGGGCAAAGCGACTTGCAGCTGGGGGGGTGCTTCACCCTCTCCTCTCCTCCTGCAGCCCCCTAACTGTTGTGCTGGCACACCAAAGGCCTTGATGGGCTTAGCCCCCGGGGGCCGAGGGAGAGGACCGGGAGGGCCCTCATTGCCTCTGCTGGCTGGGGCTGATGGGAGTTGTGGGCTGAAACACCCGAGGGGCCGCATCTTGCCCACCCCTGCTTTAGGTTCTCAGCAGGGTTTCCATGTCTGGACTGAACGGCGAAAGGCGGGCCGCCACTCGGCACAGGCCTGCAGCGAGGATTGCTCCGCCCAGCTCGGCCCAGCTCGGCTCTGGGGTCGCCTCCCCGCGGCCTGGTCCTGCATGGGAGCAAACGTGTTACTTTTGGAACTGGCATGGCAGGGGGCCGCTCTAGAGTCCCCGTGATTCTGGATTGTCTAATCCCCCTTAGAGGTGGGGAGCCCCCCACCCACGCAGGAACCCCCCCCCAGAAGCTCAGCTCCGAGCACAAGGGCCCTGCCGCCCAAGAGCTGCTGTGCGCAATGCCCGAGGCTCCTGCGGAAGCCGTTCTCAGGAGCCCGGAAGGCAGCGGCTGGGGCAGCGATGGGTGAGTGGCGGGCTGCTTCCCCCT
Organism: Shinisaurus crocodilurus; assembly: GCA_021292165.1. Taxonomy (NCBI): domain Eukaryota; kingdom Metazoa; phylum Chordata; class Lepidosauria; order Squamata; family Shinisauridae; genus Shinisaurus; species Shinisaurus crocodilurus. The sequence goes on along the minus strand of CM037880.1, from coordinate 225,442,803 downwards.
CAATACGCTTTGAGTGAAGGGGTTGACACAGGACCAGCCCCGGCCATGCAGCCGTGTGGGGCCTGCTGCCTGAAGCAAAAGAAGCCGTAGGGACCCCCGGGCCTCTGATGGAGAGAGGGGCTTCCCACGGCCAGTGCAGTGAGGTCTGCCAGCGGAGACCAGTGTGGCATTGTGAATCCGCTTCCAGTGGCAGGTGGGCGGGCGGGCGGGCGGTGTCGCCCCCAGGTGCAAGGCAGCATGGAGGCAGCAGGAGGTGTCCAGGCATCCAGAGAGAGAGGGGGACTGCTGTGGGGCAGGTGCTGATGAGAGCCTCTTGGTCAGACAGGCGTCTTCCTCCTTGTGACGGGAGGGCATGCGGGTGGCTCCTGGCTCTGGTGCCCGCTGCAGTCTCTGTTGCAGGTCTCGGTGCCCCAAGCGGCTTTTTGTATGGCATTCTCAGAGGCAAAGGCCCTGATCCAGAGCGCATGCATCTTCGAGCATCGGGACCTCTTCCCCTCTCCAGTAGTTAATCAATGTCCCCCTGGGCAAGGGAGAGCGGAAGCCCCCCACTGAGGAGGAGTTGCCCCCGTCTCCAGCTGGGTCCCTGCCAGAGGGGGAACTTGGAGGAGGGCGGCAGCAGAGACTTGGCGGAGGAGCACCTGCCGTTTCGGGGGGGGGAAGGGCCACAGGAGGATGGCCCATCAAGGGGCACCCAGCCCGGCCTTCCCAGCCAGCCTCCTTCTGTAAGAGGCTCTTCCGGCAGGGGCGGCGGTGGCAGGGGGCAGGCCGGATGGGGACGGACGCCACGGTCCTTTCCAACAGATCCCCTCCCCCGCGCGCCCTTGGGCTTGAGGGCCAAGAGATGTTCAACCTCCCTAGAATTTGGGGATCTCAGGCATGAGCGTCCTGTGTGCGCGCACATGTGTGACCTCGCTGTCCTTGGGGAAGGAGGGCACCCAAGCAGGCCCGCCCTGGGAGTTGTGGTGGGGACAATGCGCGTGCCAGAGGGGTGGGGTGATGCGGCGGCTGAGCGGTGCTGGGTCCAGGCCAGGTGCTCCCTCCAAGCATGTTTCAGGGAGAGCGAGAAGCTGCACCCGGCGGGAAGGCTTCCTGCACCACTTCTCACCCTGCCCCCCCGCCCCCCCACACCCTTGGGAGGAGCGGCCAGGCTTGGGAATGGCCCTGGCTGGGGAGGCAGCCGGCCACATCTGGGTCTGCCAGGAGGCTGAGCGACCCACTCCCTGGAAGGAAACTGAGTGGACTCCCTGGCAGAACAGAGCTACCTGCTCCCCATGCCGGACGGTGGTTGTGCTGGCATTTAGTTCTCTTTACCACATGCAGCTGTTACCAGAATTGCTTATTACTGGAATTATTTGCGCCCAGCCAGCTAACAGAAGTTCTAAAGTCCAAAGGTCTTTGTTGTCCAGGTGGCTGGGAACTGCCTGGGGCACATCAGCAGCAGCTAACCTGGCTGGCGCCTGACACAAAGTCAGGGCGGCTGGTTCCTGCCCTCTGGGGCCCGTGGCCGAGGCCACTTTCTGGCCAGGTGGCAGGATGCAGCCCCCAACCCACCCTGAGCCCTCTGGGTCTCTTCTAGCAGGGTGAATGTGTTGCCAGACCTGTGACTAATGCTTTGGGAGATCTGCTGCCGATCCTGCGAAGGCAGAACAAGCGTTTCACCCCCTCTACCTGCTGCCGCCCGCGTCCTATCACCCTTTAGGTCACGCATGTGCATGTGCAGCCCAGACAGAGCACTGGAAAGCATGCAAGCAGTGCCTTCAGGAAAGTCCTTGTGTGGAATGGAGCGAGATCAGGGTAGGCCACTCAGAAGAACTGTCCAGTGCAGGCGTGGCCCATGTTCCCAGTGGCTGTCATCCGGTGGTGCAGCTCGGGCCGGACCTCAGGGCCAAAGTCCAGGGCCCCACAGCCCAGAGACCCCCCCAAGTGACCTCCAGAGAGTGTGACTGATGATAAGAGCTTGCTGGCAAGTAGGTGCTCTTACAAGCGTTCATCGGCGGAGAAGAGAAATGTGAGTTGTCGCGTGCTTGACAACTGAAGTGACACACACAGGTGGCATAAGACCATTAAGCCCCACACACACACACACACACACACCTGAGTCATCTCCTGCTGCAGGCAGGGGTCCCTTTCGCTCTCTGTGATCTCCTGCTCGGCCCCTCCCGGAGGAATGTGTCGGTGACGAACAAACCGAGGCGTGGCGGGGGCGCGGCGGGGCTTCGAGAAGGAAGCAAACCGGCCTGTCTCAGACGCAGTCCCTGTTGCTTGGCAGCCCCGCGCGGCCCTGGGCTAGATGGATCACACCCCGGGCGAGGCGGGAGGGAGGGAGGGGCTGCTGCCCCAGCCTTTTCCTCTGCACACCGGGGCAGGGGTGGGGGGAGAGGGTTCCCGTCAGGGCTCTCCTTTCTCCACCAAAGGTCCAGGGGGGAGGGAGGGAGGCATCAGAAGAGATCCAGGCAGCGGCGAAGGCGCGCACCATGTGCTTGTTGGAGCTGGAGCCAGTACATGCTCCCTCCAGCATCAGGGGCAGTGCGCCTCTGGCCCAGCAGTTACCGGGGAACACGGGGGGCGGGGCGGGGGAGAGGGTGCTGTTGCCCAACTTGCCCTCCTGTCCTGCCTGTGGGCTTCCCGTGGGCAGCTGGTTGGCCACTGTGTGAACAGGATGCTGGACTAGATGGACCTTGGTCTGATCCAGCAGGGCTCTTCTTACGTTCTTATGAGCCAAAGACTGGAGTGGCAGGTGGGGTGTGTGTGTGCAACGGGGCTCTTTCATAAGGGTTCAGGAAGGTAGTAGGTTGCCCCTAAGAAAGGGCCGTCTGGGCACCAGGAAGCACAGCCAGCTGTTGCCATAGACACATGTCAGCCAGCAGGAGGGCATCATATGAGAGAGAGAGAGAGAGAGAGAGAGAGAGACCTTTCCATGGACTCCTGTCTTCACACACGCAGGGCCGGTGCTACCATTAGGCCAACTAGGCAGCTGCCTAGGGCGCAGGGCTAAAGGGGGCACCAGAAACGCCTTGGGGAAAAAAATACAGTGCTCTCAAGTGGGAAGGGGGGCGCTAAATATCTGATCTTGCCTAGGGCACCAAACTGCCTTGCACCGGTCCTGCACACACGCATGTCCAACTCGACCCCCTGCAAAGACATGCCTGAATGTGTACAATGCCAGACCGAGCCAGGCCTTTGCGCTCCCCCACCACACCACTGGCTACACTGCCCGAGGGTTCGGGCGGAGGTCCTCCCTTCCTCAGGGTCCTTTTTACAGGCCATTTGCATGCAAGGTGTGGGATGTTTACAGTCAAAACCAGAGAGTTGTGTTTAGCTGGGAGGAGGCCTGATGGAGTTTTCCTGAACATTCCCAGAGGGGACACTATATGAGGCAAGCTCCCTCGTGTCCTCTGGCGGGAAGTGGGCGTGGCTCGTGGCCTCTCTTCTTCCCGCCCGCGGACACACGCGGAGGCTTGAATCCTGGAAAAAACTTGCTCCTGATCGCCGCGGCCGCGCTCCTCACTCAGAGATCCAATGAACCCGGATGAATGAGTACTTTGCAACTGTACATATCTTTTTGTCTGCCTGAAGTTGAACTCAGGACCGGTGCCGGGCAGTTTGGCGCCCTAGGCGAAATAAAATTTGCGCCCCCCCTCTCATGCCGTGGGGGGGCTCCGGAGCAAAGCAGCCCTGCTCTGCAAAAAAAAACCCCGCGCCGCCGCCACCACCACCTACCTTCCCCGGGGGAAGTTCCAGAGGTTTGTTTTTTTTTAAAGTATTAATTGTAGCAGAAGAAAGTTGTGTAGATCGTTAAATATAATCTTTCCACTTCGTATTTAATCAAACATTCCCTGCTCCGAGGCAAAGAGACCTGTACAACAAATGCCTGCCTGAATCAAGAAATATATACACACACTTTTCTCCGCCCGACTCCGAAGTTAGTAACAGTTCCCCCGCCCTGGCTGCCGCCGCCTCCGAAGAGGAAGGGATGGGACGGGACCCCCGCGCTCTGTTTTTTGCCGGGGAAACCAGGGCAACAGTGTCTGCGGAGTGCTCCCTCAAGAGGCTGTTCCAAGTGGTCCGGAGCCTGGTCAGTCCAGTTGCACCGGATCGTGGACACAGTAAGAGAGCGGGAGGAGGCCAATAGCAGACCAGTTTTGTGGGATCAGTTCCAGCTTCTTCCTTCTGATGAAGTGGACAAGGTCATCAATATGCGGAGGACACGCAGCTCTACCTCTCCTTTAAGTCCTCACCAAGGTTGGCTGTTGAGAACCTGTCCAAGTGCCTGGAGGCAGTGGGTGACTTGATGGGAGGGAACATGCTGAAGCTGACCCCCGACAAGACCGAGGTACTTCTGGTGGGGGACAAGGGGAGGTTAGGGGATGTTGACCTGGTGCTGAATGGGGTACATCTTACCCCTGAAGGACCAGGTTCGCAGCTTGGGAGTCATTCTAGACTCCCAGCTGTCCATGGAGGCTCAGGTGGCAGCTGTGAGCCGGGCAGCGCTGTATCAACTCCATCTGATACGGCAGCTGCACCCCTACCTTCCTAACCATCCTGCTCCCATCAGTGGTTCATGCCTTGGTCTCCTCTCGCCTAGTCTGTAACGTGCTCTATGTGGGGTTACCCTGGAAGATGGCTCGGAAGCTACAGCTGGTACAGAATGCGGTGGCTCACCTGGTTAAAGGCAGCCGCCGGCGGGATCACATCACTCCGGTGCTTAAGGAGTTGCACTGGTTACCAGTTGCTTGCTGAGCCGAATTCAAGGTGTTGGTTTTGACCTTTAAAACCCTACACGGCTCTGGTCCAGTTTATCTCAAGGAGCGTCTCCAGCAACATCAAGTAGGCCACTCAACAAGATCCGTCACAGACGGCCTTCTCCTTGTCCCATCAGCCAGGCTGGTGGGGACTAGGAAGAGGGCCTTTTTCTGCGGACGGCCCCCGAGTTATGGAACTCTCTCCCCAGTGACCTCCACCATGCCCCCTCCTTGATGAGCCTTCCGTCATGCATTAAAAACATGGTTTTTCAGGTGGAAATATGGGGTGGGTTAGGATTTTAAAGTTTTAATGGTACTTTATATTTTGTTTTATTGTATTTTTTATACTGGTATATGTTGTACATCACCCAGAGTGGCCGGGTCACCGGCCAGATGGGCGATTCAGAAATATTATAAATTAATAAATAAATAAATCTCTAGCAGGCAGCTGCTAGGCCGAGCCCCAGCTCGCCAGGAAGAGGAGGGTTTGTCACTGAAATCATGGCCCACCTCCATCTAAGGAAGCAGCCAACCTGTGTAGGGAAATGGTGAATCATCTTAGAAATGTTGCACTTACCTGCAAGAACATTAAAAGAGCCTCCGTGTGAACAGCGCAAGAAGAATGCTTGCAATTCCTGACGGGCAGGTGAAAGAGGGCCCAGCTGACAGATTTACGCCCAGATCTGGGAGGCCTCTTTCCGCAGAAGTGTAAAAGGTGATTGCGACATGACAACCACTGGCAGCTGGCGGCGGAACTGTCTGTGAGAGGCACCGCTTGGGAAGAAGCTGCCGGCCAGAGCGCCCCCTTCTGCAGGCTTGTGTTGAGACTCTGCCATGACACACACACAGGTGGTGTCCTGTGGGCAGGCAGGGCGCGGGGTGGCCTGAGCCGGAGGCCACCACTGTCCACCGCTCCCCAACATAAGCGCACTGGGAGGCGCTGAAGCAAGGCTGAATGGGGGGGGCAAGGAACGTGCTCCCCCCCACACACACACCCCGGCACACTTTCGGCCGACTGCTAGCCCCCTGCCCCTTCTAATACCTTCCTGCACCGCTGTGCAGAGGACTTGTGGTACCTCCAGCTGGCCAAGGGGCTGTGGGTGGAAACAACCGTCTCGTGTGACTGACTGCCTTGCCTGCCTATGCTCCTGGAGTCAAAGTGGATGCACCCCAGAAATGTGTTCTGGCAGCAACTGGAACATCAGGCAGGTACATGTCCCCAGCCTCACATGCTGGTGCAGCAACTCCTGCTAAAGAAATCAGGAGACTCAAAATCAAAATGAACTTCCTGGAAGAGAATTTCCAAGGAAGGGGGAAATCGCTGCAGAGGCTTGTAAAAGAACCAGTTGCCACAAGGCAGAAAATTGGTTGCCGTTTGCACCCGAGAGAGGCCGGGGGCCGGGGGGTGTTTTCAAATCCCCACACTGAGAACTGCTGTGCTGGATTGGGCCCAGGGGCGGGCCCATCTAGTCCAGCATCCTGTTTTCCATCGGAGGGGGAGAAGCACCACATGTAGGGCAAGCAGGCGGTCCTGGCGTGATGCAGCCTCGGGGTGGGGCTGCAAGTGGGGAGGGGGCGGGGGCATCCTGCTTTGGCACATTTTAAAGTCGGGAGAAGCTTCCCCAAAAGGTTTGGAATGGGGGACAAGCGGGAAAGGGAGGGCGCCTTGGCACTGGATCACACACGGACACCTGTGGTGCTGGAGGAGGAATCAAAGATGAGACCACCAGGCCGGCAGGCTCACTGGCACAAGACCCGGCCAGTTCCCCAGAGAACACATGGGAAGACTGGCGGCAGAGCGCACAGACTGCTCATCACCGCATCGAGGGAGGCACCGCCTGCGCAACGCAGCAGTAAGAATGCCAAGGCTGCAGCCGGCCTGGGCGGGAAGTGTCTGCAGGCGGGGGGGGGGGGATTCCTGACAAACCGTTTGCCGCAGTTGGCCAGGGACTGGCAGTTTACTTATAGTATCTTTTAATGCTGCAAACACTTGTGCGTACAATAGCATGAGGCGGACCAGAATTGTTGTCAAGAGCTTCAGCTATTGGGAGGTACAGAATGCAGGAAAGAAAAGAAAAAGTTTCAGGCAGGGATCCTCCCACACCCTGCTTGAGATCCCCACGTCCTGTCCAGAATCCAGAACCACCTTGTGACACACCCTCCCTCTGCCGCAACAGGGTCCAGGCAAGGCCGCTGCTGTGTTTGGCTTCTCTGGGAGGAGAGTGCTGGGGATGGACGCCACCCTGGAAATATGCTTTGCTTTGGTTAAGATGCACGACGGAGCCTGGTGGAAGCAAACAGGCACCCCGCAGGGCCAGAGATCCTCCAGAGGGCAACCTGGGCAGCCCCCTCCCCGAAAGTGCACCCCCAGTCCTCAGCGAACAGTCCAGCCCTCGCCCTCTCCGCCCTTCCAGTTCTTTGCTGGAGCCTCTGCAGTTTCTCCCAGTCGCTCTGCCAGGCTCAGTCCTGTGGCTGAACTGCCAATTCAGGGAAACATCCACAGCCATTCAAGGAACATGATGGCTCCTTTGTGCCAAGGGCGCCGACGCCCTCCTTGGGCAAAGCACCGCAGACTGGCCCGCCGGCAGTAACCGAGAGGCACACTCACAGCAACCAATGCCTCCCCCCCCCAACCCCCAAGGGAGAGCGGCTGGAGCAAGTCCGGCTCACCGGAAACTCTTCTCGCTCTGCCTCTAGTGCCCGACGTGGCACAGGGGGCATCTCTGCAGTGTGGAGCCCCCACATGGCCAGCTGCAGTGGAGCTCTGTGGGGTGGGACCGTGGTCAAAACCAACCAGTCAGGGGAATGAGCAGAGACCGGCGCCTGAACTGCCTCCCCACGGATCATCCCGAGGTTGCTTAATGCGATGGGAAACACTTGCTTGCCTAAAAGTTGCCCGGCAGGTCTCAGCTGGTTAGAGCTGAAGCAGAGCAAGTGCCAATTCCCGGGGCAGACACCGGCTCCTCGGCAGTCTTGCTCAGGCGCTCCCCTGGGCCAGGAGGGAACCCGGCCTGCAGCGGGCCCAGGGAAGAGATGCTGGGATTGCCCCAGAGCCGCGCAACCCCCGGGCCATGCCAAGCAGACGGGCGGCAGGCAGGCCTCACTGATGGGAGCCGGCCAGGGACCGGTTTGGGCAGGATCGGTTTGTGCACTGAATGAAGACGGGCTTGCAAATTTCAGAGACTGCTTATGAATTCCTCTTCATAAAACCTCCCTGGTCCTCGAAGACAGTCCGAGCCAAGCCCGCCTCTTCATCAGGGGCCAGCACGAGGCCGTTGCCTCCAGCCCTCCGCCCTGCCACACACAGAGACCAGAGGGCCATGGGAGCTGCTCTTCCCAGCCCCAAGGACAGCGAGATTCATGGGGATGGGGGGTGGGGGTGGGGGGCAAAGTCCACTGGGAGAGGTCTGCAGGCTGGAGAGGCAAAAGGAATCCTGCAGCAACTCAAGGCGACAACGTGGCGTCGGGCTGGCCCTTAAGGGAGCGCCCAGGTCCATGAGTCCAGCCAGCCTGCAGGCGGGGAACCCCGGGTACTGCCGATGCTGCGGTGGCCGGCGCCGTGCCTGCGTTCCGCTGCCTCCCCCTCTTCCAACTCATCTGCTGGCTTTTCTAGACCTTTGGCAGACACGCGACGCAGCAGCCACTTGTCCGTGCGGATTCACGAGGCAGAGCGGAGCACGGGAGATGGGTGGCCTGGTTCTCTAGCCAGTCCTCACTGGGGAAGCTGACCCGAAATTCCCTGAGGCTGCAGGACAGGGTTGCCCTGGGCTGGGACCTTTTCCGTCTGGCCTGGCCTGGCCTGGCCTGGTGCCCCAGAGGGTTTCCCAAGGCGGCTGCCCACGTGCCAGGGGAAATGCCCTCCGCCCGGCTGCAGCCCTCACAAGCCGATCCGGGCCAGGTGGGCCAGTCCCTGTTTCTGCACAGACAGACAGATGGAGACGCAGGCGGAAAGTGGTGTCTAGAGAAACCCTTGTCTTTATTGTTCCTCGCTGAGCACAGCGGCCACAACAACCATGACAGACATTCAGCTCTGCCGCTTGCCTGGTTAGGAGATGGCAAACATGCTCCAGGCGAAGAGCGCCGCTGGGCCCAGGCAAGCACCCCCTGGCACCCCCTGGCACAGGTGCGAAGGGCGGCCGCTGGGCAGGAGGAGGGCTTAGCACCAGAAAGAGGCCTCCCTGCACCGCCCAGGTGGGCTTCCTGCTCCCCACTGCCAATGGGCTAGAGCAGAAGCAGGGGGCGCACCAGCAGAGAAGGGGCTCGGAGCTGTGGCCGGGGCGGGTCCAGGGCGGCCGGCCACAGTGGATGCCAGGCAGATCCACGGGACTCCGAGCGAGCAGCTCTGAGCCAGCAGCAGAGGGCCTGGGGTGGCACTTGGGGCCAAGTGGCCGTTTGACGGGGCCCGCGTCCGGCGACAGCTCTATGCAGGGCACATTTGCATAAACCTGTGGTCCGGATTCCCTGGAAGGGGCCTGCTTTTGACGGCACCGGGAGGGCAGAGCAGCCAGGCTGGGCAGGGACCCGGGGGAGGGGGCACCGCTGCCGGCTTCAGCCCCCCCGCCGGCCACGTGGGTGTCGCTGGGCACCTTTCGGGGGGGCAGAGCTGTTTGGTCAAGGTCTCCCAGCCCTCCGCAGGAGGAAGGGGCTGCGGCTTGAGGGACTCCAGCCAGCCCGGTCCAGCTGTCAGGACGGACGGACGGTCTCTTGCTCAGCGGCAGCGGCTGCTTTGTTCAGGGCGGGGGCCCCTCCGGAGGCTCTAAGAAGAAGTGGAGAAGCAATCCCACAGGACAGGCCCAAACGGACTGAGGCGGGCTGCACTCGGCACCCCGCTGGACAGGCCCAAGCCCCCTCTTCCTCTGGCCTTTGGAACAGGGAGGCGGGGAGCAAGAGGGGCGGGGCTTGGGGCGGGATGGGGCGGGGGCCCATTCAGGAGCCCATCCCGACATGGCCGCCAGGAGCCATAGGGCAGGCATGGAGCAAGGGCTTGGGCAAGGCATCTTACCCACAGAACCCCATGACCTGCCATGGGCCGAGTGTGTGGGGCAGACCCGCAGACCCCCCCTCCAGAAGTCTGCAGGGGGCTCGGCCCGGCCCCTTCCTCTGGTGGCCAGAGCCCAGCCCGGCCCGGCCCTCTCACCTGGAGGCGCAGCGTCAGCGTCAGCATAGGCATCCGGGTCGGCCCCCTCCTCAGCTGCCCCAGGCAAACGTCAGCTCGGCCCCGTCTGACGCCAAAGAAGTGCGGGAGACGAGGCACCGATCGCCGGAGCGCGTCCTCCGCAGGACAGACTGCAAGTGACGGGAAGAGAGGAGGGCGGCGCCCGGCCACGGGGCTCAGCGAGTGTGTGAGGGCAGCGCCCGGCCCTCCTGGGCGGGAAAGAGACGCACTCGGGGGTTCCCAGGGAAAGAGATCGTCCCGCGACTCCCTGTCAGCAAGCCGCACCCCACGGCGTGTCTGGAGGGCCGAGGGGGCTGTGCGCGTGTGTGCGCCTGCATCCTCCCCCTCCGCCACCCGAGGAGCCCCGCGAGAAGGAGCAGGGCTGCCCCTCCCCGCTCCCTCCCTCCCTGGTGGGCTGCAGCTCACTCACCTTCCGGGCGAGGGGGCTGCTGGGGGCCGAGGCGCTGCTGTAGAGGCTGAGGCTGGAGCTGGAGCGGCTGGGCGACAGCGCCTTGGAGGGGGGGGCGGGCGGGCTGCTGGCTCCTTTGCCCCCCACGGGGTCTGGGGAGAGGTACCTTTCATTGATCTTCACGTTTGTCCTCCCCTTCACTGCGTGAGAGAGAAACGGACCACTGAGGGGGCTGGGAGCAGACCCCCTCCCCCAAGCAGGGAAACGGTGCCTGGATGAGCTCTGCCAACACCGTCAGGATGGGGATCCGGGGAGAGTCCAAAGGGGGGGGGTGACGCAGTGGGCCTGGCCCCGTGCCCTGGCTGGATGGGACCTTGCATGAGCTAGGTGGGGTGGGGTGCTACATCCAGAGAAATAAGGAAGCCAGAAGCCAGCTGTGGCTGGATCCCCATGGCCCTCGCTGGCTCGGAGGTGGGAGGCTCGGAGGAGGGCTGCAAGTGTTTGGGGCGCAGGCCAGGCTGCCGAGGGTGACCGCAGTGACCGGGCTGGCCGTGAGATGGGCGACGGGGCGAGGCGCACTTCCCTAGGCCTGAGTCCACGTGAAAGGAGGCCCACAGCTTGGCCAAGCCCACTGGAGGAGGCACATCCTGACTCCCAGCTGAGCAGAAGCACAGGAGAGAGGCTCCAGCTGTTTTGGGGGCTGTGATATGCGGGCAGGCTCCCAGAGAGCGAGCGAACAGAGCGAGTGAACAGGGAGAGCAAACAGGAGTTTGGCAGCAGAGTTCGGCGGGGGAGGTCCCTAAGAAATTTTCTGGATTGTTTGGTTTGTTCTAGTAACACGCCCTTATAGACCAGGGGGATTCTATTGTTAACATTCAGGGAAGGCAGGACAAGGCACCAGCCATTCCAGTACGAAAAGAAAGGCAGAAACAAAAAGGGAATAGAGAACTACGGACGGAAAGGACTCTCCAGTGGTGGTGACCTGCAAGGTGTGTGCAATGTTTGTTTTCCTGCCGGAGATCAACATGGCCTACACGTGCAACAAGTGCAAGCTGGTCACGCTGTTGGAAGAAAAGGTCAGAGGACTGGAGCAGCAAGTGTCCACCCTCAGGAGTGTAAGAGAAAGTGAGGAGTTCTTAGAACGGTGGATCTACAGCACCAAAGCGTAGAACAGGAGCCAGAAGGGCAACGGCAGGATGAGGCGGAGTCGGAGACTGCAGAGGCAAGGGAAAATAACGTAGGGGGAACTCCCTAAAAAGGGTGACTGTTAGGAGCAGAAGAACTAGAAGACATTCTGCGCCTGTGGAAGCAGTGGAGCTATGGAACCGCTTCCAGGTACTTGAGGACGAGAGCAGAGGACAGCCGGCAGAGGACGAATTATATGGCACCCAACATGACAGTGAGAAAGAGGCTGAAGGTCAGTCAAGTGGAGGCAATCAAACCAAGGCCTACAGCAAGAGAAAGAGAAGAGTACTCGTAGTGGGAGACTCCCTCCTGCAGGGGATCGAAGCCAAAGTATGTCGCGAAGACCCATGGACTCGCCAGGTGTGCTGTCTCCACGGGGCACGGATTAAGGATGTGACAGAGCAGCTGCCGAGGCTCATACAGCCCACCGACACATACCCCTTTCTTCTCATCCACGTGGGTACAAATGATACTGCCAAACGGGAGTTACAAAGAAATCACGGCAGACTTTGAAACCTGGTGGGATGACTCCCATGGCTGGAATACAGCAATTGAAGGGTATAACTGGTTCCAAAGCAACAGAAGCAACAGAAAGGGAGGTGGAGTTGCGCTGTATGTTAAAGATACGTTTCTCTGCACAGAGATACAGGAAGAGGAGCTTGGCAGCCCCATTGAGAGCATCTGGGTTAAAATAAAGGGGGCAAAAGAATGAGACGAACATGGCGGTTGGAGTCTACTACCGACCACCCAATCAAGGAGAAGACGAGGATGACACTTTTGAAAAGCAAATTGCCAATGTTTCAAGGAGGCACAATGTGTAGTGATGGGTGACTTCAATTTCCCCGATATCTGTTAGGAGACAAATTCTGCCAAGCATGGCCCCTCCAAGAAATTCCTGAGTTGTGCTGCTGATAACTTCCTCCTACAGAAAGTGGAGGAAGGAACTAGAGGATCGGCTATCCTTGACCTGATTCTAACCAACAGAGACGACTTAGTGGATAAAGTGGCAGTTTCGGGGACTCTGGGGGAAAGTGACCATGTTATACTTGAGTTCTTGATTCTAAAAGAAGCAAAAGCTGAGTGTAGCCAAATGCGTACCCTGGATTTTAGGAAAGCCAATTTTAACAAACTCAGAACAATGATAAGTAAGGTCCCATGGCCAGCGACTCTAATGAGAAAAGGAGCCCAGGAAGGGTGGGAGTTTAAAAGAAAGGAAGTTTTAAAGGCACAATGGCAAACAATTCCCACAAGGAAAAAAGGCAGAGGACAACAGAAGAAGCCAGTGTTGCTTCACAAAGAACTCAGAGATGACCTGAAAACAAAAAAGGACACAGTACAGGAGTACAGGCAGATAGCACAGAACTTCAGGAATACTGTCAGGAAGGCTAAAGCTGAGAATGAGCTAAGGTTAGCGAGGGATGCTAAAAACAACAAGAAAGCTTTCTTCAGATACGTGCATAGTAAAAGACAGAGGAAGGAAATGGTGGTTCAACTATGCAATGAGGATGGCAAATTGATAACAGAAGACAAAGAAAAGGCAGAAGTATTCAATTCCTACTTCGGCTCGGTCTTCTCCCAAAAGAGAGTTAATGTCACCCCTGGCAAACCTAAAGTGCAGACAGCAGACTGAAGGGGCAGGATTGCAGCTTGAGATTGATAGGCAAACGGTCAAGGAACACCTGATTACTTTGAACGAGTTTAAATCTCCAGGGCCTGATGAGCTGCATCCTAGAGTAATAAAGGAACTGGCAGAAGAACTCTCAGAACCACTGTCTATTATCTTTGAGAAATCATGGAGGACAGGTGAAGTGCCAGACGACTGGAGGAGGGCAAATGTTGTTCCCATCTTCAAAAAGGGCATGAAGGGGGAACCTGAGAACTATAGACCAGTCCGTCTAACATCAATCCCTGGGAAAACTTTGGAGCAGATTATAAGGTTCCTGCACTGAGCAGGGGGTTGGATTCGATGGCCTTGTAGGCCCCTTCCAACTCTACTTTTGTATGATTCTATCCCGAGGGGCACCATCCGCAGGGCCATGACTCTCTGGCCGCCCCAGCTGACAGGGACCCATACCGGGGGGGGGGGGGAGCTCTAAGGCAGCGGCTGCCCCTCAGCCATGCTCAGAATGGGCTTGGGAAGAGCCTCTGCCTCCCTCAGGGAGGGTGTGGCGAGGAGGCGGGTGGCTCCCGCGTCCTCGGCATCCATGCGGGGCTCTTGCGATTGCCCTGGAACTGGGACCTGCAGAGAGGGTCGCGGAAGTCTCTGGCGGGCCGCTGCCTTTGCCTGCGGTAGGTGGGCATGTGCACCTGCCCCCCCCACTCACCTCTGCAGGGATCGTTCTTCACTAGGAACTCATCCAGTGCGATCCAGCCACCGCCAACTCGCACCATCAGAGTGCTGCGCAGGATACGGACCATGCGCAGCTGCTGCGACTCCCCAAACTGCAAAGGGGGCAGGAGAGGAGGCAGTCAGCCGGGCGTGGCAGCGTGGGGGAAATGTTTCTGCGATCTGCCGGAACGAGGGGCACCTCCACTGGTCTGTGGGGGGAGGGAGGGGTTTCCTTTCCGGTGGGCCTGGCCGACGACGCCCTCGCCTGCCGCAGATGAGCCCCCCTGCCTCCCGGGCCCCTCGTGCTGCTGCCCGTGCGTGCAGTCCAGGTACCTGGTGTCTGCCCGGCACCCTGGGCACCGAATTAGCAGTATCAGAAGGGCCCCGAAGCTGGATCAGGCCACAGGCTGGCCTATTCCAGCAGCCTGGAGTGGGACCCCTTGGCTCTGGAAGCCCGGCACCGGCAGCCGGGAGCAGGCGTGCGGTGGGGCATCGGGAGCAGGCGTGCGGCCGCGGGGCATCGGGAGCAGGCGTGCGGCGGGGCATCGGGAGCAGGCGTGCGGTCGGGGCATCGGGAGCAGGCGTGCGGCGGGGCATCGGGAGCAGGCGTGCGGAGGGGCATCGGGAGCAGGCGTGTGGTGGGGCATCCGGATGGGCTGCCAGGCCGGCACTTACCCTGTACCGGTTGGCACTGATCTGCTCCACCTGGAAACGCTTCGCACAGTTGCACTGGGCCACCTGCCGGTTCACCTGGGGCGCAAAGGGAGGACTGCTCAGAGGAGGGGGTCTGTGGCAGCAGGCTGGTTTATGGTCTCGGCTCCTGGGCGGGTGCTGCGCCTTGCGCACAGGAGCTCTCAGAAATGCAGACCGACCACAGAGGAGTCCTGACAGGTGCGCATGCCTCCATGTTCCACAGGGTGTGCCCCAGCACACACGGGCACTTGCAGCCCAGAGCGGGGGGCACTTGCAGGTCCAGCGGGGGTCGATTTGGGAGGAGGCAGGCGCAGGGGAGCGCCTTCTTCAGCCTGAGGCTGGGTTTTCCCTCCCACGCACTGCGCCTCCCTCCACTTTCACACTGCAAATGGATAAACTTGCCTCCTGACTCAGTGCTGAGGCTTAGGCTACAATCCTTTACCCTCTTACTTGGGAGTAAGTCCCACTGAACTAGTGGTGTCCTATTTTTTCTGAAACCAGGCAGTTTCTTAAAAGCAGAAAACCGGCTCCAAGGAGGGTGAGGGAGAGGTGGATTTGTGGCGTCACAGGGGTGAGCCAGTCAGCGCTGTACACTCAGCTGGCAGAAATGTTACTCCTGAAGAGTACATTTTACATCTGACTCCTGAAGAGTACATTTTACATCTGAAGGAAACACAAGGGACGAAGGCACTTCAGCAGCCATCCCACCGTTCAAACTGTGCATATTGTACACTCCCTCCATTTCAGGATGATACCCAGATGATTACACCTGGACTATTCATATAGAATCACAGAACAGTGGAGTTGGAAGGGGCCTAGAAGGCCATCAAGTCCAACCCCCTGCGCAACCCCTGTCCAGAGGTCTCTTGGTTCCAAAGAAGCAGCTTCAAGGCCACGTTTGTCCCAAAGCCTCAGAGGTGAGATGCTCACCTGCCAGGCACTTGAGATCATGGGCGATAAAATGAGGCTCTGCCAAGGAGAACGGAGCCCCTATGCCCCCCGCCGGGGGGGGGGGGGGCTCTGCTGGCTGGGCACAGGGACAGGGTAAACCAGCCCCCCTTGGCCTGCCCAGCGAAAGAGCACATTTCTTTGTTGGGGGAAACCTTAATTCCTTTTGCTGCAGAAAGTGATCTTAAAGACTTTTCTTTGTAGCTGCTGGTTACCCATTTTTAAAATGAATGGATTGAATTTGAATACAATGTGATAACGTAATTAGTAGCAACAGCAGAGTCACTGCGCTAACTGCTTTGTAACTCTTGCAGTATCCATGCCAAACATTCGCGGGACTCGCGCCTCCTCCGCCATACCTCGTCCTGGATCTGGTCCGTGTCAGCCGTCCTGCGCAGCAAGTCTCGGCTGGGGTGGAGAGCGCTCACAAACTCGTAGTAGTCGATGAAGCCGTCCCTGTTTGTGTCGAAGATGCCGGCCACGGCACTCATCTCCAGTGTGTTGGTGGGGAATTCTGGGAAGGGGGAGAAAGAAAGCGGGGTGGAGGCAGGGAGCGGGGTGGCGGGACCCCACCGCCGGCCACCCCATCAGAGCCCCTGGCAGGGGCGAGGGCAGGCCCTGCAGCCCCTCGAAGAGGGCCTCCGACACCGAGCGTGAGAGCCGCGTCCGGCCACCCTGTGTGGCCCAGCAGGTGCCCGTCCAGCCCACTCAGGGGACAGCCGCCCCCTCCTTGTCACCAGCGCTGCTTGGCCGGGGTCGGGCAAACCGGCCGGGGACCAGCACCACTGCCCCCCCCCTTGCCCCCAGAGTTGCACTCACTGGAGGACAGGACACTGTCGATGAACTCCTGCTGGGTGACGCGCCCGTCCTGGTCCCGGTCGATCCCCCGAAACACATCCAGGACCCGCGACTTCATGTGGCTGATCCACTGCATGTAGCGTTTCCGCCACACGGCAAAGTCAAAGCGGGAAAACTCCTCCAGCTGTGCGGTGCGCGAGGGAGAGAAACAGCGGCCACTGGAAGGAGCCTGGGCAGCGTGGGGTGTGGCCGTGGGAAGCGAAAGGGGAGGGTGACCGGCGCGCGCGCACGGGCGGGGGGGGGACACGGCCACAGAGCCCTGCGCCAAGATGCCTCCGGGGAGCCCACAAGCAGGTTGGGAGGAGAGCGGCGCCCCCCCCTCGCTCGCCACGCATCCCGCCATCTTGCTCATCTTGGACCCAGCCCAGGGCTCATATGAGAAGTGGGTGGGGGGCTGCTCTCTGAGCTGAGGGGGTTCAGGCCACAGTTGGGGGAGGGGGGGAGTCATTTAGCAAGGCGTGGCTTTGCTTCCTTGACCAGCCCTCTGATCACATCAGAGATGGCCAAGAAGGCAACAGGAGAAGCACCCTGACCACCCCTGCCTCAGCCGCACGGCCAGGGCCACCCCGCCTCCAGCAGCAGGATGGAGGCTGCTCTGCCGCGGTCCCCGTCCCCATTTCTCGCGACCTGGTGTGGAAGCCACGTCGGAGGCGGCCTCCTGCTGCCTCCAGAGAGCAGTGGGGAAGGGCCTCTTTGCCAGTCACCCACCCACCCACTCCACGGCCTCCTCCCGTGTGCCGGCCCCAACCTTACCTCTTGGAGGCGCTGCTGGGAGTTCTGGAGTCGATACTGCCTGTCGAGGGCCGACAGCCACAGCTGCTGCCAGCGGTGCACCAGCTGGCCAGGACAGGGCTCTGGGGCACCAGATCCTCCAGGGGCACGGCCGGGCTCCTCTGCGAGAGTTTGCTGGCACCACGTCGCCCTGAAAGAGGGAACCCGGCCGTGGAAGAGGCAGCTGGTGTGGCAGAGCAGGGTGTGGGGAGCAGGGTGTGTGGGGGGGGCATCCCAGTTCAGATCTCGCCCCACCCACACACTACTAGCTGACTGCAGGGAAGCCACTCTCTCGCTCCCATCTGCAATAAGCAGGTTGTTGGGAATGAACAGTCAAAACCTCAAGCCATGCATAGGTGCATGATGTAATTGGGACCACAGAGTCTCTGCATCCTAGAGCAGAGACCCTGTGGACATTACCCAGACCTCCTGGTGCAGGATGTGGGCGTAACCAGTCACCTTCTCTTCCTGCCCCGGGAAAACAGTCGGAGCCATGAACTTGTAGGAACAACATGTCTGAAGATGTAGCCGAGTTGCAGTTCTGAACTTTTCCCAAGTTCAGAACAGGTCGACTACCATATGATTCCTGCACAACTGTAAATACATTCTTAAGCCTGCCTGTATCCAATCTGCAAGATCTGAGTGAGTAAACTCTGTTTTTAACCTCCAAAAGACTGTTTGTCTTATTGGTAGTGTAAGGGGGAAACCAGGTGAAGATCCAGCCTGTCCAAAAGGGACAGTCTGTATCAACTAAATGCACAGCCCAGCAGCTCCGCATGCACACGTTTTTCGCCTGTAGTTGGGTATACTCTGCTGTGTTTGCAAAAGCAAGAGGGGAGAGATAATATATCACAATATCCTCTCCCAGGTCTTTTGGCAATCCCCAACACAGGTAAGGAGGAAGTGGCTAGTTTGAGGAAACCACTGGAGCATTCTGGGAAAAGAGGAGCATTCTGGGAAGCAGGAGAAGGTAAGGCTGCAGTTCCTGATATGGTGCCTGCAGACATGCCACGGTGCCCACGAGGGCCACGGCTCCCCTCTCCCCCAGCCCCACATAACTTTGAGCAAGCTGGTGGCGACAGCGAGATCTTGAAATTCCGTGGCAGCCGTGAGATCGCATGGTAATTCATGCTATGCAAGCGTTCGTGCGCGATTCACCCCAGTTGTGAAATCTCATAAGAGGAGCTGTGAGTGAGAAAAAATTGTGTGTGTGTGTGTGTGTGTGTGAGGGACGGAGGGAGGGAGGGAGAGAAGGCAGCCAATTTGGTGGATCCTGTTTCTAAGATCCGCCAAACCTGCCAGGCACAACACCTGGCTGGGCACATTCTATTGCTAAGTAAACAAGGGTGGGAGGGTGGGAAGAACGAGAATTTTGTTTATGTTGGCAAATCATGAGAACATGTCCCATTCACAACCCCAAATGCAAGCAGGAGCGCATGTTCTCCAAAAATGTTCATAAATCCCTGAACTCGCGTTCACAGTTGGAAAACGTGCACTTTCTAAAAGGTGCATCCCCCCGTGCTTTACTCTGGGGGTGGGGGAAAGTGCACCTTTGGGTGTGCTCTTTTAAGAAATGTGAATTTTCTCCATTCGAATTGTGCACTTTCCCCATTTAAATGAAGTGAAAACAAAGAGCAATCGAACACTGGAAAACAAGGCAAGTTGAGCTTCACGGCGGAGTTTGGAGAATCTTGGCGATTGCGAAGACCACTTGTTCGCCTTCCCTAGAAAACAGCGCCCCAGGACACTCCCGTTGCGAAGCAGAGTCACTCTGGCCTGCTCCCTGGCGAGGCTCCCCTCCTGCCACTTTGTCCCACTCCCTTCTCTGGGGAGGAGGACCCCACGCAGCTGAGCCCCTGTGAAAGCAAGCGGCCTGCAGTGTCTGAAGCTGAGACCGGGACAGGGCCAGAGGAAGCTGGGGCCGGTGGAGCTCTGCGAGTGCTGGGGCTACTCCCGTCGCAAGCCTGTTGCGGGAGCTGTACATCTGGGGTGCCTGCTGACCCTAAGCTGTGGAGCTCCACCTATGTTCAGCCTGGATACTTATAAACAAACACAGACACTGCGAGATGCCAAGAAGCCTCCTGTGTGGCCTCCTTCCAAAGGGAACCGAACCCGGGTCATGCTGGAACCCCTACAAAGGTCCCACACTTGGAGAACGGGCCTGCGCGTGGCAGTGTTCTGTCGGAAGCCAGACGTGTGGCAGAAAAGCAATATGTAAACATTGTTATTGAAGAGCCAACTGGGAGGCACTCACGGGAAGAGAGGTGGCGGGGGCGGGGGCCACCCCCAGTTCGGTGGGCACCTGCCGCTTGCAGCTCTTGGTGAGCTTCTCCACGTCCGGCTGCTTGCGGTTCAGCTCCTCCATGAACACCTGGCAGGAGAGCCAGCAGTGAGCACAGAAGGGGCTCCCCGGGTCTCGGCTCCATACGCCATGCCGGGAGAGCCCCTTCTCCCCCCGCCATGCCGGGAGAGCCCCCCCCAGCTGCAGCCTGGGAGAGCGAAGAGCTTCTCACTGCTTCTGGCAGGGGCAGGGCGGGGAGAAAGGTTTGTCCTGCACCACTTGGGCATTCTCCAGCTGACGCTGCTCTTGGCTTGGTTTGAATGGCTCCCTGGCTGCACAGAGATGCCCTGCCCGTGGTTCAGGGAGCGACGGGGCGATGTGGCCAGGCCCACAAGCCGGCAGGACAGCCACGTTACCGCGTGCTGCGAGCTGAGCTCCTCCAGCTGCCCGGCATCCTCTGGGAGCGGCTCTTGGTCCCGGAGGCTCAAGGACTCCTCGGCCGCCGTGATCCAGTCGAAGAGCCGCGCCACCTCCGCCCGCTCCGCGGCCAGAGAGGCAGTCTGTGCCTGGAGTCGCCCGTCCTGCTGCTGGGCCCAGCTGAGCACCTGTAGGGGAAGGGCACGGGCGCGCGTGTGACTCTGTGTGTGTGTGTGTGTGTGTGTGTGTGTGTGTCACGCTCCGGTAGCCGCTGCAAGAGCCCAGGCCCAGGATACGACACTGTGGGGAATGCGGCCACTCGGAGGGCCCCCCACGCCCACCGCCTCCCCTGCCGCCTTCTCGGCACCTGCCTCGCGCCCTGCTCACCTCCTGGAAGCGGCTCTTGGCAACGGTGACCCAGGACCGGATGGTGATGACCGAGTCGGGGTGGCAAGCGCTCAGCATCTCCTCCCCCAGGGAGCTGATGCACTCCAGCTCCAGCTGCTGGCACTGCAGGCTCTGCCTCAGTTCCTACAACCGGAGGGAAGGCCACTCCACTCAGCACCGCCCAGCCAGGGGCTCGGCCGTCCTCCCCAGCTGAGGAGGGGCGTTGAGGCTGGACAAGCCCCGCAGGCTCCAGGCCCAAGGGAGGGGCAAGGCCAGGCGCCCCTTGGAGCAGGAGCGGCTTCTTCTGAGCCAGGAGGCCCCGTGGGAGGGGAGGGGCTTCTTACCTGGAGCTGGCTCTGGCACTCACGCAAAGCCCCCTCCTCCTCTGGCAGGCTCCGATACTTGATGGACTTCTCCAGCTCAGACAGGCGGCCCAGGAACGAATGCACCAGTGCATGGAACTCCTCCGCCTGAGGTGCAGCAGCAAGGGTGGGTCGGCAGGCAGCTCCGCGGGGAGGCCTCCGTCCCGCAGCCGGCACACCCCCACCAAAGGAAAAGGTCTCCCCCCTGTAGCCGTGTGCTTCGTCCCCGAGACAGCGCGTGGCGTGTGTTGTCCCAGCAGGGACACTCACGTTTGGATGCCTGTGGCAGGTCGGAAGCAGCTTGGCGGCCATTTGCAGCGGAGGCGTGCTTGGAAGGGAACGGGCGAGGCCCCCTCCCCCTCTCATCCCCCCTCCCGCCAAACATTCCGATGCTCCACATTCCCAACTTCCAAAGCAGCTTTCCTTTTCCAGGCTGTCTCATGACACCCAGGTTGGCAGCCCCAAGTGGTCAGGATGGGCCTTCCTGAGCAGCTTTCCCAGTCTGGCTCCATCCTACTGATCCTGAGCACCGGGCATGGCCACTTCTCCACCAGTTTATTTCAGTGGCACTCACGTTCCCTGGTTCTTCTCTCATTCCGGGGCTGCTTGTTTGTTTCTCCCTCCAAGGTTTTGCCTGTTGTTGCTTTTTAATGCTCCCAACACGCCCCCACGCCCCCCGGTCTTAACCTCTGAACACTATTAAGTGGCCTTAGAGCAGGGGCAGGCGGCCAAAATTGGGTGAGGGGGCCGGATGAGCCCTCCGCAGGCCACACCACTGACATCGCAGGGGAATGGCCACACCCTTGATACTGCTCCATCGCCAGCTGGCCCGCGTCGGTCCCCTGCTGCGATCTCCAATCTGCGATAATGGCAGAGATTCCCACCCGCGCCACATGCCCCAGCCCCTGGGGGAGTCTAGGAAGGCACCGCAGGCCAGGGAATTTAAGGGAGAGGCTGAAATAATTTCGATCGTCTTGGGATCAAGGGTCAGAAGGGAGGCGTAGGCTTCTATCACCGGTGGGATAGGACTCTACTTCTCTACGATTCTATGGAATTAGCCAGGCTTGTAACATCAGGTTATATTTTCCTTCCTAGTTTCAAAACGTGGGCCTTGGCAGCTGAGTCGGTGGCCCCAGAGCAGGGACTGATTCAGACCCAGTGGAGTGGCCAGAAGCCCAGGCCCCACGCAGAGAGGAGACCACCCCGGGCCCCAGCACGGCTCTACGCCCCCGCGGCCCTTCCCTGGCCACAGCATCTGCGCACTTGCCTGCCTCAGGGCAGCCTCCAGCCGGTCCTGCCTGGAGACGGAGAGCCGGCACACGAGCTCCCAGCGGTGGCCCAGCTCCTCCGCCTGGCTCTGCAGCCACTGGGAATCCCCCGTGCCGCCGGTGCCGCGCGTCAGGCCACGCATGGAGCGCCGCAGGGTCCTGATGCAGCCGGCTCGCTGCCCCAGCTCCTTCTGGAACACCTGGGGGGGAGGGGAGACGGAGGAGGGTGCGTCCAGCAGGTCGCTCAAGGCAGAGCAGGTGCCGGGGACGGGGAGAGCGACGCAGCCCCGCTCGGCTCTTGGGGAGGGAGTGCCGGTTCTGGGGGGGACTCCAACGGGCCCGCTGCACCTCCTCTGGCGGTGGCTGCGGCTGCCCCTGGAAAGGGCCTCCCTGAGCCCCTGCAATCCCTGCGCACCAAAGTGGCAAGGGGCACCCACGGACCTTGTGCTTGTCCAGGAGCGCGCTGACCAGGTCCCTGTCGCCAACCACGGGGGCCTCCTCGGCCAGCTGCGGCTCAGCCTGGTACAGCCAGTCCATGAGCGTCTGCAGGGCGTCCGTGAAGCGGCCAGAAAACAGCAGCTTCTCTTCCAGCTTGCGCTGCCTGCAAAGCAAGGGCCAGTGGTGGGCCGGGGGGGGGGTCTTCAGTTCATGCGCCTTCCAGCAGCTCAGCCTGCCAGGCTCGGCAAGCAGCTCCACAAGGCCCATTCTGGCTGGGACCACGGCCAGATCCTGGACAGCCGGTCCAGCAGTCAGAGTAAGTATGTACGCACAGCGGCACGGGACCCGGAGGGGCTGGTGGTCATTACCGGCCTGCACTGTCCGTCCGGTCAGGGGCCGCTCGTCAACCCTCTTCTCCACAGCAGGAACGAAAAGCAGGCACTGTGGGCGGGCCCCATCCGTGCGTGCGTCTGCTCCTCCCACGGTTGCTGGTCTTTTGAACCAGAGACTTGTCCTCGGTGCTATGCGCACCATAGGCCTGGCCCAGCACCACTTGCACAGGGTGCCCCAGCGTGCGTGAGAGCCACGGCTGTGCTGCACTCCCCCGTGACCATGTGCCACTGCGGGAGTGGCAGGAAGCACGACCCCCCCCCGTGCAAGTGCCCCCCCCCATGCTTCCTTGACTGGTTGCGCCAGCCAGAGAAAGGAAGAACAAGAGGGAAGGCGGGGTGGGTGGGTGGGAGACTGAAGGTGCCGGGGGCACGCCCAGAGAGGCCGGGCCTGGAAGGAGAAGCGAGTGACGGGTGCAGAGCAGCAGTCACGGGGGCCCTGCAAGGAGCCCCGGGGCCCTCCCCAAAACACACACCTCTCGGCCGCCCAGCTGCACATGGCTTCCCAGCGCTCCCTCAGCTCCCCCAGCATCTCATCCAGCGGCTGGGAATCATCGGGCAGCTGGGCCTTCTCACGGAGGAGGCGCCCGCTCCGCAGGGTCGCCTCGTACACGGGGCGCTTGGTGCGCAGCCCCTTCTGGAACTCCTGTGGGGCAAAGGGTTTAAGTACACAGCTGCGTGGGAACGTGAGAAGAGCCCCCAAGCATTCTTTTCCCACCGGAGCCAGCCAGATGTCCCAATAGAGGCCCACAAGCAGGACAGGCGCGCAACGGCACAGTCCCCCCCGAGCAATCGGCACACAGAGGCCTTCGACAGTGGAGCGAATACGCAGCCATCGTGACTAGTAGCTGCCTTTGCTCCTGAAGTCCTGGTGAGGAAGCAGTCCCTGGAGCCTGCTGCGAGAAGCCAGGTGTACAGTCCCTGTGTGAGCACTTGGGGTGCTGGAATTTTCCTGTCTCACGTACCCTGTGAGGTAGCTCACGGCTATTCCTGCTTTACAGCTGGGGACCTAGGTGGGGTTTCGAGCTCCAGTAAAAGCAGGTGGGCTGCACTATTCGATCTTCCTAAGCACCTAAAGTCTCAGGAATGGGTGGGAAAGTTGGGGGCACTGGGACCTATCAGAGGAACATTAAAAACCCTAAGGATCCCAGTGCCAAGGGGGGGATAGGTCCCTCCGCCCCCTTTTGTGAGAAAAGATCACTCGCGTCTTTGCTTTGAATTGACAGCTCGCCATTTG
This sequence comes from Shinisaurus crocodilurus, assembly GCA_021292165.1. Classification (NCBI taxonomy): domain Eukaryota; kingdom Metazoa; phylum Chordata; class Lepidosauria; order Squamata; family Shinisauridae; genus Shinisaurus; species Shinisaurus crocodilurus. The sequence goes on along the minus strand of CM037880.1, from coordinate 225,418,934 downwards.
ACAGCTGTCAAGACAAAGCAAAGTGCAAAAAAACAAAAAGAAAACCCTATTGGGAGCCTCCCTGGGTCAATGTCCATGGTTGGTACATACTGCATTTTGACAGCAGTTACCTGCCAGGACTTTACCCAGGTGAGGCTTCCCATTTTCGTACATCTGCACCTCTGGAATTGGGCCATTCTGGCAAATAAATAAATAAAATTAATGAAATTGCACATTTGGGGTGCAAAAGTTCTTTTTAAAAAGGAGTGGCGAACCACTGACAGCCCCCCCAATGTGCTGCTTGGGCACTTCGGGGGCGGGGGCTGTCAGCAGCTGTCAAAATGGGGATCGTGAAAAGCGATCTCTGGAAAAAATGGTAAAGGGGGGGGGGAAGCTGCAGTGAGCCAAAACTGCTCCTGATTGCAGGGAGGAGAATGACTTGAGCCACAGAATCCCCTGGGATGCCGGCACACGGACCAAGCGGAAAGAGGGGGCGGCAACCCACGGCGAGCCTGATCATCCGTTGGGCACACCATGGGTTGTTCTTACAACAACCAGCCCACTCTGGTTTATTGCCAGGGTGGGTTGGGGCAATGTGCAAACCCGCCCACTGTGTCAGTTTGAGACCTGGAGGACTGTGACTCACCAAGTGTGGAAGTTCTGGAATTGTTGCCCTAGAATTTGTGGGAGCAGAAGACCCCTGGAGGGGAACTGAGAGCCAGTGTGGCAGTGCGTGGTGAGAGTGTCAGACTGGGACTCAGGAGATCCGGGTTCTACTCCCTGCTCGGCCATGAAACTCACTGGGTGACTTTGGGCCAGTCACTGACTCTCAGCCTAACCTACCTCACAGGGTTGTTGTGAGGGTAAAATGGAAAGGAGGAGGAGGAGGAGGAGGAGGAGGAGGAGGAGGAGGAGGATTATGTAAGCCGCCTTGGGTTCCTTGCAGGAAAAAAGGTGGGGTATAAATATAATAATAAATAAATAAATAAAACTTCCGAGAACCAGTCTCGGGAGAAAAGAAAGCTGCCCAGGGGAAATGCTGTGACTTTCTCAGGGAAAATCTCAATCCAGCTGAGGCAGGAAGGGAAGAAGATGGGGACTTTTCCAAGGAGATGTGATGATGTGCCCTTCCCGTCTGTGGCGTTCCCCTTTCTCCCTATGAGGCACCAGAGACTGATGCGTGCGGCAGAAGGGGTGCCGGATGGTGTGGAGGTCGTTCCCTGGAGACGGCCCTTGCTCCCGCCTCAGGCAGAGCATCCGCATCGGCCAGGGAGCTTGCCTATCTGTGTCTCACCGCGTGCGGCTCTGTGGAAGCCCACTCACCTTGTGCTCTGCCAGGAGGGCCTTGACCCCCTCTTGGCTCAGGGCAGCATCACTGGGTACCTCGCAGGCCGGTTCTGCCTCATCTAGCCAGTCGAGGAGTAGCTGCCAGGACTCGCTGAACTAGAAGACCAGAGGGGTGGTCCAGTCAACTTCCTCCCACGCACACAGCCTCGGGGGGGGGGGGGGGTTTCGCACAGGCTGCGGCGTTTCCAACAGGGCAGGGCAGACACCCCCTCGCCCAGCACTCCAAGAACAGTCTCTTCTGTCCGTCCGTCCCCTTCTGAAATAGCTACTCCACCCGGGGCCACCTTTCCCCATGTGAGCCCACTCCCCCAAAGCAAGATACCTGCTTGGCACGCTTGCGGGCCTCCTCCAGCACCCCTGCCCTCTCGCTCAGTTGCTGGAGCGCCTTGGCCAGCCGCTCCTTGGCAGTCAGCACCAGGCTGCGGATGACGCTGCAGTCCTGCCTCCGGCTGAAGTCCTTCATGCGAGCGGCCACGGCCTCCAGGCCCGCCAGGGTCTCACTCTGCGCTTGGCTCTCCTTGACCAGGGCCTGCAAGGGACAAACAGGGCGGGGTGTTCAGCCAGAGGAGTACCCCCTGGACCCCCACCCCTGCAGCTCCGGAGGACGGGGCAGGTCACCCAGCAGCACCCATGGGCCACGCAGAGTATCCCTGCCAGGAGAACTCACACGGACAGAACCGGATGCCAACAGTGCTTCCGTGTTGAATGCAAGTCACAAGAAGTGCCTGAGGGAGATCTTGAAGACCCATAGAATCACAGAGTAGTAGAGTGGGAAGGGGCCTACGAGGCCAACAAGTCCAACCCCCTGCACAACGCAGGAATCCAGGTCAAAGCATCCCTGACAGATGGCCGCCCAGCCGCACCTTGAATGCCTCCACAGAGTGGGAGAGCCCACCACCTCCCTAGGTAGTTGATTCCATTGTCTTATTGCTCTGACAGTCAGGAAATTTTTCCTGATGTTTAGGTGGAATCTAGGTTCCTGTAACTTGAGCCCATTATTCCGTGTCCTGCAAACTGGGATGATCGAGAAGAGATCCTGGCCCTCCTCTGTGTGACATCCCTTCAAGTACTGGAAGAGTGCGATCATATCTCCCCTCAGTCTCCTCTTCTGAAGGCTAAACATGCCCAGTTCTTTCAGTCTCTCCTCATAGGGCCTTGTTTCCAGTCCCTTTATCATCCTTGTTGCCCTCCTCTGAACCCTCTCCAGTTTGTCTACGTCCTTCCTAAAGTGTGGTGCCCAGAACTGGACGCAGTACTCAAGATGAGGCCTAACCAGTGCTGAGTAGAGGGGAATTATCACTTCACGCGATTCGGAAGCTATACTTCTATTAATGCAGCCCAAAATAGCATTTGCCTTTTTTGCAGCCAAATCACATTGCTGGCTCATATTCAGTTTGTGATCCACCAAAATTCCAAGATCCTTCTCACTTGTAGTACTGTTGAGCCAAGTGTCCCCCATTCTGTAACTCTGCATTTGGTTTCCTCTCCCTAGGTGCAGCACTTGGCATTTATCCCTATTAAATTTCATTCTGTTGTTTTCAGCCCAGTGCTCCAGCCTATTGAGATCGCTTTGAATTTTGTTTCTGTCTTCCAGAGTATTAGCTGTTCTACCCAACTTTGTGTCATCTGCAAATTTGATAAGCATTCCCTGTACCTCCTCATCTAAGTCATTAATAAAAATATTGAAGAGCACTGGGCCCAGGACCAAGCCCTGTGGTACCCCGCTCGTTACCTCTCCCCAGTTTGAGAAGGAACCATTGATAAGCACTCTTTGAGTCCAATTCTGTAGCCAATTGTGGATCCACCTGATAGTTGTTCCATTTAGCCCACTTTTTGCTAGCTTTCCAATCAGGAGATCATGAGGCACTTTGTCGAAAGCTTTGTTGAAGTCCAGATATATTATGTCCACAGCATTCCCACAGTCCACAAGGGAGGTTACCCAATCAAAAAATGAGATCAGATTAATCTGTCAGGATTTGTTCTTGACAAATCCATGTTGGCTTCTAGTAATCACTGCATTGTTTTCAAGGTGCTTGCAGACTGACTTCTTTATAATCTGCTCCAGAATTTTCATAGAATCATAGAAAAGTAGAGTTGGGAGGGGCCTACAAGGCCTGTGGCAAGATGGATTTTTACCCATATGAAGTTGGGGGAGGGGGTGCTCAGGACTGAACAGCAAGCAAGGAGCTCAGTGGTCCAGCATGCGGCAGCGAGAAAGCCGAGGGGATCGCATTGCACCGCTCCTGCAGGTGCTGCACTGGACACCAGTTGGTTTCTGGACATGATTCAAAGTGTTGGTGACGACCTTTAGAGTCATCACCCAAATGGCAGAGGACACCTCCTCCCAAACCAGCTTGTCTACACCCTAGAATCTGAAGGAGAGGCACTTTCCCAAGTTCCAACTACGGCGGAGGTGTGATTGTTGGGGACAAGAGTGGGCCATCTCTGTGGCCACACCTAAATTGTCGGATTCCTTGCCCCAGAGAGCTCAGCTGGCACCCTCGCTTACAGCACTCTGCCATTTGGCGAAAGTGTTTGCCTCTCCAGATGGAGACATTTTATTCAATGTCTCCATTTCCTCTACTGCTTCTGTCTGCTTTCACTACACGGCTGTTTCTTCTCCTTCGGAATTTGTTTGTATTTTATGATTGATCTTGATTGTTGTTGGTTGCACAGAGTGGTGGATAAGCACCAGAAGGAGGGGATTTACATTTTTGCATAACTTCAATGAATAAATACATGCTACGGAGGAGTCTGGTGCAGCACCCAATGGGGCCGCCGAAGAGAGCACCCAGCCAGCCTGCCCTGGAACGGGGGCTTCAGGGGGGGGGGCGGCAGCGCCGGGCCCCTCAGGCTGACCTTGTGCTCCTGGATCTGGCCGGTGACCGTTTCCAAGATGTGGCTGGGTGGGGGCAAGGCCCCCAGGGCCGCTTCCATCCGCCCCACCCCCTTCAGCAGCTCCTGCATCGTGGCGTGGAATTCTGTGGTCACTGTCAGGCCTTCGCTGAGCTGCTCCTGGGGAGGGAAGGGGAGGGAAGACTGTGGCCGTGCTCCGCCCCGGAACAGACCAGCTCTCGACCTGGCTGGGCGGCAGCCCCCGGCACCCCCCCGCCCCCGCCGTACCTTCCTCTCCTGCACTTGGCTGGCCACGCTCCCCCACTTTTGCTCCAGAATACTCAGGCTGTGTTCGGTGCTGGGGGACCGGGGCAGGTGGCTGGAGGCCAGCAGGTGCTGCAGCTCCCCCCGGATACCGTTGTAGGTTTGCTGCTTGGATTCCATCTCTTTGCACAATTCCTGTCAAAAGGGAAGGTCAGCGTGAGAGCCCATGCACATGCATGCTTGCGGGGGGTGGTCCCCGAACCATTCTCCTTGTGCATCAAGGTGTGAGCAGGAAAGGGGGGCGGGTGCCACATGAGGCAGGGGGAAATGTAAGACTCTGTAAAGATCAAGACATTGGGGTGGTCTCCTAAAGACTCAGAAAGCTATTGAGGATTCTCACCAAAGGATCCCAAGTAAACTAAGCACTCATGGGATAAGAGGGTGGGCCATCTTATGGATTGGTAACTGATTAAAGAACAGGTAGAAGACAGTTAAAATAAATAGTTCTCAAAATGGAGGGAAGTAAAAAAATGGTGTCTCCCAAGGCACTGTTCAGGGCAGGTCAGCAGAGCTTGCCGAAGGGAATGCCGCTTGTTGTGTTCTTAAGAATAGCTGTTTCCTTAAGTAACATAATTGAAGCAGTGCTTGTTGCGTGATGTAGTATTGCTGTACGGGAAACAGGAAGCAGGAGGGAGTAGTTCAGGCCTGGGCCTAGCCAAGTTGCCGGGTGAGACAGCAACTGCCACACAAGCGTGATTGTAAGGAATAAAGAATAAACGTTGGTCGTTTGGAATTCTGCTTGCGGCCTACCGTAATTGCTGATACAACATCGCTGACCTGTCCTGTTCTGGGAAACAGCATTTTGGTTTGCTTCTGAGGTTGCTTTAGGAACCACCGGCTTCCCATTGTGCCGGCAGTCAGCCCCGTGGGCCGCCGTGGGGAAAAGGATGCTGTGGCGAAAGGGACAGCAAAGCAGGCGGGGGGGGGGGGCAGGGGGCGCCGGCAGCCCCGAGGCGACTGGGGGAATGGGCAGCTGAAAGGGGGGTTTCATTGGTTGGGTGCCGGGCATTTCTTTCATTGTTGTACTTTCATGGATCTGTTTTTATGTTCCATTTGCATTAAGATCTTGTTTTTAACGTGTATTTTATTACTGTTAGCCTTGAGCGCCATTTCCGACAGAAAGATGGGAAATAATAAATAAATAAACACGGCCCGGTGGGAATTGTGCTCCTGGAAGAAAGCACCCAAGTGTGGCGGGGGGAGGGGGCAAGGCCAGCAACGGGCAGGGAGGGAGGCAGGACGGGAACACGGGAGGAGAAAGGAAGCCCCAGGGCCGGTGCAAGGCAGTTTGGTGCCCTAGGCAAGATCAGATATTTAGCGCACCCCCCTTCCCACTTGAGCCCTCCCTCCCTCCAGCCCTATGCCCATTATGAAATAAAAGTCAATTGTGAAATTCTGTCTACTACAAGTCAAGATATGATTGGTAAAACAAACTTGGTAAAATACGCATTTTAGCACTGTATTTTTTCCCCCAAGGCGTTTCTGGCGCCCCCTTTAGCCCTGCGCCCTAGGCAGCTGCCTAGTTGGCCTAATGGTAGCACCGGCCCTGGGAAGCCCCCACGCGACTGGGCAGACGGGGAGCGGGGGCAGTTGCCGGGGCGGCAGCCGCTGGACTCCTGGCCCTGGAGACCCCGGCGGCCTCTTTCCGGGGACTGGCTGGGCCTCGGTCCCTTGGGGAAGCCGCCCCGCCCCCGCCCGGCTGAGCCCCTTGAGAGGACCCAGCGGCCTCCGGGGAGGGCGGCGTGCCCGGGAAGGGGCTCACCAAATGCGCAGCCAGCTTGTCCTTGGTGGCTTCGGGATGGCCCCAGGCGGGCTTGGAGAAGAAGAGCTGCAGCTCCACCTGCTCCAGCCACTGGAGCAGGTCCGAGATCCCCAGGGTGATATCCTGCACCTGCCGGTGGCAGAAGCGCCGATGAACAAAGCGGAGCCACTCCCCTCCCACCGGGTGGGGGAGACGGAGCACAACCCGTCCCTCGCAGCCAAAAGACCCATCCGGCGAGGCAGGTGGAGCTCTTCCAAAGGACACCTTGCGGGGAGACGTGCGAGAACCCCCGGCCCGCCAGTCGCCGGGAGCGGCAAGCGAGGTCGGTGCGAGGGGACGCCACGAAGCCCGGGTTTCCCGCCCCCTCCCCCGGCGGCCTTGGCTGCCACTTAGCGGGGCGGGGGCGGGCAAATGCAGCCATGCCCACCTCTCTGGGTTGCCCCCCCCCACACGCCCCGAGCCCAGCAGAGGCCTCCAGCGCCCCCGCACCGGCTCAGCTGACAGCCACCTGCCCTGCTCCGGATCACCTGACTCAGGTTGTTCTCCAGCTGCAGCTGGCGGCTCTCCGTCTCGCCCAGAACAAAGTCCCAGTGCTGGGTCAGCTGCTGGAGGCGGCCCTGCAGCCCTTCCACCGAGTCCCTGGCGCTGGAGAACAGCAAGCCCCGGCCGGCTTCCACCACAGACTGGACAGTGCGAGCGTGAGACAGCACGTCGTTCCGCAACACCTGCCGGGCGAGGGCCGGGTCAGCAGGGGCGGGCGGGCAAGCACCAGCCCCCCCCCCGCCGCTCCAGGGACAAGGAGCCGCCCCGTGTACCTTGTGCTTTGCCAGCTCGATCTCGCAGCTCTGCAGGTCGAGGCTGAGGGCGGTGGGGCCCTGCAGCTGCTCCGTGGTGCGCAGGAGCCATTGCAGCAGCTCCTCCAGCTGGTTCTGGACCTGGCCCAGGCCGAGGAGGGCGGCTTCCAGGCAATGCTGCAAAAGAGAGGCCCGGGGCCCGTCGGAGCCGGCTCTGGCCCTGGCGGCCTGGCTCTGAGCTGCCGGTCACCAGCCGGCCCTTGGGCAAGAGCAGGAGTGGCCGGGCGGGATTCCAGGGAGGCCCGTAGCCAGGAGTGCCCTCTGCCCAGGGAGGTCCGTTGCTGTGGGCCCCCAGGGGGTGGGGGCAAAGGCCAGGGAATCCAGCCACACATGCAGAGCCACCCAGCAGGGCACCCCCACAAGTCAGGCAGCACAAGCAGAGCCAAGGGTGAGCAACAGCTCCAGCCAGCCAGCCAAGCCTCACACCAGGGAAGGAAGGTGGCTCTCCTCCCCGTGCCCCCGGCTCTATTCCTGCCTGACCCCATGAGGACCAGAGCCAGAACCCAAACTCCCCAGCCCCAAAGGAAAGCTCTAGTCCCAGGCCGTGGATCTATGGAACCGCGTTCAGGTACTTGAGGACGAGACCGGAGGACTGCCTGCAGAGGAAGAATTACAGGGCACCCCGCGCAACAGCGAGCAAGAGGCTGAGGGTCAGTCAAGCGGAGGCAGTGAAACCGAGGCCTACAACAAGAGGAAGAGAAGAGTACTAGTTGTGGGAGACTCCCTCCTGCGGGGGATCGAAGCCAAAGTATGTCGCGAAGACCCATGGACTCGCCAGGTGTGCTGTGTCCCCGGGGGACGGATTAAAGTTGTGACAGAACGATTGCCAAGGCTCATGCAGCCCACCGACACATATCCCTTTCTTCTCTTCCACGTGGGTACAAATGATACTGCCAAGCGGAGTTACAAAGAAATCACGGCAGACTTTGAAGAGCTGGGAAGGGAACTCAAGAACTTTGGGGCCCAGATAGTTTTCTCATCCATCCTTCCAGTACTTGGAAGAGGCATACAAAGGGAAAGAAAAATACTCTGAGTGAATGACTGGCTACGAAGGTGGAGCCGACGTGAGGGATTTGGATTCTGGGACCACGGGCTACACTTCCTGGAAGACGGACTGCTGGCAAAGGATGGGTTGCACCTCACAAGGACTGGGAAGAATGTGTTTGGCCACAGCATGAGGAACTTCATCAGGAGGGCTTTAAATTGAATCCAACAGGGGAGGGAGACATAAACTCGGGGGTACCATTGGAAGAAGGCCTCTGTGCCACAATGGAGGGAACAGCTCCAGCGGTGCCCAATGATAGTCTACCACAAAATGTAGGGGAAAAGTCGGACTATAAAGCACATAGTCTTCAATGTCTCTATACTAATGCCCAGAGTATGGGCAACAAACAGGACGAATTTGAACTCTTGATACATGAGGGCAAATACGACTTGATAGGGATAACTGAAACCTGGTGGGATGACTCCCATGGCTGGAATACAGCGATTGAAGGGTATAACTTGTTCAAAAGGAACAGGAGCAACAGAAAGGGAGGTGGAGTTGCGCTGTATGTTAAAGATACGTTTCTCTGCACAGAGATACAGGAAGAGGAGCTTGGCAGCCCCACTAAGAGCATCTGGGTTAAAATAAAGGGGGCAAAGAATAAAACGAACATGGCAATTGGAGTCTACTACCGACCACCCAATCAAGCAGAAGACGAGGATGAAACTTTTGAAAAGCAAATTGCAAATGTTTCAAGGAGGCATGATGTGGTAGTAATGGGGGACTTCAATTTCCCTGATATCTGTTGGGAGACTTATTCAGCCAAACATGGCCCCTCCAAGAAATTCCTGAGTTGTGCTGCTGATAACTTCCTCCTACAGAAGGTGGAGGAAGGAACTAGAGGATCGGCTATCCTTGACCTGATTCTAACCAACAGAGACGAGTTAGTGGATAAAGTGGCAGTTTCGGGAACTCTGGGGGAAAGTGACCATGTTATACTTGAGTTCTTGATTCTAAGGGAAGCAAAACCTGAGTGTAGCCAAACATGTACCCTGGATTTTAGGAAAGCCAATTTTAACAAACTCAGAACAATGATAAGTAAGATCCCATGGCAAGCGACTCTAATGAGAAAAGGAGCCCAGGATGGGTGGGAGTTTTTTAAAAAGGAAATTTTAAAGGCATAATTGCAAACAATTCCCACAAGGAAAAAAGGCAGAGGGCAACAGAAGAAGCCAATGTGGCTTCACAATTAACTCAAAGATGACCTGAAAACAAAAAAGGACACATATAGGAAGTGGAAGGAAGGACAGGCTACAGGGGAAGAGTACAGGCAGGTAGCACAGAACTGCAGGAATAGTGTCAGGAAGGCTAAAGCTGAGAATGAGCTAAGGTTAGCGAGGGATGCTAAAAACAACAAGAAAGCTTTCTTCAGATACGTGCATAGTAAAAGACAGAGGAAAGAAATGGTGGTTCAACTACGCAATGAGGATGGCAAATTGATAACAGAAGACAAAGAAAAGGCAGAAGTGTTCAATTCCTACTTCGGCTCGGTCTTCTCCCAAAAGAGAGTTTATGTACCCCCGGCAAACCTGAAGTGCAGACTGAAGTGGCAGGATTGCAGCTTGAGATTGATAGGCAAACGGTCAAGGAACACCTGATTACTTTGAACGAGTTTAAATCTCCAGGGCCTGACAAACTGCATCCTAGAGTAATAAAGGAATTGGCAGAAGAACTCTCAGAACCACTGTCTATTATCTTTGAGAAATCATGGAGGACAGGTGAAGTGACTCAGATGACTGGAAGAGGGCAAATGTTGTTCCCATCTTCAAAAAGGGCAAGAAGGAGGAACCTGGGAACTATAGGCCAGTCAGTCTGACATCAATCCCTGGGAAAATTTTGGAGCAGATTATAAAGAAGTCAGTCTGCAAGCACCTTGAAAACAATGCAGTGATTACTAGAAGACAGCATGGATTTGTCAAGAACAAATCCTGCCAGACTAATCTGATCTCAGTTTTTGATCGGGTGACCTCCCTTGTGGACTGTGGGAATGCTGTGGACATAATATATCTGGACTTCAGCAAAGCTTTCGACAAAGTGCCTCATGGTCTCCTGATTAGCAAGCTAGCTAAAAGTGGGCTGGATGGAACAACTATCAGGTGGATCCACAATTGGCTACAGAATCGGACTCAAAGAGTGCTTGTCAATGGTACCTTCTCAAACTGGGGAGAGGTAGCGAGTGGGGTACCACAGGGCTCGGTCCTGGGCCCAGTGCTCTTCAACATTTTTATTAATAACTTGGATGAGGAGGTGCAGGGAATGCTTATCAAATTTGCAGATGACACAAAGTTGGGTGGAACAGCTAATACTCTGGAAGACAGAAACAAAATTCAAAGAGATCTCGATAGGCTGGAGCGCTGGGCCGAAAACAACAGAATGAAATTTAATAGGAATAAATGCCAAGTGCTGCACCTAGGGAGAGGAAACCAAATGCACAGTTACAGAATGGGAGACACTTGGCTCAACAATACTACAAGTGAGAAGGATCTTGGAATTGTGGTAGATCACAAACTGAATATGAGCCAGCAATGCGATGTGGCTGCAAAGAAGGCAAATGCTATTTTGGGCTGCATTAATAGAAGTATAGCTTCCAAATCGCGTGAAGTGATAATTCCCCTTTACTCAGCACTGGTTAGGCCTCATCTTGAGTACTGCGTCCAGTTCTGGGCACCGCACTTTAAGAAGGACGTAGACAAACTGGAGAGGGTTCAGAGGAGGGCAACAAGGATGATAAAGGAAACAAGGAAACAAGGCCCTATGAGGAGAGACTGAAAGAACTGGGCATGGAACAACTATTAGGTGGATCCACAGTTGGCTACAGAATCGGACTCCAAGAGTGCTCATCAATGGTACCTTCTCAAACTGGGGAGAGGTAACAAGGAGGGTACCACAGGGCCCAGTGCTCTTCAATGTTTTTATTAAGACTTGGATAAGGAGGTGCAAGGAACGCTTATCAGATTTGCAGATGACACAAAATTGAGTGGAATAGCTAATACCCTAGAAGACAGAAACAGCCAGTGTGGCGTAGTGGTTAGAGTGTTGGACTGGGACTCAAAAGATCGGGTTCTAGTCCCCGCTCGGCCATGAAACCCACTGGGTGACTTTGGGCCAGTCACTGACTCTCAGCCTAACCTACCTTACAGGGTTGTTGTGAGGATAAAATGGGTTCCTTGCAGGAAAAAAGGCGGGGTATAAATATAATAAATAAATAAATAAAATTCAGTGTGATCTCGATAGGCTGGAGCTCTGGGCTGAAAACAACAGAATGAAATTTAATAGGGATAAATGCCAAGTGCTGCACCTAGGAAAAAGAACCCAACTGCACAGGCCATGTGTCAGGGATGCTTTGACCTGAATTCCTGCATTGAGCAGGGGGTTGGACTCGATGGCCTTGTAGGCCCCTTCCAACTCTACTTTTCTATGATTCTATGATTCTAGTTACAGGATGGGGGATACTTCGCTCAACAATACTACAAACGAGAAGGATCTTGGAATTATGGTAGATCACAAGCTGAATATGAGCCAGCAATGTGATGTGGTTGCAAAAAAGGCAAATGTTATTTTGGTCTGCATTAATAGAAGTATAGCTTCTAAATTGCGTGAAATACTAGTTCCCCTCTACTCAGCACTGGTTAGGCCTCATCTTGAGTACTACGTCCAGTTCTGGGCACCACGCTTTAAGTAGGATGCAGACAACCTGGAAAGGGTTCAGAAGAAGGAAACAAAGATGATTAGAGGACTGGAAACAAAGCCCTATGAGGAGAGACTGAAGGAACTGAGCATGTTTAGCCTTCAGAAGAGAAGACTGAAGGGAGATCTGATAGCACTCTTCCCATACTTGAAGGGTTGTCACACAGAGAGTACAGGACACGGAATAATGGGCTCAAGTTACAGGAACCTAGATTCCACCTAAACATCAGGAAAAATTTCCTGACTGTCAGAGCAATAAGACAATGGAACCAACTACCTAGGGAGGTGGTGGGCTCTCCCACTCTGGAGGCATTCAAGGTGCAGCTGGACAGACATCTGTCAGGGATGCTTTGACCTGGATTCCTGCATTGAGCAGAGGGTTGGACTCGATGGCCTCGTAGGCCCCTTCCAACTCTAGTATTCTATGATGCCTTCCCCCAAACCACCTGAGCCCGAGGCCATGTCCCCCACCCCAAGGCACTGCAGTCACATGCTGCCACCCCCCACCTGCACCCACAGGGAGGCCTCACCTGCCGGCTCACAATCTCTTCCTCCAAGTGGTTCCAGCGGTCACGGAAGCTGCACAGAGCACTTGGGGGGTCCTTTCTTGGGGCTCCCCTGGTGGCGCAAGCTTTCCACATCCACCTTGCACTGGTACAGCTCTCGTTTGAAGTCCTGCCAGGATGGGATTTGAGGTGGGGGCCGGGAAGTGGTCCATCAGAGAATGCTTGCTATCGCCCTCGGCACCTGCCCAACCAGGACGAGGATGCTCCGAGGTGCAATTCCTGGCAGCATCTTCAGGTGGGGCCGGACAGACCCCCGCCCGACACCCTGGAGACACGACTGCTGCCCGTTAGGGCAGGAGACGCTTCTGCGCTCGACGGACCCAGGCTCTGCTCTCCGGATGAGGCAGCCGCCCAGTGCAGGAGGAGGTCTCCTGGTCTCATGATCAGAGGCTGGTCCATGTGGCCCAGTTTGGCGTACCCCGAGTGGCCGCAGAGCTCTCCAGGGTTTCAGACGGGGTCTTCTCCCCAAGTCCTCCTCCCTGGAGGTTGGACCCGGGAGCTTCTGCTGCCGAGCAGTGGCCCTTCCCAAAATCCCGGCCCCAGGTGGTCCTGCAGCACACCTACACAGCACACCTTTTGCAGCAGCAGCAGCAGCGTCGCACACAGACAGGCAGAGACCTGCTCTGCCCCACATCCTGCCAGGGCTGGATCTGACCTTCAGGCTTATATCACTCATGGGTAGAAGAAGCTGACGGAGTGCAGGGATCCACAAGCTGTGCCCCCGCCCCACGCATTCTGTGGCTCTCCGGCCCCGCCCCGCCCCGCCCTTCCCTTCTCCTCCTGAGCCCTCCGTACGTACCTTCAGCTCCGAGAGCTGCCGCTTCACCAGGTCCAGGTCCGCCCCCACCAGGAACCGCTCCGCGATCTGCAGCTCGGCCGTCTCCAGCCAGCCCGTGAGCCTCTGGAGAGGGGGGCAGAGAGACCCAGCAGGGAAGTGAGCACGACGGGGCGGCAAGGCGGGGCTCACGGAGTTCCCGGCAGATGCTGCTCCCAGTCCGGGCGCCAAACGTCCTTCCGTGATTGCCACAGGCCTTGGCCACTGTGCCGGGCACGGTCTGCGAGCCGCGGGGGCCGCAGAGCCAAGGGAAGGTGGCAGTGCCGCCTGGCAGTGACCGGCTGTGTCTCGGGGTATCCCCGCATGTGGGACCAGCAGGGTGAGGGAGCCAGGAGAGGGTGCCAGTGGGGCGGGGGGAGCACCGCCCGCTGGGAACTACCCAGCCCCAAACACAAGGCCTCCCCCACTACGGAGGACCCCGAGGCAGCCGCAAGGCAGCCCCAGTGAGGAGGCGGCCGTGGGAGGAGGGAGGCCGCGCATCAGCTCAGCCCGTGCCGTCGCTGCCCTGCTCACGCGAGCGGCTGGCGGCATGTGCGCTTCCCGGCTGGGCAGCCGCACGGGCCCTCCAGGCTCAGCACAAGCCACCCTCGCCGGGCGGGGGGCCCTCTGCCTCCCAGGCCAAGCCTTCCGTGGCCGTGTTGGGCCGGGCCAACTCACCTCCATGGTCTCCTGGTACGCGAGCGAGGCCTGCAGCTGCTCCTCCAGGCGGTTCTGCCGCTCCGTCCACACCTTGCTCAGGTTATTCCACGATGAGTAGAGCTGCACGGTGGGGCGGTGGCGGGGTGGGGGGGAGAGATGGCACAGGGGTTGGATGGCACTCCGGGGCTCCTGTGATGGGGGGGCCTTTGCGTTGGGCAGGCCAAGCTCACCGGGCACCCCATGCCAGGCCAGGCCCCGGGTGAGCCACGGGCATAAGCACGCCAGCTGCCACGGAACACTCCGCTCGCCCACGCTGCGCAGCGCCCCCGGCCTTAGGGATGGACGGGGCTGCCGGCGCGGCGCGGCCTCTGCTCCTCGGCACGGCGGCCGAAGGCGGCTGTGCTCTCGCCTCCGTGCTGGCGGCTGCTGGGAGCCACTGCCGGCTCCATCCCTGGCATCTAGACGGAGGGTGCCCTGTGCACACCTCTGTTCCCCTCCCAGGGGTCCTGGGGGGACTCCCCCTCTCCACCCAGGACCCCACTCCAGCTGCCCCACCTTGGGTGTCCCCCGCCCCGCCCCGCCCCTCCCCGCCCCACTCACATCATCCAGGCCCTTGGCGACGTCCGGCTTGTCCAGGTCTCCGCACGATGACATCAGCTCTGTGCCCAGGAGGCCCAAGGAGTCCAGCTCAGTCCGCAGAGAGTCAATCTCCTCTCGCAGGGCCTGGAGGGGGATCGGGAGAGGGGCTAGGGTGGGCGGAGGTGCCTCGACCGGAGTGGGAGCCCCCATGCGCAGAGCACACCCAGAGGTCGCAGCGGGGCTAAAGCTGAATTGCTGCCGCTGGGAGGGAAACTGACCTGGGCAGAGTTAAAGCGGGTAGAGAGACATTTCCCTCCCTCTCCCACGACACTAGGCCCCCCCCGGGGGGGGGGTCATCCCAGGAAGCTCAACGGTCGGAGATTCAGAACAGACAAAGGAAGGACTTCTTCGCACTGTGCAGTTAGCTGCGGAATTCGTCACCGATCCATGGAGGCGGCCACGGCCCCCCACCACAGCTGCTCACTGCGAGGGTCACCAATGACCTCCAGCAGAACCAGAGCCACCGTGCCCCTCAACAGCAGGTGCTGGGATCCTGAGCGGGGCAGGCCCATCGGCTTCTCTGGGAACTGGATGCTGGACCAGAGCGGCCTCTGGCCCGATCTGGCTTCAGGGCTCTTCTTGCGTTCCCAACTACAATTCCCAGGACTCCTCCGGAGACACCACGATGGCTGTGGCAGCAGAGGGTTGCCGGACATCCTTCCCTGGTACCTGCATGGCCGTGAGCCGGGCCTGGATGGCCTGCGCAGTCCGGGGTGGCCTCTTCCGGGTCCAGCACCATCTGCTGGATGTCGCCGAGTGCAGGCCGCAAGGTCCGAGAGCCCGGGCCAGAACCGGTCGGCGAGCGCCAGCAGGCCCTGCAGCCGGCTCTCCCGCTCCTCGCCCTGCCGCCACAGCAACGCCCACTGGCTCAGCAGCTGCTCCACACGGCCCTGGATCCCTGCCAGCGGGAGATGGAAGGCGCAAGGGGATCAGGGCCCCGGGCAGCACCCACGGAACCCCTGTGCCCCCCAGCCCCCCTGGGAGAATGGCTGGAGTCGCCCAGAGCACCCAGAGTGGTGGTCCTGAGGGACACTGCTCGGCTGCCCCCTGGCTGGGGACACCGTCCCTTCCTCTCACAGTGGCCTGGCAGGGTGCCGTGGACCTCCCCCCCCCCCAAGTGTGAGCCAGGGGACCACGTGGAGCCTGGGGCTGAAGGCAGGAGGAGGGTGCTCAGGCCGCCCGCCGGGGTGCTGTGGGAGGCAGAGGCTCTCGCTAGCCCCAAACGCTTGACAAGCTGGAGCCGCCCCGCCCCACCCCACCCCCGTGTGCAACAGGGTGTGTGTGTGTGTGTGTGTGTGTCAGGGGGAGGGCTTCCCATTGGTGCCGAGGGGTGCACACATACCTTTGTTTGCGCTGGTCTGCACGGTGGCCAGCAACTCGTCCCCCTGGCCCCGGAGGGTCTCCAGGGCCACTCCCAGCTTCTCCAGTTCTGCCAGCCGGAGGCCGTTTTCCCGGACCTGCTCCCGGAGCCAGGCCGAGTCTCCCCGCACGGTGGGCGGGGGCTGCATGCGGCTCTGCAGCCTCTCTAGACACTCCACCATCAGCTCCATCCGCTCAGACAGCTGCAAGCAAGGCACAGGAGAGGGAGGCGGGTGGGGAGGGGGCTTGGCCAGGCCCGAGCCCAGCCGGCCTTCTGCGCACCTGGAATTGCCACCAGGACCTACGGTGTGTGTGTGTGTGTGTGTGTGTGTGTGTGAGGCTGAGCAAGCTGCCCTTCAGCATCCGTTTCCCTAAAGCTACAAACATCCCTGGCCAGGCCAGCCGGCACCCAGTGGACTCCTCTTGGGGCACCCAAACCCACCCCCAGGAAGCCCCCGTCTCCGAGAACGAGCCAAAGCAGCTCTCTTTTACTTCAGGCTCCCTGGCTTCATCTTCCAGCCCAAGAGGTGCTAAGCAGCATCTTCCTGCGTATGTTGGTGAGCTCAACGGGCGGCCCCCGCTGCTCCCCTCGGCGAAACCAATACATGTGGACTATGTTCCTTTGTTCCTTGCCACCGAGGGCCCCGATCACCCAGCCCCGGCGCCCGCCTTGAGGTCCTTCCACTGTTTTCTTTAGTTCCGAAGTCTCCTTTGCTTTCCCATCTTGCCTCTTGTCATATTCTCCTTAATAAACTCTTCCTTGAGGGTTGTATGTGTGTGTGAGTGGGGCATGCCCATACATGCATGCACAGCTCTAGGGGAGGGAGCAGCACTGAGGGCTCTGGGGGGTCATGGGCTTGCCCTGCATGCAGGAGAAAGGGACGGCCATGCAACGGGCCCCGTGAATGCTGGACTTCGGCGGACCGTGTGTTCAGTCCCAGAGCTCAAGCCAGTCTCCGTGCATGTAACTAATGAGCAAGCTTGTAGTCCTCATGGTTGAAAAAGTTCCTCTTGCCCCCAGAACCCCCACATCGACCCCCCAGTGTGAGTCCAGGGCCTTTTCAGCATCCACAGACTTTGCAGAGGTGCTGGCTTCATCTGGGCCCCGGAACGCCTGCCCTTCAGGGTCGGGGTGCCGGGCGAGGTTCACCTGGGACCTTCTGCACCTCTTGCACATGCTACCGAGCTGTGCCCCCCTTCTATGACAGAGGTAGGACTTGAACCCAGGTCTTCCAGACCCAAACCCACCTCTTCTACCTACTTACCATTTGGAATGCATTGTTCACACTTCAATTCATGCTGGACACAGGCTATGCCTAATAAATCTAATTTCATGGATTTATTAACTTGGGTCAGGGGGAGGAATCTCTTTGGCCCGAGGGCCACATTCCGTTTTGGAGAAGCTTCTGGGGGCCACAATCCAGTGGCAAGTGGGAGCACAGGCAAAAGTGGGCAATCATGAAAAATAAAATAAAAAACCCATTCCATTTTTACCAATTGATAGTAGGAAAACAGAATCATAGAAACAAAACAAAACAAAAAAGGACACGTATAGGAAGTGGAAGGAAGGACAGGCTACAGGGGAAGAGTACAGGCAGGTAGCACAGAACTGCAGGAATAGTGTCAGGAAGGCTAAAGCTGAGAATGAGCTAAGGTTAGCGAGGAATGCTAAAAGCAACAAACCGCACGTCTCTCTGGGCAGCTGCTGACCAGAAATAAGAGCTTTCTGCTCGGGGGGGGGGAGGGGCTGCAGGTCAAGACTGCCGTAGGCCTCAGCAGGCCTGTGGTCCCCAGCCCAACGTAGATCAAAACATTTTTGTGATGCTTGTATTTGCAGACTTTCTTTAGGAATTCCAGCACTTGGGCTCTCTGGGATTGTGCTGTTTGCTTGGCACTGGCAGCACATGACGGCCCGGGTCACGTGGCTGGCTGTGCCAGTGGGGGGGGGGGCAGGGACAAGGCAGGATGGGCTGGGTCGAAGGGAACTGGGTGAGCTGGGGGGGGCTCCCCCGGCCCAGTGGCGCCAGCTTGGGGGCCACAGCCCGCCGGCCGCTCACCTGGCTGTATCGTGGGATGGCTTCCTCCAGCACAGCTGCGGCCTGACGGACCCGCTCCCGGATGCCGCTGTACCTCTCCTCCGCCGCGCGCCAGCCTTGCTGGAAGGGGGCCGCCTCCCCGGGGCTGAGCTCCGCCAGCTGCACAGACGTGCGCCGCAGCTTGGCCATCAGGGGCTTGTGCTCGGCGACGGCCTCCCGAAGGCCCTGCACAGGGCAAAGAGGGGCAGGGGAGGGGGGAGGGCGTGAAGACCAGGGCCCCACGGCACCAGGGCGGCCCTCGGGGGGGCCTCCCCCACCCCCCTCACCTGCAGCAGCTCCTGCTGCTCCCGGAAGGCCTCGCAGCTGATGCTGTCGGGAGAGAGCTGCGCCACCGCCCGCTGCGTCTCCTCCAGCCACGGGTCGAGCTCCGCGTGGGCCTCTGTGAACTGGGCCAGCAGGCACTGGGCATGCTCCAGCTGCATGGCACGGGCCGAACTCTGGCGCACAAGGTGCTCCGCGCGCTCCTGCAGGGGCCGGAGCAGCGGCTGTGGGGCACACAACGCAGATGGTGGGGCGCCACTGGGGCCACCTTCTTCTCCCCCACCCGTGGACGATGGGCCAGATCAGCAGAGGGGCCCACCTCAAGGCTGAGTCCGAGGGCCACTCTGCCTCTGACGCGTGTCGACACGCGAGGGGAACCCAGGGCAAAACTACACGGGGACGCCGGTCTCTTCTTTACCCAGGCCCGATTCACCGGGCCACTTTTATTTTGGAGGAGAAGCGGCGGGGGAGCGGTCCCAAAGCCTGGCTCTGGGGCGGACTGTCCCTGTTCTGCCTCTTGCTGAAAACACTGGGTTTGCCCTTGGGAACCTCGGCGCCCTGCCTTTGCTCATAGCTCACCACATCTTCCTGGGGGTGGGGGGGGAGCCATTGCAAGGAGAGGCAACGGGGGGGGGTGTCTTGCTCTTGCCCCGGGGCAGGGGGGGGGAGAGGGTGCCCTGATGCCTCTCCTGGAGGATTTTGCACGCCTCTCATCCACCTGTGTTCAAAGGGTGAGTAGAAAATTCCTGGAATTTTAGCTGCATAATGAGACTGGAGCATTAGGCACACGGGGGCGAGGGGGGGGCACAGGGCAGGGGGAGATTCTGCACATTCGGGGCCAACACACAACTTGCCACATTGAAAGGGGGGAGGGGGCGGCAAGGGAAAGCGGCGCACGGGCACGGCCACCCCCACAGCACAGCGGCGGCACCCCGTGGCTCCAGGCGGCATTGCAGAGGGGGGCGCCACGGCTGTCCTCCAGACTGCCCTGCAGGAAGCCTGCCCACCCCCCTCACACACACGCACGCACGCAGGGGCGCGCACGCACACCTCCCGCTTGCCTCACCTGGAGCCGCTGCTGCAAGTCTGGGGGGCAGAAGCCGAGCAGCGGGTCGGCGATCGCCACGAGCCGTTCCACCAGGCCATGGCGGTGCAGGATCTCTGCCGAAAGGAGCTGAGGATGGAGAACGCCACCATCGTGCCATGGGCGGCATGCTGGGAGGCATGGACAGGCACGTGCCCCACGCGGCTTGCTCAGGAGGCCAGGGGCCGGCTCCCGCCGGCTGAGGCCTTGGATCTTGGCCTCCCCTCCTCCTGCAGCGTGCGGCCCGGTGCGTTTGTGCCGCCGTCGTGCACTCCTTGCCCCGCCAGCCCTGCCAGGGAGCGACGTAGCCTCGCGGTCCGTGCAAGCAGGGCAGGCGGCTTGCCTTGCGCTGTGAGTCTGCCCGTCGGGCCCTTCCCACCTTCCGACTCTGCCCGGCTGGGGGCCTGCGCTGGCACTGGGTGGCAAGACTGCTGGGAGGGAGCCCAGGGGGGGGGGAGCCCAGCTGGAGCCAGGCTGTGGCAAGGAGGCCCCCGCCCGCCCGCCCGCCCGCCCCGCGGCCCCCGCCCCCTTGCACAGTGCCGCGCCCCGAGGCCAGAGCTACGCGGCAGAGTGCCGAGCCCCTGCGGGTGGCCCACCCGCATGCGTGTGCTCCTGGGCTGGCCCGGGGGGGGGGGCATCCGCTGCCCCCCCGTCTCCCCAGCCAGGCAGCCCCTCCCTCTCGGAGTCGCCGCCTTTCTCCACGCACCAACCTTCTGAGCGTCGAGCTGCCCGTGGATGGCGTGGGCATCCAGGCACACGTGGCCCAGCTCCTCCAGGCGTGTGCTGAGGTGGGACACCTTGGCCAGTTCGGATTTCAGCGCCTGCTCAAACTGGGGCAGAAGGGAAGGCCTTCTGGGGTGCAGGAAGGCTGCCATGGGCAGAGGAAGGGGGCCAGACCAAGGGGGCCCTCTTCTGCCGCCCCACTCCTGGGGCCCGGTCGGACACAGTCCTGCCGGTGCCCGGCGCTTCCGCCCCGGCACAGGGAAACAAGAGGCCCTCCCCAGGCGGCTTCCCAGGCCGCAGGAGCAGCTCTGGGTCGAGCACGAGGGGGTTCAGCCATCCCCCTCCAGGTGTGGGAGCCGCTTCTCTCGGGCAGGTGGTGAAGTCCGTTCCTCGCAGGTGTGGAACCGAGGGGCCGGGCAGGTGACAGCTGGGGATGCTTTGGCCCGCACGGGGCGTCCAGCACGGGGCGCCCGGCAGGAGGTTGGGCTGGGTGACCCCAGCGGCCCAGTGCTGCCCTGACCGCCTCTTGACTTCCCAGTGGTGAGGGTACACTGGCCACGAGCACTGGGTGAAGGTGGGTGCCAGTGGCCCTGAGCCTCCCTTCCCGGGGAGGGAGGGAGGGATCGGGCAGCCCACTGCCCAACTGCTGTGCCCCTGGCAGGGGCATCTGTCTGGCCACGGCAGCCCCCCGCCCTCCCCACCTCACGCTACCTTCTCTCGGTCTGCGGCAGAGACGGGGCCGGGCCCGTCTCCTGGCTGGCCACCCTGCGCGGGCAGCTCCTCCTCCATGCGGCCCAGCCACAGGGCCAGATCCTCCTGGGTGCGGGCCAGCCGAGAGGAGGCCTCCAAGGTCTGCTCCAGCCGCTGCAGGATGTCGGTGCTGCTCTGGCCCACGATCAGGAACCGCATCCGCAGGGAGTCCATCTTCTCCTGCGCGAGCTGGGCCTCTTCCGCTGCCGGAGCACAGCACCCGCTCAGCCCCAGGGCCCGGGGACCGGAAGCAACGCGCGGCGCGCGCCCACACCGCCCCCCCCCCCGGTTCCCACCGAGCCGGCCCAGCGCACATCTTCTCACTCTGGGCATGCAGTTCCAGCTGCATCTAAAACTGGAGCAGAGATGCCAGAGCTGCGCACCGGCTGCATTTCGTGCTGCAGTAGCTTGACACGGACATCTGCAAGCGTGGCGAGTTGGATGTGGGCTGCGCGAGGGCGGGCGCACCAGTGTGGGAGCCAGCCCTGGTCATGTGACACGCCCAGCGCACAGCAGAGCATTCTGAAGGGCCAGAGGCATGTCAAAGGAACGGACTGGTTCTCTCCCGGGGCCTCTGCTTTCTGCTTTCCCCTTCTTCCCTCCCCATTCCTTTTTCCTTGTGTGTCGTGTCTTTTTAGATTGTAAGCCTGCGGGCAGGGACTGTATTGTTAATTGTTGTAAACCGCCCAGAGAGCTTCGGCTATTGGGCGGTATAAAAATTAAATAAATAAATAAAAATAAATAGAGAGAGGGCGTGCAACGTACGCCTGAAGGGTCAGGAAGGCTGGCAGAGTGCAGGCAGCGTGCCGGTCCCTGGCCCAGCCCTTATGCAAGCCTGCACTGATTTTCTTGCTCACTTCTTGACAATACATGCCCCCTCCCGCCTTCGCCACACCAGGAAGACTGGGAGTGGGTAACAACTGGAAAACAGTAACTTAGCAGCCGTCATAGGATGAGAGGAGAGGTCCTCTTATGGACTGGGAACTGGTTAGAGAACAAAAAGCAGAGAGCAGGACTGGATGGGCAGTTCTCACAGTAAAGGGATGTTTATTTATTTTATTTATTTATTATATTTATACCCCGCCTTTTTTCCTGCAAGGAACCCAAGGCGGCTTACACAATACTCCTCCTCTCCATTTTATCCTCACAACAACCCTGTGACCTAGGTTAGGCTGAGAGTCAGTGACTGGCCCAAAGTCACCCAGTGAGTTTCATGGCCGAGCGGGGACTAGAATGTTAACAGCGGTATCTGTTTCCATCCCAAAGATCTGTATTGGGACAGGTGCTTTTCAGCTTGTTTGTAAATGAGTCAGGTTGAGCAGTGAGGTGGCCAAGTTTGTGATGACACCAAAATATTTAGGACAATGAAAACAAAAAGGGATTGCAAAGAGCCCCCAAAAGGATCACTCCAAGCTGGGAGAATGGGCATCAAAATGGCAGATGTGGTTCAATGTCAGCAAGTTTAAACTGATGCACCTTGGGGCAAAACCCCCTAACTGTGTGTGTGTGTGTGTGTGTGTGGTGTGTGCTGATGGGGTCTGGGCTGGTGGTGACTGACCAGGTAAGGGATCTTGGGGTTGTGGCTGATAGCTTGATCAAAATGATATAGTGGGCAGCCACTATGAAAAAGGCAAAATTCATTGTTGGGTATAATTAGCAAAGGAAGCTTAAATAAAACTGCCAATATCACAATGCTGTTATACAAATCTATGGTGCGACCTGGAACGTTGTGCACAGAGAGCCAGTGTGGCATAGTGGCAAGAGTGTTGGACTGGGACTCGGGAGATCCGGGTTCTAGTCCCCGCTTGGCCATGAAACTCACTGGGTGACTTTGGGGCAGTCACTGACTCTCAGCCTAACCTACCTCACAGGGCTGTTGTGAGGATAAAATGGGGAGGAGGAGGAGGAGGAGGATTATGTAAGCCGCCTTGGGTTCCTTGCAGGAAAAAAGGCGGGGTATAAATATAATAAACAAATAAAACTGAAAAAGGACATTGTAGAACTGGAAAAGGGCAGGGCGGCAAAAGGGTGGCCGGGATCTGCTGCCTCTGGGAGCTCCCGTCCCCCAGTCCCTCAGGCACAGCCTTGGCCCTCTGTGTTAGCTCCAGAAGACTGTCAGGACAAGAAGCCACTGAAGGGGTGGGTGTGCTTCGGGGGCAGTGTGGAAGGCGCAGCAAGGGAAGCGCCTGCCTGCCCGCCTGCCCCATGCCTGGGGATGCTGTGGGTGAGATCTCCTGCCGCCAAGGAAAGGCCAGACAAAGAGAAGGTACCTGGCGCGCGCATCTCTCTTTCTCGGGGGGGGGGGGGGGTGCTTGGCATAAGAATAGGATCTTTTTCCTGTCCTAGGAAATCTGGGGCTGGACTGGATGACCAACTGGGACCCCTTCCAACTCAGGCCCAGTTCTGCTTCTCAGGGGTCTTGCTGAGATGCCAGCCTGGAGGAGGAGGCGGCATGTGAACAGGTGCAGTCCCTGAATCTCTCTTCTAGTGTAGTGAGGAGGAAGGCCGTCTCCTCTCATTCTGAGCCTCGAGCAAATGCATTTGCAGCAAAGAGCTGCTGGGGTGGGAGAGTGATTTTCAGAAAGGGTTAAAGCCCCTCCCTCACAGCACCATCCCAGTTTGGATTAGAGCCCTGAAGCTCTGGTTAGTTTATAAAAAGAGGAGGAGGATCCTAAGCCCAGGACTCAGAGGTGTGAGTAAAGCTGCATCAAGTTCTGCCCAGATCTTGCTTGCACGCAGCAACTCCTCCCCCTCGCAGGGCCACGTGCAAAGAAGGAGCAGGCAGGTCCTCCTGATGTCTGCCAGAGATGCTCTTTGAGCAGGCCTACCTGGGAGGAAGAGGGAGCTGAGCCTCCAGGTGAGCCCTGGGCATCCCTGCCTCTGCACGTGTAGCTTCTGGGTGGTCTCCATGCTGGGTCAAGCCTGGGGCTTCAGTGACCCTTTCCAAGATGCATGCATGCATGCATGCAGAGCCCGGGATTTCCCCTGAGCGAGCTTCGGGGCAGGAGCCATCCAGGCTTCCTGCTGTTGTGATGCAAATGGAGCCCGAGACAGAGACAGGCGGACACACACACACACACACACACACACACACACACACACACCGCCCACTACAACCAGGCCTTCAGCAGGACCGCCCCCCTCCCTGTAGGTTTGCAGGGGGAGCCCCCAAAGCCCCCGCTTGGCCTGCTGCCGGCCCCGGCCCTCCCCCTTACCTGATACCATCTCCAGAAGCTGCTGTCCGTGTCCCAGGGCCCGCGCCAGTTCACCTGGTTTGGAGCGGATTTCCTCGCACAGATCCTGGAGGGAAGGCAACCACTGAGGTGCCTCAAAGAGCTCCTCTCTGTCACACTGAAACGCCCCCTCGCGCCCCACGGACCGGACCGGACCGGAGCCTCTGCTCCAAGGGCAGCCCCCTCCCCCTGCCTCCGCCTGGGCTTTTCAGGAGGGCCCGTCCAGAGGCAACCGGAGCTGGCGCGGGGCTCGCGAGAGCCTCAGCTTCCCTGTCCACAGCTCTGGCCCTGCCCATTGCAGAGGGGAGTGTGGCTGGGCCTCCCAGGGGCCGAGGCGAGGCTTCTCCCCACCACCGCGCACCCTCCTCCTCCTCCTCTCCTGCCCGTGACTCCCTGCAGGACCCGCTCCAGTTTGCACCATCCGGCTGGGATGACTCCGCAGGAGGTCACACCACACGCGGGACCGGGCTTCCTCAGATCTTCCTCCAGCACTGCCAGGAACCGCTCCTGGGGCCTGCGGTGGCTTCCTTCTGCGGGGCCGGCCTCCAGGCCGCGTCCCCATCCCAGGCCATACCTGGATTTGCTGCTGGGCCTCCTGGACGTGGCTCAGGCTGTCATGGGCTCGCCAGAGCTGGGCCAGTTTCCTCTCCGTGAAGCCCAGCCAGTCCTGGAAAGCGTCCACCGACTCCTGGAAGCTGTGGGCAGCGGGAAGGATCCGCTCCAAGGTGCTGTGCCTGTCAGAGTAGAGAGCTGGAAGGAGATGGGCAAGGGGGGGAAGCAGGAGGAGACACGACCCGGCAGAGAAGACTCCCACCCACCGGGCACAAACAACGCCTTTCGGTGGAGCGGAGCGGAGCAGAGCAGGGGGGGGGAGCTGCAAGGGGCTTTGGGGTGGAGCGCGGGCCCATCCAGGCAAGCGCAGCAGAAAGGCCTTGGCTTGGGCGGGCGGGGCGGGGGGCCAGCTTTCCGCCCGGCTGGTCTGGCTGGGCCAAGCCTTCCAGTGCCCCAATGGGGTGAAAGGCTGGCCGGCCACTCCTTGCACCACGGAGACCGGCGGGTGGTGCTCACTTTGGAAGGATCCGTGACATGGGGCGGGGGCGGATATCAAAGATCTACCCCCCAAACCCAGAATGCTGTGAAGTACTGAGGTCTGCATCATCAAGCAAAGTCCCAAGAGGCCGATGGGGCAGCTGACACAACCAGACCCAGAGAGCGCCTTTTGCGACCCAAAGTCAGGACCTGACGGAGACCGCCGCCCAAAAGGGGATGTGACGAGGTGGAAAAGAAAACTTGTGACCATTTGGGTTCCAGGAACAGTTACAGGAAACAGCCTGGCCAAACCTGTGGCAACGCCTTTGCTGCCCGCAGAGAGGGAGACACGGTGGTGGTGGGCGCAGGGGGTCAGAAGGCAGAAGGCGCTGATGACACTTGGGACCGCCTTAGGTGAGGACAGGGAGGGAGGAAGGGCTCAGAGAGGAAGCCGCTTTGGATCAGGCGTTTAAGCCCAGCCAGCTTCTCAGAAGAACGCAGCACGGGGATTTGGGCGGAGGAGAGCTGCGGGAGGGCTGGTGTCGAAGACCACATTTTCTTGGCACAATGAAAGTGCATGTGATTTGCACTTGCAGCAGATGGTCCACAAACCTCCCCCTCACAGGGGGGACATCACAATTTCCCAGCCCTCAAAATCCTCGGAAAGCCCTTTCTCCTTCGCAGGAGGCAGAGATGGACTGCCTGGTGTCGGTCTCTCCCTTTCCTGGGAGGAGAGCAACCTTGCCTTGAGGATCGATTCCTGCAGGGCTGGAGCTTGCTGAGAAGGGCCCTCCAAATTAATTACTTGGGAAGACAGGAGAACGAATCATCATCATCATCAGGCGATCACTCGTGACCGAGTAAGATTGTCTTCCGGGATAAAAGGAGGAAATTCTAAAGAAGATTGTGTAGTCTCTATCGATGGGTCCGTAAGTGACTGTGGAGGCCAATTCTAGATCCACAAAGTTTCCCACAGTGAGGACACAGGTTACCAGATAGAAGATGGTCCTGTAAAGGATTCATTTGACGTGCTTTTCGCTTAGCACGTTTCTCCCTTTCACCTTGCACTCGGGCTTCTTCAAAGTCCATGGAACCTTTGTGAAAGGCCAACCTCCATTTAGATCGTTCATGGGCCAGAGCTTCCCAGTTTTCGATGTTTATATTGCATTTTTTTAGATTAGCCTTATGAACATCTTTAAACCTCTTGTATTGACCACCGATATTCCGCTTTCCATCCTTGAGTTGGGAGTAAAGTAACTGCTTTGGAAGACGGCAGTCAGGCATTCGAACAACATGACCGGTCCACTGAAGTTGGCGTTGAAGGATCATTTTTTCAATGCTAGTAGTCTTTGCTTCTTCCAGTACACTGACATTTGTTCGTCTATCTTCCCAAGTAATTCGCAGGATTTTCCGGAGGCAACGTTGATGAAACCTTTCAAGGAGGTGGAAGTGACGTTTATAGGAGAACGAATATCCGTGTACTGGAAGAAGCAAAGACTACTAGCGTTGAAAAAATGATCCTTCAACGCCAACTTCAGTGGACCGGTCATGTTCGAATGTCTGACTGCCGTCTCCCAAAGCAGCTACTTTACTCCCAACTCAAGGATGGAAAGCAGAATATCGGTGGTCAATATAAGAGGTTTAAAGATGTTCATAAGGCTAATCTAAAAAAATGCAATATAAACATCGAAAACTGGGAAGCTCTGGCCCATGAACGATCTAAATGGAGGTTGGCCTTTCACAAAGGTTCTATGGACTTTGAAGAAGCCCGAGTGCAAGGTGAAAGGGAGAAATGTGCTAGGCGAAAAGCACGTCAAATGAATCCTTTACAGGACCATCTTCTATCTGGTAACCTGTGTCCTCACTGTGGGAAGCTGTGTGGATCTAGAATTGGCCTCCACAGTCACTTACGGACCCATCGCTAGAGTCTACACAATCTTCTTTAGAATTTCCTCTTTATACAATTTTTTGGGGGTAATTTTATCCTGGAAGACAATCGTACTCGGTCACGAGTGATCGCCTACTACTACTACCGGGGGGGGGGGGGGGCAGAGCCGTGGCTGTGCCCGCCTCAGTCCTAATGGAGGGGAGAGGGGGAGGGGGGCAGCCACCTCTCCTCATCGCCCCCTGGGATTGGTGGAGCCCAGTTTTGCGCCTTGCCTGGATCTTTGTGCAAGGAGGTCACCCAGGAAGCTCAGGGCACAAATGCCAGTGCCGCAGATGTGTGCCGCCCACCTCTTCGGGACCGAAAAACAGCCCTGTGCAGCCGTACACCTGACACTCAGACGGCCTTTGGCATCTGCCTGCAGTCTCCAAATGGACCCCTTTCTCTTCCTGCCCTGCGCTGAACACATTCACACATGCGCCCAAAGAACAGGAGGGGCTCCGCAGTGCCTTTGGCATCATGTGTGACTGGACTGAGATGGGCCGGGCCGTGGGCCTGTCCCAGGAGGAGGTGGGCAGGCTGGGAAGGGCTGCTTGGGGCAGGCTCCCAGTCAGTTCAGGGCTGGAGATGTGGCCTTCACCTCAGTGGCATGCGGGACGGTCAGGGGATCCAGGGGCGGGCAGGACGCACAAAGCCACAGGGCCTGTGAGCCACACGTGGCCCACGTGGCCCTTTTTGCGGCCCCCACCTCCACCACCCACTACCGCCCAATTGGCCACCGAAATTCAGCAGTGCGGCAGCAAAAAAGGGCCAATTCCCCCCTTGCCCGTCACGCCTGGCCCCCTGCTCCTTCCATTCAGTATCTCCATTCATGCTTAACGTCTTTGGGAGGGAGCAAAAGAGCTGGCTGGCGCGATCCGTGATACGCTCTCCTGCTGCTGCTGCTCCTCGCCCTCCTCTCTCAGCTCCGGTCTGGCTCACTTGCTGAGTTGGCTACCTGCCGCCCTCGCCCGAGTCCTTCACCCCGTCCCCTCGTAAGTCTGGGCCATCATCTCCCACAACATCGTCTCCCCAGCTTCCCGTCCACTCCTGGATCCAGCACAATCTTCTGACCTTTACTTGCAAAGCCCCACGTGGCCTTGACCCCACCACCACCCCCGTCGCTTTGCTGTGATCTGGAGGCATTCAAGGTGTGGCTGGACGGCCATCTGTCGGGGATGCTTTGACCTGGATTCCTGCATTGAGCAGGGGGTGGGACTGGATGGCCTTGTAGGCCCCTTCCAACTCTACTTCTCTATGATTCTATGATATCCCAAGATATCCCTGCTGTGAGATTTCCTTCTCCAGCCCCACTGCCCTCACCTGCCTGAAGGTCTCCTGCACCCTCCACGGACTCCGGCCTTTCTCCCTTGCTGCCCCTGATGCCAGGAGCCCCCGCCCAGGACGCCTCTGTAGGGCCACCTCTTTGACTTCCTTCAGATCTCCCCTCAAAGCCCACCATTTGTGTGGAACTTCCAGTGCACCCCCTTAGCTCCCATGTCTGCCCACCGCAACTAAGCCTAAGCAGAGGTAGCAGAAAGAAGCGCATCTTCTGGTCTATCCAAGGCTTCACTCTGCTCTCCTTCTTCTGCTGTCTCTCCTGCGGAGGATTTTAGATTTTAAGCTCGGGGTGTGCGTGTGAGGGGGTAGGCGCCTCCTATCATGCGCCTTGAGGGCACAGTATAAACAAACGCCCAAGCACACAGAATGCTTGATGCATGATGCATGCTACACAAACAATGCAGGGCGGCAGGAGGCCACGTGGACTTGGGGACGGGTGGCCCCTTTTCCCCTGGAGATGCACTGCTCGCTCTCGAGACTCACCTGGCTTCAGCCCCCTGGATCAGCATTGTCCATCTCTCCTGAAGGTCAGAGAGGCCTCTCTTGCTTTCACACCCGTCAGCCACGGTGGCAGTCTCGGGAGGCTCCTGCCGCCCCTCCTGCAGGAGGCACTCCACCGGGGGCCTGCGCTCCTCCAGCAGCCGCCTTAAAAGCTGTTTGGGGGCAGAGAAGCAGGTTAAGTGGTGCTCCCCACCTCACATCCCAACAATGTTCCATCTTGTGGCACTTCTGTGTAAACTAGATATAGTGGGCATTATGGAAACCTGGTGGAATGGAGAGAACCAGTGGGGTACAGTTATCTCCGGATATAAAGTTTATAGGAAGGACCAGGAGGGGCGTACTGGAAGAGGTGTTGCTCTATACGCCAAGAGGGCATAGTGTCCAGCAGACTTGAAAACCTAAAAGGGGCAGACTCCTCCACAGAAGCACAAATGTTCCAGTCATGACAAAGAGATTAAATTTCTCAATGTCCTAAATGACTGTGCCCTAGAACAGTTGGTCACGGAACCAACCAGAGGGGAGGCAACCCTGGATTTAATCCTAAGTGGTGTTGCCCAGGACCTAGGATGAGATGTAAATGTTGT
Source organism: Shinisaurus crocodilurus (assembly GCA_021292165.1). Lineage (NCBI taxonomy): Eukaryota > Metazoa > Chordata > Lepidosauria > Squamata > Shinisauridae > Shinisaurus > Shinisaurus crocodilurus. Next base: position 225,389,537 of record CM037880.1, on the reverse strand, counting down.
TGAACCAATTGGAAATAGTGACCACAATGCTATCAGATTTAATACATATTTAAATGGAAGATTGCCAAAGAAGTCCAACACAGTCACAGCTGACTTCAAAAGAGGAAACTTCTCCAAAATTAGGGAACTGGTAAAAGGAAGTTGAAAGGGTGTGTGTGTCAAGAGGGTTAAATCCCTTCAAAATGCTTGGAATTGCTCAAAACCACAAAACCAGAAGCTTAGATGGAATGTATACCACAGGTTAGGAAAGGTAGTACCAAGTCCAAGAAGTCACCAGCATGGTTAGTAAGCAGTGTCAAGGAAGCTATTAGAGATTAGAAGGCTTCCTTCAGAAAAAGGAAGTCTTGCCCAAATGGGGAAAACAAAAAGGAGCACAAACCTGCACAAAGGAGATGCAAGCAGACAATAAGAGATGCAAAAAAGCATTTTGAGGAGCATATTGCTGACAACATCAAGGCCAACAACAAAGAATTCTTTAAATGTATTACAGAGAGAGAGAGAGAGAGAGAGAGAGAGGAAACCAGCTAGGGAGGCAGCTGGACCACTGGACAATAATAGAGCTAAAGAATCATAGAATCATAGAAAAGTAGAGTTGGAAGGGGCCCACAAGGCCATCGAGTCCAACCCCCTGCTCAATGCAGGAATCCAGGTCAAAGCATCCCCGACAGATGATTGTCCAGCTGCACCTTGAATGCCTCCAGAGTGGGAGAGCCCACCACCTCCATAGGTAGTTGATTCCATTGTCTTATTGCTCTGACAGTCAGGATTTTTTTCCTGATGTTTAGGTGGAATCTGGGTTCCTGTAACTTGAGCCTATTATTCCGTGTCCTGCAAACTGGGATGATCGAGAAGAGATCCTGGCCTTCCTCTGTGTGACAACCCTTCAAGTACTGGAAGAGTGCGATCATATCTCCCCTCAGTCTCCTCTTCTGAAGGCTAAACATGCCCAGTTCTTTCAGTCTCTCCTCATAGGGCCTTGTTTCTAGTCCCTTTATCATCCTTGTCGCCCTCCTCTGAACCCTCTCCAGTTTGTCTACGTCCTTCTTAAAGTGTGGTGCCCAGAACTGGACGCAATACTCAAGATGAGGCCTAAACAGTGCCGAGTAAAGGGGAATTATCACTTCACGTGATTTGGAAGCTATACTTCTATTAATGCAGCCCAAAATAGCATTTGCCTTCTTTGCAGCCACAACGCATTGCTGGCTCATATTCAGCTTGTGATCTACCACAATTCCAGGATCCTTCTCACTTGTGGTATTGTTGAGCCAAGTGTCCCCCATTCTGTAACTCTGCATTTGGTTTCCTCTCCCCAGGTGCAGCACTTGGCATTTATCCCTATTCAATTTCATTTTCTTGTTTTCGGCCCAGCGCTCCAACCTATCGAGGCCACTTTGAATTTTGTTTCTGTCTTCCAGAGTATTAGCTGTTCCACCCAACTTTGTGTCATCTGCAAATTTGATAAGCATTCCCTGCACCTCCTCATCCAAGTCATTAATAAAAATGTTGAAGAGCACTGGGCCCAGGACCAAGCCCTGCGGTACCCCGCTCGTTACCTCTCCTCAGTTTGAGAAGGAACCATTGATAAGTACTCTTTGAGTCCGATTCTGTAGCCAATTGTGGATCCACCTGATAGTTGTTCCATCTAGCCCACTTTTAGCTAGCTTGCTAATCAGGAGATCATGAGGCACTTTGTCGAAAGCTTTGCTGAAGTCCAGATATATGATGTCCACAGCATTCCCACAGTCCACAAAGGAGGTTACCCGATCAAAAAATGAGATCAGATTAGTCTGGCAGGATTTGTTCTTGACAAATCCATGCTGGCTTCTAGTAATCACTGCATTGTTTTCAAGGTGCTTGCAGACTGACTTCTTTATAATCTGCTCAAAAATCTTCCCGGGGATTGATGTCAGACTGACTGGCCTATAGTTCCCAGGTTCCTCCTTCTTGCCCTTTTTGAAGATGGGAACAACATTTGCCCTCCTCCAGTCGTCTGGCACTTCACCTGTCCTCCATGATTTCTCAAAGATAATAGACAGTGGTTCTGAGAGTTCTTCTGCCAGTTCCTTTATTACTCTAGGATGCAGCTCATCAGGCCCTGGAGATTTAAACTCGTTCAGTGTAATCAGGTGCTCCTTGACCATTTGCCTATCAATCTCAAGCTGCAATTCTGCCCCTTCAGTCTGCACTTCAGGTTTGCCAGGGGGGTCATAGACCCTCTTTTGGGAGAAGACCGAGCCGAAGTAGGAATTGAACACTTCTGCCTTTTCTTTGTCTTCTGTTATCAATTTGCCATCCTCATTGCGTAGTTGAACCACCAGTTCTTTCTTCTGTCTTTTACTGTGCATGTATCTGAAGAAAGCTTTTTTGTTGCTTTTAGCATTCCTCGCTAACCTTAGCTCATTCTCAGCTTTAGCCTTCCTGACACTGTTCCTGCAGTTCTGTGCTACCTGCCTGTACTCTTCCCCTGTAGCCTGTCCTTCTTTCCACTTCCTATACGTGTCCTTTTTTGTTTTCAGGTCATCTTTGAGTTTATTGTGAAGCCACATTGGCTTCTTCTGTTGCCCTCTGCCTTTTTTCCTTGTGGGAATTGTTTGCAATTGTGCCTTTAAAATTTCCTTTTTAAAAAACTCCCACCCATCCTGGGCTCCTTTTCTCATTAGAGTCGCTTGCCATGGGATCTTACTTATCATTGTTCTGAGTTTGTTAAAATTGGCTTTCCTAAAATCCAGGGTACGTGTTTGTCTACACTCAGCTTTTGCTCCCCTTAGAATCAAGAACTCAAGTATAACATGGTCACTTTCCCCCAGAGTTCCCGAAACTGCCACTTTATCCACTAACTCGTCTCTGTTGGTTAGAATCAGGTCAAGGATAGCCGATCCTCTAGTTCCTTCCTCCACTTTCTGTAGGAGGAAGTTATCAGCAGCACAACTCAGGAATTTCTTGGAGGGGCCATGTTTGGCTGAATAAGTCTCCCAACAGATATCAGGGAAACTGAAGTCACCCATTACTACCACATCATGCCTCCTTGAAACATTTGCAATTTGCTTTTCAAAAGTTTCATCCTCGTCTTCTCCTTGATTGGGTGGTCGGTAGTAGACTCCAATTGCCATGTTCGTCTTATCCTTTGCCCCCTTTATTATAACCCAGATGCTCTCAATGGTGCTGCCAAGCTCCTCTTCCTGTATCCCTGTGCAGAGATACGTATTTTTAACATACAGCGCAACTCCACCTCCCTTTCTGTTGCTCCTGTTCCTTTTGAACAAGTTATAACCTTCAATTGCTGTGTTCCAGCCATGGGAGTCATCCCACCAGGTTTCAGTTATCCTTATCAAGTCGTATTTGCCCTCATGTATCAAGAGTTCAAATTCGTCCTGTTTGTTGTCCATACTCTGGGCATTAGTATAGAGACATCGAAGACTATGTGCTTTATAGTCCGACTTTTCCCCTACATTTAGTGGTAGACTATCATTGGGCACCGCTGGAGCTGTTTCCTCCGTTGTGGCACAGAGGCCTTCTTCCAATGGTACCCCCGAGTTTATGTCTCCCTTCCCTGTTGGATTCAATTTAAAGCCCTCCTGATGAAGTTCCTCATGCTGTGGCCAAACACATTCTTCCCAGTCCTTGTGAGGTGCAATCCATCCTTTGCCAGAAGTCCATCTTCTAGGAAGTGTAGCCCGTGGTCCCAGAATCCAAATCTCTCACGTCGGCACCACCTTCGTAGCCAGTCATTCACTCGGAGTATTTTTCTTTCCCTTTGTATGCCTCTTCCAAGTACTGGAAGGATGGATGAGAAAACTATCTGGGCCCCAAAGTTCTTGAGTTCCCTTCCCAATTCTTCAAAGTCTGCCATGATTTCTTTGTAAGTCCGCTTGGCAGTATCATTTGTACCCACGTGGAAGAGAAGAAAGGGGTATGTGTCGGTGGGCTGTATGAGCCTCGGCAGCTGCTCTGTCACATCCTCTGAGAAGCAGCGGCGGTGCTCCCTGGTCCTCTGCCTTTACTGCGGGCAGGGAGGTCACTACACTTCCCACTGCCCCGCCAAGACCCCACTCCCGGGAAACGACCGGGCCCGGCGATGTTAGGGGGAGACGTGTCGGGGCCCACAACTCCCCATCTGCACTTTCTGTTACCCATCTGGCTCCTCCTGCCTCAAGGGGGGCTCCTGTGCCTCCAAGTCATGATTGACTCAGGGGCCTCATCCTCGTTCATGGACATTAGCTTTGCCAGAAAGTACCACGTACCCTGCCTGGCCAAGTCAGCACCGGTTCCGGTCGAAGGCCTCGATGGGACCCCACTTGCCTCCGGGCCCGTGACACATGAGACATGCCCCCTGGCGATGCCCATTGCACCCCAGCATCAGGAGGTACTCTCCTTCGACCTGTTTCAAACCCCACACTACCCAATCATCCTAGGGATCTCCTGGCTTGCGAAGCACGACCCAACTATCCTGTCCGCTTGGCAGTATCATTTGTACCCACGTGGAAGAGAAGAAAGGGGTATGTGTCGGTGGGCTGTATGAGCCTTGGCAGCCAGCACACCCTGACCTTCCAATCCCTGCACTGTCGGGAGGTGTGCACCCAGCCGCCCAACTTAACCCAGTTGGCCTCCTTGGTGCCGCAACCACAGCCCATGGCAGACCCACCACCCGCGCTCCGTGGGACCTCAGCAGGGGAATCGACCCTCCTTCCAGCCCAATACCAGGACCTGGCTGAAGTTTTCGAGAAGGGGGCCAAGACACTACCCCCACACCATGCCTATGACTGCCCCATCGACCTCCAACTGGGGGCAGAGATCCCATTTGGGCGCATCTATTCCCTCACTGGCCCGGAACTGGAAACCCTCCGGGAATACCTCCAGGACAACCTTGCCCGTGGCTTCATCCGCACATCTACGTCTCCTGCCGGAGCCCCCATCTTCTTCATGTCCAAGAAAGATGGGGGACTACGACCCTGCATAGACTACAGGAAGCTCAACAAGGTCACCGTGAAGAACCGGTACCCCCTGCCTCTCATCCCGGAGCTCTTCGAGTGACTGCAGGCGGCTCGGATCTTCACGAAGTTGGACTTACGTGGGGCCTACAACTTGGTGTGGATCCAAGAAGGAGATGAGTGGAAGACCGCCTTCCGCACCCGCTACGGGCACTTCGAGTACCGTGTAATGCCTTTTGGTCTTTGCAATGCCGCTGCCACCTTCCAGCACTTTGTAAATGACGTGTTCCGGGATATGCTGGACCGGTTTGTGGTGGCGTACTTGGATGACATACTTATTTTTTCCGAACTCCCCGAGGAAAACAGTCAGCATGTGCGCCAGGTCCTACTCCGCCTTCGGGAGCACCGGCTCTACGCCAAACTGGAAAAGTGTGCATTCCACCAAAGCACTATTGACTTTCTGGGGTACACATCTCCCCAGCTGGTCTCCGGATGGACCCTGGAAGGTCCAGTCAGTCCTAGACTGGGACCCACTAAAGGATGTGAAGGGAGTGCAGCGATTCCTAGGCTTTGCTAACTTCTACCGTCGCTTCATCCATGGGTTTTCCTGCATAGTGACCTCCATCACCTCCTTGCTGCAGAAGGAAACCAAGTTCTGTTGGACCCCGGTTGCACAGGATGCCTTCGACCAGCTCAAGACCGCCTTTACCTCTGCCCCGATCCTTCGACACCCAGACCCCAACCTGCCCTTCGTGGTGGAGGCTGACGCCTCCAGCCAGGCCATGGGGGCAGTCCTCTCCCAGCGCCTGGGCCTGCAGCAACCGCTCCACCCCTGCGCCTTCTACTCCCACCAATTGACCCCAGCGGAACATAATTACGATATCTGGGACAAGGAGCTGCTCGCCATCAAGGTGGCCTTTGAAGAATGGCGGCATCTCCTTGAGGGGGCTGGCCACCCAGTACAGGTGCTCACTGACCAACGCAACCTGGAGCACCTCCAATCGATGAAGTGCCTCAAGCCGCGCCAGGCCCGCTGGGCGCTCTTCTCCCGTTTCAACTTCTGTATCACGTACCGGCCGGGCATCCAGAATGGAAAGGCTGATGCCCTCTCGCGAAAGGACGACACCTCCACCGAGGAGGACAGCGTCCCGCCGCCTCTCCTGACTCCGGCCAACTTCCTACTGGGAACCATGGGCCTCGACTTTCTGTTCAAAAATCTTCAGGGGCTCTGAAGCAACACCGTGTCCCTGTCTGCTCCCCCGCCTGGGGCCTGCCATACCCTCAGCTTTGTTGCCCCCTTGCCTGATAGGGAATGTAAGGGGTCTGCTCCTCCAGCCTGGCCGGCTGGCACCAAAACCAAGAAGAGAGACCGAGGAGGCGCCACTACCCCCCAAGCCCCTCCATCAGTCAAAGGGGGCTGTGAGATACACCCACTCCTCACTCAGGGTATGGAAATTAGCAGCCAAAGCAGAAGGCGGCCAATCCGAGCTAAATTATTTACTTAAACAGATGCTATCCAATTTCTGACCCAAGAACCTTTTACCCTCCTCTGATGTGCAAATTGAAACAGCATGGACAGCGTGGGAAAGGATCTGTGTAAAGGGAACGCTCTGCAAGATTCCTCTCCTCCTACTTGGCGAACAGGCGCTATAAACTGCACTGCTGCTCAAGCCTTCCAGGAGAAAGGGAGCACCTGGCCCTCAGCCGCATGACTCGCTTTGCTGTAGGAGCTGCTGGATTGCCCGCACAAGCCCCATGCCATGCAGGGGCTGGACCGATGACTTCCAGCGTGGCTGGACCGCAGGTGAAGGGCAGCTCTCCTCCTGCCGGATCTTCTAGCAATGAGCCAAGCCGGTGCTTGTCCCTCTGTGCCCTCCGCAAACAAAGGTGTGCTTCTCCCCCTAACCTTTCAGCCTGTCAATTATTTTTTGGTACACCGCCTCTTGGTTTTTAAGCTGTTTTTTCTAGCACTTCATGTTTGCCTTTTAATTGTGGCTTACTCTCATTGTTAATTGTACATTCTAATTTCTCCAGCCTTGTTGTAATATAAGTCAGCTCTTTCTGTTGGTTGCTGAAACACCATTTTACTTCTTGTAGTGAGAATGTTTTAAGCAGGATGTAGAACATGCTGGAAGCCAGCAAGGACAGCCAGACGTGCTGAAACCCCAAACTGGGCACTCATTGTGAAAGCTCCCAAGATCCTGCTGAGGCTGTGAAGGATTGAGGCCTACACAGGCTTGAGTTAGTTTGAAGCCTGTAGGCCCAAACATCTGCTTATGGGAGGGGGGCATTCATGAGTTTCATTTTCCCCTCATGGAGTTAGTTTCCTTTTCATTGAGAAAAGTCTCCTTTCCCCCTGATAGAGTTAAGTTTCATTTCCCCAGTTTGAGGTCACAGGATTGTAACCTTCTAGTTCTGGGAGAGTGTATATAAAAGAGTGGATCTGGAGCTGCAGGCACGGACACACAGAGAGAGCAAAATTGGAGAGAGAGAAGAGGTTTTGCAGGCACCAAGAAGCAGTGAGCAGACAAGAAAAGAGAGTCTGAATATCACTGAAGAATGCAGAACAGCCAGGGATAGGCTGAGAAGGAATCTCTATTAAGGTTATAGGTGAAAGAGTACCTAGGTTAGAGAGAACTGCGTTATTATTTCTTTATTTCTTGTGGAGAGAAAGCTGGTCCAGACAGCCCCTCCCATTCCAATCCACACGGGCTCCAACTCTGCCTAGGGCAGAAACTGCTGTCTGGGTAGCCTGACCACCTGCACTCATTCACCTCCATGGGTCCTCTGCATATCCCCCCCCCCCAGTAGTCCTTCTTCCCATGTCTCAAACAAGATGAATGCCCTCGGGCATGAAGGTCGTCAAGACACCAGGTAGTCCCAAAGAGCTGCCAAGTACCCCCAAATACCATGGGAAGCGACAAAGAAACCAGTTTTGCCTGAAGACAGGAGGGGAGGGGGGAGCAATGAGGGAAGGGGGAGGAGGCAGAAGGTAAAGGTGAACCACCAAGCCCCAGCTGGTTGTTGGTCGGTGGGCACAGGGCTGCGCAGATGTCCAGGCTCCGGTCTGGGCTCAGTGATCCAACCCCGGGAAGCTCCCGGAGAACAAAGCTGAACTCTCGATTGCTGGGCTCGTTGCTTATAGCCGCGGCTTTCGAGGAACACAGGTCACGTAAGGTAACACTTCTGCAGCACTGGCTCTGTTCGATTGCATAAAACGGAAGGAGAGGCTCGTGTACCTTGTTAGCACGTTTTGTTTAGCCTCATTAAACCCTGTTTACCTATAAACAGTGTAGTAGATTCATTCATTCTCTGTTCTCTCGTCAATTTCAGTTGTGGCTTCCTTTTAAGTGCCAAGGAGCCAAGGACCAGTCACGGTACTTTACATTTCTATTATACCTGCTTCTTGAAAGTATACAGCTCTATTTGTGTAATTACCTTAAGTTTTTATGAATCTTCTTTACCAATATTTACTAAAGTAAACCGTTATTGTTAACATTCAGTTGTTGGGAGTGTCTTTTGCACCACGCCTAAGGCCTAATCCCACGTTACTGGGAAGAGAAGGTAAAAGGCAGAGAATTGGCATCCTGATACAGGAGGGGCTCTTAAAGAGGCAGATATCTTTAAGGAGCTGATCAAGGTGTCCTGGTACAGGTGGAACCTTGACAGAGGCACAATGCACAATTTTCTGGAAGTGCTCGGGAGCCAAGCAAGCCCAAGCCACTCATCCCTCCCTTCGTAGTTAGCGTGTGTGAATGCACAGGGATGCGTGGCCATGGGAGCTAATCCCAGAGGCTCTTGATTTGGTCTTGGTAGGCCTTCTAACGAGAGCACCACCCTTTCTGGATGCCCCCTGCGTTCCATCCCCATTCCTCAGACCTGATGAAGCGCTGAGGCCAACCGAGAGGCACAGCTGCTCTGCCCCTCTGACGCACGTGACGAAGCGGGCAGTGCCCATGAAAGCTTCTGCTGGAAGAGGTGGTGTTCGTGCTCAAGCTGCCCACGGCCCCCCACCCCTTTTGCTGCAACAGGCCAACATGGCTGCTGCCCCCCTGGGAGCTGCTCTTCCCTCGATGACGACTCCCCAGCCAGGCCTCTGCCGGAGAGCTCACCTTTTGCTCCTGTAGCTGAGCCTTCACCACCTTTGCTTCGGAAGAAGGTGGCTTCTGGCTGGCCCCGAGCTCCTCCATGTCGCTGATCCAAGTGAGCAACTTTCCCAGGGTCTCCTGGTCCTGCTCAGTGCTCCACGAGTCTCCTAGGAAGGTGGCTGCCTGGGGAAGGAAGGCAGAGGGCGGCCCCGGGTCAGCGTGCAGGTGGCGGCGGCGGCGGCATCCTAGCCCCTCGCTGGCCCGGGGTCGGGGATACATGCCGGCCTGCATGGGCCGCAGCCCCAGCCCCAAACATCCTGCTGGATGGGCTGCAGCTGCTCGCCCCAAAGGGAGGATTGCCCCTGTTCCCGAGCCTGACACAGGCACACGCAGTGTGCAGTCAGGGTGGGACTTTGGGGCAGGTGCCCAGGGCCCCACTTGGCAGTTTGAGGAGGAGGGCCCCAGATGCACCAGGGCTGCCTGTGCCACATTCTGAAGTAATACAAATGGCTCCCGAGAGAGGTAGCCCCTCCCCATTAAATACATTGAACCCAGGCTCTGAAACCGCCTCTCTGTACCACCGCACCCCTGTCCTCGCACACTCAAGGAGTGGGGGTGCTTCCAGACGGACAGCTTCCAGCACTACCAATCAAAAGCTATTCCATCTTTCCCCCCTTGATGTATTTTTTGTGGCAAGAAAAAAGATGGCGGCAGCAGCAACAGGAAAACACAGACCACAACATCTCCTCCTCCGCACAATAACATCCCGTGAATGAGGCCGGGTGACTGACTGCACAAGGAAGGAAGTCTCGTCTGGAAGCCCCGCCAGCGTGACGGGGTCAGCAGGCCTGTGGCTTATGCTGGCTCAGCTTGTCTGAGTGTGGAAAGCTAAGCAGGGTCAAGCCTGGTTATTACTTGGATGGGAGACCTCTCCTTTAGTTTCCGGCATTGAGCAGGGGGTTGGACTCGATAGCCTTGTAGGCTCCTTCCAACTCTATGATCTATGAAATCTATGAAATCCCGCCCCTTGACCGTACCTTGCTGCCAAGGCTGCTCCAGTGCTCCAGAGGCTGCAGGAGGCCCCTGCTCTTCTGGGGCTGGCGGGGGGGAAAGCAGACACTGAGCAGATGCACTGACCCCCCAAGCCCAGAGGGAGGGGGGAGGGAGGCTGGGGCTGCCTCTAGGTGCGCGCGCACACCACACAGTGTGGACGGGGGAAGCAAGAGCCCTCTTGTGGGGCGGAGGCACAGATCATGTCAAAATGGCCACGGGGTGGGGGGGCGGGGTCCAACACAGGTGGACTTCCACTGGATCTGCTGGAGCCAGAAACCCAAAGCCACACAGAAATTGGGAGGAGCACCTCAGCAGCCGCCCTCGCCCCCAGGAACTGTCGTTGCCTTTGGCTGGGGCGAGGGGAAAGCAGCCCGGCCGCTCAGCCATGCACTGCCAGGTCTAACGGGAAGGTGTGGGCCGCCTCCGCCGTGTCCCCAGGAACTGCCAGATATTCTGGACCCAGGGAGGACCCTCGGGAGATCCCTGGGAAGGCTGGCCGGCCGCTGCTGCTGGGCTCAGCCTTCCTGGGCAGCTCGGTGGCGCCTGCTCCTGCCTGGCCTGAGGAGGGCACCCCGGCTGGGCTGGGCTGGCCTGGCCTGGCCGCTCAAGGACTCTGCCCCGAGCTGCTCCGCACTGCCTCTCCCTCTCTCCACCCAGGCTGGAGGCTTCAGGCAGCTCCCGACATGAGCCTCCCAGCCCCCTGGCTTCTGCAAGGCCACGCTGGCTTTCATCCCACGCGGCCTGCATCTTGGGCAGGGCGACAGGCAGCTCATGCCCACGCAGGCACGAACAGGCTTGCTGCAGGCGCCGGCGCCCGGGGCCAGTGGAGCCCCCTCCAGCTCATAACCGTACTTAGCATTTGCACAGCACCCTTTTCTGAATGCCACACACTTCTCTCCGTGTAAGGCAGGCCAGCATTATCATCTCTACACTGCAGACAGGGAGGGAGGGCTGAGGCTGAGACGGAGCAGCTTGCCTGGCGAAGCAAGATCTCAACCTGGCTCACAGGCCGCTTCCCTAGCCACGGCATTGCACCGTCTGTCCACTGGGGTGCTGTGGCGGGGAGAGCCACACCATGGGGGGGCCCAAGGGAGACAGGGAGGAGCCTGTGTGAGGGGGGGAGGGGGTATTCCAGGGGCTGAGCACCCCGGTCTCCAAAGAGCGGCCTATTAATTAACCTCGGGAAGCAGAGCTCCTGCACACTCCGTGAGCACTTTCACCGTCCTGGTGACCGAGGGCTCCTGGCTCTTGTCGCCCCCGGGGTACTCGGTCACTTCCACAATCTCCGTCACAATAGTCTCCGTCACCTCGGTCACCTCGGTCACCTCTGTGGTGGTGAGGGGCTTCCAGGCCCAGCCGCTTTCTGAGCTCCTTGGGGGACTCCAGGCCTGCTCCAAGTGGGCCTTCAGCGGGTTGCAGCTCAGGCTGCTGTTCCGCACTTTGACATCCATGTTGTTTTGCTTGGGAAGGGGGCTACTCGGCTGGCTCTTGCTAGGCCCCCCCAGGGTCACGCTCCAGCCATTCTCGATCACCACGGGACTGAGGGGAGGCTTCTCGGGAGGCCCAGCCCGGCCTTCGGCATTGTTCTTGCCCACGGGGCACCCGGGCGCCAGGCCCAGGTCCTTGAGGTAGGAGTCCTTCAGGAAGTCCTCTGATCTCCGGCTTTTCTCCCCGAGGCAGCTGGGCCGGCTCCCTGAGTTGCCCATAGCCAGCGGCTGGGAAGGGGCCGGGCTGAGGTCAGGAAAGGCTTGGGGCTCAGATCCCGGCCTGAAACAGATGAGGAGGGACCACATTACCTGCCCAAGAGCAGAAGATCTGTCCTGACTGGCATTCAGGCCAAGGAAGTCCTTCAGCCCTGGAGGGGTAGCAGTGGCATCTGGCCAAGAGACACCCCCCAAAAAACAGCCACCCCAAAGCCAAGGGCTGGGGCCACCCCACAGCCAGCAGCCGGACTGAGAGAAACGAACGACGCTGGCTGTACGTGAAACTGGTAAGTGACCAAAGTGGTGTGTTGGGTGCAAGGAGTTCACAGAATAAGCTGCCCAAGTATCAGGTAACACCAGAGGACTTTGGAAATGTTCACTTCCAGCGGCCAACCCTCCTGATCCCGTGAACCAGGAAACACTGTGGAGATTTAGATGTTAGCTACGGATATTAACCCTGCTGGATAGAAGCACCAGGAAGCAAGCCCAGCATCTAGGAGGAGCCTGAAGAGCCACCCGGGGTAGTACCTTGGCCCCACACCCCCAGGGGGCCCAGCGTGGAGGACTCCCACCCGTCCACCCACCTTCCAGAACAGGGGGCTCTCTCTGATGGAGGGCAGGCCCATCCAGTTGAACCCAGCTCTCCCCGAGCCATTCTTGGCACCTGCGTGGCTTCCTCTGCTTACAAGAAAGATGGATTTCCCTGGGTGCAAGCACCGCCCCCAGAGCTCAGGGCTGAATGGAGGCAGCCAGAGGCAGCCAAACCCCTGATGTCAACGCCAGCCACGGAGAGGCCTTGGCCACACCTTTGGCCTTGAATATGGGGGGGGGGGCAATAAGAGGAGCAGGACAGAGGCAGGGAACTGGGGAGAAGGTGGATTCAGGCCGCAGAGATGCGCCACTGAAGCTGAGCAGAGAAGAGGACACATCTGTGTCCACCGTGAAGGAAGCCACCCTTAGCAGCACCTCTGTGCCACAGGCCTTCCCTAATGCCATCACCGGCTGTGGCGGTTCCCTCTTCTAGCCAGGCACCAGTCATGACCGGCAAATGCAGGGAGACAGCTGGGACGGCAGCTGCACAAACCGCCATCACCTTGTGCCATTCGGTTAAATCCTGGGCAAGCCGGAGCCCAGGAAGAGAAGCCATCTGTCCACCGCGGCGCCCTGACAAAAGGAGGGCGACGCCTCTGAAAGAGATGCGTGGAGAAGCCGGGGGAGCCATCGATCACCCCGTGCCCAACTGTCAGGACAGCTGGCCGCCATGGCCCATAAATCACCCCTGCCACCCACCCACCCATCCACCCAGGCAGGCAAGGCCTGGAGGAGGCTGAAGCCAAAGCGCCCCCCCCCGCCAGCATCAGAGCCAAGACTGGCACCCCCAGCCACCCCATACCAGATCCCCACCTGCCCTTCAAGAACTCCCCCTGGGCCCAGAACGGCAAAGCCCCACAAGTCCCCTCCCCGTCTTGTCACTGCCAGGCCCCCTCCTTAGCAGGCTGACCCCCCCCCCCCCCCGCCAGGCCTGCTCTGGCTCCCTCCCTCCCTCTGCAAGACTCCTTGCTTGCCTGTGGCAAATGAAGCAGAGCCGGAGATCTTGGAGAGTCCGCGGGGCCAAAGCGCCTTGCCCCCCCCCCCACCCGCGACTCCCAAGCCCGTCCTTCTGCTTAGCACGCCCAGCAGGTGCCCCGCTGCGTTGGCCCCCAATGCGGCTCTCAGCAAGCGTTTCTCTGCTCCTGGCCACAACTTTCCCATAAGTTCCCACAGTGTGTGTGTGTGGGGGGGGGCTCTCAACCGGGGAGGGGGCCGCGCGCGAAGGGAGACTTGCCCCAAGGCAAGAGCCGAGTGAGCGGTGGGCCCGCGGCCGCCCGGGACAGGGGCTTTTGTTACCTCCACGATGCCGCCGGGCAGCTCCACCTGTAAGCAAGCCCGGCCACGCGGTCGGCCGGCTGCTCGCGGGCACGGACGCTGCGCTCCTTTCAGCGGCTTGCAGCCCGCTCCCACGAGGAGGAGGAGGGTGGCGGCGGAGGCAGCGGCCGCACGCGGCCCCGGCGTGCCTGTGGCGGATGCTCCAGCCGAAGAGCCATTCCCCTGCCTCGCGCAGGCCAGGTCGGCTGGCGAAAGGAGCGTGTCGGGGCTGCGCCCGAAGGGAGGCCGTCGAGAGCGCATCCGCTGAGCCCCGGAGGGCTCGGCTGGCGGCGACTCCGCTTGCGCTCGCCTCTCCGGAGGGTGGTTGCCGCTCCACGCCTAGAGACGGGGGGCAGGGGCAGGCACCCGCCGGGCAGAGGCGCGCACGCCCGGCCTGAGCTGCCCAGCCCTCCCGAGAGCTCCGTGGATCCAGGCCCAGCAGCAGGTTGCCCTGGGCGGAAGGGAGAAGAGCCCCTCGGCCCGCCCGCGGCAGAGACCCTCCCTCGCTGCCCCGCTGCCCCCTGACCCCCGCGACACCCTCGGGCTAATACAATAAGCCCCGCTCGCGTTAACTCTTTGCTCGCTGCCGCACAATCGCCGTTACTGGGGAAACACCGCGGAGCGCCCAACCATCCCGGGGCCGGGCGGGGCCGGGGGGAAGACGCCGCGGCCGCCCAGGCTCCACCCGGACGCCGCGGCAACTTTCCCACAGGAACAGCGAGCCCGGAGCCCCTTCCCCCTCGGGCGGCGCGGCGAGCAGCGCGCGCGCCCGGAGCGCAGGAGATGCTGGGCGGCCCGGGCCCGTCCTGGCTGGACCCCGCGCCCTCGGAAGCTCTCTCGGCCGAAGGCGCGTCTCTCCCCCGGTGGCGAGGCTCGGGGTGGGTGGGGGGTGCAGGAGCCGCCTGGCTCGCCAGAAGAATCGCCCACGGCAGGCGGGCATCACCGCGCGGACCTCGGTGCCAACAGGCCACAGAGACTCCGCCGGAACGCGAGGAGCAGCGAGCCCCCTGCTCTCGCCTCCCCGCCTGCCTCGCGACGAGGCTCGCTTCCAAACTCCGCTGGTCCCCGGGCTGCCAAGTCTCCCCGGCCTGGGACCCCCCTCTTGGGTGGGGAGTCGCCTCTCCGCAGAGGGGACGCAGGCAGGCCGGGAGGGCTCCCCCATGGCGCCAGCCCTGGCTTCCGTCCCGCACCCCAGGGCGGCTGACTCCCGAGCTGGACTGCCCTCGGATCCCCACCCGGCCGGCCTGCGTGACCGGGTCCAGCGGGCGTTTCACTCTCCCACAATGCTCTGGCGCTCCACCCTGCGGGGGCATTGTGGGGAACTAAGATGGCGGCTGCACCAGCCCCCTAGTGCCGCTCTGGAGCCCTGCCGTGCTGCCCACCTCCACCAAACGCTGCCCGCTGGCCGGGGAGGGGCCCCCTAGAAGGCCCTGCCCGTGCTCGCTCGCTCGCTCCCTCCAGGAGCTGGCCCCGAGGATAAGGGCGGGAGCGCCAGGGATGGGGCTTCTGGGGCTGGTCTCCGAGGCCTCTCAGCAGGGCCTGGCCCACATCTGCTCACACCCACCAGGAGTGGAAGCAAAGAGCCCTTGGGATGAAGCCGATCAGGGCACAAGCACCCTGCAAAACGGGCAAGGTTGGCGGGCCTTTATTCAGTTGTTCCACCCATGGGCACATGCACACACAGAGAGGTCGCCCACATATGTGTCGCCCATCATCATCAGGCGATGATGATGGGCGACCTCTGTGTGTGTGTGTGTGTGTGTGTGTGTAAAGGCAGAATCCATGTTAGACAAACCTCTTTCAACACCCCTCCAGCCAGTGTGGCGTAGTAGTGAGAGTGTTGGACTTGGGAGATCCGGGTTCTAGACCCCACTCGGCCATGAAACTCACTGGGTGACTTTGGGCCAGTCACTGACTCTCAGCCTAATCTACCTCACAGAGGAGGAGGATTACCGTATGTAAGCCGCCTTGGGTTCCTTGCGGGAAAAAAGGCGGGGTATAAATATAATAAATAAAAATAAATAAAGACTTTTGAAATATGGTGTGGCGTCTCCCCCCCCCCGCGGCGCGCACACACACACAAACACACACCCCGCCCCACTGCTCCTGCCGCTGCCTCCTTTTCCAGCTCAAATGACCTGACTGCTATCTTGCAGACATAGTACTATTTAACCTGCAGAGGAGCTCCGCTCTCCCATGGGGCCCCGCAAGCTCTGTTTTCTTATTCCAATCAGCATAACATCACCCAAGAAACAGGCCTCATGTCGCTAGTCCTTCAGGTGAAACTCCCACCCCACCCCTGGGCAATGTCTGGACAGGAGGGGCAGGCTGTGTGTGTGCGCGCACGTGTGGGCCCTGGTGTGGCTCCCGCCCCCTGCCCGTGCAGAGCTGCTGGCTAACCCACCCGCCCCCGGAGGCACGCAAGGACACTCCTGCTTTGCTCCCCCTTGGCGGGGGCCGTGACTTTATGGCATGAGGCAGCCGCTGCCTGCCGCAAAGACTGAATGCAGATCACCATATGCAAAATGTGGGGGGGGGGGGCTTCCATCGTCAGCCCCTGCAGAGCTGACTGAGTAGGCAGCCACACCGGTCCCCTGGTCACACCCCAAGACAGGCACTCCCCCGAGGGGCATCACAGGGAATAGAAGGTGGGGGGAGAACAAAACAGGGCTGGCCGCTTAGTCTGCTCTGCTCCCTCTGCGGCTCCGCTGCCCAGGGCCGGGGCTACCATTAGGCCAACTAGGCAGCTGCCTAGGGCGCAGGGCTAAAGGGGGTGCCAGAAATAGGGAGGGAGGGCTCAAGTGGGAAAGGGGGCGCTAAATATCTGATCTTGCCTAGGGCACCAAACTGCCTTGCCCCGGCCCGGCCCCTGCCCTCTGCCTCTCTGGCCCCCTGGAAGAAGAGGTGCTGCTCACGGGCGCAGGGCTGCCTCTGAATCCGGCTGGCTCACTGGCGCCAGGCCCCGCTGTGGGACGCTGGAGCTCAGCCGCCGCTCCCCCTCCCCGCCCAGCCACCCTTCCTGCATGAGAAGTACCAAGAAAGAGGAGAGGGGGCTTCTGAACAGGGCTTACCCAGGACCCCTCAAGGCAGCCCGGCCCAGGAGACCTTCCCAGGATGCTCCCCCAAAGGGCAAGGAATTCCCCACCCACCCCACTTCACTGGACAGCCTGGCAGTCCTACTCCACCAAGCAAGTTGGGCCGGGCCTCGGAAGGAGTGTGCCCGGTGCGCGTGAGCCACCATGCCCAGGATGAGGGCCTATTGAGGTCCAGGCAGCCTGCAGCCTGTGGGAGAGGTTGACCTCCCAGAGCCCGCCACACATTGGCATGGGCGTCTGTATGGTTTGCGTGGGGGGGGGGGGTTGATGACTGATGCCAGGAATGGGCCCAGGCCAGACTCAAGGAGGTACGGGGCGGCCTTGCGTTCGCTGCTCTGATGCCAGCTCTGCCAGAGCAGCACTGCCTCACCTCTGCCCCCCCCCCACCCCCACGCCGGCAGAGAGGAGCTCCAGCCCAGGCAAGCAGGGATTGGCCTCAGTCCGGGCCAGCCTCGCATCCTGGGAGCATGGGGGGGGAGGGTTCTCTCTCTCTCTGAGCCCGCCCTTTGTTCAGCATGAATGTGCCTTTCAGTTTGTGCTGTCAGGGCTGTGGAGGGAGCCCATGTGCCTAGCAGGCCCAGAACAAAAGGCAGCCGGGGAGGGAATCCTTTCAGCAGCCTGGCAGGGGCTCAAGGCTGGGTGGGGGCACTCCTCATGGAGGAGGAGGAGGAGGAGGAGAGAGGCCATCCCAGAGGCCAGCACTTAAGGGGGGGGCGGAGGCGGAGATGGCGCCCACATTAACCCCTTTGATACTGCACTGCAGCAAGATCCATCTGCCCACAGCTGGATACAGAGAGGGAGGCCACGGGAACAGCAGTCAGCGAAGCCACTGCACAGTGCAGGCTGTGGGGGGGGGGGAAGCCCCCAGTGGAGTGCAGCTCCAGGGGGGCACTTTAATGCTTTATTCATGACAGTTCACTCCATGTGGGAACCCAGGCCAGGCCACAGTAGAAACCCCAAGCCAACATGGCCCCCATGATGACAGCGAAGCCAGGAATACCAGGAGGCAGAAACGTCACGCAGTCTGAAATCTTGAGCCATCTATTCAGTTCACACATTCTAAAGGGAGTGCTGTCCTGCTGGCTGGCAAAGCAGCTATTTCACTAGAGCAGTGTTCTCCAACCTTGGGTCCCCAGATGTTTTTGGCCTACAACTCCCAGCATGCCCCAGCCAGCAGAGAACACTGCACTAGAGGCTGTGAGATGCCTCGGCCTGAGGGGTTCTTCTCTCCCCCCCCCCTGCAATTCCCACTCTCCCCAGGAACATTCAGAGGGCAGGAGATCACCCCGGTGTGCTTACATTAAACTTGCTTCTTTCTGAGCGGGAAAGGAGCAGAGCAGCCCGTTC
This sequence comes from Shinisaurus crocodilurus, assembly GCA_021292165.1. Classification (NCBI taxonomy): domain Eukaryota; kingdom Metazoa; phylum Chordata; class Lepidosauria; order Squamata; family Shinisauridae; genus Shinisaurus; species Shinisaurus crocodilurus. Next base: position 225,371,418 of record CM037880.1, on the reverse strand, counting down.
CTGGTGAAATGGATCCAAGGAGGTGCTGCTGCTCCTGGCAAAAGGGCTGGGCGTGGGCACACCAGTGGGCGGAGAGCTCACACTAACGATTCACCAGGGAACAGGGATGCCTTTGAATGGAGGGGGGAAAACCCTGGGGGGATATGGGGGGTGTGTGCCCCGGGGCTTGAGCCATCTATTCAGTTCACACATTCTAAAGGGAGTGCAAAAGAGCCCAAGATTTTGTCAGGAGACGGTGGACCTGCGAACCCCCAAGCTGTGGGTTCAGCCTTCTCCATGGAGTACCCTGAGGCCCCGGACAGACTGACTCTGCCCACCCAGGCCGGTCACTGGGTCCTCCTGGGCAGGGAGGCGTGTCGACGGTCTCCTCTTCCAGTTGAAGCGTGCTCGAGCAACAAGGTCTTCCTATCCACGGCTCCTTGGTTATCCTTTGGTCCTGCCCCTGGGCTTCCGGTTCCCACCCTGACACTCTCTTCACCTGGGAGTCCAGTAGCAGGTGGGTCTGTAGGCCTCCCATGGAAGCTGCTTGTGTCCGGGTGAGCCTAGAAGCTGCAACGGTGGGTTCCTTTTACGTATCTTGCAGCTTGATCCTCTCCAGATGTGTGACTTTTCTTTCAAAGGAAATGTTCATCCGATGTCATACGCCTGGGGTGTAAGTGCTGCTCTTGGGTTATGGGGTGGGGAGCACCTGGAAGGTCCCCGCTCCTTTCCTGCTTCTACTCGCTCATCATGAAGGGTTTGGGGTGAGCACTGCTGTGATGTCTCCGTCGGAATCAAAGCCCAGCAGCCGGAGGAGCCTGTTTGGCCCTCGGAGCGGATGGGGTCAGGAGTCCCAATGCCGGGGGGGGGGAGTGAGCAGGGGGTCTCACCTGGGCTTGGGGAGATGAAGAAGCACATGGCAGAGGGGAAGAGTGCTTGAACCGTGTGCTGCTGGGCCTCTTGGGGTTACCAAACTCCCTTCATTCCAGACAGGCTGAACTCGCGCACAGGTTACAGCGCAGCCAGTCCTTTTGCAAGGTGCTTTGCTATGATTTAGCAAGCTCACCTCTCGGGAAGCCCTATTAACCCTAATTAGGAACTCTCAATAAAGCAGGAACTGACCATTACTAAGGGAACCTGGGAGACTGGTCTCAAAATGCGGCCGCTCCCGCTCAAGATGGCAGAACGGACAGGACCGGCGCTGCACCCAACCCCTTTACCTCCGCGGCGGCAGAGCCTTGCGCGTGCTGGCCACCGCCGGGCAGCCTCCTCTCCAGCGTATCGAGCCAATGGCGCAGGGAGAGCAGCTGCTCCCGCACTTCCGGGTTGCACTCCTTCCACTCGCTCCTCTGCCAGTCCCTGAGAGCAAAAGAGAAGTCAGATCCCGCGGTGCGTCTTCGGCCTTGCTCAGAATCGCCCCTGGGTGGACAAAAACTTGCCCCAACCCTCCCCAGGAGTGGCCCACGGGCCGTTCTAACCCTGCCTCTGATGGAACAGAGGAGCCTGTGCCAATGAGGGCTGCCCGGGGCTGCCTTTCCTCTGGGAAGGAGGGATGGTCACCCCAGCCCCATAGCTCCATCCTGCTCCCGCTGCAGTGGGGGACAGGTGCTTGGCCTGCACCTCCAGACTACCCAGGAAGCACACAGGGCTCCCAGGCAGGGCCGGCGGTGCTACCATTAGGCCAACTAAAGGGGGCACCAGAAATAGGGAGGGAGGGCTCAAGTGGGAAGGGGGGTGCCCTAAATATCTGATCTTGCCTAGGGCACCAAACTGCACCAAACTGCCTTGCACCGGCCCTGCTCCCAGGAGTGGCTGAGGATCCCCACTCCTAGGAAGAACCGAGGCAAACTGTCAGGGCTAAACACGAGGGTCCTGCCTGCCCCCGACGGAAAGGGTGGCTTTGCGGCCAGGCACCGGCAACACCAAGGAAGCTCTCTGAGGTGGGTGCCTCGCCCCGGGGGTTGAACACAGGTGACCAGGTCCTGAGCGGTGACCTGCAGAGGTGCAGGTGGGAGTGCCGTCAGTGCCATGGCCAAAGTGTGGCATTACAGAAGTATGAACATCCATCCATCCATCCATCCATCACATGACTGCCTGGCAAGCTGCTGGCCATCTGGATCAGCCTGCCAAGAGTCAGGGAGGATCTTACCGCCCTTCTGCGCCTTGTCAGAAATCCAGAGGCGGGCTAAAATCCTCCTCACCGATCAGCAGGGCAATGAAGACAGCAGGTTTATCAATACTGTGGCAAGTTACACTTGGGAAATGGCCACCTGCGCCCCGTTCACCTGCCCAGGGCAGAAAGCCGTTGGAGCGTTCTGCACATCTTTCTTTGCCGGAGCTGCAATCCCACTGAAGCCTCCTAGCCGAAGGGCGGGTGTGAGTTTTCACGGCAGATGGTCACGTGGGCACCTGTTGGTCTTGCCAGATGTCCAGACACGAAGGGCAATGAAGCCACGCCCCACTCATGGCATTAGGAGTGCCCAATGGGCTCTGATGGCATCGTCTCAGTAACCCTTACAACCTTGTGAGACGGACCATGTTGAGAGGGCCGAGGTGGAGAGAGAGAGGTGTGCCTGAGCTGAGACCGCCACGGGAGACCTGGGCAGGCGACTTCCCAGGGCACCATGCAGACCCCGGGCCGCCTGCACTTCCCTGGCATCCTGCATGGGCCCGACATCCTTCCCTCCTTAGGCAGCCGTCTGGGGCCCTCTCATTTGGTCCTCACGACAGCCCTGGGTGCCGGCTCTGACGAGACTTCAACCTTCTTGAACCAAAGCATAATGCAGGGTTTCAGAGGGGCCTCTGCAGGGCTGTCGAGCAAAGGTCATAGAATCATAGAATAGGAGAGCTAGAAGGGGCCTATAAGGCCATCGAGTCCAACCCCCTGCTCAGTGCAGGAATCCAAGTCAAAGCATCCCTGACAGGTGGCTCTCCAGCCGCACCTTGTATGCCTCCAGTGCGGGAGAGCCCACGACTTCCCTAGGTCATTGGTTCCATTGTCGTACTGCTCTAACCGTGGATCCCTGCTGGAAATTCCTCAGCTAAACCTCTTTGCAGCCAGATCGCAGGTCACCTCGTGGCCCGCTGCTTGCTCATGGCTACCCCAACATCCCCTTCCTTTCCCATAGTTCTCAGCTGATAGAAGCAAAGCCTGCATTGAACACAAAGGAGCTGGATTCAGTGGTACTGAATGCCAAATCATCATCATCAGGCGATCACTCGTGACCGAGTAAGATTGTCTTCCGGGATAAAAGGAGGAAATTCTAAAGAAGATTGTGTAGACTCTAGCGATGGGTCCGTAAGTGACTGTGGAGGCCAATTCTAGATCCACACAGCTTCCCACAGTGAGGACACGGTTACCAGATAGAAGATGGTCCTGTAAAGGATTCATTTGACGTGCTTTTCGCTTAGCACGTTTCCCTTTCACCTTGCACTCGGGCTTCTTCAAAGTCCATGGAACCTTTGTGAAAGGCCAACCTCCATTTAGATCGTTCATGGGCCAGAGCTTCCCAGTTTTCGATGTTTATATTGCATTTTTTTAGATTAGCCTTATGAACATCTTTAAACCTCTTATATGACCACCAATATTCCGCTTTCCATTCTTGAGTTGGGAGTAAAGTAACTGCTTTGGGAGACGGCAGTCAGGCATTCGAACAACATGACCGGTCCACTGAAGTTGGCGTTGAAGGATCATTTTTTCAATGCTAGTAGTCTTTGCTTCTTCCAGTACACTGACATTTGTTCGTCTATCTTCCCAAGTAATTCGCAGGATTTTCCGGAGGCAACGTTGATGAAACCTTTCAAGGAGGTGGAAGTGACGTTTATAGATAGTCCATGTTTCGCAGGCATACAATAAAGTTGGTAATACAATGGCTTCATAAACCAGTGTTTTGGTCTTCTTACAAATATCCCGATCCTCGAACACTCTATGTTTCATTCGAGAAAATGCGGCACTTGCGGAGCTCAAACGATGCTGGATTTCACTGTCGATGTTAGCTGTAACAGAAAGATAGCTGCCAAGATAGAGAAAATGATCGACATTTTCCAGTATTGTCCCACCAAGCTGGATAGATGGCATCACCAAAGGGTTAGCTTGCACTTGCTGATGAAGCACAAATATGATTGGATGTTGTTCCATTTGTTGCCTCTCTTTGGGGACGTGGCTGTGGGGGCTGTCATGAGGAGCGCCTGCACTTCAAAACTTACCACTGCACCAATGACACTCACACTCACACACTCACACACTCACACACACACGGACACACACACATACAGACACCATCTCCAGGTAGGGCTGAAGGGTTGCTGCCAAGCTAGACAGACCCCAGGGATGTTGAAGAGTCCTTGGTTTCGAGTCACGAGTCGAGTCACGAGTCTTTGGACCCGAGTCTCGAGTCCGAGTCCGAGTCCTTGGTCCAAAATGGTCACGAGTCACTCCCAAAGCTGACTCCACGAGTCCCTATTAAAATCAATGGGGGTTTTTCCCAACAAAATAAGGCTACTTCAGATGTGTGGCTTAAATAAATTCTACGCACAAGTGTGCCTTTTTATTTCAAAACTCTGCAACTGGTTTTGACAAGAAACAGACCAAGCAGACAAACCCAAAATAACCAGGCAGGCAGAGGAGGCAGGGAACCCCAAAGCAGGCAGGCAGAGGCGTTTGTCTTGGACAATTCAAACTGTGGAACTGGTCAAGAAGAGACCAGGCAGGCAGAGGAGGCAGGGAACCCCAGACAGGCAGGCAGAGGCAGCCAAACCCAAAATGTCTGAAAGGTTGTATTTTAGGAAAATGATTTTAAAAAATAAACTTGCTGTACTTCCTAAAACCTATCTATGTTGCATTTGAGGAACACGATTTTGGAACACGAGTCCTGAGTCAAGTCTCGAGTCCCATTAAAAATATTGGGACTCGAGTCAGAGGGGGGACTCAGTCCGACTCACGAGTCGAGTCCTGGAGTCCGAGTCCCCATCCCTGACAGACCCCACGCGCGCTTGGGCAACAGGCCGGGCGTGGCAGCCCCACTCACAAGGATCCTTGTCCATGGTCTCGCTGAGTGAAGGCGGCTTTCCTGCACTCAGCAGGAGAGGTGACCCCCCCTCCCCAAATGCTGCCTTCTACACAAGCATCAAGCTGGAAGAGGAGGAGCCCTGCTGACCTCGGGGGCATCCATAGATCTCATAGATTTCATAGAGCTGGAAGGAGCCCGCAAGGCCATCATCGAGTCCAACCCCCTGCTCAGTGCAGGAAACTAGAGGAGGGATCTCCCATCCAAGTCATAACCAGGCCTGACCCTGCTTAGCTTTCCATGCTCAGACGAGCTGAGCCAGCGTGAGCCACAGGCCTGTATGAATGGCTACTGTTTGCTGGTCACCTCGCCTCATCACCCTGGACTGGTCACAGAGAAGCAGCAAGAAAGTGATGAAGGCACCGCATGGCCCAGGTGGAGAGAAGAACCTTCTCAGTGGGGCCACCATGTGAGCCAAGGGCCCTGGGTCTAATGGAAAGGATCAGGCCCTCAGCAAAAGGCATTCCATGGGCCATGGTGCACCCACCTTCTGGCTCTCCGTGCCTGTGCCCATTTGCCCACACTTCCTCAGGTCTGCAGCAGAGAGGAAAGGCCTGCTTGGTCCCATTAACTCCCACCCCACCCCACAGCGGATGCAATTTGCATTTTAAAACACCTGCATGTTCCCTGCAGATGCACTGAAGGTCCCTTGGCGTTGGCCTGAGGATTGCAAGTCCTGTGGGCCAGCCACGATGATGCCATTTCGGTGCCACAGTGAGTGGGCACACCGTGAGCAGCAGGAGAGGCATACCTATGTTGACAGCAGCTCCTGTCACCAGCAAAGCCCACACACATTTGTCCAAGGGAAGGCTGCCAGCTGGAGAGGAGAGGGTGGGGGGCACCAGACTGCCCCATTGGGTCTTGTGGAGCTGGTCATGGGTGGGAGAGGAGGCCAGGTGGCAGCAGCACTGAACAGGCTGTGCTGCCACGTTCGTGCGGACAAAGTTTGCTCTGCTTTTGAGGCTGGAAAGAAAGGAGCCAGGTGGAGCCCCTTCCTCTTGGGCGGTTTGGCACGGAAGGAGGCCAAGGGCAAGCGGGCATGAGGCTGAATCTGACGTAAAGGGCACTTCCATTTCACTGGATGCAGGAGCAGACTGGAGCTGCCCTCGCCAGAAGCCACAGGCTCAGAAGCAGCTGCAGCAGGCAGGCAGGCAGGCAGGCAGGCAGGCACTCTGTGGACAGCCCTCTTCCTTCAACAGGTGTGGCACACCTGCCTAGCAATGAGTCTTTCTGTGACTCCTGCTTCTATGTTCCTTGGGGCCCTGATCCAGAGGTAGGAGAGTGGCCAAGAAAACTTCCTGTAGATTTTTGTCTGTAGGCTCCTGCAGGATGGTCACCATCGTGAGAACTTCCTGCCTTCCTTTCTCTAGCTCTGCTCTTTGGAGAAAAAACATGAAAACTTGGCGGTAGTATTGGCAGGAGGGAGGGGCCCTAATTCAGGGACAGAGCATGCGCTTTGCACAGAGAGGGTCCCAGGCCCAGTCTTCACCATTTCCCATGCCCATGCCCTGGTGCACTCTCCTCTCTCAGAGACACACGTACACTACAGAAGGCCGGCAGATGCCAGCGCCCTGGAGTGGCTTTTCACCTCACTCAAGACAAGCACTAGTTTTCAAGGGTTGTTCCTGACACAGTAAATCCCAGCCTTCACCACGTGAGGCCATGATGTCCAAAGCACTGCCTGCCCTTCCTGCCACGCCAGAGTGCTGGAAGCAGGAGGCCCAGCCAGGGCCGGTGCAAGGCAATTTGGTGCCCCTAGGCAAGATCAGATATTTAGCACCCCCCCTTCCCACTTGAGCCCTCCCTCCCTCCAGCCCTATGCCCATTATGAAATAAATTTCCCTCCCTGGGAACTGCCGAGCCCCATAGAAAAACTTTGTGGTCTTTGAGACTTTTCCTTTGTGTTCACACGGAAAGCAAAGAGGCAACATCAGCCCAGCTATGCCAGGAACTCCCAAGGGCCTTCTCCTACTCTCTATATATGTAAAAGCCTGTCTCCTCCTGCAGGCAGCACAAGGGATATGAAAAAAGGATGTGAGAGAGGTGTGGTGGCGCTACCTGTGAGGAATAGAGACAAAAGGGCGTCTTGCAGCCTGTCCTACCTCGCAGGGTGGTGCAGAGACACCGGTTTGACTCGTACACCTTCTGGGTTGTGGGGGGGTGGGAATGCATGTAGTAGAGACATAGCAAAGAGAGAGCCTGTGGATCATCTGGTTCAAATTTAGGAGGGGCTTTACGAAACTTGCTGCTTCCCCTCCTCTCTCTATCACTTTGTTGCAATATTTCTTTATCAGAATAATGTATATTATCCTGTCTTTCCCTTTACCAGCCTAGTGCTCAAGGCAGACAACAATATTCAAAGTACAGTAAAGCAAACATCAACAGCTCAGGGCACAATCCTAAACACGTTGAGGCAGAAAAAAGCCCCGCAACTCCCAGCATTCACCAGCCAGCATGTCTGGCTGTTGGAATGCTGGGAGTTGTGGGGCTTTTTTCTACCTCAACGTGCGTAGGATTGCGCATGGCTGGCTGGGGAATGCTGGGAGTTGTAGGACTCCCCCCCTCCAAATACGCGTAGGATTGCATCCTAAAACCATTTAAAACCAAAACACAGAAACAGCATGGTAAATAATTAAAACATTGGAGCCCCAGCTAGCTTAAAATACCTTTCCCCTCCCTCCCTGGTTGCTGGAAATACAGTCATGCCTTGGACTGAGAGCATAATTCGTTCCGGAAACATGATTGTAATCCAAAACGAAATCCCCCCCAAAAAAATTTGTACAGAGATTTTTAATTTAAGCCGTACTACAGTACTTGTATTGCAAGACGTCGCTTGTATATCAAGTAAAAAAAAATTAAATAAATATTTAAAAATTTGCTTGTCTTGCAAAACACTCTCAAACCAAGTTACTTGCAATCCAAGGTATTACTGTAACTGCTTTCAGGGGACGTTGAGCTGAGGAACTTGAGGCGCGCGCAGGAGGGAGGGAATGGCGAAGGAGGTGTTTGCAGGTGCATCCTTCCCGCCGCCCACCAGCCTCCCATCATTGGCCCCTGCCCGCCTCCCCTGCCTGCCTCCGCCTCCTCCAGCCTGTTGCCTTCTCTGCCTCTTTTGATGCTGGTTGTGAGGAGGAGCCTGCCTGGAGCTTCAGCAGAGCCAGCTTGGAGACCAAGCCCTGAGGTGGAGGAGAGAGAGGGAGGGAGGGAGGGGCGCGCCTCTTTCGCCTCCCCTTCCCCCGCCACAGGACATGATTGGTAAAACAAGCTTGGTAAAATACGCGCTGTATTTTTTCCCCAAGGCGTTTCTGGCACCCCCTTCAGCCCGGCGCCCTAGGCAGCTGCCTAGTTCGCCTAATGGTAGCACCGGCCCTGGGCCCAGCCCAGGCTCAGCCCAGGATGGACGCTGCACATCCCTTTGTGACCAGAATCTCTGGTTTGCTGCCAGCTTGCGATGAAGAGCAGCGCCATCTCCACCCACTTCCCCCAGATCCTTTCCCCAGCTAACCCTTGCAGGTGAATTATCCTCTCTCTGTTAAAAACACCAAGTTTCTCACTGGGATCAGCTCATGTTGGCGAAGGCGGCCATCTCTCTTCTAGAGAGGGGGGAAACAGCCACGCCCACTCATTTGCACATAGAAGCTTGAGTGCGTGCAGATTTTAAATTGCCCATTGCCTAGTATTGATGCTGCCAAAAAACCAAACAGCTGGGTCATCCTCCCCACATCCCAACAAAATGTGGTCTCGTTAAAAGTGTCAGGCAGCAACTCAAACTACCTTGAGTACAATAATGCAGGAAGCTGGTATGCACATTAAAAATGGGGGGGGGGTGAAAGAGAACCAGCGGCGTAGTGGTTAGGCAGTGTTCTCCAACCTTGGGTCCCCAAATGTTTTTGGCCCACAACTCCCAGCGTAGCTGGCTGGGGTATGCTGGGAGTTGTAAGCCAAAAACATCTGGGGAACCAAGGTTGGAGAACACTGGGTTAGAGTGTTGGACCGGGATCCGGGCGATCCAGGTTCTAGCCCCCACTTGGGCATGAAGCTCACTGGGTGACTGGGCCAGTCACTGACTCTCAGCCTAACCTACCTGACAGGGTTGTTGTGAGAATAAAATGGAGAGGCAGAGGACCATGTAAGCTGCCTTAGGTTCCCTTGCAAGAGGAAAAGAGACAGGATATAAATGTAATAATAAATACATAATAAATAAATCTGTTCATGGTTGCTGCCACACTCATATCTCCACAGCTAACTCTGCAGAGATGCAACGTATCTCTGGCAGACCTGGGCAAACTTCAGGCTTCCAGGGTCTACTTTGTTTTTGTACTAGAAACTCAGGTTCCACCAACTGTCATCAGGTGTAAAATAGTGGCCCGGGGCAGACACACTGCTAGGAATGCAGGGAGCCTCCTTATAGCAAGCCAGGATGCCCCGTCCCCTGGGCCCACCCAGCCCAGTTTGTCGACAGGGACAGGCAGCGATGGCTGTCCAGGGTTTCAGGTGAGATTCCTCCCCAACCCTCCTGGGAGATGGCTTGGAGTCTTGGCTGCTTCCCTGCCCTGAGTTTGGAGCGGAGATATCCGAGCACAGTCCACAGAGGTTGGCATGAGACCTGCCATGGTTCCAGTCGTAGAATTAAGGGAAAGGGCTGCCTTTGAGTACGTGGCTTGTGGCTCGGACCAGAGTTTGCTTCCAGGGCCAGGATGGAGCTCCCAATTCTTTCACACACAAACATATTCCTGGTGTCTGTACTGGGAATTGCAGCAGATAATCGAGGAGTACAGGAGTGTTGTACAGAATTCTTCCTCCATGCTCTAGGTTTGATTTAAGAAAGCTAAAATATAACGCTTGTTGTGCTGTGCTATCAGCAAATGGCCTTGGCTACTTGGCTGCTTGCCAGCCTGATGCAATCTTCAGCAACTTACTGGCATGTGACTTGGCTGCCACCCAGGATAATGAATTTGTACACAGCACAGGTGTTATCATTTAAACACAAGGTCTGCAGCCCATGGAGTTGGATGCTAGAATTGTATAAGACTGGCAAATGCAGCCTAGTGAGTGATGGGTTGTGTATGTGGTGGTGTGGTGTAGTGTGTAAGGTTGAAGTGTGCTGAGGAGGAAGAGAGAGATCCAGAAGCCGTTTGGCTGTCAGCCTGAAGAAGGACAAAGAACCAGTAGAAGCCCCGACACGGACGGAGGACTGCCGCAAGGATCCTGGAGGCAGAGCTTGGTTGACTGCGTGGTTGGTGATATTGCGGTCACTGCCTGTCCAAAGGGTGGGGCTCTTACTAGGGGACTTGGGATTGTGGTACTCTGTATAATAAGGATCTTAACTCGCAAGAAGAGATGTTTGGTTTGATCCTCCTGGATTTATTATGGCATGAGAATTCATTAAAGAACCCCTGCCAAGCCCTTTGGTAAAACATTTGGCAGAACAGTGTCTTCCCCCCCTCCCCCAAACCTACCTACCTACCTACCTACTCCGCAGAAGAGGAGACTGAGGGGAGATATGATCGCACTCTTCCAGTATTTGAAGGGATGTCACACAGAGGAGGGCAAGGATCTCTTCTCGATCATCCCAGTTTGCAGGACACGGAATAATGGGCTCAAATTACAGGAACCTAGATTCCACCTAAACATCAGGAAAAATTTCCTGACTGTCAGAGCAATAAGACAATGGAACCAACTACCTAGGGAGGTGGTGGGCTCTCCCACTCTGGAGGCATTCAAGGTGCAGCTGGACAGACATCTGTCAGAGATGCTTTGACCTGGATTCCTGCATTGAGCAGGGGGTTGGACTCGATGGCCTTGTAGGCCCCTTCCAACTCTACTTTTCTATGATTCTATGATTCTATACCTTTCTTTCTTTCTTTCTTTCAGCAGCCTGAAAGCCTTTTTTCATTGCTGCTGTTAAACCACTGGGAGCCAGAAAACCTTGCAGATCTCCTGCAAATAGCAGCCGAGAGACCTACCATAGATGCTGGTCTACCTTCTGCTCACCTCTGATCTATGGTGCATCCAAATGCCCCCCCCACACACACACACACAATGGAATAAAAATTGAAATAAAGAAGAATCTAAATAATGGACATGAGTGCTTTTCTACCGCAGACAGATGTGGTTCTCCCCCTCCCCTCTGTGCACCAGGACACACACACACACACACACACACACACACACGCTGTGATGCTTAATCAGAAATGCTAAAAAGCTATGTGTCCAGTGAACACTACAAAGAGGATTCACAACGCTGGTGACATTCCACAGTGTTTACGTATCTGAGGGCCTGCAAAATCCGCAGAAGTTCCTGTGCTCTAATAACTGCACAGCTGAGAAGGCAGGAGTGCTGCTCCAATGCTACCGGAGCAGGGCGAAAGGCCAGAAAGGAGCTTTGTGGGTTCATTCTGTGTGGACATCATCTCCACCCCTCCTAGAACATGTGCATCTGACTTCCTCCCAATCCCACCTCAAATCCCATCTTTCCCAAAAAGCCTTTGGCACAACCTCCTAGTTCCGGAGCCCTACTGGAGGTGGGCCTGAAGTCGAGCTTAAGTATGTGCGACCGGAACAGCCCCTTCTGGCGTCCCTGTTTCCCCTCGCCTGCCCCCACTTGCCTCTCCTTCCTCTGTTGCTTCCTCTGTGCAGGGCTGGTGCTACTATTAGGCCAACTAGGCAGTTGCCTAGGGCGCAGGGCTAAAGGGGGCGCCAGAAATGCCTTGGAAAAAAATACAGCGCTCTCAAGTGGGAAGGGGGGCGCTAAATATCTGATCTTGCCTAGGGCACCAAACTGCCTTGCACCGGTCCTGCCTCTGTGTCTCCTTTTCGATTGTAAGCTCTTGGGGGCAGAGAACCGTCTCTTGAACTCTGCAAAGAGCCATGCACACTCTGATACACACAGAGACACCGTTCTTTTAAAGCCTTGCCCAGTCTGCCTACGACAAGGTCTCAAGTGGCATGGAATCTGCTAGCCGGATCTGTCAGTCTCTAAGCCCGTCTCAGTGAGTGCCTCGTGGATCCCTTCATACCTCGCCAATCCTTGTTCTGTGTTTGGAGTTGAGGTATCCAAGTTCTTTTGTGAGAGGTCAGCAGGATCCACGATGAAAAACTTCTGTAGGGGAAACAAACATCACAGGGAGAGATACTGTCTGGTGAATGGACTTGGAGCCAAGAAGGGTGTGAAGCAGAGGTCAAGCCAACCAGACACCTGGGGTGGGGTGGGGTGGGTGGGGGTGTGTGAACCCTGGAGGAGGATTCAGCTAGGCTCAAGCTGAAGGGGACCACATAATCTTGGGGGTGGCTGGCGATTTCCCCTGGCTTGCCTCAGTCAGTCTCCCTGGCTTGCTGCTCTGTCACCTTGGGCTACCACCTCTAGGCTCTCCACCACAGAGGGCCAGTTCACACGACATGAGGGTGGTTAAAAAGCCATGGTGGCTTGTCAACCACCCCCGCACATGTCAGTCACGTGCCGGCCCGATTTACACAACTACCCCACACCGGGCGCAGCTTCTCGTGTCCTCTGAACCCAGTGAGGGTGTCTTGCTGGGGTGGGTAACAAACCACCCAGGACCCATGGCCTGTTGTTATCCACCCCAACAAGCCGCCCTTGTCTGGTTTGCACAACACGAGAAATCGTAGCGTGGCCACTCGGCACTCGTGCGCACTGCCAGCCACCCTGACTTCAGTAAGCCACGGCGGGCTGCAGTGATTGCACAGACCGGGTCAGAGAGTGTTTCTCGAGTCATGTTTCATGAAAGCATGGACAAGGAAAGGTCAGCAATGCCTGCAGAAAGCAACTGGAACATGCAGTCCTCATCATATTCACAATACTGTATAGCCAATCCTTCCTTAAAAAAAAAAAAAAACTTTTAGAAGAGGGTGTTCTTATGCATTCACATTTGTGAATGAATTCCCAATGAATTTCAGCTCATATGAATAACTGCCTTTAGAAAACTCTGAACTTAAACAAATCTATCAACATGTTGGTTCTTCAATGGTTGGGAGGACTGACGCCAGAGCATGGAACAGGTGCTGAGTGAAGACAGAATGCCATGACCTGTTCTTACTATTCTTGTGGTATCCCAAGGGTTTTCTACATGCACACACATGTAGGTTGAGGTTCAGTGGAGGCCAGAACAGGTGCCCCATCAGGGACACAGCCAGTGATGCCCGCAGGGCCGGTGCTACCATTAGGCCAACTAGGCAGCTGCCTAGGGTGCAGGGCTAAAGGGGGCGCCAGAAACGCCTTGAAAAAAAATACAGCACTCTCAAGTGGGAGGGGGGGCGCTAAATATCTGATCTTGCCTAGGGCACCAAACGGCCTTGCACCGGTCCTGGATGCCCGGCGTTTGTGCCTTCATACTCTGGTAGTGTTTAGGTGACATATTAGGCCTAGCGTCCACAACTAGCACCTTAACTCTCTCCCTCTCTGTAGCATTATCGTTAGTTCTCAACAAGTTTAACAAGTGTTTGGATTATTTTGTTCCCTATGAAAGCGTAGGGAAAGCCAGTGTGGCCTAGTGGTTAGAGTGCTGGACTGGGACTCAGGAGACCCAGGTTCTAGTCCCCACTCGGCCATGAACTCACTGGGTGATTTTGGGCCTAACCTACCTCACAGGGTTGTTGTGAGGATAAAATGGAGAGGAGGATTATGTCAGCCGCCTTGAGTTCCTTGCAGGAAAAAAGGCGGGCGGGCGGGCTATAAATGTAATAAATAATGAATGAAATGGTGAGATCTCCTTCCTCTGCCCCTTCTCCCACTTCTTCAGTCAGCTGGTTGAAGCCACTGACACATGGGGTTCCTTGGTGACCTCTCTCACCTAGCCAGTCTGAGCTGAGCTTCCCTTCCTGGCATGTGGATGTACACAGGTATTCAGATATTTATAAGCTGCACTTCATCAAAAGATATCAGGGCGGTGAACAATAAATATCACAAAATAACCATAAAATGCAATAAAAACAATAAAACAGCAGTCCAAGATACAACAGGACACCTTTTTGCCTGAGTCCAGCCAGCCATCCTATTTTACATCATCTTCACACTCCAGCTGGCCTTGGGGAACCTCAGCCAATATCCCTAATGCTTGTTCATTTACCGTACTTGTTTCCTTGACTATATTCCTGCGATGTTATCATCATCATCGTCAGATTCTCACAGCCTCTTTGAACCTGACAAGTGGGATGGGGAAATTCTCCCCTTTATTATCAAAGTCACAGGTGACTTGGGCCTCATGCATCCATCAGGGCAAATGCACCAGTGTGTGTGTGTGCGTGTGTGTGTGCATGTGTGTGAAGAGAGGACACTCAATTCAGCCCCAGCTCTCCCCTTCTAGCCGATCCAGAGGCATTCCCACCCGCGAGCCCTCTCCTCACAGCATCTCCACTTTGCCTGCTGCCACGCTCTGAAGGGATGGAGCAGGGCCAGCTTGAGGGGACCGAGGCCGCCAGCGAGGGCAGAGCCTCCCCGTCCCCTGCACCCCCCCGACCCTTCCTGGAGGGGGTGCCTCTTTGGGTGCGGGAGGGAAGGATTGGCGAGTCAGAAGACCCACAGGACTGGGGCAGGGAAGGGGCCACTTCCCAGCATCCTTCACTGGGCTGAGCTAGCCCTCAGCAAGCTGTGGCCTTTCTTCGCAGCCCCTCACTAAACAGCCGCAATTCATGAGCTGCACCACTGTAAGGGGTCCTGGGGCTCGGTCCGTGGATGGCGCCACTTCTCTTGTCCCACACCAAGGGGCTGCCTGGGTCGCTTGGGCAGTCGGGCAACGCTGGCTTCTGGCCTCGCGCTCCTGAGGAGGGACGTGGGGCGAAGGACGGCCCTGGCCTGCTCCCACCGCCGAGCCCCCTTTCAGTGTGGAGCCCACAGTTCCCCTGCTGGGTCAGTGAAGTGCGGCAAGCTGGCCGCAGGGGCTGTTAGAATATGGAGTTCACATATTCAGGTTTTGCCTTCGGGCAAGGATGCAACAGAACCAGCAGGCCTGATCAAGGTCAGGACTGAGCAAAGTTTCACCTTTGGCCCAGTTAGGGGAATGTACAGTTTTTTGTAACCAGGGGATCTGGAGCAAGGGTCGTGCTAAATTGTGTTCAGCTGGGGTGACATCATGCCTTGATGCAGCTGGCATTACCTCATATTTAGCATGTGACTGTACAATAATGTATATAAGGTGTGTAAAGTCTTTGTGTTCTTGTTGGGAGAAAAGGAGTTTAAGTGAATTAGTGAGTATTGATGAAAGAGCATTCTGTAAGTTAAGAGATTGTGTGCGTCAAGACTGTAACTGTTTTGTCTGACATACTATTCTCTTTGCACTTTTTGTATCATATCACTCTGTATCTGTTCATGTTTTTGCAAGTCGTAGTTTTAGTAAACCTCTGTGTTTAAAAGAAACAGACTTGTCGTTTTGCTTTTTTGCCTACTGGCCTAGCACACGTTTTTCTCACACTACCCTAACTTCACAGCACGATTCTGCAGCCACTGGGACAAAGTTGTTTAGCTTTGTTTTTCCCCCCAGCGGTTCAGTTTTCCAACAGGGGCTGCCCTCACCCCAGTGGCCGTGCGAGCAGTCCGGCATGGCGCGTGGGGGTGGGGGTGGGACCCAGAGCACTTTTAATTGCTGCCCTGCCACCTTGGGGCGGGGAACGTAGGAGGAGCACAGCGAGCCCTGGCCAGCCCCCGTGGCTCATTGGCACAGGCCACCTCCACGTAGGCCTCAGAAAGTGTCCGCTTAAGGAAGTGTGTGTGTGTGTGTGTGTGCATGCGTGTGTGCGTAGGAGGGTGCAGGTGTGAGGAGACAGAGGTGGGAAGAAAAGGCAACTCCAGCTCAAGGGGCTTCCCCACACGAGGAGCTGGGGAAAACGGCCGCCTAGGCAGGCAGGAGTTGTGCCCGGGCACCACGTCGACAAGGAGCAGCCGAGGGGGTGTGAAGTGAAGCAGCTTGGCCCCTGAAGGAGGCTTCAAAGTGGGGAGGAAACTGAGGAGGGCTTGAAGAAGGCTTACCCAGTGGGAATATGTGAAGTAGTAAGGAAGACAACACCCCTGAGTGTACACAGAGTGCCTTTCCTTCTGCATTATATCTGCCACCTTTGCGCCCCCACCTTCCTCCAAGAAGCCCAGGGCGGCATACATGGGGTGTTATGCCCCCTTTCCCTCACAGAACCCCTGCAAGGCAGGACTGGGCCTAAAGATGCTGACTGGACCATGCAGCGAGCTTCACGCCTGAGCAGGGACTTGAACCCAGGTCGCCGCCACCCTTCCCCCTGCGGACCAAGTGCACCTCCCTGCTGTACCACCCCACCCTGTGAAACGAGGAGCGTGCTGCCAGCCCCATGAGGGCAGAGGGGCCGTGGCTTCAGGAAAAGGTGAGCCCTGGCACCGGCTCCTTCTGGAGTTTAGGAGGAGGGCACTGAATAGCAATGGGGGTCTGTGGAGACAGCCCCTTCCCCTCAAAAGGACATAACCCCAGGGAGGTACAGACTGTGGAGGAGAAACACAGATAAAGATGAGAGGCACTGTGCTGGATCAGACCAAAGCCCCAGACCAGCGTCCTGGTTCCTGTTCCCACAGGGCAGGGGCCAACCAGATGCCCCCATGGGAAGCCCACAAGCAGGACAGGAGTGCAGCAGCGCCCTCCCACCCATGTTCCCCAGCAGCTGGCTTTCAGAGGCATCCTGCCTCAGATCCCGGAGGAAGCACAGAGCCATCGGGACTAAGAGCCATTGACAGCCTTCTCCTCCATGGATTTGTCCAATCCCCTTTTAAAGCTGTCCAGATTGGTGGCCATGGCTACATCTTGTGGAAGTGAAATCCACAGTTTAAGTGCGGTGTGAAAAAGTACATACTTCCTTTTGTCTGTCTTGACTCTCCCACCACCCAAGCTTCATGGGACGACCCCATCAGGTTCTAGTATCATGAGAAGTTTTCCTCTCTGTCCACTTTCTCCACACCAGGCATAATTTTATACACCACTATCATTTCTCCCCCCCCCCACTTGTTTTTTTTTTTTAAGTTAAAAAGCCCCAGATGTAGCCTTTCCTCACAGGGGAGTTACTCCAGCCCCTTGATCATTTTGGTTGCCCTTTTCTGCCTAGTCCCATGAAGAGGGGACACTGTTTGGTTTGGTGGTCCTTTAGGAACTGGGTGGGAGGAAAATGACCCAGGGGTGGTGGGGGGGCGTGGAAGAGAGGGGGAATGTTAAAGGTGGATGAACATCATCTTTAAAGAGGGAGCGGGGAGGCCATGCACGGGGAAAGGAGCACCCATTATATTCCATGCGAGAGCGAGGCTCTGGGAGAAGAGTCTGCCCTTCCAAGTGAGGGGACACCTGAGAAGTTGGGAAAGGGCCGTCGGGTGTCCTGAGGAGAATCGCACTCCCTGCTCATTCAGCAGCAGACTGGGGGGGGGGGTCCCCCTCCCCCTTGCCCAACTTAGGAAGGAGGATATGCGGCAGGCAGACCACCCGGAGGGCTGCCCCTGCCCGCAGCCACTAGCAGGTGGATGTCCGGTGGAAGCCCCAACAGAGCCTTTCGGAACAGCAGCAAGTGGTTTTGCTTCACTCCACGCAGAACACATAATGTTGTGCTTTATTTCTTAAACAGTGAACTGAAACAAAGCTACCTTTCCCAAAATGGCCGGATTTCTTGGTTATGGTGAAGAAAGCAGAAAATGGGACAGATGTATTGCACCCTTTAACGTTGGCTAGAACTGTGCCCCCTCGGCTCAAGGATGCCTAAACAAAGCAGAAGGCACTGCGAGAGAACTGCAGCTGGGGGCGCAGAGGTCATCTGGTCTTGGGCCCTGGGCATTTGGTACTCTTTTCTGACCAAGTAACAGCTGGGCCAGTCTCCTCTAGCCTTGGGACTCGCGCACCACACGTTCTCCCACCATTCCTCTCCTCTTAAAAGTGACTGCAGTCAGTGAGAGAACCCACCTGCTGAAGAACCGCGATGGCAGGAAGCACGGGCCACCTCTAACGGAAACGTCCACACAAGCCTCGCGCGTTGAGCAGGCAGACTCCCCCCCCCCCCAGCTTCAGGGCTCACTGTCAGCCTAGGTGCCCAGGGGCTGCCCACTGTAGCGAGTGCTGGGCGAGAGATTCGCTTTCCATCGAACAGGCCAAGCTGAGCTTCAAAGCAGCTGCGTCAGTGTAGTTTGCTCGAGGGCGGGGGGGGGGGAGAGAATGCAGCTGCTCTGTGGAAACGGGCCCGTGTAATCAGCGAGCACTTGGGCTGCTGCCACCTGCCCAGGTCCCAGGTCCAGAGAGGCAGGATACAGCAGAGCTCTTGCTTCTGCCTTTCGTATGCACAGGGATGGAGACCAAAGCAAGGAGAGCCGCAATGGAAAACAGGGTGTGGGTAGACCTGCTGAATTCCAGGACTTGCGACTACAGAAACGTTCACAGAATTCTTGCAAAAACAAACAAACAAACACCCAAATCACCCTGAGCTCTTGAAAAGTCACTCAGACCAAACAGCTGCTACCAGCTGGAAACAATTCTTCTTCTGAATTGGAGGGGGGTTTGGTGGGTGTGGGGAGTTCTTTTTGCAGAATTTCAGCATTTTTTACAGGCATGCTTGATAATAGTTCATGAGCTTGTACCGATACCAACAGATGGGATCCAGCTCTCCAGGGCGTGGCTAGCTAGAGGCACTGGGAAGAGGGCACTTGCATTGCTCCAGCCTTGCGTGCGACAGACACAGTTGCGGCCTCTGGCAAATGGACATTGGCCACGAAGGCCACAGCCCATGTCCTTTACCTGCCCCACGCCAGCCTTGGCACTACTTTGACAGGGAAAGGGCTTATTCCAGTGCACAGGATACAAAGGTGCACGCAATGCATGGAGTTGATCAGAGCATCTTCTCCCCGCTGTGGAGTGCAGTCATGCTAGTAGTTGCTCCTCTCCTGTGGTAATTATTGCATATATGATGCCCTTACTTCAGGCCCATTTAGCTGTCCCGAGGTTAATTGCTCACTAGAAGTTTTAAATCAGGGGTGGGGAACCTTTTCAGCCTTGGGCCACCTTCCTTCATGTGAAACTGTCCAGGGGCTGCACGCAGTGGGTGGGCAGGGCCAGTACTGCCCCACTCTTTCTCTCACACTCCCCACTCATGCCTTGGATGGAGAGCATAATTCGTTCCGGAAACGTGCTTGTCATCCAAAACACTCTTATATCAAAACGAAATCCCCCCCCCCAAAAAAATGTGTACAGAGATTTTTAATTTAAGCCGTACTACAGTACTTGTCTTGCAAGACGTCGCTTGTATATTAAGTAAAAAATAAATAAATAAATAAATTTCTTGGTTATGGTGAAGAAAGCATAACCAAGTAGGCCGCTCAACAAGGTCTGCCACGGACGGCCTTCTCCTTATCCCATCAGCCAGAGCAGCCAGGCTGGTGGGGACTAGGAAGAGGGCCTTCTCTGTGGCGGCCCCCACATTATGGAACTCCCTCCCTAGTGACCTTCGCCATGCCCCCTCCGTGATGAGCTTCCGCCGTGCATTAAAAACATGGCTGTTCAGGCGGGAATATGGGGTGGGTTAGGTTTTTAATGAGAATTTTTTATATTGTTTTAATTATTATATTTTATTGTGTTGTTTGTTGTATTTTAATTGTACATCGCCCAGGGTGGCCGGGTGACCGGCCAGATGGGCGATTGATAAATATAATAAATAAATAAAATAAATAAAAATATTTAAAAATTTGCTTGCCTTGCAAAATGCTCTCAAACCAAGTTACTTGCAATCCAAGGTATTACTGTAATTCCCTTTATCCTTCTCTCTCTCTGTCCTGTTCTCTCTCCTTCACTTTCTCTCTTCCCCCCTTCACTCCCCAACTGCCTCCCCTCATCTTCCCCTGCCCCCCAACTCTCACGTGGAAAGTAGGCTTATGAAAAGCCTCCATCGGCACCAATGGGGACTTTTAAAAAGCCCCACTGCTGTGTGGGGCAGGGCCCAGATGGGCTGCCCTGCGTGCGGCATAGAGCACAGGTTCTCCACCCCCATTTAAAACTACAGCAGAAGTTGCTGTGCTGCGCTAGTTTGAAATGCCCCCCCGCCCCGTAACTCGTGTGAACACACCCACCACCTGAGGCGGTGACACAGGGACGTTGTCCTCCTACCGCTTTGCTGCCATGTTTGATGTTGTCGGTGCAAAACGTCGGGCGGTGCTCCTGAAGGGTTTGTTCGGAACAAATCACACAAAGCCATTTCATAATCTCCTTTACTGCCCCCTCCTGGTGGAGAGGCCACGGTTCCGTACGGCATGTTTTTACAAACACTTCATGGTATGTACAAGTCATGGTTTAGTGTTTTGCCTCCCCAAAAACAAGAGATGAGTCGCGAGAGTTTAGTCCTGAAAACGATTCAGGCAGCCTCCACTGCTCTGAGCAGAAACAGGCGGAAGGAAGCCACGTTAGCTCCGGACACCTGAGAGGAGGGGAAAGGCGCCCAGCAGGCTGCGCCGGTCACACGGGATAGGGATACAGGCCCGCTCGAGTTAATACATCATGCGAAAGCAAAACAACAACTGGATAATGAGAGAATAAGAGAACGACAAACGCCAGGGGGGAATGGGATGGCCACACTTAAATGGAGCAAAGATGACGACGACAGCAGGGCTGGAAAAGAATGACCCCAAGATGCCAGGGAGGGATTCAGAGGAGGGGAAGGGGCACTGCAGGGGCGTCTTCTTTGCTTGGACAGGGCGGAAGAGGGAGGGGGAGACGGGAAGGACACGCTAGTGCACAGAGCACGGGGCCCCCTGAAGGCTGGCCCCGGGCTCCTCCAGAAGGTCCCTCTCAGCACAGTCCCACCGCAGGGCAGATGCAGGCCTCTTGCTGTGCCCCAGTGCTGCCTTCACGGCTCTTATTGCTTCAGAAGGAGAGGGAAGCACCTGCACCGCTGAGACAGGCGGAGGAAGACTGGACTGGTGCCTGCCTGGGGAGGGGAGGCAGGACACAGCGGCCACGCCTGAGCCGTGGCAGCCAGGCTGCAACACAGCCTGGCCTCCAGCACTTCCAGCGGGGCCTTCAGCGGCTGCTGCTGCCCTGTCTGGAACATCCAAACGACTACTCCTAGCAATGTCAGGGATGCTGCACTTTTCCAGAGCAGTCCTCCTGGAGTAGAGTGGCTCTCAAGGAGCTGCTGTGAGAATTCAGCCTCCAAAGGACAGAGGATCAGCTAAGCAGGCGCTGAGCAGAGGACACCTCCCGCGGCTCCAGGCGGCTGACCACTGGCCACCTGGAAGGGGTGGGTGGCGGTTGCTGCCACTGCCACGGGGGGGGCCTCCTGCCCCAGCGTCACTGGCCCAGCCCTGACCGCTTGCACGGCCGGTCACTGCTAACTGCTCCACGGTGGTTGCAAAGGGAGGGGGAAGGGTCTGCCTGGGTCCTCAGTGCTGTCCCACTTCCCCCAACATTGGGGTACGAGATCCACGGCAACTGGGAAGGAAGTTGAAATGGACATCCAGCAACGCTAAAATAAAGTGAAGAAAAAAACAGGATGGGATGAGACAGAAGAATTCACACATGAAATGACGCCATCAAATCAAGCCAGTGACGCCGCAGCCGACCGCAGCCCTTCTGGCTCCTCCGATGCCAGCCAGCCGGCCTGCCCCACCCGACAGACCCAGGCTCTTGGAACATTCCCAGCAGGAAGTTGCAGGCCAAAGGCCCATCAAGGGGCCAAATGTATGCTGTCACTGACAGCCATAAAGTTGCAAAAGGGGCACCTGCGTTCGGAAAGCACAAAGGAGAGCGTAACACTGTCCTTGCTCTAAGATCAGTGGGGAGCACTTTGCTCCCCCCCCCCGCCCAGCTGTGCCCCCCTGCCTATCCTTGCAGCATCCGGAGAATCTGCTCTCCAGCTCACACGACTCCAGCACCACCTCAGCCATCAGAAGCAAATGCAAGAAGCTAAAAGCCCAAAGAGGAGTTACCTTTGTGGGTGAGTACAGCTGAGATGCTGCATCCAGGCCTCCTCTTGAACTGATCCAAGACTTGCTAACTTCAGAAAACCAGCTAAGGAGTTCTCCCAGTGACAAGGGGACTTCTTTGGTGGGACTAGGAAAAAATGTCTGAGAGAAAAAACACATGTTATTACAAAGGAACACAAACCAAAGGGAAAGAAAAGGCGTGAGCGAGAGTCCAGGTTTGGACCGTAGCAGTAGCTGCTTCTGTAAGACTGCATCAGTCTGGCCTTGGCCGTGGCACCTGAGAGAAGCCACACAGCCTTGGTGGCAGCACCATCAGTGAGCATCCCTATCCCAGAGAGAGAGATCCGTGTATCCCAAACTTCTTGAGTCCTTAAGCAAGGGGCCTGTGAACAGAACTCTCTTTGCTGTGACATCAAGAGACAAAAGCTGGTTCTAACATTGGCCCGCCAGCGCTTCATCGTGACGGGCTACAATGCCAACCCCGTACAGGGCACTTCCCAGGTACACATAAAGGAACGGGTGGACAGACAGACAGACAGAAGTGCAGAGAGCACAGCCCGCTAACAGCAGCCCACAGCAGTGCAAAGCTTCCCAGCCAGCTGAGCAGGAAAAGCAGAGCACCACGGGAAGTGCCGGAATGCACATGCAGGTTGGAGGAATCAGCCAAGCCAAATGCAACAGGAGTGGCGGGGCGCGGGAGGAGCCCAGGCATAAAGATGCAAAGAGAGGCGGGCGGGCCCCTCCACAAGGCAGCAGCTTCCACGGCAGCAGGGGGGAGGCAGCCCCATTGTGCACTTACGGTCTGAGCACAGCAGCGTCCACGCAGTTGAGGGGAGGCTGGCCAAGGAGCAGCTGTGGAGCAGAGAGCAGTTTTCCTGGGTCATCCTGCTGAGGCCAGTGAGAAAAAGTGGTCCAGGCAACGGTGTGGGAAGCTTGCTGGCTGCAGTGGAAGGGGGCCGTGGGACGCCCTGGAGCACAAGCCCGTCTGGGGATCTTCCTTTCCTCCCTGACTGGAGGCAAGAGTGCAGTTTGCATAGGCAGGCAGTCGAGCGGCGTGGCACACGGCCATCTCCTTTGGGGGATGGAGCTGGCGGAGCTCATGAAGAGAGTCACTAGCTGAGGAGGAGGAGGAGGAGAACCGGCTAAAAGAGTGCCGCTTCCACCCCAGGGTGCACTGGCATGTCGCTGGGGTGAGTCTACTCTGCAGATGGTGCAAGCGAAACAGGCTCTGGGGTGGCTAAACCAAGGGGGATGAAGGACACATGCGCTCGCTCTCTCAATATACAAATACTGTCAGAAGAGTCATATATATTAATATATTAGTCTAGTCTTTTTGGTTAAACTTTAGGCACTGCTTTGGAAGGAACTTGTGTTTTAAACTTTATAAAATAATAACAACAACAACAACAATAATGGCGATGAGAGGATTAGCCGGCCGCTTCACCACATGCAGAGCAGGATAAATGCAAAGGTCGTCTCAGGCATTCGGAGGCAGGGGGCACTCATGCCACAGGCAGGTGTTGCCCACGCAGCTCAAGGCACGCCCGGCTTTCTTCCTGCCCACAGCTCCCAGCTGGACGGGCCGAGGCGCAGCCTAGGTGGGCAGCATCTGCGTTGCTGTTCGGGCCAGATGCGTATCTGCGGCCATAATTGGAAGAACTGTAGGAGGAGGAAGAGAAGGACATGGAGAAGCCAGATCCTGTCGCATCGAAGCTCCCTCGTCTTGAGCCCGGTCTAGAACCCGTCCGCGAGCCTGACCGAGAGCCGGAGCCGGAGCCGGAGCCGCTGACGTTGTACGGGCTGTAATAGCCTTTGGTGGATTGTGAGGAGGCTTCCAAGAGGCGCAGGCCGGTCCCTTCCTCGGTCATGCTCCTGTCCATGGCATCCTTGTAGGAGATCTTGAGCTTGGTTTTGGGGCAGGTCAAGTACTTGGAGTAGGTCCCGACATCCCGGAGCTTCTGTGCGGTACGCGCATCGATTGTGCCCTTCTGCAGGGCGTCGTCTAGCAAGACCCGGCCAGTCACCTCTGGCTCAATCAGCCCACCGGTCAGGTACTGCACTTCCAGGAAACGCTGGCCGGCCTCGTAGTATAGCCAGCCCTTCTTTAAGGCTTGTGCGGCAGACATCTTGGTCTTGGTTCTTGGATCCTCAAAGCCATGGAAAGCCTTTTGCGCAAGGTTGATCCTATCCACCATGATTTTGTCAACCAGGCCCTTGTTAACAGCATCGGCAACTGAGAACTTCTCCCCAGAGCCCGGGTCAATGATTCCACCAGTGCAGGCCTGGGCCTCCAGCAGCCTCTGGCCAGTAATGTTGTCTACTAGGTTGCGATGCATGGCTTCTGTAATGGATACTTTTTCTAGGGTATCCGTGTCCAGGATGCCAGCAACTGGGCCCGTCTCTTCGGTAGGATCACTCCAAGATGTCAGCTGAGCTCTCACATGGGCTGGGCTTATGGGATAGGAAGAGGAGGAGCCAACAGAGGAAGACCTGGATCGAAATCCACTCACGTTGCCAGACAGCATGTCTGCAAACTCTGTAATGGACAAAGTGCCTGAGCGATACTGGTCCAGGGCAGACTGGTCTATCAGTCCCTTTGCAATGGCATCGTCAATGTCATACTGCCGTCCTGATCTCCGGTCAATGATCATGGACTTGACTACGCCATCAGAGGAGGAGATGGTGATCTCTTCCCATTCACACTCCTGTTCAGAGAGCTCTAAATAGGTCTGGTGGTCAATGAGGCCCTTGCGGTAGGCTTCATACACAGACATCTCTTTCCCAGTCTCTGGATCAACAATCACCACCCTACGCTTGCGGACAGAGGACTTGGAAGAGGTCTTCCTCTCCCGCTTCTTCTCCTTCAGTGGCAGGAGACAAAGGCCAGTCTCTGGGTCAGTGATGCACCTCTCCATCAGCTGCAGATAGGTCAGGTTCTCCTCTGTGTTTGGGTCAAAGAACCCCTTGGTGTCATCACTAGGATCCAGTAGTATCTCATTCATTTCCTCATCAAACAGGCCTCTCTTGTACGCCACTTCGACAGGCAGGCGATGACTCTCCTCCGGATCAATAATGCCTCCTGTAGCAATCTGAGCTTCCAGCAAACGGATCCCATGATCTTTCAGGATCAGTCCTTTCTTCATGGCTTGGAAGAGGGAGATCAGCTTGCCCGAGTAGGGGTCCTTGTAGCCTGTCACTGCCCTCTCTGCTGAAAGCAGCTTGTCCTTGAACTCTGGGCCTACGATGCCCATACGCACTGCCTCCTCCACAGTCAACTTGAGGCCCTTGATGGGGTCAACGACATACCCAGTGGCTGCCTGGGCTTCCAGCAGCTCAAAGGCGGTGCCAGGGCGGATTATGCCTTTCTTCATGGCCTGGTACACAGACAGCCTCTCCTTGCTGGAGTCCACATATACGCCAGCAATGCAGCTGGTGCCCTCCAAGAATTTCTGCAAGGTTTTAGTGACTTCCTCAACAGAAGTTAAGCCCTCCTGGAGGCGCTGGGCAGTTGCTTCATCCATGACCTTGGACCGCACCAACTCCTCGACTGAGATCTGCTTCCTCAGGCCTCTGAAGGTCAGCTTCCGAGTGTCACAGAGGGGTAGCAGGAAGCAGCCAGTGTTCTCATCCTTCTTGCATCGCTTGAGGATCTGTGCATAGCTGAGCTTCTCATCTGTGGAGGGGTCTACATAGCTGCGGACCTCACTGGGCTCAGACAGCCTGTCATATGTCTCCCTATTGAAGTAGCCACGCTGATAGGCAATTTCTAAGGGCAGGTGGAAGCCCAGGTGTGGGTCTATTATGCCTCCTGTGGCCAACTGGGCATCTAGCAGTCTGAGGGCTTCTTCAGGAGGGATGAGATCCTTCTTCATGGCCTGGAAAAGAGAGATTTTCTGTTCACTGTAAGGGTCACGGTAGCCAGTGACTGCTCTCTCGGCAGACAGGAGTCGGTCATGCATTTCTGGGCCCACAACCCCTTTTCTGACGGCCTCGTCTACAGTTAGCATTTCATTCTTGGTGGGGTCAACAATGAAGCCAGTGGCAGCTTGGGCTTCCAGCAAGGGTCGAGCCACTTCAGGACTGATCAGCCCTTTTTTCAGGGTCTGGTAGATGCTGAGCTTCTGTTTGCTGGACGGAATGTAGATGCCAGAAACACAGCCGGCACCGTAGAGGTACTTCCAAACAGTCTCTACATCTAGAAGCTCGCGGATGGTCTTGGTGCCCTGCTTCAGCGCATTGTATATCTCCAGGGAGATGATCCTGGCTTCATAGAGGTCATCGGCAGTGATGCGCCGCCGGACGTAGTCGTAGGAGGTGAGGTCTTGCTGCCGGATGATCTCGGTTTTCTCTATGATTTCAATGATGATGATGATCATGCGCTCCTTCGTCACATTGCCAGAGCGGAACTCATCCATCAGTCTCTTGCGCTGCTCCTCAGGGATAAGGTCAGAGTGCATGATCTCCCACAAGGACATGGAGGAACCAGCCATGTCCCCTGCTGGAATGTCGATCTGGGTCTCCTCAAACACCTTCTTAGTCTCTGCCTCTGTATACACCTGGGTTGTCTCCACCACTGTGGGCCTCTCGGCCTGCTTCAAGGTCAGGAGATAGAGGCCAGTCTCGGGGTCCTCAATACACCGCTCCTTCAGCTGCAGGTAGGTGAGATTCTCCTTGGTGTTGGGGTCAAAGAACCCCTTGGTGTCATCGGTGGGGTCCGAGAGGGTTCGGTTCATCTCTTCATCAAAGTAGCCTCGCTTGTAAGCCACCTCCACAGGGACGCGGTGACTGTGCACTGGGTCAATGATGCCTCCTGTGGCGATCTGGGCCTCTAGCAGGCGGGTGGCATGCTCCCTGAGGATGAGGCCCTTCTTCATAGCCTCGAAGAGGGAGATGGTGTTCCCAGAGTAAGGGTCTTTGTACCCGGTGACGGCCTTCTCGGCAGACAGCAGTTTCTCATGCAGCTCTGGTCCCACGATGCCGGCCTTCACTGCTTCGTGGACATACAGCTTCTGGTTCTTTACGGGGTCAACCATGAACCCGGTGGCTGCCTGGGCCTCCAGGAGGACCGTTGCTGTGCTGGGCAGGAGCAGGTTCCGCCTCATGGCCTCATAGATGTCCAGCTTCTCCTTGGTGTCTTCCACGTACACCCCAGCGATGCAGTCGCTCCCCTGCAGGTACCTCTTCACGGCGCCCACTTCAGAGAGGTCTTTCACAGACTTCTTCCCATCCTTGAGTTGTTCGTACTGGGCCTTGCTGATGATCTTGGATTCCAGCAGCTCGCTGGCCGGCACAGGGGCTCGCAGGCCACTGAAGGTCAGCTTCTCTTGCTTCTTGGTCTCAGTCTCTTCAATGATGGTGATGATTATTTTGATGACCCTCTCGATGGTGACCTTGCCAGATTTGTACTGCCGAATCAGCTCTCGCCTTTGCTCTTCAGTCAAATATTCCGAGTGGATCAGCTCCCAGATTGTGACCATCCTGCCCTTTAAGCTGCCAGCTGTGACTTCTACGGTTGCTTTGTCAAAGGATTCCTTGGCCTGGCCATCTGAGTAGACTTCCTCCTGCTGAAGCCGGATGGCCTGGTCAGAGAGGGAGAGCAAGTGGAGGCCTGTCTGCTTGTCTACTTGGCATCTTCTCTGAAGCTGAGCATAGGTGAGGCTTTCTTGGGCATTGGGGTCATAGTACAACTTGACATCGTCCGCTGGAGCAGACAAGGCCTTGTTCATCTCTGCACTGAAGTAGCCCCGCTTGCAGGCGACGTCGAGGGGGAGGCGGTGGCTGTGCACAGGGTCAATGATGCCCCCGGTGGAGAGCTGAGCATCCAGCAGACGGATCCCAGTGTCCTTAGGGATGAGGCCTTTCTGCAGGGCTTGGAAGAGGGAGACCACCTGCCCTGTGTAGGGATCCCGGTAGCCAGTCACAGCCTTCTCTGCAGACAGCAGCTTCTCATGCAGCTCAGGCCCAACGATTCCAGCTTTGACTGCTTCATCCACAGGGAGTGTCTCATTCTTCAGTGGGTCAATGATGTATCCTGAGCCAGCCTGGGCCTCCAGAAGTGCCAGGGCTATCTCTGGCTTCAGGAGGTTTCTCTTCAAGGCCTCATTGAGCAAGACCTTCTGGCCAGTCGACTCCACCACGACACCTGCGATGGCGCTGGTGCCTTTCAGGTACCTCCGGATGGGGTCCATGCTGGCGACATCTTTCACCGCCTTCTTCCCCTGGTGCAGCTGGTTGTAGAGGTCCTTGTCGATGACTTTGCTCTCCAGCAGTTCGGCAGCTGGAACAGGAGCCCGGAGCCCATCGAAGCAGAGCCGGCTCTTCTCCTCGCTCTCCTCCAACACAGTGATGATGACCTTGATGATCTTCTCCACAGTGATCTTCCCCGTCTTGTACTGGCGCAGAAGGTCCCGCCTCTGCTCCTCAGTGAAATACTCAGAGTTGACGATTTCCCAGATGGTCACCGTCTTCCCCTTGAATTTGCCAAAGGGAGCGGACACGGTGGCTTTCCTAAAGACGTCCTTGGCCTCCCGGTCGGTGTAGACCAGCTCCCTTCCTTGGGCGGCTTTGTCGGCCAGTGGCAGGAGAGAGAGGCCGGTCTCGGGGTCAGTCACACATCTCTCCATCAGCTGCAGGTAAGTCAGGTTCTCCTGGGTGTTGGGGTCAAAGAAGCCCTTGGTGTCATCGGAGGGGTCCGAGAGGATCTGCTGCATCTCTTCATCGAAGTAGCCGCGCTTGTAGGCCATTTCCACAGGCAGGCGGTGGCTGTTGACAGGATCAATGATGCCCCCCGTGGCTACCTGAGCCTCCAGAAGCCGAACGCCGTGGTCTTTCACAATGAGGTCTTTGCTCATGGCTTGGAACAGGGAGATTTTTTCCTCAGTGTAAGGGTCTCTGTATCCAGTCACCGCCCGCTCAGCAGACAGCAATTTATTGTGGAGTTCAGGCCCTACCACTCCCTCTTTCACTGCCTCACTGACAGACAGCATCTTGTTCCTCACGGGGTCGATGATGAAGCCAGAGGCAGCCTGTGCCTCCAGCAGGATGAGTGCTGTGCCTGGGCTGAGCAGCTGCTGCTTCATGGCCTTGTAGATGCTCATTTTCTCGTTGGCTGGCTTAATCAGGAGGCCAGCAATGCTGCTCGTGCCTTGCAGGTACCTCCTGATGTCTGCCCTCTGAGAGAGATCCGCCACGGTCACCGCGCCTTTGCTCAGCTTCTCCCAGTGTTCTCGGCTCAAGATGCCAGCCTCTGCCAGCTTCTTGGCAGGCACTTTCTGTCGGATGCCGTCGAATGACAACTCTGGCTCGCCGTTTTGAGAGATGCCATCCATCACGTCTCGGCCGTTGGGCACAGCTTTCAACTGAGGCACTTGTGTGGCAGGAACGGCCACCTCCTGGGGAAGGTCGTCGGTTTGGATCATGATTTCCCGGGTTTGAGTGAGGGCGGCCCTCTGCTCCTCTTGCAGGCGCTCCAGCTTCTCCCGGAGCTTCTGGTTTTCCTCCGCAAGAAGCTTCTCCTGCTGCTGCCGCTGCTTCTCCAGCTGCTGCAGCTCCTCCTGCTTGCGACGGACGCTCCCCTCGGCTTCTGCCTGCTTCCTCTTGGCGTCCTCCAGGATGGCCTTCAGCTGCTGCTTCTCCTGCTCCATCTGCTTCTGCTGGTGCTCCTGCTCTGCCTTCAGGCCTTGAGCTTTCTTAACCTCGTCCTGGAAGAGTTTCTCCAGCTTGGCCTTCTCTTCCTCAACAAATCTCTCCTTCTGCAGGAGGACATCCTTCTCCGACAGGAATGTCTGCTGGAGCATCTGTGTCTCCTGGCGCAACTGCTCCTTCTGAGTGGTCTGCATCTGGGTTAGGAAAACAAAAGGGACACACTCAGCTTATGCAGGGGGGGGGAGGCCGAAGGGGAGGGGCCAAGCAATTACATTCACAGGGGAGATACAGCAAGTCACGTTAAAACAGTGTTTCTCAACCTTGGGTCCCCAGATGTTTTTGGCCTACAACTCCCAGCATGCCCCAGCCAGCAACCTTGGGTCCCCAGATGTTTTTGGCCTACAACTCCCAGCATGCCCCAGCCAGCTATGCTGGCTGGGGCATGCTGGGAGTTGTAGGCCAAAAACATCTGGGGACCCAAGGTTGAGAAACACTGCGTTAAAAGGAGACGGGGCCGTCCTGGCTGGCCATCGGAAAGGGAAGGAGCAGTCAGGGAGTTACTACAAACTACACGTGAGTAAAAGAAGCAGCCGGGGGGGGGAGGGGGGAGAGCGGTACAGAGGGACTCGTGTTTGGCTCAAAACAAAGTCACCATGCCCCTCACGGAAGAGTGGGGCCGGGCCTCGGAGCCGGGGGTCCCTCTCTAGATGGGCTTGGCCAAGATGGATCTCCAGGAGGAGAAGGGCACGGGGGCTGCATTTCCTTTTTCCTGAGCCTCCCGTCCACTTGCGTCTGAGAGCTCGGGGGGGGGGGGGAAGAGGGAACGGTCTCTCTTCACACCATCCCTAAATTCTGGCTGACCATCTATCGCTCCCCACCCCCGCCCGCCCGCCCCTTGCACACACAGCTACTCATCTCCTTTCTAAACTACGGAGGGTCCACCCTCCGGCCCAATTCATGCATGCAGCTGACTGGACCACATCAGACTGCAGGTGGAGGAACCACATCCTGGAATGCTCCTCCTCTATGTGAATACTCCCTGAAAACAAAAACAAACTAGCAAGCAGGGAGAAAGTTTCTATCCCTGCCCACCCCCTGATGTGCTAGTGTTCTACTTGCAGGGAGGTTTTTGCACAGGGAGCATTCAAAAATGTGACCTCCCACCTGCAGCCTGAAGTGGTGCAGTCCACCCAATCACCTCATTAGCACCACATTCCGCTGCCGGTGTAGACCCAGCTGCCTCGATTGCCCTTTTCCCCAAGGAAGCGGCTCCAGCCCCTCCCGTCTCACAGGCACCTGGTTTGCCCCGGCTCTGGGCTTGCATGCTTTGGACAGGAGCTCTGATGGGACTGGGAAGCCGCCCCACAGCCCCTGCCCAAGGCAGCCCCCTGTGGCATTTCAAGGCTTGGCCCCAGAAGGGGAGCAAATGCACACGGGGACCCCGGGACCCCTGCAGCCTTGGAGGAGAAGCCCTTGACCACGAGCCTTTGGAAGCAAGAGCAGACAGCCGCAGAGGCTCCAGGAAGCGGAAGAGCGTCCTGGCGGGGATATCAGCCTCTCGGCAAATCTTGGGAGCTGCTCCTGTGGGCTAGCGGCCTCGGTCTCATGCTCAAGGCTGCTTGCCTTGTACTGCCTCTCCGGCACAACGTTGTGCATGGAACTCCAGTACCGTGTTCCACTGGCTTTCTCCCCGCCACCCACCGAAAGGAGGTTTGGGTGCAAAGTGTCTGCTGCCTCGGGAGCATCAACAGCTCACACGGTTTCTGGCGCCGCCTCCCTCCCCACCTCCCACCCCTTGCCCTTCCATGACCCCTCCTGGTGGACACTTCCAGTTCTGCAGAAGCCCAAGCACCAGCATCGGGGCCGGCCTTACCACCGGGAGATGGGAAGCAGTCGCTTTGGTCAGCAGATTCAAGAGGTGCGCCGCCTCTGCCTGGACAGGGGGCGCCTTGGTCATTCAGACTATCTACTCCAGTTTCGGGTGTGAGCATCCCTCGGGGCGACAGTCAGCCTCACCTTTACGCAGCATTTCCATACACTTCACTGTATGCGCATGTTGCGTAAGTGTTGCACTGGAACCTCTCAGTTCAAACAACCAGCAGCCTCGACCGTGGGTGAATAGTCCCAAGTCAAACCCACCACGGGACACATGCTGTGACCGCGTGGCGAGCTGGTCCACCTGTACGGGCCTGCCAGCTGCCAAGGAGATTCCCATCGCCCTTCTGCACCTGCGCAGGAATCCAGGGGAGTGGCAAGATCCTCCTCCTCAACTGGCAGGGCGATACAGGCCGGCTCACGGAGAGAGGATGCGCACAGGGGTGGCCAATGGCCGTCAGCATCGCCCCCCGTGCTTCACCTGCTCCACAACCCCCACCCGCTCGCCCTCCTGTCCTGCACCACCCCTGCCCCAAGGGATGGGTTAGGGGCGAGTAGCCTGTGGACTGGACGGGGCCCCTCAAGCCCTGAGAAGGCTCTGGGATGGGGGGGCAAGGACCCCCCGTTCAAGTGGGTACCTCTTCCGCTTTCTGCTGCAGCAGCAGTGCCTCCCGCTTCAGCTTGTCCTTCTCCTGCTCCAGCTCAGCAATGGCTCTCCTGAGCGTCTCCGCATCCTGGTCGCTCTGCTGCCTCTGGATCTCCAGCGTCTGTACCAGCGTCATCTTCTCCTGCGTGGACAGTTCGGTCTGGTGCAGCTTCTTGCTGATCTCCTCGGCCTGCTTCTTAAACCGCTTTGCCTCCTCTTCGGCCTTGGCCTGGGCCAGGCTCAGCTCGGTCACTTGCAGCTTGAGGCGCTCGGCGTCTGCACTGATCTCCAGCTGCCGCTTGCGCTCCGCCTCCAGGGTCTTCTGGAAGCCCTCGGCCTCCTCCACCAGCCGCAGCTGCATCTGCTCCTTATCCTCCTGGAGCTTCTTGGCGTGCTCCTGGGCCAGGTCCTTCTGCTTCTGCAGCATCTCGGCCTCGGCCTTCAGCCGGGTGGCTTCCTGGACGGCTTGCATCTTCTCCTTCAGGATCTTCTCCGCCAGCGCCCGCTGCTGGGCCAGGTCCTCCTCGGCCAGCTTCCGCATGCGGGCAGCCTCCTGGGCCTCCACACTCAGCCGGGCGGCTTCCTCCGCCACCTGCTTCATCTTCTCGGCCTCCTCGGCCAGGAACTTCTGCATGTTGTCCTTGTCCTTCAGGATCAGCACCTTGTTCTCCTCCTCGATGCGGGCCTTCAGCTTGATCAGCTCCTCCATCTGGATCTTCACCTTGAACAGCTCCTCCTCCACCTGGGCCTTCTGCTTCATGGCTTCAGTTACCTCCTCCTTCAGCCGCTGCTGCTCCTCCTCCAAGATGCTCTTCTGGTGGTCCGTTTGCTCCAGCTGCAGCTTGACTTTGGTCAGCTCCTGCTCCACCTGGGCCTTCTGCCTCAGCGTCTGCTCAGCAAACTTCTTGTGCTTCTCCATCTCGGCGTCTGCAAGCTGCTTCTGCTTGAGGGCCGCCTGCTCCGCCTGGGCCCTCTTGGCCGCCTCCAGCTCAGCCTCCTTCCGGAGCTGCTCCGCGTCCTCCTGCGCCTTGGCTTTGGCTTGCGCCTCCTCCTCCGCTCGCTGCTTCATGCGCTCGGCTTCCTCCACCCGCTGCCGGGACAAGGTGGCATCCTGCTCCGCCTTGACGCGGGCAAACTCGGCCTCCTCGGCGGCCTTCTTGGCCTTCTCGGCCTCCCCGCGCAGCTTGTCCAGGGCGCTCTGCTCGTGCCGCCTGGTCTGCAGCAGCTCCTGCTCCTTCTGCTGCACAGTGGCCAGGTGGGCCTTCTCCTCCGCGGCAAGCCTCTTCTGGGCGGCCTCCTGGGCCAGCTGGATCTGCCTCTCGGACTCGCCCTCGGCCAGCTCCTTCTGCCGCTTGGCCTCCTCCACCTTGGCTTTCAGGCGCTCCACCTCCTCCAGGGCCGCCTTGCGCTGCCGGGCAGCTTCCTGCTCGGCAGCCAGGATCTTCCTGACCTTGGCTTCGGCCTCCTTGCGGCGGCTCTCCTCCTCCAGGGCCAGCTGCCGCAGCTTCTCCGCCTCGCGCTCGGCCAGCTCCTTGCTGTGCTGGCTCTCCTCGGCGATCTGCCTGATCTTACCGAGCTCCAGCTCCAGATCCGTCTTGCCCACGGAGGCTCTCTCAAAGCTGATCTTGAGAATGCGGATCTCCTCCTCGATGATGCGCCGCTGCTTCAGCGTGTCGTCCACGATGCCCTTCTGCCTCTCCAGCTCATTTTCTGAGGACTTCCTGAGCAGAGCGATCTTCTCCTCGATGTCCTGCTTGTGCTGCGCGGCCTGCTCCTCCAGCTGCTGCCGCTGGTAGGCCTCGTCCTCGGCCAGCCGCCGCAGCCGCTCGTTCTCTGCCTCCTTCTCCTTCAGGGCAATCTCGGCTTCCGCCTTCAGCCGCGAGGCTTCGTTGATGGCCGCCAGCTTCTCCTTGAGGATCCTCTCGGCCTCCGCCCGCTGCCGGGTTGCCTCTTCCTCCGCCAGCTGCCGCTGCCGCTTGGCCTCCTCCGAGAGGGTCCGCAGCCGAGCCGCCTCTTCGGCCAGCTCCCGGAGCTTGCTGGCCTCGGCCTCCAGGATCTGCTTGGACTTCTCACTGGTGGAGCGGGACTCCTTCTCCGTCTTGGCCTTGCTCTGCAGCAGAAGCTCCATCTCGGCCCGCAGCTTGGCCAGCTCCTCCTCCAGCTCCTTCCGCTTCTGGATCGCTTCGTTCACCTCGTTCTTGAGGCGGAAGAGCTCCTCCTCCAGCAGCAGGCCGCTGCTGCTCCCCGTTCTCCATCTCGGCCTTCAGGCGGATCAGCTCCTGCTCGGCCAGGAACTTCTGCTGGGCCGTCCCCTCGGCCAGCGTCCGCTGCTTCTCCAGCTCCTCCTCGGCCAGCTCCTTCTGGCGCAGGGCGGACGCCTCCGCCTTGGTCCGCTTCCTCGCCTCCCGCTCGGCGTCCTCCTTCTGCTTCTCGGCCTCCTCCTGCGCCAGGGCCTTCTTGTGGGCCACCTCCTCGGCCTGCAGCCTCAGGCGCAGGGCCTCGTTGGCCTTCTGCCGCCACTTCTCCACCTCCTTCTCGGCCTCTTCCCGGGACTGCTCCGCCTCCAGCTGCTGCTTCTTCAGGCGCTCGGCTTCCTCCTGGAGGTGGGTGACGGTGATGTGCTCCTGCTTGAGGGACATCTCCAGCCGGGCTGTCTTCTCCGCAAAGGACAGGCGCCGGCTCTGCAGGTCCGCCTCGGCGCTCTGCTGGGCCGCCTCCTGGGCCACCTGGAGCTGCCGCTCCTTCTCCAGCTCGGCCTGCTTCATCCTGCGCTCCGCTTCCTCGGCCTGCAGGCGCAGCTCCTGCAGGTCCTCCAGGGCCTTCTGCTTCTCCCGAGCCGCCTGCTGCTCTGCCCGCACCTTGCGCTGCAGCTCGTCCTCGGCCTCCCTCTTCTTCTGCGTCTCGTCCTTGACCTGCTTGCGCAGGCGCTCCGCCTCCTCCTGGGCCAGCTTCTTCTGGCGCTCGGCCTCCTCGGCACGGGCCCGCAGAGCCTGCAGCTCGCCCTCGGCGCCGGCCTTCTGCCTCTCTGTGGCGTCCAGCTGCAGGCGGATGACGTGGATCTCTTCTTCCACTTTCCTGCGGCTCAGCTCGGCGTCCTCGATCAGCTTGAGCTTGGACTGGATCTGCGTGTCCGAGCTGAGCTTCATCTGCGTCAGCTCCTGCTGGATGTTCTGCTTCTGCTGCTCAGCGTCCACGGCCACCAGCTGCCGCCGGCTGACCTCCTCCTGCATGAGCCGCTGCAGCTCCCGGGCCTCCTTCTCTGCCTGCGCCTTTGCCTGGGCGTGGGCCTCGGCCAACTGCTTCTGCTTCTCCAGCTGCGCCTCCACCTCAGCCAAGCGCTTCTGCTCCTCCTCCTTCAGTTTCTCGGCTGCTTTCTACGGGGAAGGGACAAAGAAGAGGGAAGAAGGGGAGAGAGAGAGAGATCACAAGAGAGAGATTGGAGCAAGTGGGACGGGCAGAGGGGCTGGGGGCGTGGCGCGGCCGTGGCTCTTCCCAAGAAGCTCCAGGAAGACGTGTGGCCATCTGAGAAGGGACACGGCACTCACGTCTCCCACTTAGTACGACAGGCAAGGAAGCAGGAAGACCCACAAACCAAGAATGGAGGATGGATGGATGGATGGATGGAAGGAAGGACAGGCAGACGGATGGATGGACGCAAGATGGATGGACGGACAAGCAAAATCCAAGACAAAAGGCCACTGGACGGCTGGAACACCTCCACCGCGCTCAGTGCAACACGTAACAGAACAATCACCAGATGAACTGCGGCGGCAGCGGCGGCGGCAAAGACCCGTCCTCTCAGAAAAGGGAGAGAAGGGTCCAGCCCAAGGGGGGGATGTGAAGTGGGGGGGGGAACAGTGGTAACAGGGAAGGAGCGATGGTGCAAAGGCAGCAAACCCTGCTGCAGGCCGGCCCCTTCTGGCTCACGAGTGCTTCAGGGTTTGTCCTCAAAGCCGAGCCCGTGGGCTGCCAAGGCTTCTTCCCTCGTGCAGGAACGCCAGCGCAGCCCCGGCCTGTCCTCGGGACCCCTCCTGCGAGCGCCGCAGGGGGGGGGCAGCAGGGCATGAGAGAGAGGCGCCTGGCGGGAGGGTCCCGGAGGCCTCCTCCTCAGGAGGAAGGGAAGCATGCAGGGAGCACACCACACGCCCATGGAGGCCGGGAAAGCGCGGAGAGGCGGTCGACACGGATGGCAGAAGTTGCTTGTGACAGGGCAGGCTGGCTGGGCTTGCTGACCCCCCTTCCTCTGGCCGGCCTCCAGCTAGGGGGCTCGAGTAGGACCCCCTCGCCCCCCAAATGCCTCTGTTGCATCCCATTTCTGGCCTCTCCTCTTAAGCTCTCAAATTTGCTGGGAGCCATGAACTGACCCCCTCCCTGGCCTAGAGGAGAGCACACAGGCTACTGGGGTGGGGGGTGGGGGTGGGGAGGCAGGCTACTATGAGGAGAGATGGAAGCGGGGGCAGAGCATGCGCAGAGTGCAGGAGTACCTGGTGCTGAAACGCCCGAGTCCTCCTGGTTTCAACCCTCCATTAGATCCCCACCAACACAAACATTCCCCAAGACAAAGCATTGGCAAAGCAGCTCCACTTCCAAAGGGCAGAAACCAAGAGTTAGAAAGGTTACCAGACCAGAGCATATTAGAAGAACGGGAGGGGGACGGGGGGAGACAGAGCAAAAGGAGAGCCGGTGGGCCCCGGTGAGAGCACCAGGCCGAAGCAAACGCAGCAGGACTAAGCGGGTGTATCTGGGAAGTGCCTCTTCCTGCCAGACCGAACCAAGCCCTCGCCGGCACCCGGGGCCTGGCACGCAAGCCCCAGAGAGGGCTGTGCCCACAGAGAGCGCCTCCGAGCTGGGAGGCTTGCAGGGACAGGGGAGCTTCAGGGGCCAGCGTTAGTGAGGCGGGGCGGGCAGTCCGAGGGGGGCCACGCTCTGAACGGTTATGGGCGCGAAGGGAGGGGGGGGGAAGGATGCAGCCAAGTCGTGCTGGGCCCCTCCTCTGCGGGGCCACCCACTTACCTCTTCCTGCTCCAGCCGCCGAAGGGTCTCTGCAATGAACTTGATGTATTGGCTGGTCAGGGTGGTCAGCTCGCTGTACTGCGTGCGCAGGTCCACGTACTGCAAGGCCAAAGTGGGAGCGTCACTCCTCTGGTCTTGCAGTGGCGGGGGGAAGAAGGGGAGACAGGGCGGTCCCAAAGGCGCAGCAGCTCTCAGCCTGCCAGGCACGGGCAGCCCACCCTGAGCCCAGGCCCCAGGCCTCACGCCCGTCCTCCTGAGGAGAGCCCTAGAGCGGGATCGGGCCCACGAGGCCTGTCTGCCGCAGCAGCAGAAGCATCCTCGTTCACATGGCAGCCACCGAGACGGCTCAGCGGGAGGCCCACAGGCAGGACAGGACAGGAGCACAATTCAGCCCCCGCCCGCCCGCACGCGTGTGCTCCCCAGCCACTGATACTGAGAGGCAGACGGCCTCTGAGACAGGAGGGAATATGCGGTAGCCAGCAGGACTAGCGGCCATTGACATGAATGTGTCCGGTCCCCTTTTAAAGCCGTCCAAACTGGTGGCCATCGCTACATCTTGTGGTAGAGAAGAAGGACTTCCTGTTCTCTGTCCTGAGTCACCTGCCAACTCATGTCATTGGGTGACCCCAAGTTCTAGGACTGTGAGTGAGAAAAACCTTTTCTAAGGATAATGATGGGGATACTAAATTGCCCTCCTGCCCAGCTCATGTCAGAACCCTTTTTCCAGCCACCAAAACTGGGATGGCAGCAAAACGCCCTTCCATCTGGAGTGCTGATCTCTGCTGCTGTGTTGCTGCCTGAAGCCCAGGACTCCGGGGGACCTCCCGCCCCCCCCCCCGAGAAACATGCTGGTCCCCCCAGCCAAGGATGCCCCCCCACCTCTTGGATGACGCTGTCAGATGCAGACTGGACTTTAGGCTTCTTGGCGGGAGACACCATTGGCTCCACCTGGGCCTTGTATGTCACCAACTGAAGTTCGTAATCCTTAAAAAGAGAAAGGTTTCGGGTTGGGGCAGGAGCAGCACCAGAGCCCAGGCTGTGAACCGCAGCCCCCCTCGGCACAAGAGGAGGGATCTTGCCCTGCAGAGCCATGGGCACACCCCCCACACACACCCGTGCGTGGCCAGGGCCCCCTGCCCCCGGGCCCAGTGCAGCCACGCCCATGTCTCACCTTGATGGCGTCGATGTACTGCTTGGCAAAGCTCTGGCACTCCTCCACCTTCTCCCGGTTCCGGTCACATTCTTCCAGGAGTTTCTGGGGAAGCAGACACCCCCGTAAACAGCACAGCAGGGCCGGGAAGGCCCCCTGTCCCACTACTTTGAACTGCAGGAGTCGCTCTCCAGGTACGTCTTAGGACTCTGAGCCTGCGGGGCACGGACCGAAAGCTGAAGGTCTGACTCCATGGCCATGGAGGGGCTACCCTTGGAGGAGGGACAGACAGGACTCGGGAGAACCTCACAAGAGCCCTGAGGCCGGATCAGACCCACCAGCCCAGCGGTGGCTTCAGGCCACCTCATGCAGCAGCAAGGCAAGGAAGCGAGTGCCTGCTCCGGGCGCTTGTTCTGCCTGCCCTCGCCAGGCTTGGCCATGTGAAGTGCCCCACGAGGGCAGGCCCCTTTCTAGAGATATGCCACGTCCCCCCCGTCTCTACTGCAGAAACGAAAACCTGCTGCTCTTCCCAGCATCATGGAGCTAGCACCGTTTGCAAAATATTTGTGTTCATTTAAATCAAAGACACACCTTCTGAAAAAGCAACACGGGGGAGTCCTTGCATGTGTAAAAAGCTTTACACCTTTTAACAACAAGTGGAGATTTTTATCCCTCTTTGAGGGATGGAGTGCTGAGTTCAAGAGCCAGGCTGAGGCCACCAGAGGAAGCCCGGCCAGGCCCAAAGCCAGTGCACAGCCACCCGCTGTTCCGCTAGGTCTATGTCTCTCAGTGAGCCGACACAGACAAAGCACCTCCTGCGTTTGGGAGCCCGGTCCTGGGGGTGAGCAAGGCTCCCTCTATGTTACGGAGGGGCCACCCGTAGCCCTCCCTCAGATGCGTGGCCTCCAACTCCCATCAGCCCTCGCTGGCATAGCCAATGGTGAAGGATCATGGGAGCTGTGGCTCTCCAGGGGGTTTGGCCTGCCGGTTCCCGCTCTGCCCGTCCCCACAAAGCATGCCCCCGAGCACCAGCGGGAGAGAGGCCCGCTGCGCTCCCGCCTGCCGGTGGGCTTTCCGGAGGCCTCTGGCTGGCCACCGTGGGCGAGAGGGGCCCGCCTGGCCCAAGGTGAGGGCGCTCCTCCTGCTCTGGAGCGTGGCGGCCGGAGTTACAGGCTCAGCGCACCATCGTCCAGGGAAGGGCATGCGTCCGTGCGTGGTGACACGGAGCACAGACGGAGCGCCCCCCGGCCTGCGCTGCCCTGCCCTCCTCCGGGCCGTGGCGGAGCGTCCTCGTGGCGCTGGCCCCGCTGACCCAGGAATTACCTTCTCTTGTAGCAGCTGCTCACGCACACTCTTGCTGCTGGTGATGGGCACAGCCTGGAGGCTCTCCTGGCGCTGCCGGGCGTCCTGGATCCACCGGATGAGCCAGTCGTGGCACTCGCGATAGTAGCGCAGCTGGCGGCCCAGCTGGTCCAGCTCCCGCTGGCGCAGGTCGATCTGGGCCAGGATGGCCTGCCAGCGCTCCAGGAGGTGCTGCACGCGCTCACGGTAGCGGTCCAAGTCCATGTCCCTCTCGCTGTGGCCCCGCACCATCTGCTCGTTCACCTCGCTGGCCTTGCCCAGGTCCGCCTCCAGGGTGCTGAAGAGGGGCTGGTGCCCTTCCACCTGCCCACGCAGCCTCTGTGGCACACGGGGTCACAGGTCAAGGGGGGGAGCAGAAGCCCTTGCCCAGCCGCGTGCCATTCCCGCCCCTGCCGGGGACGCCTCACGAGTAACCTCATCAGAAACCTCCACGTTCAGGCCCGGCCAGCCTCAACCCACTGGCGGCTGGCCCCCACTACCTGCCGGCACCCCCAAGCCCCGCCAGTCACCTTCAGCTCTGCCTTGGTCGCCTCGAGGGCCTTGAGGTCGGAAGGCACTGCCTGCACGTCCTTCAGCTGCCCCTCGTAGTTCCGGACCAGCTCCTCGGCCCCTTGCGTGCTGCGGATCACCAGGTTAATGGTCTTCAGCCTGCATTGGAACACACGGGACGGTGCTCAGCGTCAGAGGAGTCCTGGAGCTGGATCAGGCCCAAGAGCCTCTCTAGTCCAGCATCACCCTGTTCCCGGAGTGGCCAATCAGAGGCCCCCATGGGAAGCCCACAAGCGGGACACGAGTGCCACGGCAGCAGCCTCCCTCCCACTCACCTGCCGATGTTGGGAGTGGGCATATGGGTCAACAACGCTTGGTGGTTAATTGATTTCTCTGGCAAATACGGGGCTCATCTGTTTTCCCTAACTGGCTAATTGCCCTTCTGACTGCCCTATATCTTGGCCACTCCCCCGCCTTCCTCAGGCTCCTCTTCTTCCTTTCCCTTTTCATCCGGAACAAAGTGTTGGTTTTGCAGCCTGAGATATGTATGTATGTTTTTCTTTTTACTTGAATAAAGCCTTAGCTTTTAAACGTTTTCTTTTTCACCTTAACTACAAGTCTTAACAGACTGTTTATTGCAACCGCTGACTGCCAATTCTGCTAAAACTACAGCCAAGAGGTCTTCTACCTCCGATACTAGTGGGGCCATCTATAGCCATCCTGACCAGAAGGCCACTGGTAGCCTTCTCCTCCCTGAATAAGCCAGCAGGTTGGACCAGGAGGCAATGTGCCCACGTTTTCAATTTATTTATTTAGGGTATGTTCAGGTCACCTAATAACAAAGGTCCTCTAGATAGCTTACAATTCCAAGCAAACATTAAAAGTCACAATTACAATACAAGGTAACAAATAACACAGAACAATATATATCAAAATGCATCACGTAAAAATGGAGAAGGGAGGAATAAAAATACGCAATTAAGAACAGGGAGCAGGAAGTAAAATCCACCGCGCTAAAGCCATGCAACAGCCATGGCATAATTTCAAAGGCCAGGGAAAATAGGAAGGCCTTTGCCTGGCACCAAAACGACCTTAAGCCAGGTGCCAGGTGGGCACGCCACAACTGGGGGGCTGCTACCGAGAAGGCCCTCGCATGCCTTCATTGCCACTTGGTGGGGGAACTCTCAGAAGGGCCTCAGGGGACAACTTCAGGGTTCACGCAGGTTTGTGTGGGAAGAGGTGACCACAGCAGGGATGTCAGTGTGTGATATGTCCTTGAGCAGAAAGGACTGCAGTAGAGCACCTGTGAACAGAAGTTCTGTTTGGGAGTGAAACTTGTTAAAGTCGGGCAGTGTGCCCAAGGTCATAAACAGAGTGTTGAGAGGGGAAGGGTTACCGTATATGCTGTAATATTCTCTCCCCACTAGTCTTTATCTCTGATGCTTTTTGTGCCGTGCATGGGGAGCCTTGCACTGATTGAATCTATGCGTGAAGAACCTCAGTAAAAGTTTCTACTGACGAGCTCACGTCTCCTCGTTATTCTTCGAGCTTGCACACAACAACTCCTATCTCTGCAACATGTGGCGGCAGCAGAGTTTCGACAAGGGAGCAATGAGTCTCCCACTAGTCCACGCCACAACTAACCGTGCCCTGGCTTGGGCCCCTCACCCTCAGAGGCCGAACCTCCCACCACATCCTTGTTCTTTCCTAAACATTTTAGAAGCGTGGCAAAACTGGGGCAGAGGCAATGAAAGAGCTGACGGGGCAGATATGAGGGTGCAAGGAACCCCACGGAGAACGAAGGCGCACGCAAGTGGCGGTTCCTCTGGACCGCTCGCCTGGCTCTTGAGGCCAGAGGTTAAGGAGAAAGGACAGAAAACGTCTCAGGAGAAGAGGCTGACCCCCCCCCCAGACCCCCAGCTCTGCTAGCCAAGAAAAGGGGCACAGCGTAAGGCCACCCACTCCTCCCAGAAAGCAGGCGGGGCTGAGGGGTACTTACTTCTCCAGGTAGATGCTGGAGAGGCTATGCACCTGGTCCATCTTCTGCAGCGTGATGTCCAGCTCCGAGCGCAGCGTGGGCGCCGAGCCGGCCTGCTCCGGCTGAGCCAACACTTGCTCCGTCTTCGCACTCACTTTGCCCAGGCTCTTCTTGATGCCTTCTAGCTCCAGGTGGATTTGCTGGGGAGAGAGAAATGAGGGCGGGGAATGAGTCCAGCCCATCCAGCGACACCTGCAAAGACACGAAGGCTGTGCCGGACGCAGGGCGAGACCCCTCCGCTGGGAGGTGGGGGAGGAGCCGCAGCTTGGTGCCGGAGCCCCCCTCGGCCAGCAGAAGCTCCCCGGTCCGAGCCCCGGCAGCATCTCCGGGTGTGGCTGGGAAAGGGTCCTGCCTGAAACCCCGGGGAGCCATTACTGCCCATCAGTGTCGGCAATCCCAGCCTAGGCGGACCCGGGGCGTGACTCGGCATGCGGCAGTGGCCGATGCTCCTGCACCGATCGACACCACGGCAGGCCACTGGCCCGCCTAGCTCAGGAGGGTCTTGCTCCGACTGCCAGCAGTGGCTCTCCAGGGTGCCAGGCAAGCGTCTTTCCCAGGCCTGGAGATGCTGCCGAGGACCGGACCGGACCTTCCGCGTGCAAAGCAGGGGCTCGACCACCGAGCCGCAGCCCCTCCCCTCAAAGAGCCCCCTGATGCAAGTGTGTGGCGGCCGCTTTCCCGCCCGGGGTAGGAAGGGGGAGCGGTACCTGCTGGTCACTGATGCGCTGGGCACACTCCTTGGCAGGGTCTTTGTCCAGCGGGGAGCGGATTTTGTGGGTGGTGCGGGTCTCGCAGCCCTCCAGCTGCAGGCGGATGTCCTTCAGCTGGGAGATGAAGTTCCTGCACAG
Source organism: Shinisaurus crocodilurus (assembly GCA_021292165.1). Classification (NCBI taxonomy): domain Eukaryota; kingdom Metazoa; phylum Chordata; class Lepidosauria; order Squamata; family Shinisauridae; genus Shinisaurus; species Shinisaurus crocodilurus. The sequence goes on along the minus strand of CM037880.1, from coordinate 225,328,396 downwards.
GGACTCCTCTTGCTCCCCTGGGCCAGCCACAAACCAAGCCCAGAATTAGCGGACAGAGCAGTTGCGGGGGATGCTGGGGGAGAGGGGACGAGGCCTCCGGCCAGCCCATGCGCACAAAGAGGTGGGCGCGGGCTGTGGGTCTGGCCGCAGTGGGGAGGATGGTCTGGGTGATGAATCCCCCCGGGGCACGGCAGGAGGGGGTAGAGCTCTGCCACTGGGGCAGAGGTGTGGAATTCAGGCCCACCCTTGGCACTGGGCCGGGACAACACATGGGGCGCAAGCCAGTGTTCCAGTCTCTTGGGAAGTCAAACGGGGGGGCGGGGGGCTAGCAGGAGATGCCTTTGGCTGGGTTAATATCAGAGTCCCGTCTGACCCACACCATGGAGAGACCCCCGCTCCCTCAGAAGAGCCGGAGGGACATGCGGTTAACTGTTGTAAACTGCCCAGAGAGCTTCGGCTATTGGGCGTTATAAAAATGTATTAAATAAATAAATAAATGCGCAGCAGCCCAAAGGCACACCGGTCGGGGGGGGGGGGGGCAACGGCCCCTCCTCCCACCCTGTCCTGGTTCCTGCCTCTCCTCCCTTACCCCCGGGGCCTCCAGAGCAAAGGTGGCAGCAGACCCAGGGCAGGACTCATGCTCCGCATTCAGGTCTGTTTTAGGGACTTTAGGGTACGTACTTTCAGGTCAAAAAAAGGGACCAAAATAGGGACCTCATAAAACTAAGGGAACAACAAAAACGTCACTCAAAAGAATGTTTAAAAAACAGCAACACCCTACCACTAAGCCGGTTAACTTTTTTAAAAACTCTTTTCAATGCATATTAACTCTTTTAAGTTTAATTTTTAGCTTGTCTTTTAACTTTAACTAATGACCAAAAATAAGGTTTTTCGATTTGACCCTGGATGGGGAATGGCTTCAGATCCCGGCACACGCTCTGCTGAGGAATGTAATCAAACGCTTGATGCAGCTGTGAATTTCTTCCTGCAACGTTGCTGTTCAAGTCGCGGGAACTTTGCCTAGGAGTTGAACTATGCTGGCTCTGTGCCCGTGTGCCCGGCTTATAGGCCCTTCTCGGCCAGAAGAACGCAGGCCTCTCCCTAAAACTCAGCAGTCTTTATTAAACAAACTTCTTTCACAGACAAGAAAGAACAGTAACCTACAATTCTTCCGTAAACTAAAGAAGTAATCCGTGGGGAAATGAACACAGGATGCTGAATTAAAAGGGTGGAGGCCTGGCCTTCTGGGCCTCTTTATTCTTTGCCAAAACTGAGGAGAAAATCTCCCGCCCAAAAGGAAGCCCCCCACCCATCAACTCCAGACTGCTGGATCCCAGCACAGCAGATCCCCAGACCCTCTGCTCTGAAGAGCCGAGGGCAACACACTGGGCAATTTTTAAAGACATCGGGCCTGAATTGCTGCAACTTGCCTACAAAACTATACTGAAAACCATAGAGATTAACATGAATTATTTAAAAAAATATTCATATGATATACCCATTTTTTGGGACTTTGGGGACCTAGTATTTAAAAAAGGGACTTTGTTTCAGTTTAGGGAATTTTAGGGACTTTAGGGACCGAGTATGAGCCCTGCCAGCGGGAAACCCAGAATCACCGTCCGGCTGCCGGAAGGCCCTTAGCATCGCCAGGGGTCTACTCAGGAGGAGCACGCTCCTTGGAAGAAGAGGTCTACTCAGGAAGAGGGAAAGGGCTCAGTTGTGAGCAATGCGCCAGCAGAGGTCCAGGAAGAGGAAGACTTCGGTCTCCCCCTGGACTTTTGCTGGGTTAGCAGCTCCATTTGAGACCGCTGTGTCCAGCGCAGCCTCCACACCAGGGTGTGTGTGTGTGTGTGTGTGTGTGTGTGATGGACCGTGAAACAACTTCTCAGGCTCATTCCGCTGGAGCGGCCAGGCGCTGGAGCGGGGCCTTTTGGCGTAACCCCACAATTCAGTTCCCTGGTGTGTGTCTGCAGTTAGTATGTTTAGTGTGTCTAGAATGTTGAACCGAGTGGGTGTGCTTTGTGATGTCTGGGAAAGGGCGGGGGGAGGACAAGTATATAAGGAGTGTTTGGGTGATGTCAGAGTCAGTTAGGTTCATAGAATCATAGAATCAGGGAATGCTTATCAAATTTGCAGATGACACAAAGTTGGGTGGAACAGCTAATACTCTGGAAGACAGAAACAAAATTCAAAGTGACCTCGATAGGCTGGAGCGCTGGGCCGAAAACAACAGAATGAAATTTAATAGGGATAAATGCCAAGTGCTGCACCTAGGGAGAGGAAACCAAATGCAGAGTTACAGAATGGGGGACACTTGGCTCAACAATACTACAAGTGAGAAGGATCTTGGAATTGTGGTAGATCACAAATGGAATATGAGCCAGCAATGCGATGTGGCTGCAAAGAAGGCAAATGCAATTTTGGGCTGCATTAATAGAAGTATAGCTTCCAAATCACGTGAAGTGATAATTCCCCTTTAGTCAGCACTAGTTAGGCCTCATCTTGAGTACTGCGTCCAGTTCTGGGCACCACACTTTAAGAAGGACATAGACAAACTGGAGAGGGTTCAGAGGAGGGCAACAAAGATGATAAAGGGGACTGGGAACAAGGCCCTATGAGGAGAGACGGAAAGAACTGGGCATGTTTAGCCTTCAGAAGAGGAGACTGAGGGGGAGATAGGATCGCACTCTTCCAGTACTTGAAGGGTTGTCACACAGAGGAGGGCCAGGATCTCTTCTCGATCATCCCAGTTTGCAGGACACGGAATAATGGCCTCAAGTTATAGGAACCTAGATTCCACCTAAACATCAGGAAAAATTTCCTGACTGTACAATGGAACCAACTACCTAGGGAGGTGGTGAGCTCTCCCAGTCTGGAGGCATTCAAGGTGCAGCTGGACAGCCATCTGTCAGGGATGGTTTGACCTGGATTCCTGCACTGAGCAGGGGGTTGGACTCGATGGCCTTGTAGGCCCCTTCCAACTCTACTTTTCTATGATTCTATGATTCTAGGCAGGTTCATTTTCTGGAACTAAGATTTTGAGAATCAAAATAAACTTATTTTTATTTTGTTTGCTACCCAAATCCTACGTGTCAGCTTGGCGTTATTAACCTGCTTTACTTTTAAATCTACACGCACACCTCTGTACCCACAGCATCATAAACTTAAAAATAGATCCTTCATAACCAGTATTAATCTTTTCCCTCATTAGTAGGGGAAAGGTTTCCTTTGACCCTCCCCTCAGGTTTTTAAGTGTTGATGCTTAGCCTGAGAAGGGTTTATGCGCCTGGCCCTAAAGTGTGAAGCGCCGTCTCGTCGCAGGCCCCCCCCCACGCAAAGCGGGCAGTCCTGCAGGAGGCGTCCCAGGCAGGGCATTACCTTTCTCCAGGCCACGCAGCAAGAGCTCGTACTTCTGGGTGCAGACGGTGTACTCGCGCTCCACGTGCAGCCGGTCGTCTGGCAGGAAGTTCTGGGAGTCCTGGCTGTTGCGCAGGAACTCCTGGTAGTGGGTCTCCAGGCCGCGCAGGGTCTTCCGGTACTCCTCCGGGGGCATGGTCCGAAACTGCAGGAGACAGGCCCCCTGGTCAGAGAGACAGACGCGCCTTCCCTTCCCCGCGCAGAACCAAGATGACGGAAACCCATTCAGAGGTGGCTAGAAAACCGGAAGACGCGCCCGATGCTCTGCGCAGTCAACACAACAGCGCCGTGCACATGATGCGATTCGGAGGGATGCTTAAAACGCCAAAGTGAGGGTGGTGGAAGGAGGAGAATTCAAATGTGAGAGGAGACTGGGAATTATCCAAAGAGCCGAGCACGTTCCCAGGGGCCCAGCGGGGCCCAGTTCCTGCTCAAAGCCTGCGTCTCCACACAGCCACAGCCCTCGGACTCTCCCAGCCCAGGACTGGGACCCGGGGAGCCAGCGCTGCAGTCTACGCGCACCTGGCAGGCGGCTGGCACCTGGCCGAGGCCGCAGAGGGCCGGGCACCTCGGAAGGGCCTCCTCCTACAATCGTTCCGGGGCCATCTAGCTCAGCCCGCGTTCTGCCTCAAGAGTTCCCAGGCATCACCTGCCCTAAACAAACTGGGCTTTGCAGCTTCTGTGCAGCTGCAGAATTTACAGTTTCCTCACCAAGAATCTCAGCTTTGCTTTAAAAATAAAGCAAGGCTCTAGCTCTCAAGGCTGAAGTAAAGTACTTGAAAGCACAGCTCAGTGGCACTTCAGAAGCCAAAGGGGAAGTGGCCGAGAGCAGAACCTCGAGGGGGAGCTTCCTGACGGAGCGTGGGCTCCAGGCGCCACCAGTCACAAGGCCCTGGGCAGCTCTTCCATCTTTTCTTCCTTAACGGATTTTTTGGGGAAAGGAAAAAGACAGAGACAGCAGTGGGAATTCACAGGAAGGGTTTGGGCCCTCCAGGAATGAGGCAGACAACTGCATGGCGAAGGCCTCACCTGGAAGCCCCACAGGCCCCACATGGTGCCTTGTTTCCCTCCAACTACTCTAGGCTTACAGCCCAACATATTTCCAGAGCCTTTCGGGTTGACCTTGGCCGCAAAATGCAGCTGGCCGCAAAATGCAATGTCCCTCCGCCACAGGAAGCGGCGGCACGAGCACTTCCGGGGGGGGGGGGGCAACTGTCAGCTCACTTGGCAGGGAGGGAAGAGGGGGAGGGAGGGAAGTGGGGAGGCGCCAAGGCTCACAATGAGGAGGGACCACGACTGGATCTGCTGGATGTCTCGCTGCAGGTACTGCCAGGAGAGCAGGCTCTTCATGTCGATGTGCAGCTGGTGCCAGACAGTCAGCAGACTCTGCTGCGTGGCCTCCAACCTGGAGAGAGAAGCGCGGCTTCACGTGGGGGGCCCAGGGGAGAGGGACGCCCTTGGCCGGCTGCAGGGGCACGCGTGGAGAGGTGGGGGTGCAGGGCCGGCTGTGCGCTCGCCGTGCCATCCCGTGCCAGAGCCCAGGCGCCTCTCAGAGGCAGCTCTGCGTGTTTCCACGTGGACCCGCGAGTCGGGGGCTCAAGGGCATTGGGGGGGCCCTGCGCTGGAGTCGGGTTCAGCCTGTCAACTGAGCCACTCGGGGGATCTGAACTGTGGTTTTTCGTGTCCCGCCCCAAAGCAAGCAACCAAGCAAGCAGGAAGGCAGGCAGGCGCGTTGCAGACCTGCCGACAGCCTCCAGGGCTTCCTTGTTGGGCGGGGGCACCAGGAAGCAGATGGACGGCACGATGGACTCGCTGCCCGCTGCATTCAGCACCTTCCACTTGTAGGGCTGCGCGTTGCTGAGGAGGCTGCAGGAATCTCCCTTGTGAACCGTGATCTGGATGGGGGCGGGGGCGGGGGGGGGGAGAAGAGAACAGGCAGCCTTAGATGGCCCAAGCCAGACCCAGCGCCCCCCCGCCCCCCTTTCCGGAGAGGTGGCCCCCACGCCGCTCACCTCCATCTGCTTGTAGTCACAGACCGCCTGGAGAGGCGGCCGGCCCTTGACTGGGGTGCTTGGACTTCGCGGCTTCAGCTGGACGACAGGCCTTGGCGCGCTTGGCCAGCCCCGCCAGGTGCCCCTGGTACTCAGCGAGGTGCTCCTTCTCATCCTGGGGGGGGGGGAGAGAAAGGGGTGAGGGAGAGCGCGTTCGGGGCAGGTCCTGGCAGGGGGCGGGGCGGGGCGGGGCAGGTCCTGCCCTCCACTCACGAGGGAGTCTTTCAGCAAGTCCTCCAGGCGGGTCACCGTGATGGACCGGTCGCAGACAAACTTCTTCCTCATGGTCTCCTGGGTCTTGTGCAGGAACTCGTCGGCTTCCTTCACGTCAGAGAAGAACTGGGGCAGGGGGAAGAGCGGGGCTGAGGCAGCCTCGTGCAAACTCCAGCCGTGGTGACGGCAGCTGCACCTGGGAGGGGGGTTGCCCAGAGCAGCCAGGGGACCGCCCAGGGGACCACTCAGGGGGTCAGCCGAGGCCCCAACCTGGGGGGAACGGGGCAGCCTCTTGGGGGCAGGGGTGGGGCAGGCTGGTTGTCCACCCGCAAGGGCCAGCCCAAATGCTGCCAAATGTGGGGGGGGGCATGCCGTGGCCAGAAGGACAGCTGCCAAGCCCGTTGGCCCGCCCCGCAGAGCCCGGCCCAGCCGAGATACCTGGAAGTAGGCCGTGTTCTCCTTCAGGTGGGCCTCGATGCAGCAACACAGCTGGAGCATCCAACTCCACTGGGTCTGCAGGGCAGCCTGGAAGGCCTGTGAGGGGGGAGGAGGAGCAGGAGGGCAGGATGAAGGGGGGGAGGGGGGAGGGGGAGCTCAGCAGGGGTGCAAGATCGGGAGGGCCTTGTCAGCTGACCCAACACTGGCCAGAAGCCCCCCCCCCCCCGCCCTGGAGATGTGGAGCCCTGGCTGAAGAGCCAGCAGGGGAGGAGTGGCCAAGGGCCCCTCGCCCTGCTGTAGCGGGAAGGCCGGCAGGATGCGGCCATCTGACAAGGACTCGTGACACACCCATGACTGCGGGGGAGTCATGAGACCCACGGGCACGGCAGCTTCCCCAGCCCCACCTCTACAGTCTGCTTGCCCGGGTGCTCCTCTCGCAGCAGCCGGTCGCCCGTGTGCTGGATTTCCTTGATCTTCCGCTCACGCTGCTCCAGGTCCCTCATCAGGCCCTGGAGGAGGAGGAGGAGGAGGAGGAGGAGGAGGAGGAGGAGGAGGAGGAGGAGGAGGAGGAGGAGGAAGAGAAATGGGGGGGGGGAGAGAGACGTGTCTGTGAGTCAGTGAGGGAGCCCAGCAGCCCTCTCCCGCCCCATCCCCGCTCAGCACGGGGCTCGGGGGCTTACCGAATAGCTTTCCTTCTTGGCGGCCATGTTGCTGTTGCGCTCACTCCAGTCGTAGTTCACCTCCTCCTCCTCCTTCTCGTTGAGCCACATCAGCTCCTTGGTGGCAGCCGCCACAAACGCCTGGAGGCTTTCCAGGTGCCGGAGCCGGCCCTTGGACGAATTCTGCAAAAGCACAGCCACGGTGAGGGGCCGGCCTCCCTGCCTCACCCCTCACCCACGGCCCACCCCACTTCGCTCCATCCCGCCCTGCCTCACGTCCCACATTTTGTGGGTCCGCCCCATGCAAGAGAGACGATCCACGCCCTGGAGGGGCCCATATCCAGCCCCCGCCCTTCTCACCAGCAGTCGGGCATACTGCAAGTCCAGCTTGCTCAGGCAGTCCCGGTAGGCACTCCGTGGGCCGGGGGAGAGCTGGGCCTATGGGCGGGGGGGAAGAAGGGAGCCGTGGGTCTCAGGCAGGCAGGCAGCGCACCCGGGGCAAGTCTGCCTCAGCGGAGGGGGCGGGCAGGGGGCGGCACTGCTCCACCACACCCTCCGCTGCATACCGTGCAGCCTGGGTGGGGGGAGAGGGAGCCCCCTCCCATGGGTACCTCTGCCAGCCCCGGGCAGCGGCTGAAGGATACAGGGCGGGGCAAGGCTGCCGCAGAGGCAGCTGAGCGGCGCCGGCTCACCTCGTCGGCGCGGGCCCTTTCGATCTTGGTGCGGAACTCCTCCACGGACTGGTGCAGCCCACGGTGGCTGCCCAGCTGCGACTCCACGGTAGGGAGGTCGACGCCCCACTCGGCAGTGCTGACCCGGCGCTGGTTCTCCTCCACCCAGGCGAGCAGGTCCTGCAGGTAGCGCAGCGTGACGTCGTCCAGCTCCTGCCGCGGCCGCTGGGAGAGGGGCAGGGAGACCTGGGCGACGGGGGCCGCCCCCGACTTCAGGCGCAGGTTGAACTCCGTGCGGATGGCCACGAGGCGCTCGTGCAAGCGGTAGACCCTGCGGGGGCCGGGAGCGCGGTGAGGAGGGGGGCACCGTCTGGGCTCGGGAACGCGTGCGCGGGGGCACTCGCGGGGGGCGGCCGACGCCACGCTACGGGGGTGGGGGACCTTCCACAGGGGCACAGCTGGGCGGAAGCAGCCGCCACAAGGGGGCGCCAGACAGCCCCACCCTCCTTGCGCTGCCTCCTGGGGACTGACCCGGGCAGGGGCAGCGAGGAGCCCCTGCAGGGGAGGAGCCCTGGGATGGCCGCCCCAGGAGCATGTGTCCCGCAGTACTATCTGCTGCCATCGGGCCAGGGGGGGCGCTGCAGGCCTGCGCACGGAGCCCAGGCACACGGGGAGGGAGGGCGGCCGAGCCCTGCGGGAGGAGAGGCAGGGCAGCGCGGCTGACCTGCGGTACATCTGCTCGCCTTGCGGGTGGCGCCCGTCCTTGAGGGCTTGCACGTCATTGAAGAGCAGGCGGATCATGGCATCGGCCTTGTCCAGGTCCCGCTCGATCTCCGCCGACTTCTGCGGCGCCTTGCCGGCACTGATCAGCCGGATGTCCTGGCGGAAGGAAGGGAAATGTGCCGAGGAGACTTAGGGCCCCACCCTTGAGCCAGCCAACCTGCCCAGCAACGCCCCCCGCCCCCGCCCCAAGGCTCCAGGCCCCGGGTCCAGGCAGGTGCCTGGCTCAGGAGAGGGAGGGAGGGAGGGACTCACCGACTGGAGGAGGGTGTCGGCCTGGTTCAGCTGCTCCTCGCAGAGACCCGACTCCATCTGGAGCTTGCTGACGATGCGCTGCAGCCGCTCCAACCTGGGGGTGTGTGGTGATGGGTCAATGCAGGTTGCTCCGACCTGACCGGCTTGTGTCCCTCGCCCCACCCCCAGGTCTCAAGCCGGCCTGCGCTCTTCCCTCCCACCGTGGGCGGGGGACCCCTGCCTCAGCCAGCCTGCGCACCGCCCTCCCGGCTGGACCCGGCACAGGGAGCAGCGCCCCGGGCTCGGCAGCTGCTCCAAGGCTGCCCCGGCCTCGCTCTGCGGGCCAGGCTGTGCCGTTTCCTGGTGAGCCCGGGCTGGCGGGCGGCGAGGGGTGAGTCACCAGCCGTGTGTTTCCCATTAGAGCTGGGTTGGGCTAGCGGCCGTTTGGGAGGGAGGGAGGGGCCCGCCGGACTCGGGCGGCCCTCCCCAGAAGAAAGGAGCGGGTGCCACTGCTGCCGAGGCCGGAAGCCCTCCCCGCCTCTGCCCGGGACAGGCACAAGCTGCCGAGGGGCCCAACTGCACGACGGCTCCTGGCCACGGGCCCGTGGCCCGCTAGCCGGCCCCCGCGGGAGCCCCCTTCCACTCACCTCTCAAACTCGGAGCGCAGCAGCTTCTCGCGCTCCAGGATGGCCACGTGCAGCCTGCCCCACTCCTTCTCCACGTCCAGCGGGTGGCAGCCGGGGGGCACCTTCAGCTGCCCGGACTGCACGGCAACCTGCGCCAGCCAGCCACGGCGGGGGTGAGGAGAGAACGAGGGGCACCGTCAGCCACAAGTCACGTACGAGGCACCAAAGGGGGCTGGGCTGGGCCGGGGGGAGACGAATGGGGCTCGCCTCTGCAGCCCAGTAAGCTCTTCAAGGGTTGCCAAGGCTCCAGGCTAGAAGGACCGGACAGGCCCAGATCCTTGGCTAACTTTTCATGCCCGTGGTCGGAAGCCACCTGGGTGGCAGCCACGGAGCTTTTCTCCATTTGGGCGTACATTCCCCGGAGCCAGACTATGTCTCTCCTGGTCCCAAACGGAGAGGGCTTTCCCTGCCGGCCTGGCGAACGCCTCCTAGTGAGCCCGGCTCCCACTGCCCGCCATGCGGTTCAAATGGTTGTGAACCGCCCAGAGAGCTTCGGCTGTGGGGTGGTTTAGAAATGAAATAAATGAAATGAAATGAATGCAGAATGCTCTGCATGGAGCGACGGCCTCTCCCGCAGGGGTCCGTACAACTGGGCACCCCATCGCTTGGGCAGAAGGGAGGAGGGGCTGGGAGGGGCCTCTGAAGCCCCCCCCTTTATAACAGACAGCCCATCTGAGGGCTAAAAAGCCACCCTGTGACATCTGCCCGGCTGTGGTGCAATCCCAAGTGCCCCCCCGGCGGTTCAGAGTCTGCCCCCAGCAAGGGGGGGGGGCAAAAAGTCGTGCTCACCTCCAGGGACTGGTAGATGGCCTTGGAGCGGTTCTTGTCGGCCTCCTTGGCGGGGAGCTCCGTCTCCTTGAATTTCAGGAACTGATGCCACAGGATCTGAGGGGCGGCACGTGGGGAGGGGGCGCTCAGAGACCGGGAGGGAGCGTGGGGGGGGCAGCGAGCAGGGCCGGAGGAGACCACTTCGCTCTCCAGGGCACAGAGAGAAATCCTGCCCCCCTCCCAGGCACAGCCCACGGGAAGAGGGCTGTGCCGGGGCACCCTGGAGCCGTGGGGCCCACTGCGCGGCCCCCGTTCTCCCAAAACCCAGGCAGGAGCCACGTGAGGCGCCACGCCAGGCAGCAGGGGCTTTGCCTGGCTCCCTGCCAGGGCAGCCTGCGCCTTCCCGGCCTCGGGCCCCTCCCGGGCACCCTGCCTGGGCACGCCAGGCTCCAGGGAGATCCCGGCCCCGTCTTGGCGGCGGCAGTGGTGGAGCAGGAGAGGCCCTTTCATCCGGAGCCAGCAGCGAGCAAGGGAGGGAGGGAGCCCCGCGATGGAGCGCGCCGGTGTGAACCCAGTGCCCCGTGGCTTGGAGGGAGGCAGCGAGTGGAGACAGCCCGAGCCTGGGCTCCTCGAGGGCAAGAGGCTTCTCACCCCTGCACCCACAGACACCCCCCAGCCCAGCCCAGTCCAGCCCTCCCTCTCTCTGCTTAAGGAAGACGGGAGCAGCACTCAGGCCAGGAAGTGGGGGGAGCAGCCCACCTGTGTACTTTGGGGGGGGGAGGCCGGGTCTGCAGGCAGGCGAAGAAGAGTGGGGCAGAGCAAGGGGGAATAGTCTCCGGGGGACTTGTCCCCAAGTCCCAGCAAGCAGCGCTCCAAAGCAGCAGAGGCGGTGTGAGGACAAGCTGCCGGAGGGCTCCAGCCCCGGTGGGGGACGCACGCAGGGGGGGCCGTGGGGAGCAGAGAGGGGCACAATCCCGGTTGTGCAGCAGGCCGGAGGGGGTTTTGCGGGACCTGCGAGCTCTCACCTCAATCTCCTCGTAGCTAGCAGGGACCCTCCGCTCCTCAAAGACCACGGTGTGGTGCTGGATCCATTGCAGAAGCAGTGACACCACCTCGTAGTACTCCTGCCAGCGAAGCTGCAATTCCTGGGGGGGGGGGATGGCGGGACATGTGGGTCCGGTGTGGGGGGCCGCCTCCACCATGCCAAGCCCCTGCCCCAAAGGCGCCAGCCCCCCCCCCAGCTCCGCCTGTCACGGGGCCAGGCTCCACCGCGCCCCTTCGCGCACTCACGTTGGCCTTGACTCCGTCCTGCACGTCCGGCACCCGCGGCATCGCGTCGTAGAGGGAGGACACGTAGGTGATGATGGACTTCTCGTCCGGCTGGGGCACGTCCACGTCTGTGGAGCGGGGGAGGGAAGCGGGGGTTAGCCCCCACCTCCTCCAAGTTAGCAGCACCCCATGGCCCTCCCTCCCTTCCCCAGGGGGAAACGGGTACCTTCAGGGTCCAGCAACCGTGTCACCCCCAAGTCGTGGTCAGCCACAGAGAAGGCCTGCTCCAGATTTTCCACGTTGGTCTGGCGATACACCTTGTTCATGTCTATCAGCATGGGCCTGGGGAGGGGGAGGCAAGGTAAAGGGGGGAGGGGGAGGCAAGGTAAAGGGGGGAGCAGGAGGCAAGGTAAAGGGGGGAGCAGGAGGCAAGGTAAAGGGGGGAGGCCACCCCTGGGCCACCTCCTCACCGCAGGGCCCCGCAGATGGCCAACAGCCACAGCGCCCCCTTCTGCCCCTTCAGAGGAGTGCCCGAGAAAGTGGGGGGCTGGGGGCGCCTTGAGAGCTGCCCCTCTCCCCTTGCAGCTTGCACGTCCAGTCCCCCTCCCCATGCCAGGGCTCCACAGCCTCGGTCGGCAGTGCAGGTCTTGCCCCGTCCCTTTCCCGCCAGGGCCCCTCCTTGTGCTGCTGGAGGGGCAGCCCTTCCGGAGCCTGGGCTGCAGTTACGGTTCCCGTCCTCAGGCTGGGGGGCACGTAGAGGGGGGCCAGAGACCCTGGACTTCATCAGCATCCCAGCTGCAATGCGTCACGCCCCCTCCCCCATCTTGCGCTCCCCCTCAGCGCATTCAGAAGTCCTCTGACGGGAGGGACTTCCCGGCGGCGGCAAGCACGGCTGCCTGTGTGCCACCTCAAGGCACAAACTCCACAGTGTGGAAACAGCGGTGGCAGTATTCAGCTTCCTGAGAGCACTTCCCTTTTAGAAAGGCCTATGTTTCTAGCCCTCATGGGCTAGAAAGCATGCGGCACAAAGTCTGCTGGAATCTCAGAGGCACCAGAGGAAGGGGCCAGAGGAGATCTTCCTGTGGCCCTGTGTGTGTTTGTGTTTTTTTTGGGGGGGGGCATTCAAGCTCCCCCCCCCACTGCATAACAGGCAAAAGCGAAGTGTCCCTCCACCCTGCACAAAGTGGAGAAGGGGCTTCCAGCTCCACACACCCCCACCCCAGTAAAGCCCGACACTCTTAACGACTAGTACACCACACCGGCTCTCTAAGTTGCTTCACGCAGGTTTAGTGGGGGGCCTGGGGGGGCGGTGAGGCATAGCCCCACAATTCAGATCCCTGGTGTATGCCAGCGTGAGTATGTTTAGTGAGCATAGAAGGCTGAAGGAGCGGGCGTGGCGGGGGAGATGCCTTAGAACAGTGTTCTCCAACCTTGGGTCCCCAGATGTTTTTGGCCTACAACTCCCAGCATGCCCCAGCCAGCATGGCTAATGGCAAGGGATTCTGGGAGTTGTAGGCCAAAAACATCTGGGGACCCAAGGTTGGAGAACACTGCCTTAGAAACGGTGGGGGGAGGAGCATATTATTGGGGAATTGAGCGATGTCAGCCACGGTTATTATTATGCTGGTTCTTGTGGTGACCTGGTCTTGTCTGTTGGGGGTTGCGGGGTAGGCAGGTTCGGAGTTTTTCTTTCTGGAACTAAGATTTTGGAATTAAAATAAACTTATTTTTATTTTGCTTGCTACCCAAATCCTACGTGTCAGCTTGGCGTTATTAAGCTGCATTACTGTTGAATCTAACACACACACACACACACACACACACACACACACCCCTTTATACCCACAGTAGAATATATTCAAAATAGAGCCTTGATAAACCTTATTGTTCTTTTCCCTCATAGGTAGGAGAAGGGTTTGATTTGATCCTCCCCTCAGGTTTTTGGGTGCTGGTGCTTAGCCCGAGAAGGGTTTATGCGCCTGGGCCTGGCACGAAAGGGCCGTGTCCTCGCGTATCTGGTGGCAGCGTCGGTGGGATTCAAAGTAGATTTCTGGTCATTTGTTGTGACCGAAGTCAAAAAGAATCACTATTTTGAAAAGGGTTCTGTGCAACACAGGGACTGTTGGGTACTGTGTTCAGGCTGTTCAGGCTACATTATATATAGGTCAGAAGTTGATTTTATACAGCTGTCTGACAAGGTGTTTTTTTCTCCTGTAGTGGAGAGGTTTTAACAACTCCTAGTCCCATTATATTTCTGAAATATATATCTGTCTGGAAAGGGAATGGAATTCTTGGGGATGAAAAAAAGAGGCCCTGACAGAGAAATGTAAAAACCTAGGTTTGCCAGTGGAGGGTAAATCTGTGGATGAACTAAAACGGCTGCTCGTTGAGTGTTCCCGGGTTGGGTTAGCGCAGTGTTTCTCAACCTTGGGTCCCCAGATGTTTTTGGCCTACAACTCCCAGCATGCCCCAGCCAGCTATGCTGGCTGGGGCATGCTGGGAGTTGTAGGCCAAAAACATCTGGGGACCCAAGGTTGAGAAACACTGGGTTAGCGGCGCTGGAGAGGCAGAGGTAAATCCTGTCAGGCCACTGCCTATATAGCAATGACTCCTCAGTATGTGGAAGTGGAAAGGGAGAAACTGAGGATAAAAGAAGCGGAATTACAACAGCAAGAAAGATTGGGGGAGGCTGAAATAAGAATGAGAGGAAAAGATGGCGAAGTGAAGATAGAACGGCTTGCTTTAGAGAAAAAGAGATTTGAGCGGGAAGAGCAAAGGAGGACTCAGGAGGGAGTCAGGACTCCTCTAAGTTATCTCCAAAAGATTTCTCCGCTTACGTAGAGGGACAAGATCCCCAAAAATTTTTAATGCATTTGAGAAAGTCGCCATGATATGGGAAGTAAATCCCCAGGATTATATTTCAAGTCCTCACCGAGGTTGGCCGCTGAGACCCTGTCCAAGTGCCTGGAGTCAGTGGCTGGCTGGATGGGAAGGAACATGCTGAAACTGAACCCCGACAAGACCGAGGTACTTCTGGTGGGGGACAAGGGAAGGTTAGGGGATGTTGACCTGGTGCTGAATGGGGTACATCTGCCCCTGAAGGACCAAGTCCGCAGCTTGGGGGTCATTCTAGACTCCCAGCTGTCCATGGAGGCTCAGGTGGCAGCTGTGAGCCGGGCGGCGCTATATCAACATCTGATACGGCAGCTGCGCCCCTACCTTCCTAATCACCTGCTCCCATCAGTGGTTCATGCCTTGGGCTCCTCTCGCCTTGATTACTGTAATGCGCTCTACGTGGGGTTACCCTTGAAGACGGTTCGGAAGCTACAGCTGGTACAGAACGCAGCGGCTCGCCTGGTTAAAGGCAGCCGCCGGCGTGATCACATCACGCCAGTGCTTAAGGAGTTGCACTGGCTACCAGTTACTTGCCGAGCCGAATTCAAGGTGTTGGTTTTGACCTTTCAAACCCTATACAGCTCTGGTCCAGTCTATCTCAAGGAGCGTCTCCAGCAACATCAAGTAGGCCGCTCAACAAGATCTGCCACAGACGGCCTTCTCCTTGTCCCTTCAGCCAGAGCAGCTAGACTGGTGGTGGAAGAGGGCCTTTTCTGTGGCAGCCCCCGTACTGCGGAACTCTCTCCCGAGTGAATGCCCCACCCCCCAAAAAAAACTCTCTCCCCCTCTCTGCTGAGCTTCCACCGCTCATTAAAAACCTGGCTGTTCAGGTGGGAATATGGGGTGGGCTAAATTTTTTTTTTTAAATTTATACTGTTTTAAATGTATTTTATCTTGTTTTTATCCTATGTACATCACCCAGGGTGGGTGGTTGCTGGCCAGATGGGCGATTAATAAATGTAAATAAATAAATAAATAAATAAATAAATATGAAGTTTATCCCAAATCTGATAAAGGGAGACTTGGCCGAAACTTATAATAGCTTTCCTGTGGGAAAAGCACTTGATTTTGAAACATTTAAAGCAGCAGTGTATAAAAGATTTCGTTATGGGCCTGAATATTTTAGAAAAAAATTCAGGAGCATTAATGCTGCTTCATCAAGTTCTTTTGTGGAGTTGGGATACAAGTTAGCTGACCATTTTGGAAAGTGGATCTCTTGTGCTGAGGTAAAAACCCAACAAGAGTTGGTTGATCTTATGATAAAGGATCAACTAATTTTTCAAATCCCTCAGGAATTGGTTAGGGACAGAAACCCTAAAACTTATCAAGAGGCAGCTTTGCTGGCTGATCAGTTCCCCTTAAACAGGGGCTATAATATGTCAGGCAAGTCTGGGAAAGAAGCTAATGGGAAGCCTGTGCATAAGCCTGGAGCAGTGTTCTCCAACCTTGGGTCCCCAGATGTTTTTGGCCTACAACTCCCAGCATGCCCCAGCCAGCTACATCTGGGGACCCACGGTTGGAGAACACTGGCCTGGAGGGTTCAAAAAGGAAAACTCCAAGCCGCCCCCCCCGCCCCCCACCCTAGCCTGCCCCTGCTCTTCTCCAGGCACACCCCGATGGCAGCGGAGCTTAGAGCTGCCGACAGGAAAGGCAGGGGGAGAAGAGGGTCTGCGCGCAAGGGAGGACCGGGACAGGCAGGGAGGGATCGAGATCAGCGGCAGGGCGGGGGCACGGCGGCTGCCGGACCCCAGCTGGGCACCGGGCCTCCACCCTGGCTGCACCCAGGTGCCCGGGTGCCGGGCTAGCAGACTGTCAGGGAGGACAAAACAAAGGGATTGCAAAAACGCACCCGGGTGCAGGGCCGGTGCTACCATTAGGCCAACTAGGCAGCTGCCTAGGGCGCAGGGCTAAAGGGGGCACCAGAAACGCCTTGGGGGGAAATGCAGCGCTCTCAAGTGGGAAGGGGGGGGCGCTAAATATCTGATCTTGCCTAGGGCACCAAACTGCCTTGCACCGGTCCTGCCCGGGTGCTGAGCACACCCTGGAGCGGGAGCAGAGCACTCAAGGAGAGCTGTTAGCGCGGCAAAGGAGGCCTGGGAGAGGGCGGGGGCGGGCGGGCTTATAGACTGGCTGTCCCCGATCCGTAGGACGAGGGGGGAAGAGTCAGGAGCCCCAGCAGGGCTCGGAGGGGGCTGCAGAGGTTCTTGGGGACTTTGGGCAAAGCATCCCTGCCACAGAACTCGTCCGGCTATCCCGTGCCGTCCGCGGCAGAATCCCGCCCCTCCTCTGAGGAGGCCTTCCCTGGGCTCGGGCCAGCTGCGACTCAAGTGTAGAGGCCCTGCTTTGCATGCAGGTGGTCCCCGGTTGAATCCCCGGCTGCATCTCCGGGGGGGGGGGGCAGGAAAGGATCCTGCCTGAAACCACGGGGAGCGCCGCTGCCCATCAGCCTCAACGATACGGGGCTAGACGGACCCAGGGCCTGCCTCAGCATAAGGCCGCTTCCCTCGGCTCCCGTGTTCGGAAGCTGCCCGACGCCACGTCAGAGCAAGGGTCCACCCAGCGGAGAGCCGAAGAGCAGGAGACGCGCCGGGGCTCCCTTTCCGGAGACACAGTGATGGCCCCGCCCTGCTCCGGAGCGAGGGATGGAAGGCAAGAGCCGGGGAGAGCCGCAGGCTGAGCCACCACCACCCCCTCCCCACAAGGCAGCGCCCCGGCCTCCTCCCTCAGTCCGGGCAACCCCCCCCCCCATGCCCTCCAGACCACAGGGAGCAAAATGGCTGCAGAACGCAGCAAGGAGCTCACAGTGACTGGAGTAAGTGAGCCAAGCCACGGGGACCCACGGGGACCAATCCAAATGTGAGCATCACCCGGGCCCTGAATAGGAAATACAGCCCAGCTGCTAAGTCCCGGCAGAGGGAAAGCCACCCCCACCCCCCATAATTCTGATGACTCGGAGGAAAGGTGTGTGTGTGTGTGTGTGTGTGTGTGTGTGAGGGGCGGGGCGGGCGGTCACACACCCACGGGCCGCAACAAGACAACAGACGAATGCGAGCTTGCATCACCCCCTCCGCCCACCCCCTAAACAGCACAAAACTGGCACCCGGCCAATTCCCTGGCAGCAGCCATGAGAAGCCCCCTCCTCAGAATGGGGGGGGGTTAGGGGTCGGATGCCGCAGCAGGTCAGAGAAAGCCAGGAGCAAAGAGAAGTGGGGGGGGCCTACATTTCTCGGAGGCGCAAGGTGGAGTGGACGGAGTAGAGAGACCCGCTGATGTCCTGGCCTTCCGCCGGCGCCCAGCCGTCCCGCCCGTCAGCTGGCCACGCCCCGGGAGCCCCCTCGCCAGGGACGTCCTCCTCACACAGCATCACAACCCGCTCTTCTTCGGACGCTTGCAAGGATCTGCCTGGCCGGCCCAGGCCCCGTGGACGCCTGGCCTGCCGCTTGCCCCGCGGACGCCCGCTCATGCCTGCGCCGGGCGAGGCTCACAACGGCCGCGGAACGGCCGGCAATCCCAGGACGCCCGAAGCCTCCAGCTCCGCTGCGTTCCCTGCACCAAGTGGCGTGCGCCAGGAGGGAACGTCGGATCCCTTCCCTACTCCTGGCCACGTGTGGTGTGGGGTGGGGTGGGGTGGGGGCAGGCTGGTTCCTGCTTGTGCAGGAGTTTTACCGTGCCAAGGAGGGAGGGAGGGAGGGAGGGAGGGGGCGCCCCATGTTGCACCGACACCTGCTCCCCCCCCCCACGGCCCCTGCGTCCTCTTCCGCCGGCGGGGGGCAACGGGGACGGGGCTCTGCCAATTGAGGAGGGCAAGAGAACGCGGGGGAGGGGATGCGGGGCGGGTGCTGGGCCCCGCGTGGGGCAAGGCAGGATGGAGCCCACGTGACTGACAGGCGCAGGCAGGCCTGACACGCTCCTGGCTACTCCGTGCAGAGACAGGCCCAGCCGTGCACGGCACGAGAGACGCAGACCACCGGAGGAGGTGGCGAGGGGGGGAGGGAGGGAGGGAGGGTGGGGCAGGAGCTGGGAGGGGGGCGGCCAGACGGGAGGGGCGACACCCACAGGGCGGGAGCGGGCAGGCAGTGCTCAGGCCACCCCCGCCCGCCCTAGACCGGGGTTCGAGGTGCTCCGCCAGCCGAGCTGGAGCCACATATGACCTGGAAGGTTCAGCCGAGCGCCAGGCATGCCGGGCTGTGGGTCAGACACACTGCCAAAGGAGTTGGCATAAAGGGGGCCGGCCCAGCTCCTCGCCACCAAGATGGGGGAGGGGAGAACGTGGGCCTCAGCCCCACACTCTGCAGCCAGCCGGGTCTCTCTCGCTGCCTTTCCGGGGAGGAGCCCTAATCGCAGCCCTGCATCGAGCAGGCAGAGGACGCCTCCCTTGCGGCGGGGGCTCACCAGCGGGCGAGGCTGGCTCTACCCCCTTTGGGGGTGGAACCGTGGAGGGACCCCTGGAGGGGGCGGAACAGTCTCCGCCACATGCACCCTGCCGGGCCTAAGCGGAAGAGGCCCACTGTGGTTCCAGGGTTCACCACCCGGCAGGGAAGAAGCCCGGAATGTCGGCTGTAACAATAACAAGACCCAGAAGAAAGACCCGGAAGGGCAAGTGCAGAGCGCTGGAGATCCTACTGCCTTCATTCTGGCTGCGCCATGTAGCCATCTGGGAGGGGGGGCGCACAATGTGCATGTGGGGAGAGCACATATAAACCTGGGGTGGCGGGCAGCGGCGGAGAGGCCAAGAGCTGGGCCTCCACGCCAGACTCAGTGATTCTCGGTTCTCCTCTGTCCTCCTTCTGAAAGACTGGGCCAAAGTCCTTGCAGGCTCAAGACTGCCCCCCCCCGCCGCCCTCTACGTTCCAGCGTGGCCCCTTGACTGCCCAACCAAGACTCCCCTCGCCTGCACTCCAAGGCGCAAGGACATCGAGGGCCCAGGAAAGGCGCCCTTGCTGGCCGCTGGGCCTACGAAGGGCCCCAGCCAAGCCATAGAGGAGGTCTGGAGGTGGGGGGCCGGGCCCTTGATCAGTCGCTCCCTGCCTCTAGGCGACTCAGAAGGGAGGCATTTCGAACCAAGGCTGTGCACCACAGCAGCAGATGCGCATCGCTCGTCGTGTCAGCGCCAACCCAAGCCATGCCCTGCGCCCTGCCCAGTGAACACGAAGCGCGGCCACTTCCAGAGGGAACAGGAAGCACAACGAAGAGCCGGGGGGGGGGGCAGCGGAGAACCACATTAGGGGGGCAGAAGCTTCCCTGGCCAGCCACGGCCACAGTTGGGTGCTCCCCGCTCCCCGCATGGAAGCTCCCTCCCCCCAGGCAGGGGCTCCAGCTGCCCCCTTCTCCCTCTGAGCACCCCCCACCTGCAACCCACGCCGCCCTCTCCCTGCCGCCTCCTCACTTGTGCCGGTGGATGATGGCGTTGAAGAGGCGCCCGTCGCGCCAGCTGGTGGTGAAGTTGTCGCAGCGCAAGCCCTGGTAGCCTTCCACCATGCGCTGGGACCAGAGCAGCAGCTTCTCCTTGGCCGTCATGTCCTCCGACTGTCCGCTCACCTGGATGTCGGAGATCTTGGGGGCGAGGAGACAAATGGGGGCTGCGTGATGACGGGGCCAGGCCCCAAAGCCAGCCAGCCAGCCGGGCTCCGCGGCAGAGTCCGTCTCCTGACACACACACCCCGCCCATCCCAGCCTCCCGGCAGGACCGCAGGGCTACACCCGGCGGGGCCCCTCGGCTGGAGCCACAACACCCCACCCGGGCAGCCGAAGCACCACCTCGATCCCGTGGGGGGGGGGCGAGGCTGGGGGGGGGCTCCTGGAGAGCAGGCACTCATTGGGCCTTAAGAGGGCATGTGCCCCCCCCCCGTCCCACCCCGCCCAGGCCGCACTAGTCCGCTCTCTAGGGCACAAGCCGAGAGGGAGCTGCAGCGGTGTCTGGCCATGAAAAATCTTGGTGTCCCGGGGCGACAGAGTGAGTCAACCCCGGGGCGACACAGCATCACAGCATCCTGTTCGGTGCAGCCACAGCCCACATTCCTCCCACCCCCGCAGGGATCGCGCCACACCCTCGATCCTCACTAACAGCACAAGTATTTATGCCTCCGGCTGTGCCTACCCCTCCCCCCCCACACACACAGCATGCTCCACTACTGGGGGGGGGGGCAAGCAGCATGCCTGCGTCTTTCCCACGGAACAGAGGGGGGCAGCTCTTCCCACCCCCACAAAAGCCACCTTTGTGATCTGGGAAGGGCTCCTCCCCCATCAAAAAATGGGAGGGGCGAGGAAGCGGCAGCTGGGAGGGGCAAGACGAATGGAGGGGAGGGAAGGAGGGAGCGAGGGAGGGGCTTCTCTGAGGAGTTGGGGAAGCCAAACTCCCCCAGATGTGTGGGAGCCCATCACCCCCGCACTCTCTGTGACCTTGAAAAAGTAGGAGGGGGTGAGGAGAGTCCATGCTGGTCTGCCCCCCCCCCCGCAATAAACACCCTGGGAAGGGGTGGGGTTGGAAACACCCAGCATCCCCTGAGCAGGAGCACCCACTCCTGGCTGCCACAGCACCCCGCCGCGAGGCTGCAGCAGCGTGCCCACGAGCCGGGCAGACGGGGGCCACGGGGGGGGGCAGCCCTTGCCGGGGCCCACCCCGCTCGTCCCCACGGCCAGGGCCCTGCCCCAGAGGAGGAGCTGCCCGTCCGAGGCCCCAGCGTGAGCATGCAAGAGGAGGCGTGCTGGATCAGGCCCCTGGGGGCCACCCGGCTCCCCAGAGTGGCCAACCAGGTGCTGCAACAGGGAGCCCGCGAGCAGGGCGGGGGCAACCGGCCCCCTCCCCGCTCCCGTCCACCTTCCTCTGCCGGCCTCCAGCCCTGGAGGTCTCCGGGGCCTTCACGACCGACCAGCGGCCGCTGGTGGAGCTCTGCCGCGACGGTCCCCGCCCTGACCCCTGTGAGGTCCGAGGGCAGGAGGCGTGAGCTGACCAGCTGCTGCCCCCAGTGGCCCCGCCCACCGGCCCCCACCCCGCTCACCTGGAAGTGGAGGATGATGGTCCAGATGAGGCCCAGCGTCAGCTTGGGGTTGCCATCCGCGATGTCATCGTTCCGAATGTTGACCAGCTTCACCTGGCGATGTCAAGCCCCAATGGGGTTACTGGGAGGGCTGGACCCACCTCCAGCATCTCACCAAAGCGGAGACGGCCCTCCTGCCCCCCCACCTGCCCTCCCTCTGCTCACCTGCCGGTGCTTCAGGTAGTCCAAGGCAATCTGCACATTCTGCAGTTTGTGGAAGCGCATCCGGCCCTTCTCGCGGGGCTGTGGAGACGTGGGGGAAGGGAGGAGAGGGTTGGCCCGTGCCCTGCCCCATATCCAGAAGCCTCCCTCTCCACCGCCACCCCCAAGACAAGCCTCCACAGGACGGGATCCAAGCAGAGCAGGAGGAAAAGGGGCCCAGTCCAGAAATCCTTCCCACCAGACGTGAGCCAGAGAACAATGGTCAGGAAATGTCCTCTCCCCGCCCCGCCCCGCCGACCGACCGTTTCCTCCCTGCCTAGACACCTTCAGGCACTGGGCTGAAGACCACCCTCTCCCTCTTCCCCACCCCCCTCTGCTGCTTCCCGTGCCACGCATTTGCTCCAGCTCTGTCCGTGGCTCGCTCTTTAGCACAGCGCGGTCACCAGAACCAGAGCGGACTGCAAGGGCTCCCTGCCAAGCCCGGACATTTCCAGGACCGGCCCCTGAAGTCTGCTACATTCCAGAAAGGGCAGAATCCAAACACAGACCGCTGAGGGGCAGGAGTGTAGCGAGGACAGGAGCCCCAGGCCCACACCGAGGAGGAGGAGCGGCTTCCTCGGCGGCCCTGGGTCCTCGACTGCCCGGCCCTCGTACCTCTCCAGATAAGAGCATCGGCAGCCGTGCCCCGGCTTGGTATCTTGAGACAGCTGTACATGTGCCCAGAATCTGATGGGTTCCTCCCACAGAATAAATGGGGCAGGCAAGGAGACCAGCCAGGAGGTCTTCAGAATCACAGGGCAGAATGGGCCACTCTGGCCCCTGGCCCGAGGCGAGGATGGATGTGGGGGGCTCTGGGGGGTGCGCATGGCACACTTGGTGCCGGTGTTCGCCAGCCTGGCCAGCCACAGTGGGTTAAGCCGAGGTTTCAGCCAGAGCTCTCATGGGCAGAGGTGGGTGTGATGTCACTTCTGTCTGTGCAAGCAGGAGCGCATCTCACTGGCTTTCCTCGACTCACAGCGGGAGCCTCAACCAATAGCAAAAGGGTGCGCTGCGGCAGCAAGGCCATGCAGAAAGCAAACGGGCAGAACCACTCACCAACCGCAAGTTCCGGATCACGTCGCGCTCTCTGGGCTACACGGCAGGTGAGAGCCGAGCAAAGAGGGAAGCAGAGGTCAAAGGGCAGAGGTCAGAAGGCAGAGTCCAGCAAACAGGAGAGACAGACAGAGCGAGCAGCAGACGGACAGACGGACGGACGGACAGAGTGTGAGAGAGAGGAAAAGAAAGTACCGGTGCAGCACAGAAGAGTTATTGTGTTAGCACGCACGGGCAGGCTAAGCCCAAAGGAGGCCGTGGGAAAGGAGGGCTGGGAGGGGGGCAAGGAACCCAAGTGCGGCGTGGGAGCGGCTGTTCCAGCCTAGGCCCTGCAGACCCAGTGTGCCACGCTGCGGAACTGGCGGAAGGCACTCCGGCTCCCTGCCTTGGCAGCACCCCCCCCCCAAAGCCAATTCCCCCGCCCTCGGTGCTGCTGAGCGACGTTGGCGAGCCGGCCTTGCCCTGCGGAACCCCCCAGCCTCGTGGCGTCTCTGCCTGCTCCAGCCCCACCTCCTGGGCACTTGCTAAGACTTCCAAAGGCAAGCATGATGTGCCAGTGTGGCGTAGCGGGCAGCGCGTGTGCCAGGGCCACAGCTGAGGACAGGCCGACGATTTCCGTGGCACAGGCCCTGGCCACCCAGCCACGTGTGGGTTCTACACTGCGGAGGGCAGGCACTCCTGCTTGTGGAGAGCGGGAGGAGGGGCACAGGAGCCGGGCCTCTCCCCAGCTGTGTTCTTGCAGTGCCCCAGGGGCGACTGAGGCCGAGGGGAAACTGGCCACTCCAGGCCCAGAAGGACCGGCCCGGGGGTGAGACAGACGGGAACAGGCAGTGGAGGGTGAAGGAGGAGCCCAAAGTGGCCGAGAGGGGTTTCTCCCAAGCAAGAGGGCAAGGGTCACTGGGCAAAGGGTCACCGGGCAAAGGGTCACTGGGCAAAGGGCACGGAGCGTTCAGGGGTCACAGAGCAAGCAGAGGCTCTAACGTACTCAAGGAGGAGGCAGCAAGGCAGCATGGGGGGGGGGGCGGAGGGTCGGCGGCTGAAACCTGGCCTCGCTGGGAGGCCCTCCTGCAGAGCGCGGGGCTCCGCAGCTGCCCAAAGGACAGCGCTGGGGGGGGGGGCAAAAGCAGCAGAGACCGCCCCAGAGAGCACACAGGGGGAGGCGCCAGAGTGGGCTACGTACCAGGGTGTCTCCCGAGAGCACCTCCAGGAGAGAGATGAGGTTGTGCCCATCGCGTAGGTCCTCGTAGAGGTCGTTGACGTGGCGCTGGGCCTGCGGGGGGCAAGGAGACCGTCAGGCCTGGGCAGGACGGAGGGGCCCAGCGTCCGTCCCCCCCGTCACCAGCAAGGAACGGGGGTGGGGCCGCAAGGAAGGAGGGACCGCCCCACCCAACCTTTCCGTAGAAAGGGATCCCCACTGCCCACCTTGCAGGACACACCGAGCCCCACATGCCCCCCACCGGGCTGCCCTGAAAAGAGCCCCACCTGGGCCCGGCCAGAGGCTGCTGCTCCCTGGAGCTCAGGGGTTCAGCCGGTGCCCTTCCGCCCCCCACACGTGGCCCTCTGCCTGGATGGATGGATGGATGGATGGGGCCTCGGGCTGGATCGTGGCACCTGGGCAGCCGACCTGCAGACCCCCCTCCCACCACCGGCAGCTCTGGGGCAGAGGAGCCCGTGCTCTGCATGCAGAAGGCCCCAGGAGCACAATGGCTGGTGGAGCCAGCGCGGGGAAGGCCCCGGCCAGCCAGAGCCCTGCGTGTCCGTATGACGCGCAGAGCGGAAGGAGCAGCGAGAAAAGGAAGGAGACAGGAGCCCTGAATGCCGTGGCACGTACCTCTGCACGCCAGTGCTGTTGCCAGGCAGGAGAGGAGAGGAGAGAGAGAGAGAGAGAGAGAGAGAGAGAGAGGGAGGAGAGCGGCAGGAAAAGAGAGAGAGACAGGGAGAGGTTAGACAGGGAAGAGAGCCCCGCAAGTGTCCCCGAGCACAGGGGGGCAAAGGGCACACCTGTGGGATGGCTGGCGCCAGTCAGCCCCTTGTGCCCCTGCCGCCAGAGCTGGCATGTCTAACCCCGGGGAGGCTGCAGGCTGGACCCAGAGCGGAGGCCGCCCCGATGCCCTCTGGAGGGGCTCAACCCCTCGCCCGAAGTGGCCGTCTGCAGAAGGAGAGAGTCCCGGCCGTTCGCTCCGGAGCCATGAGTAAAGGGTGGGCCATCTGAGGAAGGGGGAGTTCTGGGGCCCAGAGCACAGCCCCTCCAGAGGGGCCTACACACCAGAGGCGCCCAAACCCGCTGGTCAGACATACCACGTGGCTGGGGGCGCCAGCTGGACACCTGGCAGCTTCCTGGCCTTCAGAAAGGCCACGGCTGTTGAGGGCAGGGAGACCAGGGGAGCTTGGGGGAGCCAGGCAGGACTCATAGTGCGGCCAGCCCTACTCGGGGGTGCGTGTGTGTGTGTGTGTGTGTGTGTGTGTGTGAAAACTGGGGGTGGGCCGAGGGCTACTAAGAAGGGGAGGTGGCAGCAGCCAACAGGCACCCCCCACTCACAAGCCAGGTCCTGCTTGTCGCTGCCTCCCCCTCCCAGGGGCCTTCCCCAATCTCCCCTCCCCTCCTACAGCCTGCCGTGCCTCCCCCCACCCCACCCCGACACACACGACTCCCACAGAGCGCACAGCACTGTTCCCAAGAAGCGGGGCTGCTTCTGCTCCCACACAGGCCGAGTCTCCAAGACACAAGACCAACTGGGCCCCAGATCAAGCGTGCCCCCCCTCCGTGCTCCCTGCAGCGCACGTGCAAGTGGTGAACATGGAGGATCGGGCGCTCCGGGCGGGGGGGATCTTAGTTTTGGGGCTTGCAGTGAAGCGCATGTGGCTGGAGGCAGCCAGGGAGGACCACCCAAGGCAGGCCGGGCGGGCGGGTGGCCCGAAGGGGCCCTAGCGGCACGGCCTCCAGGCTGCCCAGGAGAACCACGCCCACGTTCGGGGCAAGGCGAGGGTGGGAGGCAGGCTCCAGGAGGCCTGCGGACCCAAAGGCGGGGGGGGGATCCACCACGTGGCTGCAGGTGGCTCCAGCAGCAGGCATCACAGGACTGGGGGGGAGCGGCCCACGCCCAAGAGCCCCGCCCAGCGCAGCCCCGCCCGTGGCAAGTTCCTGCGCCAGGGGCTGGACATAATAGGCCCATTCAGAACAGGGGCTCTCTCCGCAGCAGGGGAAGGAAGCGGGGTGTCTCGGATCTGAGCTGGGATTATTGTTTGCCCCAGGGAAGCTGGGTGGGGAGGGGGGACAGGCGTCCACCGGCCCCTCCCGAGTCCTGGGACAAGCTGACACTGCCCTCGCCCGCCACGCATCCACTTGAGGCTTGGGGCTGCCGCTGAGGCCATCCTGCCCACTCGGGAGGTGGCACAGCAGCCGTGCTCACCTTGATGAGGTGCTTGTTGACCCATTTGGTGAAGGTTTTCTTCTGGACCCGATCTCGTTCATCTGCAAGAGAGGAGAGGCTTGCGTGAGCAGGGCCTCTGGGGCAGAGAGGTGGGCATGGATCTCCCCACATGGGGGGGGGGAGGGAGGGGAGGAGAGAGGCGGCAGGCGCGGCCGCAGCCAGGCCCCAGGGAAGCCTCTCGTGACTCATCGGATGGGACAGGAAGGAAGCGTCGGTGTGAGTCAGGCCCGGTGCCAGCCTCTTGCAGCACCACAGGACCCGTTGGGAGGCCTGGCACAAGCCAGCGCCGGCAGAACTTTCCGTTATGGGGCTATGGGGCAATGGGGCACTGGAGCCCCAAATGGCGGGGGGGGGCAGCGGCTGGAGCACATGCTCCGAAGGGCACAGCCTTCCCCATGTGCCCCAGCCCCACATGTGCAACTGCCCCACAACCATCGGTGCCACGCCCAAAGATGACACGACACAATGGATTAACAAACGAACACCATTTCCGTTTTTTTCCAAGCACAAGAGAAGTCCTTGTGAAAAAAAATGGGTGCCTCCCCCGCCCCACTAATTTCTTCTCTGGCTCCCCTCGGGCCCCTCTCGTCTCCAGCCCAGCAGGGCACGTGGGAAATCGCTGTCAGAACGGGCCAGCCCGGCTGCTGCCTCACAGGGAAAGGAGGCCTGCCGGGACAATCAACCCTCCTCATGGCTCCCACCACCTGCATGGACCGCCCAGGAGGGGCCACTTGAAAAAGGCTGGCATCACCCCCTGGGGAGGCCAGCAACCCCCCACCCCAGGAGCCTTTGGACCGAGCCATTTGTGGGGCAGCCAGGGAGCGCCAGAGGCATGCCCCCCACACCCCATAGCCAGAAAGGACTCCCCACCCCCTGCCTCCCAAGGGCGGTCGGCCAAGCCGGGCTTCACCGAGAAGTGGTTTTATGGTAGCATGAGTGTGCCGTGCTCTGGGTTTTATGCCTCTTGCACACTGCCCGGCTATCTTAGGGTCAAAGGTAGGTTAAAATACTTAGAATAAAGTGATATCTCTGGGAAGACAGGGTGAGGGGCAGCCTTGACCCCAGCCCCCACAAGCAGAAGCTGGAACGGAGTGGGGACACTCTGGCCCACCCAGGCCTGGCTCCTGTGCGCGCCCACTGATGCGGCTCATCCGTGAGCGGATGGGCCAGAGGGGGGCTGCCCAGGGAGGCGCGCGCACGTGCATGCATGCGTGTGTGGGGGGGTCTCAATGAAGGAAACAGGCAGCCACCCTGATCAGTGACCCTGCAGCAGGGTGGGCACACATGGGGGGGGCTGCTGGGCAGCTGACAGGGCTGTGGGAGGGGCCGTGGCTCAGCGGCAGAGCCCCCCCCCCCCGCCTGCAGAAGGTCCTCCCCAGTGCAACCCCCAACTTCTCCAGGCAGGGCTAGGAAAGGGTCCTGCCGGGAACCCTGGAGAGCTGCTACCGGCCTCTGCAGACAGTGCTGGCTGCACAGACCAAGGAGCGTCGGAATCAGGACGGGGGTGGGTGGGGGGTGGAGCACCAGCCCCCTCCTCAAAGCCACTGTCCACCCTGAGGGGTCTCCGGGAGGCAAGGTCCCCTTCCCCAGGCCTGCTGCAATGGCCCAGTCCCCACGTGGCTGGTTGCCCGTTCGGACGGGCGGTTGTATGTGTGGGGGTGGCCCGTCTTCTCTGGCTCCCGCTCTGGCTACACGCTGGGATTTGCCCAGTGGCAGCCGCAGCCAAGCCCCACACGCCCCAGCAAGGATCCATGTAAACACACGCAGACCTGCCCCTCCTCACCCCACCCCACCCCACCCGGGAATGTTCAGGGAGCGCCCACCCAGCCCCGGCCTCTGGTGGGGGGCTTGCAGCCAGCAAGGCCTCCCTTTGCTCCCCTTCTTGGCTTAAGGAAGTGCCCTGCAGATATGGGGGGGGGGGCTTCCACGCACTTTCAGGCATGAACAAGAGGATGTCTCAGCCACACATGGCAGGACTAGCAGTCCAAAGAGTTACCATGGTGACAGAGAGAAATCCAACAGGTACAGTGATGTGAAGGAGCAAAAAGCAATGTCTGTTGAATTTCTGCCTGGCACACAGTAGACGCAGGAACCAAAAGCAATGCAGCGGCCACAGTCTCCCCCGCGCACGTGGAACCAGGCAGGGCAGAGCACCTGGCCAAGAGTCTCAGCAGAGTTGCACCTGGGGGCCCAGCACGAGTGCTGCGGGGGGGGGGGGGAGCAGAGCAACGCAGCCAATCCACGGAGGCTTGGGGTGAGCAGCTGGAGTGGAGAAGGTGCAGCCGAACACGGCCGCCAGACGCCTCCTCCCGGGAGCCCAGAGACACACACGCGCCCCTCTCGGAAGATTCCCCGCCCCAAGAAGCATCCAGCGCCCCAAATCCCAGGCTCCGCCAAAGCCCCAACAGCCTCGGAGAAGCGTGGGGAAGGACCTCAAGGATCAGCTCCGGCCCTTACCCGGGTTACAACGCCCAGCGCCCGCCGGGGAGACTGCTCCCGTCCCCTTAGCAGAGGAAGCGGGGGGGGGCTCCCAGGTGGACGGACGGACGGACACACACACACACCCCGTACCTTTCTTGCCCTCGGAAGCGCGCAGGACGGCTTTGTACAGGTTGTCTTCGGAGCCGGCCCTCTCCTCCCCCATCGCCACCGCGGGGGGGCCACCGGCTCCCTCCCGGCTGCGCAGTCTTTGCCGGGACATGGGGGGGGGGGGCTGCCCTGCCTGGCACAGCCTCTGACCGGGCGCGGGAGGACAACGCTCTCTGGGCTGCTGCCGGACAGCGCTTGCTTGGCCAAGCCCAACACGCCCTGCCGCTGCTGCTGCTGCTGCCGCCGCCGCTGCTCTCGCGCACCGGATGCCGCCAGCCCGCTGCCTGAGTGAGCCCTGCCCAAGCCGGGCCTGGCTTTGGCCTCCTCCCCCGGCCCTCCCTCCTGGGGCTGGGCTGGGCAGGGCAGCAGGGAGGGACCTGGATTTCCCCCTGCCTTGCCGCCTGCCCCCCTCCAGCCCAGGCAGGAAACCTCAGCGCTTCCTGGCAACTTAACCACTTCCATGCCAGCTCTACCGGGGCCTGGACGGAGAGCAGGAAGAACGGGAGCCAGCCCCAATCCTTCTCAAACCCGACGCAGGCAGCAGCCTCAGGTGTGCTCCCGCGTCTGAACCCCAGCAAAGCCCCCCCCCCCCCAGACAGAGACTCTACCACTCGCCCAATACCCAGCCAGGAGGCAGCCCAGCGACACCCACCACCACCACCAGAGGCACTGCCAGCGTGGAGGGGCATTTGCCCCTTCATCTGGTGGTGGAGAACAGGAAAGAGTTCTTCCTTCAACGCTTTTAAGTTACCACGGGAGCCACCATCAGTTGCCCTGGTGTGAAGCAGGCAGCCTGTTGGAACTGCTCCCTGAACTGGCGTGGGACCCCTTTGTAGTGGGGGGGGGGAGGAGGGGAGCCCACGGGGCTCCTGCACAGGGCGTGTGGTGATGGGGGGGGGAGGCAGCGCAACACTTTGGCCAAGGAGACCTGGATTCGAACCAGCACTCAACTACGAAGCTCCCCAGGCAGCCTTGGCGAAGCAACCCTCTCTGGGCCTAGCCTACAGGGCCGGTGCTACCATTAGGCCAACTGGGCAGACGCCGAGGGCGCAGGACTAAAGGGGCGCCAGAGACGCCTTGGGAAAAAAATACAGCGCTCCCAAGTGGGAAGGGGGGGCGCTAAATATCTGATCTTGCCTAGGGCAGCAAACTGCCTTGCACCGGTCCTGCTAGCCTACCTAACAGGGTTGCTGTGAATGGAACAGACCCCACCCCCCACCCGAGTGCCTTGTCGGAAGGGCAGCGTGTGGGCAAGACGGAGCCGGGGGTGCAGCCACGCCTCCCAGCACCCGCCAGAGCAGGCGGCTGCCAGCAGCTCCTCCACCGCAGCAGCCCAGGGGAAACCAGCCCAGCACCGCAGGCAGCGGCCCGGCCCACTCGCACAGGGCTGGGTTCGACACTGCTCGGCCCGGCCTCCCGGGGGGGGGGAGAGGCAGGTGGGCACCACTGGAGCAGACACAGAGACCTCCTCCTCCTCCAGGCCAGGGTGCAGCCTGGGCCTTGCGCGGGTGGAAAGTGCTGTGGCGGCGGAGGCAGGCCTGTGACTCACCCGCTCCACAGACACGCCCAACTTATGGCCATGAGCAGGTGGGAGAGTTCACGCACCCGCCCTCCAACCGCCTCCCGTCTTGCTCTGGAGGTGCACTGCCAGGTGTGGACATGCGAGGTGGCACGGTTAACCTTGCAGGGGACACTGGAGAAGAGGGACAGACCTTGAACCCGAGCCTGTTCCTCTGATTTGCCTAGTTCAGTGATGGTGAACCTTTTTGAGCCCGAGTGCCCAAACTGCAACACAAAACCAACTTATTTATTTCAAAGTGCCTTAAATTTGGCAGGAAGGAGGAGGGGGCACTAGCTAATCGCGCCCCGCTCTGTCTCAGGGCATGGCTCTTCACCAGGCGCACAAAGATTCGGGCGTGCGCATGCTTCTGTGCTGTCTGTTCAGTTAGAAGGAGGGCTGGGTGCCTGCGCAGTCCGCTTCTGGGGGTGGAGATGTTGGAGTGTGCCTGCCTGTGGAGGCCAGCGAGGAATGAGTGGAGAGGATGGAAACCCGACGCTGAATGCAGAAGGGGACGGTCTTTTCGCGATCTGGCGACCAATGGCTCGAGTGCCCACAGAGAGGTCCCTGTGTGCCAGCTGTGGCACCCGTGCCATAGGTTCGCCATCACTGGCCTAGTTGGACCTCAGCTCCCCGCCCCCAGGCAGAGGCTGGGAGAGCCACAAGGTGCTGTGAGGGTGTGTGTAGAGCACTGGGCCGGCCCCCTCCCCCACCGCAGGAAGCAAGCATGCCTGGGAGGGAGCAGAGAGAGATGCAGGGCAAAGGCTGCTGGGAGGGAGCGGGGGGGGGGGGCAAAGGCTGCTGGTGCCGCCCCCCCCACTCCTCCCCCAGCTGTGCATTCCAGAGCGCCAGGCCCAGGCCCAGGCCCCGCCTGGCTGCCCAGAAGCAGAGTTGGGCTGGGTCCCAGAGCACCAAAGGAATGCGCAGCACAACAGTTTCGAAACCACAGAGTCGTTCCAGCTGCCACCCGACACATCTGGGCCAAGGAACAGCAGGCTGACGCCAGCGCACGTCAGTGAGGTGGGGCCAAAGCCCAGGCTGAGTCACATCCCCACCAGGGGGCAGGGGCTGTGGGGCAGTTCCCTCAACTCGGGAAGTGGGGGAGGGACACAAACATCCTTTCGTTGGGCCAGAGGGGAAGCCTCTGGCCAAATTCCCAGGAGGCGGGGCAGCTTCTGGGATGAGCTGGAGATGGCTGTTTGCACTCACTGTGGTTTCTCAGTTGTGCCCCACCCCACAGGCCGGCCCTCCCTGGGCAAACTCAGGAGTCCCCAACGAAGGGCAGAACAAACAAGGCCTCCAGCAGGCAGCGGGGGGGGGGGCACAGCCGAGGTGATGCAGGGCCACTCTGTGGCCCCCACTCCTCCCCCAGAGGACAAACAGGAACTGGGGTGCAGGCTCAGGGCCCCTCTGGCCAGAGGCCTCTGCTGCCTTTGGCCCAACACTGAGGAAAGAAGGGGCTTTCCAAAAAGATTCTACCGAAGCAGCTACTCATAAGAAGAGCCCTTAAGCTGGATCAGGCCCAACCAGAGGTGTTGGGGAAATCCGCAATGAATTCAGAGGAGTTCAGATTTCTGTGAATCCGACCGGCGGATCCCATGGCAGGCCGGCTTTTGCTGAGCCATGCTGGTCCCGCTGACTTGCAGACCCGTTTTTTTTCACTTTTTTGGGGGGCGGGGACTCACAAATTCACCTTAGCACAAGCAGAACAAAAATCCAGTTTTAAAAAATCTGATTTCATCAATGAGTGGAGGGCATTACTATTATACGCAGCATCATGAATGTACAAAAGGCAGACCCCCACCCCAAGAAAGTGGATATAACCCCACCACTGTTTACACTTCCTCTCCTTTCTCTGTTGCCTCCCACGCATCAAATTTCGCAGTGTAAGGTTCCTCAGGGCTGGGATCTGTCTTCCTGATTTTTGTAAAGCAGCATTCAGACCACTATTCTATATAAATAAAGTGGGTGGAAGAAGTTCCAGCATCATTTGCTTCTTATAGCAAGTTTCCAGCCCTCGTGCCTACAAAGAGCAGCTCAGAAGTGTGTGTGCAAAATGTCTGGGTGAACTCTCAGACACGTCAGAAGAGTTGCTGAAAACGCTCTCCAGCAGGCGTGTGCGCGTGTGTGGGAGGGGGAGGGGGAGGGGGGTTTCCAGCGAGTAAGTCCTCCACTCTCCCTGCGATGGTGAGCAGAAAGAGAACATAAGAAGAGCCCCGCTGGATCAGACCAAGGGTCCTTCTAGTCCAGCATTCTGATCATACAGTGGCCATCCAGCTGCCCACAGGAAACCCACAAGCAGGACATGAGCGCTACATCCCATGTTCCCCGGCAACAGGTGTGCAGAGGCATCCTGCTTGATCCAGTTGACCGTGGCACTTTTGCCGCTTGTAGCAGACACGATGCGGTCCTTCCTCCCTTGCCTTGCTGCCGGGTGAGAGCGGCCTGCTGAGGGCATGTCGAGAGGAGGGGTCCTACCGGCAGCCTTGCAGAACTCCCCTCCGGGAGGCTTGCCAAAGCCTGAGCATGAACATTGCCGGCACACCAGGTAAGGGAGCCCTCCTCTTCCCTCGGGCGTTTTGCCAACCAGAGCCAAGCCGTGGCAGGGGAAAGTTTTATTGCAGCGTCTGGTCAGTGCAGCCCTGCAATTAAAGAGAGCGGGGGTGCCGCCCCTTGCTCTCCTCCCAGGGTGTGCACGCGGCTCCTCCTCTGCCCGTTCCCAGCCGCCCGGGCAAGGGAGGGGGACGGGACGTGCAGCCGCCGGCCACGCGTGCGCGCTGCTTCACGAGGCTGGCTCCAGCCCTTTGCGCGGGGGCTCAGCGGGGCCTCGGCTTGCGGGGCTCGGGGGGGGGGGCTTTCCTTCTTCCCGGCTTGACTGCCTGCAATTCTCGGGCCCGCATTTCTGAGGGACGCCCAGGGCTCGCCAAGGCCACCTCCCGAGCGCGGGGGGGGGAGGCCTGCGCGGGGCCAAGCGCGCACGCCTCTGCCCCGGCAGCTCGCGGGGCCGCCCGGCCGGGCCCGGACCAAGAGCAGGCAGCTTGGCCGGCCCCTCGGGGCGGGGACTCCCTGCTCTGAGGCCGAGCGAGTGCGCACGCGTGACTGTCAAGCCCTTCGATCGAGGCGCCGTTGCCGCGGAGACGGCCCAGGCACCGCCCCCGTTAACCCTTGGCCGCCCGCGGCCAACGAGGCGAGCGACCCTCGCGGCGGGGAGGGCCGTGCCAGGTGGGGCTGCGTCTCTCTCTCTCGCCCGCCCGGCCGCCCCGCTTCTCCCTCGCCGGCTCCCTCCGTACCTGCACAGCAGAGCTGGCCGTAGAGGCGGCGCTGACGGTGGTGCTCGGGCGCGCTCAGCCACTCCGAGCCGTCCAGCAGCACCGCCCGCTTGTAGGCGAAGTAGGCGGCCACCGAGGACGGCTCCGCCATCGCCGCGCCACCGCCGGCCAGGGCAAGCCCGCCACCCGCTGTCGCTGCCTCCTGCTCGGCGCCTACGAAACCGCGGGCCGCTCCGGCTGCAGGAAGCCAAGCGGGCCGCCCCGCCCCGCGCCCGCCCCTCGGCGCAGCCACAGGCCGGGCTGCCGGAGCGGCGCGCCGGGCATGGCGCCCGCTCGAAGACGCGCGCCCACACGGACCACCAGGCGGAGCGGCCGCCCCCCCCCCCGCAGACGCTGCCTGGCGTCGAAGCTCGCCCGCGCGCGAGGGGCACTGCGGGAGTCCGTAGAGCCGCCACTGCGCCAGGACCCCGAAGCGGCCTGCGGGGGGGGGGGGCGGGCTGGAGGGTGCTTATGTATTTTTATTTATGTATTCATTTTATATCCCGCCTATACACAAATGCCCTAGGCGACAATTTGCTTCTCCTCCAGGCGCAGACGGGCGGCGGGGCGGGGTCCCACAGAATTGAAGGGAAGCCCAGAGGCCATCCAGCCGAACCCTCCACCTGAACGCTGCGCGCTTGGCCGAAGCCTGCCCCGCGACCCCCTTCCCTGCCCCCAGCAAGGCCTCTGACCTACTGCTTCGCTGTGGGCGGGTGGTGGTGGTTTAGAGGTGCAAAAGCAACACAGGCGGCGCTAAGCGGAGGAGACACTTTCTCCGCCCGGACGGGAAACTCCGAGAAGGCGCCTTCGCTGGAGGTCCAGCAAAGCCGATTCCAAACCACCCCGTCCCAAGAGGGGAGGGAAGGGGGTGCAAGTGTGCACGCCCCCCACCGGTGGGGCAGGGAGCGATCCTATCAACACCGCAACGAGGGGCCGCCCTCCCCAGCCAGCCAACTCCCCGCCAAAGCGGTCACTCCGAAAGCCACTGCTCCACTTCCCCGGTGCCGGTCTATCTGGCCAGGGATTCCTCCCTGGGCGGGAGACACCGGCCGGCCGGCCGGCGGGGGCACGGTGGGAAGCGAGCCAGGTCTTCGGTCGTGCAGCCCCGGGCGGGCGGCGGTGGGGAAGCCCTTGGCAGGCAGGCAGGCACTTCACACCAGCTCCTGACAAGAGCAGCCTGGCCGCGCGCCCCGGGGGGAGCTGGCGGCAGCACCCGCACGCCAGCACGGACAGGCCTTGGCAACGTCCCCGGGGAACCCCCTCGGCCTCCTGACGTGGCCCGCAAGACCTGGGGGGGGGAGAGCCAATGCCCGCGCCCGGGCTGGAGCGCCTGCAAGGGGACCACATGTTCCCCTCCCCAAGATCCGCTGCAGGGCCGCTTCTCCAGTCGCATTTCTCTGTGTGTTTCTAAAACACTGATGAAGATGATGAATTAAATCACAAGATGATGCATGTCTACTCAGAAGTAAATCCTACGGTGTTCAATGGGGCTTGCTCCCTAGGAAGGGTGTATGCCTTACTGCCCTCCCAATCTGGATCCAAAGGTTCAGGTCAGGCCCTAATAAAAATAAGAATTTATTTGTATCCAGCTCCATGGGCGAACATAGCCAGAGTAGCCAGAGCAGCACGCAGAGACACCTGGCCCTCAGCACAGGCGGGTGGCTCCATCAGCAGCCACGTTGAGAGGCAGTCTACCTGTGCCCACCGGCCGCTGGGGACCAACAACTCGGTCCCCACTGCCAGCCTGCCCAGAGACGACCAACCACTCCAGTGGGAGGCAGCACCCTGAACTGCCTTCCTGCCAGGTGTACCGGATGGACTCCAGGGCTCTGCTAGATGCCGCTCCAGCAATCACACCAAAGACAATGACTGCTAGGCCCCCTCCCTCCACCTGAGCCCACCTAGGGCTTTGGGGCCCAGGCTCCAGGAAATGCGAGGCGCAGAAACCAAGCGGTGCAGGGAATATTTGCTGGTTTCTGCCCCTTGGATCTTCCTGCCGCCTGACAGGGCTTCCTCTTTTGGCCACTTTACCAGGGAGCCACCCTCAGGGGCAGGAAATGCCCCAAGGCAAGGAGCAAGGCAGCCAAAGGCCACTTGTGTGGCGGCTGCCAAGGGCTCAGAAGCAGGCTGGCTAGCAAGCAAGGGCCCTTGTTGCCCCCAATGAGCCATCGAGCATCCAGAGCATGCCAATGCGCAGAAGAGGTCCAAGTGTGGGCACCGGGAGAGGGGAAGGCCGGCTGTGGCTGGCAGCCCCACATCCCTGCGAGCCCCTTCTTGCTTCTGCACAAGCCTCTGGCGGCTGAGGAAGCTTGCCTGGGGCTTTGGTTCTAGGCCCCCCATGCCAGGGGCGGGAGCGGGGAAAGAGCCAGCCGGCTGTCGGGCTATCTGGACTCCCTCCCAGCCTGCTGGGCCCTGTGTGACCCTGGGCTCCCGTGTGTGTGGTGTCTGCACAGCACAGATAAGGCCATAGCCAGGAGGGCCCAGACGCAGCAGACGCAGCAGCTATCGGGCCAGCCAAGGGCCCGTCTTTGCACAAAGGTTGCTGGGCTAGCAGGGCGCCCCCAGTGCCAGCCTCCCAGAAGGACCACCATGGCATCCCACGGAAGACTCGGTTCCTGGGCCCTCTTTCCCAGCTGAGTCAGGCGGCCGGGAAGTTCCTGGGGCAGCCTAGTTCCAAGGGCTCGGAGCGGCAGTGGCAGCAGGAGGATCTAGCCTGGCCCGTTCTGAGCTCTTGCCTCTCTCAGCTGGGGGGGGGGGGGCTAGCAGGCCCAAACCACAGCCCCAGACATTTCCTCCCAGCCCCAAGAGGGACAAGTGAGTCACTCGGCACAATCACAACTGGCTTCCTGCACCAGGACAGTACACACACACCCCTCTAGCAGAACTACCGCATGGCGGGAGGGAAGCTGGAAAAACTGAGTGAGGAGGGTGCCTGGATTCTCCTGCACTGTTTCTGCTGCCCACCCACCCCCAGCTCCCCCTTGCTCTGCAAACAGCACCCCCCCCTCTCACATGGGCTGCCCGGCATGACAGGTGCTGGGGCAAAAGCCTCTCAGATGCCCCCAGATTGTGGGGGTGGTTGTGATTGTGATGATGCATGGGGATGTTCTCTGCACATGCTTAGAGGCATCCTATGTTGCACGTGTTCCAGGCTTGAGGTCTGGTGAGCCCCCCCCCCCCGGTCCGGTTCTACTGAATTCAGTAAAAAGACTAGATGGCAGGTGGGGGGAGATGGATGCTGCACCTCCTAAATTGGTGAGGAAAGAGTGGAAGCCCCCCCCACCGCAAGCAAGAGACAGAGGTGCCCTGCATGGGCAGGTGGGCAGGATTGTGTGTGTCCCCCCCCCCCCCCGGGCTTGGGAAAGAAAGCTCTCTGGGTAAGATGCACCCGGGCACTGGGGCAGGTCATCCCCTAAGTGGCCACTGGGGGGCCCTGTGCCCTTTCCAGCAAAGCCACCAGGAGGAGCAAGTTAGGGGCCAAGGCCTGCCTATCCCTTCACCGGCCGTTCCAGTGGGGGGGAGATCTCCAGCAAGTGGCTCAGCTGGCAGTGGGAACAGCTGAAAGCGCCCTCCCCGACTCTTCCCCCACCCTGCCCGCTGGGGGAAGCGACAAGCGCCCCTGGACACGGCCTCTGTCCATCCACGCCAAGCACGCTGACCCCTGCAGCGAGCAAGGCTGGCTCCCCACGGTGGAATTGAGGAACACAGGTTGGTCAGACCAAGTTTAGCCCCAGCACCTCTGTGTGGATGTCAGGATTTTATTTGTTTATCTTATTATATTTGTCACTTGCCCAATAACAATTGTTCTCTGGGTGAAGTACAAAAATTGATGAAGACACTTTAAAAATTACAAAATCCACATCGGTAAAATTCTACACAGCAGCACCAATAGTAAAAGATTATTTTAAATCAGAGGCCTAGTCTAAAAGTCATGACCAGAAGCAATTAATACAAGGCCTAACAAGTTCCACATTCAAACACAACATAAGGGGCCACTGCTGAGAAGTCCACCCCCTGTATCTCAGCTTCCCAGGCACTTGGAGAAGGGCCTCTATTGATGGTCTCGGGCAGGTACATATGGGAAACTAAAGAAAAGCATCAGAGTCTCCTACACCACACACACACACACACACACACACAGAGTAAATAAGTGTAATCCCAGCTGGAGGTTGAGAATCCCATGCAAGTGTACATAGCTTTCTCTGATGGCCCCTTTGATGTCCCTGTGCCTCAGGTATTCACATGCAAATGCGGCCCAAGCACTCTATTCATGATCAAGGAGCCTCCCCTCCCCTGCCTAGCCCAGATGAAGTTCATCCTGATTGGCCAAAGACAGCTGGGCTGTGAAAGGAGGAGGGGGGGAATCTATACTGCCAGCCCTGGCTTTTGAGTGTTGTTGCTGTTTGGAGGCAAAGGAGCTTGGAGTAGGGCTTTTTGCTGAGGCAAGCCCCAAGGAGACCAACCCCCAGGCAAGGAGTAAGTGCCTGGGTATTTATATAGTAAGGGACTAGTTTTGTTGTTTCTTTTGTAGCTCTACTTGTGCGTACCAAAGTGTCTCCCCCACCTTTCTCCCTCTTCCCTCATTCCCCACCTTTTATTGTAATCTGTTTACCTTGAATAAACTTTCCTGGTTTTACCCCACACGGTGTGTGTGGTTCCTCTGTGGTTCAGTGCTAAATCTAGTGTATAGACCAAGGGCAAGGCCCTGAGGGAATCAAGTCAAGACGGCAGAGCCAAGGCTGGCAGTTTTGCACCTTTGATCTCTCGTCTTGAAGAAAGGACCCGTTGGCAGGCAGTCCTTCACAGAAACTACCATGGTCCCAAGCCATGAAGGGCTTTAAATATCAAAACCAGCACTTTGAATTGGGCCTGGAAACAGACCAGGAGTCTGGAGTACTGACTGTACCGGCACGGACACAGGACATGAAGTACTGGCATGAGAGGACTAGAACGTCCGGCCCCTGTTTCCAGCCTTGCAGCCACATTCTGCACTAGCTGCAGGTTCCAGGCCGGCTATGGAGGCAGCCCCACGTGTGATGCATTGCTGTGATCTTCGTACCCCACTCAAAGCAGGGCCCCCCACACTGGAAGGCCCCTGAAGGGCATGGAGCTAAACCACATGATGGAGGAAGAGGAGGAGGACACACACACAAACACACACACACTTCACAAGACTCATTTGCGGTCTGGCCCCAACAGGCGATGGAAAGGAGGATGGAAAGGAGGATGTGGCGGCAGCTACAGCTTCCGCAGCCGCCATCCCAGTAACCAGGCCTGTTGTTTTTTGGTATCCAGGATAAACAGCCTCCTCCCGCCTTCCCGCGCCCACCCATCTCCACACAGCCTGCAGCCATAAGCAGAGGCTAAAAATACACCCAAGCCAGAACTGGGTGGGGCTGCCCCTCCCACATCGCCTCCCCGCAGCCCCCCCTGCAGGCAGACCTGTGCACGTCACACAGCCGCACCCCCCCACACACAGAATACCGGAGGGATGGAGCCAGGCGCCCAGCAAAGCCAGCGGGTGGCCAGAGGTGACCTCCAAGCTGGCCAAGAATCTGGACACGCCCTGGAAGCTGATGTGTCCTGGCAGGTGTGACCTTGGCACAGCGGGGGCAGCCCACCCTGGGAGCAGACCTGGAAGGGAGCCAGGAAGAGACAGACAGCAGCGGCATTCTGCCTGGGAACAGGCAGTGGCCCAACAGGGATTAGCTGTTGCGGGGGGCGGGGGCGAGCAGAGGCAAACCCTCTGGGCAAGACCTCTGTCATCTCTGCACAGCCCAGGATCACGCCAAAGGCCTCTGGTTTCCCACAGTGGCCGGCCAATCCCTCTGGGAAGCCCACAAACAGGGCATGAGGGCAACTGTGGCCCTCTCCTGCTCTCACGCTGGCTCAGCTTGTCTGAGCGTGGAAAGCTAAGCAGGGTCAGGCCTGGTTATTACTTGGATCGGAGACCCCTCCTCTAGTTTCCTGCACTGAGCAGGGGGTTGGACTCGATAGCCTTGTAGGCTCCTTCCAACTCTATGATCTATGAAATCTATGTCCTCCTGCCTCCGATAGCGCCAGGGAACCAACAACAGGGCATCTAGATCACCAATTTGCACGGCCCCCCTGCCGCTGTCCCAGAATGCACGCGCTGCCCTCCCAGCTTCCCACGCTCCTGGGTTCCTCAGCCCCCCCCCCCCGCCTGCCCCGCGGCCCCAAATCATCATCAGCTACTCTGCTGCGCTGCACCAGATTGTGGTTTTGTGATCCTTCTGCTGGGGAGGGGGAAACCCAGCCGCTGCCATAGCAACTGGGGGAGGCCCATCTACACTGATGCTGGGAACGGGTGGCAGAGATTCTGAGAAAACCACAGGACCAGTGCTCAAGCTCGTTTGTGTGGAAATAGCTGGACAGCGGGCAACAGAGAGGAGAAAACAGGCAGTGGGGCCAGCCACAACTCCTCCACAAATGCGTCATGGCAGAGGATACCACCTGCAGCACCATGCACATGGCCACAAGCGAGGGGAACCAGCTGTGGCAGACAGTTCTGAAAAGGAGAGCAGGCACGGGGCGCAGGTTTGCTGGATCCCCCTTTTCTGAGCTGAAACCCCTGCACCCTAAGCCCAGGGGTGAAGCTGGAGTGTGCTCATGCAGCAGTGGGAGAAAATGCACTCTGCACATGCTCAGCTCTCTAGAATCAAGCCCCCAGCAAGCAAAGTTCTTGGGCAATGTTCTTGCATCCCAGGTCTCACTCCAAGCCCAGGCAGTTGGCTGAGCAGAGAGCAGCACAGCACAGGACCAGGCAGAGCTGGATACAGCCCTGAAGTCTGAGCAGAACGCAGGATGACGGGACACTCTCGGCTGGGAAGGGGCCCCAAGGGACAGGCGCAGGGGACACCTCCCTCTCTGGAGCAGCCTGTCCCAACCTGGTGCCCTGCAAATGTTCTGAACTACAACTCCCAGCATTCATAGAATCATTGAAAAGTTGAGATGGAAGGGGCCTACCAGGCCATCGAGTCCAACCCCCTGCTCAATGCAGGAATCCAGGTCAAAGCATCCCTGACAGATGGCTGTCCGGCTGCACCTTGAATGCCTCCAGAGTGGGAGAGCCCACCACCTCCCTAGGTAGTTGGTTCCATTGTCTTATTGCTCTGACAGTCAGGAAATTTTTCCTGATGTTTAGGTGGAATCTGGGTTCCTGTAACTTGAGCCCATTATTCCGTCTCCTGCAAACTGGGATGGTGGAGAAGAGATCCTGGCCCTCCTCTGTGTGACATCCCTTCAAGTACTGGAAGAGTGCGATCATATCTCCCCTCAGTCTCCTCTGAACACTGGCCCTGCTGGCTAAGGCAGATGGGGAGTTGAAGTCCCAAACATCTGGAGGTCGGGGAAGGCTGGTCTAGGCCATCATGCTGGGAAGGTTTTGGGATCGTGCCTTAGCAGTGGCCGGCAGCAAACAGGAGCAGCAGCAGGCCACAGCATGTGCTCTCGGGTAGGGGGGAAGCGGCAGACTGCTTCTTCACCCTGCGGCGCCAGCACGAGGCTCTGCCACAGGAAGCATCCAGCCACTCCAGACTTCAGCTTCCAGCTCTCCCCCACCTCCCTGCACAGCAAGCGCTGAGCCCGCTGACGCCAAGACACACACCCCCCCCCAGCAACAGAGGGGTCAGGACAGAGCAGAGGATGTCCCTTTGGGTCTCTGGGCCCAGGGGCCCAGCCCCTCCCCCCATCACTCTGGGCCCAACAGGTGGGCACAGAGCTGCCAGGGAACCAGGCTGGACGGAAGAAACGGCCTCTGGTTGACACGCGGTGCCACTCGGCCCCACTCGCCTGGATGGACACACAGGCGCAGCGACTGCCACGAGATGATGGGGGAGGCCATTTTCAGCAGAGGGAGTGCTCAGCAGCCCAGTTCCCTTTTCCATGGCAACTCAGTCCCACTGGACCAGCACATGCTAGGGCAAACACACATTTGGATCCCCACACAAGATGAAACAGTGGGCGAGGGAGGGTGAACCCCTCCCTGCGGCTTCTCCACTGAAAGTCGCTCCCTCCCAACGCTGCTTCCCCTGTAAGACGCAACCGCTGGGCTTCAAACGCGCTCCTCTGGGTGTGGTGTTTGGCCCCCGAGAGCCGCGCCAGAACAATGCACACTGCACCGTGTGGGGCCAGCAGAGAGCTGCAAAATGCCACATTCTCTCAGGAAGGTCACGGGCAATCTAAGCGAGGGTGGGCGACATCCCGGTCCTGCAGGTTTGGCAAAGCAAGATCAGGAATGCCCACCAAAATCCATGCTCAGCGCCCCTGGTTGGAAGGAGTTTGCTCAAGGCCCCACCCAAGGGTCTCTATGTGGCCGCGAGCTCCTGCCAAAGTCTGCCAGGACAGACCGCACGTTAAAACAAAACAGGCACATTCAG
The DNA here is from genome assembly GCA_021292165.1 of Shinisaurus crocodilurus. Taxonomy (NCBI): domain Eukaryota; kingdom Metazoa; phylum Chordata; class Lepidosauria; order Squamata; family Shinisauridae; genus Shinisaurus; species Shinisaurus crocodilurus. The sequence continues at coordinate 225,286,739 of CM037880.1, read as the reverse complement.
GCCAAACGGGCTGTCTCTGCCGAATGCCCACACCAGGGCCCTGCTAGGCCGCCAAGGCGGTAACGGCAGCTGGGAGTGGACAATATTCCAGGGCCAGGCAGTCGGGTCACCCGAAAGCGAACGCGCAGACCGGGCCTGGCTTCGCCCCTTTGCTTTCACTATCAAGAGATGAAGCTCCGCCTGGTCCTTCCTTCTTCCTTCCCTCCCTCCCTCCAGCAGACATTCAGTCCCACTGATCTTTAGGGCAAGCTTCGCTGCCGCCCGTTACGAGGCAGGGGGGCCGTTTCCGCCACCGCCGGGGCCTTCCCGCGGGCACATCTGCGCCACCCATCAGCCACTGCGCGCGCGATGCCAGCTGCCCCTGCCACTGCGAGGCCCGCTCCCTCCCGGCCCAGAAGGCAGAGCTGGGGAGGGGGGAGACCGGGCGCAGGCAAGCCGCGTATGCGCCCAGAAGGGGCCAGGCTGGGAACCCCCTCGGCTTCAGGGCGGCGTCCTCGGCCCCTCCCTCCGGTCCTCACAGCAGCCCTGTGGGGTGGGACAGGCGGGGAGAGACACCGCCCAAGGTCACCGAGAAGCTTGCTGGCGCAGGAACAAGCAGGGACTGCAAGCCGAGCCTCTCCGGGCGACGTCCGAAGACTCTCCCGTGCCGACGGGGTGGGGGGAGCAACTTGGGCTGTCGCCAACGGGGGGGGCCGGGCCGGCCCACCCCACGAACGCAGAACTGGCTGGAGAGGCTTGGACGGACGGAGCAGAACAAAGCGCCGCCGAGTCAAGCCGGGGGGGGAGGGGCTGCGCCCGCCGGGAAGCCGCTCCTCCCCGGTTTTGGCAGCAAAAGGCCGGCCGGCACAGCCCCCGCCCCCCCCAGGCTAGGCGCGGCGCGCAAGGGGTTACTCGGCGCCGCGGCCACGTGTCACTGTTTGGTTGAGGGGAGGGGGCCACCCACGCCGCCCCGCCCCCTGCCAGCCGCCCGCCCGCCCCACTGGGCCCCAGCGCCGCCAGATCTCCCCTCACCGTTGCCGACTTCGCCGGGGCTCCCCGCGCGGCGCCAGTACCAGACGAGCGCCAGCGTGAGCGCGTGGCCGGCCACCACCAGCGACGGGAAGAGGCCGCCGCCACCGCCGGGATCCATGATGGACGCGCCGCGGGGGACAGAGGGAGGGCAGGCCGGGATACGGCGAGGCGCTCCGACGGCAGCAGCTGCTACGGCGAGTGAGCGAGCCGCGGCCCCTCCCGAGCCGCCACCCCAAGATCCTCCTCCCGGGGAAGTCCGCAGGCCCGGCCCCTTCGGCTCCCCGCCCGCAATGCGGAGCCCTCCTGGCCCGGCCCAACAGAGCAGCGCACCCTCGAGCGGGCCAGGCGACGCGCAGTCCGGGCCCCGCCGCGGCTCCTGCGCGCACAGCGCTCAAGGTTACCCGCCGCGCTCCGTTCGCTCTCCTTGACCACCCCCTTCCGGGCCCTCGCCAAGGCAGCGGCCCCCGCGCACTCACCGGCCTGCCTCTCCTCTGCGACCATTAGGCAGCCCTGTCCAGCGAGGGCCTAACACAGCCCCAAGGCCCCCATACCAGGGGGGGGGTGTGAGAGAAAGAGCAGGTGCTTCCCCCTCCCGCCCCATCAACGGGGGGGGGGGAGGAGATACACCCTCCCCAAGCTTCAAAGCCAAGAGGCGAGCGAGCTCGGTTCTGGCCACTTGGCGCTACCCCAGGGTGGGGGCTGCCCGGCAGGATAGAGCTGCAGCCTCGCCTGGCGTCGCTTCCCCCCCCCCCCCCCCATCACTCACTGTCGGCAGTGGACAGGCTTTTTATAACCGCCAGAAACTCGCCAAGCCGGCGCCAAAGCCTTGCCCCGTCCCGGCTCGTGCCCACGGGGGCGGGGGGGGGGGCTCACCTACCCGGCACGATCTTCATGAGAAGGCCGCGTCTGCGCAGGCAGCCCCCGGCCCGCAGCACCAGCACGCAGAGGAGGCAGCCCCCGATTGAGGGTCGGGAGCGGCTGTCTCCACAACAGCACCAGCACCAGCCCCCGCGGGTCCCCCGTGGCCATCGGGGAGGGGGCAGGGGAACAAGCCGGCCTATAAATAGCTCGCCCCGCCGGGCCCGGGCCCAACCTGGTCATGGCTCTAGTTAGAACATTACGCAGCAGAGGGGGAGGGCAAGGAGGAGCCTGGCGGCGATGCCCCCTCGGCGGCGGGGACCCAGCAGCAGCAGCACCACAGCCGCTCCTGCGTGCGCCCCTCGAACAAGCCTGGGGACTCACGCCTCGGCCCCTGGCCAGCCCCAGCCCCAGCCCTCTTCCCCACTGGAGCAGCTTCCCTGGCTTTGGGCAGTCGCTCACGTCCACCCCAGGAGGCTGTAGCCCCGAGGTCGCCTGTGCCGCCATGCATCCGTCGAGCGCGGCAGAAGCCCCCCGACGGAGCTTGCCCTTTCTGGAGCCCGCAGAGGTGCCCGTGGTCAAGGGAACCCCCAGCCGACTCCCAAGGACTGGCCCCTTCCTGATGCAAAGAAAATTTTATTTATTTTTTATATTTACCCAAGGCGGCTTACATAATCCTCCTCCTCCTCCTCTCCATTTTATCCTCACAACAACCTTGTGAGGTAGGTTCGGCTGAGAGTCAGTGACTGGCCCAAAGTCCCCCAGTGAGTTTCATGGCTGAGTCGCGCCCCCAGGCATGTAGGGAAGTGGAGGGGGGAAATCCGCGGGAGGGTCAATCAGATGCATCAAGGGTGGGGAGGGAATGTGCAGGTCCCCCAAAGGCCCGTGCGCGGGAGGGGGGTTATCCGCAGCCTCCCCAGAGGCAGGGCCGCACAGACGGCACCCCCCAGGCTATAAAGGTCCCTGAGCTGGACATGTCCGCTGGGAGCTGAACAGGCACCCCTGACTGCTAGAGAGGCTGTTCTGGGGTGGGACGTGGGGGAGACGCAAAGGCCACTGCCGGGTCGGGACTTAACCTGTCCGGGAAAAGGCAGCTGGGGAGGCAAGGAGCAGTTCTCCCCCCACCCCACCCTATGGTGGGCTGAGACTAATTAGAAACATAAGAGCTGGTGGAGCGGGAGGCCAGGAGGTGATCCAGTCCAGCCAAACCCAGTGCTGGAACGTCCCCAGATGGCTGTCCAGCCTCTGCTTGCAGACCCCAGCTTGACAGCGAGCCCCCGCCCCAATAACGGGTTGGATCGGCAAGCTGCTCTTCCCATCGGGACAGCTCTCCTAACGTTCAACCAAAATCTACCCTCCCGTAGCTTCAGCCCTTTAGACACAGTCCTGCCCTCCGGCGCAGCAGAACCCGAGAAGTCTTCGCCCTTCCGGGGGTCAGAAAAATGCTGCCAGGTCTTCCCTTCCCCAGGGCTGGCCCAGTACATCTTGCTCCCCACGCTCCATGCACAGAAGCCGGCCAGGCGAGCAGGTGAGTCTTACTCGAATGCTGGCGACCAGGCAGCATCCTCCGCTGCACCCAGGGGCAGCCCGCTATCTTGGGGGGGGGGTGCAGGGCAGGCCACGAAGGTGGCACACCCAGCCGTCTTCCAGCACGGCACTGCTGCTCCCACCCCCACCCACCTGGGGCAGCCACCTCAGAGTAGGTCGCCGAAGGGCCAGGCCTGGCCTCTCCCCAAGAGACTGCTGTATCCCCAGTTGCTTCAAGCTCTTCTTCCAAGTTAAAGTGCAGCGGCTGCCTCTCCTCTCCTCGGGCGGTCAAGAGCCCCTTCTCTTCCAGGGTGTCTCTAATCCCTCCCTGCTGGCTGTCCTGCTACCCGTCAGATGGGCGGATCTGTGGTTTTTGTGGGCAGTTCAGGGTGTAACCCTGGCACACTTATTTGGGAGTAAGGCCCCCTGAATTCAGTGGGCCTTATTTCTAAGTAAACGTGAATGGGATCAGGCTGTAGATCAAGAAACCTGGGACTGGCTGGACACGTCGTCACCCTGCTGCCTGCATGCTCACTTTCGATGTATAAAATCAGAGTGCAGGATCGGTTCAAAGTCGGTCCAAAGTCAACTGTGCCCCGCCCGGAGACCAGGCCCAAGTCTGGCTGCTGTTTGACCAGTGGTGGAGACCCTTGCGTCCGTGACGCAAACCAGAACCATGGGGTGCCGCAGTTTAAGAAGGACGATGACAAACTTAAGCACGTCCAGGGGGGCGGGACCAGGATGGTGAGGGGTTTGGAAACCGGGTCCTGTGAGGAGCCGCCGCTGGAAGGGCTGGGGATGTTCAGCCTGCGGGAGAGATGTTTACGGGGGACAGATGTGCTGGCGGTCTTCACATATCTGGAAGGCTGCCAGGCAGAAAAGGGAGCAGAGTTGATCTCGGTTGCTCCAGAGGGCAGGACTAGAGCCCTCCGGTGGAAATGGCAGGGAAGCAGATTTGGGCTAAACATTCGGAGAAAGTTCCTGACAGGGAGAGCTGTCAGGCAGTCCGGGAGGTGGAGGGCTCTCCCTTGCGGGAGGCATTTCAGCAGGGGCCGGACGGCCGTCTGTCAGGGGGGCTGCAGCTGCAAGATTCCTGCACTGATCAGGGAGTCAGGCTAGATGACCTCCACGATCCCTTCTGATTGTATGAGCAGCCAGCAGTCACGATTTCTGGACATTTGATAAGTAAACCTCCTACACTACTTATAATGCTTTAATTCTTTCTTTTGGGTTTCTCTATTAAACTAAGCACTTTATGTAAAAGTGTATGTGCCCACATCCTGGGGGGGGGGGGGTTTAAGCAAGACCTCAGCTGCAGGTCAGGAGTCAAGCACCTGTTTGGCATGCAGAAGGTCCCAGGTTCAATCTCTGGCAGCTCCCGTTGAGAAGATCAGAAGAGCCCTGAAGCTGGATGAGGCCCAAGGGGGCCTCTCTAGGCCAGCATCCAGCTCGCACAGGGGCCCACCAGATGTCCCGATGAGAAGCCCACGCATGGGACAGGAGAGCAACAGCACCCTCCTGCTGTTGGGAGATCAGGTAGCAGGCAGGTGGCGGGAAGACCCTTCTCTGCCGGAGACCCTGCAGGGCCCCTGCCACTGGGAAGCAGACGACACTGGCGGAGACGGTCACGCGGTCTGCCCTGGGACAGCGCGGCTTCCTCTGTTCCTAAGCGTGTACGGCAAGCACGGGTCACGCGGCCACCACTGAGGTCTTCCATGGATTAAGGGTAAAGCTGGCTGGGCAGCCTTGGAGTGTAAAGTGCGAAATATTTCCTCTAGATTTCCAGTTTGAGGAAAATGAGGACATTTTAACTGTGTTTTCCTCCCTTTTCATAGGAAGGCAAGGGGTCCAGATTAGGGGAAGACACCGATAGACAATGGGCCTGATCCAGCAATTTTGCATTTTAGCAACCCATCACACTTGGGGTCTGAGTCTGAAGGGAAGAGAGAGATGGAGACATCATCACCCAGCATCAGACCAAGCTTTGCCACAGAGACTCCTCAATGGACGGTGGCGAGTTGCAGTTCGGGATGCAGCCACCTCCCGCTCAGCTGGGGCCGGGGGGCCTGGCGAGGCGGAAGGAGGCCTTGCCTGGTTGCTCCGCCAGGATGTTCTGGCCTCCTCCGGAGACCTTGGAGACTGGATCCCAGGCAGAATTCACACCTGCCAGGGGAGGGCGCAGGGGGTTAGCAAGTCGCACTGGACTTGGGTCTTTGAGATTTGGCAAGCCAGTCTCTTGGCCTCAGTTTCTCATCCGTAACATGGGAATGACGGCAACTTCTGAACTTCACAGGGTTGCTGTGAGGAAACGTGAAATCAAGACAGCCAAGAACTTGAGTCCAGACTCGGACCAGCCTCTGCTGCCACCCCCAACCCCGCCCACAGCCATTAAAAGGGATTTCATCAACAGGCCTGGGAAAGCGCCCCCCCCTGCCGCCGCCTGGCCACCCCGGAGAGGTGCTGTCTGTGGGGTTAGGAAGTGGCCCAGAGACATTGTACAGGCCCTGAAGGGCTGGCTAGATGCTTTAGCAGAAAAAATGGTGAAAATCCCATTGAAAATGGGCCAAAGTACCAAAATCCTCACTGCCCCTTCCCCGTTAGGCTAGGTGGACCTGCGGGGGGGAGGGATTCATGACACAGCAGCACCCCAGACACACACTGCACCCACAGAAGAGCCGTGGCTGTGAAATCTGGCCCGTGCGCATCGCTTCGCACCCCTGACTAAGCTGCCCCCCCAGCCGCCCCCACCACCCCGTCTCCCCTCACTGCCTTGTTACAGCCTCTCTCTACAGAGGCATCCTGCCCGCTGCACACCCCAGCCCCAGAGAAGCCCCACCCATCACACACACACACACACCCCACACCCCCAGGCATTAAAGGGCCATCTTTCTTGTTAACCCACAGCCAGCCATCGCCACAGCAGCCTGACCCACAGACCTGGGGTGGGGGGGACGTGCCTCTGAGGGGCTAAATAAGAAAAACTGCAACACCCAAGTTATGTACCAACAGCCTAGGCAACAGTCAGACATTATCCTTGCAGGGCAAATAAAGCAAGCAGTGAATGCAGGAAGGGCCAGCCAGGAGAAAGGCTGGCGGAAGGAATCCAAGCGGGAGCTCAGATCCGCTCCTTCGGCCCTCGCTCAGGGGCCCTCGCTCTGGGGCAACTCTCCCGAAGCAGCCCACAGCCCCAAGCCCTGGCGCTGCTCTTGGAATAAAAGGGCCGAAGCCAGCTGCATGGGAGGAGGCGGACTGGGGAGGAATTTGGTGGAGAGCGAGCCGTAATTGCACACCAACACGCACACGCACATCTGGCGCTCCGGAGAGGAGGTGCCACCTCTGGCCCGCATCCCAGAGCTCAGCGGGACCCCCACAAAGATGCACCGGGTGGGTAAAAGATCCATACAGGTCCATCATCTATATAGGTTTAACCACCCAGAGAGCTTCGGCTATTGGGCGGTATAGAAATCAATCAAACAAACAACAAAAATAATAGTGCATCCCAGAGCCCATCAGGTGGCTGGAGATGTTCTAGGCCAGCCTGTCCAATGCGGAGCGACCCAGATGTGTTGGGCTGCACATGCTGACGGGGATGATGGGAGCTGCAGGCCGACGCACCTGGGGGGCACGAGCACTCACTCGCCAGCCTCCCCGGGACAGGAGTTTCCTCCCAGCAAAGAGGAAGCGCCGGTGCCATGAGCAGGTGGGGCGGGGCTGTCTCTGCGCTCACATCCACCAGCTGAGCCCCCTCCCCCCCCAAGCCCATCTCCAGAAGAGGAGTGGCAGGCAGGGAGCTGGTACATCTGCTGGCCCCCTGGAGCGAGCCAGCCCTGCCTGGAAGCAGCCACAGAAGGGAGCTGGGGGGGCGGGGGGGGCTCCTCCAAGGGCTTCAAAGACACCGGCCAAAGTGCAGCGCTAGAGAGAAGAGGGCCTCTGCCCCGGCCGGAAGCCTGGATCTGCACCCCTTTGTAGCTGCAGCGCTTCAAGCCACCGCCCCTCAGGGGCAGCTGGTCAGCCCTCCGCCTGCACCAAGCGGGGCCAGGCAGGCATCGGCGGAGCTTCACCCCTTCCCTGGACCTCCTCCTCCTCCTCGGAGACAGCCCCACCTGAACCCCTCCAATGCATACATACACCGACCTGCCCCTCCTAGGGAAGGAGCAAGGCATCGCCCCCTTTGCTCCCTGCAATTCACTCCTCCTGGCCCCGCCCCCTCCCCCGCCCCGGGCAGCTGCTGGCAGCCATCACAACGCCAATTAGCCTGCAAGATAAATCAATTACAGCCACTGATAGACCGGAAATCCTGGCTCTTCCTGTGAGCAGATGGAGATCATCAGCAGGCAGCCCTGGGGGGCTGAGGCAGTAGGGACCTCGCTCCACCAGCCGTCCTGCCTTGCAGCCCACCCCTTCCCCAACAGCCGGGCTTCCGCGAGGGGCCTCCATGAGGCAGGGGGCAGACTCTGGCGCCCCTGGAAGGAACCCCGCACAGCCAGAGACGCCTTCCGCGTGGCCGCCTGCGCACACGCGCACCTCCGCGCCTTGCCCTGCACCGGGAAGAGGCCCTGGGGCGGAAAATGTCTGGGGGAGGGGGCTCTGCCGCCCAGCTTGCCGGGCCACGTGCCACAGCCACCCGGCACCCCCAGGGGGCAAGCGGGCTACTCAGCCTGCTTGCTGTGCCACTTCCCCACAGACGTGGTTCTGCTCACAGGGCAAACCCGGCTGCACGCAGCTACCCGCGCCCTCCTTCCCCGCTCGTCTTCTCCAGGCCGCCCGATGCCCTGGCGGTGTGTGTGTGTGTGTGTGTGTCCTGACTCCTGCTTCCCAAACAAAAGGCCGCCAGGCACCACCACCACCATCACCCCGGTGGGCTGCCCGCCCATACCTTGCCCCCGCTGGATCAGGTCTTCCATAAAGTAGCGGCCGTCCTCCCAGTCCAAGGCTGGAGCCGCCATCCCGGGCTCCCACTGCGAGCAGGCGAGCGCGCGCACACACACCTTCCCGCCAGATCTTGCACGCAAGCCTCAGCCGGGCAAGCCCGTGCAGCGCACAGGAGCCCTGCAGCCCCTTCTCCCACCCCCCACCAGCCACCACACCCCGGAGGCCTGCCTCCCTCGCTCGCTCGCTCGCTCCCTCCCGCTCCAGCCGCCCCAAATTCACTCCAGCTGCCTCCAGGAGCCGCCAGGATTCCTGTGGGATCCGCTGCAAAAGAGCCTTTCTCCAGCGGCCCTTGCCTAGTGGAGCGAAGGCGTCAGATGCTGGGGGCCTGGGATGCACCAGGAAGGGGGGGAGGAATCCCCCTTGCAGGGCCCTCCACAGCCCCCTCTGAGGTTTGGGCTTGCAGCTCCCAGCATCCCTAGCGGCATGGCCAATGGTCAGCAATTCTGGGAGCCCAAAACATGTGGAGAGCACCAAGTTGGGGAAGGCTGCCCTAGACCATCTCCTCAGTGGGGAGCAGATGGCAGGATGGGATGGGGGAGGAGCCTGGCCCACCAAGAGCTCAGAGGAGGTTCTGGAGTCTGGACTCCCCCCTCCCCCGCTCCGCCAGCCACCTCCAGGACATCCTCTCGCAGAAGAGACCGTCCCTGCACAGGGGGCACCGGGCCAGTCACACCCCACAGAACAGACTCCCCCCAGCCCTGGAAAGAGCCACAGGGGCTGTGCTGTGCTGTGCCCCCTCCCCCTCCCCGTCCCCGGGATCCTTCCTATTGATTTTGGCAACAACAGTCCCTGGGGCAGGGATGCCCCCCCCCACTTTCCCAAAGCAGCAAAAGGAGGCGAGTCTGGTAGCCTCAAAAAGACCACGCGGGCACTGACCAGTCCGGCACACCACACACACACACACCAAGCCAGCCCCTCCCACCCCTGCAAAGGGGGGATCCCAGTTGACCCACCTCAGAGGGAGATTTAATCCAAGGGCGGGGGCTACAGGCTGGGGCCCAGGTGCATTGGTCACGGGTTAGGGGGGGGTCAACAATTTCTCTTGTACCCTCAGAAATCCACCCGCAGGCCCCACTCCAGGACGCAGCGGCTTTGGCAGAACAGGGTGTGGCACGCCGGGCGCCCCCCCCCCCTCCAACGGTCCTGCAGCACGGCTCTCCCGCCACTGCCCCACCCCGCTGACTCACACCCCTGGAATACGAGGCCCCGGACGCATTTCCTTTCCCGCTGGAAACTTGGAGCCCCCACCCCACCCCTAGGGGCGGCCGCTGCCAGCCTCCCCGCCTCCCAGAAGGCGGTGGCAGAGCGGGAAGGAAACCACCAACGGATGCTGATCAGATGACGGCTGCATCCCAAGACGCGGGCCCTTCTGCCATAATCACTGCCTTCAAGGGGCCAGCTGTTCTAGCCAACACACTCCCACCCTTCCCAGAAAGCCACTGCCCGGCCGGCTAGCGGAGGGGCTACAGAGTCGATCTTACCTCCCACTGGAGGTGGGGCACTGGCTCCTGACCCCCTCCCCTCCCCAGGGCACGGCACAACCTCCTTTCTCGGGGGTGGGGGTGGGCGAGGCGAGGCTCCATGGATATATGTGCTAAAGAGCTGGCCGAAGCTCCCAGGCCGCACTGTGGTGTCCTGCTACAGAAAGCTCGAGCCCCTTTGCCCAGGCGGCAGAAAGCAGCACAGCCCCCCCCCCCAGCCCAGATGCCAGAGGGTTGGCAGGACAGCCCCACAGGCACTGCCCCAGCGCTGCTTAGAGGAAGGGAAGGGGCCCGTCCGGAGGCCAGCCGGGATCCCGGGACAGAGCCGCTGCCTTCTTCCCCTGGGTCACTGAAACGGGAAGCCCCCAGGCAGGGCGAGCCAGGAGAGCCCCCCCGCGCCCAGCACAGCACCTAGCGGGCCACCCACAGCCAGCCAGCCAGCCAGCCCTAGCTAAGGGGGCGGCTGAGCCCGGGCCGGCCGCCGCCGCCCCCCAGCAGCTAAGATACCTTCACTGGGCCGGCCCCCCTTCCGCCTGCGCCCCCCGCGCCGCCTCTTCCGGGGCTCTCCCCCAGGGGCTTCTCCCACGCCAGCAGGCTCCATGTGGCAGCCCAGCCCCGCTGACCTTGGCAGGCAGAAAGACGAGGCGAGGTGGGGAGCGGCCGGGAAAGTGGCCCGCTAAGGATAGAACTGCAGCAGCTGCTGCCCACCTGTCAGCGAAGCCCCCACCCCCCCGCCAAGGCACACCAGATCTTTGGGCCTGTCCCACAGCAGCCGGCCCTCCTCGCCGGCAAGGGTGCCCGCCCTCAGCTGCAAACCACGTGGCAGAGCAAGCCGGAGGCAAAAGGGCGGCCCACAGCCCCACTTGGTACTGGGCACGGCCCCCCTTTGTTGCCCACTGACTTCCCTGCCAGGACCTGGAAAGGCGGGGGGCGGGGCGGGGCGGCGGCATGAGGAAGCTGCAAGGTACCGCTGCACCCGTGTCAAGCAGGGAATGGATGGATGGAGGGCAGCACATCCCAACGCAGGCTGCCTCCGTAGCCTTAAACTCTGGACCGGTGGCTCCCACCCCCTTGGGAACACACACTCCTCGAGGGGGAGAGCGCGAACAGAAGCAGGCGTGGAGGGCGGTCGAGACACCCAGGGTGGCAAGTCCCACGAAGTGCCGGGAGGATCACCCCGCGGCAAGGAGGGCGGCTCTCCTTCGTCCCCGGCAGGCAGGCAGTTCTGACTTGGCACCCAGAGGCCGCGGCTGCACCTCCCTCGGAGGCACCTCCCTCGGAGGCACCTCCCTCGGAGGCAGCCCCCCCCACCCACCCACCCAGCCTGTGCCCGCTTCCCTCTGCCCCCAGCCAGTATCTGCCCAGCGGTTCCCAGGTCTGACCTGCAGCAGGAGCGCGCTCCGACGCCACCTGTGGCGCCACCCTCCTAGCGACCGGCTCCACGCGCCCGGCAGCGGAGAGAGCGGCAGGACCCTCCTCCATCCGGCGATACGCCTGTCGGGAAGCCTCCTGCGGCTTGGCGGGGCAGGCCAGCGGCCCCGGCACCGTCTGCACGCGGAGTGGGCGCGAGGCTGGCCTCGGCGGGGCCACGGGGCGGCGGACGCGCTGCAGGGTGGCGGGCACGATCTCGGGAGGCAAGCGCAGGTACTGGCGCAGGTGGGCGATCCCCTCGTCCGTCAGGTACCAGTAGCAGTGGCGCCAGGCAAAGCTCTCCCGCACCAGGCCCCGGGAGCGCAAGGAGCCCAAAGCCCGCTGGACCTGCAGGTGGGTGACCCCGGGCAGCTCCGGGTGGCAGCTGTGGGGGCGCCGGTCCTTCTGTGCCACCAGGACGCCATCACGGAAGAGCAGCTCGTAGATGGCGCGCAACTGCCCCAGGGGCATCAGCATGCCCGCCACCATGGCGGCCGGCCGAGGAGCTGCAGGACCGGCCTGCTTCTACGCGAGGCGGCAGAGAAGCGGCCGGCCGGCCGGCTGGCTGCAACAGGAAGGAAGGGCAGGATCCGCCCTCCGCAAGGAGCCTCGGCCTGCAGACTCGCAAGAGGCGGCTGTGGCCCCGGCCCGACCGCTCCAACTCCTCCCCCGCGGCCGGCCAGGAGGGGGAGGGGGGAGTGCCCGGGCCTGCGAGTCGACTTCGGCTTGGTCTTCAAGCTCCCCCCTCCAACCGCTGGGGCAGCGCACGCCAGACCTGACTCAGCAGGGGAGGGATGGGAAGGGGGGCCCCACGGCCCCAGGAGGAGGCGCCTCTGTGCGCATGCCGCCGCCGCCGGAGTTCTCAAAGTTTCCTTCAGCTCGGTGGCAAGAGGGAGTGGGGGGAACCTTTCTCCGTCCACAGGGCTCGGCAGCTCCATCCCACTCCAACTGGGTCGGGGCCGGGGATCCAAGGGCAGGGGCTGCGGCAAACAGCTGGCAAGGTAGGCGAGGCGCAGGAGGCATCCGGCTCTGGCCTGCCCCACATTCTAGCTGTGTGAGGCACAGCGCCCAGAGAAACACAGCCCATGGTTAACCCTTGGCATGCACAGGGCAAAAGCTGCTGTCTTTGGCTTGGCTAGCATGCGCCCTATTCCCAGGAGGGAAAACTGAGGCACAGGAGAGCCAGAGGGACCTGGCTGCAGCCGGCTCAACAAAGGCAGGAGACCACGCCCAAGTATGCTCCCCTCCCAACCGCACAGGGCAAAGATCCCCCCTCCCCGACAGACGCACAAAGTGAAGCCATGGAGCAAGAAACCCACACACACACACGCCTGCCCTACGCTGTACCACAAGTCTCAACACCCAGCCGGGCTCCAGCTGGGCAGAATGGCCTCCCCCTCGTAAGCCACACACCCCTGCTCTGCCCCCCCCCCCACAGCTGCTCACTCTGCAGACTCTTCCAGAGCTATTCCTGGTAGGGAACACACAAGTTATTTCAGTGGCTGGACAGGGGACTGCAGTGCCCCCCAGGGGTATCTCCAATTATAGCATCAGGCCCGGAATACATCTTGTCACTGCCACCCCCAACCCCCCCCCCCAATCTCATTAGGGGGATGCCAGCCTCCCTGAGGGCAGCCCCCCCCACGAGGCAAACTCCACCTGCGTCCCAGAGGCCTGAGCCCAAAGGAGCTCCGCCTGGCCAGGAAGCGCTCATGACAGGCCCTCCTGCGAAGAAGAGCCCAGAGTGACGAGGGCAGCTGGCTTGCTCATGTCCCGCGGCCACCCCCAAGGGTGTCCAGGGGCCTCCACCACCTTTCCCGGAGCTTGAGAGGGAAGCCAGCCTCAGAGCCACCTAGAGATCCCTGGCGGGGACCCCCACATGGTCTTCAGTCTGGAACGCTCTTCACCACTGCCCTCATGGTGTTCCTCCTGACAGCGACCCTGCCAGGCAGGCCCATCCCCATTTTGCACACAGGAAACTGAGGCCAGGCACAATGTGCTCAGGGCCACAGGTGGAATGCATGGCTGAAGAGGGACTCAGACACGGGCCCTGCCTTGACACGACCTTGAAGCTAGCCTCCATGCGCACACAGAGGCACACTCCTCACTCTCCCGAACCCAAAGCCCGTGCCCCACCACCACACCCCACCAGCCAGCTAGCACCTGCTCCCCTTCAACTAGAGGGCACAGGGCGGGGGGGACGACGACAGGAGGGAAAGGCTTTCCTGCCCCATTCCCAGGCTTTCCTGCTCCCACAGAACAAAGGCAGGTTCCTGAACTGACGGCCAATATCAATATTTGTCCAGGATTTGCCTCTGGCTGCTGCTGCTCCTGGATTCCTACTCTCACCCCCCCGCGCGCGCACACAAAACACACACACTGCCCCACCCAGCCAGACACAAAGCAGACGGCTACTGCCTCCTTCAGCTCACAGATCCTTGGTTTAAAAAGGAGAAAAGGTGCTGAGGCGAAAGCCTACAGCAGGCCTCCTGGCCTTTAAACCCCGGTGCATGAAGACTAGCCGTCGGGGCACTCAGCACATGCTTTGGGCACTCTTCTATGTCATTAAGTATAATATTGCTGGGTTGGCCTCCAGCTCTAGGTACAGGCCCTGGTGCTGAGGTCTGGGTTAGCATCTCTCCTGCCACTCAGCACCAAGGGCCAGGTGCACGGCATCATGGGGAGGGAGAGAAAGAGAATCTGGTCTGCAGGGGGTCTTCTCTCTCAAGGCTCAGCAGCTATTCGGTGCCACTGGCCACAGCTGGGTGTGCGCATAGTGGTGGTGACCACATGGAATGTACAGAATGCAAAGGGAGTCACGTAGCCATGCCCCTGAGCACAAGGAAAGCAGCAATGGGTCACACTGAGAAGCTCATCATGCTTACAAAGAGACCTGTGCTTCCGCGGAAGCCAGCAGATTATAAAGCCCCCATGGGTGAGGAGTGTCACTGTTTCCCCCCCCCATGCCCCCCAGAACAACATGCCTGCTACTCGGAGTCCCCCACCCCCGGGACTCTCCTACTCTGGGTACTGACTCCATCACCTCCAGGCAGCACCCACGAGCAAGAGACCCCTGGCAGCCAGAGCGCAGTCTCAGCAGCAATGCTCCCCAGGAGGGGTCCCCAGCAGTTCAGGCGGGAATGCCAAAGGGGGACTGTTAGGAGCGGAAGAACTAGAAGACATTCTGCGCCTGTGGAAGCAGTGGAGCTATGGAACCGCTTCCATGTACTTGAGGACGAGAGCAGAGCAGCCTGCAGAGGATGAATTACCGGGCACCCAACGTGACAGCGAGCAAGAGGCTGAGGGTCAGTCAAGTGGAGGCAATCAAACCAAGGCCTACAGCAAGAGAAAGAGAAGAGTACTAGTAGTGGGAGACTCCCTCCTGCGGGGGATCGAAGCCAAAGTATGTCGCAAAGACCCATGGACTCGCCAGGTGTGCTGACTCCCCGGGGCACGGAATTTAAGGATGTGACAGAGCAGCTGCCGAGGCTCATACAGCCCACCTACACATACCCCTTTCTTCTCTTCCACGTGGGTACAAATGATACTGCCAAGCGAAGTTACAAAGAAATCACGGCAGACTTTGAAGAGTTGGGAAGGGAACTCAAGAACTTTGGGGCCCAGATAGCTTTCTCATCCATCCTTCCAGTACTTGGAAGAGGCATACAAAGGGAAAGAAAAATACTCCGAGTGAATGACTGGCTACGAAGGTGGTGCCGATGTAAGGGATTTGGATTCTGGGACCACGGGCTACACTTCCTGGAAGATGGACGCTGGCAAAGGATGGGTTGCACCTCACAAGGACTGGGAAGAATGTGTTTGGCACAGCATGAGGAACTTCATCAGGAGGGCTTTAAACTGAATCCAACAGGGGAGGGAGACATAAACTCGGGGGGGTACCAGTGGAAGAAGGCCTCTGTGCCACAATGGAGAGAACAGCTCCAACGGTGCCCAATGATAGTCTACCACAAAATGTAGGGGGAAAGTCGGACTATAAAGCACATAAGTCTTCGATGTCTCTATACTAATGCCCAGAGTATGGGCAACAAACAGGACGAATTTGAACTCTTGATACATGAGGGCAAATACGACTTGATAGGTAAACTGAAACCTGGTGGGATGACTCCCATGGCTGGAACACAGCGATTGAAGGGTATAACTTGTTCAAAAGGAACAGAAGCAACAGAAAGGGAGGTGGAGTTGCACTGTATGTTAAAGATATGTATCTCTGCACAGAGATACAGGAAGAGGAGCTTGGCAGCACCATTGAGAGCATCTGGGTTAAAATAAAGGGGGCAAAGAATAAGACGAACATGGCGGTTGGAGTCTACTACCGACCACCCAATCAAGGAGAAGACGAGGATGGAACTTTTGAAAAGCAAATTGCCATTGTTTCAAGGAGGCACGATGTGGTAGTAATGGGGGACTTCAATTTCCCTGATATCTGTTGGGAGACTTATTCAGCCAAACATGGCCCCTCCAAGAAATTCCTGAGTTGTGCTGCTGATAACTTCCTCCTACAGAAAGTGGAGAAAGGAACTAGAGGATCAGCGATCCTTATTTATTTATTTATTTATTATTTATTTATTATATTTATTAATCACCCATTTTGCCGGTCACCCTGCCAGATTATATTATATTTATACCGCGCCTTTTTTTCGGCAAGGAACCCAAGGCGGCTTACATAAACCTCCTCCTCCTCTCCATTTTATCCTCACAACAACCCTGTGAGGTAGGTTAGGCTGAGAGTCAGTGACTGGCCCAAGTGTTCAATTCCTACTTCGGCTCGGTCTTCTCCCAAAAGAGGGTCTATGACCCCGGGCAAACCTGAAGTGCAGACTGAAGGGGCAGGATTGCAGCTTGAGATTGATAGGCAAATTGGTCAAGGAGCACCTGATTACTCTGAATGAGTTTAAATCTCCAGGGCCTGATGAGCTACATCCTAGAGTAATAAAGGAACTGGCAGAAGAACTCTCAGAACCACTGTCTATTATCTTTGAGAAATCATGGAGGACAAGTGAAGTGCCAGATGACTGGAGGAGGGCAAATGTTGTTCCCATCTTCAAAAAGGGCAAGGAAGAGGAACCTGGGAACTATAGGCCAGTCAGTCTGACATCAATCCCTGGGAAGATTTTGGAGCAGATTATAAAGAAGTCAGTCTGCAAGCACCTTGAAAACAATGCAGAGATTACTAGAAGCCAGCATGGATTTGTCAAGAACAAATCCTGCCAGACTAATCTGATCTCATTTTTTGATCGGGTAACCTCCCTTGTGGACTGTGGGAATGCTGTAGACATCATATATCTGGACTTCTGCAAAGCTTTCGACAAAGTGCCTCATGATATCCTGATTAGCAAGCTAGCTAAAAGTGGGCTAGATGGAACAACCATCAGGTGGATCCACAATTGGCTACAGAATCTGACTCAAAGAGTGCTTATCAATGGTTCCTTCTCAAACTGGGGAGAGGTAAAGAGCGGGTTACCACAGAGCTTGGTCCTGGGTCCAGTGCTCTTCAACATTTTTATTAATGACTTGGATGAGGAGGTACAGGGAATGCTTATCAAATTTGCAGATGACACGAAGTTGGGTGGAACAGCTAATACTCTGGAAGACAGAAACAAAATTCAAAGTGACCTCAATAGGCTGGAGCGCTGGGTCGAAAACAACAGAATGAAATTTAATAGGGATAAATGCCAAGTGCTGCACCTAGGGAGAGGAAACCAAATGCAGAGTTACAGAATGGGGGACACTTGGCTCAACAATACTACAAGTGAGAAGGATCTTGGAATTGTGGTAGATCACAAACTGAATATGAGCCAGCAATGCGATGTGGCTGCAAAGAAGGCAAATGCTATTATGGGCTGCATTAATAGAAGTATAGCTTCCAAATCACGTGAAGTGATAATTCCCCTTTACTCAGCACTGGTTAGGCCTCATCTTGAGTACTGCGTCCAGTTCTGGGCACCACACTTTAAGAAGGACGTAGACAAACTGGAGAGGGTTCAGAGGAGGGCAACAAGGATGATAAAGGGACTGGAAACAAGGCCCTGTGAGGAGAGAATGAAAGAACTGGGCATGTTTAGCCTTCAGAAGAGGAGACTGAGGGGAGATATGATTGCACTCTTCCAGTACTTGAAGGGTTGTCACACAGAGGAGGGCTAGGATCTCTTCTCGATCATCCCAGTTTGCAGGACACGGAATAATGGGCTCAAGTTATAGGAACCCAGATTCCACAAACATCAGGAAAAATTTCCTGACTGTCAGAGCAATAAGACAATGGAATCAACTACCTAGGGAGGTGGTGGGCTCTCCCACTCTGGAGGCATTCAAGGTGCAGCTGGATAGCCATCTGTCGGGGATGCTTTGACCTGGATTCCTGCATTGAGCAGGGGGTTGGACTCGATGGCCTTGTAGGCCCCTTCCAACTCTACTTTTCTATGATTCTATGATACTATGAGGTTCCTGCCTTCCCTGCCGCACCCCCCATGGCACTTGCCCCGCGACTTGCAGGAAACAGCATTGTTCAGATTTATTTATTTGTTTGTTTATTTATTTATTATATTTATACCCTGCCTTTTTTCCTGCAAGGAACCCAAGGCGGCTTACATAATCCTCATCTCCACGTTATCCTCACAACAACCCTGTGAGGTAGGTTAGGCTGAGAGTCAGTGACTGGCCCAGTCACCCAGTGAGTTTCATGGCCGAGCGGGGACTAGAACCCGGATCTCCCGAGTCCCAGTCCAACACTCTCACCACTACACTCACACTGGCTCAGATGAGCTAATCATTAGCCAGAAACTCTCAGACTGGCCTGAGAGCAGACAAGACGGACACAGAAATGCACACCCAGCGACGATGGCTTAGGAGAGGAAGGGGCAAAGCCAGAGCTCTCAGGTGAGAAACACACTTCAAGGTCCGAGGGGCCAGAGACAGACGCTGGGAGGCCAGGCTCAGTTCAGTCCTGTGGAAGGTCGAGAAAAAAGGAACACCTCCAAGATTCTGGGCTACAGGTGCCTGGACAAACCCCTTGCCCGCCCGCCCGCCCGCCCGCCCCCCACATGTATAATCCAGGCCTCACATTCCACACCACCACCTACCAAATCAGAGCATGTGCAATGCAGAAGGTGCTTGCAACGCAAACGGCTGCAGGTGGCTCCAGCAAGTGAGCCAGGCTGTTTGCTGCAGCAGCAGGTGAAATGTATTATTATGGAAGCTTCCTTTATGACTCAGAGACGGCAGTCAGTCAGGCGATGCATGTCAGCAAAGCCCAGCTATGAAGTTTTCCACGGCCGTGGAGCAGGCTCCCCCAACCTGGTGCCCTCCAGATGTTTTGGACTTCAACTCCCAGCAGCCCCAGCCAGCATGGCCATGTGAGAGACCGAGGGGAAGTTTTGTTAGTTTCTGATGTTGTTTCTTATTAATGGGTTTTGACAAAAGATTTGCGGGGATATTTTTATTTGTTAAATATAGAACTTTTATTAAGCTATTTCTTATGTATTAAGCTATTTTTTTTACGTTTATACAAGTTACTCACAAGACTCTATAACAGTGATGGCGAACCTATGGCACGGGTGCCACAGCTGGCACGCAGGGACCTCTCTGTGGGCACTCGAGCCATTGGTCACCAGATCGCGAAAAGACCGTCCCCTTCTGCAAAACACTAATGATCTTGTTCTTTCTCACAGTGTGGAACAGAATGATTTTACAGTCATGCCTTGGATTGAGAGCATAATTCGTTCTGGAAACGTGCTTGTAATCCAAAACACTCTTATATCAAAATGAAATCCCCCCAAAAAAATTTTTAATTTAAGCTGTACTATAGTACTTGTATTGCAAGACGTCACTTGTATAACGGGCTCAAAAAGGTTTGCCATCACTGCTCTATAATAAGTCACAAACAAATAAACATTGTTTACAATCAACACAAAATACTAACAGGCCAATGGTCAGAAATGCTGAGAATTGTAGTCCAAAACATCTGGAGGGCACCAGGTTGGAGAAAGCTGCACTTTTGAAATATATACAGGATTGCTCAATGAAAACACTGTTTGGATGTAACGGTGGCATTTGGCGGCAATTCGTGGCTTAAGAACAAACCATGGGTTAACTTGCGGTTGTTTAACCCACGAACAAGCCCAAGTGCCCAGGTTCAGATGTTACGGTAACAACCTATGAATGCTGTATTCATAGTTAGGCTGTTGCTGGAAACTGGAAGAGGCTGAACACCACTGTTACATCCAAACAAGGTCACTGACTGGGTTTAGACAACACGATAACCAACACTCAAGGGTTCAGCATGGGTTGAGTGTAGGTTGTCATTGAAATGTGGGTTGTTGTTGAAATGTGGGTTATCATGTTGTCTGAACCCGGCTGCACTAACAAGCCATGGCTTGTTAACCACTAAGCAACCCATGAAGAGAACCCATGGTTTGTTGTTGGGTTGTGAACTGTGGGTTGTTGACCATGGCTTGTTATCTCAGCTGGGTTCAGACAACACGATAACTCACGTTTGAACAACAGCCCACGGTTCAACAACAACCCACACTCAACCCTTGAGTGTGGGTTACCATCTTATCTGAATCCAGTCACTGATTCCTGGATCACACGATTACAAGGTGACTGGCTTCACACAACACGATAAGCCATGGCGGCTTATAAGCCCTGTTTGCGTCACAGTGGACTGTTGTGTTGTCTGAACCCGGACAAACCACGCCGCTGGCTTCAGACAACATGACACGCCACTCTGGCTGGCTTTGCACGATTGCCGGGGGGGGGGGGAGTCACGATGGCTTCTTTTCCCCACCCCCACGCATGCCAGCCGCGTGCTGCATCATTTGCATAATTACCCTCGCGGTCCAAACGTGGTGAGGTGCTTGGCAGGGAGGGGGCTCCCAAGCCACCCCATAGCCCTACAACAAGCCATGGCAACAAGCCACCCTGGCCAGGAGCACACAACACGACAAGCCGTGCGAGGGCAATTATGCTAATTCCCCCCCCCCCCAGTACACACGGCGGTGGAAATAAGCCACCTTATTATAAATAAGTGGCTTATTTCCCCAGCAGGGATCATGCAGACCGGGCCAGTGTGTGTGTGTTGGCAGCTGTGGACAAGGCAAATTCCGTGCCAGGGATGACTGGGAGAGGGACTGAAAATATAACAGCCACTATCACAATGGCCTTCTACAGATCTATGGCGTGGCACTGGCCACCCCATCCCAGACGAGCAAAATGGTGCAGGGGGGGAAGTCTAACACCCCCTCCGCCGCCACCAGGCTTGCAACCCCAGTCAAGGGGCGGGGGGGGGCAGCCGCATGTGCCTTTCAAACAGGGTGTCAAGTAGTTTGAAAAGGTGCAGAGAAAATGGCGAGCGAAATGATCTGGGGACCGGCACACCCTCCCTACAAGGGCAGGCTGGACGCTTGGTGCTCTTCTGTTTAGGAAATAACAAACCCCGACTCTCCCAATAAATGGGCGGCAGGTTCTGGACACACAAAACTAAGTACTTCTTCCTGCAACGCATAGTTGCCTTAAGGGCTTTGCTGCGAAGATGCGATGCCAGGCACCGCCTTAGATGGCTTTAAATGGCAGCGGTACCTCCAGCGACGGAGGCAGGCGGTGTGCTCTACGTGGGGGCGGGACAAGAGCACAGGTGGGCTACTGCCTTCACACGGCTGGCTGGCTGGCGGATGAACCCCCGGTCCACTGCTGGAACCCCACTGGGGTGGGGGCCTTTGGCCTGGTCCAGCTTAAGGGCTGTCCTCTTCTTGAGGCACAAAGGAAGCCGCCACGGGCTGATGGGCAACGGGGGGGGGGGCTCCCACTGAAAGAGAGGGAGGGAGACGGGGCCTTCCCCTTGCTTGCGCTGCCGGAGATCCCCTTGGGGAAGCAGTGCTGTGCCCTTCTGTAGGCAAGGCAGGTGCTCAGCTCCTGCGCTGTGCCCTTTGACTCTTTGCAAAGGGCCTGGGACGGAGTGAAAAAGCCAGCCCCTCAGGCGGCCTGGCCCGGCCCGGCCAAGGGAAGGTTCCTTCCACCCCTGGACAGCGTGGGACAAAGAACAGCTGTTGGGGGGACGATGACTTGAAACAGAAAAATGGTGCAGGGGAAAGGGTGGGGCCACCCCTCGACCCTCCCGCAATGCTGCAGCCCCAGCCAAAATCGGGGGTGCCACTGCTCTTGCCCAGGGGCAACGAATCCTGGATCTCACGCCATCCATCGAGCCATGAACTAAGTCCATTCACTGCATCTCTGGTGAGAAACCCCCTGCCTGTCCCCACAGCAGCATGACTAACTATTTATAATGATGGCCCAGAGCTTGCCTCTCAAACAGCAAAGGTGTGGCAGGGACCCTCCCCCCCCCACTGCCGGGAGCAGGGAGGGGAAGGCTGAGAGCAGACTTTCCCTGGGAAGGAACTCAGCCCTGTTGCCGCTGCCAGTGGGGAGGCAGGGCAGGAATCAGCCGGCAGGCCCAGTCCTGAGAGGCCCCTTCCTGCCAGAAGGAGCCAGAGCAACTCCAAGTGGGGACCTGTGGGGCAGTGCCCCCCCGACTGCTCTTGCTCCACAACTTTTCTGCATGGTTCATGGGGGGGTGGGGTGAGTGAGGGGGCAACTCTGGGGCATGGGGTCTATGGGGGGGGAGTTCCGGGCACGCAGTGTGCTGTTGCTCCCTGCGGGCAGAGCAAGGGAGACTTTGGTTCTGGGGAAGCAGGGAGGCCCACCATGAAAGGGCAGGCCCTGTGGGAGGGGTGGGGCCCCAGTGGCCGCCCTAGGGCACTTCCCTGGCTCTGCTTGTCAACTGACACCCGCAGCCTGAAATGAAATCCCAGGCGCTTCCAATTCCTTTCTGAGTGACTTGGCCTCAGTGCCTTTTTCATTCTGAGACGGGGCTTCCAGATCAGCAGACGCCTCCTCGATGGCACACTCACCCCTTTTTATGTGGGGTCATGACGATATTCGCCAGTGGCCTGCTCAACGGGGAGGGGGGGGGGGCGACAGGATCCCCAGGGCTGAA
Source organism: Shinisaurus crocodilurus (assembly GCA_021292165.1). Classification (NCBI taxonomy): domain Eukaryota; kingdom Metazoa; phylum Chordata; class Lepidosauria; order Squamata; family Shinisauridae; genus Shinisaurus; species Shinisaurus crocodilurus. The sequence goes on along the minus strand of CM037880.1, from coordinate 225,264,512 downwards.
GCAGCAAAGCTCCACCTCTGAGCCCCCGGCCGAGACCCCCCCCCGCACCCCATCAGACAGAGAGGGGCTGCTCCAGCAGCACCTAAGCACAACGCCAGGCGTAAGGCTCTTGGGAGCGCGTTGGAGGGTCCAGGGCCAGGCACCACAGGAACACAGAAACATCACCGCTGTGGCTTGATCCGGGCTCAGCTCCTGCGCCTCCCCAAGGGAAGGGGCTTCTCCACTTCCTGCCCCAAGTTCCCCAGCAGCACAGCACAGCACAGCACATCCGAGGATGCCTCCCCCAGCAATGACGGCCTCCCTCACCCCACCCCCAGCAAGTGGTGATCCATCCGGGGGCAGGGGGAGCGGGGCCTGCAGGCCACAGGGCCTGTCCAGACTGAGGCGGCAGCGGGGCTCATCCGGCGGAGGCCGTTCAGCCCCTCCTCCACGGCCCCTCCCCCAAACGAGTCTGGCACATGGGCACATTTCTGCACTCACACCAAAATATGTCACTGCGGCAACCACAGAAGAGTGCGGAGTCAGCGTGCCTGGGCAGCGGGCGCCAAGACAAGCAGCAACAGGCAGCACCCAGATCCCTGCCTCCGCGCCAGCCCTGCGGGCCAGCAAGCCGGGCCCCCCGGCACACACCACAACGCCAGTGCCAGCGCCGGACCTCCAACTCCTTTATTAGCCCTGTGAAGAAAGACACAAGCCAGGCAAAACAGGAGGCAGCGCCCCCCCGGCTCCAGGCCCTGCGCCCCCCAGTCTGCCCTTTCTCACATTTCCCGCGCCCCCACCCACCCACCCACCCAGCCCAAGGTCTCCCCATCACGTGAGCCACCCTGGAGACAGGCAGAGAGACAGACAGCCCTTCTCCCCCCCCGGCCTGCAGGGAGCATCGCAGCCGCCCAGTCCCCATTGCTTTGAACCTAGGCCAGAGGAGATGCTGCTGCTTCCACTGGGCACAATTCGCACACAGACCCTGCCGTCAACTGCACAAATATGAACATTTGAGCCCAAAGCAGCTTTGGAAGGGGGCAAGTGAAACCAAGTAAGCCAGGGGGTGCTCAAGCCTTCTACCTGCCCTGCCCGTGCCCCAGATCATGCCCCCCGGGGCGGCAGCAGCAGGATTTTGAGTGGGGGAATGCCAGGCAGTGCAAGGGTTAAATGGCTTCCCTGCTCTCAATAGCCGCCCCCAAAGAGCTGCTTTCTTAAAAACTAAGGTGGCCTTGGGGGCAGAGGCAGAGTCCGGCTGCAGCAGCCAAGGAGGTCAGGTGGCCTCTTGGACCACCCCCCCCACACACACATGCTTGGGCCCCAGGCCTAGCAGCTTAGTGGGGCAGGAAGGAAGGACCCTCCTGTCCTCCCCCCCACACACACACACACACGTGCAAAGCCCCTGCAAAGATGGACAGGACAGAGGCTATGGCCCCCGCTCCCCCCTCCCCATCACTGACCAAAGGGGGCTGCCCAGGGATTTCCACCCTGAGCTGGGAACAAAGAGGCGGCTGTTTGCAAGGGGAGCCTGGCAGCCAGCGCCCAGCAAGAAGGGCTGGAGGGGGCAGAGGCCGGATTACTAGTCAGGCCATGGAGCGCGGGGGGGGGGGGGGAGCTTGTTCTCACAGTAAATCAGCCCGGCTGGCACAAAAAACCCTCCACAGCACCTGCCAGGCCAAGTGGCAGCCCACCACGCACAGCCAGCCCACCCTGGCAAGTGCGGAGGGCTTGCCAAACCGGGCCTCTCCAAGGAATATGCCGTGCATGACCCCCCCCCCCCCCACACACACACACAGAGGAGGATCTGTGTGCCCGCTGCACGGGAGGGAGAGAGGCCCTCCTCCACCTCGGGGCTAGCTGGGGGGTGGGGGAGAGAAAAGCCCTCCAGCAAGGGGTGCCCAAGGCAGGGCACTTCTCTTCCCCCCCCTCCCCAGGCAGAGGCTGTGATCCAGCACCCCCCCCCCGCATCCTCACACAGCAAGGCAGCACCAGGGCAGGTATCTAACCTGCAGCAACTGGATGCCCCCACCCATCCTAAAGGATTAAGAAGCCAGCTCCATGGAGCCCCACAAGTGAGCCCAGTCAGCCCCCACAGCAAGAGCCCAAACGCACCACCAGGCCCCTTGGCCCGGAAGGTGCTTGCTGGGAACGGGCAAACGGAGCTGCCGCCGCCGCCGCCACTGGCGCAGGGCAGGAAATAAGAGCCCCACGGAAACACGGAGGGCCACCTCGCTGGGCCTGCCCAGCTCTGCGTTCCACCTCTGCGTGGGAGCTCGCTCTCACAGGCAGAGCACGGGGCGGCAGCCCCCTCCCACAGCACCAGGCGCACAGTGCCCTGCTGCCTGCCACTGAGCATGGAGGTTCTATGAAGCGTTCCCCAAGCACCACCCCCACTCCCAGGCCAAGCAGAGGCCACGGGCGGCCACGGGCGGCATCGAACCCTCGGCCACAAGGCCTGGCCTGGCCCTGCCCGCACCGACATCTAGCCTGCGCCCATCTCCAGCGCTCAGCCTGAGCTCCAGGCTTCGGCTCCCCCTATATTTGGCCCCTCCTGGCCACCTGCATCCCACCAGTGACCTTTGCTCCTGCGCCTCCCCCACCCTCAGCTGCCCCAAAGTCTCCTGCTCCCTCAGACAGCTCCCCCCCCCCGCCCCTGGAGGCATCACGAGGCTGCGGTGCTGCCAGCGAGCCCACCCTCCCCGTGGAGCCTCTGGCCAAACACGGCACCCCCCAGCAGAAGTCTCCCTAGCTGAATGGAGCAGGCCTCTCCTGCACTGCACCCTCCAGCCTGGATCTTCCTCCCCCAACCCCATGTGGAGTATTAGACTGCAGGCTCCTTGGGGCAGGGGCTTGTCTTCCTCTAGTTCCTCTAGAACGCCAGAGTTGTTGTTGTTGCTGCTGCTGCTGCTGCTGCTACGGAAACCGAATCAATCTGTGCCAAGGACAGAGGCGGGTGCCTTGGGCAGGCACCGTCCGCTGCTCTCCTACTCGCTGACCAGGGTCCCAGGCAAGAGTCTTTCCCAGCCCCAGCCCCCCCCCCCCCGCCCAGGTGCTGCCGGGGATCAAACCTGCATGCAAAGCCGAGGCTCCCCCACTGAGCCTCGGGAAAAAAAACCCCGGGACGCGTGCCTGGCCCTGGCTTAACCCGGAGCTCCGTCACTGGAAGGGGCAGCAAGACCCCATCCCCTTACCCCCCCCCGCAGCCCAGGCGGCGATAAACAGCCCGGAAGGCCGGGACGTGGCTTCCCTCCGAGCAGCGGCGGGGGCGCCCGAAGACCACGGCCGCAAGCAGGAGGGCCACACAAGCCGAGGGCGGCTGCCCGCAAACTGCGCCGCTGCTCCAGAGCCCGCGGGGCGGGCAGGCCGAGGGCTGGGCCCGGAGGGGGCCGGCAAGGCGGAGGGCAGGCACCGACTGCTGAAGCGGACCGAGGTCACTGCGGCGCCAGCGGGCCGGGCGGAGCCTTTCAGGCTCTGCCGTGGCCCCCGCGCCCCTGCCCCGGGAGAGCGCCTCCCTCCGCATCACGGCCGAGACGGCGGCCCGCCACCGGCCCACCTTCCCTTCCCCGCCGCGCCGGGTACCTTTGAGCGAGCTGATCTCGTGCTGGATGGAGCGCGCCGAGTCCATGGCGGGCAGCGGACGGCTCGGGGGCGCGGCGCGGCGCAGCCTGCTCCCGCCGCCGGGGTCCGTCCGGGCGCTCCGTCGGTGGGGTTGGGTGAGCCCGACTCCGCCCTCCCCGCCCCCCCCCGCAGCGGCACAGCCAATCAGCGCGCGGATCTCGGCCGGTCCCATTTACTGAGCTGGAAGCGGCTCGGCCCTGCGCGTGGCCACTGCGGCACTTCGGGGCCGGGTGGTGGGGGGGGAGGCGCGGCCCCCCCTTGGCACGTGCGCCCCCGTTCCGCGTCCTGCCGAATTCTTCGTGGGCCCCGGGAGCGGCAGCTGGACCTTCCCCGCCCCCCAGGCCGAAAGCGGCGCTCTGGCGTTGGCAGCGCAAGGGAGGAGCTGGCCGGCTCAGAGGAGCGCCCCCCCCCCCACGCACACACACTGCACCAGACCAGAGGGAGGCCCGGGAGGGGCTCCCAAGCAGGCCGCAGACACAGACCCTGCCCAGGAGGGCCCACTTGCCGCCGTGGCTAACGCTCCCCTCGCAGCGCGCCAGTGCTAAATTGCCAGACCCAGTCCTGGGAACACGCAGATGGGGGGGGGGGGCGTCCCATCAACTCTGGAAGATGCCCCGGGGCGGCCCTCGCCAGACCCCGAAGGCGCACTCCGAGTTGCGGCGTTGCGAGGGCTTCTGCGCGCCCCCAAGGGTGGCCCGTTGCCCAGCAGGTTCCCAGCAAGTCCCTTGTACCAGCCGGGAGGCGCAGAACAGCCCTTGGGCGGGCCTGGATGAGGGCCAATAAACTGAAACTCAATCCAGACAAGACGGAAGTGCTGTTTGCAGGTGGGTGTCTGTCCGGTGGGATGAATGGTCCAGAGACTTCAATTGGTTCAAAATAGAGCAGCGAGGCTGCTAACGGGGACTGGTCGACACCAATTGAAGTCCAGAAATGGGGGGAAGGCCCAGCACTGGGCTTTCCTGTGCTGAGCACTCTGGGAAGGGGTGGGAGCCGGGCGCCATAGCTGCAAAGGGCTCCCCTTTGCCAGCCGATTCTACATACAAGGGATGGCCGACTCCTGCTGCTGCATGTTTTATCTTCAAAAGGGGCAAGGAGGAGGAACCTGGGAACTACAGACCAGTCAGTCTGACATCAATTTATTTATTTCATTTTTATACTGCCCAATAGCTGAAGCTCTCTGGGAAAATTCTGGAGCAGGTTATAAAGAAGTCAGTCTGCAAGCACCTTGAAAACAATGCAGAGATTACTAGAAGCCAGCATGGATTTGTCAAGAACAAATTACAAATCCTGCCAGACTAATCTGATCTCATTTTTTGATCCGGTAACCTCCCTTGTGGACTGTGGGAATGCGGTGGACATAATATATCTGGACTTCAGCAAAGCTTTCGACAAAGTGCCTCATGATATCCTGATTAGCAAGCTAGCTAAGTGGGCTGGACGTAACAACTATCAGGTGGATCCACAATTGGCTACAGAATCGGACTCAAAGAGTGCTTATCAATGGTTCCTTCTCAAACTGGGGAGAGGTAACAAGCGGGGTACCACAGGGCTCGGTCCTGGGCCCGGTGCTCTTCCACATTTTTATTAATGACTTGGATCAGGAGGTACAGGGAAAGCTTATCAAATTTGCAGATGACACAAAGTTGGGTGGAACAGCTAATACTCTGGAAGACAGAAACAAAATTCAAAGTGACCTCGATAGGTTGGAGCGCTGGGCCGAAAACAACAGAATGAAATTTAATAGGGATAAATGCCAAGTGCTGCACCTAGGGAGAGGAAACCAAATGCAGAGTTACAGAATGGGGGACACTTGGCTCAACAATACTACAAGTGAGAAGGATCTTGGAATTGTGGTAGATCACAAACTGAATATGAGCCAGCAATGCGATGTGGCTGCAAAGAAGGCAAATGCAATTTTGGGCTGTATTAATAGAAGTATAGCGTCCAAATCGCGGGAAGTGATAATTCCCCTTTACTCGGCACTGGTTAGGCCTCATCTTGAGTACTGCGTCCAGTTCTGGGCACCTCACTTTAAGAAGGACATAGACAAATTGGAGAGGGTTCAGAGGAGGGCAACAAGGATGATAAAGGGACTGGAAACAAGGCCCTATGAGGAGAGACTGAAAGAACTGGGCATGTTTAGCCTTCAGAAGAGGAGACTGAGGGGAGATATGATCGCACTTTTCCAGTATTTGAAGGGATGTCACACAGAGGAGGGCCAGGATCTCTTCTCGATCATCCCAGTTTGCAGGACACAGAATAATGGGCTCAAGTTACAGGAACCTAGATTCCACCTAAACATCAGGAAAAATTTCCTGACTGTCAGAGCAATAAGACAATGGAATCAACTACCTAGGGAGGTGGTGGGCTCTCCCACTCTGGAGGCATTCAAGGTGCAGCTGGACAGACATCTGTCAGAGATGCTTTGACCTGGATTCCTGCGTTGAGCAGGGGGTTGGACTCGATGGCCTTGTAGGCCCCTTCCAACTTTACTTTTCTATGATTCTATCTATGTAAAATATTTCGAGGCCAGTTCCTGGGGCAGGAGCCCTCCCGAGGTGGCTCACAATAAAATTCAAATGATAAAGACTGACACAGTAATAAAAACAACATTCATAAAATCAACAAATCCAGCACAACACAGAAACCTACAACCCAACTGAGTCACAAGCCAGAACCGTGGGATAAAACATCATCAGGGGAAAGCCAAAGTGAACAAGAAAGTCTTTCGGACCTTCCTGAAAGTTTGCAGTGGTGGGGCCTGAGTAGCCAGAAAGGGTTGGCGCACTCGCCCACCTGGCTGCCCTCAGAGGTGGGCAAGTGAGAAGGGCCACTGGCCGACCGCGAAGTGCGCTCAGGAGGCAGCCCTTCAGGTAATTTGCTCCCAAACCGTTTAAGGCCAAAAGCAGCACTTGAAATTGGGTACAAGCAGACATTCGGCAAGCCTGTTCACAGTGCCGGGAGGGGGCTTGACAGCCACCAGAAGAGCAGCCCCCGGGGCTCAAGGGAGCGTGGGCAGACCCGGCGGGCAGGCCCGCCACCGACCACAGGGCCCCTTCACGCGTTCCTGCCAGTTTACCAGGTGCCCACCCCACTGCCACCTCGGCCGGGCAGCAGACACTGGCAGCTTGGCCACAGAAGGTGGACGCTGGCCGGGGGCTCTCTGCCGCCAGGCCCTTCACAGTCCAGGCCAAACCCACCTGCCGCTCCCAGCAGAAAAGCCCACCGAGAGGCTCACACGCCCTGCCAGTCCAGGGCCAGATGTGCACAATTCCCGCAGGACTCACTCGGCCGCAGTAGCTGCTCACGGCTTGGGCAGAGGGCCGGCGGCCGGGGAGAGGAAGAGATGCGGCAGCTGCGACTGCCAGGCCCTCCCCACCGGGCCCAGCAGCCAGCACAAGGTCCTAGTGCAGTGATGGCGAACCTATGGCACGGGTGCCACAGCTGGCACGCAGGGACCTCTCTGTGGGCACTCGAGCCATTGGTCGCCAGATCGCGAAAAGACCGTCCCCTTCTGCATTCAGCGTCGGGTTTCCATCCTCTCCACTCATTCCTCGCTGGCCTCCACAGGCAGGCACACTCCAACATCTCAACCCCCAGAAGCGGACTGCGCAGGCACCCAGCCCTCCTTCTAACTGAACAGACAGCACAGAAGCATGCGCACGCCCGAATCTTTGTGCGCCTGGTGAAGAGCCATGCCCTGAGACAGAGCGGGGCGCGATTAGCTAGTGCCCCCTCCTCCTTCCTGCCAAATTTAAGGCACTTTGAAATAAATAAGTTGGTTTTGTGTTGCAGTTTGGGCACTCGGGCTCAAAAAGGTTTGCCATCACTGTCCTAGTGCCTGACAGGCCACATAATCCAGGGTCGTTTTCTGCAGGGACAGCTCAGCCACAGCCTCGCAGCCCATCCAGTTGCAGTCCTTGCGCCCGGGCGGGGCGGGGCAGGGAAGGAGTGGCACCCAAGGAAGACATCATGTGGAGGAAATCCCAACCTGTTTGGGGGGCTGGACCAGAAGACTCTTGCGAGCCCTCTCTAACTCTGCAGTGCTGATTCAGGGTAGAGGAGAATGAACTGGGAAAGGGGTAGGCAACCCGGAGGCCTCCAGATCTCTTTGGAGGATAGTTCCCATCAGCCCCAGCCAGCAAGGCCAAACAGCCTTTCCTTACCGGCTCCCCTACCACTTCCAGGAGTCCGGGCCATTGGCAATGCTGCTGGGACCTGAAGCCCAAAACATCCGGCAGCCACCAGGTTGGGGAAGGCTGACCAATGGTAAAGGATCGTGGGAATGGCCCACCCCTGGCAGGATCTGGGACCACCTCTCTTGCCTGCTGGCTGAACTGCCCCAGTCAACAACAGCAGGGCTTTGGGGGGGGGGGAGCACAGTCAACACAAGGGCGTTGCTAAGGCTGGGTGTGGGGCCCGAGCCCCGAATGCCCACTCATGCCACTGGAAGGGCTTTTCCTGGCTTAACTGCCATGCAGGGGCACTTTTCTGGGGCAACTGCAGCTGAGGAGGAGGGAACAGTTAACTCTCCCCTTCCCACATGCTGCAGTACGCCCCCCCCCAAAAAAAATCACACCCTGAACAGGCAACCCACCCACCACCACCTTTACAATGCCCTGTCTGATGGCTGGCAGAGAAAAAGCAAAAAATGGTGACACTAGGGGAGGCATATTTTGGCTTCCTGAAAATTGCAGCATTTTTTTTTTTTTTTAAAGACAGTTGGTTTCTAGTCCTTATGGCTAAGAGGACAGGCTTTAAATGTACAGGAAATAACTGCGGACATCCTAGAAGCCAGATGAGGGGGCGAGGGAGTTGGCCATGGTTCCCAGAGGCCTCAAACTGGCTCAGGCCCTTGGTCCACCTATCCCAGCATGCTGTGCCCAGGGGCTCAGGCAGAGAGAGGCCTCTCTTTCCCATGACTTATTTTGAAAACGGGAGATACCAGGGGACTGAGCCAGAGGCCTTCTGCAAGCACCGCTGGGCCCCTTGGCCCTCCCCAGGGCTAGCCAAAGCAAGATTACGCAAAATAGCACAAAAGAGCAGGAGAAAATATGTCCATCCCCCACAGCTACCCCCATTTGGGGAGTTCTGTCAAAATATGAAAAGAATAAACAACAATTAGCATGAGAGGAATAAATAATGAATATAGTTAGAGAAGCTTCATTTGGATGATCTATAAAACGGGGCACAGAATTTGGTGCATTAGTCTGGTTTGCGAATTTATTCTATGCAATGCAGAGTTCCTGCCATCCTGCTTACTGTCTGGAACACCCCCCCCCCCAGAGTGCTGTTCCTTGGCCAGGGGTCCTCCTCCCTGGTGACTGCAGGGGCACCCGGGGGTCCAGGAATGCCACCGTGCCACTTTGGCTGGGTGTGTGTGTCTTCGCCTGCAAGAGCCCCAACAGCAAGGCCCGCGGCAGTGCGGGCTTCCTGCAGCCATTGGGAGCTCTTGGCCATGCAGGAGCCCCACAGCCCCTGCTCTCGCCCCACACGGGCTAGGACCAGTGAAAGCACAAAGGGGCCGGAGTCAAGTGTGCCCTGTGCCTTGTACTCCCAGCCTTCCCTCCCCAGGGTCATGCACCTGGAGCGGCCGCAGCGGCATTACAGCCATGTGGGGCCATCCATCACAGTGCACCAGAACACTGGACGGCACTCACCTACCTGCCTGCCTGCCTGCCTGCCTACCCTGCGGGCAGCTTCCCAGTCTCGGGTTTGGCTAGTGGCTCATTGCTCTGCGACACGCCCACACCCTTAGGAGCTCAGCCAACAGCCCTCCTTCTGCTTCCCCAACACAGACAGGCCCGCCCAGACCTGTGCCACAGGAGGGTCACAGGAGCCACAGAAACCCAGACTTGGAGAAAGGGGGGGGCAGAGATGAGTCCCCTAATAATAATAATAATAATAATAATAATAATAATAATAATATTATTATTATTATTATTATTATTATTATTATTGATTTTATTTATATAGCACCGTAGGTCTCTGGGCGGTTCACAATAATCAATAAAAGACACAATACAATATAAAATATACACAATAAAAATATACACAATAAAAAATTTAAAACCAAGTTTAAAATGACATAAAAAGCTAAAACAAATTTATGCAACATGACCCATAAAAGATGAAAAATAACCACCCCACCATGCACTATTTAGAGTTGTTAAAAGCCTCAGCATAGAGGGCAGTCTTAACCTGGCGCCGAAAGGATTTGTAGAGTTGGCGCCAGGCGGACCTCAGGGGGGAGCTTGTTCCAGAGTGGGGGGGGGGCTACCGCAGAGAAGGCCCTCCCTCTGGTCGTTATTCCCTGAGCCTCCCTCGGAGGCGGCAACCGGAGGAAGGCCCCAGATGTTGAGTGTAGTGTCCGGGTAGATTGTGGTTGGGAGAGACGTTCTGTCAGGTATTGTGGTCCCAAGCCGTGTAGGGTTTTAAAGGTTAAGACCAGCACCTTGAATCGGGCTCGGAAGCATACAGGCAGCCAGCACAAGCAGGCTAGAACTGGTGTTATGTGTTCGGACCTTCTGGTCCCACTAATGAGTCTGGCTGCCACATTTTGCACAAGCTGCAGCTTCTGAACAGTCTTCAAGGGCAGCCCCACGTAAAGTGCATCGCAGTAGTCTAGCTTTGAGATTACCAGAGCGCAGATTACTGAATTCAGGCAATCCCTGTCCAGATAGGGGCGTAGCTGGGCAACCAGCCAGAGCTGGAAGAAGGCACTCTGTCCCACTGAGGCCACTTGAGCCTCAAGTGACAAAGATGGTTCAAGGAGAACCCGCAAGCTATGGACCTGCTCCTTCAAGGGGAGTGCAACCCCATCCAGAACAGGTCGAACACCCTCCATCCGGTCAGCATCTCAGTCTTGTCTGGATTGAGCTTCCGTTTGTTAGCCCTCATCCAGTCCATTGTCGCAGCCAGGCACCGGTTCAGCACATCCACAGCCTCACCTGCTGAAGATGAAAAGGAGAAATAGAGCTGCGTGTCATCAGCGTACTAATGGCAACGCACTCCAGAACTCCGGGTGACCCCACTCAGCAGTTTCATGTATATGTTCATGTATATGTTGAAAAGCATGGGGGATAAGACTGACCCCTGAGGAACCCCATACTGGAGAGTCCATGGGGCCGAGCAGTATTCCCCAAGCACCACCTTCTGGAGCTGGACATCCAGGTCAGAGCGGAACCACTGCAATGCAGTGGTTCCCCACTACCAACTCCGGGTTCTAGTCCCCGCTCGGCCATGAAACTCACTGGGTGACTTTGGGCCAGTCACTGACTCTCAGCCTAACCTACCTCACAGGGTTGTTGTGAGGATAAAATGGAGAAGAGAGGAGGAGGATTATGTAAGCCACCTTGGGTTCCTTGCAGGAAAAAAGGCGGAGTATACATAAATATAATAAATAAACTCAGACAGCCCCGCCAGAAGGATACCATGGTTGATGGTATCAAAAGCGGACTAGAGATTTAGGAGTATCAACAGGGTCACACTCCCTCATCTCTCTCCCGACATAGGTCATCATACCAAAGCAGTTTCTGTGCCAAAATCAGGCCTGAACCCCAACTGAAATGGATCCAGATAATCAGTCTCATCCAATAGTGCCTGGAGCTGGTTGGCTACTACCCGCTCTAGGACCTCACCCAGGAAAGGAACATTCGCTACCGGCCTAAAATTATTAAGATCTTCCAGGTCCAGGGAGGGTTTCTTCAGGAGCGGCCTCACCACCACTTCTTTCAAGTGGCATGGGACCACTCCCTCTCGCAAGGAGGCATTGATCACCTCCCAAATGAGGAGGGAGGCAGGCTGACTAGTGCAAGTTTACAGGATTTGCCCAAGAAAAGCCAAACTCTGTGACATGTAGATGTTTTGCCAAGAAAGCAAATGTGCCAGCCCTTGCTTTCTGGGCACCATGGATTCTGCTCCTGCTCTGCAGGATACCAAGCAACCCCTTTGCCCAGCTCCAGTTCCACCTGTGAAAGGAAGGGCCAGGGGAGACTTCTCAAGAGGCGAAAGGGACTCACCCCACCTGCACACTGGTGAGGGGCGCTGGAGTTACCTGCAGAGCCAGCTGGCAGCACAGTCTCTAACTTCGACCTGTCACGCCACTGCGCCCCAAGCCCAGCACCACCACGCAGTCAAAGTGCAAGGAAGGGTCAGTGCGGGGGGGGACACGTCTCAAGGGGGGGGAGTCTCCAGACTAGCAAATGCTGGTGGGCAAGAGGTTCCCCATCTTTGCACTCCAACCCCCCCATCACATAGGGGAGAAGGATTGAAACATGCTCCGTGCGCACGCACACAGGTGCCTCCTGGCTGGGATCGCAAGCCTGCTCCGCCTCGCCAGGTCACCATTGCCACCACCCCGGCCGGCCCTGGGCCCCCGCCTGAGAGAACAGCCGCCCTAGCCCTCCTCGTCCCCATGCGAGGAAGGGCTGCGCTCTGGAGGGAGGGGCAGCATCAAGCAGCATGGGTGGGCCCCCCCTAGGCTCAGCCCCAGAGCCCGTTTCCTTGCAGGGCTCATGCCTAGAACATCCTGGTATGAACCGCCCAAAAGTGTCCCTGCGCATGTGCTGTAAGCCCCACTCTCACTCTCACTGTGTAACCACATTCAGCCCCACCCTCTGGAGACCGCAGGGCCCCTCCCATGCCCCCACCCTGGAAATTCAACCCTGGGCGGGGCAAGAAAACCCTCCCATGCACCCCCCCCCCCGGAGAAAGGGATAGAGCGTGCATGCGTGCGTGTGGCAGCGGCTTTCGATACCATCGACCATGGTATCCTTCTGGAACGCCTGAGGGGACTGGGAATCGGGGGCACTGTGCTTCAGTGGTTCCGGTCCTACCTCTCGGGTAGGTTCCAGATGGTGATGCTTGGGGATAGCTGCTCCTCCAAAAAGGAGCTGCTATGTGGCGTGCCACAAGAAGCTATTCTTTCCCCAATGCTATTTAATATCTACATGAAACCGCTGGGAGAGATCATCCGGGGGGGGGGGGGCATGGGGCGGGGTGCTATCAGTATGCTGATGACACCCAAATATATTTCCCTATGCCTTCGGCAACAGCGTAGGCTAAGGACAGTGTGTCTCCTCTGAATGAATGCCTGGAGGCAGTAAGGGGCTGGAAAAATAAACTGAAACTGAATCCAGACAAGACAGAGGTGCTTGCTGTCAAAGGCCACAACCTGGGTTTGGAGGTATGTCAACCAGTTCTGGATGGGGTTACACTCCCCCTGAAAGACTGTGTTCGCAGCTTAGGGGTGCTCCTGGATCCGTCGCTCCAAATGACATCCCAGATAGATGCGACGGCTAGGAGTGCCTATTATCAGCTTCGGCTGATACGCCAGCTGCGCCCCTTCCTAGAGTTGGAAGACCTAAAGACAGTAGTGCACGCACTGGTAACTTCGAGGCTCGACTTCTGTAATGCGCTGTACATAGGGCTACCTTTATACCTAGTCCGGAAACTTCAATTAGTGCAAAATATGGCAGCCAGACTGGTTGCTGGTACACCTAGGGGTGCCCATATCACACCAGTTTTAAAAGCACTCCACTGGCTGCCAATCGGTTTCCGGGCGAAGTATAAAGTGTTGGTTATTACCTTTAAAGCCCTACATGGTTTGGGTCCAGGCTACCTACGGGATCGCCTTCTCCCGTACAATCCGCCCCGCACACTCGGGTCCTCTGGGAAGAATCTGCTTCAGTCAGCCAAAACTAGGCTGACTAGCATTACCCAGAGGACCTTCTCTTCTGCTGCTCCCAGATTATGGAATGGCCTGCCGGAGGAGATACGTCAACTTGTCAGTCTTTTGGACTTTAAAAAAGCCATAAAGACTGAACTCTTCCGGCAGGCCTATCCGGCGGAATTTTAGGATGTTTTAAAGATGTTTTAAGATGTTTTTAGGATGTTTTAAGATGTTTAATAGTATATATTGTGTTGTTTTAGTTTAGGTATTTTATATTTCTGTTGTTCCCCGCCTCAATCTAGATGGAGAGGCGGGTAATAAATAAAATATTATTATTATTATTATTATTATTATGCCCCGAGCGCTGCCAGCAAGCCCCAGGCTCCTGGGTGAGCTCATGGTGGGGCCTAAGCCAGGAGGTGTCACCCCTCCTGGCTTAGCGAGGCTTGTGCTGAGCGAGGCAGCACCTCGCTCAGCGAGGCAGCACCTCGCTCAGCACAAGCGAGATCCAGGCCCTCTTCAATCCCATCATCCCCCAACAATCAATGGCCCTCCACCCCCTTGGCTCTGGGGCCATTACAGACAGCGAATAATGCCTGCCCACTCTCACAGACATGCACACCTAGGGGCTGGGATCGCCAAAGATGGGAGGAGGAGACGGCTGCGGGACAGCTGCCCATCGCCTGCTCCAAGAGCCAAAGAAGAGAAGCCCAGGCCAGGGAGCAACTGCCATCAGCTCCCGAAATGACCAGGCCTGAGAGGGCTGTTGGGGCAGCCCCTCCCCTGCCTTCCCTGGGGCTATTTAAGACCTGTGTGCCCTGGGGGAAGGCAGAAGAGAAGCCCAGGCCAGGGAGATTGTACCAGCAGCTCCTGAAGAAACCTGCAGTTGGCCTGAGAGAACTGGTGTGTGTTTGGTGGGGGGGGGGGGTAACGTTTGTTTGTTTGAGTATTTAAACATTGTAAACCGCTTTGGGTGCCTTATCATAGAATCATAGAAAAGTAGAGTTGGAAGGGGCCTACAAGGCCATCGAGTCCAACCCCCTGCTCAGTGCAGGAATCCAGGTCAAAGCATCTTAGCAGTCATAGAAATGTAATAAATAAAGCAAGCAAGCGGAACTGGAGCAACAAGGCCAGTGCAGAGTGGGTGGGAGAGGGGAAGGTGCCGCAGGAAGATCACCAGGTGTCCCTTTCCCAGTGAGGGGGGCACCAGCTCCTCCAGCCAGCTGATCACCCGTGTGCCCCCCTCACACTCCTAGCCACAGCCAGCAGTCCTGGGCCCCACCAGACCAGAGCGAGCGCCCGGGGACTCTGGGGAGAGAGTATCCCTGGGCGGGTGAGTAACACCAGAGCTTAACAGAGGAAAGCTGCTCCCACCGGTGGTAATGAATAAATAAGGAGGACAGTGCCTTTGTACATGCACAAAGTGCCTTTCCCTAAGTGGCTGCAACCAGATCCCCCTCCCCCCCACACTAAGATGGGGGGGGAGTCAGAGGGCAAAAGCCTCTTGGGATAAAAGGCTTTCTGCTATCAACTTTCAGGAGGCCAAAATGTGGGCCAGGCAGGGGCTGCCCTTGCGTTGGCCCACCCACAAGATGGAGGCTGGTGCTCCTTCCCCCCCCCCTCAGAGGCACATCCCAAGGGATGCGTCTCAGCAGGGCACTAGCCCAAATATGCAGTGGGGCAACGGAAGCAGAGAACGCGGACGGAGCCAGTGCCCCAAATAACCCATGCGCGCACACGGGCCTCCCGGAAGCCCGCTGGGATCCCCGTCCCCTGCAGCCTGGCGCCTGGCTCCCCCCGCCCGCCCCCGGCCCGTGTATCCCAGCTCCAAATGCAAGGTGCGCCCAGATCTGCCTTTGCCCATCCCTGCGCAGGCCTCTCTGCACAGCCGCAAAAGGCACCGCCCTCACATTTGGTCCCACCCATGAGCCCCTTAGATCCATGGGGAATATAACTGAAGCTGACAGCCAGAATTTAACTATATTTGCATGTCACCAATCCCTCAATACCGGCTCCCTTTCGATGTACTAAAGTGTGAGTTACAGACAAAAAACAGCCACTCCTTGTTAAAGATGGCTTTTCCTTCTAACATTTTCCTTTTTAATTCCCTATTTGTCTCCTCGAAAACAAGACTCCACAAAATCGAAACAAGCACACCGTAACTTTTCTTTCTTTTTTGAACAATACTGTGTTTTACGATTATCGCTGGTTGGCTTTCCTGACTGAAAAAGAGAGGAAGGCAGGGCACGTGCCAGGGGCTTCATTATTCCACAGCGCCCATTGAAGTTCAGCCCTGCCAGTTAATCAACTAACGCTCTGGTTGATTAATCTTCCAACTGAGCCAATTAAAAATCCAGCGCCCCTCTCTGTTAGCGCAAGGGGCAGGGCTAGAGAGCCGAAGCCCCCTCCCTTCCAGCCGCCAGCCGCCCCCACCGCGGCAGCGTCCTTCCTTGCCGGCGGCGGCCAAGGGGCCCCCGGGCTCCCCTCTTTCCGATCCTCGCACTGGGACGGAGCCAGCCGCCTGCCGAGCAACGGCCCTGCTCGCGCCTTCCCGTCCGGGGAGCTCCGCAAGAGGCAGCGCCTGACATGCCCTATTAAGGGAAAGCGCAGCGAAGGCGCTCCAGGGCCCGGGCCCGGGCCCGCCGGCGCCCGAGTGGCGAGGAGAGCCCCGGGCGCCCCTCGCCCGCTGCCTGCGCGCCCCGATCCCGCCGGCCCCACGTGCGCCCGCCCACCTTTGTATTTCTCGCGCACATCCTCGTAGGCTTGGATGAAGTCCTTCTCCTCGGGGTTGGGGGGCAGCAAGCTGAGGTTGAAGGTGGCCATGGCGCGGCCGCGGGCAGACTGCGCTGGGGAGGGGTCCGCGCCCGGCGTGCCTCTCAGGGGGGCGAGGCGGGGGCTGGGGCTGGGAGGGGCCGGCGGGCGGACGGAGGCAGGCGAGGCGGCCGCGCGGGCCGGGCCAAACCCTGGAATGACATTCCAGCTGCTGCCTTGCCCTACCCCTTAAAGGCGCCGCCACCGCCGCCCACGGTTCCCGGGCCAGAAGCCTCCCCGCCACGGAGGCGTTGGCGGCGGCGGAGGGGACGGACGGACGGACAGGCCGCCCGCCCGCCCCGCTCTCTCCGTCGCTGGGAGCACCTGCAGGCCTCCCCGCCTCTAACTTCGGGACGCAGTCCTCTGGAGCTTGGCGGGGTAAGAACGGGGCACAGGTGACCCCCCCCCACCCATGTCTACTGAGCTGTAAGCCCCGCCGAGTTCAGTCAAGTTTACTCCCAAGCAAGAGCGCAGAGGCTTGGCGCCTTAATGGCCGGCGCCTCCTTCGCCTCGGCGCTGGAAGCAGAGGCACGAGAGGCGCTTTACCCGCGCCAAAACGCAGCCGTCGTGGCGGCGGCAGCAGCTGCGTGGCCTAGCGACGAGGCTCAGACCGCGCTGCCCCAGCTAGCCCTCAAGAGGCCGGCGCAGAAGAACGCTCCGCTGCCCTGGGCCCTTTGGGTGCCATCTGTGCAGCGCCTTGCCCAGGGCGCGGCTCCGCCGTCTCGCCAGGCCCCGACGGGGCTCGGCTGGGCAGCTTCCCCCACGAGGGCCGCGCTGCTAAGTCCTTTCAGAAGTGCCTCGAAGGGGGAGCCGCTGCGCCGCTCCCACCGGGAAGTCGACCCAGGAGCAGGCGGCGCTGCCGCGGCCGGCCAAGGACACTCCCGGGTCCGGGACCCCCCTTCCTCCTCCCCCCAGTCCGCCAGGCAGCCCCGAAGCTCCGCTCGCCCTTTGTGGCTCTCGGCTCCAGGAGTCGGCAGGCCGGCCTGGGGCCCTGCTTCCTCCAGAATTCCAGCAGGGGCCGGGGAAAGGCCGGCCGGCCCGCCCACCCCCACCCGTGGTGCCCACATGCGCCCGGCCGCCCTTTCCAGCGGTCCATTCCTGGGCCTGCGAGCACCGCCTCAGAGTGGCCGGCGTAAGTAAGGGGGCCTGCACAGCCCCGGCGTCCGATGCATGGGGTCTGCAGCCGAAAGAAGCGGCGCACGGGAAAGCGGGGGGCCGCTGGGGGAAGGGGGAGCCCTGATTTGCCCGGCACCAGAAGTGCGGCAAGAGCCCCGCTCGGGGACCTTGGCGCGTCCCTCTTCTTGGGTCTTGCTGCGTCTATTCTTGGACTGAGACTTGACGCTGAGGACAGGTTCGGGGGCTCAGACCTGCCATCGGCCAGAGCGCTGCGCTTTGGAGCACCCACCCGAGGGCTGAAACAGGCCCGTACAGAGAGCCGGCCCAAGGACAGGTTCAGGCGGGGCGGGCCTGCGGGCGGCCTTGTCTGGCACGCGCGTCCGAGTGGCGGACTCCTCCAATGGCGCTGAGGTCGCAGCTGCTGCCAGACTGGGCCGCCCTTCTCCAGCTTGGGGTGGGGATGTTCCCGGGCATGCTGAAGCATGCTGAAGCCCCACAGGACAGGCGGCCGGCCAGACTCTGCTCCCTGGGGTGCACACAGGATGCCCTCTGCGCAGCTTTCCAGGCCGCTAGGCCCCAGGCGCTCTTGCCCTCCGGGCCCCACACAAACGCCCTCTCCCCGCAGTTCCGCCCAAGCCTCCGTCCCAGCAGCCATCTGCTCCAGCAGCCTGAGTGTAACTTGAGTGGGCAGAAGGCCAGGGGGCGGACTGAGCCATCCCCAGCAGGCCGGAGAGAGATGGGGACATGTGGGGTTTTACTGCGCCAAGCAGCCGTCCTCCCCTCCCTGCAAGCAATGAGACCAACAGGTATTTATAAAGCCCACTCAGTCTCTCAAGCAGTTTCCAGGGATGTTTCCAGCAGAATCTCCCCCCCCCTTGCATTCTCGCTCCCCTGTTCTCTGCCCCCCCCCAGTTGGCATGGCTGCCCTAGTGCTGACGCAAGCGGCAACAAAATAGCCCTACAGGCACACGTGGGCCAGGGAGGGGCCAGGGCGAGCATCCCAGCGAGAGGCCAGGGCGAGCATCCCAGCGAGATTATTTGTGCTGCCGCACCAGTGTCCAAAAAGCAAATGCCCTCTCATTGCCCAGGTATGTGCTGCCGAGTCAAGGTGCCCTGCCCGGCCGGTCACCCTCTCCTCAGGTTAGGTTGATCGCGGAAAGTCCCTAATCCTTGGGTACAGGCGCAGCTGCAGTGGCACAGAGCACGGCCAGAGCGCGAAGCAGCGGGCCCAGCGGGCTGGGAAGGGCGCAGCAGGAGGCGCCCAGGGCACGAACAGGTGAGTGCAAGCAGTTCTGGGGAAGAAGGCTCCCAGCCTCTACAAGCGCCTCCCGCAACACCTGGCCATGCATCCTGAGGTCCTCAGTTTGCCACTGTTCTGTCTGGGAGGGAGGCCACCTTGCTCTGGCAGGCATTAGAGCCAGGCAAGCAGCGAAGGCCCCTGGCCTCAGGCCCACGTTCTGGCTCCCAGGCGCCCCACAGGAGGAGGAGGAGGGCTGATGCACCTGCCATGTGAGAGGAGCTTTAGTTACCCCCTCCTGGGGCAGAAGGGAGCGGTGTCGGGTGGCCTCTAGGCAAGCTGTGGCTGTACCAGCTGATCACCGGCCTTCTATGGGAGCAGCCGGATGGCCTACCAGGGTTATTATTATTATTATTATTATTATTATTATTATTATTATTATTATTTGCATTTATTTATTGCCCATCTGGCCGGCAAACCGGCCACCCTGGGCGATGTACAGAAAATAAAACAGAATAAAATACATTAAAACATTTTTCTCCATTAAAATACATTAAAACAGTATAAAATTTTAAAATCTTAGCCCACCCCATATTCCCGCCTGAATAACCAAGTTTTTAATGAGCGGCGGAAGCTCAGCAGAGAGGGGGCATGGCGGAGGTCACTTGGGAGAGAGTTCCATAGTACGGGGGCTGCCACAGAGAAGGCCCTCTTCCTCGTCCCGACCAGTCTAGCTGCTCTGGCTGAAGGGACAAGGAGAAGGCCGTCTGTGGCAGATCTTGTTGAGCGGCCCACTTGGTGTTGCTGGAGATGCTTCTTGAGATAGACTGGACCGGAGCCGTATAGGGTTTTAAAGGTCAAAGCCAACACCTTGAATTCAGCTCGGCAAGCAACTGGTAGCCAGTGCAGCTCCTTGAGCACTGGCGTGATGTGATCCCGCCGGCGGCTGCCTTTAACCAGGCGAGCCGCCGCGTTCTGTACCAGCTGTAGCTTCCGAACCGTCTTCAAGGGTAACCCCACGTAGAGCGCATTACAGTAGTCTAGGCGAGAGGAGACCAAGGCATGAACCACTGATGGGAGCAGGTGATTAGGAAGGTAGGGGCGCAGCTGCCGTATCAGATGGAGTTGATACAGCGCTGCCCGGCTCACAGCTGCCACCTGAGCCTCCATGGACAGCTGGGAGTCTAGAATGACCCCCAAGCTGCGGACCTGGTCCTTCAGGGGTAGATGTAACCCATTCAGCACCAGGTCAACATCCCCTAACCTCCCCTTAGGGCCACCCAGCAGGGCACAGGTCACACCTGGCATGCCTGTGCTTGGCTCTGTTGCTCATGTGACACACACACACACACACCCCAAAGGCAGGCAGGCGGGCGGGCGCTTCATAGCCAGCCTGCAGTGGCCCCAGCTCAATCCCCAAAAGAAGCATCTCGGGGACGGATGAAACCAAAGGCCATCTAGCCCAGCCCCTGGTCTCAAGACAGCGGAGTCTCCAATTAGGAGAACAGCAGAGTTCCTATCCCACATAGTTAAGACCGGGGGGGGGGGGAGGCGGGGACCACGTGCTGCCTTCGCCCGGCTAGCCCCACCCCCACGGAGTTGGCCGTGATCGAAGGCGGTCCCAGCTGCCCAGTCCATCCCTGCAGACTATTCTATCAAGGAGCATATAATAGCCAAGCAAGATGGGCCTGGTGTGGGCTTCTGCCAGGTATGCTGAATCAGCAAGGCAATTGTTGGGACTTGAAAAAGATACTAGGAGAGGATATATTGTGGAGTAATATCCTTCCTATCTCACGTTAGTGAGATCAGCAGAGTAGAGTCCCTTTCCAGCTTAAAAGAAGCTTAGATTTGGCTAGTGTTAGCCAGTTTGCATTTGGTAATCCAGGATGCTTTAAGGCAGACTGGATTTCCCTGGTTTTGCCCCCTTTTCTCTCCCTCAGAACAATAATCAGAGACACAGTCTTGTAAAAGTTAAAAGTAACATTTACTCACTCAGATTATGCAGTTTCATTCAGGCAGGCTTAAAAGCGTTTCTTACAGTTCATTTAGAAATACTTGGGGTCAGAACTTGTGGAGTTCAGACCAGCAACTCTGGTCACATGCTGCTGTTAGAACAACCAGGAGGCAACCAGGAGGTGCCACACTCACTAAGAGTCCCAGCAGAAAAAGGAAGAGCTGATAGCTACGCCCACTTCCTGTTGGGGCTCTGTTAATGATTCAATGAGTATCTTCCAGTGAATCCACCCTAGAAGATACCAGTGATCTTAACCATTTCACCCAACTACCTGGTGAAACATGAGCCATCGGTTTTGACTGCAACTTAATTATCCCACAAGGGGAAAACCCAGAAGAACACACAGAAGGCCGATGAGGAGCTAAATCCTGTATCTAGATGGTCAGCTTGTGGGCAGGATCCTGTGTATTTTAGTTCATGCAGAGCCCCTCATGTATTTTAGATGCTTCTATAAATAATAAGCAATGAGGATGAGGAAGATCTGCGCAAAGTAGCCCAGCTAATCACAGTCCTTCCTTAGTTCTGAAAAGTGGGGTTGCCAAGTCCATCCAGACCCTGAGAGGGTAGGTTAATCTCTCCCACTAGGTGAAAGAGGCTTAAAAGTGGTTAACTGTCCAGATTGTGGCCTCCCATTTTTTATGCCCCAGCCTGGACACAGGAGAGGAAGAGGAGAGAGTTGCCATGGCCTTCCAAACGCAGGGCCTCCTGACTTCACAGACCTCTGGGGTTTCTAGAACCAACTGCAAGGCATTTCAGCTACAGGTCACATTAGATGCACACTTAATTTGCCATGTGGATCTGGATCCTAGCCAGGGCTGAGAAACATGAGAAAGGGGACTTGGATCCACATCACGCTGGGCTCTGCCTGCCAGGAAACTCTGAATGGTACGGACCAGCCATCAGAGGGCCTAGGCATGAGCGGCTCCCCACGTGCATTCCAGAGCAAGGGCTGCCTCTGAACCGCTGGTGTGAGGAGCGGTGTACGTATGCAAGGCGCGGCGGAGGAACGCTATTCGCGATGGACACATCCAGTACATTCCTCACGCCAGTCCCTGCGTATTTCTGTATCTGCACCGCAAGAGGGGATTCCACAGCCATCCCAGCGTGTCAGCTTAGCTCCACCACTGACCTACTCTTAAGGAAGTTCTTGCTCGAGTTTGCCCTTGAAGTACGTACTTTCCTGCAGCTCATCTCATCTCCTCTTGTCCCATCCTTGGTGGAACTGCTGCATCACTCTGCCTTTGGACATGCCGCTGTTCAGCATGTCTCCTCACATGCCTCTCACTCATGACAATGTTTCACCATAAACCATTTGTTTTAATGTGGAGGAAATCTCCTGGGCCGGCCAAATCACCCCTTTCATTTCCCTGGTGACGTGGCTGCTCCTGCCAGAGTTCCTCCCTCACCACCTGGGGAAAGGCTGGAGGAAGGACATCCCCCGAGGAGCCTCTATCTTCCTGGCAGTTCTTTGGTAGTCAGCTCTTCAAACCTAGGGGCTGACCAAACAGAATATTCATAGAGTTGGAAGGGATCTTCAGGGCCGGTGCTACCATTAGGCCAACTAGGCAGCTGCCTAGGGCGCAGGGCTAAAGGGGGCGCCAGGAGCATAGGGAGGGAGGGAGGGAGGGCTCAAGTGGGAAGGGGGGGCACTAAATATCTGATCTTGCCTAGGGCACCAAACTGCCTTGCACTGGCCCTGGGGATCTTGGAAGTCATCTGGTCACCCTCTTCTGGACATGCTCCAGTTTGTCAATGTCCTTCTTAAAATGTGGTGCCCAGGGCTGGACACAGTACTCCAGATGCAGTCTGACCAGCACAAAAGACAGTGTAACTATTACTTCCCGTGGTCTGGACACTGCAGCCTAAGAACGCGTTCACTTTTTTAGCAGGCGCATCACGCTGGCTGCTCATTTTATTTCATTTCTATTTCGGTACAGCCCAATAGCAAAAGCTCTCTAGGCAGTTCAGCTTTGATCTGCTAAGACAGTGATGGCGAACCTATGGCACGGGTGCCACAGCTGGCACACAGGGACCTCTCTGTGGGCACTTGAGCCATTGGTCACCAGATCGCGAAAAGACCGTCCCCTTCTGCAAAACACTAATGGTCTTGTTCTTTCTCACAGTGTGGAACAGAATGATTTTATTCTAGAATTCCTGTTACAGAATTCTTTTCTACATTGTTATCACATTTAAAAGGATTTTGAAGAACGATGCACAGAGCATGGCTTGGATGTAAAGCCCTAACAGTTGACCTGAGTGCTGCATGTGTTGCTCTCAAACTAATGGAGTATGAGCCAAGGTTTGACAAATTATCAACATGCATGCAATAGCAAAAATCACATTAATTGTGCAAAAGCATGCCCAATGCAAACTTTTACCTAATGCAGTGTTTGCAGTCCAAGACATAAAGTGTTTAAAATGTGTTAAGCACGTTTCGTTTTCTTGTTTATCTTGCTCATCCTAGTACAGGTTGACTTTTACTTTTACTAATCCGACACCTGTAGCAGGGAAAGGACCTGGGTAAAGCTTGCCCCATATAATTTCAGTCTGGCATATACAGTAATCATTTTACAAGTTGAGAATCCCTTATCCAAAAATACATGTGCCTAATTATTTAAAAAGTTTGTATAAATTCCCTTCAGGCTATGTGTACAATGTAGTACTATAATAATTTTTTGAGTTGATTTTTTCCCCAACAAAAAAGTTTGTATCATTGAATGCTCTGTTATTGTGTTTTTCTTTAAAGACAAAATATGTTAAGTAGTTCGGACAACTGTATGAGTTGTTTTTCTAAAACTAAAACCTCGGTATTCAGGTTTAATTGCAGTGTTGGCACTTTGAAATAAATAAGTTGGTTTTGTGTTGCAGTTTGGGCACTCGGGCTCAAAAAGGTTCGCCATCACTGTGCTAAGACATCTAAGAACGTGAGAACTGCCAGGCTGACCAAAGCCCAGCAGTCTACTCCCACAGTGGCCAACCAGGTGCCCCAATCGGAAGCCCACAACCAGGACACCAGCACAGCAGGCAGCAGCACCCTCCCACTCCTGTTCCCCAGCGACCAACTGGCACAGAGGGACGCACTGCCTCGGATACCGGAGGTCACATATAAGCCGCCTTTCTGGGCCAAGCCCAGGCAAGGCAGGGAACAAAATGCACAGAGGCATGAATGAGCACTTGCTGGGTGAATCATAGAATAGTAGAGTTGAAAGGGGCCTACAAGGCCATCGAGTCCAACCCCCTGCTCAATGCAGGAACCCAAGTCAAAGCATCCCTGACAGATGGCCGCCCAGCTGCACCTTGAATGCCTCCAGAGTGGGAGAGCCCACCACCTCCCTAGGTAGTTGGTTCCATTGTCTTATTGCTCTGACAGTCAGGAAATTTTTCCTGATGTTTAGGTGGAATCTAGATTCCTGTAACTTGAGCCCATTATTCCATGTCCTGCAAACTGGGATGAAGGAGAAGAGATCCTAGCCCTCCTCTGTGTGACAACCCTTTAAGTACTGGAAGAGTGCTATCATATCTCCCCTCAGTCTCCTCTTCTGAAGGCTAAACATTCCAGTTCTTTCCGTCTCTCCTCATAGGGCTTTGTTTCCAGTCCCCTTATCGTCTTTGTTGCCCTCCTCTGAACCCTTTCCTGTTTGTCTACATCCATAGTTCCAGTGCCCAGAACTGGACGCAGTACTCAAGATGAGGCCTAACCAGTGCTGAGTAAAGGGGAATTATCACTTCCCACGATTTGGAAGCTATACTTCTATTAATGCAGCCCAAAATAGCATTTGCCTTCTTTGCAGCCACAACGCATTGCTGGCTCATATTCAGCTTGTGATCTACCACAATTCCAGGATCCTTCTCACTTGTGGTATTGTTGAGCCAAGTGTCCCCCATTCTGTAACTCTGCATTTGGTTTCCTCTCCCTAGGTGCAGCACTTGGCATTTATCCCTATTAAATTTCATTTTCTTGTTTTCGGCCCAGCGCTCCAGCCTATCGAGATCGCTTATCCTCAACCAGCTGTGGATCCACCTGACAGTCGTTATTGTCCAGGTCACGTTTTAACCTTCCTGCCGATGAGGATATCATCATGGCGGACATCGTCAAGCCTTTTGCTGAAATTAAGATATGTCGACAGCATCTCTGTGATGTACCTAACTTGTAACTTTATCCAAAAAAAGGGAAAAGGTTGCTCTGGCAGGACTTATCAACCCGTGCTCACTCCTAGCAATCAATGTAGTCTTTTCTAGATGCTCACAAACTGACCACTAAATAATTTGCTGCAAAGTTTTGCCTGGTATCAGGTCGACCGGACTGTAGTTTCCCATATCTGCCTCCCCACCACTTAAAAAATAATAATAGGGGAAATAGACTCCCCAGTCTTCTAGCACCTCATGCATTCTCCAAGAATTCTCCAAGAGTACAAACTGTGGCTTGGAAATAATATCCTAACATAGCCAAATAAGCCCTTGTTATTTTTTAGCACCCTCGGCAAGCCTCAGTTCAATCTGGGCCTTCACCTTCCTAACACCGTCCTCCTTACAGGTTCAGGCAACACTGCCTTGCTGCTCCTCGGTTATATGTCCCTCCTTCCATCTCCTGTACGGGTCCTTCTTGAGTCTCAGCTCATCAGAGAGCTCCCTGCGTCCAGTTCTGGGCACCACACTTTAAGAAGGACATGGACAAACTGGAGAGGGTTCAGAGGAGGGCAGCAAAGATGATCAGGGGACTGGAAACAAGGCCCTATGACAGTGATGGCGAACCTTTTTGAGCCCGAGTGCCCAAACTGCAAGACAAAACCAACTTATTTATTTCAAAGTGCCTTAAATTTGGCAGGAAGGAGGAGGGGGCACTAGCTAATCGCGCCCCGCTCTGTCTCAGGGCATGGCTTTGGGCGTGCGCGCACTGTGCTTCTGAGCTGTCTGTTAGAAGGAGGGCTGGGTGCCTGCGCAGTCCACTTCTGTGGTGGAGATGTTGGAGTGTGCCTGCCTGTGGAGGCCAGCGAGGAATGAGTGGAGAGGAATTACTATGGAAACCCGACGCTGAATGCAGAAGGGGACGGTCTTTTCGCGATCTGGTGACCAATGGCTCGAGTGCCCACAGAGAGGTCCCTGCGTGCCAGCTGTGGCACCCGTGCCATAGGTTCACCATCGCTGCCCTATGAGGAGAGACTGAAGGAACTGGGCATGTTTAGCCTTCAGAAGAGAAGATTGAGGAAATCATATCATAGAAATCATAGAAAAGTAGAGTTGGAAGGGGCCTACAAGGCCATCGAGTCCAACCCCCTGCTCAATGCAGGAATCCAGGTCAAAGCATCTCTGACAGATGTCTGTCCAGCTGCACCTTGAATGCCTCCAGACTGGGAGAGCCCACCACCTCCCTAGGTAGTTGATTCCATTGTCTTATTGCTCTGACAGTCAGGAAACTTTTCCTGATGTTTAGGTGGAATCTAGGTTCCTGTAACTTGAGCCCATTATTCCGTGTCCTGCAAACTGGGATGAACGAGAAGAGATCTTTGCCCTCCTCTGTGTGACATGTGAGATATGATAGCACTCTTCCAGTACTTGAAGGGATGTCACACATGTGCAGGACACAGAATAATGGGCTCAAGTTACAGGTAGCCAGATTCCACCTGGACATCAGGGGAAAATCTCCTGATTGTTAAAGCAATACGCCAATAGAACCAACGACCTAGGGAGGTGGTGGGCTCTCCCACACTGGAGGCATTCAAGGTGCAGCTGGACAGCCATCTGTCAGGGATGCTTTGACTTGGGTTCCAGCACTGAGCAGCCAACTATGATTCTATGATCAGAAAACAAATTCCACTATGGAATGGAAATGCCCTTTGGCCATACATTAATGAAGTCAAACACAACTTAGAAACACACATTGTAGTTGGTTAGTAGCGATCACCAATTGGACTTAGGATGCTTCTAGATGGAGGGCTCCCAGCAGCAGCCGCCAGAAGGCCTTGGGCAGCTCTTCTGTCTTTTTCTCCATAATGACTTTTCTACCACAAGAGAAAAGACAGAAGAAGCTGTGAGCAAACATTGGAGAGTTCTGAGTGGAGGACAGCGACACACACCCCCCATAAAATTCTGTGACTGAGGCAGGGCACTAGTGCAAGAAAAGCTCACCTGGAAGCAAGCGCACACACACACACACACACACACCCCCCTATGGCTTCCTGCCTTTGCTGGGAGGAGTCTAGCGGCCAGGCCAGATAGAGCAGAGATCCTGATTCTCTTCTCTATCTGACTAACTCCGGTCCTGCTGGGCGTCCTTTTGCCCAGCCACTGCCTCCGCCTCTGCCTGTGTGCTGAGCTCCCGAGTGGCTGGAGACAAGCCCCTGAAGAGGCCAGTGAGTGTGACTCATCCTCCTCCGTCTGCATCCAGCAGAGCAGCCCCTGCGTGGGGTGGGTGGGAGCCAGTGAGCCCAGGATCTTCCGGACCAGGCCTGCGGAGAGTGTGGGCGCTGCCTCGGTCCTGCCCGTGCTGCATTCCTGTGCTGCCCTTGGTCTGGGGGGGTGGCGGCGGCGTGTCCTCCAGGGTGGCTCTGGAGGGAGGGGGGAAAGTGTTCCCCAGGCCACTGTCGGACCCTTGTGGCTTCTTGCAGGCCAGACACTTTCCCCACAGGGATGGGGCTTCCCTGTGTTCTCAGACATTTCTCTGCCTGAAGAGGCCCAGCTGGGCGTCCCTGAAGGGGAAAAGAGCTTTGGAGCAGAGGCCCAGCTCCCTTCCAAGGCGCTCCGCTCCGTTAGGAGGCACACACCGAGACAAGGAAGGCACTCGCTCAGGCAGTGAATGGAGAGGAGACGGGTTCAAGCGCCCACCCTTCCCGGGGCAGAGCCAACAACAGTGGAGCGGTCCTGTGGACCTGCCGCCTCTGCCCAAGGCCCAGTGGGGCCCCGCCAGCCACGGGAGGAGGAATGGGGGGGGCAGTTTCTGGCAGATCTTTGTATTTTAAATCACGCACACTGAAAGGAATAGGTGGAAACTGGGCCCATCTTGGAGGAACGGGGCAGCTTTGGATCCAGCGGCTGGGAAGCTGGCTCCTTCACCCCTGGGGAACCCTGGTGCAGAGCCCCGCTCTCACGACGGTCGGCGACAGCGGCCCACCCACCGGGCTCCGGGCAGGCAACTCTGCAGCCCCACCCGCTGGAGCAGGCAGCATGATCTGGGGCTCAGGACTGCACGCGCAAGTCCGTAACATCTCAACGACATTTTCCTCCAATTGTTTTATTGCAATAACTAAGGGGGGGGTGTGTGCTTTTTTGCATATTTATTATGGTTTGGCAAAAGTGCTCTCTCTTGCAGGCTTTTCTGACCTGCCGCTTCCCCAGAGTATTAAGCAGCCTGGGCTTCTGTGGGCTCTAACTATTTTAGTGAGAAAAGAGTGGGGGGGGACATTACTGATGGGCAGGCAGCACACGGATCGCACCCAGCCGTACATGGCAGACAGGCGTAGCTATTGACTTAACTGTTGCTCTGACTATTAAATCCGTAGCGCTCCGCCTTTACATTTACTCTTCGCATTTCAAAATCTGTGAAGCAGAAAGAGCATTCTTCAACGATCCTTTATTAAAAATTAATTGCAGTCAACAATCCCGCAGTCAAGCCTGTCGTCACGACCTGTTCTTTCTCTCTCTCTCTCTCTCTCTCTCTCTCTCGAATGGGATCTTTTGATAATCTCATATCTCAATTTGCTGCCAAGAAAAGTTCAAGGAAGATCAGAGAACTTTTACAGTAACCCGAACCTGGTTCGTCACTATCTGCAAACATGTTCTTTAAACTTCATTGATGTACAGTATACGCCACTTGGTGAGCCACGAGATCCCACATGCCGAAGGACCTCAAGGACGTCCCGTGGAACGGTGGAAGCACCTCTTACACCAAGCAGCCCACACCCCTGGGGTCCACCCACCGGCAGCAGCGGCTCTCCGGGGGTTCGGGCGGGGCCTCCCAGCCCACCATGGAGATACTGCTGGGGGGGGTTGAGCGGGGGCCTTCCGCATGCCAAGCGGGGCCTCCACCACTGGGCCGCAGCCCTTTCTCAGTGGAGCCAGTATGATTCCTCCACCTTTCAGTTCTAGACGCAATCCCAAAACATCTTAACCTACAGATTCTTTTGTCAAGTATGGATGTTTCTTGAAAGGGTTGTTAGTGTGCATTTAGTTTCTGTTTTCCAGCTGATGGCAGGAAATGACACGGACACACACAGTGCGGTGAGAAAGGAGAGGGGGGTGTCCCCACGTGAGGATTCTGCCCCAGGACTTCTCAGGGTCTTAAAAGGGGCCTGCCTGACTCACATGGAGCCCCCACACCATGGGCCAACGCACAGCCGGCTGGCCAGAAAAGGCCCCCTGTGGAGGCACAGATCCAGCAAGGGGGCCAAAGCCACAGGCTACTGACCAAAGCAACCCCCCCAGCCCCGGCCACCAAAGTGTGCCGAGGGAGCTCCTTCCCATGCAGGTCCGACCGCGGAGCCTGGGAGCAGCAGAAGTGCCCCCTGGGCCCCCAAGGGAGCCCGGGGACAGGAACAAGGAGGCGCCCCCTGCTGCTGCTGCTGCTGCTGCTGCTGCCCCCAGCCAGCCTGAGAAAGAGACCCGGCCGCGCCGGCCACAGAGTCCTGCTGGCCACTCCCAGTCCGGCTTCCTTCTCCCAGCCCGCTGCCCAGAGCCGGGAAGAAGAGATCGCCCTTCCTGCCATGGGCTGGGTGTGGCTGGACCGGCGCTTGGCTAAACACTGCGCAGCCGCAGACCAGGGAGTGGGGGGGGGAAGGGACCCAGACAGGAGTGCTGCGACGGGGTGCGCGTGTGTTTGTGCAGATGGCTCCTGGCCTGGGTTCCCCTCGTGTGTCATGTGTGTGTCCCCCCCCTCCGCCCCCAGAGGCAGGTCGGTTCTCCCACCCGCCTGCCTGCAATTGCCAGCCAGGAAGCAGCTCACCTGACCTGCACTCCAGAGCTATCGCTGCAGAGAGGTGCCACGGCCAAGGACAGGAGGGCAATCCCCACCCCCACCTGCTCTCAGGCTGTCCCCTGCTGGACTTGGGAGACTGGGCCTCTCTTCTTGCCTAATCCCCCAGCGATGCTGGCATTCACTGCTCCCTCGGCCACAAAGAGTGCATGAAGGGAGCCCGAGCAGTACCCAGGGCTGTTGGAGGGCAGAAGGGAGATGAGAAGCGAGACAACTCTGAACTGCGAGCAACGCACAGAGGCCGTGAGGCCCAAAGCGTCCCAGGGAAGAGCACTCGGCACCAAGGGAGAGTCACAGCCAGGCTCTGGAAGCGCTGCAGGTGCTTGACCCCGCCTAGGTCTCTGTCCCATCAGCTCTCTGGACAGGTTCCTCCCACCCAGGGCTTTTTTTCTGGTGGAACTCACCGGAACTGAGTTCCAGCACCTTTTCTTCTATTAATTGCATTACAATTTAATCGCCATCTACTCCCGAGGAAATGTAATCCAAGAGTTCCGGTACCCTTTTCTCCAGAAAAAAAGCACTGCTCCCACCCCTGCAGCTGGCTCCATGCAGACAAGCGGTGCAGCTGCAGCGGCTGCCAAGCCTGGGGGGCGTCTCCAGCAGACGTGCACACGCCCTCCCCAACAGCAGAGAGCGGAGTGCACCTGAGAGCTGCACACACCCATCTGCCCCCACCCATCTGCCCCCAGCATGAGACGTCACCCGCCCTCCCCACAGGAAAGCACATGCACAAATGACCCTGAACAGAAATATTCTAGTGGCCAGTCCCGGGCACACCCCTCCCTCCCTCCCAACCGGGTCTCTCGTTTTCACACCAAGGGGCTCTCGGCTGACAGACATAGTGTGGAACGAGCGATCAGCTCCTCCGGTGCCCAGAAGGAAGGCCAGACTGCCCTTGACGCTCCCTCGGCGGCTGCGCCTTCAAGAGATTTCCTGGCAACACATCACGGGCCAAAAACAAGCCGATCACTCACGAGGGGCGGAAGGGCGCGCTGCCACCGCCCCACCCCGCAAGGGACAAGCGCATCCCACCCAGACCGCCTCTCAGTCGTGGCGCCACATCCCTGGCATTCTCCGCCCTGGGAGGCTCTCTGGATGCCAAATGTAACGAGGCCCCAAGTAAAGGCCTTTTAATCTGCCAGGCTTCTTTTTGCTTGTTAGGCTTTCAGTTCTGCATACTAATTATCTTTCGTTTGCAAGTTGTCCTGCTTTTTCATTGGTTGTTTCTTTTTTAGATTCTTGTAATATCACTTTTGTTAAAGCTGCCTTGAAGCGTTAATGCAACTGGAAGGAGGGACAAAAGTGCTGTGTTGTTGGTTTTTTAAAAAAAACCTAAATAAAATAGCAGGTGCCCTGCAGAAAGGCGCCAGCCAAAAACACATGGCTGGAATGTCCTGTGAGATGCGTCCACATTCCACAAGCTACACCGCACCACGCCAGACCTGCCGCTGAGGGCAACATTGGTTGTGGGCCTCCAGGAAGAATAAACAAATGTTTGTGCCTTCGGCCTATCAAAGCAGTGCTCCCTGCAGGTGTGTCAAATAAATGCTGTTAGCGAACATCTGGGGCGGGCAGGCAGGGGTTGGCCTGGTGCGTGTTAGCCCAGAGCAGCCACTGGCCAGTCTTCCTTCTGCCGAATGGCTCCATGCCCCAAATTCCAAAAACAGAGTCCCCCTGCCCTGAGGGGCCAGTGATGGGATCTCTCGATCTCTCTCTCTCAGAAGGGCTTTCGGATCCAGACATGTTGGTAACACTATAACTGCTTATACATCCAAACATCTGCTCTGATCTTGGCTTTTCTCATCTCTAAAACTAAATCAGCTGAAGAGAAACTAGAAGGCAGTCTTGGATGTTTCAGTTCTCTCCCTACTTAGCTGGGGTTGGGTTCTATCTGTTCCTGAACGATTACACTTCTTCAGGGAAGTTCTTGCATTTGCATTGGAGATTTCAGAGAACTGGCCTAGTCCCACACACATTTCAACTTGCCTGGGTCTACATTATTTGCTTACTGTTCTTTAGACAGATAGACGGTGAAGTTGGGAAACCCCTGCATTAAACATTAAAATGCAGTACACAGACTTGGCTTCAGTTTGGCACCTGTGTATGGCTCTGTTGGATTACTCCTGCCTCTGGGGCAGGCTGAGAGACATACTGGTTTGACAATGTTTATAGTACAGTAATACCTTGGATTGCAAGTCACTTGGGTTGAGAGCGTTTTGCAAGACAAGCAAATTTTTAAATATTTATTTATTTATTTATTTATTACTTGATATACAAGCGACATCTTGCAATACAAGTACTGTAGTACGGCCTAAATTAAAAATCTCTACAAATTTTTTGGGGGCGATTTTGTTTTGATATAAGAGTGTTTTCGATTACAAGCATGTTTCCGGACCTCCGCCGGGAACCCAGCTAGCCGCTTGGGTAGACCGGGCTTCCGCCGGGAACCCAGCTAGCCGCTTGGGTAGACCGGGCCTCCGCCGGGAACCCAGCTAGCAGCGTGCGGTTGACCGGGCCTCTGCCGGGACCCGAGCTGAACTAACTAGCTGAGAGCCCTGAAATCACGGTGTCCTTAAGACTTCTTGCTTGCTACTTTGTACCGTACTGATAAGCTGTATTGCTGGCGTGTGTCTGGGTTTGTGAAGGTAATGTTGTAAATAAACTTGTTTTCTAAAAGATACTTTTGTGGCTATAAGTTATCCCTTTGTTCTGGGCTAAGGGTGATAGTCGCTGGGGATCTCGGAGAAGGCCGCCCCAGGACTCACTACCCCCTTAGCATTGAACCCACGCAGAGACCAGGTTGTCGGTCTTCCACTACTGTATTGTAGCTAAGCTTTGTTAAAAGCTTATCACCTCCCAGAAGGACATCTGGAGCTGTGGAGGGCCAGGTAAGGAAGACAGGGAGAAACCAATGAAGATACAGACAGGGACTCTCCTGTTCTTAATTGCTAAGCTAAGAACCACAGGCAAGGTAGACAGTGCCTGGAAATGATCTGCAGAGCCCTGGTCGAGGGAGAGGTGCGTGTCAGACAACAGAAGCAAATCTGGACAAGGC
This sequence comes from Shinisaurus crocodilurus, assembly GCA_021292165.1. NCBI lineage: Eukaryota > Metazoa > Chordata > Lepidosauria > Squamata > Shinisauridae > Shinisaurus > Shinisaurus crocodilurus. Next base: position 225,232,044 of record CM037880.1, on the reverse strand, counting down.
CTTATGAGTGGGGTATTCATGGGCTTACGTCCCCCGCTCCCCCCACAGCACTCTGGCTCACAAAGGGGGATGTCTAGATTCATCACTGTGCTTCGGATCGAGGAATCTTCCACCTCAGGCCGATGTGCCCCTTACCATGAAACTTGGGGCCAGTGACCTTCATCATGCCCTCATCACAAGGTTATACTGTGCTTTATTTATTTATTATAGTGGAAGACCGACAACCTGGTCTTCTGCGTGGGTTCAATGCTAAGGGGGTAGCGAGTCCTGGGGCGGCCTTCTCCGAGATCCCCAGCGACTATCACCCTTAGCCCAGAACAAAGGGATAACTTGTCTTATAGCCACAGAAGTATCTTTTAGAAAACAAGTTTATTTACAACATTACCTTCACAAACCCAGACACACGCCAGCAATACAGCTTATCAGTACGGTACAAAGTAGCAAGCAAGAAGTCTTAAGGACACCGTGATTTCAGGGCTCTCAGCTAGTTAGTTCAGCTCGGGTCCCGGCAGAGGCCCGGTCAACCGCACGCTGCTAGCTGGGTTCCCGGCGGAGGCCCGGTCTACCCAAGCGGCTAGCTGGGTTCCCGGCGGAGGCCCGGTCTACCCAAGCGGCTAGCTGGGTTCCCGGCGGAGGCCCGGTCTACCCAAGCGGCTTGTGAGTGATTTCAGCTTGGTTTCCCGGGGGTCCGGTCAACCCAAGCGACCAGTGATTTCAGCTAGCTGGAGCGTGCCGGGTGTGGCTACCCGGGGTTGCCAATCCTTTGTTCCCTTACCCCAGGCATGGGGCAAGATTGTTGATCAGGTCCAACAACCCAGTTCCCTTGCACAGGGTGTTTTATACCTTGGTGTTTCAGGTAGCCCCTCCCTCCGTGATCAGGTGGGTTGACACCCTCCCTGAGGGGCGGCCTTTTGGGTCAGGTGGGGTGACGCCCTCCCCCCCCGTGGGGTGGGGTCCCTTTGAAGCCACTTGCTTAATGGTCCCATCCTATGGTGTTGAGTGGCCATTTCTTAGGGGTGCCGAAGTGTCTGCTCTGGAGAGGTATTCAAGTCTTATGTAGATGGGGCTGATATGCGAGAGCATTGGCAAACCTGGGGATGCTTCCTGCCTTCCCCCCTGGGGTGATTCTATGCAGATGTTGTTTGTCCCTTTTGTCATCTGTGGAGACTGGCTGTCTCCCCCCCCCCCCCCCGGTCTCCTTCCCCCCTCCTTGGTGAGTGTGTGTGTGTCAGGCAGGGGGTTTAGGTTGGCTTTCTCCACAATTATATTTATACCCCACCTTTTTTCCTGAAAGGAACCCAAGGCGGCTTACATAATCCTCCTCTCCATTTGATCCTCACAACAACCCTGTGAGGTAGGTTAGGCTGAGAGGCAGTGACTGGCCCAAAGTCACCCAGTGAGTTTCATGGCTGAGCGGGGGCTCGAACCCGGATCTCTCGACTCCCAGTCCAACACTCTCACCACTATGCCACACTGGCTCTTGCACTCACTCTGGGGCTGCCCTCGACGACAGTCCAGAAACTTCAGCCAAAACCCTAATCCTGAAAACAGGAGCACACAGTGGTCACTGCAGCCGACAATACCAGCCCCCAGAAGTAATTTAGTACTGAGGGTGTGCTATCAGCCCCCTGACCAAGACACTCGGGGTGATTTTCAGATGGAGAATGAAACCAGGGTGGCATCCAAAGGAGAAAAAGCTGTAGTAGTGCATGTTCCAGTCACAACAAAGAGGGAACATTTCTACCTACCCTGAGCCACTGTGCCCTAGAACAGTTGGTCATGGAACTGACCAGAGGGGACGTTGCGACGACACGGTCCCTCGCACTTTAGGACCAGGCGCATAAACCCTTCTCAGGCATCAACACTTAAAAACCTGAGGGGAGGGTCAAAGGAAACCTTTCCCCTACTAATGAGGGAAAAGATTAATACTGGTTATTAAGGATCTAGCTTAAATTTATGATACTGTGGGTACAAAGGTGTGTGTGTGTGTGTGGATTTAAAAGTAATGCAGGTTAATAACACCAAGCTGACAAATAGGATTTGGGTAGCAAACAAAATAAAAATAAATTTATTTTAATTCTCAAAATCTTAGTTTCAGAAAATAACTTTAAACCTGCCTACACCAAACACTTTGTAATTAACCTATGTCCCTATAACTCTAAATACTTTCACTCCTCAAACAAGCACTGATTTCTCTCAAAACTCCTGACAAGACACGAGTAATCCAACTAACCTAACTCTCCAACACTCAACCAACCAACCCACTCAACTCCTTCACTAACTCCGACCTCACTCGCACACTCCTTATATACTCCTCCCCCCACCCTTTCCAAGACATCACAAACCACACCCACTCGGTTCAACATTCTAGACACACTAAACATACTAAAGCAGACACACACCAGGGAACTGAATTGTGGGGTTACGCCACAGATGTGACCCCAGGCTTCATCCCGAGTGGCACCCAGGGCCTAGTACAAGATGCAAGTGTTTGTGAACCCACTGGAAACAGTGACCACAGTGCTACTTCATGTACGTGTAACTGGGAAATTGCCACGGAAGTCCAACACAATCACATTTGACCTTTGGCAAAGGGGGGCCTTCCCCCAGCCCCAGTAGAAGCTACACATTGTTCGTTTTATTTCCTGTTGCTATTCTGCTTGCTTTTCTCTCTCATTCCCTTTTCCCTTTAATACTCCCTCCCCCGACACACACATACACACCTGCTCCTGAAATTGGACTCCAGATTCTAATCCAGCAGAGCCATAAACAGGTGCCTACTTTGAATGCCCAAGGAGCAAAACTCCCCACTCCCCAGGTCGCTTGACTTGCACTACATGCATTGATCCAAGGGAAACAACAGAAATGAGATTTAATAGGGATAAATACCAAGTGCTGCACCTAGGGAGAGGAAACCAAATGCAGAGTTACAGAATGGGGGACACTTGGCTCAACAATACTACAAGTGAGAAGGATCTTGGAATTGTGGTAGATCACAAGCTGAATATGAGCCAGCAATGCGATGTGGCTGCAAAGAAGGCAAATGCTATTATGGGCTGCATTAATAGAAGTATAGCTTCCAAATCGCGGGAAGTGATAATTCCCCTTTACTCAGCACTGGTTAGGCCTCATCTTGAGTACTGCGTCCAGTTCTGGGCACCACACTTTAAGAAGGACATAGACAAACTGGAGAGGGTTCAGAGGAGGGCAACAAGAATGATAAGGGGACTGGAAACAAGGCCCTATGAGGAGAGACTAAAAGAAGTGGGCATGTTTAGCCAGAAGAGGAGACTGAGGGGAGATATGATTGCACTCTTCCAGTACTTGAAGGGATGTCACACAGAGGAGGGCCAGGATCTCTTCTCGATCATCCCAGTTTGCAGGACACGGAATAATGGGCTAAAGTTACGGGAACCTAGATTCCACCTAAACATCAGGAAAAATTTCCTGACTGTCAGAGCAATAAGACAATGGAATCAACTGCCTAGGGAGGTGGTGGGCTCTCCCAGTCTGGAGGCATTCAAGGTGCGGCTGGACAGTCATCTGTCAGGGATGCTTTGACCTGGATTCCTGCATTGAGCAGGGGGTTGGACTCGATGGCCTGGTAGGCCCCTTCCAACTCTACCTTTCTATGATTCTATGAAAAAGGGAAAGCACATACGACACAGGCTGAACCCTCTCTCTCGCGCTCTTTCTCTCTCAAGCAGCATCTAGGAATTCCAGGTATCAGTGCCCTCCCCACAGGTGTGCAACGCAACCCATGGGTTTCTGTGGATCCCTTTGCCCCACCAACCAGAGTGTAGCTGAAGGGTGGTGTGGCATATTTTCGGAAGGAAGGAGTACTGCGCACAGCCTGCCTTACGGGGTCGTTGGGTGTTCTTTAATGCTTTAATTCTGAGTCTGAGTTTTCTAAAACGCTGACTATTTGGTGTATCAAATTGTATACAATAATATCTTTCCCGGTTTCAAAATAAGAGAAGTGTTTGTTTTTTTAAGAAACAAGATGACGCACTAAGTAAGTGTCAAACCTCGCCCACCCCAGTCACACTGACTGCCCCCGACAGTGGCAACGTCATAGTTTTGCCGAGTCAGTCAGGGCTGTTGGAAAAGTGCGGCAGCTGCCTTTCCAACACCGCCCTCCTGGCGGGCTTTGGCATGAAAAGCAGATCGCACGGTGGACAATGAAGAACAAAACCAGGCACCACGTGATGGAGTGTCAAAGGCGCGCGCGCACACCCTCCCGCAGTCAGCCACGCTTCACAGATGCTTTCCATCCACTCTGTGGCAACTACAGCTGATCTCTGACCAGCTCACTAACCACTGTGGCAATGTGCAAGTTCAACAATTGCACTGGACAGGGCGCATGGCCCAGTGATGAAAAGATAAGAGCTGGATAGAAATGACCCAATTCAGCTGCAACACAACGTATTAATAAGATGGAAACGTATAGGTTGTCAGCGTGACTAACAAGAGGAATCAGGAAAGGAAAGGCCTCCTTCAGAAAAATGGAAATATTTCATTTATTACATTTCTATACTGCCCAACAGCCGAAGCTCTCTGAGACGTATACAAAGATTTACAAAACGTATACAATATTATACATACAGTAGTATAAAATCTGCTTACATACAAGCATATAAGCAGAACAGCACACGCACACACACACCCCTAAGCAATTTTAAAGTCTTGCCCAAATGAAGAGAACAAAATGAAACACAAACTTATGAACTCAAAAATGCAAGCAGATAATAAGGGATGAAAAACGAGAGAGAGAAATCTGAGGAGCTGAAAACTGCTGAAAACAGCTGTGTACGCAGGCAACAACAATAAACACAGGAAATAGTCGACAGAGGTCGTTGGATGACAAGGAAGTTAAAGGGGGGGCTACAGGAGGATAAGGAGATTGCAGAGAAGCTGAATGAATTCTTTGCCTCTGTCTTCACTGAGGAGGATGTTGGACCGATACCCGTGCCTGGATTGATATTTTCAGGGAGTCCGAGGAACTGAGGCAAGTAGTGCTGACAAGAGATTAGACCAGTCTTCCCCAACCTGGTGCCCTCCAGCTATTTGAACTGCAATTCCCATCATCCCCAACCACTGGCCATGCTGGCTGGGGCTGACAGGAGCTGTAGTCCAAAATGTAGTCCATCTGGAGGCGTCACACTGAGAAGACTGAGACCTTATTAACAAACTGAAAGCAAACAATGGCTGGGGCCCAGATGTTATCCAACTGAAAGTTCTTAAAAGAAATTTCAAAAAGGGAAACTGCCGATCTTGTAACAAAAATATTTAACATGTCACTAAGATCAGCCTCTGAATCAGGGGACTAGAAAGCAGCCAACTGTAGCACTTTTTTTCTTTTCTTTTTTAAGAGATCCAGGGAAGTGCTTCACATTTACCTTATTCTGAATTCATTTGTGGAAAGATAAAATGAAAAATAACATTATCAAGCAAACGGAAAAACAAGTCATGCTGAAGAAAAATTCTGCAAAGTTAAGTCCTGTCTCACTAACTTTTTAGAGTTGTTTGAGATTATCAGCAAGCTGTGGCTTATACTGGCTCAGCTTGTCTGAGCGTGGAAAGCTAAGCAGGGTCAGGCCTGGTTATTACTTGGATGGGAGACCCCATCCTGCATTCAGTTTCCTGCATTCAGCAGGGGGTTGGACTCAATGGCCTTGCAGGCCCCTTCCAACTCTATGATCTATGAAATCTATAAGTATGTGGAAAGGGGTGTTTTGGTAGACATCGTTCACTTGGACTTCCAAAAGGCTTTTTGACAAAGTCCCTCACCAAAGGACCCTGAACAGTCATGGGATAAGAGGAGAGGTCCTCTCGCAGTGACTGGTTAATGATCAGAAAGCAGAGAGCAGGGATAAATGGTAAATTCTCCCAATGGGAAGATGTAAACAGTGGGGTCCCACAGGGATCTGTATTGGGACCAACGCTTTTCAACTGGTTCATAAAGGGTCTGGGGTTAGGAGTGAGCAGTGAGGTGCCCAAGTTTGCTGATGGCACCAAATTATCAGTTGACTTCGAAAGGGGATTAGACAAATCCATGGAGGAGAAGGCTGTCCATGGCTGCTAGTCATCATGCCTCTGAGTGCCAGTGGCTGGGGAACGCGAGGGAGCTGCTGCGCTCCTGCCCTGCCTGTGGGCTTCCCCTTTGGGGCACCTGGTTGGCCCCTGTGAATGCTGGACTGGAGAGGCCCCCTTGGGCCTGACCCAGCTTCAGGGCTCTTCTGATGTCTGTCTGTCCTTGAGGAAATTGAACTTCTGGGCACTGGTTTACTGTTGTTGTTGTTCAGTCCCTACTGGAACCGAAACAGGGATGCACATAACCACCTCCCAGGAAGGGCTGGGCTGGCCAGGCCCAGGCCCAGGGTCAGCAGGTGAGCGGAAAGTGAAGGCAAAGGGCAGTGGTACAAAGCGCCAGATTCAAAGCACATCCCAATCCCAGCTAAGTTCCACAACATCTCCAGGCGGCAGAGGAGCCGCCATCCAGTTCCGTGGGCCCCCAGCATGGGAAGCGCGTGGCTCCAAGCAGCAGGCAGCCCTGGGTGCCGGCTGACCCAGACCGTGCAGCCCAAGTACCGATGCCGCCGCGGCGGCACAAGGCACCTGCCACACAGCAGGGCAGCAAAGCAGCCCCCAGCCCCCCAGCCCCATCACAGCTGAAGAAAAGCGGCCCGGCCAGATCGGCCCAAGGTGGCTCTGGTCCCCAACAGTGGCCCGCCAGACTCTTCTGGGGCATGGAGCATGGAGGCAGCCGTCCTCCGCCAAAGGTCAGCCCCTGGCCCTGCTTCCCGGAAAGGGAGGCAGCTGCCTGAAACATCTGCTCGGGCAGGACTCTCCTGAGCGGCCTTGAGCACAGTCCGCTCTACGGGCACCAAGATTTTTACGGAGACCGGCGTTCTGGCACAAGTGGCCACTGGCCCAGGGAAGCACCTTGGCACGCCAATCTCGCTGGGGACGCAAGTGGACACGACACGGAGGCACTCGGCAGAAGGCGCAGCCCGGTCCCTGCTCACAACAAAGGGCCCTGAGAGTTCGCCCAAGCCAAATGCCCCTCCCCCACACAAGGGCAACCTGGGCGCGCTCCGGCTGCCCCACAAGCGCCACAGCGGCAGCAGAGGCTCCAACCCGGCCCCTCCCCACACACGGGACACAGAGTTGCCCACAAAGGGCCTTGGTGACCACGCTCCTCCGTCCCATGCCCCCCCGCCCCCGGGATGCCACCGGCCCCCTCCCTACCTGCAATGCGGATGACAGCCCTCTCCGCGGGGTCCAGCACTGTGCCGTTGCCAGCGGCCGCTTTGGTCCGCTTGGTGCGCTGGTGCTTGGGCAGGTTCCAGGGAAGGGTGTCCCCAGGGCTGGGGGAGCCGCCGGGATTCCCCTCGGCCATCTTCGGCTTCTCCTTCCGTCGGGCAGACATCACGTCCTGCAACAGGGAGGTCAGAATCAGAGCTGCAGAGCTCCCTGCTTGGCCCGGGCCCTGCAACCATCGGGGGGGGGGGGAGGGTGCCGCTTCCCTGGGCTGGGCTGGGCAGGGCCGGGCCCAGGGCCAAGGAGCTGGCCAGGCATTTCCACAGAGGCAAAGGAGGCCCGAGGGCCATCTCATCTCAAGCTCTGCTGTGAGGCAGGGTCGGGTGTCAGCCCTGCCCACCCCCAGCTGCGTAGCCCAGACCCCCCCCCCCCGGCACGCCTCACATGAGGAGGAGAGCTGCCTACAGAACCAGCAGAATCAGAGCAGCCCTGTAAGCCAAGCCACGCCACTTGCTGCCAGGGCCGTGGGACGATCTGGCCGCCGTGGGGGGCACGGGCGGGGAAGAGTTCTCGTGCAGCCCCAAATGCCCCTCAGTCAGACCCTCGGCAGCCGCAGCCCCGTCCGGCCACGGCTGCAGCCGCCGGCCAGCCCCAGGCAGGGGCTCCTGTCCGACACGTGTGCGGCAGCACAGCCGGCTCCAGCCCCAGCACTCACTCTGTGAGCCCCCAATGCACGGGGCGCCAGGCCCCTCCGGACGCAGCCCGGGAGCCCTGCGGATGAGCCATGGTGCCTTGCCACACCAGCAGGCCACACCTCAACCAAAACCACCCCGGCCTGAAAAGTCACGTTGCACCGGCGGGCCAACAGCGGGCCACTGCAGAGAAGAGCTCCCGGCGCTGCTGCTTCCCTCCCTCCGGGCAAGCTGTCGCTGGGGGGAGGCGCGTGGCCACAGCGCCAGGCTCCCCCTCCGCACCTCCCGGCCAGACGTGCGTGCGGCCTTTAGCACGCCATCGTCTGCCTTCCAGTGGGGCAGCCTGGCCCCGAATGCACGCCTGCAGGCTTTGGGGAGCTGGAGGCCAGTGGGGCGACAGTTGTCTGTCCGTCCAGACTGGGTGGAGGAAGCCCAGACGGGCCTTTGGTCAGGTTCAGAGAGAAGGGCTGGCCCAAGGCAACCATGCTTTGGGCATGGAAAGCGGTCTCTCCCGGAGGGAGAGCAGTCTCTCTCAGGAGCAAGCCCAGCGCACTAACCACGCCATCCAACTGCCCAAGGCTGAGCCGCCAACAGGATCCTGCCGCAGGTTTGGCAGCCCTCTGCCCCGCGCATGGCCCAGCTTGGCACCATGGAAGAATGCATCCCGGAAGGCAACCCAGGCACCCCCCTGTGCACACGGAGGGTCCTTAGCAGGAATGGCGCACAGGCACATGCAGGGAGACCAGGCCCTGCTCCACCCCATCAGCATTATGTTTCAAGTGTCCGTTTACTTCCCTCCAAATGGGACGAAAGTTGCTCCAGGAGAAGGAATAAATATCCTGAAAGATGCGTAGATGGCTCAGGCAGGTGAGCCAAGCCACATATTGCAGGAGACCCAGTTTACAGCGTTCAGCTTCACTGGGAAGAAATGTGGCAACTAGGCGGACTCTGAGTATGAAAGGAGCCCCTTCCCCATCTGCACCCCCGATCTTTCTTACTCCGTCATAAGAACATAACAGCCCTGCTGGATCAGACCAAGGGTCCATCTAGTCCGGCATTCTGTTCACACAGTGGCCAACCAGCAGCCCCATGGGGAAACCCACAAGCAGGACAGGAGTGCAACAGCACCCTCTCAGTGCCTCTGATACTGGAGGTAGCATCTAGCCAGCAGGACTTGTAGCCATTGGTAGCCTTCTCCTCCTCCATGAATTTGTTACGGTAATTCCCCTTCTAAAGCTGTCCAAATTGGTGGCCATCACGACATCTTGTGGAAGTGAATTCCGTAGTTTAACTCTGCGCTGTGAGAAGGACTTCCTTTTATCTGTCCCGAACGTCCCACCAATCAGATTCATGGGATGACCCCTTTGAGTTCCAGTATTATGGAAGAGGGAGAGAAATGTCTCCCTGTCCACTTTCTCCACACCATGCATAATTATGTCCACCTCTATCATGTCTCCCCTCACTGGCCCTTTTTCTAAGTTGAACATTCCCAGACATTGTAACTTTCCCTAATAGGGGAGTTGCTCCAGCCCCTTGATCATTTTAGTTGCCCTTTTCTGCCCTTTTTCCAACTCTACAGTATCCTTTTTTAAGGTGCGGTAACCTGAACTGTACACAGTATTCTAAGTGTGGTCGCACCGTAGCTTTGTACAAGGGCAGTCTGATCTTGGCAGTTTTATTTTCAATTCCTTTCTTAATTATGCCTAACATGGAGTTTGCCTTTAGCACAGCCGCCGCACACTGGGTCAGCATTTTCATCGAGCTGTCCACCACAACCACAACGTCTCTTCCTTGGTCAGTCACCGCCAGCTCAGATCCCATCAGCTTATACTTGAAGTTGGGATTTTTTGCTTCAATGTGCATCACTTTACACTTGCTTGCATTGAACCACATTTGCCATTTTGATGCCCATTCTCCCAGTTTGGAGAGATTCTTTTGGAGCTCCTCACAATTCCTTTTTGTTTTCACCACCCAAAATAATTTGGTATTGTCAGGAAGCTTGGCCACTTCACTGCTCACTCCGGATTCCAGATCATTTATGAACAAGTTGAAAAGCCTTGGTCCCAATAAAGATCCCTGTGGAACACCACTGTTTCTATCCCTCCATTGGGATAATTTTCCATTTATTCCTACTCTCTGCTTTCTGTTCCTGAACCAGTTACTGATCCATAAGAGGGCCTCTCTTCTTATTCCATGACTGCTAAGTTTGCACAGGAGTCTTTGGTGAGGGACATTGTCAAAAGCCTTCTGGAAGTCTAAGTTGACTCTATATACCTACCTGCATACTTTCCTACCCAGAAAGAAATGTGTAACCCCTTAGAAACCCCACCTTAAAAAAGGAGGTTTCCTCTTTGAGAGATGAGCTGATCTGTCAAGGAGCAATTACCCGCATAAATAGAAAGTTTTGCATGTTCCCAAGAAATCTTGGGGACACTTGCAAAAGTTAGGGGACACTGTAAACATATGATCCCCCCAAAAAAACCACACCCGAGGATCCTGCTGCGAAGGAGGTGGGCCACGCGTGCCCCCCCCCACTTGCACTAGCAAGGCTCGCTCAGGGCGCTGCAAGCATTTGACGGGTCGGCTTCTGACATCAGTGAAATGCTTGCGAAGGCGGGTTTACTTTCCTGCACCCCCCGGGGGGGGGCACTGGACAGGACGGGCACTTGCCGGACTTTGCCAGCAGCCCCCCCGCCACCCATTACCCACTGCAGGTTCCCCATTGCTGCTCCCGCGTGACTGCCGTCATCCACTGTTGCGAAAGGGCGGCAGTAAAAATAATTTTAAAGAATTGCAATTAATTATGAAATTGCGATTTTTATTTTAAAGGTAGCAAGCACGGGCAGCCCCACCAAGGTACTGCTGGGGCACCTTGGAGGAGCAGCTCATACCTGTCAAAAGGAGGGTTGCGAAAGCTGGCTTGACAGCCGGCTTTCGCAGTCTGGGGGGCGGGGGGGTTAAAGGGAAACAGGAGCCACAGCCAGAAGGGGGGGAAAGACTCATTCCTCCTGAGGTGTCCCCTGGGAATGGGATACCTGTGGGAGGGCCGAGGGGCCAGCAACCCACGATTGTAGGGCACATCGTGAGTCCTCGGGCAACTGACCCACACTGCGTAGCTTTTGCCACAGTGTGGCTTGTCATGTCGTCCAAACCCACCCAATGTCTACCAGATCACACCCCTGTCTAAATGTTTATTGACATTCTTTGCAGAAGCCATTTGATCCCCCCCCCCCAATCCCTTTTTAAAAATTGGTGTTACATTGGCCATTCTCCAGTCCTTTGATACAGAGGCTGATCTTAGGGACTTCTAACATATTTTTGTTAGAAGATCAACAATTTCATACTTGAATTCTTTAAGAACTCTAGGATGGATACCATCTGGGCCCGGTGATTTATGGACTTTCAATTTGTCAATAAGTCTGAGAACTTCATCTTTTGTCACCACCATTTGCCTCAGTTCTTCAGATTCCCTTCCTGAAAACATCAGTTCAGGAACAGGTGTCTGTCCTGTATCTTCTGCAGTGAAGACAGATGAAAATAATTCATTCAACTTCTCCGCGATCTCCTTATCCTCCTTTAGCTCCATTATCGTTCAATGGTCAAACTGCCTCCCTAGCTGGTTTCCTGCTTCTGATATATTTAAAGAATTCTTTGTTGTTGGCCTTGATGTTGTCAACAATATGCTCCTCAAAATACTTTTTTGCATCTCTTATTGTCTGCTTGCCTTTCCTTTGTGTAAGCTCATGCTCCCTTTTGTTTTCCTCATTTGGGCAAGACTCCCATTTTATGAAGGAAGCCTTCTTTTCTCTAATAGCTTATTTGACCTTTGTTAACCATGCTGGTGACCTCTTGGACTTGGTGCTACCTTTCCTAACCTGTGGTCTATATTCTAGCTGAGCTTCTATTATTGTGGTTTTGAGCAACCTCCAAGCATTTTGAAGGCATTTAAGCCTCTTGACTCCCCCCGCCCCCTTTCAGCTTCCTTTTTACCAGATCTCCCATTGTAGAGAAGTTTCCTTTTTGAAAGTCACATGTGACTGTGTTGGACTTCCTTGGCAATTTTCCACTTAAATGTATATTAAATCTGATGGCCCCGTGGTCAGTGTTTCCAACTGGTTCAACGACATTTACATCTCGTACGAGTTCCTGGGTGACACCACATAGGTTTAAAGCCTGCCCTCTGGTCAGTTCCATGACTAACTGTTCTAAGGCACAATCATTTAGGGCAGTGTTCTCCAACCTTGGGTCCCCAGATGTTTTTGGCCTACAACTCCCAGCACGCCCCAGCCAGCTATGCTGGCTGGAGCGTGCTGGGAGTTGTAGGCCAAAAACATCTGGGGACCCAAGGTTGGAGAACACTGCCTTAGGGCATCTAGAAATTTCACCTCTTCGTCCCCGAGTGTTCCAGCCTCGGGAACAACAGCACACTCCTAGTACTAAATTGCTTTTGGAGCCCGGTATTGTCAGCCGTGGCACTTCTGTGGAGGAGTCTGCTCCTTTTAGGTTTCCTAGTCTGCTGGACACTATGCCCTCTTTGACATACAGAGCGACACCTCCTCCAGTATCCCCTTCCCGGTCCTTCCCATAGAGTTTATATCCAGAGATGACCGTATCCCACCGGTTCTCTCCATTCCACCAGGTTTCCGTAATGCCCACCAAGTCAGCCCATCTGCTGTGTGGGAGGGGAAGGCCTCTCTCTTTCTCAGCCACAGAAGTCGCAGGGCCACTCAGAGCTCCTCACGCAATGCATGTGACAAGACGAGGAAATAATGTAGTAGTAGGTGACTTCAGTTTCCCCCACATTTACTGGGTGAGTGCCCACATCCTGCACAACTCCAGCCCACAGACCCCTCTTCTGCAAGAACCCTGCACACATCTTACACACACACACACACATACACTTTTCACAGGGCCACTCATCCACTGATGCTCTTCCATGTGCCCCTGCATGCCTCCTTGCCCTGTGCACACCCATGCCACTTCTGGCACAGACTGATGGGCACATGGTTCTGTCGTACAGCCTGGGGCTCGACTAGATGGCCTCTGGGGACACCAGACTCTGGCATCCTCAGAGATAAGGACCCAGGTATCACAGCGGAGTGATGGGCAGAGGATTCCATGTGGCTTCCCATATATCCCGGTGGGGGCGTGGGGCCCTGGGACCCCTGACCTTCTTTCAGCCCCTCTCTCCAGCATAGGGCTGGTGAGGCACGTCCAGTGCCAGGAGGACACAGCCAATGGCGGGGGGGCTGCCCACCTGGCTCCCTCCCTTTGTCTCAGCAGGAACATGCCCACACCCACACCCACCCCACCCCACGGCCAGGCCCTGGAGCCTCCCCCAGGTACCCCCACCATTCAAGGGGCCATCTCCCCCACGCAGCATAGTACGCAGCCCCTCCCCACACAAGCCCCCCCTGCCTTCTGCACTGGAGAGAGCCTGACGTAAGGCTGCCTCTCCCAGGAAGGGGGGGCGTTTAACACCCCCCCAGCTGTCGGGGGGGGTGGGAGGCTGGGGGGCTGCTCCGACGGCTCCCGCTGGCCTGCTGCTTGGCACTTGTGGTTGCCATGGACACAGCTTCACGGGCAGAGGGGGAGGCGAGCACAGCCCTCCCCGCCAACTCCCCTCGAGTGCGGGGGCATCTCTGCAGCTGACGGGAAGGGGGAGGACGGCACCCCCTCGGCAAGGGCCCCCTGCCCAATGGGCCCAGCAAGCTGACGACACCTCTGGGTGCGACCCCACACCCCTGCCTCCTGCCCTGCCCCAGCGAAGGAGGGGAGCGGAGCGCCCCGGATCCCAGCTGGACGATGGCCTGCCCCAGGCCGGGCCACAGGAGCCTGCCCAGCAGGCCAGAGCACGTGCCTGGCCCCTCTCCCCGGCCCCTGCCTCGGGGACCCGGGCCCTCCTCCTGCACCGATGCACCTGGGCAGGCCGCAGCCTAGCCCCCCCACGCACCCCCCACCCCGGGGCCCTGGGATGAGCCACACGGAGACCATCCAGGCTCTGAGCCCATGCAACGTGCCCCCACAGCCCACCTCCCCTGCCCCCTGCGGCTGCTGCCATATGGTGCCCTTTTTGCAGAATGCCCAGAGGCAGCCCCGCCCAGGTCCCCCCGCCCAGCCCAGCCCAGCAGAGCGCGCCAGCAGCCCCCGTGGCACGGCCACAGCAGGGAGGGAGAGCCAGGCAGAGGCCAGACACATCCCGGCCGGCAGCAGCCCGGAGCCCTGATCCTGGCACCCTCCTGCCTCGACAGACACGGGCAGACGCCCCCTCTCCCCTGGCTGGCGGCAGCTTGGCACGTCCCGGGGGCCACTCACTCACCGTGTCCGGGGGCCCGAGCGCGCTGTGCTGCTCTCCTTCCCAGGAAGCATGCCTGCCTGCCTACCTTGCAAAGGCCAGGGCAGGCACCACACGGCCGGCGGGGAGCAGCCGGCTACCGGCAGCCAGCCCGGGGAGGGGACGGTGCTGCCGGGTGGCTCCGCACCTGGCAGACGTCACACGGCGCCCGGGAGCAGCAGCAGCAGAGAGCCGGGCTTGTGTTGGCAACAGGCAGCAGTTCCTTGAAGCCGAAGCTCCTCCCCCTCCTCCTCCTCCTCCTCCTCCTCCGCTGCTGAGCACTGCAGCTCTCGCAGGGCGTGTGCGTGTGTGCGTGTGCGTGTGTGTGTGCGCGACAGAGCGAGCATGTGTCTATCTCGCCTCCCCACCCGCCCGCCCAGCACTGCACGGCCTGATGAATTATTAACCAGGGCGCAGGCTGGCAGCAAAAGAGCTCCCATTCAGCCTGCACACAATGGATGGAGCCCATCTGGCCCCCACCTCATGAGCCACACACACACACACACACACACACACACAAACACACACACACACCGCCCTGGCAGCCAGACTGCCAACAGCTGGGGCGGGCGGGCAGCTGTCCCTGGGGCATGGGGGGGGGCGCTCTCTCTCTCAGGTGGCTGCACAAGAATCCCTCCGTGGCCAAGCCCCCCCCCCCCGACACGCAGGCCCCGGGATCACCCCGAGACCCTTCTCCACCAGCCCCAGCCTGGCAGGCCCGGAGCTGCAGCCCAGGGAAGTCCCGGAAGCTGCCTGGTCTCGTCTCGCCGGGCCTTGGCCGGACGGCAGTGCCCACCAGTATGCTAATGACACACCCACGGATCCGTGCTTCACCCCAGGGTGGCGCCGTCAGGAAGAAGAGAAATGGCACCGCAAAACCGGGGGCAGGGGGGGGGTTCTCTCGCATCTCACCCATGTAAGGCCACCTGGTTGCTTTTGGCGCGACTGACCCAGAACAGGACACCGCCCGCCCATCCTCTAGGTGTGCAGGGCCCGAGAAGCCCCGCCCCCGCCCCGCCCCGCCCCCAGCCATGCGGGCCAAGCGCGTTCCAGCATGAGCCGGTGGGAGAGCGGCCACGGGGGAGCCACAAGCGCCAGTCACGGGAAACCAAACATGCCACCGGAGTGTCGTGCCTCTCCTCATCTTGGGGAGCACTGAAGGGCCGCCCTTGGGTGCCCCTCCTCCCAGGTCAAGATGTGGCCTCCTCGCTGGCACCCCTCAACATATTCCCGCACCCCAGCAAAGCAAGCACCCCTGCAACTGGTGGCGCCCCTCGACTGGCCTGATCCAGATCATGAGTTGATCGGCCTGCCCTTTCCCCGAGGGGCTGCGGACACTGTGCCCGCTATGCACCAGCAGAGACCCAGGCCTCTCCGCTGGAGGCCAGTCAGCGGTGGTATTCGCTGCGGAGGCTGGGAGGGCAGAGGCAGCTCCAGGGCCACCGTTGCGGCCAGCCCCCCTCGGCTGCCCCCCACCTCCTGCAGCCAGGCTCTAGCGGAGGGTGCAGCTGCCCGCAAGCCCTGCGTTCCCCCCCCTCAAAGCCAAAGGGAACTGGCAGTCCCCAAGACTCGGTCAGGCCGGCCTCCGCACAGGGAGACCAGCCAGCAGCAGCGCTCCGGAAAAAAGCCCCTCCCCGGCCCCCTCGCGCTCTGGGGCTTGCCTGCAAAATGGGGACAGGAGCCTCGGTCCTTGCCAAGTGGAACGTGAGCGCGGCTGTGCCAGTGCCTGTGCCAGGGGCAGCGCTGTCTTTCCAGAAAGTGTCCTGCCTTAGGCGAGGCCTGGGCAGGGAAAATCCCAAGAGCAGTTTTACAAGGCGGGCCAAGGCCGAGCTAAGCCAGTAGGGCTCAATCAGAGAGCAAATATCCAGGCCAGGGCAAGTCCAAACACGGAGTCCGGAGGCAGCGCAAAGTCCAACACGAGGGGGTCCGGTGGGGCAAGGGCCAGGCAATCAGCGAGCACGCAAGCGGGGTCGGTGCTGGTGCTCAGGCTGAGTCTCAGCAGCCCGAGCTCCCACCACCCACGGCTCGGCCGTTATGGGCCTCCTGGCAGAAGCCTTACGTGCCTACGAGAAGGCCTTTCCTCCCGAGGAGACTTCCTCTGCAAGCGGGCACATCTTTGCCTGCCCAACGTCCTCTCCCAGACCTTTAGGCGAGGCATTTTCAGGGGCCAGGTAATGGCTCAGCGCCCCCGCCACCTCGGAAACCACAGTGGCTCTTTCCTCTCACGGGGCCAGATGATCCCAAGCCATCTCCCCTGAGGGCCCAGGATCGTCTAGGGCAGTGATGGCGAACCTTTTTGAGCCCGAGTGCCCAAACTGCAACACAAAACCAACTTATTTATTTCAAAGTGCCAACACTACAATTAAACCTGAATACCAAGGTTTTAGTTTTAGAAAAACTAAAGCTCATACAGTTGTCCGAACTAAGGGTCATTCCATGTAAAATCAACCCCCCCAAAATGAAAAATTTACCTCACCATCTGTGATTTTTTTAAAAACTGGCATACTGGTAGACCAGCATGAGAAATGAACATACACCAAATTATAGGTCATTATACCTCACGGTTCAAAAGTACAGTGTGCTCAAAAAATGCTCAAAACACGATTTTTCAGTATTTGTGACTACACAAAAAGTATCATAGCTTCCTTCAGAATTGACCTAGAAAGTAAATCATGGTGTCATAGGAAAGCTCTCAAACTACCCTTTTATATGATATGTAACATGAAGCATGCATGTGAAATAAAATATTCAAGGTCATAGTTTCTTTAATTTGACCTTGAATTCCAAAAAAACCAAATGGTTTTTTTTGCTGATTTTTTTCCTCAGATGACCCATGTTTACCTTGAGTATATGTACCGATTTCCAGAACGGGGTTCCGAACGGTTCAGAAGATGTGAATGTTCTTATACATGCACAGTACCTCCCTACAATAACTTCACCCCCTTATACACACTTAAAACAGAATTTTTGGGAGGGAAATTAAACTTAAGCCCGCCCCCTCCCTTCCGCAGCTTCCGGGGCCTTCAGGCCGAAACCAAACCAGGCATGGGTAGGCCTCAAACCTTCACAGAGATATATCTCTTTGGATGTCTACATTAAATCAAGCTTTATTCACAGATTCTGATAAGAAAAAAAAGGCAGGCCTTAAGCCGTGACAAGTGCCGACCCCACTTCTGCTGCAATGGGTTCATGACTTTTCAAATTGTTGAATTCCTGCACACCATTTCTACAGGTAGCATAACTAAGATCTATAATTTCCCTGATGGTGCAGCAGCACAGTATAAAAACGGTAAAAACTTCAACAACTTAAGTAAGCATAAGTCAGATTTTGGTATCGATGCAGAATGGCACTTCTTTGCCACATCGCATGGAAAAGGGCCTTGTGATGGTTTGGGTGGCACTGTGAAAAGGTAGCTGCTCGAGCAAGTTTGCAGCATCCGTATGAAAAACAAATCATGACCCCTCATCAGCTCTTTGACTGCGCAAAGGAGAACATCACACAGGTTGCATTTCAATACACCACAAGTAAAGATTATGAACGGGAAGAAAAGCTTCTGAAATGTCGCTTCGAGAATTCAAGACGATTCCTGGGACACAGAAAATTCACGCTGTAATTCCATTAACAAAACACACTGTTGCTATTAAAAGATATTCATTTCAATGCGAATCCAGAAAAGAGATAGTGACTATTAAAGAAGGAGAACTGGAATTGCAAGAAATATGAGGATTTGTTACATGCGTTTATAT
The DNA here is from genome assembly GCA_021292165.1 of Shinisaurus crocodilurus. Classification (NCBI taxonomy): domain Eukaryota; kingdom Metazoa; phylum Chordata; class Lepidosauria; order Squamata; family Shinisauridae; genus Shinisaurus; species Shinisaurus crocodilurus. Next base: position 225,214,008 of record CM037880.1, on the reverse strand, counting down.
CTCACAATGGTGGTTAGGTTGTGTTTTACAAACAGATGATCAGACAGCAGAAGTGTTAGTGAGCTTTCTTCATCCAGCTGGACCAGCAAAATCATTTATGTATCCAGATAAACAAGATGTCCTCTGGATACCATCTTCAGATGTTTTGACAAAAGCTGATCCTTGTTGCCCAACAGGGCACTTCTATACACTAACAGACAAAGAGTGTCAAGCAGCAACTTCAAGACTAGCAACTACTGTTATGAAAAGCTCCTTAATTTAGGACTTGTTAACAAAATGTTAGCAAGTAATATTTGAACTGCATAAAATCTGATCAGCATATATAAAAGTAAAATGGAAAAATCTCATCTATGCATAATAATGGTTTTTCAAGCCCACATCTAAGTAAATCAAAATAACTATGCTAGTAAGAGTCCCATTTTGAAATCGAGTACATGTTTCCAGGGATGTTAAACGTTAGTTAAAATAAAAGGAGTTTTTTGTCATTATTCAAGGTCAAACTTCTGTATATTTATTTGAAAAAAATAAAATGAACATAGATTTCATAGATCATAGAGTTGGAAGAAGCCTACAAGGCTATCGAGTCCAACCCCCTGCTCAATGCAGGAAACTAGAAAACCATGGCGATGAAATGGCAAATAATGTTGGGGCGATAACACATCCCTGTTCACCTGATCCCACTTTAAATGGAGCACCATGAGAGCCGTTGTTGTCCAAAACCGTTGCCGTCATGTTGCCATGGAGAAGTCGCAAGATATTCACAAATTTATTGGGGCATCCAATTTTCATAAGGATATGTATAACATTATTATTTAGAGGGTCACAATTATTGTAATTCTTCTGTTTCTTTCAAACTGTTTTTTTTTAATCCAATTGTTTATACTGGTCAGTACCTTTTTTAAAGTACATATTTTAAACCTCATTCTTCTGAAAACAATAGGCCCTGCAACTTATTTTTTAATAAGCAGAACAAGTTCACCAAATCTTAAGCAATTTGCTTTCAGTTGGAAATATTCTTTGATTGATTTCATACCAGAATGACCACCCAGAGGAAGTAACATTATTCTACACAAAATGTCAGAAGTATGCTATTGTGAAAAGAATACCTAATTCAGAGCTGCACAATTATGACAGGGTAGCTTGTACTTGTGCACAATCAATCAATCTTTATTATGCGGTCACAGACCCAACACAACTCATGTAAACATATAAAACAATTTAACCAATTTGTACAGTTACATATCCTAAAAGCAATTTTAAAATTTTAAATCAGACACAATAATCGACCTACGCGTTTTCTGTGCAGAAAAAAGGAACTTGGCCACTAGCTCTGTGATGGACTTGTTTGTATCAGTTAAAAAATATTTTAAATACCATCCCAAGGACCTTCCAGGGAATTTTCTCATTTCTGGGCAAATAAGTCTCGTACGCTCGTCCCTGTAGAAATTACATACAAAAAGAATATGCTCCAGAGTTTCAATTTCTTGTTCATTACAGGGACATAATCGGTTTTTGTATGGAACGCCATAATAGCGCCCATCTAAAACCGCAGATGGTAAGCAATTAAATCTGGCTCTTGAAAAGACCTGCCGATATTTTGAGATGGACAGATTACTCAGATATCTAGCACTTTTGGGAAATTCAAAATTGAGACCAAGATGCAAGGGTGAGCAAGTTTTACGGGCATTTGATATAGAATATTGAAAATCAAGATCCTCAATCCGATTTTCTACAGTAAAACTTGCTACCCTGACATCATAGGCGTTAAGAAAATCCATAGACAAACCCAGTGAGTGCAATTTGATGGCAAAAGATTTAGCCCAGGAGCTGGTATAGACATCTTTCTGAAGAAGGTGTAAATATCCTAAAGAAGAATCTGCATATACTACTTTAGTCCAGTATCTAAAAGTGTATCGCCAGGCGGAGCATTCTAATGATGCAATGCCTACCTCAAGTCTCAATCCTGCTGCAGGAACACATCTTGGCATTCCAAGAATAGATCTTAAAAAAATTGAGAGAACGCTCTCAATACTTGGATGGATACCATGGATCCAAATTGGGATTCCATACAGCAGTTGAAGTAAGATCTTAAGCTTAAATACCTGGACAGCAGCAGGTACAAATTGGCCCCCTTTGGTAAAAAAAAAAGCGAGAAATGACCTTAGTGGTATTCTGAGCTGCCTGTATAGTTGCCTTTCTATGGGCAGCCCAAGAAAGATTATAACGAAACGTAATACCCAAATATTTTAACTGTTTAACTTGGTCGATATACTGGCCATTGATTTTCCACTTGCTTAATGATGCATGCCACGCAAAGACCATGTGCACAATATTTTATTCAAAACCTAAGTGACAATGCATATTTTCTTAAGATATGTACAGTGAGATAGCAATTCATATGAACTATGACACATACACACAGAGCGCCCCAAAAGATTTAACTCGTTTTCTGTTAAGAACCCCATTTTGAAAATTGGTACATGTATTAAGCACTGTCAGATGAAATACTAAAAGAAAAATCATGGAGAAATTTTTTTTTAGTTTTTGCAGAATTCAAGGTCAAATTTTACTATTATATTTATTCCAAAAAACCATTTGTTACATATCAAATGAAGGAGCATTTCAAAGGCTTTCCATCAACACCATGATTAACTTTCTAGGTTCTGTAGAACTGGAATTACTGTAATTTTAATGTTGTCCGACACACAAAAATTAACACTTTTCTTCATATTTTTGATTGCCATATGTCCAAAAGTTTTTGTCCCAGAAGTCTAATTTTTGGAGCAGCTTATTTTCTCAGCAGACCCAACAAGTTCGAGCCATTGGTCACCAGATCGTGAAAAGACTGTCCCCTTCTGCAAAACACTAATGATCTTGTTCTCTCTCACAGTGTGGCACAGAATGAGATATGGCAAAAGTTGCTGCTTGACACTCTTTGTCTGTTAGTGTATAGAAGTGCCCTGTTGGGCAACAAGGATCAGCTTTTGTCAAAACATCTGAAGATGGTATCCAGAGGACATCTTGTTTATCTGGATACATAAATGATTTTGCTGGTCCAGCTGGATGAAGAAAGCTCACTAACACTTCTGCTGTCTGATCATCTGTTTGTAAAACACAACCTAACCACCATTGTGAGATATAAACGCATGTAACAAATCCTCATATTTCTTGCAATTCCAGTTCTCCTTCTTTAATAGTCACTGTCTCTTTTCTGGATTCGCATTGAAATGAATATCTTTTAGTAGCAACAGTGTGTTTTATTAATGGAATTACAGCGTGAATTTTCTGTGTCCCAGGAATCGTCTTGAATTCTCGAAGCGACATTTCAGAAGCTTTTCTTCCCGTTCATAATCTTTACTTGTGGTGTATTGAAATGCAACCTGTGTGATGTTCTCCTTTGCCCAGTCAAAGAGCTGATGAGGGGTCATGATTTGTTTTTCATACGGATGCTGCAAACTTGCTCGAGCAGCTAACCTTTTCACAGTGCCACCCAAACCATCACAAGGCCCTTTTCCATGCGATGTGGCAAAGAAGTGCCATTCTGCATCGATACCAAAATCTGACTTATGCTTACTTAAGTTGTTGAAGTTTTTACCGTTTTTATACTGTGCTGCTGCACCATCAGGGAAATTATAGATCTTAGTTATGCTACCTGTAGAAATGGTGTGCAGGAATTCAACAATTTGAAAAGTCATGAACCCATTGCAGCAGAAGTGGGGTCGGCACTTGTCACTTATCAGAATCTCTGAATAAAGCTTGATTTAATGTAGACATCCAAAGAAATATATCTCTGTGAAGGTTTGAGGCCTACCCATGCCTGGTTTGGTTTCGGCCTGAAGGCCCCGGAAGCTCCGGAAGGGAGGGGGCGGGCTTAAGTTTAATTTCCCTCCTAAAAATTCTGTTTTAAGTGTGTATAAGGGGGTGAAGTTATTGTAGGGAGGTACTGTGCATGTATAAGAACATTCACATCTTCTGAACCGTTCGGAACCCCATTCTGGAAATCGGTACATATACTCAAGGTAAACATGGGTTATCTGAGGAAAAAAATCAGCAAAAAAAACCATTTGGTTTTTTTGGAATTCAAGGTCAAATTAAAGAAACTATGACCTTGAATATTTTATTTCACATGCATGCTTCATGTTACATATCATATAAAAGGGTAGTTTGAGAGCTTTCCTATGACACCATGATTTACTTTCTAGGTCAATTCTGAAGGAAGCTATGATACTTTTTGTGTAGTCACAAATGCTGAAAAATCGTGTTTTGGGCATTTTTTGAGCACACTGTACTTTTGAACCGTGAGGTATAATGACTTATACTTTGGTGTATGTTCATTTCTCATGCTGGTCTACCAGTATGCCAGTTTTTAAAAAAATCACAGATGGTGAGGTAAATTTTTCATTTTTGGGGAGTTGATTTTACATGGAATGACCCTTAGTTCGGACAACTGTATGAGCTGTTTTTCTAAAACTAAAACCTCGGTATTCAGGTTTAATTGCAGTGTTGGCACTTTGAAATAAATAAGTTGGTTTTGTGTTGCAGTTTGGGCACTCGGGCTCAAAAAGGTTCGCCATCACTGGCCTAGGAGGGCACCAGCCCATCTCCTCGCACGGCCACCAGCCTCGCACTCACTCCCACTGCCGAGGGAGGCACCTGGGGCCTGCCCCCCCTCCCCATTCCGGCTGAGCTGTCTCCAGAAACACAGGCCTCAGGGGGTGCCCACACTCCTCCTTGGCCCCCTGCCCTGGCCAATACCACTCGTCCCCCCTACTCCCCGCTTTGATCCCCCGTCTCACACAGCGGATCTCACGGCCCTTGGACAGGGACAGGGCCGGCCTTTGGGGGTGAACGGCTGCTTGCCGCCTCCCAGCAGCCGAAGGGATGAAGCACGTTCACGGGAAGGAGGCGCGCGCACGGCTGCCTGTTGTCGCTTTTCAGACGTTCATCCAATTCCATTTCCAGATGCTGCCCACCTGCCTCCCTTCCCCATAGAGCCACCCACCCACCCAGGCTGGTTTACTCAGGGAGTGAGGACCGTCCTCCAGCAGCGCTTCCATTCACACATGCAGAATGCTGAGCTTGTCAGGAGTCCATGCCTTTCGACCTGCCCTGAGCCTCTGCGATAGGGCAGGGCACAGCCCTAATACAAACGCTCCCCAGGCCTTTCTTCGGGGAACTTCTGCTGGCTGCAGAGGCAGGACCTCCTCCTGTTCTTCAAGAGGGCCCACTGCACCAGCTCTCCCAGCAACCTGCGGCCGCAACCCCACCCACCTCGGAAACTGGGCAGGGGGCTTGGGCTTGGCCTTGCAAAGATGCAGACATGCAGACTCTGTGGGAAGCGGCAGGTCGCTCAGTCCAGAGTGTGCTGCTGCTGCTGCCGCTGCTGCTGCTGCCACCTCACGATGAGCTGTGTCGCGGGAAGTGATAATTCCCCTTTACTTGGCACTGGTTAGGCCTCATCTTGAGTACTGCGTCCAGTTCTGGGCACCTCACTTTAAGAAGGAGGTAGACAAACTGGAGAGGGTTCAGAGGAGGGCAACAAGGATGATAAAGGGACTGGAAACAAGGCCCTATGAGGAGAGACTGAAAGAACTGGGCATGTTTAGCCTTCAGAAGAGGAGACTGAGGGGAGATATGATCGCACTCTTCCAGTACTTGAAGGGATGTCACACAGAGGAGGGCCAGGATCTCTTCTCGATCATCCCAGTTTGCAGGACACGGAATAATGGGCTCAAGTTACAGGAACCTAGATTCCACCTAAACATCAGGAAAAATTTCCTGACTGTCAGAGCAATAAGACAATGGAACCAACTACCTAGGGAGGTGGTGGGCTCTCCCACTCTGGAGGCATTCAAGGTGCAGCTGGACAGCCATCTGTCGGGGATGCTTTGACCTGGATTCCTGCATTGAGCAGGGGGTTGGACTCGATGGCCTTGTGGGCCCCTTCCAACTCTACTTTTCTATGATTCTATGACCACCACCCCCAGCTGCCCCCTCCTTCTACTGACCAAGAGGGTCAACTCTGGGGCCAGATGTCAACGAGATTCCCATCCCCCTTGGATCTCTGCTTGTGATCTGTTGATCTGCCTGGGCTGAGGGGAGCGGGCTCAAAGCAGACGGGACGCAACACCCTCCATCCTGCCAGCACGCAAGCGCACGCTCTGCCTTCCTTCACGTGCAGCAAAATCACCAGGCATTTTATACGCATCATCGCCCGTGCCTCCCAGGCCCGCTGAAGCCCAGGGGTGGGCAGAGCACCTGCTAATCCCACCGCAGATTGCAGCAGCGTGTGTGCACGCGCACGCACGCACACCGGAAAGGCTACCCCAGAACTAGGGCACCAGGCTCCCTGTTTCTTTTGCGCTGGCACGGCCTTGCACTAGGCAGAAATACGGCCAGCCACTCTGGGAGGCAAAGGAGCCCATCCATGAAAAAAACAAAGCGGCAGGAGCCCCTGCTCCAATGGCCGCCCCCAGCCCTGGGCTAGTTACCTACAGGCCTCCCGAAGCAGCGGCAGCAACAGCAAGGGGCCAAGCGGAGGCGGGTGAGCCGTGGCTGCATCCCAGCTGCCCCCGGAAGTTCAGAGTGCCCCAAAGTGGACCGCCGGCGATGCAGGTCTTACCAAGCCAGCGGGAGCAGCCATGACTAAAACGGCAGGGGTCCAGCAGCCGCCGTGAAATAGTGGGCTGGGGGAGGGGAATCAGGGTGGGGAGCTCCAGAGCTGGCACGGAGAACAAGGCCGAGCTGTCAGAGGCCGAGGACGTCCGGCAGCCCCACCCACAGCCCCGGGGCAAGGCTGCTCTGCTCGGCCCTGCCCGCCTGGCACACGGCCCCTCGGAGCCAGCGCCCGGCTGGGGCCGCGCAGGGCACAGGGAATTAGCAAGGCAGCCACGGTGGGCTGAGGAGGGGGGCGGAAGGGAGCAACGGGGCCGGAAGGGAGAAGGGCCACCCCGGCCCCCCTTTCTCTTGCACCCCCAGGCGGCACAAACAAGAGCGAGCCTTTGGGAGGCGCCCCTCTGTGGGGCTCTCCGCCTCGAGGCGACTGCCGTCCTGCGCGCGCCACGCCTGGCCAAGGAGCAAGGCCCGGCGGCCCAGGCACGACTGGACTGCCCTTCCCGACGGTGCCGGCGAGCCAGGTGGGCAGGCTCAGCTAGCCCCGGAGCAGTTCACGACGGGGTTTGCCCTCTTGGCTATGCTGCAAAGTGCCACGCGCAGGACTGGTTTCATGGTTATTCATTACAATATTCCTAAACTGACTTTCAGCCCAATGTTTCAAAGCAGTTGACAGATAACATTTGCCAGTAATTGAAATATCCTAAGCATCTGAAACCTTACATGGGATCAACCTACCCCCAAAGCACACTATCATCATCGAATCATAGAAAAGTAGAGTTAGAAGGGGCCTACCAGGCCATCGAGTCCAACCCCCGGCTCAATGCAGGAATGCAGGTCAAAGCATCCCCGACAGATGGCTGTCCAGCCATCGCGGGGATTCAGCCTCCTCGGGAGAAGAGGACAAACCGACGGCGGGGCAAGGGGGCATTCCACACCTCAGTAGGACCAGCACTGCAGTGGCAGCAGCGAGGGGGGGGGCGACACCTCGATGCAGTGGCAGCAGGGGCCCAGAGGTGCCCCCAGAGGGCCCTCGGAGGCGGCCCGAGTTCTGCCGAAAGAGCCTCCCTTGGCAGGTGCCAGGAGAGCACAGAGTGCGCGACGCTGAGCCCGTGGGACGGCAGGGAGCAGGGGGTTGCCTTGGTGCACTCCCCCGCCTGCCACAAGCTCCCTCCCGGCCGAGCCGGGCCGGAGCATCCGTGGCAGGCAACCACCAGCCGCAACCACAGAGCTGAGCTTTCAGCTGGACTCAGTACCCTCCGGCCAGAGCCCTCCCTCCCTCCCTCTGTACCTGCCGCTTTGTGGCTGCCAGGGGGGCAGAGAGCAGAGCCTGGTCCCTCTGGCTGGGTGGCGGCTTCGCTTTTGTAGTCTTCTTCCGTCGCTTCTGGGGAGGCAAATGAAGAGGCCTGTGGGCTGCAAGCGACACGGGGCACATGGCAACACGCCCCCACGCCCCTCCCTAGCTTCCTTGCCCTCCATCCCGGAGACTCCCCCCATCTGCCCTGCAGTGCCCCCAGGTGGGAGAGGCTGGAAGTGCACCCGGGTGGCAGCGTGCCAGTCTCGGGTGGCGGGTGGCGGGTGGCGGGTGGCTCTCCCCCCCTCCCCCCCCAACCAAGAGCCTTCTGTGCTCACGGCGGCGTCTGTGGGAAGAATCGACTCTCCTCGTCGAGTGCCCAGACAATGGGGGCTTTGACCGCTTCCTGCCTGGCTGGCTGGCATGGGCAGGAGGTCCACACGAGCTGCGGCCCCCACGGCCAAAGGCCTGGGCTCTACGGGGGCCACAGGCAGAGGAAGGGAACCCTGTGCTGCGTGGCAAGCAGGGGAGGACACTGGGCAGACAGGCCGAGGAGGAGTGGTGGGGTGGGACCAGGACCGGTGCAAGGCAGTTTGGTGCCCTAGGCAAGATCAGATATTTAGCGCCCCCCTTCCCACTTGAGAGTGCTGTATTTTGTTTTCAAGGCGTTTCTGGCGCCCCCTTTAGCCCTGCGCCCTAGGCGGCTGCCTAGTTGGCCTAATGGTAGCACCGGCCCTGGGTGGGACGAAGGGCCCTACGGTGGCCCAGGCAGTAAGAGCGGCCCCAGCAGGGAGCTGCCAGAAAGAGGAGGGCTGCACAGCACGGACACGCCCATCTTACCTCCGAGGGGGCCTGAGACTTGGCTGCGCCCGGCTGCTCTCCTAGAAGGAAGAAGGAACACAGAGGGGCAGGGAGCTGCGGTGCGGCACGCGGAGGGCAAAGCAGCTGGCCAGGCTGGAAGCCCCCCACCCACCCAGGAAGGTGTGGCGCCCCCCTGCCAGCCTTTAAGGAGGCTCGTGCACATGTGTGCATGTGAGCACTACCGGCTGGGCCTCTTTGCTTTGTTCTCATGATCGCTCTTCGGTACCCTGTTTGGTTCAGCAGTAACAGCTAACGGGAATAGCGAGAACAGGAACGGCCCCTGTGATGGCGAAGAAGATGGGCCACCTGGGAGAGCAAGCTGCAGCCGGCAGAGCAACGTGCCACGAGAAGGCAGCTCCCCCCCGCCTGCCCCCCCGAAAGGTTTGCCTTCAAAATGGGACCACGAGGGTGCCCCTCTGGACGGTATCCCTCCAGGTCAAGCAGCTCTGCCTGGTTCTGTCAGCAGCACCCCGGTCTCTGATCCAGAACTGCCCTGGGAGCGTTGCTGAGGAAGGGCAGGATCAGCATCGCTGGGCTCGGGGAGACGGGCGGGACCAGAATCGCCAGCCTGCATCAGCACCCCCAGACCCCTCTCTCTCTCGGGCACAAGGCCGGCACAGCCCAAGGAGCATCTCCACGCCACTCTCAAGCATGCAGGGGGAGACGGGGCCCCACCCGGCCTTCTGACGGCCTGGCTGGGAAGAGCCACGCAGGGGCGTCTCACTGGGAGGCCAGGCTCCTCACCCTGGCCAGCTGCCCGGATGTGGCTTCTTGGCTGACCCATCACTCCATCTGGGGGAGCCAGAGAGGGGCCACTGGGCCAGGAGGATGGAGGTCCGGGCATCTGGGGAGCCCCTGGGCCCACACATTCCACCCTCCAGGCAGAGACGGACAGAAGACCCCTTGCTTAGCCCAGACCCCCGTGGGTGTCATTTATCGGTGTGCGCGCACACTCGCACCCTTGTCTGCCGTTCTGGGGGCCCCCATCAGCTCAGCTGGGGAGGGGGGGCTGTCCCAGAGGCCTGAAGGTCTGTCAGAGGGACCAGATGAAGCATCCCCCTTTCGAGTCGCCTCCTGTTCTTGTGGGGTGGGGGGTCCAGGCTTTCTTGACTTCCGAGGTCCCCAGCCCAGCCAGGCCAAGAGAGGCAGGAGGAATACCCAGAACAAGGAAAGGTAGCTGGCCAAGCATTTTGCCTCCCGCCCCCTCCCCGCCCCCCCATTTTAGGGCTGCCTCTTCACCTGGCTGTCCTATCCCCCCCCCCACACACACACACACACAGCCTGCATCTGCTGAGGTTGGGGGCCTCCCTGGTCCTTGATGGGGCCATCTTGGCATCAGTCAGGAGGTCATGGGAATAGGAAGATCGCTACCACTCGCTGGGATACTGTGGGAGGGAGGGAGGGAGGCAGGGAGCACGTGCTCCAGTGAGGGGGAGCTTCCTCTCACTGGGAGGCCCTGGCCAAGTCCCTCTGCAATGGGTGATGATGGCCTTACATGCCTGGGGAGTGGGCGGGCGGGCGGGGGTTCATGCTTCGAACTGCCCCTCGGACCTGGAGGGGGGAGGGGAGCCGTGCCCCCAGCTGAATCCACACTGGGAAGCCTGGCTGCCAGCACATGGCAGGGCACGGTGAGCCTGCCCCAGGGATCAGTTTCCCAGAAATGCCCACCACCCACTCCAATCAGTTTCAAGTGTACCTCCCCCCCCCCAGCTGCAAGAAGACCCCAGGCAGGAAGGAGGGGCCAAAGGGCCAACCTGCCCAGCGCCTGCCCTCAAGGCAGGGCGCCTCCCCCCACTCCATCAGCAACCCTCCACCACCACCCCCAGCAGGAGGGCAGGGAGTGCAATAGCCCCCCCCCCCCCCCGCTCCCACCCACATCCTCCAGCAGAAGAGGCCTGGCTTGCTCCTGCGGGGGCTGTGCAGGCAGAGGCAGTGGGCCTCCCCCCCACACACACCTACCTGCCCAGAGACTGGGGGGTGGGGTCCGCGCAGCGAGCAGAGCAGGAAGAGAGCCCAGACACCCAGGGAGCCCAGCACCAGGCCAGCGACCCAGGCAATGTGGAGCCAGGCAGGGTCACTCGATGCCCACGGGCTCAGGGAGGCCATGCTCAGCCAGCCGCACTGTGCCACGCCACCGAGCGAGCGAGCGAGCGAGGGAGGGAAGGAAGGAAGGAGGGCGGCGGACCGGCCCCGTTAACCCTCGCCGGCCTGTCCGCTGGCCCAGATGGCTTCCAGATGTGCACAGCCCCTCCTCCTCCTCCCCACAGCCAGGCCGCGCCCCGTGAGTCAGCCAGGCAGGCCAGGCAGGGCCCTTAACCCTCAGTGGGTACGGCCCAGCAGTGGGGGCCATGCCTGCCCCAGGGGGAGCAGGAGTGCTGGCGTGGGCAAGGGGCAGAAAGCCCCCTTCTCTCTCTCTCTCTCTCTCCTGCCCTCCCTGCCAGCGTGGGGTGGAGAACATCTGTTTGAGCAGGACCGTGTTGTGCTGTCCATGAAAAGGGGTCTCAGGCAGCAGGGAAGTGGGCCTTTGGCCCCACTGCGCTGCCACCTCACCCACAGGCGCTATTTAAATAGACACACCACGCGTGGTGTGTCATTGCCACCAGCCGCTGCAGGGAGCTCCTGTCCACGCCAGAGCCAGCCTCCGCCCCCTGCCCTGCCCCCAGTGGGGAGTCCTGCAGAGAAAGGGGTTGGGGGTGTCACAGTCCTGTACTGTACACACTCACCTGGGAATAAGTCCCACTAAACTTAATCCGGCTTACTTCTAAGCAGACGTGCCACGTACAGGGCTGCACTGCTATTCCTGCTTGCGGCGCTGCTGCTCGGTGCCTGCCGTGGCCTGGGATTTCTCTCTGAGCACACTTGCCTCCTTCTCGTTCTCCCTTTTTAACTGCCTCTAGATTGATTTAAAACCATCAAGAACACACGTTTCTGAGAACGGAGGGAGCGGCCTGGCTGGGGTTTGTCCGGACACAGAATTCTGCCTTTGCAAAAAGAGGGGGACAAGCACTGTCCTGATGAAGATCCCATGATCCACGTCTGGACAAGACCTTCATCAGGACCAGCGGGGGAGGGGGGGCACTTCTTGCCTGCTGCAGAATCAAGGGTGCTGCTTTTGTGGGATGGCCTCACTCCAGAGTGACCGGCAGATGCCGATTCGAATGCTTTCTCCCTGGGAAAGCAAGACCTCCCTGCAAGTAGAAAGCCAGCATGCCAGCGGGAAGGCTCATCTCAACCCTTCTCCCTGACTGGACCTCCTCCTGCCTGCCCCCCACCCTGCCGCCCCACGCCCAAGCCGCTTCGGCGCGCATTTGGACATTCTGCCACTCCACCCCGCCCCACACCCGAAAGCGGGGCTGCCCAGGAAACGCCCCGGCACTCGGTTCTCGCTCCGCGGCTGGGCGGGCAACCGGTAGCCCTCCAGCTGTCTTGACCTGCCATTCTTGCCGGGCCCCAGCCAATGGCGAGGGAAGCAGGCCTCCTCGGCGGCAGAGCCGAGCCAGGCCAGGCCAGGCCGGGCCTGCCAGAGCGGGGCCGAAGCTTCCTCAGCAGCCCGGGCAGGCGGGCGTGCTGAGCAGGCCGTTCGCCCATCGGGCAGAGCTGGAGCACGAATCGGGACAGAGGGGGGGGGGCGGATCCTGCACTGGTGCCAACTTCCCTCAGGGTGGAAAAGGGGCGCTGGCGCTCCGGGGCTCGGGGAGGGGGCTGGAGCGGGCAGGGAGGACGGGCGCTCGCTGCTGGGGGGGGGGCTGCTGGGGGGGCGGAGAGGCCGCCCGGGGGCATGGGGGGCGGCGCTAGTCTGGACCCCGCCGAGCTCTCTAGCAGCAGCAGCAGCAGGGGAGGGGCCGCCCCCCCGCCGGGCGCCCAGGGCGTCTGAGGACACATTGGCGCCGCACCGAACCCCAACAGCGCCGGGGATTCTGCAGAGCAGCCAGCGGGGGCAGGGGGGAGGTGTCTCACCTGGGCGGGGGCAAAAGCCTGCTCTGCCCACACAATTAGCGCTGCTTCCTAAAGCGTGGCGAAGACTCCCAAGCGGCAGTGCGGCTGCGGGGGGGGGGGGAGATATCCAGGAAAGCCCCCGCCCGCCGGCCCCCGCGAAGAAGCCGCCTCAGCAGCCCCGAGGCCAAGGGCAGGCAGCGCCACCAAAGGGTTGATTGGTGCCTCTGGAGGGCAGAGCGGTGTAGTGGTTAGAGTGCTGGACTGGGGAGACCCGGGTTCTTGTCCCCTCTTGGCCATGAAGCTCACTGGGGGACTTTGGGCCATCCACCGGCTCTCGGCCTGAGCTACCTCACAGGGCTGTTGTGAGGATAAAAGGAGAAGGAGCATCTACACCACCTTGGAAGGCGGAATATAACTAATAAATAAATACGCCCCCCTCCGCTCCTTCCTGGCTGGCTCCCAGTTCAGAAACAGCCCCCCCCCCCGCCGGAAGCGGCAGCGCAGCCAGCCCAGCTCGACAGACCCCCGGCACACCGACTCCCCCCTCCCCACACACGCTTGCAGCAGAGGGGCAGCGCCGCAGGAACTCGAGCCGCACCTGCCCAGGATGGCTTCTGCTGTCCTCCGCCCCGGCGGAGGAGCCTGGGGGGCGGAGCCAGCCTGGGGGGGGGCTGCTGCACAAGCCAAGCGGGAGCAGCACAGCCCCCCCCCAGCCGGGCCCCCAAGCGCCCTGCAGGCGAGCGCAGCGGCCGCGCGGAGGAACATCCCTCGCCGTCTTCCGCTGCAGGCCACCTTACGCCGGTGAAGCGATGAACGGGCTGCGCCCGCAGGTGCGGGGAGCGTGGGAGGGGGGGGAGCCCCGGCGGCGCAATGAGCAGCGGCCTTCTCCCGAGCGTGAGCGCCCTCGCCGCGGCTCCCTCCAGCCCGCCCGCCCGCCCGCTGCTTGGCCAGGGCAGAAGAGCAGGCTCAGCCCCAAAGGCTGGACGCTGCCGGCCGCCCTCCCCAAGCCAGCTCTGGGCCGGGCCAGCAGCCCCCACACGGCCAGCCGGGCCTCACCTCACCTCACGGGCCCAGCTCCAGATGCAGCTGGCCTTGTACTCACTCCGCGATATGAAAGAGCTTCTGGGTTCAGCCTGGACGGGTTCTGCTTCCTGGGAGGAACCAGAAAGTAGTTAAGGCAGCACCCACCTGAAGAGAGTGTGGCCACAGCCTAAGAGAGCTCCAAGTGTGTTTGGAAGCAGAGCCTGCTTGAATCTGTGAGGGGCAGTCCACCAACTTTGAAACACTTGCGGGGTCAGGCTAGGCCCTTCCGGTCTCCCCACTTATTGCTCTCCCCTCTCATAAAACCACGGGGGGGTGTCTCCTTGGGATTGGGGGGCAGGGCCAACACGAGGCAGTGCTTGGCAGCCCCCCCCCCAACAGGCCGCCTCTAAGGAACATCAGTCGCTAGCCGGATTTAAGCAGGAGGCTGGATGGCCCCCAATCAGGGATGCTGCTGCAGGGGCACAGCTGTGGCCCTCCAGATGTTGCTGGACTACAACTTCCATCACCCCAGGCACTGGCCATCCGGGCTGATGGGAGCTGGAGTTCAAACATTACCTGGAGGGTCAAAAAAAGGTCCTTCTCCCCTGATCCCTGGCTGCACAAAATGGAGAACTGTGCATGTGCGCACCCACCACCCTTGGGCAGGGTGCTGTGTCCTGGGGCCGGCAAGAGCGCCACCCACTGCTTTCCAGAGGAGAAATCAGGATGCAGAGGGGGCCCCAGGCTGACCAGGGAGCAGGCAAGGGCCCAAGTGAAAGGCCATCAGCATAAAAGCACAAGGGTTGTGGAATGGGCGGAGGTCATGAGGTGCGGAAAGCCTCGCTGGGATTTGAAACAGTGGAAGACCGACAACCTGGTCTTCTGCGCGGGTTCAATGCTAAGGGGGTAGCGGGTGCTGGGGCGGGCCTTCTCCGAGGTCCCCAGCGCCTCGCCTTAGCCCAGAACAAAGGGATAACTTATAGCCACAAAAGTATCTTTTAGAAAACAAGTTTATTTACAGAATTACCTTCACAAACTCAGACCCACGCCAGCAATACAGCTTATCAGTACGGTACAAAGTAGCAAGCAAAAGCCTCAAGAAGGACGTGATTGCAGGGCTCTCCGCTACTTAGTTTAGCTCAGGTCCCGGCAGAGGCCCGATCAACCGCACGCTGCTAGCTGGGTTCCCGGCGGAGGCCCGGTCTACCCAAGCGGCTTGTGAGTGATTTCAGCTTGGTTTGCTGATCCTTTGTTCCCTTACCCCAGGCATGGGCAAGATTGCTGATCAGGTCCAGAGAAAAGTTCCCTTATGCAGGGTGTTTTATACCTTGGTGTTTCAGGTAGCCCCTCCCTCCGTGATCAGGTGGGTTGACACCCTCCCTGAGGGGCGGCCTTTTGGGTCAGGTGGGGTGACGCCCTCCCCCCCCCCCCCCCGTGGGATGGGGTCCCTTTGAAGCCACTTGCTTAATGGTCCCATCCTATGGTGTTGAGTGGCCATTTCTTAAGGGTGCCGAAGCGTCTGCCCTGGAGAGGTATTCAAGTCTTATGTAGATGGGGCTGATATGCGAGAGCATTGACAAACCTGGGGATGCTTCCTGCCTTCCCCCCTAGGGTGATTCTATGCAGATGTTGTTTGTCCCCTTTGGCATCTGTGGAGACTGGTTGTCTCTCCCCCCCCCCCCCGTCTCCTTCCCCCCTCCTTGGTGAGTGTGTGTGTGTCAGGCAGGGGGCTTAGGTTGGCTTTCTCCACAGAAACTTTTTAAAAAGGGGCATTCCTTTGCCTTCTAATAAAAACACCAAGAGAAAATAAGCGTAAAATGTGACAAAACCAGTTGAGTCATCTGTCATTCGTGGGAGCCAATGGGCAGTTCACCCCAGGAGGAGCCAAGCAGATTGGCTGGGAGAAAGGTCAGTTGTGAGGGGCGGGCCAGACCAAGATTGCCCCGAGGGGAGAGTGGTCCCCAGGGCCTTCCCCCCCCCCCCGCACTTGGACGAGAATGAGAATCCCAGTGGCTCCCGTCGTCCGTGCCTTGGGGCCCTCCAGGTCGGAGCGGTGCATTGCGCTCTACAGGGGCCATTTTGAAAGTAACCCAGAAACTTCAACTGGTAGGAAAGAGGCCACATTCTCTCCACAGCTGGATGTTGGTTGGTAGGAGCAAATTACCCAGTGTTTGCATCTGTTAACAGTTTGTTTCCTGGCGCCATTCAAAGTTCTGGTTTTGACTTTGAAAGCTCTCCTTGGCCTGATAGGGTACGTAACCATTGCAGGGAGCATCTCCTGAAGCCCTCTCCCTCCCCTGGGGCAAGAGCCGCCGCTGTTCCGGCGCCACTTTCTCCAAGACACGCAGGGCCCTTTCGGGGGTGGCTTCCGAGCTGTGTAGCCTGAATCATTGCCAGCTTCCCCCACCTCTGGTTCTCTGTGGCCCTCTTGGCCACAGCTCTTGCTCAAGCCCCATCAGCAACTCCCGTGAAGGCTCTACTGCACCATGGCTTGGGGTCACCCTTCAGCCTTCTGGGGGAAGAGGGAAGTGAGCCTGGCACCATTCCTTGAGGGGCTGAAGGCAACCCTGCCCAGCAGGGCTGTGGAGTCGGTAGATAAATGTTCCGACTCCGACTCCTCAGTTTTTTGTACTTCCGACTCCGACTCCTCTGTATTAATATGCTAATTAATTAATTAATATGCGAGGTAGTTGGGCAGAAGCTGCTGCCTTCTCCTTTTTGTGTGCTGATCTGCTGCTGAAGATAGGGCAGTGGGAGGATCCAGGAGGGGCATTTATTATAAAACAGAAGTCATTAATTATAACTGTTTGTGAATTGGGACATTTAAACTTGCTTTTTTTAAAATTCCAATCTAAATTCAGTAGGAGTTGGAGTCGGAGTCGGTGCATTGTTTGCCGACTCCGACTCCAGGTACCCAAAATTTCCTCCGACTCCGACTCCTCGACTCCGACTCCACAGCCTTGCTGCCCAGAATGGATCCGGCGAGCAAGCCCAGCCTGGGCGACCAGCAGGCAGCACCCAGGATGGAAGAGCCACAGGAGGCAGCTTCCCGGACCACAGCCGGGGCCACCTCCCTTGGCCCACGCAGCAGCAGCAGCCGCCGCCATCATCATCATCATCAGGCGATCACTCGTGACCGAGTAAGATTGTCTTCCGGGATAAAAGGAGGAAATTCTAAAGAAGATTGGACAAAGCTGCAGCACGTGGAGGGTTAAGGCGGCGGCGGCTGTGGCTACCCCGGCCCCTTGCAGTTCCGGGCCTGTGGAAAAACTGCCTCAGACACAACTCTTTTCATTTCCAACATGAAAAGCAGGCTCAAAGCCACAGCAGGCACCGCCCAAGGGCAGCCAGCAGCGGCCGGCCGCTTGATCTTTTTGTGGGAGGCTGCACCTTCCAGGGAACAGGGCTGGTCTGCCCCACGGAGGGACAAATGGGCCCTACATCCCCCCCCCCAGACGCGTACGTACACTCATATATTCCTGGGTTGGGGCAGGACACCTTTCAAAACAGAGGCATCCAGAGGTGGGGGCTGGACTCTGAGATAAAAGGGGCGGGGGGGGGGGCTATGCCCGCTTGCACACTCAGGAACATCTCACCTCACACCCCCAAACTGCAGCCCACTGCTGCTGCAAGGAAGCCCCCCCCCACATACACCTAAGCCCTTTGGGTCTTAGAGGCCAGACCCCCCCCCCTTTCCTTTTTCCTGTGGCAACTGCGCAAGGCTGCACCCCCAGGCCTCTGCTCAAGGCGCAGCAGCCCCCCCCCCCAGCTCTCACAGTTGTTTTTCTGTCGCTTGGAACAGCCTCTCCTCTGCCCCCCCCCCGCCCCCATGTTCCCCAAGTAGTGAGCAATCCAGGAAGAATGAGCCCCAGGGAGCTGCCTGGCGCTTCCTGAGCCAACCACACAAAGGCACGGAAATGCCTCTTGCTCAGAGCTGCCAGCCACACACACACACACACACACACACCAGCTCTGGCCCTGCCCAAAACCAGGAAGGGCAACACCCCCCCCCGTCAGCGCAACAAGAGCGCCCCCTCCTGGCACAAGAGGAGGGCAGCACGACCCCTCCGCTGGCTGCAGCCGCTGGCTCTGCGGGGGCCACGCAAGCCTCCAGGAGCAGGAAGCCAGCAGGCAGACGGGCTTCCTCTCGCACCACTGCTCCTTCCAGGTCTCAGGAAGCCCCCTCCCCATACACTTTCCTCCCACAGCCCTGCACCGCCCCCCACCTACAGCGACCCTCCCCACCAGCGAGGAAAGCGCCTTCAAGGATCTCTGCCTGCCGAGGGGACTCCCTCAGTGGCGGGGGGTGGGGGGCCTTTGCCAGCAGGAGGCGCCCGGTTCAGCTCCAGGCATCTCCTGTTCAGGGTGTCCAGGCAGTGGGCGCTGGGAGAGGCCCGTCTCTGCCCGAGTCCCCTGGAGAATCTCTGCCAGCCAGAGCGGACCACTGGGCTGGCACTCTCCAGATGCCTTGGACTACAACTCCCATCAGCCCCAGCCAACATAGCTAAGGGTGAGGGAGGGCAGGAGTTAATAGTCCAAAAGAGCGGGAGGGCGCCCAGCGGCCGAACTCTGGGCTGGATGGCCACATGGGATGCGCTGCGGGTCGACCGGGGATGTTCTCGCCCCTTAAGAATACAGCTGCAGGACGGCGAGGGCTGCCACACGGAGTGAGGTTTCGGGAAGCGGATCCCCAACCGGCAACTCAGCTGCGGGAGGGAGGGAGGGAGGGAGGGAGGGAGGGAGGAGGAAGAGGAGGCTGGCAAGTTCTGAAGGCTAGAACTAGAATTCAACGGGTTCTGCCACTAGAAGAGACGATCAACGCTGAGGGAGTCAAGCAAACATCCGTGATCTGCACGCGGCTGCTCATCCAGAAGCCGCACAACTTTGGGGAGCAGCCGGGGGGGGGGGGGAGGGGGGAGGCACCGGCACAACCGCTGACCAGAACCCACCCAAAAGCACCCAGACATGAGATTCCAGATGTCTCAGAGTCCACCAGCCACGGCCTGGCCCTCTGCTGATGTTGCAGAGTCAAGCAACGGAGGAGGGGCTGGGCCTCCCCCGCCACGGCAACAGAATCCACAGCACGAGGCAAGCTGTGTGTGGCTTTTTATTGAATGCAGCAGCTTCCCACCCTTTAAGCCCCTCCCCGATGCAGTGGCCCAAGTGGCCGACGGCAGCAGCCCCCGTGCTCCCGCTGTGGAGCGCCCACCACCACCACCACCACCACAGAGCCCTTGGGCGGGACACCTGCAACCCACATGGGACCCCCCACCCCACCCCACCTGTGTGGCTGCATGGCCAGCGAGAGGCATGCTGGACTCGCCGCAGTTTTCACAACTCAGGAGGGCCAATCATCAGGCACCCTGGCCAAGAACTCCCCCCGTTTCCAGCTGGCAACCAATTCCCTTTCGCCCCACAGCAGAAAGGACACTTGTGAAACCGAAGACCGTTGAAGCCGCTCTGGCAGAGCACGGGGCGTGGAGATCCGGGCAGCGCCAGTCTTTTTCCCAAGCCCCCTCAGCGTGGCTTGGACCAGCGGCAGGTGATGAGGTACTGGGGATACGCCTGCGTGTCGTTGAAGATGACGAAGATGGCGGGGTCCTGGGCGTTGTCCACCGTGCTATCATACCGCCGTAGCGCAGCGTCCCCTTCGCGCAGGGGCGGCGCGCGCATGCTCTGGCTGCCTGTCGTGTAGTCCCCGATCAGTGTCCGGGTTACAAAGATGTACTTGTTGCCGTCACCGCTGCAGGGAGAGTACTGGTCCTGTGCCGAGATGAAGGCCCTCGCAGCAAAGTAGACGCCGTGGCCATAGCGCGTGGCTGGCAGGCAGGCAGGCAAACAGAAAGGCGTCAGCCATGCTGGTGGGTGGCCCACACAATGCAACGTGTGGACGCCCGGGGCAGTGGGAGTGTTTGTGCGCCCCCCCCCCGCAAAGGCCAAAGAGCCCCTCCTCCAAGGACGCTGACCACTCAGGCTGCCACCTTTCCCGGCCACTGGGCTTCTTCGTCGAGGCTTGGAGCGGCCTCGGGCGGTGTTAGGGCCTGCTAGGCCCTTGACCAGAGAGCAGCCATGTTAGGCCCCCGAGAGCATTTCCCGTGTCCCTGTCTCGCCTGAGCTAACTGCCCGCTCCTTCGGCACGGCCCTCCCCCGTGAGAGCGAGAGACGGGCCAGAGGACTCGGGCAAGCTTTAACTGGTTCTTGGCAGGCGAAGCGAGCTGCGCTTATCCGTGTGTTTGGGCCTACTATGCTGAGGACTAACACCAGGTGAGAACTCACCCTGCCAATTAGCCTAGCAATACCGCTGTGCTTAACTGTCAGCTTCAAGGCCTCGTAGCTGTGATGTATAGCTTAGCTGCTAGCATTAAAGCATAAATACTAGAAATGTATAAGAAGCTACTGTCTCCTCTGTTTTGGGTTCGGACCCCTGAGCGCCGCCTGCCAGCCACGCTGGTCCGTTCCCGGATTGTTTGGGTATGCATGCACTCTAAAGTTACTCAATAAAGCTGTCTTTGTGAACAATCTTAGAGCCGACTTCTCGTTTTCTTGAGATCAAAACGAACAGCCCTGAGAAGCCCCCTGGTTCTCCAGGTGTCAGGCGCGATACTGGCGGTACAAAGCATCTGCTAGGCCCCCCATTCCCAATCCCTTGCCTATCAGAGCCAGTGTGGCATGGTGGTGAGACTCAGGAGATCCGGGTTCAAGTCCCTACTTGGCCATGAAGCTCACTGGGTGACTGGGCCAGTCACTGACCCTCAGCCTAACCTACCTCACAGGGTTGTTGTGAGGGTAAAATGGAGGAGGGCGATTATGAAAGCTGCCTTGGGTTCCTTACAGGAAAAAAGGTGGGATATAAATATACTGTAATTAATAACTATCTAACTAACTAACTATTCAGCTGGTGGCTCTCCTTGGTATCTTCCAGAGCGGCTCCAAGCCATCAGGGACACAAAGTACTTGCAGTTTAAAGGGAAATGGCCGGCCAAGGAGCCCACTCAGCCAACCCTGCTTGCATGCCGCTGGGGCCGTTTCTGGGCAGGAGCACAGCCAGCATTGCGCTCAGACGATGCCAGGGAGCCCCTCCCCCAGCGTGAAGACCACGTCCCCCAAAGCTCGGTGCATTGTGAGGCTGGGGCGACAGGTGCCCGATGGGGGAGAGGCCAAGGGCTTCCTTCGAGCGCCGGGCTTGGCTTCCCTGGCATGCATTGTGGACCAGGGCTTCACTCAACGCGTGCTGAGGGCCGGTCCCTCCCTCCCTCCCAGAAGGCAAAGTCCCAGCTCCGTCCTTCGAGGGGGACCTCTGCCCACGCGCCCATCTCCTGAGGCCCAGCTCACCATTCTTGCCACAGAAGCTGCGGTTGAACCCGTGCTGGCAGATCTCGCGGCTGGACTGTTCGGTGGTGCCGTGGTAAAGGACCCGCTCCACCTCCCTGTGCCCGCAGGCCTTCTCCATGGCCGCTTTCTTCAAGTGGTACTGCTGGTAGAGCAGCGGGTGCAGCAACTTCTCCACCTGCCACGTGGGACAAGAGGGGACAGTCAGGGCCCAAGAAAAAGCACCCCCTCGCCCACCGGTGGCCTCTGGCCCTCCCGCCTGCTTCGCTTCTGGCACAAGGAAGGGCCAAAGCAGACCCGTCTTTCTTTTAATATTGCAGACAGACATTCGGGAGCCCTCAGCCCCGTGACGGAGCCCCAGCGCTGCAAGCAGAATGTCCCCAGCTCAGAAGGAACCAGCGAGAGGCGACGCAGGCGGCTGCTGGGAGAGCCACTGCTGCCGCCCAGGTAGACAGCACTGGCCTTGGCGGGACTCTGCCAGAGGCAGCCTGCACGTGCCTTAGCGGAGCGGCCCCTCCCCAAATTCAGATCCCTCCGGCTGCAGCAAGCGCACGGCGAGGAGTCCGCAGAAGCCCTTTCACTCGGCGGCCAGGGAGCCATCGAAGCGACCAGATGGGGGAGCGGCTGCCCTCGGCAGGGCAGGGCAGGGCAATGGCAAAGCCCGTGGAAAGGAGCAGGGGCTCCAGCCTTCCCGAAGTCGGAAATGCCTGCCGGCGGGACATACCATGCAAGCAGCTTTTGGAGCAGAGAGAGCCCGCTGGGGCTACTCTACCCCACACAGCATTCGGATGGAGGCGACTCCCTTGTACAGTGGCTGGGGATGGAAAACTGGGCGGGGGCGGGGCCAGCGATTACAGAAGCTCTAACTGAGGTACAGGAGCTGGTCTTAACAGCTTTATTATTACACATACATTTTAACTACGTTATTGGGGGACTTTGGGGAGCAATGGGGTGCCCCTATCTCTGTGCTTATGGGTAGGGGAAGGTATGGCGTCGGGGGATTAACGAGCCGGCAAAGGAGAAGGGTCAGAAGGGCTGCTGTTCCCTCTTCTGGGTGGACGAAACAGGAGGTATGAGGACCCTCCCACAGTTATGTCCTCCCGGGTACTCGGTGCAGCACCAACATCGCCTTGGGGGTCGGGGAGGGGCAGTGGCCGTGGTCTATAGGAGTACGATTCCCCTCTCTAGGCTTCCTGTTCGCTCGAAGGCGGGTCTAGAGTATTTGTACCTTGTGCTGGGCACCCGAGACAGATTGGGGATTCTGTTGGTGTACCGTCCACCCCGCAGCCCATCAGACTCCCTGCCTGAGCTGGCGGAGGTGGTGTTGAGGACCCCCAGGATGGTAGTTCTGTGGGACGTCAACATCCACGCCGAGGCTGCCTTATCCGGGGCGGCTCAGGACTTCATGGCTGCCATGACAACCACGGGGCGTCTCAACATGTTGTTGGCCCAACACACGTAAAGGGGCACACCCTAGACCTGGTTTTTTCGACTGGACAGGAAGATGGGTGATCTGGAAGTGGGGGTGCTAGCATTAAGCCCCTTGTCATGGTCAGATCACTTCCTTCTGAGGTTTAGACTTTCGGCTCCATTTCCCCTCTGCAAGGGTGGGGGACCTATTAAAATGGTCCACCCCCGGAGTCTCATGGATCTGGATGGTTTCCAGAGGACTGGGGCTCGGGAGATCCGGGTTCTAGTCCCCGCTCGGCCATGAAGCTCACTGGGTGACTTTGGGCCAGTCACTGACTCTCAGCCTAACCTACCTCACAGGGTTGTTGTGAGGATAAAATGGAGGAGTGGAGGAGGAGGATTATGTAAGCCGCCTTGGGTTCCTTGCAGGAAAAAAGGCGGGGTATAAATATAATAAATAAATAAATAAATAAATAAATATGGCTGGCGCTCCTGTCAAAGCTCAGGTTGCTCTGTGGAATGCAGAGACGGCCCGGGCGGTTGACAGGATCACACCCAAACGCCCTCTCCCTCTGAGCAGAGTCTGGCCAGCTCATTGGTATACACGTAGGGGTGGGAGAACTCACCAGGACCCGACTCTCCGGGCACTCGCCGAGCACCCCCGCCGCACTATCCATTCTGCCGCGTGAGGCAAGGCGGATTTCTGGGTCCCCATCGTGTCAGTTCCGGATTCCCGACGCTGCGTTTTTTCCATAAAAACCAAGTAAACTACCTTAAAACAGCTGTGAATAGGCTATTCGCGGCCGTTTTAAGGTAGTTTACCTTGGATTTTACAGAAAAAACGCAGCACTGGGGACCCAGACAAGAAGCGCCAGGGAACCGGAAGGACCTTTCCCCGGCTCCCCTCTGGGCAGTTGTGCCAAGCCGGGGAAAGGTAAATTCTGCGGGGCTGGGGGGGGGGTTTTCGAGCGGGGCGAGTTCGCCCCGCTTCCACCCCCCATCGAGCAAGTTGCCCATCCCCACGCCCTCTATTCTTTTAGGCGCCAGGTGAAGACCTTTTTATTTACCCAATATTTTAATGCATGATTTTATTCCTTTTATTCTTTTTATCATCGCCATTATACCTCGGGATTGAATTTATTTGTCTGCTTGTTTTTTATCTTGGTGTATTTTAATATGTTTATGTTTTTTGGAGGTTTTTTTGTAATGTTTTTGTAAACCGCCCAGGGAGCCTTTTGGCTGATGGGCAGTAAATAAATGTTTTTAATAAAATAAATAAATAAATAATGAGGCAGGAGCGGAGACGGCTAGAGCGCAGGTGGAGGAAACCTCACGCTGAACCCGACCGAACACGGGTGAGAGCCCATCATCGGGGCTGCCCCGTGGCAGTGTGGGTGGCAAAGAGGCAGTTCTTTCCACTAGCATCGCGTCCCCTCAGTGCTGTCTAGCGGAGCTTTTCCAAGTGGTTCGCGGCCTTTTACGATGAGGGCCAGAGAAAGATATTGTAGAACCCTCGGAAACCCGCTGTGATGAGTTTGGACAGCACTTTGAGGATAAAATCGCTCAGATTCGCCATGAATTGGACTCCGCAGTTAATGCGGCTCCTTTAATAGAGGTATCCAAAGCACCGTCTGGTTCTATTTTGTTGGATGAATTTCAGTTATTGAGGCCTGAGGATGTGGACAAGGTACTCGGGCAGGTTCGACCCACCACCTGTATGCTAGACCCTTGCCCATCATGGCTGATTACTAAAACAAAGGAAGGAATTCGCACCTGGGTCCAGGAGGCTGTGAATGCCTCCTTAAAGGCATTCCACTAGCATTCCACTAACAAGATCTGCGCTCTACGTGGGGTTACCCAGGAAGACGGTTCGGAAGCTTCAGCTGGCTCGCCTGATTAAGGGCAGCCGCCGGCAGGATCACATCACTCCGGTGCTCAAGGAGTTGCACCGGCTACCAGTTGCTTGCCGAGCTGAATTCAAGGTGTTGGTTTTGACCTTTAAAACCCTACACGGCTCCGGCCCAGTTTATCTCAAGGAGCGCCTCCAGCAACATCAAGTAGGCCGCTCAACAACATCTGCCATGGACGGCCTTCTCCCTGTCCCATCAGCCAGAGAAACCAGGCTGGTGGGGACTAGGAAGAGGGCCTTTTCTGTGGCAGCCCCCAATTTATGGAACTCCCTCCCTAGTGACCTTCGCCATGCCCCCTCCGTGATGAGCTTCCGCCATGCATTAAAAACATGGCTGTTCAGGCGGGAATATGGGGTGGGTTAGGATTTTAAAAGAATTTTTTATACTGTTTTAATTATATTTTACTGTATTGTTTTAATTGTACATCGCCCAGGGTGGCCGGGTGGCCGGCCAGATGGGCGATTAATAAAGATAATAAATAAATAAAGGAGGGGGGGTGCCAGCCGCGTTGAAAGAGGCTGTGATTAGGCCACTCTTTAAAAAACCAAATCTGGACCCAGAAGACCTGAACAACTATAGACCGGTTGCAAATATCCCTTTCCTTGGCAAGGTGTTCGAGCAGCTCCAAGTTCTCTTGGAGGAAACGGATTATCTAGATCCATTTCAATCGAGCTTCAGGCCTGGCTTGGGAACAGAAACTGCCTTGGTCGCCCTGTGGGATGACCTTTACTGGGAGCGAGACAGGGGGAGTGCGACCCTGTTGATTCTCCTGGATCTCTCAGCGGCATTCGATACCGTTGACCATGGTATCCTTCTGGATAGGCTGGCGGGTTTGGAAGTTGGAGGCACTGCTTTGCAGTGGTTCCACTCCTACTTGACCAGCCGACTCCAGAAGGTGGTGCTGGGGGATTATTGCTCTGCACCGTGGCAATTATGCCATGGAGTACCGCGGGGCTCCATTTTATCCCCCATGCTTTTTAACATCTACATGAAACCGGTGGGAGAGGTCATCCGGAGGTTTGGGCTGCAATGTCACCAATATGCGGATGACACTCAGCTCTACCTCTCTTTTTCATCAAACTCAGGTGAGGCAGTGGCTGTTTTGAATCAGGGCCTGGGCCTGGTAATGGACTGGAGGACCAATAAACTGAGACTCAATCCAGAGAAGACGGAGGTGCTGTTGGTAGGTGGGTCATCTGTCTGGTGGGATGATACTCAACCTGCCCTGGATGGGTTTGCACTCCCCCTAAAGGACAGGATTCGTAGTTTGGGGGTGCTCCTGGACTCTGAACTGTTGCTGGAGTCACAAGTGGACTCGGAGACAAGGAGCGCCTTTTATCAGCTTAAGCTGATTTACCAACTACAACCCTATCTGGACAGGCAGAGCCTAGCAACAATGATCCGTGCTCTGGTAACCTCTCGTTTGGACTACTGTAACGCACTCTACATGGGGCTGCCTTTGAAAACGGTCCGGAGACTTCAACTGGTTCAAAATAGAGCAGCGAGGGACTAGCTAACGGGGACTGGCCGACAAGAACACATCACGCCAGTCCTCTATCAATTACACTGGTTACTGATTGAAGTCTGGGCCGATTCAAAGTGCAAACACTAACATTCAAAGCTCTAAATGGTTTGGGGTCAGGTTATCTGAAGGAATGCCTCGTCCCGTACGTGCCTACCCGGACCCTGAGATCTTCATCTGAGGTCCTTCTCAGAGAGCCCCCCTCTAAAGGAGGCTAGGAAGGTGACCACTAGGGGAAGGGCCTTCTCAGTTGTGGCACCCCATTTGTGGAATCAGCTCCCCAAAGAGGTGCACCTCTCTATTCTTTCAGGCACCAGGTAAAACCCTTTTTATTTTCCCAATATTTTAATAGCTAGATTTTTACTTCCATATTTTACTGTATTTTACTACTGTACCTCCGGATTGATTTATTTAGCTGTTCTATTGTACTAGTGCTTTTTATATTAACAGTATTATTGTGATTTTATTATTGTTTATGTTGATTGTGAACCGCCCAGGGAGGCTTCTGCCTGATGGGTGGTGTAGAAATATAATAAATAAATAAAGCGAGGGGGGCCCCTCGAAGGGCAGGCAGCCCACAGCAGCAGGGGCCACAGGCTGGAGGAATGTCCTCCTGCCACATCATGGGCTCCAAAAGGGGAGGGGAAGCTCTGGGGGCGGGGAGGGAAAGCCCACTGGCCTGGATGGCAGGCTACTCAGAGAGCCCCCCCCCCAGAGGCCATGGAGCTCCTGGGATGCCCCAGCCAGCCGCCAGCCAGAGAGGGGCCTCTCCTAGTCCCTGAAACCCAAGGTGGGGGTTGTGTCCCAGCCCCCTTGGCCCGCAAGGGCTTCCGGGTACAGCTCCCGGCAGCATCTCCAGGAGGGCTGGGACAGGCCCCGGCTAGGAACTCCGCAGAGCCCCGGCTGCCAGTCAGCAGGGACATTCCTGGGCCGCTATGGCAGGGACTGACCGCAGGGCCTTCTGCCCACCCGCAGGGGCCACCCGCCCACCCCAACAGGTGACGAGGCAAGCACTAGGCTAGGAATGGGACAACGATCCCTGCAGGAGCTCTGGCATGAGAGCCCCGGGCTGGCTGGCTGGCCAGCGCCCACCCACCCCCACACACACACCTTGATGATGCGGATCTTGTTGTGCAAATCCTCCAGCGTGTCATAGAAGCGGCGGACGGTGTCTCGGAACTCCTCCGACCCCTCCGTCAAGGGCATCAGCGTCACTTCCTCCTCGGCCAGGGCCGGCGAGTCGGGAGGGGCTGCAAAGGTGGGCACCGCCCATGAGGAGGAGCGGGAAGAGGGCGCCGGCTAACGGCCCCCGCCCACCCCAAGACCAGAGTCCGCCCGCCCCCGCGTCCGCCCCCGCGACCCAAAGAGGTCGGCTTGCTGGGGCAGAAACCGGCAGTGGGTGCGGCGGCGGCGGCAGCAGCACCTACTTGGGGGGGCCGCAGGGTGGGGCTCAGTGCGGCCGATGGGCACAGCCCGGGCATTGCCAAGGTCGTACTCTTCCATGCGCTCAAAGTCGATGCTGAAGGGCCGCCCGTCGAAGAAGACGTCCACGCGCTTGTGTCCGCGGCGCCACGCTTGCTCCAGAAGGGCGCTGGCCTGCGCGGAGTACCGGGTGGGGGAGCCACGCCCCACCGACTCCCAGCGGACCCAACGGACGTCCTTGGTGTCCCCGGCGGGGGCCGCTGCCTCCGCCTGCAGCAGCCGGGTGAGCAGCAGCGCAAGGTCCCAGGTGGCGGCCACGGGGTAGTCCACAAAGCCACACACGGTGGCCACCGAGCCAGCCAGCGAGATACGCACGGCGTGCTTGCGCTCCAGGTGGGACAGGTAGCCGCGGCAGAGGGCGGGCAGGGCGCGCAGGGCCTCGTTGTGCACCGTCTCCTCCCGCAGCTGCCCCCGCAGCGCCGCCTCCAGCTCCCGGGCCAGCGGCGCCACCTCCTCCGCCGAGCTCACGCAGAGCACGAGCCGAGCCACGTTGGCCTCCTCCAGGGAGCTGCTCAGGACGGACAGGAGGGCGGCGTCTGGACTGGGCGCCCGCTCCCGCTCCCGCTCCCAGCAGCGCAGGGACAGCTCCGTGGCCCGCCGCAGCTCCTCCTCCTCCAGCCACGCACTGTCCATGGACTGCTGGATGGCCAGAAGCAGCTGCGCGTCCTCCTCCTCCTGCGACGCGACGCTCCCGGGGCCGGCGAGGGGCAGGGGCCCGCCCTCAATCACCCCGAGGGGGTCCAGGGAGCCCGCCTCCTCCTGGCCGGCCGGCGGTGCCGCTGCCCCGACTTGCCCGGGCGCCGTGTAGAGGTCCTCCGCCTCCTCTTCCTCTTCCGCCTTGTAGCTCCCTGCAGCCCACGGAGCTCCAGAAGCAGCAGCAGCCGTGTCGGACGGCTGGAGGGCGGCCATCAGGCCCTTGATCTCTTCTGCAGAGCAAGAGGAGGGAGAGGCACTGCTCCGAGGTGCTGCAGAAGCCGCCCGGCTGGGCTCGCGGGGGAAACCTGCTGACCCTGCAGCTGCCCCAGACCCCCAGCGACACCCACCCCCAGCCAAGGCGGGAGCATCAAGGGCAAGGGCAGGACGGAGGGGTCTATGGCACTGCCGGGAGCAGGGAGGGCCCCCCCGTTGCCCTGCCCTGCCCTGGCCAGCCTCAGAGCCTGTCCAGGGGGGACGGTGTCAAGGGCCGAGAGGCCAGCCTGTCGGCCTGGCTTGCCCTTCTCGGTCTCTGCCGGCGGGGGGTACGTTACCCAGGTTGGCTCCGCTCCACTCGCCCGAGGCCGCCGGCCGCTCCGATCCTGGCAGGGAATCCCGTCGGCAGCTCAGAGAAAGCGGCTCCTGAGACATCTCCAGCTCGTGCTGGGGACCAAAGAGAGGGACACTGGAGATGGGGCCCCAGCCCCCACCCCGGGCAGGACAGAGCAACGCACACGCGGGGAGCCCCTCCTCACTGGGGGAAATGCCGGCTCCGTCCCGCTGCCCAGACAAGGGCCCTCGGCCTCCGGAGGGCCGTCTCTTCCTCCTCCTCCCTCCCGCTCCGGCACAGCGGCCCCGGCTGGGTTGCTCCCCCGTCGTGCACCTTTCCCAGGTAGCCCCCGTCCACGCCCAGCCTTCCTTGCAGAGGGGCTCGGGGAAGAGAACTCGCACCTGGGCCTCCGGCGGACACCAGCAGACCCGCTCCAGCCCAATGATGCCACGGAAGCGCCTCTCCAGGTCCCACACCACGGCCCGGCCACGCTCATCCAGCAGGAAGCGGTTAATGCCGGGCAGGTGCAGCGCGACGGTCTGGATGTGGATGGCGCCCAGCAGGCTCTGCAGGAACTCGGCAGCCACCTGGCAGGCTCGCGCTTCGCCACTCAGCTGCGAGGGAAAGGGGGAGGGGGGGAGGGAGGGAGAGGGGAAGGGTCAGTAGGGGCATTCCAGGCCACGGCTGGCCGCGCACTTGTACCCCCCACAGCGCGCTTTGAGCGGGCTCCCGCGGCCAACACCCCAGCAGGCCGACGGGTTTTGCGTTACAGGACGACGACTTGGGAAGCGGCGGAGGCGGGATTTGAACCCGGCCTTCCCTACGCGCAGGGACACTGCAGCTCCTAAGCCCAGCCAGTCCGCCACCACGGTACTGCATGCAACCCCCAGTGGGAAGCGAGAGTCCCCAACCCCAATCACGCAGGGGCACAGCCGGCAGCAGGAGACGCTCGAGAGGGCCACGTGGCGGGGGGGGGGGCTCAGCAGCGCTTCATTGCCAAGCCAAGGAGGTGAGGGATGGCGCGATTACCCGGTTGGAAGGAGGAAAGGCACTCTGCACATGCTCGGGGACACACCTCAAACATTCTGGGTTTGAATCCCAGCACCGCAAGGAGGTTCTGGGGCTGGCACGCGAGCTCATGAGCAGAGTGGAACTGAGGATTTCCCAAAGCACAGCAGAGGGAGAATATGCAGAGAGAGGAGTACAAAGAAGGGAGGAGCAGACAGACAGCCAAGGAGCACAGCAGCCGGGCGTGACTCTGCGGGGAGGAAGCAGGCAGAGGACCCGAGTGAAGGCGCCGCCAGCCGCCCTTACCCGGAAGCCGGTGATGTCGGCCCCCTCCAGGGGCAGCAGCGTGACGTCGGCAATGCCAGCCAGCAGCTCGTGGTGATAGAGCTGCAGGTACCGGAGGGCGCCGGCCTCCATGGGCACCAGGGTCTCCTCCGGCACGCTGTCCCGCAGGAAGGCCTCCAGCCGCGCCACGTTCTCCCGCTCCAGCCCGCACAGGGTCAGGCCTTCCAGCTGCTCCCCGCTCTCTGCCAGGCGCACGAGGCAACACCGCAGCCCTGCCTGCGCTTGGGCCCAGCGGGGCGAGCCCAGGGCCAGCAGCTGCCGCTCCGATAAGGGCAGGGCGATGGAGCTCAGGAACGAGCCCAGGAGAGAGGCGGCCAGGCGGGCGGCAGGGGGCTTCAGGGCCACGACCAGCACCTCGTCCGCAGTGGGAATGTGGCAGGCGGCCACCCCCCGCTCGGCCAGCAGCTCCGCCAAGCGCCCCTTGACCTCCTCCTGCTGCAGGAAGCCCAGGACCCAGGCGGAGAAGGGCAGGCGCTCCTGGACCACTCCCCGCAAGGCCGCCTGAATGTGCTCCTGCAGCCTGCGGCGGCGAGACGCATCCCCACCCAAAACGTGCAGGCCAGCTCTGTCCAGCTGCAGCGTGCACTCCGGAACGGAGGCCCCCAGCTCCTGCAGGACGAGATCAGATTGCAGCAGCTGCCTCGTGGCTCCTTCGGGGAGGGGAATGCAGATCGGGGGGGTCCCCCTGTCCTCCGGCGGGGCTCTTCCTCCTGCCACCGCTGCTGCTGCCGCCACCTCCTCCTCCTCCTCTTCCTCCGCGGGCTCCAGGAAGTCATAGTGAGGTGAGACGGCCAGGTTGCCCTCTGAGAGCTGGTGGGGTCTCTGCAGCACCCGGTCCACCACTACAGAGAAAGGAGATGGAATCAGGGGAGGAGGTCTGGAAACAACCAGGGGCCAAACGCTTCTCCCGCACTGCTCCCCCTTCCTGCCCAGGCTGGCCTAACACCCACTGCCGGGTCTGGGGGGAGTCGAGCGGCCAAGATGAAAAGCAGCCCCGTGCGCCAGAATTCTGCCCTGCCCCCTGCGGCTGAAGCCCCAAACATCTTAAGAAAGCTTCGTCATTTGGGCCCTCTTAAGGCTCCGATACACTCAGGGGCTGAATGTTCACCTGAAGACCCCTCCCATCTCACAGCATCCCACGTCAACATCATCTTTGCCCACTTTGTGATCATCCCATTAAATGCTTGGGCGCCTTCAGTCCATTTGGTGAGACGGGTCTGCAATCCGCTGGAACTGTGGTGTTTTCCCCGAGAGTGGCCGCTGGGTTTGTCTGGCTCGTCCAGAGACCACCGACAGCTCGTGCGGACAGGACAGGAGCGGGGCCGGAGTGCGCCAGAAGCAACCGATGCCAGAGACAACTGTGAAAAGATTTCGCAGGTGCCCCGAGAGCCTGGACAGCAGAGGCAGAGCGGGAGCCAGCAGGTGCCGGCTGCCAGGACCCCCTTCCTCGGCGGGGGTCCGCCTGGGCCCGCACCAGCCGCAGACTTTAGCCTTCAGAAGAGGAGACTGAGGGGAGATATGATCGCACTCTTCCAGTACTTGAAGGGATGTCACACAGAGGAGGGCCAGGATCTCTTCTCGATCATCCCAGTTTGCAGGACACGGAATAATGGGCTCAAATGACAGGAACCCAGATTCCACCTAAACATCAGGAAAAATTTCCTGACTGTCAGAGCAATAGGACAATGGCACCAACTACCTAGGGAGGTGGTGGGCTCTCCCACTCTGTAGGCATTCAAGGTGCGGCTGGACAGACATCTGTCGGGGATGCTTTGACCTGGATTCCTGCATTGAGCAGAGGGTTGGACTCGATGGCCTGGTAGGCCCCTTCCAACTCTATTTTTCTATGATTCTATGATTCTATGACTACAACTTGGGCTTCTGAGGGGCTTTAAATCCATTCATTCGTGGCAAAATGGCATAGCAACCTATCATGGAGTTTGCTTAGTGATTTCATGTTTTTTAATTAGAAGACAATTTTTTTTTTACTGATATTCCAAACAATTTCACAGTGGTGACATGTTCTCATTGTTTAGTTTTGGATACAAGTTCATGGGATCTGGAGAGTGGGGGACGGAAAGGTTGCCCACTCAGCCTACCCGGAGTTTGAGCTACTCTTGGCTAGTATGACGGCCCCTTTGCCCGGCCCGCCAGCCAAGCTATCAGCCGACCTATTGGTCTGCCGGGGGGAGGAAAGGGTTAACAGGCTATACACAGACTCAAGTCTGCAGATCCTGTGGTACCCCGCTCATTACCTCTCCCCAGGTTCCTTCTCAAACTGGGGAGAGGTAACGAGCGGGGTACCACAGGGCTCGGTCCTGGGCCCGGTGCTCTTCAACATTTTTATTAATGACTTGGATCAGGAGGTACAGGGAATGCTTATCAAATTTGCAGATGACACAAAGTTGGGTGGAACAGCTAATACTCTGGAAGACAGAAACAAAATTCAAAGCAATCTCGATAGGCTGGAGCGCTGGGCCGAAAACAACAGAATGAAATTTAATAGGGATAAATGCCAAGTGCTGCACCTAGGGAGAGGAAACCAAATGCAGAGTTACAGAATGGGGGACACTTGGCTCAACAATACCACAAGTGAGAAGGATCTTGGAATTGTTGTAGATCACAAACTGAATATGAGCCAGCAATGTGATGTGGCTGCAAAGAAGGCAAATGCAATTTTGGGCTGCATTAATAGAAGTATAGCTTCCAAATCGTGTGAAGTGATAATTCCCCTTTACTCGGCACTGGTTAGGCCTCATCTTGAGTACTGCGTCAAGTTCTGGGCACCACACTTTAAGAAGGACGTAGACAAACTGGAGAGGGTTCAGAGGAGGGCAACAAGGATGATAAAGGGACTGGAAACAAGGCCCTATGAGGAGAGACTGAAAGAACTGGGCATGTTTAGCCTTCAGAAGAGGAGACTGAGGGGAGATATGATTGCACTCTTCCAGTATTTGAAGGGATGTCACACAGAGGAGGGCCAGGATCTCTTCTCGATCACCCCAGTTTGCAGGACACGGAATAATGGGCTCAAGTTACAGGAACCTAGATTCCACCTAAACATCAGGAAAAATTTCCTGACTGTCAGAGCAATAAGACAATGGAATCAACTACCTAGGGAGGTGGTGAGCTCTCCCACTCTGGAGGCATTCAAGGTGCGGCTGGACAGCCATCTGTCAGGGATGCTTTGACCTGGATTCCTGCATTGAGCAGGGGGTTGGACTCGATGGCCTTGTGGGCCCCTTCCAACTCTACTTTTCTATGATTCTATGAGATCCAAGAATGGGACATTACGAGCAGAGACCCCTCCACTGGGCGACCCCAAAGTGCCCAGAGTTGCTCCTGGCCCTAGTCTTGCATGTTCACTGACTAGAGTTACTGCCCCGGGAGGAAATAGCTCTGATCATTTCAAAGCCCGGAACATCGCACTGTTCGCAAGTGTGCGTGTGCCCCTCCCCCCATGTGTGAAGTCTTGGGCAATTGCCTCCAGGGCCAGCAGAGAAAACCTGCCCTTGAGTAACTCTCTGGAGTCCAGCTAACAGCCCCATAGCACAGGGCGCGGACCCTTCACCCACAGCTCTGACCCCAGACTGGCTGCCCAGACAACCAGCAACCAAACTCCACACCTGGCAGGAAGGGCAAACTGACTGCCAAGGGAAAGTCTGCAAAGGCGGCCGGAGAAGGAAAATGCCCAGGATTGGCACGCGGGGTGATCCCCCCTGGGCAGCTGCTTCGGCGGGGGCGCCACAGCAAAGGAAGGTCTGCTGTGCTCCCTGAATAAAAGCATCCATCCCTCTGATCTGGGGGTGAAGGGACACCCTAGACTTGAAGACGCAGCTCTACCAACACCGCTGCCTGCTCCAGCATTCCTGCCACGACCAGGGAAATCTATCTTGGGGCAGAGCAGATCAAGTGCTGAGTCTGGACGTGGAAAACCCGGGTTCATATCCTACTCGGCCACAAAGCCTTGGGCATGTTTCTCTCCCCTTCAGAATGCAGAATGTTATCGCAGCACCGATTCACAAATTTCAGGCCCCCGTGATGACACTTGCTTCTCAGATGACTGACTCCGTACTGCTGTGTCCCCCGTGATGACACTTGCTTCTCAGATGACTGACTCCGTACTGCTGTGTCGTGCACAGCGTTTTGGCTAAACTGAATTCACTCGGAGCAGAAGTTGCGTCCCCACGGCCACAGAAAAGACCCACACTGGAGGGGACAGGAAGTGCCTCCCTCTCACTTCCTCCAGCTGGAAACAGCACGCGCCTGAAGGCAAGATCACACACACACACACACACACACTTTACAGCATTTTTTTGTTAAATGCTGCCACCGTGTGGCAGAAGGGAGGTGGAACCAGAGGTCTTCGCTATGAGAATACACAAGACCAAATGTAAAGAACTCTCCATTTGCTCTGTAAAACGCAGCGGGGTAGGATGGGATCCGCACTTCACCTCCTGCCCTGCGCAGGGATGCACAAATGCAGCAGCCTTGAGCCACCAAAAGTCACTATTTCTATGTGATGGATCCTGGCAATTACACTGGGCGCTGCAAGGTTGAGCGTGGGCCCTCAGAGACTATTTATTTATTTATTTATTATATTTATCAATCGCCCATCTGGCCGGCCACCCTGGGCGATGTACAATTAAAATACAGTAAAACACAATAAAATATAATGATTAAAACAATATAAAAAATTCTCATTAAAAACCTAACCCACCCCATATTCCCGCCTGAACAGCCATGTTTTTAATGCACGGCGGACGCTCATCACGGAGGGGGCATGGCGAAGGTCACTAGGGAGGGAGTTCCATAATGTGGGGGCCGCCACAGAGAAGGCCCTCTTCCTAGTGGAGGGGGGGCTCGCAGCATGGTGCCCCTTTTACTCTCCCAACGTAGCGAGGGGCAGGAGGCCTCCTTATGGCCACATGGCCCAGCAGGAGCGTCTTACACAGATTTGTGCCTGCTGGGGAAGGCCACACGTGGCGGCGGGCAGAGCTCAGCACCTCCTTGTCGGCCTGCAAGCAGAGCGAGGGGGGCGCAGCGAGGGGGGGGGAAGGGAAGCGCCAAGCAGAGACCCCCCCAAGGGTGCTACGCTGGTTGCTGCACAGGAAATGGGCTCCATGCGCGGGGCGCGCGTGTGTGTGTGTGACTGAAGCGCCACCCCAAACAGCTGGATCTTTCTTGGTGACCCGCAAAGCCACGTTTTCAGAGAACCGGGCCTGGCATCTTCACAGGGGTGTCCACAGGGGATGCCAGCAGCACACCCGGCAGCTGGGGCGAGAGTGGCCGAACAGTCCCCTCCCCGGGCAGCACGGTGGGCCTTTGCACTGGGGGGGTCTGGGTCTGCTTCTGAGCCAGAGCGGGGCGATTCAGAATCCACAACCGGAGTGGAAAACTCAAGGCCTGTGAACTTGGCACACGGGCACAGCCTGGCTCTGCAACTGGTTACAGGCCAACAAGCAGCATCCATGCCTCCTGCACTCGCCCAGCGGCAATGTCACACCTCATGTCACACCCGATTAACTGCCCGAGACGGGGGGGGGGATGGCGAGGAGGGGGGCTTGCGGATGTCTCCAACAGTGAGGTGTTAAATCAAGAGGAAGGAGCAGCAACACCCCCACGGCGTCCTCTGCGTTGACAGGCCCAAGCTTTCAGGTTGGGACGGTGGTCAGAGAGGGGCGTTAACAGGCCCACCTTGCATTTAAAGCAAGGCCCCAGCTGACGAGAGACCTTGCCACGGTCAACAATGCCTTGAATGCGCGGGTATTTCCCAGGTCTGGATCCTCTCGTTTATGATAACATGCCAATCTGTTGCTGGGAATTACAACGCTGAATGGATTCTAGCTTAAGACTGGTTAGACACTTACCTGCGCTGTCTTGGAAGGAGACCACGGCCACGGTGCCCCTGGAGAGCAGCCTCACCGCCCGCACGTGGCCGCCGCCACTCCGCTTGCTCTCGAAGTAGAGCTCCAGCAGGTCCTGCTTCAGCCGGCTGCCGCCACAGCTCCGGACCAGCAGGCTGTCTGTCTGCTGCACCCAGTCCAGCGTGAGGCTGGCTCCATCCAGTGCCCGGCTTTGCACCTGCTCCGCCAAGGCCACAAACTCTGCCAGGACAAGCGGAGAGGGACTGAGTCGCGAGGCCCCTGCGGCCCTGCAAGGGATACGGAGCCAACCCCGGGGGACCTGGAAACGAGAGACCTGGCTGGACCAGGCTGGGGGGCGGGGAGGGGGGGGCATTTGCTCCAGCATTCCTGATTCCCAGCACGGGCCGACCCACTGCCTCTGGGAGGCCCACAGGCATGGCCGCTGCTCTGCCCACGGCAGAGAGAGACAGATGGGTGAACAGGAGCCGGGCACTAGTTGCGCTAGGGACAAGAAGTGAAGCTGCTCCAGGCACGGAGATGCATGAAAGTGTGGCCCCGCCAAGGACCCGGAGCCTCTGCCTGTCTGTGCAGCGGCCCACCTACCCGCCCTGCCCACCACGGAGGCACAGAATCCAGGCCAGCCAAAGGCACCAAGACCTAAAGCAGGGCTCCGGCCTGCGCTCGCCTCCAAACCCAGGGCCGGGACTGAGCGCAGGGGGGCACGGGCAGCCTACGGGGGGGGGGGGGGGCAGCCACCCACCAACTGACCCAGCCCACTTCCAGGCTGCACCGGAGACAGAGCGCCTGTCGAGGCCGCCTGGAGACAACGGGGCCCGTCCCCTGCAGCCTCGAGCAGCACGTTCCACTTCCAGGGCTTGCTCGGCAGATGCGGCACTGAAGTGCTTTCCCGTTCCACTGGAAGGGGGTGGGGGGGTGTCGTTGCCAGCACGTCTCATGCAGAGCCCAACCCTGGGGAGGGACGGACGACCGCAGTGGAAGTGAGGCATCCAGGCAGGCTCTAGCCACCGCGTCTGCAGGGAAGGGCAGCCAATGCGGAGTGCTGGGTTGCACAGGCATTTAATCCAGGAAGTGGGGAAAACCAAGTAGTAATTAATGCACTGCTGAACTATGGAACACAGTCAAGAAAGCGACCGGTTTGGCAGCTTTCCAGTGACGCTGTCCAATTATTGTAGAAGTAAACACAGAAGAGCATCAACGGCATGCTCAGGAGCAGCACCTGGGGTGCCTTGCCCCCCCCCCCCGACTGCCAACCCAGAGGGGGGAGTGGGGTGATGGGCTTGCAGCACACAGGGCCTGGCAGATGGCCATCTGGGGAGCGGGCTACTTAGAGAACGCTTCGACTACATGGCTTGTACTTCTAACTGCCTCATGCCAAGGACTTTGGCTAATATATTAAAGATAAACTGAATTAAAACCAACACAATAAAATACATGGAAAGAAACATAAAATGGATTAGATTGCGTTTGCCTTGGATACCAAGTACTGCAGTATGCCCGCCCACCCGCCCGGGCAGGTCTGCCTGAACTTTTCAATTCAACACCAAATACTGTTATATAAACATGAACTATTCATATTTGCAGATGACACAAAGTTGGGTGGAACAGCTAATACTCTGGAAGACAGAAACAAAATTCAAAGTGACCTCGATAGGCTGGAGCGCTGGGCCGAAAACAACAGAATGAAATTTAATAGGGATAAATGCCAAGTGCTGCACCTAGGGAGAGGAAACCAAATGCAGAGTTACAGAATGGGGGACACTTGGCTCAACAATACTACAAGTGAGAAGGATCTTGGAATTGTGGTAGATCACAAACTGAATATGAGCCAGCAATGCGATGTGGCTGCAAAGAAGGCAAATGCAATTTTGGGCTGTATTAATAGAAGTATAGCTTCCAAATCGCGGGAAGTGATAATTCCCCTTTACTCGGCACTGGTTAGGCCTCATCTTGAGTACTGCGTCCAGTTCTGGGCACCTCACTTTAAGAAGGACATAGACAAACTGGAGAGGGTTCAGAGGAGGGCAACAAGGATGATAAAGGGACTGGAAACAAGGCCCGATGAGGAGAGACTGAAAGAACTGGGCATGTTTAGCCTTCAGAAGAGGAGACTGAGGGGAGATATGATCGCACTCTTCCAGTACTTGAAGGGATGTCACACAGAGGAGGGCAAAGATCTCTTCTCGTTCATCCCAGTTTGCAGGACACGGAATAATGGGCTCAAGTTACAGGAACCTAGATTCCACCTAAACATCAGGAAAAATTTCCTGACTGTCAGAGCAATAAGACAATGGAATCAACTACCTAGGGAGGTGGTGGGCTCTCCCACTCTGGAGGCATTCAAGGTGCAGCTGGACAGACATCTGTCAGAGATGCTTTGACCTAGATTCCTGCATTGAGCAGGGGGTTGGACTTGATGGCGTAGGCCCCTTCCAACTCTACTTTTCTATGATTCTATGATTTCTATTATTCTATTCAAGGTGCGGCTGGACAGCCATCTGCCAGGGATGCTTTGACTTGGATTCCTGTGTTGTGCAGGCGGTTGGACTCGATGGCCTCGTAGGCCCCTTCCAACTCTACTTTTCTATGATTCTATTTAAAAACTAAATTAATAGACTGAGATATGTGTAATTCCAAATAGAATCTGCAGTATTTTGGAGCAGAGGCAGGAGCACACATGGAAATTCGCACGTGTCTCCCTGGACACCCACCCCCTGCCGCCACCCTGCTTACGACTTCCTTAGACATGAAGGGCAGGAGAAAAGTATTTCAAAAATAGAGCTGAGATTTGTGAGAAGCCAGTTCCGTGCTGGGCAACAAATTCCACATTGTGCAGAAAGGACAAAGAGCCACGTGCAAAGCCCAAGAAAAAGGTTCAACCGATGTTGCGAAGGAAGCCCCGATGAGACACGCGCCTTCCCTCCCTCCCCCTCTGGCCCGTGACGCATAGCATTTGAGGCAGACCGTTCTGGGGACTCACACCTCTCGTGTATATAGCCCGAAAGAGCGAGGAGATGCCAGGGACGACAAAGAAAAAACAGCCCAGGAGCAGAGAAGGCTCTAGCACCGTTGGGTGACAGCAGCACTCAAGAGACAGGAAGGAACAGAAGCGTCAGGCACACACGTCTGCGAGGGGGGCGTTAAAAACGCAACTCCAGCCTTGACGCTCACCACAGCCCCCCCCCCCCCACACCTGTAAACAGGAAAGTCATGCAAATGTACATAGGCTATCTGATGGGGCCCAACCCACAGAGTCTCCGCTGTCCCTTTGATGCCCCTGTGCCTCAGATATGCATATGCAAATGTTCTAAAGCATCATGAGCAAAGAACCACCCCCCTCCCCTGCCTGGCCAGATGAAGTTCATCCGGATTGGCCAAGGACAGCTGGGCTACTGAAAAGGAGGGGTGGGGTGGGGAGAATCTATATTGCCAGCTGTGGCTGCTGGTTTTGGTTGTTGATCATGGGCAGCAAGCTGCGAGGAGGTTCAAGACTTCGGTCTGGCCTCAAGAGCTGGCCTCTGGATCCAGCCCCAGGTAGCTCCTGGTGAAACTCGCTGAATGAGGGCTTTTGCTAAGACAAGCCCTGAAGAGGACCACCCATCCCGGACCTTAGGGTGGGTGGGGTGGTCTGCACGCGTGGTAGGGCTTGGCTGAGGCAGCCCTGAAGAAGACCGGGCCCCAGGTAAAGTGAGTGCCTGGGAGATATAAGGAACCAGCTTTGTTATTTTGTAGCTCTACTGTGTATGTACCAAGGTGTCTTCCCTACCTTGTCTCCTTCCCTCATTTCCCACCTTTTGTTGTAATCTGTTTACCTTGAATAAACCTTCCTGGTTTTACCCCACACGGCGTGTGTGGTTTCTCTGTGGTTCAGCGCTAAATCCAGAGTATAGACAAGGGCAAGTCCCTGAGAGAATCAAGTCAAGACTACAGAGCTAAGGCTGGCAGTCTTGCACCTTGGATCTCTGGTCTAGAAGAGAGGGCTGGTTGGCAGAGTCACCAGCCTCCTTTCTTCACAGATTCGGACACACGCGTGCAGAAATCTCCTACAAGCGGTCTGTGCCAGGGTGCCTGATAACGACGGGTGCCACCTCCTGGCCTGGAGACTGTGCCCACTGCCAGGAAACGGCAGCCCCACCCACCCCCGGTACCTGCGTTGCTGAGCGGGTGCTGCAGCCGCACCAGCGCCTGGTCCCCAGCATGGCTGCGGTCGATGGAGTAGTCGCCCCTTTCGCAGTTCAGCATGTGTTCCACATAAAGCTCCACCAGGTCAAGGCTGGTCTGGGGGTTCAGGCCCTGGAGGGCCACCTTCCTGTAATCCCGAGGAGCGGCGGGCTGAACAGCCAGGTGTGCATCTTGCAGGACGTGGTCAGCTCTGGAAAGGACACTCTGTGCGTCTGGATGGGAGAGAGCAAGGAGACCAGTGGGTGACCCAGAAACCGCAGCCCCACAGCCGGGGAGGCTGCCGAACCGGTCCTCGCCCTTCTCTTGCGGAACCGCAACCCAGGGCCAGCGGACTCCCACACCGGCCCTCCAACTCTCTGCGCCCAGTCATCGGGGCCTCCATGCCACTAACAGTGGCGCAACTGAGTACCCTAACGCGACCCGGACGTGAATGTGTACGCAGGGAGCCACAGGGCTGGCAACCCACCCCTGCCTATGGGCCCTCTTCCAATCAACTCATGCAAGCCAGAACACAGGACTATCCGTTATCATTTATTATTAAAATTATTTATATGCTGCCTTTCAGAACACAAATCCTACCAAGGCAGCTTAGAAGCAATGTAAAAATAATGAAACGGCAACAAACAATATTAACGCATTAAAATAATCAGGGTCCTTCCCAAGTGCAGTTGGTGGAAGACGGCCCAGGGGGGGGGGGGAGGTGTCGGTGAGGGAAAGTCCAGCCGGAGCAGGCTCCGAGGTCTTCTTCGCCTGCCCCTCTCCCTCTAGGGTCCCCTGGAATCACAGCATAATCGGAAGTGTGTGGGTGCACGACAGCGGCTGCCTGCCAAGCAGATAAGCTCCCAGTGGGGCCCTAGTGAGTAAAGACAGAAACAGGAGGAGATAAGCATCCAAATGCAACGGAAAAAAGGAGAGAACTAGGTTCTCAGGATGCAAAAATCTTTATTAAAGGAGCCCGACGCGTTTCGGCCTGTGTATTTTTCAAGGCCTTCCTCAAGGGGCTGTGAATATTCAAAATACATACATTAAATTAACTTAACATGGGTTAGGGTTTCTAATAAGAATGTAAAGGAATTCCATACACAATGAGAAAGTATTTTTATTATGTGTTGTCCCAACCATGTTAATTTAATGTATGTATTTTGAATATTCACAGCCCCTTGAGGAAGGCCTTGAAAAATACACAGGCCGAAACGCGTCGGGCTCCTTTAATAAAGATTTTTGCATCCTGAGAACCTAGTTCTCTCCTTTTTTCCGTTGCCCTAGTGAGTAAGCCAAGCAACAGCACACGCTACAAAGGAACGCAATTCAAAAAATGCTGTACGGCTTGGGACCAGGTGACCAGGAAGATCGCCTTCTCCCATACAAGCCTGCCTGGGTTTTAAGATCTTCAGGGGAGGCCCTTTTCTTGGCACCGCATACCATCGGAGGCATGTTTGGTGGGGACGCACGAGAGAGGACCTTCTTAGTGGCCGCCCCAGGCTCTGGAGCTCCCTGCCAAGGAAGGCTAGCTTGGCCCCCTCTGTTGTCCATCCACCAGCAGGCAAACACATTTTATTCAGGCAGGACTTTGGCTTATTATTATTTATTTCATTTCTATACCACCCCACAGCTGAAGCTCTCTGGGCGGTTCACAACAAATAAGCCTGTCTGTTATTTGTTGGCATATAAGCTTGTCTGTTGCTGTTGGGAGGTTTAATTGGTTGGTGTTATTTAATGCTTTTTTTGTTGTGTTTTTAATGTTTTTATGTTATGTTTTTATTATGACTTTGTTTTTAATCATGATTCATCGTTAGCTGTCTTGAAAACCATTTTATGGCTGAAAGGCAGGGTGTAAATAAACTAAATAATCTCGCCCACCAACTCTAAACCGGTTTCGCTTAGGGAACTTCCTTTCCTGACATAAAGGAGAACAGATGGCCAGGCGCAAAGCTCCACTCACAGGGAAGGTCTATCACAATGTTCTCCAACCTTGGGTCCCCAGACGCTTTTGGCCTACAACTCCCAGCATGCCCCAGCATGCTCAGGAGTCTTTGCCAGGACTCTGTCAAAAATCCCTTTGAAAGTAAACCCCGTCCACTGTGTTGGTATCACTCCGGAAGGGCTCTAACAGGTCGGCAAAACAGGACTTCCCTATACAGAAGCCATGCTGATTCGCCTTCAGCAAGATTTGTCTTTCCATGTGCTCGATTGTTTTATCTTTAATAACGCTTTCCACCAATTTGCTTGCAACAAACGCTAAGCTATTTGCCTGGCTATTTATTTATTACACTTCTGTCCCGCTTACTTCCTTTCTTCCGCCGCGGATGGAACTTCAAGGGGGTTCCCAGCCAAGCACGGACCCGCCCCGGGCCTGCTGCGCTCCAGCAAGGCGGCTGCCTGCGCGC
Organism: Shinisaurus crocodilurus; assembly: GCA_021292165.1. NCBI lineage: Eukaryota > Metazoa > Chordata > Lepidosauria > Squamata > Shinisauridae > Shinisaurus > Shinisaurus crocodilurus. Next base: position 225,171,579 of record CM037880.1, on the reverse strand, counting down.
CTCGGGGCCGTGCCCCGGATTCCCCGCCCGCCCGCGGCCTCCCTCCGAAGACCCGGCCGCTACGCGGGCGCTTCCCAGCCCGCCCGCCGGCCCCCCGGGGGCAGAGTCCGACCCCGGGGGCCCGCCCCACGCTTTCGCGAGGAGAGCGGCCCCGTCGCATCCGAGCCCTTTAGGCACTGCCGGAGGGATGCCGCCCGGCCGGGTCCCGCGACCGCTTGGCCCCCGGCGCGGCGCTGCGGCCGAGAACGCATCTTCCGCCGCCGCCTCCCTCCCCGAGAACGCCGGCCGGGGCCCCGGGGTCGGGGGGGCCCGGGACGCGCTCGGCTTCTCCGCCGGCGGCTTTCGCTTCTGACCCCGGGAGCGGGACCTTCCTTCCCCCCCCCCCCTCGGCCGCGCGCTCCGCTCCTGGGCCGCCTTCCGGCCAGGCCCCCATGGTGGGCAGGCAGGCAGGCAGGCAGGCAGACGCGCCGGCCCCGGCCCTCCGCCCGCTCACCTTCGGGGCTCTCGAACGCCAGGCGGGCGCGGCTGCCCCGCCGACGGCAGCTCTGCAGCGGCCCCCCGCCCGAGCGGCGGCGGTTCTCGAAGTACAGCACCAGCAGCTCGTCCGCCACGTCCGGGGGCACCCCGCGCACCTCCACCGCCGCCGCCGCCTCTGCCTCCATCCTGCACGGGGCGCGTCAGGCGCGGGGCAGCGCTTCTCCCCGGCGCGGCGCGGCGCCCTCCTCGCTCCTCCCGGCCCGGCCCCCCAGCTGGCCCTCGGCGGCGGCGGCGGCTGCTCCGCGGGAAGCGAAAGCGAAACGAGCCCCGCGGGCGAGGGGCGGGGCGGAGGCCCCTGCGCTCGCGGGCGCGGCTGCAGGCGAAGCGGCGGCTCTGCCCGCGCCCCTCGGGGCTGCCCCGAGAGGCCCCCGACGGCGCCCCTCGCCCTGCCGCGCCGCACCGCGCAGGGAGCCGCCGCCTGGAGTCCGGGCCGCCCTGCCGCGGAACGTGTGCGGCGCCTCCATTTCTGCTGCGCGCGCGCGCAGGACTACAGCCCCCACAACCCTTTGCGGCAGGCCAAGTCCTCCACTGCCGAGAAAGGCGGGCGGCGGGGGGGGGGGCAGGCTGTGTCGCCCCAGGCTTGAAGATCTTGTCCGGAGACCCGTGGGGCTCGAAACGCGTCTGGAGGGGGGGTCTGCTGTACTACACCCCCCATAATGGATGGAGGCTTATGGGAGTTGTAGTCCAGCAGATCTGGAGGCCACCAGGCCGGGGAAGGCTGAACTATTCATCCTCTTTCACTCACGCCGATGTCGACACGTGGCGTGGGTGGGGGAGGGACGGAGGGAGGGGAGGGTCCCCCTGAATAGCAGCCTGGGGTCGGCGACCTCCGCCAGTTTGATTAACAGCCGCGTCGCAGTTCAACAAGTCGGGCTTCCCTGGCATGGAGGTGGAATAAGAAGAACCGGAGCAGAGCTGTTAAGCTGGATTCAGCTAGTCTAGCCCAGCGTCCTGTTTCCAGCGGTGAGCAGCTTCTGGAAAGCCCTGCCACATGCAGTTCCCACTTTCCAACAGAACCAACCACTTCAGTTCTGGTTCACATGAGTAATGTAAAGCAGGTTCTGGATAATGATCCTTTGCACAGGAGGCGGGTGGAACCAGCAGCTGGGTTGGAAGCGCCCATAGTCAGTGCTGCTCCAGCCTCCACACCAGTGGGCCCAGGGCCGGTGCAAGGCAGTTCGGTGCCCTAGGCAAGATCAGATACTTAGCGCCTCCCCCCCCACTTGAAAGTTATAAGTTGACAGATGGATTGGGCTGCAACTTCCATCATTCCCAACCAGCATCACCATGCTGGCTGAGAATGATGGGAACCGCAGTCCAACCCATCTGAAGGGCTAGGTTAGGGAAGGCTGCTGTAAGTACACACATGACCAAACTGCTGGTGCCAGAGCGCTCTAATCTATCAGCCTACCAAGCAGCCAGGAGGTTTTGACCACCCTTCGGGTGCCAACGTGTGGCCAGATGGCTGTCCATAGGAGCTTGCTTGCATTCTGCTTACAGCTGATCAGTTCCAGACCCTGCTGGTCAGGATGCTGACAAAGGCCCAGTGCCAACAGGTGGAGGAGGAGGAGGAATGGGAGCAAGAGAGCCCAATGGAGAGAAACAACGGAAGCTAGGAAAACAGCCAAACTCAGAGGACAGGCGCCTGAAGCACAGCCTCCTTTTACAGGCTTCCTTGGGGCCGGGCCACCTGGGGATCAGCCCTCACGTTAAGAATGGTCACCTCTAGACCCTAGGGCAGCCTTCCCCAACCTGGTGCCCTTCAGATGTTCTGGACCACGTCCCAGCATTGCTAACCATTGGCCATGCAGGCTGAGGCTGATGGGAGTTGGCATCCAACACATCCAGAGGGCACCAGGTGGTGCGGGGGAGCCTGTCCTATGGCATGTTTACCAGGAAGCAAGTCTCACAGAGCTCAGTGGGTACAAAGAAGCCCACACAGAGGCAGCAGCACACTTGTTCCCAGATTTGCAAAATGGTCAGCTACCAGGCGCACAAGAGGCCCAAGGTCTCGGAGGCGGCCCCCTGCTCCGAACTCCCAGCTCAGCCCCGTGAACTGAGGCAGCAAAGGCACGCTGGGCATCTTCTCCCAGACCCATCTCCTCCATCTACCTGCCCAGGAACAAGACAATTTGGCCTGACTTGGTGAGCGAAGCCGCGGGCAACAGCTAGTCGTGTATATAGCCTGAAAGAGCGAGGAGATGACAGTGACTACAAATAAAAAACAGCCCAGGAGCAGAGAAGGCTCTAGCACCGTTGCGTGACAGCAGCACTCAAGAGACAGGAAGGAACAGAAGCGTCAGGCACACACGTCTGGGAGGGGGTGTTAAAAACGCAACTCCAGCCTTGACGCACAGCTGCCCCTGAGCCAGAGAGGATTCGGACACACGCGTGCAGAAATCTCCTACAAGCGGTCTGTGCCAGGGTGCCTGATAACGACGGGTGCCACCTCCTGGCCTGGAGACTGTGCCCACTGCCAGGAAACGGCAGCCCCACCCACCTCCGGTACCTGCGTTGCTGAGCGGGTGCTGCACCAGCGCCTGGTCCCCAGCATGGCTGCGGTCGATGGAGTAGTCGCCCCTTTCGCAGTTCAGCATGTGTTCCACATAAAGCTCCACCAGGTCAAGGCTGGTCTGGGGGTTCAGGCCCTGGAGGGCCACCTTCCTGTAATCCCGAGGAGCAGGCCCCTTCCAACTCTACTAGTCTAATGCTTTTGACCAATTTACCTGGAACAGACATTAAGCTGACCCGCCTGTAATTTCCCAGTTCCCCCCTGGATCCTTTTAAAATTGGTATTACAGTGGCTTTATGTAACAGGCCAAGGGTGGGCCACTATCAAGAAGGTTTGCTGTTGAGGTGGCAACACTCTGTTATTTATTTATTATTTATTGTAATAAATAATTTTTTTCCTGCAAGGAACTGTAGGCTGTTTACATAATCCACATCCTCCTCTCAATGTTATCCTCACAACAATCCTGTGAGGTAGGTTAGGCTGAGAATCCTTGACTGGCCCACGGTCATCCAGTGAGCTTCATGGCTGAGTGGGGATTAGAACCCAGATCTCCTGAGTCCCAGTCCAACACTCAAACAACTAGTAGTAGGCGATCACTTGTGACCGAGTAAGATTGACTTCCAGGGTAAAAATTTACAAAAAGAAAATTTTGAAAAGGAGGAAATTCTAAAAAAAATGTGTAGACTCTAGCGATGGGTCCGTAAGTGACTGTGGAGGCCAATTCTAGATCCACACAGCTTCCCACAGTGAGGACACAGGTTACCAGATGGAAGATGGTTCTGTAAAGGATTCATTTGACGTGCTTTTCGCTTAGCACGTTTCTCCCTTTCACCTTGCACTCGGGCTTCTTCAAAGTCCATGGAACCTTTGTGAAAGGCCAACCTCCACACTGGCTCTTATTGTTATTTTTGGAATGGCCAGCAAGGCTTCCTCTGATGATCTTAATGGTCGGTTGGGCATATATAAGGGAAGGCGGTCTGCTAGGTATCCTGGTCCCAGGTTGTTTAGGGCTTTGTATGGCAATACCATAGCCTTGAACGTGGCTCGGTAGCTAATAGGCAGCCAGTGCAGTTCTTTTAGCACAGGTCTGATGTGGGCATAGCTGGGTGTCCCAGGGAGCACCCTCACTGCTGCACTCTGCACTGGCCGCAGCTTCCGAACCAGGCCCAAGGGCAGCCCCACGTAGAGTGCATTGCAGTAATCTAACCTTGAGGTTACCAGGGCATGGATCACCGTGGCTGGGCTGACTTAGAGCATCAATAAGCATGTGGAGAGGAGTAATCCATTAGACATTGTTTAACTAAACTTTCAAAAGACTTGTGAAAACTCCCTCATCCAAGACTCTGACTGAGCAAACATAGTAGTCATGGGATAAGAGGAGAGGTCTTCTTACAGACTGGTAGCTGGTAACTGGACAGTTCTCGAAATGGTGGTATGTAAACAGTGGGGGGGGGCAAGAATTGCTATTGGGACTGGTGCTTTTTAATTTGTTAATAAATTATCTGGAGCTTGGAGTGAGCAGCGAGTTTGCCAATGACACCAAATTATTTAGGGTGGTAGGGAAAAAACGGGATTGCAGAGTCCCAGAACAATCTCTCCCATCTGGGAGAATGGGCATCGAAATGGCAAATGTGGTTCAGTGTAAGCAAGTGTAAATAAAGTGATGTACATTGGGGCAAAATATCCCAGCTTGCATATATGCTGTCAGGGCCTGGGCTGGCATTGACTGACCAGGAAAGGAACCTTGGTGTGGCAGATAACTCAATTAAAATGTTGAGCTGCTGTGAAAAAGGCAAATTCCATGTTGGGGATCATTAAGAAAGGCGTCAGTATCAAACTGCCAATATCAGACTTGCCCTCATACAAATCTGTGGTGCGACCCCACTCTCTGGACCGTTCCTTTGTGGGTTTCTTCTCCCCTTGGAGCCTGGGCAGTCCTTTCTTTTCTCAGTGTGTAAGTTGAGTCCTGGGAAGGAAGGACTCCCTCCCTCACTGTGGGTGGATGTGAGAAGATGCTTCTCCCTGGCCCCCTTTTACAGGGATGTTGAAGAGTCCTTGGTCTCGAGTCACGAGTCGAGTCACGAGTCTTTGGACCCGAGTCTCGAGTCCGAGTCCTTGGTCCAAAATGGTGACTCACGAGTCACGAGTCCCTCTCAAAGCTGACTCCACGAGTCCCTATTAAAATCAATGCATTTTTCCCCCAACAAAATAAGGCTATTTCAGATGTGCCTAGAATTTATTTAAGCCACACAAGTGTGCCTTTTTATTTCAAAACTCTGCAACTGATTTTGGCAAGAACAGACCAGGCAGACAAACCCAAAATGTCTGAAAGGTTGCATTTTAGGAAAATGATTTTAAAAAATAAACTTGCTGTACTTCCTAAAACCTATCCATGTTGCATTTGAGGAACACGATTTTGGAACACGAGTCCTTGGTCTCGAGTCCCGAGTCGAGTCTCGAGTCCCATTGAAAATAATGGGACTCAAGTCCGAGTCGAGTCGGAGGGGGGACTCAGTCCGACTCACGAGTCGAGTCCTCGAGTCCGAGTCCCTATCCCTGCCCTTTTATGGCTGGAAGAAGCCAGCCAGCCAGCCTTACTGTGGTTCTGGCGGGGGTGGAGCTGTGTTCACCCCACCCCCTAAGCGGGGTGCCTGACTGCTGTACGCAGGGATGAGGATGCTGTGCTGATACCCTGCAGTGCCACGTGTGGCTTAGGCTTAGTGCATTCGTCAACTCATCTGTGCAGGCAGGCGGGGCATAAAGCATCCTAAGGCGCAATCCTCCGCATGTTTAGACAGAAGGAAAGTTCTACAACTCCCAGCATGCCCCAGTGAGCATGGCTTGCTGGGGAATGCTGGGAATTGTAGGTCTCTTTTTTTTGTCTAAACATGCAAAGGATTACGCCCTTTTTGTTACTAAACATTCAAAATAATAACAACAGATGAAGAAAAAGCCCTAAAGATACACCTTCTGGGCTAGATAACTTCAGTTCTGAATCATACCTAACTTCTAGACATCTGTGTATCAAGCTTTTTGATATGTGTATACCTTACACATTTGGTGTTTTTTTTGCTCATTCATTGGTAAATTAAAACTTTAAATACACCTTTGCCCTGGAATATTGCATGGTCACACTGCCTAGCTCTTTGGCCCAGGTGATGCCGCCCACGTTATCTTGGGAATTGGGTTTAGAGTCTGTTTTCTTTTTTATGCCAGTTAACTCAGAATTCACGGTGAAGCTGCCTGTGTCTTCCCTTTAACATTATTACATGTAACTTACCGGTATTTACATTTTCAAAGAGTTAATTATTATGTCTCATGAAGCACTTTCGGGTCTCCTCACCTGGCATATTGTAACAAGACATCCTATATTGTACCGAGGGAGGCAAGTTAGTAGTCTCTCAGTAGCCTTCCCAATAATCTCAATGTGAAATTCGCTTTTTGCAATTGTAGTGTATTTTTTAGCCCTTGACGTAGTAGTAGTAGTAGGTGATCACTTGTGACCGAGTAAGATTGTCTTCCAGGATAAAATTACAAAAAGAAAATGATAAAAAGAGGAAATTCTAAAAATTTTCATGTGTTTTCAAGCATCGCTGTTAAATGAAATATCCCAACCGCAATCTACCCGGACACTACGCTCAACATCTGGGGCCTTCCTCCGATTGCCACCTCCAAGAGAGGCTCGGTTGGTGGCAACGAGGAGGAGGGCCTTCTCGGTGGTAGCCCCCCAATTGTGGAATCAGCTCCCCACTGAGACCCGCCTGGCACCAACTTTACTATCTTTTTGGCGCCAGGTTAAGACTTCCCTCTATGCCAAGGCATTTAGTTAGGAGCTTGGAATAGCACGGGGGGGGGGGATTGTCACCTGTAGGCTCAGTTTTATTGGCTTTTGTACTGTTATTTTAAACTGTGTTTTTAAATTTGGTTTTTAATTCTTTAAACTATTTTGTATGTTTTTATTGCTGTTTTTATCCATAAAGTATTGTGAATCGCCCAGAGAGCTTCGGCGGTATATAAATGAAATAAATGAAATGAAATGTTCCTCATTTCCTCTTCTTTGCACGGCGCCCGGAGAGCTTCGGCTCCGGGCTCCCCGGATCGCCCTGACCTCCCAGCGCCAATTCCTGCCTGGCTCTTCCCGCCTGCCTCCCTGAGCCTCGCCACTGCGGACACGACGCACCCCGCTTCGGATCCGCGCCGGGGGAAGCGAGGCCCGCGGGGGATCCACCGCTAGAGAAGCGGCCTTGCTCCCCCCCTTCCACAATCTTGGGGTCACCGACCCCCCCCCCCCGACGGAGGCGTCCCTGGCTCGTGGGGGCGCTCCCCCCGCGGCGGCTGCATTTGCGCACGCGGGGGGGGGCGTGTTGGCCCCGCCCCCTCCTTCCCCCCCTCCCCGCCGCCCTCGTCCGTCGGCGCGGCGCTCGCGAGCAGGGCGGAGGCGGCGGCAGATCAGCTGAGCTGCGCCAGCCGGCCTGGTGAGTGGGGGGGGGGGCAGAGATGCCCAAGCGCGGCGGGGAAAGGCGGCGCGGGGGGGGGCTCCCCGCAAAGAGCAGCCCTTAGCAGGGCTTGGCTGGGGGGGGGAGCGGGGGGGTGCTCGAAGACCGGCGCGAGTGGGGAGGGGGCTGCCGCGCGTGCCGCCCCCTCCCCGGCAAGAAGCCTGCGCTGGGGGGAGAGGCGGCGGCGGCGGCCCTCATGCGGCCCGGGGCTGGCTGCCCTCGGGCTGCGTGGAGCCGGGGGCTCCGTGGGGCGGGGGCGGCGCCCGTTTAGACGCCTCCGCGGGTCCCCTCCGAGGCTCGTCGGCCCCTTCGCCTTTGGCGCTCGGCGGGGCTCCGGCGTCCAGCTGTCCGGGGCTGCGAGGCGGGGCCTGAGCCGGCAACCTCCCCCCTCGGCGGGCGCGCTTGCAGGCCCCTCTGGCTCTCCGGACAGGCCTGCATTGCGGCCGGGCAGGAGCGACGCCTTGGGACGCTGCGCCCCCGCCCATTCGGGCGCTGGTAGCTCCGCAGGGCCCCTACAAAGCCCCCCCGCCGCCGCCGCCCTACTAAGGCGCGCTGGCGCTCTCTCCGCTCCGGGGGCGCTTAGCAGCTGCCCCAGCAGCTCGCCTCTTGCGCCGGGCCCTCCCGCGCTGTCCGTGTCGGTGGCCCTGTTCGGCCTGTCGGGCAAGAGAGGGATGGCTCGCTGCCCCGAGGAGCTGGCAGTCTCGCTGCTGGCACTCGAGGGGGAGGCGAGGCCAGGGGAGGAAGGAGACGGGAAGGGCGCCCTGGCGGCGGGTCGCCTGGTTCTCTGTGGAGGGATGAGGGCGAAGGGAGCGCCTCTCTCGGCTGAGTCCGTTCGCTTTCGCATCTGATCTGCAGCGCCTGCCTTTTTTCTTTACAAGAGAAAATTAAAACTACCATCTGTTACAACGAGAACAGCAAAACAGAAGCTGAGCACCAGATAGGTTATGAATAGAAACCACCCAGAAATATGTGCATGCTGCCCAAGCTTGTAGCCTGGAGTTATTTATTTATTTATTATATTTATACCCCGCCTTCCCCCCCCCCCCCGCAAGGAACCTAAGGCGGCTTACATAATCCTCCTCTCTATTGTATGATTTATAATAGACACTTGTGTGGGTTCCTGGGGAAGGTGTGTGTGTGGGGGGGGGGGCACAGAAGGGCCCCGTCTCTGAAAGCCTCTCCTGTCCCCCTCTGAAAAGCGTGGGGGGGGGGTCGCCGCCGGGGCAGGCCTTAGCTGACAGTCCTAATGCAAAGGCAGCCATTTTGGCTATCTTAAGTATTTCAAACTTAATTGTGCTTTTATCAGGTGGTAGTTTTGAGTGTGTGTGTTTTAATGTTTGTCTACGGCCTTGGCATCTTTGATTAAAGGTGGTGTATAAAGGTTCCAAATAAATAAATACGGTCGCAGGGCCAAAGGCCTTTTCATAAAAGGTGGGTTTGGGGGAAGGATTTGGGAGGGGGAGAGGCAGCACCCGGTGGGCGCGCAGAAAAGGAGTCCCAGGCACGGGGGGGGGCAAGCTGGAGAGGGCAGGAGAGGCGGCAGCGGGGCAAGGCAGGCCGTGTGTGGGGCAAAGTGTTGAGTTTGAGGGGGGGTTAGAAGAACCTGGGCCCAGTCCTTTGCTTGGCCTTGCAGCTCACTGGCCGCCCTCAGTGACTCGCACTCTTGCCCCTACCGCACAGGGTTGTTGTGAGAAGAACCGTGAGATTGTAAAGCACGGCAAATGCTGCAGGAATTATGCATGGTCTTAGAAGGCGGGGAAGTTGCCCCTTGCGGCACAAACAGCCAGCGGGGCAGGGGGGCTGCGGCCTCACAGCTGGGCGCAGGTGGGAGTGGAGCCCGGGCCCTTGCACGCAGGTGCTGGAGCAGGCTGCCTCCTAAGTGCCCGTGCAGCCCGCAGGGAACCTGACGCCCGTCTCAAGCCCAGCAGCGGCAGCCTCGCAATTAATTAGTAGTGCCTGGTGGAAGGAAGCCAGCGGGCGTTTGCCAGTCAGGCTGGGAACTGGGGAAATAAACGACCAGGTTGCTGACTGGCCCAGAGCCAGCAGAGGCGGCAAGGCACGCTGCTGCAGAGAGCTGGGGCTCACAAAGCGCTTCGGCCCTTCCCGCTGGAGTCCGCTCCTGTTTAACGCTGAGCGCTGCCGCCCAGGCGACTGCAATCTTGCTTGAAGGTCCAGTTGGCACTGCCCTCTGGGGCGGTGGCTGCTTTGTGCCCTTATGGGGCAGGGCAGGACTCCCTGCTCGGTAAGGTGGATTGGGTCCTCTGAGGGACACGTGGTGGTCCTGTGTCCAGTGTCGGGATTTGTGCAGGGGTAGCCTTGCTGCTGCTGCTGCTGCTCCAGCCCTCGCTGGGCCAGGGCTCTTGCCTCTTGTCTGCAAGAAGACAGCGTAGCCACCACCACTGCCTGGCCGGCGGTGCTGGCTTCTTAGCGCCTGAAAGAGGATGGAGTAGCCACCCGGGTGGGTGCCCTGATCTGTAGTGGGAGCGGGAGCCGAGCATGGTGGTGATCCTGCCTTTCATCCAGAGGGCGGACTCCTCCTGCTTCCGGCACCAGGTTCTCCGACCTCTCAGCTTTCTGCAGGGATGGAGACCCGCTCTGGCCCCACACTGCGATGCAGTGAGCCGCCTCCCCCCATGCGAGATGATGAGCACGTTGTTGCGTCCTGGTGTAGCCAGCATGGGGGCTGTTCCTCCGGGGAGCTGGCACTGGGGCACAGGTGGGTGGAGAGAGGCTGCCGGGAGGGGCTGGTGTGGGCTTTGCGCGACTGCGGGGAGGGGGGATGAAGCAGTGGGTGGGTGCTAGAGAGGGACCGGTGCCCTCCAGCTCTTGTGCATCCTCCGCAGAACAGTCCCACAAAGGATTTGCACCGGTGAGTGACCATGTGTGGTCTTGTGGTGTCTTTGGAAGGGCAGGAATCCACCTGCAAGAGTGCAGTAAGATGGTTTTGTTGATCACACTCTTTTAATTATCTGCCTGTGATTCACTGCTTGTATTTAACACTTGGAAGCCGTTTTGTGTGTGTTTGTTTAAACAGAAAGCAGGATATAAATAAATGATGTTTCCTATGGCAAATGTACTATTGTGCTCATATCCTGCTTGTGGGCTTCCTGTTGGGGTGTCTGGTGGGCCCCTGTGGGACCAGGGTGTGGGCTTAGGGAGGCCCCCTTGGGTCTGGTCCAGCTTCAGGGCTCTCCTCATGTTCTTATGACCCGCCTTCAGGTAAACCATAGTTTTGGCTGAACGCTTCTGTCCTGTTGTCCATTTGCAGAGGAGTTAAGGTAGAAGAGATCATGATTCCTCTTTAAATAGGAACGCAGAGGTACTCCTGGGCCGGTTCAGAAGGGGTCCTTTGCCTGCACGCTTCTGGAGCATGTCTGCTCCTCTTTGGATGGCAGGCAGAGGAGAATTCTGGGATATTCTTGCATTACAAGACTGACTTACGGTTTTTCTGGAGTGGGGTGGTGAAGAATATATTCCTCCTCTACATGGAGGTTATGCAAAGAGTGTGAGAGAAGGGTGGATTCACATGTTCTCACTTAACTATGCTGAGTGGTTCCTCCTATGTCATGTCCATGACTGCCCGCACAGCCCGTACCTAGAGGGCACTGCTCAGTGTGTCATTTCTGGAAATGGGCATATAATTTGCCACCCAGAAGGAGTGGGGGAGGAATCGTGACACTGCATGGTGAATCTGAGAATCCACTGGGAGACTCATCCAGACAAACGCCCCCCCCCCCCCCGCCGAAGTGAACAAAGCCCTGTTCCTGTGTGTTAGTTTGTCGAGTTTTCTTTCTAGGTAACAGGGTGGATTTGGGGTTCCTCTTAGTTCCTTAACGCCTCTTGACTGTGTAGGAAAATTAATTTATGGATACTAAACCTAATTAAGCAGACCTCTTATTATCCTGATTCCTGAGGCTCCTAGAATCATAGAATCATAGAAAAGTAGAGTTGGAAGGGGCCTACCAGGCCATCGAGTCCAACCCTCTGTTCAATGCAGGAATCCAGGTCAAAGTATCCCTGACAGATGGCTGTCCAGCCGCACCTTGAATGCCTACAGAGTGGGAGAGCCCACCACCTCCCTAGAGTTGGTTCCATTGTCTTATTGCTCTGACAGTCAGGAAATTTTTCCTGATGTTTAGGTGGAATCTGGGTTCCTGTAACTTGAGCCCATTATTCCGTGTCCTGCAAACTGGGATGATCTAGAAGAGATCCTGGCCCTCCTCTGCGACAACCCTTAAGTACTGGAAGAGTGCGATCATATCTCCCCTCAGGCTCAGTCTCCTCTTCTGAAGGCTAAACATGCCCAGTTCTTTCAGTCTCTCCTCATAGGGCCTTGTTTCCAGTCCCTTTATCATCCTTCTTGCCCTCCTCTGAACCCTCTCCAGTTTGTCTACGTCCTACTTCCTCTCTGTATCTGGGTCCATAGAGCTGTGGTTTTTCTGATGCTGAGAAGGACTCATACACAGCTACTGTATAAATAGTTGCTCATAGACTATATTTTAAACATTTTTTAACACCAAGCAAGTGTATTTAAGACAATTAAAAAAGATATTGATACCGTGGTATTTGTTGACAAAGGTTACAACTGGACAAGAAAACAAGACAATACATAGTGCAGCGTGTACTTCAGCAATACAGATTTCTGCCAGCAGATTACTTCCTGCCAGGAGCAACCCCACACAGTGTCTTCCCTTTACTTTTATAGTTTTACACTTGAACACGATATGTGATGTGATTGCTTATTGTACTCTGATTGGCTACTTTAATTCCACCTCTTCATAATTATTCATATTTGATGACCTTTTGTTTTTATTTGTACAGTCCTACAGAAATGTCCCAACTTGTCCTTTGTAGTTTTGACCTGACTGGGGTGTGAACCTTATTGAGGGTTTCTCATAATGTTCTCTTCTCCCCAGGTCAAGCTTCCTGCCACTAATAGGTCAAAAGCAAACTTTGGTTCAAACAGCCATTTTAGCTATGCCTGATATGACCATTGCCTTAAAATGGCCAAAGCTGCTTTGCATAGCACGGGACATAACATAACAAGATTCTGAGCCAGACTGGAGCCCAGGAAACCACCCCTCCCCACACCCCTGGCATGAGTTCCCCTAAACCCAGGCCCTGCCCTTGGAGGTGGTCTGCTGTGACACAGAAATGGGTCGCTCCCCCCCCCCCCCAAGTGGTTTGATGGGACGATGAGCTTTCAGCGGCTGTGCACCCTGGAGGAGGGTCTTCTGCCCAGGTTTGCAACGTTTTGCGCGCCCATTGAGGATCCAGGGCTGCCTCCAGGCACATGCATGCGATTCTTGCCACCTGGTATGAGGTGCTGCCTCCTTCTCTGGGGCATGTAATCCTGCTCCTTTTTAATACATTTGGCTGGACCCTTATGGGTAGCAGGAGGTGGGCTTTGTATTTTGGCCTCTGTGGAACCCTCTCAGGGTCTCTTGACCTTACTACAGTAAGGGTTCTGTGCCATTTCCAGGAGTAGCACCACAGGGCCGCCTCCTCTGCAGGCTTCTGCTTCCTCCGACTTCTCTGTATGTACTCAGTCCACAGGCTTTGCATGCAGATCCTTATCCAAAATAGCAGGGACTGAGGCAAGCTGGATGCAGGGAGACCGTGATGGAGACTCTCAGGAGAGCCAACCTGGGCTGGCTGGACGCTCCGCAGGCCTTTATCTGCCGGCCCCGAAGGGGACAACACCAAGGGTGCCACGAGGGCAAGGGCCACCCCTCTAACACTGCTACTTGTTGCTCGGTGCCCTTGGTGGGGGGGATTGCTTTTTTCCCTGTCTAGGGCCTGAGCATGTGCCTTGGAGGGGAGTCATGGGGCCAAGTGGGGGGTTCTGTGGGCCCCCCGATTAGTGTAGTGATGGGTAGAGGGAGATATGGCGTTGGGAGGAGGGCTAGCCAGGCAAGGGGAACACGGCCCAGACACTTAATGGCTGTGCAGTGTTCCGGCCCTCCTCGCACCCGCAGGTGTGGTGGTTGCCCTATCGGCCTGCCCTCGGGTCTCCGGATGCTGCTTCTGAATGCCAGATCGGTGCAAAATAAAACCTCCCTCATCCACGACTTAATAGTGGATGAGGCGGCCGACCTGGCATGCATTACCGAGACCTGGGTGGGAGAACAGGGAGGAGTTAGTCTCTCCCAGCTTTGCCCACCGGGGTACTTGGTGCAGCATCAGGGTAGACCTGAGGGCCGGGGAGGGGGGGTTGCCGTGGCCTATAGGAATTCTATCTCTCTCTCCAGGCTCCCTGTCCGTCTGACTACTGGTCTGGAGTGTTTGCACCTTGTGTTGGGCCAGCGGGACAGATTAGGGATTCTGTTGGTGTACCGCCCACCCCGCTGCTCAACAGACTCCCTGGCTGAGCTGACGGAGGTGGGCTCACTGGCGATGCTGAGGTCCCCCAGGCTGTTGGTCCTGGGGGATGTTAACATCCATGCTGAGGGCACCTTGTCTGGTGTGGCTCAGGAATTCATGGACTCCATGACAACCATGGGACTGTCCCAACATGTCATCGGCCCAACACATGTAGCAGGGCACACTCTAGACTTGGTTTTTTCAGCCGAGCATGGAGATGTTGATCTGAAGGACTTTGAATCGGTCCACTTGTCATGGTCAGATCACTACCTGCTGAGATTTAGGCTAACAGCAGCTTTCCCCCTCTGCAAGGGTGGGGGACCTATTAAGATGGTCCGCCCCCCCAGAGGCTAATGGATCCGGATGGTTTCCAGAGGGCCCTTGGGGGGTTTCCGGCTGATATGGCTGGCGGTCCTGTCGAATCCCTGGTTGATCTCTGGAATAGAGAGATGACCCGGGCGGTTGACACGATCGCTCCTGAGCGCCCTCTCTGTAGTAGAGCTCGTACAGCTCCGTGGTATACCCCAGAGCTGAGAGTGATGAAGCAAAACAGGAGACGGCTTGAGTACAGGTGGAGGAAAACTCCTAGTGGATGCAATCAAGCCCTGGTATGTGCCTATAGCCAGGTATACCTAGAGGCAGTGAAGGTGGCAAAGAGACAACATCTCACTGCTTCTATCCAAGCATCTCTCTGCCGCCCAGCGGAGCTCTTTAGGGTCGTCCGGGGCCTGTTATACGCTGGCCCCAGGGACATCATCGACCCATCTGATGCCCGCTGTAATATATTCGCTAGGCACTTCCAGGAAAAAATCTCTTGCATCCGCAGGGACTTAGACTCCAATGTTATAGCAGTAGAATCAGGAAAGGTACCCAGAGCACAGCCTGGTCTAGTTATTTTGGATGAGTTTCAGTTGGTACAGCTCGAGGATGTTGACAAGGTGCTTGGACGGGTTCGTGCAACCACGTCTGTTCTGGATCCTTGCCCCTCTTGGCTTATAAAAACTAGCAGGGAAGGAACGGCCGGCTGGGCCAGAGAGGTGATCAATGCCTCCTTGCGAGAGGGAGTGGTCCCATGTCACCTGAAACAGGCGGTGGTGAGACCACTCCTGAAGAAACCCTCTCTGGATCCGGAAGATCTTAACAACTTTAGGCCGGTGGCGAATGTTCCTTTCCTGGGCAAGGTCCTTGAGCGGGTGTTGGCCAACCAGCTCCAGGCGCTCTTGGATGAGACTGATTATCTGGATCCATTTCAGTCGGGGTTCAGGCCTAGTTTTGGCACGGAAACAGCTTTGGTCGCCCTGTATGATGACCTATGTCGGGGGAGAGACGGGGAGTGCGACCCTGTTGATACTCCTGGATCTCTTGGCGGCTTTCGATACCATCGACCATGGTATCCTTCTGGAGCGGCTGTCTGAGTTGGGGGTGGGGGGCACTGCATTGCAGTGGTTCCGCTCCTACTTGGATGGCCGGCTCCAGAGGGTGGTGCTTGGGGAATGTTGCTCGGCCCCATGGACTCTCCAGTACGGGGTTCCTCAGGGGTCGGTCTTATCCCCCATGCTATTTAATATCTACATGAAACCGCTGAGTGGGATCATCCGGAGTTTTGGAGTGCGTTGCCATCAGTACGCTGATGACACGCAGCTCTATTTCTCCTTTTCATCTTCAGCAGGTGAGGCTGTGGATGTGCTGAACCGGTGCCTGGCTGCGACAGTGGACTGGATGAGGGCTAACAAACTGAGGCTCAATCCAGACAAGACTGAGGTGCTGTTAGTGGGTGGTTCCTTTGACCGGATGGAGGGTGTTCAACCTGTTCTGGATGAGGTTGCACTCCCCTTGAAGGAGAAGGTTCGTAGCTTGGGGGTGCTCCTGGAGCCATCTTTGTCACTTGAGGCTCAAGTGGCCTCAGTGGCAAGGAGTGCCTTCTACCAGCTTTGGCTGGTGGCCCAGCTACGCCCCTATCTGGACAGGGATAGCCTGGTCTCAGTAATCTACGTTCTGGTGATCTCTAAACTAGACTACTGCAATGCACTGTACGTGGGGCTGCCTTTGAAGACTGTTCAGAAGCTGCAGCTTGTGCAAAATGCGACAGCCAGGCTTATTGCGGGGACCGGAAGGTCCGAGCACATTACACCGGTTCTGGCCCGTTTGCAGTGGCTGCCAATATGCTTCCGAACCGAATTCAAGGTGCTGGTTTTAACCTATAAAGCCCTACACTGCTTAGGACCACAATACCTGATGGAACGTCTCTCCCAACCGCAATCTATCCGGACACTACGCTCAACATCTGGGGCCCTACTTCGACTGCCACCTCCAAGAGAGGCTCGGTTGGTGGCAACGAGGAGGAGGGCCTTCTTAGTGGTAGCCCCCCAATTATGGAACAAGCTCCCCACTGAGACCCGCCTGGCGCCAACCTTATTATCTTTTCGGCACCAGGTTAAGACTTCCCTCTATGCCAAGGCATTTAATAGTTAGGAGCTTGGAATAGCATGGGGGGGCGGGACCTGTAGGCTCAGTTTTATTAGTTTTTTTATTGTTATTTTAAACTGTGTTTTTAAAATTGGGTTTTTAATCTTTTAAACTATTTTGTATGTTTTTATTGTTGTTTTGATGTATAATCTATTGTGAACCGCCCAGAGAGCTTCGGCTGTGGGGCGGTATATAAATGAAATGAAATGAAATTCCTTGCAGAGATGCCCAAGCACTGAGCTGTGACATAGAATTATGAGAGTTGTGGGGAGGCCATCCAGACCACCCTCTCTCTGCTTGATGCAGGAAATTCAGAGCTCAAGTATCCCCAATAGATGGCTGCCCAGCCTCTGCTTGCAGAGATACAGTGATGGAGAGCCCCCCCCCAAAGAATTTGATAGGATCATAGAGTAGTAGAGTTGGAAGGGGCCTATAAGGCCATTGAGTCCAACCCCCAGCTCAATGCAGGAATCCAAGTGAAAGCTTCCCTGACAGATGGCTGTCCAGCTGCACCTTGAATGCTTCCAGTGTGGGAGAGCCCACGGCCTCCCTAGGTAATTGGTTCTATTGTTGTATTGCTATAACAGTCAGGAAGTTTTTCCTTATGTTCAGCAGGAATCTGGCTTCCTGTAACTTGAGCCCATTATTCTGTGCCCTGCACTCTGGGATGGTCAAGAAAGGCCCTCCTCTGTGTGACAACCCTTCAAGTACTGGAAGAGTGCTATCAGATCTCCCCTCAGTCTTTTCTTCTGAAGGCTAAACATGCCCTGTTCGTTAGGTCTCTCCTCACAGAGTTTCCACTCCAGTCCCCTTATCATCTTTGTTGCCCTCCTCTGAACCCTCTCCAGTTTGTCTATGTCCTTCTTAAAGTGCCCAGAACTAAGTGCAGGACTCAAGATGAGGCCTAACCAGTGCCGAGTAGTGGGGAACTAGCACTTCACACGATTTGGAAGCTATACTTCTATTAATGCAGCCCAAAATAGCATTTGCCTTTTATGCAGCCACATCACATTGTGTGTTCTATTGTCAGACTGCTCTTACCATCTATAAGTTTCTCCTAATGTTCATTGAAAGTCTACCCTTCCATAACTTGAGCCCACAGGGTAGACTGAATTAAATCAAGACAATTTAAATCAGTGAGGTGAATTGGCAAGAAAAGTGTTCAGTTTAAACCGCTGGTTTAAATGAAGTCCTGCATTGAAACTTTTTCATATATTTCCCAAACAGTGGTGCAAATCCGATCACTAAAACATGTCAATTTATAGCTAAATATGGTATTTATACCGCTTCATTCTTAAAACAGGTTTTGCATTTCTTTGTCTCACTGTAAATATTTTGCATGCTTTCCTTTTTTTTAACCTATAGAGGGAATGTCTTTAAAACATTCCCTTATGGGGTCTTTCTTACGACCCGCACCTGTGAGAGTTTGAGGTTGGCAGCAAACAGCACAATCCTATACCTGTCTCCTCAGACACAGGTTCCATTGAGTTCAATGGGGCTGAATCCCAGGCTGTTATAGGATTGCAGCCTAAGTATGGGAATACAGGAAGATGCACACTGGACAATTTTGCCTTTTCCAGTACTTCTCCTTTCTTCTTCACTCTTGTCTTGGTCCAGCCTTGCTTTCACAAGCAAGGTATGGTAGTTACTGGCTGGCTAGAAGAGTTTGTTTTCATCAGGTGACATGGGAACATAGGAAGCTGCCTTATGCTGTGAGTCAGACAATGAAATGCCTAGCAAATGGTAGGAAGGGTGTAGATATTCATATTTGATAAATGGTCAGATTGCTTCTTCATTTCCATAGAACAGTGCTCTCCAACCTTGGGTCCCCAGATGTGTTTGGCCTACAACTCCCAGCATGCCCCAGCCAGCTCCGCTGGCTGGGGCATGCTGGGAGTTGTAGGCCAAACACATCTGGGGACCCAAGGTTGGAGAACACTGCCGTAGAAACTAGGAGAAACTTAGTATTTACATTTTTTTTAAAAGTTAAAAATTCCGATTTACTTTTTAAGGGGGAAATCCATTTTTATCCACCCTGCTATATTTCTGTCTTTAACTAAACGGCTGCCCCGCTTCTTGGCCCAGCTCCTCCTCCACCACCACATAAGCACGGAACCGCGACAGCCCTCTGCAGCCCGTGGCTCTGCAGGTGCGGACTTAAGTCAGAGAGAAACAGGAACTGAAAGCTCAGAGCGCCCCAGAAGTGGGCGCCGTTGCTCGGGCTGGACGGAGCCGAGCCATCTTCTTCGCGAGATGCAGGCGCGAGTTTGTTTGGTAGGTCATCCGGCGCGCGCGCGCGACAGGGCCAGTCGTTCGTCCTGCTGAGATTGCAAGTGTGGCTGTAACCGTGTTGTTTCTTAAAACGGGAAAGTCCGGGTTTTTTTAAATGAACAAAATGGGCTGCTTTTTTAAGAAGAGCGTCGCTGTCGGTCCCCGCCGTGAGCCCCGGCGCTGCCCTCTGGGACGGGAGCAGAGAACAGGTCTGTGCCCACGTCCGGGCGGAGCGCTGCGGGCTCCCCTGCTGCGGCCGGAACCGGCCCGGCCCGGCCCGCGCGCCCCTCTTCGGGCTCGCCCCCCCCCCCGCCGCCCGTTTGCGCGCACTGTCGGTTGGCAAAGCTGAGCGCCCGCGGGAGAAGCGCGGGTGGGTCGCGCTGGACAGGCTGCTCCGGCCGCGCTGCCTTGGGGGGGGGGGGATTAAGCTGCCGTGCCAGAAATAGCCCCGGCCGGGAATGAGGCCGCGGCAGCAGGACGAGGCTTAAGCCCAAAGCCGCTTAGGGCGCGGGGGGGGGCAGAGCCACCGGGGGCGTCACACGCGCACACACACACACACGGGAGGCGGGGGGGGGGGCGCGTCTCGGGCCGCCTCTTCGCCGCCGCTGCTCTTGGGGCGGGGCGGCCGCGCGGAGCCCCCTGGAAAAGACGCGTGGAGGGGCAAAGCGTCGCCGGGTAGGCCCGCGGGTCTCCGCCTAGCCCTCGTGGGCCTGATCCTGATGGCGTCCCAGCGTCTGCTGGTGCCCCCCCCCCGTGGCCCAATTCCACCCTGGTGTGATGCCCAAAGCGCCCCCGGACCTCTTTGCGGCACGGGGGGGGGGCGCGCGATCCAAGGCTGGATTCGGGGAGGAGTGAGAGGGATTCCCGATTGACTAAGGCACTGGGGGGGGGGGGCTTGGGCTCACAGCAGCGCCCCTTCCTAGCACAGGGCTGGCCCAGGAAGACAGCCTGGCGCTCTCACGGGAGGGGGGGGGGGTTGCACGATCCACGAACTGTGCCCAGCGGCTCCTATTCCATCGGAAGAGAGCCAAGTGCCCGCTGCTCCAGTGGCAGCTGTGTTGCTGGCAAGCACCCCTGCTCTGGGTTCAGGGGGCTGCATCTGGCCTTTGTTTGGGCTGCCTTTCCCCAGAGCTGGCTGGAAAACCCTCCTTGCTTGGCTTGCCCCTGCCACCCCTGCCAGCCAGCTCATCTGCACCCTCTGAGCCTAGTCCCATTTCTTGGTGAAGGCATGTTTTCTTCACATTTCTGGCTGGCTCTGCTCTGCCTTAATTGAGGACCTTGAGAACTAACTGGGCCCCAGGTGTTGAAAGAAAGAAGGCTTATGCATGTACAGAATGAAAGCTTAGAGACGATGGCTGTGCAAAATGCCATCTGGGGGGGGGGGGTACAACCTGGCCTGAATGCCACAGCAGCTCTCCACCTGCCTTCTTACAGGATGCCAACCAGCAGTGTGGCTTGTGGTTGAGTGCACCACACCAGGCCGTTCCGTTCCCGTGAGCTGCAAAGTGGATTCCTTTGCCCCAGGCACAGCTCTGGGAGAAGGGAGGCCCCATGTGGTAGGGCTTGAGAGGTGGTTCTCCTCCTCCTGTCTTGGGTCCTTGAATCAGAATAGTAGAGTTGGAAGGGGCCTATAAGGCCATCGAGTCCAACCCCTGGCAGGTGGCTGTCCAGCTGCACCTTGAATGCCTCCAGTGTGGGAGAACCCACCGCCTCCCTCAGTAGTTGGTTCCATTGTTGTATTGCTCTAACAGTCAGGAAATTTTTCCTGATATCCAGGCGGAATCTGGCTTCCTGTCACTTGAGCCCATTATTCTGTGCCCTGCACTCTGGGATGGTCAAGAAAGGCCCTCCTCTGTGTGACAACCCTTCAAGTACTGGAAGAGTGCTATCAGATCTCCCCTCAGTCTTTTCTTCTGAAGGCTAAACATGCCCTGTTCGTTAGGTCTCTCCTCACAGAGTTTCCAGTCCCCTTATCATCTTTGTTGCCCTCCTCTGAATCCCCTCCAGTTTGTCTATGTTCTTCTTAAAGTGCCCAGAACTAGATGCAGGACTCAAGATGAGGCCTAACCAGTGCCGAGTAGTGGGGAACTAGCACTTCCCACGATTTGGAAGCTATACTTCTATTAATGCAGCCCGAAATAGCATTTGCCTTTTTTACAGCCACATCACATTGCTGGCTCATATTCAGCTTGTGGTCTAAAACAATTCCAATTGAGCATCCCCACAGCATTCTCAGTTAGCTTATCTGTTTATCTGTTGTCCTTCCTGATAAAAGTGGGGTCTGCTTTGCCTCATTGTGACTGTCTTTGTGTGGAAGACATAGGATCATAGAGTTGGAAGGGGCCTACAAGGCCATCGAGTCCAACTCCCTGCGCAATGCAGGAAACTAGAGGAGGGGGTCTCCCATCCAAGTAGTACCAGGCCTGACCCTGCTTAGCTTTCCACACTCAGGCCTGCTGGAGGCTGTGCCCCTGGCCTTGTTTCCTGGAATTGCCCTGCTAGAGAAACCCTTCAGAATTGCCTCATGCACGCTCTAGAATCTGGGCAGTGTTGTTGCACCCATGTTGCAGGAATCTTGCAGTGGTGCTAGTACTTGGATATTGCTGCAGGAATTTCAGGTCCAAATGTGTGGGCGGGCGGGCGGTTTGTATTTAGCCCTTTCTGTCTGTTGGTGCCAGGAGGGGTTGAGTCCAGATGCTGGTGTGGTGCGAGGAGCCTGCGTTGCAAACGGCAGCTTGAAGAGAGTATAGAATGGCTGATTTGAGGATCCCCGGGTGCTAACAGTGGCATGGAAGGAGTTTGGCTCCTTTGGGGGTCCCAAGAAGTGAGCAGACGAGTGTGTGGGGGAAGCACTTCCCTGGAGAGGACTGGGCCCTTGCTTTGCTCAGCTTGGATTACACAGTGGAAGGAGAACCATAAACGTGGGTGATGAAACAGACCTTGCGGGAAGTAGGGAGAGGCACTTGTTGCTGATCCAGGGCAGCCAGCCTCCCTGTGAGGAGATGGGGCCTGCCTCTTCTTGTGGAGGAGGAGGGGTTTGGTTTAGGCAGCTGAGCTGAAGCACAGTGGCTGGTGATGGACCGGGGGTCAGGCTGGATATCCTTTGTGGGTTTCTTCTCCCCTTGGAGCCTGGGCATCCCTTTCTTTTGCCAGTGTGTAAGTTGAGCCCTGGGAAGGAAGGACTCCCTCCCTCACTGTGGGTGGATGTGAGAAGATGCTTCTCCCTGGCCCCCTTTTAAGGCTGGAAGAAGCCGGCCAGCCTTACTGTGGTTCTGGCGGGGGTGGAGCTGTGTTCATCCCCACCCCCTAAGCGGGGTGCCTGGCGGCTGTGCTCACGAATGAGGGTGCTGATACCCTGCAGCGCCACGTGTAGCTTAGTGCATTCGTCAACTCATCTGTGCAGGCGGGCCATAAATAGGGGCAGAGAACAAGTGCCCGTGCTGGGAGGGAGCGGCTGGCTCTCGGAAGGGGGGAGGGCAGAGCCTGTCGTCCCTTGGCAGCAAGCAGACTTCCCCTTGTTGCTTGTTTACCAGCAAAGGAGGCTGGCCGAGCAGCCAGCCAGGGCTTGGGCCGCGCACTCTCTGCCGACTGAGCTTGCGTTCCCTCCAGCAGCTCCTGCTGCCACCTGAGACTTGTGTGTTCAAGGGATGGGCTGCCGACCGTGGGAATGCCGCCTCATTCACTGGCTCTGGGAGGCGAGGTTTAACCTGCTGGGGATGGGCTTGCACCCCTCGAGGATAAAGTCAGCCCTTGGCCTGGAGGCCCCCCCCCCCCCGTGGCCTCTTAGGCAGAGAACCCTCCAGAACTGGAAACAGCAACTCCTTCAGAATACGATGGCCACATTATTCACTGGGACAAACTGATGGGGCTATAACTTGCCTGTATGAAAACAAGTTTTCCCTGGCTTCCAGTTAGTTTGCAGGCAAAATGCAAGGCACTGGTCTTGACCCGCAAAGCCCTCTGTGGTTTGGGGAACCCCCAGATCCCACAACCTTTGCTGTGCCCTATGGGGAGCACTGGAAAGCTCTCCCCACGGTCACCCAGCTGGTACCTAGTCTTGTCGCCCAATACATCAGAAGGGCACAGCTCCCGGCATTCCTGACCGTTGGCCATGCTGGCTAGTGCTTTTGGGAGTAGGAGTCCAAAGCATCTGGAGGGCACCAGGATGCAGGAGGATGCTTTTCACTGTTAGGGTGGGGGTGGGGGTGGGGGCACTGTTGTTCTCATGCGCTTTTAATTACCGTAGATCTCTTCCTTATCTGCTGCAGAAGCTTTAACCCTGTTCTATTAATGCTACTTCTGCTTCTGTTGTGTTTGCATACCTGTTTTTATGCTGCCTCAAACTTTTAAAAAGCTGCTAGGAGGGATATAAACATTTTAAAGATTTCTGCTGCCCAACCTGGAGCTGAGGAGAGAGTGCCCCGTGGGACCCAGGCCAGTAGCCGAGGCGCCGGGAGCGCCTTCATTTGTCTGCATGTATGGAGACATTAGAGCTCCCAACCTGAAGCAGCATTGGGTTCCCGTTAAACAGCTTAAGTGTCTTCTAGCCCATCGGCTCAGCCTCAGGTCCCCAGCCTCACCCCAGAGAAAAAGGGGCTGCACTATGCTGAGCCGTCAGCAAGCGCTCTGGGGCAGGAGCAGCGGGAGCTGTGCCGCGAGGCCGTTCCCCTCTCCTGTACCTTGACCTCGTGGCTTTGTCTGTGGCCATTTTAAATCCTTCCACTCCACAGACGCACACAATGAAGTCCTAGTTCATCCTGCAGAGTGCTTAAAGTTGTGAGCCTCCTAGGGTGCTTGGCTATCAAGAGAGTCTGCACCTCTGTGCTGATGAGACCCAGAAATTGTATTCTGCCCCCCCCCCCCCCCCGCGCCATAAGCCGTGATGGGAGAGCCTTTCTCCTGCCCTGTATACATGGACCAGGACTGCTGTACGTGGCTGGTGCCTTTTGATCGCCCAGATGACGGGGTTGGAAGCATCCTGTGCGTGTGTGCGTGCATGGGGGGGGGGAGTGATTCTATCCCCCTTCACCCCACGTGCACACACCAATTGTAGCAAGAGCATACCAGGAGCCCTGAGGCTGGATCAGGCCCAAGGCCTCTCTAGTCCAGCATCCTGTTCCCACAGTGGCCAGCCAGATTCCCCGGGGGCAGCCCAGCAATAGGGACATGAGGACAACTCATGTTCTCCAGCAACTGGTACTGAGTGGCACGCTGCCTCTGTTACTACTGGAAGGAACATATAGCCATCATGACAACAAGTAGCAGTTGATAGCCTTCTCCTCCATGAATTTTTCTTTCCTTTTTGTTTTAATCACCCCCAAATAATTTGGTGTCATCAGCAAACTTGCTAGCCTCCCTGCTCACCCCTAATCTCCAGGTCATTTATGAACAAGTCAAAAAGCACTGGTCCCAATACAGATGGTTGGGGGACGCCGCTCTATTGCAAGAAATGTCCATTTATTCCTGCTCTCTGCTTCATGTTCTCTAACCAGTTACCAGTCCATAAGAGGCCCTCTCCTCTTATCCCATGACTGCTAAGTTTGCTCAAGTGTCTTTGGTGAGGGACTTTTGTCAAAAGCCTTTTGGGAGACCAGGTAAACCATGTCTACTGGATCACCAGTATCCAGTATTTGGATCACCCCTATCCAAATGGTTGTTGAGACTCTCAATGAACTCTAGAAGGTTAGTGAGACAGGACTTACCTTTGCAGAAGTCCTGTTGATTCTTTCTCAGCAGGGCTTGTCCTTCTCAGCAGGGCTTGTCCTTCTCAGCAGGGCTTGTTCTTCTATGTGTTCGATAATTTTATCTTTAATAATGCTTTCCACCAACTCACTCAGAACACACATTAAGCTATCCAGCATAGATTTTCCTGGAGTCCCTGTTAGCATGCTGTCAGGGGGCTCAAGCAGGGGGAGAGGTAGGAAGGTATGTGGGCCTCTGGAGCCCCCAGCAAGCTTAGGCTGGTCTTGCCCATTGGAGAACGAACCTGCATCCCTTCTTGGTGGTGTGCACCTGCAGATCCCTAAGGGCAAAGGCCCATCTCGTGGCTGAACCAAAAGCCCATCTGCACTACCCTTTAAAATGAATGGCCAGCACACTGTTGATTAGAGAGGACGGCAACGGAATCAGTGGGGTTTCAGCTCCCCTCCGGCTGGGCGCCAACCTAGACATGATATTAGCTGTGTGAATGGAATTAAGCTTAATTTTCAAATTTTAATTAGCCATGGGCCCAGTCAAGACCAGGAGCAGGGTGCGCAGGGAGCGGGGCGTGGCGCTGCTCATTCCCTTCCTGCTGCAGCCCAGATGCAAATAGGGCAGGGGGTGTGCAAGGGGGGCTTCCCTCCTGGAGCGCCAGCAGCAGCTTCCAGGCTGAAGGGTGACTCTCATCAAGACCAAAGTGGGCAGAAAGGGTCAAACCCCACCCACGGCATGGTCCTGATCCTGATTCCTCACTCCCACAGCTACTGTTTGAGCTTTAAAAATGAAGAGTTGTATCCAATATTAGTTTAACTTCAGTCCCATTCATTTTTTAAATGGCCCTGCTCTAAGTAGGGAAAACGTTGGATACAACCCTAATTGTTAACTGCGGCCATGTTGATGCCGTGTCTAGTGTGGCCCTCCCACCGTATGTGCTTGTCATCGTTTGAGGGACTTCCTGTGAGGGCCACATCAGTCTGGAGTCACTGAAACTGTTAGTGTTAATAAGTAACTTGACTCTCTCCAGCTCTGCCAGTGTCTTTCTCTTCTGCATGAGGAAGAGGCTTGTGCAGCCGGAGAGCCTGATAACCCTGCACAACCAGGCTGTGCCCGGGTCTGTCTGCGCACGTGCATATGAGAGAGAGAGAGAGAGAGAGAGAGAGAGAGAGAGAGAGAGAGAACCTACTTCTGTATCTTCCAGCTGGGACACGCAGCAGTAATCTCCCCTGGTGTTGCTGCCCTTCCTGGAAATGGATAGGACTGCGCAGTGGGGGTGGGGTGGGTGGAATCCTGCCATACTGAGGGACTGCTGCCGTGCGAGGTGGGGAGAGAATGAGGGAGTGACCTTGGAGACCTTGTTCTCCGATTCCAAGAAAGACTAGAAGGCCATGCACGCCTGTCGCAGCACCTCCGAGGCACACAGAACAACAGTTTAAAATCGGGGTTGGGGCAAGCTGTTGGTTCACAAGGGTGGTCCAGGGCTGGCCTGACTCAGGAGGGAGGAGTGTCTCCCCGAGGTATGAGAAATCATGCCGGGGCGGTGATCTGCCTGGAGCCTGATCTCAGCAAGGAGTGCACCGCCCTGTGGGGGATTGGGATCCCTGGGTTGCCTTCCACCCAGGCCCATTTTGGGAAGGTGCGTTGAGCCTTGAATTCAAGAAGGATGTTGGAAAGGATCCAGAAGAGAGATTGTGATGGCGGGGAGCAAATCCAAGGAAGGAGGCATCCACTTCACATCCTATCCACCATCCTGGGTACTTGGAAATACCTCCGAGTATGGTAGTGGGAGATGGGCTGGATAGGCGCGTTGGCCACACGTGTCTGGTGTGAAGGTTGCGGAAGTCGTGTGCCCCATAGGTAGGCCTAGGCTGACAGAGCGTGCAGGGTGGAAGCCGCTATTGTGGTGCACCCTTGCACCAAGGACGTTGGGGAAATGTCGCCATGCCGTTCTGGAAGAGGTTGCTAGGTGTAAAGTGCTGACATCCAGGAGCTCATAGGTAGCATTTTCAGAAATGCTTCCCGTTCCACGTGCTGGGCCAGCTAAGTGGAGCTGAGGACTCCGTGTGCGGTCGAGAGGGTGGCGTCAAGAGGAGGGTTCTGGATTTTTTTAGTGCAGAGGAACATTTTGGGACAGCCTGAGCCTATACAAAAGGGACAGACTCCACTTGAATCAGAATGATTCAACGAGGGCGATTAATAAATACAAGAAATAAATAAATAAGAAATAGACTGCGTACCGCCAAGCCCAAGAAACTGCCAGTGCGGTTAGCAAGTGCGGTTAGCAAGTGGAGTTAAGGAAGCAATGAAAGGCACAAAGCCTTCCTTGCTCAAATGGGGAAGAACAGAAAGGAGCACAAACTCTAGCAGTACACATATAAAAGTTGACAATAAGGCAAGCTTTAAAAAGGAAATAGATGAACACATGGTTAATAACATCAAGACCAACGGTAAACATTTCTCTGAATATACCAGAAGCAGGAACCCTGCCTGGGTGGTGGCTGGGCTGTTAGACAGTAAGAGTGGATTGTGTGCTAAAGGAAGATTGCAGAGACCCTCGAGGGATTTTTTGCTTTGGTTTACTGCAGGGGATGTAGGACAAGCAGCATGCCACATACTCCCCACTGCTGGGTGCAACGGTGGAAGAGGGCTGTCGGCCACTGTGGGAGGACCGATGCTAGCCTTCTGATCTGGTCCAGCGGGGCTGCTTGCTTATTGTTTATGGAGCCCTTTCTGTGTGGCTGCCAGAGTGCTCTGCGTGTATTCATCTCCATTTCTGGAGGGTAGCTGCGTTAGTCTGTCACAGAATGAACAACAGAGTCTTGTGGCACCTTAAAGACCAAAAATTTATTCTCACATACGCTTTAATGGACTGCAGTCCACTTCATCAGATGCAAGTAACCCTTACAAAGATTCAGCAGCTGCCTGGAGGCCTCTTTAAGAGGTGCTGCCTGCCTCTTCAGTTGGCAGCCTGGAGGCAAAAGAGGTGTGAGGTGGGGTGCAGGCATCTGTGGCAAGGCAAGCAAATGGGTGTTGGAGAATCGGCCTTACTGGGGGTGAACCCTTCAAGTATACATGTGTGCTGCCTCCGGGGAGAGCAGTGGGCTAGCAAACAATTTGGGTCCCTTATAAACATGGTTGAATTGTCATGATAAATTATTATAGGGCATGTCAACACATATTGTTGAACCCCGTAATCTCTGTGTTTCCCTGTTCTTGTGAACGTGCATCATCATCATCAGGCGATCACTCGTGACCGAGTAAGATTGTCTTCCGGGATAAAAGGAGGAGATTCTAAAGAAGATTGTGTAGACTCTAGCGATGGGTCCGTAAGTGACTGTGGAGGCCAATTCTAGATCCACACAGCTTCCCACAGTGAGGACACAGGTTACCAGATAGAAGATGGTCCTGTAAAGGATTCATTTGACGTGCTTTTCGCTTAGCACGTTTCTCCCTTTCACCTTGCACTCGGGCTTCTTCAAAGTCCATGGAACCTTTGTGAAAGGCCAACCTCCATTTAGATCGTTCATGGGCCAGAGCTTCCCAGTTTTCGATGTTTATATTGCATTTTTTTAGATTAGCCTTATGAACATCTTTAAACCTCTTATATTGACCACCGATATTCCGCTTTCCATCCTTGAGTTGGGAGTAAAGTAACTGCTTTGGGAGACGGCAGTCAGGCATTCGAACAACATGACCGGTCCACTGAAGTTGGCGTTGAAGGATCATTTTTTCAATGCTAGTAGTCTTTGCTTCTTCCAGTACACTGACATTTGTTC
Organism: Shinisaurus crocodilurus; assembly: GCA_021292165.1. Classification (NCBI taxonomy): domain Eukaryota; kingdom Metazoa; phylum Chordata; class Lepidosauria; order Squamata; family Shinisauridae; genus Shinisaurus; species Shinisaurus crocodilurus. The sequence goes on along the minus strand of CM037880.1, from coordinate 225,143,461 downwards.
GCCTATCTTCCCAAGTAATTTGCAGGATTTTCCGGAGGCAACGTTGATGAAACCTTTCAAGGAGGTGGAAGTGACGTTTATAGATAGTCCATGTTTCGCAGGCATACAATAAAGTTGGTAATACAATGGCTTCATAAACCAGTGTTTTGGTCTTCTTACAAATATCCCGATCCTCGAACACTCTATGTTTCATTCGAGAAAATGCGGCACTTGCAGAGCTCAGACGATGCTGGATTTCACTGTCGATGTTAGCTGTAACAGAAAGATAGCTGCCAAGATAGAGAAAATGATCGACATTTTCCAGTATTGTCCCGCCAAGCTGGATAGATGGCATCACCAAAGGATTGGCTTGCACTTGCTGATGAAGCACTTTGGTTTTTTTGATGTTAAGTGAGAGACCAAGTTTTTCGTATGCTTCTGCAAAAGCATTTAGGATAGTTTGGAGATCATCCTCTGAATGTGCGGAGACCACATTATCATCAGCATACTGAAGTTCCACAACGGAGGTTGTAATTACCTTACTTTTTGCTTTCAGCCTGCTGAGATTAAAAAGCTTTCCATCTGTTCGATATATAATTCCCACACCAGTGGGAAGTTTCCCCTTGACAAGATGTAAAACCATGGCGATGAAAATGGCAAATAATGTTGGGGCGATAACACATCCCTGTTTAACACCTGATCCCACTTTAAATGGAGCACCATGAGAGCCGTTGTTGTCCAAAACCGTTGCCGTCATGTTGTCATGGAGAAGTCGCAAGATATTCACAAATTTATTGGGGCATCCAATTTTCATAAGGATAGTCCAGAGAGCTGTACGGTCTACAGTATCAAAGGCCTTAGCCAAATCGATAAATGCCATATAAAGGGGTTGATTTTGCTCCCGGCATTTTTCTTGGAGCTGACGTGCAGTAAAAATCATGTCTACTGTCCCTCTAGAGGGGCGGAAACCATATTGAGTTTCAGGGAGGATCTCTTCTGAAATAGATAGAAGACGGTTTGCGAGAATCCTAGCAAATATTTTACCTGCGGTTGCTAAGAGAGAAATGCCCCGATAGTTTCCACAGTCTGTTCTATCACCCTTCTTAAAGAGGGTGATAATTATGGCATCCCTGAAGTCTTCTGGGATCTCTTCTCTTATCCAGATTTTTTCGATGAGTTTATGAAGATGTTGTACAAGTTCGGGCCCCCCTTCTTTAAAGATTTCAGCAGGAATCCCATCTGGTCCACTAGCTTTGTTGTTCTTCATTTGATTAATGGCTTTTTTTACTTCATCCAAAGTGGGGAGTATTGCAAGTTCCTCTTTAATTTGTTTTTGCGGGATTTGCGAAAAAATCTCATTATCCACCTTAGACTTACGATTTAAAAGGTCATAATAATGCTCTTTCCAACGCAGTGCAATAGACTCTTTGTCTTTTAAGAGTTTGGTGCCATCTTTTGATTGTAAAGGGTTTGTACCATAGGTTTTTGGTCCATAAATGGCCCTTGTGGCCTTAAAAAAGCCCCGTGCATCATGAGATTCTGCAAGTTGTTGATCTCTGTGTTTCCCTGTTCTTGTGAACGTGCACCCATGTGATGAAAGGGAAGATGGTTGTGTAAAGTCCTGCCGCTGGAAACAAGCAGGCAGGGTGGATTTGATTTAAATCACGACTCAGAAAGACCCAATTTAAACATGTGATTTTTCCTCCCCCCAAAAGTGCGCCCTTCCTTGCTATGACCTTAATACATATTTCACACAACTCAAGGGTTGCCAAAGCTCACTGAAGCAGGTAACTGTGAAAGGACCGGAAGGTGGACAATCTCCAGTTGAACAGCTTAATCATGAATATTCGGAGGATTTTCTTACCTTATGCTATTAGGACAATCTACACCAACTCCACAGACCCCAAAACTAGTATTTTATTTAACTAAAACAACACTGTATTGTGGATTTTTGTTCAACAGTAAAGATACAATATTTAACAAGCATATGGGTTTTTAAAAAAACTTTTTGAAAACTTAGTTAAGTTTTTTAGCTAAGCTTTTTAACATTTAAGTTTTTCCCCAGCTATTTTGAAATCAAGTTTATTTTTAAATGTTTTTTTTAATTAACACCTCTCCCCCAAAATTAAATTACTGTGTCAAGAATTCTGCTCATATCATTTCACTTTTGTTTCTATTGCCTGTTTCTCCCTTCCTGCATTTATCTCCAGGCTTCTTCGCCTTACCCACATTGACTCCACCTCCAATAATCCTCTATTCATTGAAACTTTCAGTGTCTGAGAGTGTGCACTTTCAAAGAGAGAAAAGCTTGACTTTGTCTACCCAAAGTTGCAGAGGGGCAATAGCTAAGGTTGCCACTCTAAAGGAATCAGCATCAAAGGAAACTATTGAAAGCAATCCTGGAGATTTTAATAGGGCTTCTAAGAATTTCCAATATTATATCATTTTGGGGGGAGAAAAAAAAAGCTCCAGGAATGGAATAATTTCAGTCAGAGTTGGAAAATGGGGCTGATCAGATCTGTTATTTCTCATATCCATATATTGCTGTTAACAAGTATGTACAGTGCCTTGCAGAAGTATTCACCACCCTTTGACTTTTCCACATTTTGTTGTGTTACAACCTGGAATTGAAATGGATTTAATTGGTATTGTTACCACTTGATGTATACAAGATACTCAACACTGTGAAGGTGCAAAATATTTTTATTGTGGCACAATAAGTAAACAAAAACAAACTGGCATTTGTTGATTGCATAAGTATTCACCCCCGAGTCAGTACTTGGTAGAGGCACCTTTGGCAGCAATTACAGCTGCGAGTCTTCTTGGGTAAGTCTCTATCAGCTTTGTGCATCTGGATCCTGCTATGTTTGCCCATCCTTCCAGGCAGAATTGCTGTAGCTCTGTCAGGATGGATCGGGGGGACGGGGACCATTGGTGAACAGCAACTTTCAGGTCTTGCCACAGATTCTCAATCAGACTGAGGTCTGGGCTTTGACTGGGCCATTCTAAGACTTCCAGGTTCTTGTTTTTAAACCACTCCAGTGTTACTTTGGCTGTGTGTTTAGGGTCATTGTCCTGCTGGAAGGTGAACCTCCTCCGCCCCAGTCCCAGGTCCCTTGCAGACTGAAACAGGTTTTCCTCTAGAATTGCCCTGTATTTGGCTCCATCCATCTTGCCCTCAATCCTGACCAGTTTCCCATTCCCTGTCGAGGAAAAGCACCCCCACAACATGATAAAACCACAAAAGCGCCCCTACCTTCCTAATCACCTGCTCCCATCAGTGGTTCATGCCTTGGTCTCCTCTCGCCTAGACTACTGTAATGCGCTCTACGTGGGGTTACCCTTGAAGACGGTCCGGAAGCTTCAGCTGGTACAGAACGCGGCGGCTCGCCTGATTAAGGGCAGCCGCCGGCGTGATCACATCACGCCAGTGCTTAAAGAGTTGCACTGGCTACCAGTTGCTTGCCGAGCCGAATTCAAGGTGTTGGTTTTGACCTTTAAAACCCTACACGGCTCCGGCCCAGCTTATCTCAAGGAGCGCCTCCAGCAACATCAAGTAGGCCGCTCAACAAGGTCTGCCACGGACGGCCTTCTCCTTATCCCATCAGCCAGAGCAGCCAGGCTGGTGGGGACTAGGAAGAGGGCCTTCTCTGTGGCGGCCCCCACATTATGGAACTCCCTCCCTAGTGACCTTCGCCATGCCCCCTCCGTGATGAGCTTCCGCCGTGCATTAAAAACATGGCTGTTCAGGCGGGAATATGGGGTGGGTTAGGTTTTTAATGAGAATTTTTAAATATTGTTTTAATTATTATATTTTATTGTGTTTTATTGTATTTTAATTGTACATCGCCCAGGGTGGCCGGGTGACCGGCCAGATGGGCGATTGATAAATGTAATAATAAATGTAATAATAAATGATGCTGCCACCACGCTTCACCATGGGGATGATGTTCTCGGGGCAATGTGCACTGTTGGCTTTGTGCCACATAGCGTTTTGTGGCAAAGCCAAAAAGTTCCATTTTGGTCTCATCAGACCAGAGAACAACATCATCATCATCATCATCAATTTTATTTATATACCGCCCAACAGTCGAAGCTCCCTGGGCGGTTTACAACAATCCATAAAAACACACAATACAATATACAATAAAAACCATTATACAAAATTTAAAAACCCAATTTTAAAAACAAACAAACAAACATATAAATAAAACAGGAAATGCAGTGAGACCAATTTAAAAAAGCAACCACCCCGCCATACACTATGTAGAGTTAAAGGCCTCAATATAGAGGGCAGTCTTAACCTGGCGCCGAAAAGATTGTAAAGTTGGCGCCAGGCGGGCCTCAGGAGGGAGCTTGTTCCAGAGTTGGGGGGCTATTACAGAGAAGGCCCTCCTCCTTGTCGCCGCCCGACGAGCCTCCCTTGGAGGTGGCAACCGGAGGAAGGCCCCAGATATTGAGCGTAGTGACCGGGTAGATTGTGGTTGGGAGAGGCGTTCCATCAAGTATTGTGTTCCCAAGCCATGTAGGGCTTTAAAGGTTAAAACCAGCACCTTGAATTGGGCTTGGAAGCATACAGGCAGCCAGTGCAAGTGGGCCAAGACTGGTGTTATGTGTTCTGACCTTCTGGTCCCACTAATAAGTCTGGCTGCAGCATTCTGCACCAGCTGCAGCTTCCAAACAGTCTTCAAGGGCAGCCCCATGTAAAGTGCATTGCAGTAGTCCAGCTTTGAGATTACCAGAGTGTAGATTACTGAAATCAGGCAATCCCTGTCCAGATAGGGGCATAGCTGGGCCACCAGCCGAAGCTGGTAGAAGGCACTCTGAGCCACTGAGGCCACCTGAGCCTCAAGTGACAACGATGGCTCAAGAACCCCCAAGCTACGAACCTGCTCCTTTAAGGGGAGTGCAACCCCATCCAGAACAGGTTGAACACCCTCCATCCATCAGTTCCACATGTTTCCTGTGTCTCCCATGTGCCTTTTTGCAAACTCCCAAACGGGCTTTGATATGGGTTTGTTTCAGCTTTCTTCTCGCCACTTGCCCAGGTTTGTGGAGCGTCCAGGTGATAGTTGTCCCATGGGCAGTTTCTCCCAGCTCAGCTGCGGATCTCTCCAGCTCCTTCAGAGTTACCATTGGCCTCTTGGTTGCTTCTCTATTGCCCTCCTTACCCGGTCACTGAATTTTGGTGGATGGCCTTCTCTAGGCAGAGTTGCAGTTGAGCCATAGTCTTCCATTTTGTAATAATGTGTGGAGAAAGCCTGACACGCAACAATGGGGCACCTCGGTCAGAATCCACAAAACCCAGGAAAGGACCATCAAAATGGCAGAGCAGTCTCAAAGAGCTGTGAAGTACCCAATACGTCACCTTTTCCCCCGGGCAGAATAAGCCCGCCTGACATGAAGGGGCAGGGCAGGATAAGCCCACCTGACCCAAAGGGGTAGGCATAAGCCCCACCTGACCACGCAAGGGCGGGAGAGCGGGAAACGGGGTAGAAAACCCCTCTCCCCACCCTTAGGGGGTTGTTGGGAACACGGGTCGCTTCGGCAAGTCCATTCCCTAGTGGTGGCTGGGATAAGCTGTTCTCTTCCCCGGATCCGGCGGATCCGGAGCCAGGCATGAAACTGACCAGCATAGAGTCTCGGGTCTAAGGTAACTGACTTTCCTCAATACGCTAGCCTGGGAACCCATTGATAAAACTCGGAGATCACGTCAGGTCATGTTGACATTGTAGTATACCTAGAAAGCTATTAGTTCCGCTCCATTTAACTTGTAGTAAATAAACGCCTCATATGGTCATACAAAGGTTCTGGAGTTTCCTTCTATTGCGCAAACCTCCTAGTCAATTTCAATTGCGTGTATGGGCTGTAGCTCAGTGCCGGTTAACCCGTTAAGTGCCGAACTCACGCAGAGGACCCGGGTGCTGGTCCTCCACATAATGGATTGAACGGTGCTCCAGGGAATGTTCATAGTTTGGGATATTTTTTTATTACCCAACCCTGATTGGTGTTTCTGTACAACCTTATCCCAGAGTTGTTTTGATAGCTCCTTGGTCTTCATGATGCTGTTTGTTTAGATATGCTCCCCAACAAACTCCGGGGCCTTTAAGAAACAGGAGTATTTAATCTGAGATCATGTGGCACTGGAATTGCACACAGGTGGACTCCATTCAACTACTTAACAGTACGTATGTGACTTCTGGAGGCAGTGCGTTGCACCAGAGCCTCTTTAGGCATGCCACAGCACAGGGGGTGAATACTTATGCAACCAAGAAGTTCCAGTTTGTTTTGGTTTACTTAACTTTTGTGCCACAATAAAAATATTTTGCACCTTCACAGTGTTGAGTATCTTGTGTACATCATGGTATCAGTGCCAGTTGAATCCATTTTAATTCCAGGTTGTAACACAACAAAATGTGGAAAAGTCAAATGGGGTGTGTGAATGCTTCTTCAAGGCACTGTATCTATAGACTATGGAGACCCAAACCCAGTTTGTGAACTGCAGAATTTTCTGATGGTCTCTTCTAGACTGAGTGCTTGACTGAGTACTTGGGGAGATAAAAAAGTAATCTATACAGAAGCCTATGGAACGCCATAAAATTGAGGCCCCGATCCAGGATCCTATTCACAAAACTTTAAAAAAAGATTGTATGAATGCATTGTCTCACAATACAGAATTAGAATGTATAATCCCTATTCCATAATGAGATATTTGAACTATAACACATTTTAAATTAAACCTATGATCATGTAGGGCTTCTTCTTTTTTTTTTTTTAACAAAAGCGTTTTAACACACACACACACACACACCGGATTTAAAATTTAAAAATCCAATTATTTTATTCCTAAAAAACCCCATTGATTTTTATTCACCCTGCAAGCAGGACATCTCACTTGTAGGAGCCTTCCCCAACCTGCCTTCCAGAACATATGTTTTGGACTATGTATGACTCCCAGCGTTTCTGACCATTGGCCATGTGGGCTGAGGCTGATGGGAGTTGATGTCCGAAACACCTGGAGGGCACCAGATGTTGGGGAAGCCTGCTTTGGGTTTTCTGATGGCAAGGCCTAACTAAGTAGGTCCCTACCTAGTTCTCTGTTCCACGGAAATGCAGACGCACCCAACCTCCGCACGCACACCCCAAAAAGCGTTGGGCCGTCCCCGGTCCTAGGCGCGGGGCGGCGGCGGCCCTCCTCTCCCGGGGGCCCGCGCGTGGCTCGAGGCGGCCTCCTGAACCCCGCCAGGCACGCCGATTCCCGCGAGGCCGGCGGGCGCGCTCTGACCCTCGCTCGCGCCTGACGGAAGCCGAGCGCGGGGGGCCTCCGGGCCTGTTGGCGCCTCGCGGGAGAGCGGCTCGGGCTGGGCGCGAGGCCGGGGCATCTCCCGGGGCGAGCGTCCTCTGGCTGGCAGGGGTGCGTGCGTGCCTCGGGGTACCCGAAGCGGGCTCCGGGGGCAGCTGTCCTGTCCGTGACGCCGGCGTGGGCGCGGGGCCGGGAGCGCCGTCGGGGGACGCCGGTACTAGTCCCCGCGCGAGGCGGGAAGGGCGGCCTCCGGCTCGCTCCGGCAGGCAGAGCGCGGCTTGGGCCTTCCTCGCCGCCGTGCGGTGGTTGCCGCGGCGACGGAGGCTGGCCTGCCGCGGCGGAGGGCGCGCGGGTTCCGCAGGCCAGGCGAGGCGGGCCGGGAGGGAGGGCGGCGCGGCAGGAGCTCTGCGGAGGAGCCCCCCCCCCCGCCGCCGGTGGCCAGGGGGACGGGGTCTGCGCGACGCCCCCTCTCCCGGGGTGAAGCTGCGGGCGGGGGGGCTCAGCGCGGCCGCCCCGCGAGGGGGCCCGGGCGGAGGCAGGCCCATAGCAGCAGCAGCAGCAGCAGGGCTCTGAAGCGCTGGGTCTGCGCGGCCCGCCCGGCCCCAACCCGGGGCACCTGCAGAGGTGCTGGGCTCCAACCCCCACGCCATTCCCAGTCTGGCTGGGAATGATGGAAGCCGCGGCCCGACGCCTCTGGAGGCGCGCCAGGTGAGGAGAGGCTCGTACGGAGCATTGCCTGTGGCTGAGGATGGGGGGCCGCCGCCGCCCGCTCTGCCCGGGATGGGCCCTTCCCAGGGAGTCGGGCGGTCCATGCGCCGGGGGGGGGGGGGGGCTGCCTGCCTGCCTGCCTCTCGGTGGGTTTATATCTCAGTGGCTGAGGCGGAGAGTGGTTAGGCCTGGAAGGCGGCGCTGCTGAGGAGCAGGCAGGAGCTTGAACTAGGCGAAGAGGATGGGGTGAGGTGGGCTGGCAAGAGCTAACAGGGGCAGCCTTGATTGAGGCCCATTTAATATCCTGGTTTTATTTATTACACCTGTATCCCGCCTTTCCTCCAAGGAACTTCAGGCAGCATGCAAGGTCTCCCTCCCCCAGTTTATCCTCATAACAGGCCCTTGAGGTAGTTCCAGCTGAGGGACCCTGCCTGCTGGGGATATGAAGGGTGTGTGTGTGTGTGTGTGTGTGTGTGTGTCCTGGACTATCTTGGAGCCTGGCTAGGGAGAGCTTTAGCGTGCTAAGAAGCTCCAGGGCCAATTCCAAGGCTTGTGGCTCTGAAACTGCGTTGTTCCACTGGCCGGCTGGGGCTCACAACAAGCTGGTCACACCTCCACCACCATTTTCTCTTTGTTTAGTTCTTGTGTGTGTGTGTGTGTGTTTTTAAAGAAGGCAGCAGAAAACTGGGGAGGGTGTTAAACCGGGTGCAACAGCTCCAGGGATGAAGTTCTACTTCTCATGGCTATGTAGAAGCTGGAATTTTAGCAGCGGTGGCTTTTCTTGTCCCTGCTTGACAAGCCGCACCTGCCCAAATCCCACACGGCGCTTAGCCCGTGGGCTGCCATTGAGGGTCTGTCAGGCCCCACGTTGCAGGCTTGTAGGAAGGCTCTGAAGACCTCCTTGTTTACTCCCAATTATGGGATTATGTGGGTGTGTCCTCATTGTTGTGTTTTAGATAGTAGTTGTTTTGATGAAATTGTATAAATATATGTTATTGTTGTAAGCCAACTTGGGAGGGCTCCTGTCCGGAATGACGGCCTAGAAATATTTTAACTCCCCTCTCCTATACGGCAGTTAAAAGTATAGGAGTCCCGTTGCTGTCCATTGCCTCTGGTCACCTTGAAGAGAGAAGACGGAGACGCATTTTTGGTTCCACGTTACTGCTGGGACTTAAAGGTGGGTCTTGCATCTGAAAGGGTTGAGAACTACAGCTGTACCATTTGCCCTCTTCCAGCATCATTCCCAATTGGGGGTCTTGTAGGAGGTGGGACGGGAGTGGTCTGTAAGGGTAAGCGGGTTTGGCATGATGTGAGGAGGGGGATGCAGCACTTTTCATACCCGTCCCCACAAAAGCCAAATAACAGGCCTGTGGCTTACGCTGGCTCAGCTTGTCTGAGCGCGGAAAGCTAAGGGTCAGGCCCGGTTATCACTTGGATGGGAGACCCCTCCTCAAGTTTCCTGCATTGAGCAGGGGGTTGGACTCATAGCCTTGTATGCTCCTTCCAACTCTATGAAGTCTATGAAATTGTGCTTCGGTGAGCATTATTATTATTATTATTATTATTATTATTATTTTCATTTTTATACTGCCCCACAACCAAAGCTCTCTGGGCAGTTCACAACAATTCATACAATAAAATCTACATAAAAAAACAATGTAATTTAAAAGTTTAAAACCAAATTTAAAAATGCAGTTTAAAATAACAATACTAAAAGTTAATAAAACTTTTGCCACCAGGAGCTCAAAAAAGGAGGCATAGCGTTGTTGTTGTTGTTGTTGTTGTGTTAATGTTGTATAGTTGTTAGTGCCCAGTGGTGCAGGTAGGGAACTTTAGATTCTAAACTTAATGGTCTTACAGGGGAGCCTTCGTTAGATTGCAATGCATGTGGGGTTACCCCCTCTACATGGGGTTACCCTTGAAGACGGTTCGGAAGCTACAGCTGGTACAGAACGCGGCGGCTCGCCTGGTTAAAGGCAGCCGCCGGTGGGATCACATCGCGCCAGTGCTCAAGGAGCTACACTGGCTACCAGTTGCTTGCCGAGCTGAATTCAAAGTGTTGGTTTTGACCTTTAAAACCCTATACGGCTCCGGTCCAGTCTATCTCAAGGAGCGTCTCCAGCAACACCAAGTGGGCCGCTCAACAAGATCTGCCACAGACGGCCTTCTCCTTGTCCCTTCAGCCAGAGCAGCTAGACTGGTCGGGACAAGGAAGAGGGCCTTCTCTGTGGTGGCCCCTGTACTGTGGAACTCTCTCCCAAGTGACCTCCGCCATGCCCCCTCTCTGCTGAGCTTCCGCCGCTCATTAAAAACTTGGCTGTTCAGGTGGGAATATGGGGTGGGCTAAGATTTTAAAATTTTATACTGTTTTAATGTATTTTATTCTGTTTTTATCTTGTGTGCATCGCCCAGGGTGGCCGGTTTGCCAGCCAGATGGGCGATAAATAAATGCAAATAATAAATAATAAATAAATAACTTCACTTCAAAATGTGGTAGGCCAGCCCGACTGCATTTGAAGGCTGTCCCGCTCATTCTGCTAAGTGGGGCCCTGGACTTCTGCCCCAAATCCCGTCCTAATGGGAACACGCCCCCACCCACCCCAGCATTTACTTGTAAGCTATGAAGAGAGTGGGTGGGATGTTACTTGAGGGACTGTGGGAAACCCTTGGCTGACTTTTTTCCCCTTCTTATTTCCTCCTTTCAACTGGGAAATTATTTTCAGCGATCTGCTTACTGCAATTTGTAAGGTTTTTTATCGTTCCTTTTTAATGCTTTGCTGGTTGTTTATTTTTATATCGTTTGCTATTGGGCTCCCTCAATGGAAAAGTGGGAGGGAAAGGTTTTAGGTGAATGACTGAAAGGGGGGCGGCTTCCGTTGATCTGAGTGGGCAGAGCCATGTGGGAGGAGATGGTAAGTTCAGTGCCCCAGCCCTAAGCTGTTCAGGGCTTTAACAGTTATAATAAGCAGCGCTTGGGATTGAGCCCAGAAATGGACCAGGAGCCAGTAAGCTTATATAAGGGAGGCATTCCCTGCTCCTGAAACTTCTGCATGTCTTGGGGAGAGTTGCAGAAGTGTGGATGTGATGCCAGGGTGGAACCTAGTGGGATCTTCCACTTCTTGGCTGCTTTAAGGGCATTTCTGGCCCTTGTGGCTGTGGAGAAGCTGAAATTGGTTGGATGGTGCCTGGTAAAATGTCAGAGTTCTGAGTGGGGGGTTTGCAGTTAGGGGGAGGGGTCTTCAGGGCCTGCTCAGGTCCTTGTTCTCCATTTGTGGCTTTGATTCCCCAAGACCCTTGCAGTCCACCTGTTCTGCCAGTCCTGCGTCCCAGTCCTTACAAACAAACCCCACCACATCATTTGAATTATTGACCTTCCGAAGCGGAATAAATTGTGAGAATGCATATAGGTGAGCATTTATAATTTGGCTTGCAGGATGTGAGATTGCTGCAGTTGGCCTGTAAGCGAATGAGTGAGTGATCACGCGAGGCACCGCGTCCCGTCGAGGAGGGGATGAAGGCATTTTAGTGAGGTAGCCCGAGGCAGCGCGAGCACAATTCCTTTGGCAGCAGTGTACGTGCGTCCTCCTGAATTTACGCGAGGCATTCCGTGCACCCGTGGGCAGGGGCGGCCGCTGGGGAAGGCGCCTTCCTGCAGGACTCGTGAGGCAGCTTCTTCTCACCTCCTCCCCTCTCGTGGTCTTTCCGCAGCTCTGAGGTGGTGCCAGACCTGGTGTGAGCCCCACAGCCATGTTGCACGAGAAGAGCTTCCTGGTGTCAGGAGACCCGTTTCCGGGCCAGCAGCCTCCTGCCCCACCCGGCTATGCCCAGCCTCCGTTCCCAGCGGCCCCCTACCCACAGCCGCAATTCCAGCCTGTGGTCTACGGCCAGCCCGGCAGTCCTCAGGGGCCCTACCCCCAGGGCCCGTATCCAGCTTCAGCACCCTATCCGCAAGGACCCTATCCGCAAGGAGCCTACCCGCAAGGAGCCTACCCACAAGGAGCCTATCCTCCGGCACCATACCCTCAAGGGCCGCACCCACAGGATCCCTATGCTCAGCCACATCCTGGAGTCCCTGTGGATCACGGCTGTGAGTAGCTTGCCTGCTGTGGGATGTGGGCTGGACCCCTGTCCTTTGCACAGCGGTCTAGGGTGGCAGTAGGGCGGCTGCTCCTGAGAGTCCCTGGGGTCGCTTGACGCTCCCTGAGCTTTGCCCCAGTTGGTGACCTCCGCCCTCTAGCCACTGCTGTGGGGAACGGGGCTGGTGTCGGGTGCGTGGCGCACAGGAGCAGCCTTCCCCCAAAGCGTCGCCCCTGCCCCCGCTCAGCTTCTGCGCTCCTCTCGCGGCATCCCAACCCCGGGGCGGACTCAGAGGCCCTGCCCATGTGACGCTGAGAGCAGGCACCGTGGCCTGGGATTGGTGGGCACCCCACCACTGTGGGCTGGGCAGGGGGAGGCAGGAGGCTGGTTGGGTCGGGGGCGGGAGGCCCTCAGTGTCACCTGCCCCTTCTGGCATCCTCTGTAGGGGCTTCGCTGGGCAGGTGTGGGAAGGAGCCACGCTCTGACCTTGTGTGCTGCTCCTACTTGTCCCCAGCACCACTGCACAGCAATTACCATCAGGATGGGCCACCCTCCTACTACGACAACCCAGATTTCTCGCCCACTGACTGGAATGACAAGAAAATCCGCCAGGCCTTCATTCGCAAGGTAAGTTGTGCAGAATGCCTCCAAAGAGAGATGATTGGGCGGGGGGGGGGATTGATTTAGTAATGGTAATTGTGACCACGGGGTTGTGAGTTCAAATCCCACCCTCCCCCATGCTGGGGTGAAGCCATGCCCTCTGCCGGTGGTCCCGGACAGGGGTAGAGCCCTTGCTTTGCATGCCAGATGTCCGCGATCCAGTCGCTGGCATCTCCAGTGTCAACAATTCGAGGTAGCATGGCTGGGAAAGAGTTTGCATGAGATCTTGAAAAGCTGCTGAAGAGAAGAGCTGATGGTGGGTATGTGCAGAACCTCTTTAGTATCAGAAGACCTGGAGCTGGATCAGGCCAAAGGGTCCCTCCAGCCCAGCATCACCCTCTCTCCCACAGCGGCCCAGCGGCCCACAAAGAGGGCATGGAAACCGCAGCAGCACGGGGAGCGCCACCTGCTTGGAAGGGGCATGTCCTCCATGTGTAACCTGGGGGCATGTAAGATCCTGGTCCGGGCCCCGCCTGGGTGTGCCTGCCACTCGGGTTCCTTCCCTCCTGGGAGACCCCTTCTTGGAATTGAGCAACCCATGGCTTGGCACGTGTGGCACGTGGTCTCCATAACCCCTGCTGTTGCTCCTGCAGGTGTTCCTGGTGCTGACTCTCCAGCTCTGTGTGACTTTTGCCTTTGTGGCCGTCTTCACCTTCGTGAAGGATGTGAAGGGCTTTGTGCGGAGACATGTGTGGACCTACTACGTCTCGTACGCTGTCTTCTTCATCTCCCTCATCGTGCTCAGCTGCTGTGGGGAGTTCCGGCGCAAGCACCCCTGGAACCTCGTTGCCCTGGTAGGGGCCAGGTCCTGTCATGGGGGGGAGGGGGGAATGCGTAATGCCGGTCTTCAGGGCATCATGTTCGGCGGGTGAGTCTTTGCTTGGCCAGGAGAGGCCATGATGGGCGGGTGTCCCGGGGCCCATTCTGAGGCCCGGCAGGGAGGAGGGCGCCCTCTGGAGTCCCCTCTGCTAATTGCAGCCGTCTCTCCTCCGCAGTCCATCCTGACGCTGAGCCTCTCCTACATGGTGGGCATGATCGCCAGCTTCTACAACACGGACTCCGTCATCATGGCTGTGGGCATCACCGCCGTCGTGTGCTTCACTGTGGTCCTCTTCTCCCTGCAGGTGGGTGTGTCGCCACTCCCTTTTCCACTGGTCTTGAGAAGTGTGGGACAGGTGTGTCGTTCCCCCCCCCCCCCAAGAAGGGGCTTGTTCTGTTGCTCTTCCTGTGTCCATTAAATGCAAGCAGAATAGCGTGACTTGGGCTGGGCGACCACTTCCTATACGCACCCGGCCATAGCAGGAAGCAGATCTTGCCCTGAGGTAGGGGGCGTTGCTCTTCCTGCCCGTCGGCACTCGCCGCTTGCCCATCAGGCCGCTGGAACGAACCCAGGTGTGGGGGGTGTTAATGGCCCTGGCATGAGGCCGGGGGGGGGGGAGCAGGGAGGAAAGATGGCAGGGCTGCTTCTGGGGCGCCCCCTGACCGCTGCCTTGGGGCTCTTCCACAGACCAAGTATGACTTCACCTCTTGCCGGGGGGTGCTGATCGTCTGCCTGATGGTCCTATTCATCTTTGCCATCCTTTGCATCTTCATCCGGAGCCGCATCCTGGACATTGTCTATGCGTCCCTCGGAGCTCTCCTCTTCACTTGCGTGAGTGTCCCTCGTGCTGCTGCTCTGGTTCTCCCAGCACCCACCAGCGCTCTGGTTCTTCCAGCATCCCCCCACAGGAGTTGCCTGGCTCTTGCGCTTCCTGACTGGCACGTTGGAGGTGCTAAGGGGGCTGCGGCTGGGGCTGGGGCAGGGGTGCTAGCAGCAACGGCAAAGCCCCAGGGGCAGGATGTTGTGGGTGGGCGGGGACAGAGGGAAAGGACAAGGCTTTCCTGATGCCATTTGGGGACCCTCTTCCATTTCACGGTGTTGGACCCCGTGGGAGGTTCGCGGGAAGGATGGAGACAACAATCTGGGTGGGGCTCTGGGCCCACCCCACAAGCCGCTCCGTCTTTCTTCTCCTGTATTTGGCCATGTACAGTCCACCAGCTGGCCTCTTCCCTCCTGCCGCCTTCTCTCAGGGACGTTCTCAGTCCATGCAGGGAGGGGTTCCGAGAGCCCGCTAATGGCCCCCTCCGCCCCCCTTTTCCTTTCCAGTTCCTGGCCGTGGACACCCAGATGATCCTTGGGAACAAGCAGCTTGCCATCAGCCCGGAGGAGTACATCTTTGCAGCCCTCAACCTGTACACAGACATTATTAACATCTTCCTTTACATCTTGGCTATCATTGGCCGTGCCAAGGATTAGGCAGCCCGCTGGCCCCTTCAGCATAGAGTTCCTTCCTCACAAGCCCTGCCATCGTGGTCCTCCTCCTCCTCTTGTTCCTTTGACACACAGCGTTCTTTTGTTTTCCCTCTGATTCGGTTTTGGGTTCCTGCCCATTCCTTGGGATTGTGTGTTCCGACTCTCATGCTCTCCGACTTGTGCTTTTCTGGGGAAAGCTACACAGAGAGGAGGGATTCAGGATAGCAAATGGGCCACCCCACGGGGCGGATGTGGGGGGAGGCACTCTTCTCCCGCCTGCCGCATGCGGGGTGGGCGTGGGGGTGGGACTGTCAAACTCTTGAAAGGGAGGGCTTTTCTGCCTGGCATTTCCCTGGGTGGGTGGGTGAAGTTGGGCTGTGCAGAGTGGGGGGTGGGATGTAAGTAAGCCATGCTTGTCTCCCCTTCTCTGGTTCTCTTTTGTATTTTGAACTGCAAATGGTAATTTAATGTTGAGCGTTTTGGAGCACTGGTCGCATGCAGACTTCCCCCCCAATACCAGGAGGCTGCCGTCTCCTTCCCCACCCAACCTTGCCTTCCGCAATGTTGGACTTCATTTTCCTGCCATTGTGAAGGCCGTGGGCACACTCCCACCTCCATTTCATGAACACCGTCTGGAGTCCTGGGGACGGCTCCTCTCCTCTAAGCAGTGGGCAAGGGGTCGCTCAGCCACCCTTGGCAGGCTCCCCTTGGGCGTGTGAGGCGGAGCCTGCGCTGCTCTGGGCCCCCAGCACTCTGCTCTGCCAAGGCCCTTTCTGCGGAGGTGTGAAGGTCCCTGTCCCTTGATGTCGGGGGCACCACGCCCTGCCCTGCCCTCTCACCCCCTCCACGTGGCTGGCTTTAGGGGTGCCCTGCACGACTGCATGCTGCGCAGCCA
Organism: Shinisaurus crocodilurus; assembly: GCA_021292165.1. NCBI lineage: Eukaryota > Metazoa > Chordata > Lepidosauria > Squamata > Shinisauridae > Shinisaurus > Shinisaurus crocodilurus. The sequence goes on along the minus strand of CM037880.1, from coordinate 225,127,546 downwards.
CTGGTACGCCCCCGGGCCAGCCTCTGCACTAAGCTGTATAAATAGGGTATCCTAATAAAAGTGAGAATGTACCAGATATCCTGTCCTCCATTTTGTCTTTTTGGGGGGCTGGTAGAGTGGAAGGGGAAGAAGGGTTCTTTCCAGAGCAAGGGGAATGCAAAGATGCCTGCAGACCTCACAAGCTTGGCCCCATTTTTGCAGGTGAGTGTGGGAAACCTCTAGCTTCCTGGGCCTGACTTGTTGCTAACCCTCCCAGGCAGGGCTTTAGTGACCACATACTTCGCTGGCTGTGTGCACGCCCTCCACCGCCAAATGTGCCAGTATGTTGATACTGGAAGCTGCTTCAGGGCCGGGCGAAAGCAAACCCAGCATTCTAGTTTGAAATTTATTTTTTAAAATTTTATTTATATTTTTAAATGAACACACACACAGAAAAAAACATAATCCATTATTAATCTATATTCCAAAAATTATGGAATGTCCACATATATCCTTAAAATTATTTTTCTTTAATTGTCCCTTTTTACATTTAATACTACATGTTAGTTTATCATTGAAAGCGATATCCCAGACCTCTTTATACCAATCTATAATTAAATACTGGTGTTGAACTTTCCAATTCCTTGCTATCAGTAATCTCCCTGCTGTTAATAAACTTACAATTAATTCCTTTTTCTCTTGTGAGCACAGAAGTTTCTCCATTATTGATAAGAATGCTAATTTTGGACAGACCTCCAAATTAATGCCAATAATTTCTGAAATTTCTACAAAAATTTTATTCCCAAAATCCAATACGCTTTTACAACTCCACCACATATGAGCATACGGTAAGTACCAAGTTCCTGACATCCTCTCCAACACAATGGAGCACAGTTACTGTCTATTTTGTTTAATCTTACTGGAGTCAGATACCATCTCCAAATAGTTTTTAAAAAATTCTCTTTTATCCTTACTGACATATTTCTTAATATATGTCTGCCCCAAATATTTCTCCACCCCGCATTCAATATCTCCTCAAATTCCATTTCCCATATCGTCTTAAGGTTATCTTTTTTCGCTTCAATCTTTTGGAACATTTTATATATCTCCTTAGTTAACCCTCTAGAAGACACATTCCTTTCTATGAGTTCTCTAGACAACACTTTCTTTTCAAATCCAGTGAGTTCCCTCTCATGCTCATTTCTCTTCTTCCATTTCTTAGTCCACTGATCTGATTGCATTAAATTTAACCACGAAATTCTACCTGGCCCAAACATTTCCAATATTTGTTGTCTAGTCTCAATTTTTCCCATCCAATCCATTAATTTGATAACCTTATTTTCCCTAAATAAACCTTCCCAATGCTGTGCATTTTCTGGAAAGTCCTCCATTGCTACCACTGGGGTTAACGGGGATATCCCTGGTATAAAAATCTATTACTGTTCCAAATCCGTAACATATTTTTCAAAAAGGGATTTTCTATTCTTTTTACCCTACTGTTAGTTTTTTTAAAAAAATAAAATATTTTCCATTCCAATTTCTATTTCCTGCATTTCTAATTCTAACCACATAATATTCTTAACTAAAATATCCATTATAAACCTTAACTGGTTAGCCATATAATACCACTTGATATTAGGAAGGCCAAGCCCACCTTCTTTTTGGGATTTATACCATTTACTCTTGGTAATCCTCGCCTTTTCCCCCCATTACAAAAACTATTAATTATTGCTTGCCATTCTTGGGACCCAGCATTCTTGGGATGTCGCCTTGTAGAGTGTCCACATGTAAAAGGTGAGTAGTAAATACCAAAGCTGTACTTCAGTAAAAGAGCCAGCAGGTACTTGTGACAACAAAACCATGACTCCTAGCATTCCTTGGAGGAATCCATGACCATTCAAGCATCTTCAAAGAGGCTTACATGTGTAAAGTGGGCAGGCTTTGCGGCTGCTTCCTGTTGGGGTCACAGCATGCTATGCGGTACTCTTCCAGGGACCGCATCCAGCAGCTCCACCTCTGCTGCCTCATGTTCCAGCATGTTCTCAAAGTTGTCTTCCTCCTCCAAACCACATCTTCTTGATCACTTTGAGTGTTCTCTGATGTTGCTCTTATTCGTGACACTTCGGCTGTTAGTTTCCATAAGATGTTTGATGCACAATCTGCCTTTTGCCATATTAACCCATTTTCTCTGACTGCTGCTTGCTATGGTGTTTTTGGAGCGTAGTCCTCCCCAACATGTCCTCCATAAACTTGGCCACCTCACTGCTCACCCCTGTCTCCAGATCTTTCATGAATTAGTTGAAAAATACTAGTCCCAAAACAGATCCTTAGGGGACCCAACTTCTTGCATCTCTCCATTGTAAGTACTGTCAACTTATCCCTACTCTTGGCTTGTTATTCTTTAATCAGTTACTGATCCATAGGAGAACCTATTTTCTTATCCCATGACTGCTAAATCTGCTTTGGGGGAAGGGCTGTAGGCCAGTGCAAGACCACTGTATGCAAAAGGTCCCACATCCAATCCCCTGCATCTCCAGGTAGGGCTGCGAAGGATTGGAGAGCTGTGGCCAGAAGGTAGCTTCCTATTCTCTGGAACCTCTGCTGAAGAAGCCTTTTGACAGTCCAAATAAACAATGTCTATTGGATCATCCCTGTAAACTCTGTGCTGACACTCAAAAGAAATCTGAAAAGTTAATAAGAAAGGACATAGCTTTGCAGAAGCAATGCTGATTCTTCTTCTGCAAGACTTGTCCTATATGCCTGATAATTTTGTCTTTAATAATGTTTTACACCAATTTACAGGGGAACAGATGTTAAGTTAATCAGCATGTAATTTCCGCAATCTTCCTGAATCCCTTTTGTAAAATGTGGTGCTACATTGACCAGTTTCCAGTCCATGGATACAGAGACCAGTCTTGGGGACAGACTAGGCTGCTAACCAGTGCACAATATCAGGATCACATTACACCTGTCCGGAAGGGCTTGCACTGGTTGCACTCCTTCAAGAATTCCAATTCTCCCCACTCTTGGCCTTTAGAAAGGCTGTAAAAGACACATCTGTTCAATTTAGCCTTTTAAAATGTGTAGTTTTTAATGTTTTCATTGTTTTTCATCTTGTTTTTATTGTTGCAAGGTTTTATTGTTCCAAATTGTTGTACACTGCCTCAATGGCTTTTTAGCAGATAAAGTAATATATAAATGTTAATAATAAATAATATAAATAAATGAGTTACATATTGTTAGAACACTAGCAAAATATCTTGCATGTGAATATTGTCTCTACTTCATCTCTTGTCACCACTATTTGCCTCAGCTCCTCAGACTCCCTGCCTGAAAATACCAGTTCAGGCACAGGTATCTGCCCTATATTTTCTGCAGTGAAAATGGATGCAAAAACTCACTTGGCTTCTCCGCAACCCCTTTACCCTCCTTAGCACAACTTTAACTCCTTTTTATATCATACCCTTTCTGCCAAAAAAAAAAAAGGCAGTCAATGCAGCTAACAATAATAAAATATTAATAGAGATTAGAAACAATCTTAATTAAAACATAACATGAAAACCAAGAGAAGGACCTCATCCAAAGATTGTAAAACCTGGGCAGGCTCATATGGGAGAACGCAATCTTTCAAAAGGCCTGTCCCAAGCCCTATAGGGCGATATTGGTCATGACCAGCACTTTGAATTGTGCCCAGAAACGGACAGGTAGCCAGTGAAGATGTTGTAACAAAGAATCACGTGCTCCCTGTAACTGGTCTCGGTTAGCACTGCGGCTGTACCATTCTGGACCAGCTGGGATGTAGAGAACATGGCCTAGCTTTCTAGCCAAGCTGATTCACATTTCTGAATTAACAGGCACTGTTTGTCTTCCGGTGGCCCCAGAGAGATGATTGGGAGGTGGGTAGTATCGATGTATGGAACATGTACATTTCAAAGTACAACAAAATAATGTAGGTATTTAAGAACCTAAGAGCCCTGCTGAATCAGACAAAGGTCTTATCTAGTCCAGCATTCTGTTCACACAGTGGCGAACCAGCTGCCCACGGGAAACCCACAAGCAGGACACGAGTGCAACAACACCCTCCAGCCCATGTTCCCCAGCAACTGGTGCACGTAGGCACACTGCCTCTTGACACTGGAGGTAGCATAGAGCCAAGCAGGACTAGTAGCCATGGATAGCCGCCTCCGGCATGAATGTGTCCAATCCCCTCTTCAAGCCCTCCAAATCACTACATCTTGTGGAATTCTATGGTTTAACTAAGCACTGTGTGAAGAAGTACTTGTATCTGTCCTGAACCTCCCATTTGCCTTTTAACAACCCCCCTCCCCACCCAATTAGATTCTCCCCTCGAGTGCAGGAGGCCAGCTAACTCTGGGGAAGGCCCCATCTCCAGGGCTGGGAAGGTAGCCTTCACCTTGGCTTCCCCAGTGGAGGCAGGGCCTCCCCTAGGGTTGCCCGTTTGACTCCCTGCCTCCTCACGGAAGAAGACAGAATCCCCCTCCCCTGGCTCTTGTGTGTGAGAGCAGGGCGGGGGGGGGGGCAGTGTTTAAAAATGGAAGAACCAAGAAGAAGGGAGGATGCGGCCGCTCCACCTGGCACACGGGTGGGTGGCTCGCAAAGCGGCAGCGGGTCACAGACCCCCGCCCCCCACGGGCTTCCTGCCCCCCACTGCACAGGTGCTCTGGGGAAGCACCCATACTGCAGGCCTCCCACCTGGTACCACACAGGCATGCCGGGGGGGGGGGCAATCTTCAGGCTTCCAGCGCGCCAGGGAAGCCTTGGACCCACCGCCGCAGAAGCCGGAGTGGCAAGCAGAGAAGAAGCGGTGCGGCAGCGATGGGCCGCCTCCTCCTCCTGCCCGCTCACCGTGCTGGGTAGGCACGCCGGGGCCAGCCGCGAGGCCTCGGGACCCCCTGCTTGCCCCACCGCAAGGAGCGGGTGCAGGAGCCAGCGGCAGAAAGGGGGAAGCGGCAGCGGTGGCAACCCGGTAAGGAGCCCGTCTTCCCAGCGCCCCACCCCCAACCCCACGGCCACATGGCCACGGAAGGGTGGGGGCAGAGGGCCTCCCCGCACAGCCGGTCCAGGAGCAAGTCAGCTGGCCCGCCAGGGCCCGTAGGCCGGGATCAGGGCTCCCTCCAGAGAGAACGCCCAAACGGAAAAAGGATGGCATCACCTGCCGGGCCCCCCTTGGTGTCGGGCTCCCCCAGCTCGGGGACACCCACGGGGAAATGGGGCAGCCCGTGTCCCCCCACCCCCACCCTCTGGCGCCGGTGAGCAGGTCGGCCCAAAGGGGTGGGGTGGGGCTTGCTCTTCCGCGTCCTCAGACATGACAAGACGCCCAAGGAAAGGCCATGCCGCTGTGGGCCCTGGGGGTGACGATTCGCCAGATTAGAGGCAAAACGCCTCCCGGGATTGCAGGCACCAAAACAGGCCTCCGGCCAGAGATAGATTTTTTTATTTTTATTTATTTATTGTATTTATACCCCGCCTTTTTTCCTGCAAGGAACTCAAGGCGGCTTCCATAATCCTCCTCCTCCTCCTCTCCATTTTATCCTCATAACAACCCTGTGAGGTAGGTTAGGCTGAGAGTCAGTGACTGGCCCAAAGTCACCCAGTGAGTTTCATGGCCGAGCGGGGACTAGAACCCGGATCTCCCGAGTCCCAGTCCAACACTCTCACCACTACGCCACACTGGCTTTGTCTTGTACACAGTTGTTTGGGCAGATCATTTGTTCTTTGGGACCAGCCACACCTCTCATGGCAGTCATTTTGTGGTGATGTTGCCCATGAAAGTTTCTTAAATCTCCAAGTGTGACCATGGGCTGAAAAAAGGTTGCCTGCCCCTGCCACAAAGAGTAGGCCACTCCTTATACTATAAGCCTTATACTGATCAGGGATAGAACCAGGCCTTTCATATCAATTTTGAACAGAGCTCAGAGGTGGAGCATTTTCCACCCTCTGTGTCAGCCAAGGTTGAAGGCAGCTTCCACAGAGCTGGATTTTCCCATGGCTGTCATCCATTTTATTCCATCATGGCTGCTCTGGTGTTAACCAAGTTCCATGATTACTTGGGCCTGGCAGGACCTAAATGAAAGTGCATAGCAGTGTGTTCAAAAGCCTGCTACGAGAATCAGAAAAGAGGCACAAGAGAATCGAAGATGAAATGAAAGCAGGGTTTTCGTTAGAACCATCTTAAAAACTTTCTACCCCAGGAACCAGTCTTGTTTCTTGCTGATCCCCCAGGCCTAGTTGCCGGGATAGCTACCCCACCGGGAACACCGCCTGCACTGAGCGCTCCTACAGAAGCGGATCCCAAGAGAGCTATGCTGCCGAAGGTGGTGCAGCCAGTCGCGCTCGCCTGTGCCCAGATGGCCAGCCTGGCCGGACCCGATCCGGGCACAGGCACAGTTATGCTCCTAGCCCCACACGCACCCTCCTAGGAGACACACGGGAAGAGAGAGAGGGGGACTCACCAGATGCGTACCAAGCCCAGGGGCAGGGCCGGATTAAGAGCATTATGGGCCTGGTGCTGAGGATTTTGGTGGGCCTTTTTATGGAAATAAATAAAATGAAGACGCAATTTTATATAAAAACAAATTAAATATTTTAATTACCATTAAAGTGCCAAAACTCAAAAACTCCTGCAGCTCATCAGTAAGGGTCTTCCCAATTTCCCCCAAATTTATTTATTAAAAAAGAAAAAGCAGCCACAACAAAAAGCCAGGAAGCTTTGCTTGACCAAGAATAATTGTGTTGTTCTTGTTGCTTTGTTTCGTTTTCGTTTTTTTGTTAAACTAGCATTTGAACAATTGAGCTGCGAATCAGAAAGATCTTTTGCTCGAGGCTGGAGAGAGAGGTCCCTTCTAAATCTGAATATTACAGACCCTAGCAAGCCCCCCATGTGCTTCAAAGAAATGTAGTAACAGTGATTGAAATGCAAAAACCTACCGAAATGCTAATTTGAGAACAACAGTTCTTGCTAGGTCTTGCCTCAAGCCTGCAATGCAGATGTGCTTAGAACACCTTTCTAATCTTGAAAAAATCATTAATTATGCTGAATGATAACGATCAGAGCTAACTCAAATCGTGCTGCGTGTCCCTATATTGTGGGCCTCTTTTCTGTTATGGGCCTGGAGCTGCCGCTCCAATCGCCCCTATGTTAATCCAGCCCTGCCCAGGGGCCCCTCACAGAGGAAATGGACCAGATCGGGCTCACCTCCAAGCCCCAAAGAGGCAGAGGACAGAGAGGCACGGGAACAGGACCCACGCTCTGCCTCCCTACTACTATTCCAACTTGCTGGGCCCCACATCCCCTTCCCCCAGGGCCTGAAGTCCCCCAGACGCTGAGGAGGGGAAACTTCCAGAAGGGGACGAGCACAGAGGCAAGGCCTCGCCGGGCTGACTCCTCCACCCAGAGGCTTTGCCAAAGCTTATCACTTGCTGCCTCAGTGTTCTCGAGCTAACAGACTGAGAGGAGGACCCTCCTTCTGCCCAAGCCTGGGCCGGGAGCGTGGGGGGCAGTGGCGGCTTTCCTGGCAGCCCCCCCATACCCAGCAGTGCCTCTGCCACTGAGCCTCGAGGAAATCCTATGGAAGGAGTGGTCGAGGCTGGCCAAACCTAGAACTAACTGCTACTGCAACAGATTTTACTGCCCGCATGAAGACATCATGCAGGACCTGGCCACACTGACGTTAGATGATCCAGTGGCTGTGCTCACTTCAAAGCAGTGTTTCTCAACCTTGGGTCCCCAGATGTTTTTGGCCTACAACTCCCAGCATGCCCCAGCCAGCTATGCTGGCTGGGGCATGCTGGGAGTTGTAGGCCAAAAACATCTGGGGACCCAAGGTTGAGAAACACTGCTTCAAAGGCACTCCTGGCCTCGGAATATGATGAACTTCCAACAGACCAGCACAACAGACGGGCAGAGTCCGCCCTTTGCAGATATTTTGAGGCCTCCGCCAAATCCCTCCGGGCAGCAACCACATCTACTATGGTTGCGTGTAGCGTTTAGATGAAGGCAAACAGCTCCAGGTGAGCTCCAGGTCAGGTCCTTGGGGAAGGAAGCATAAGAGGCCGTGCAGGAAATAGCCATGGTGGTGGCCTTCCTGGCAGAGTCGTCCCTGGATTCTCGTCCCAGTTGGAAGCCAGCTGGGAGCAACAGCCGCAGCATCAAAGGGCGAGGAGGAACACATGGCAGCAAAGCTGGGGTGTTGATGCAGAGACAAAGTCCAACCTCATCAGCATCCCATTCAAAGACAGGCACCTGTTCAGTTACTCTCTAGACAAGGCCCTGGTGGAAACGGAGCACAAGAAGAAAGCAATGCCAAATGCACAGAGGGAAGCAGCAAAGCTTTTTGCTACTTCAGGCCCTCCTTTCTTTCCAGATGTGTGCCCGGGGAAAGCAACCCCAGATGGCAGCAGGGCCTCAGGCCCAAGCCGGGAGCACAGAGAGGACAACCACGAAAAGGAAAAAAGCCTGGCCCAGCCTGACTATCTGGCTCCCCTGGTGGGGTGTGTGACTGCTCGACTTCTCAGACACTTGGAGGTGATACTCTGGAGACAGTGCGGGAGGGCTACTCCCTCCAATTCCAAAAGACACCCCGGGTCTGATTCTTCAGGACACGCCACCTGAAGGATCCCTGATCAACCCACCCCTGGAGATCATGGTACTGTAAAAAGAAATATTTTAGCACATAAGCGAGTTAAGCACCTGTGCAAGGAGAAGGTAAGTGTTGTTTACTCATTTATTTATTAAATTCCCTGAGGTAATCATTTCAAACTCACTCAAACTCATAAATCAGCTGAAGCCAAAAGGGAACAGCAAAGGAAGGGTAACCCTTTACAAACTTACAGTTGGAAGCAAAGTCCCATGGGGAAAATCCATCAGAAACTTCGAGAAAGGCTGCAAGAACTCTTAACTGAGAATCCTGGGTGGTTGCAGAGAACCTCAACCACATACTTAAACTAAACCCAAGTTTGGAAAGGACAGTAAAAGTAATATGTAGCTCTATAGTGACAAGAGCCACTGTGTGGGCCTAGCTATTGGAAGAGTCTACTTATAAACAATAAATGTAGGCTAGCTTCAGTTTGGGCTCAATGTAGGCTCAGGTTTTAGGTCTTACAAAGCAGCTCATAAACTAAAGTTCAGAAATAGACCTCATCCCAAGTTGAGAGTTCAGCTTTTCACTTACCGGTAGTTTAAAAAGCAAACAAACTGAACTAGGCTCGGTGACTCAGGCTTCCATTCCCAGAAGAGCTAGAACATCCTTTCCTTAATCACCTATCCATTGTCTGTTATCCCCTCCAACAACAAGTGACTATTGTCCTCTCCCCTGAATAGAAAATCTCCATTCCGAGGAGGCTAAATTGTCCTAGATTTCTACTCACTGGAAGCTAGTGCAGACCAGTAGTTGAGCCACAAACACCCCTTGCTTTTTAATCAAGGCCCTCTAATCTGATTGGCTGCTGCAACAATTTAGGTAAACTACCCACAGCTATATAAGGAGGCAGGCTTTCGAGGCAGCCCAGTTCACAGAGCATGAATCATAGAAAAGTAGGGTTGGAAGGGGCCTACAAGGCCATCGAGTCCAACCCCCTGCTCAGTGCAGGAATCCAGGTCAAAGCATCCCTGACAGATGATTGTCCAGTTGCACCTTGAATGCCTCCAGACTGGGAGAGCCCACCACCTCCATAGGTAGTTGATTCCATTGTCTTATTGCTCTAACAGTCAGGAAATTTTTCCTGATGTTTAGGTGGAATCTGGGTTCCTGTAACTTGAGCCCATTATTCCGTGTCCTGCAAACTGGGATGATCGAGAAGAGATCTTTGCCCTCCTCTGTGTGACATCCCTTCAAATACTGGAAGAGTGCGATCATATCTCCCCTCAGTCTCCTCTTCTGAAGGCTAAACATGCCCAGTTCTTTCAGTCTCTCCTCATAGGGCCTTGTTTCCAGCAGGGCCGGCGCTACCGCTAGGCCAACTAGGCGGTTGCCTAGGGCGCGTAGCGGAAGAGGGCGCAGAACGCTGCGCTCCTCTTCGCTGCCGGTGCGCCCCTGCCCTGCCCGCCCGCCCTCCTCTCCGAGAAAGCCAGGTAAGTGCGCCCGGAGTAGTGGTGGGGCCGAGCCTGGGCGCCTCCCCCCTACCTTGCCTCGCCTCCGCGCCGCCTCCCACCTCGCCTCGCTTCGCCTCTGCGCCGCCTCCCCCCCGCCTCGCGCCGCCTCCCCCCCGCGCCGCCTCCCCCCCCGCGCCGCCTCCCCCCCCGCGCCGCCTTCCCCCACCTCGCCTCGCCTCGCTTCGTCTCTGCGCCACCTCCCCCCCACCTCGCCTCGCTTCGCCTCTGCACCGCCTCCCCCCCTCGCGCCACCTCCCCCCCTCGCTTCGCTTCAACTCTCCTCCGCGCCGCCTCCCCCCCCCCGACACTTACCTTCTCCGTGCTGTTTCCGGAGCCCCGCCCGCGCTCTGTTTTGGCGGGATGTACCAGGGCAACAGCCCTGTTGCTCTGGTTTCCCCCGGCGAAAAACAGAGCGCGGGGGTCCCTTTTCGGAGGAGGCGTCGGACTGGGAAGGTAGGTGGGGGGGCGGCAGCGGCAGCGTGCGGGGGGGGGGTCCGGTGGAGGTTGCAGAGCAGGGCTGCTTTCCGGAGCCCCCCCCACGGCACGAGGGGGGGCGCTAAATATAATGTAGCCTAGGGCGCCAAACTGCCCTGCACCGGTCCTGGTTTCCAGTCCCTTTATCATCCTTGTTGCCCTCCTCTGAACCCTCTCCAGTTTGTCTATGTCCTTTTATTTATTTATTTATTTATTTATTTATTATATTTATACCCCACCTTTTTTCCTGCAAGGAACCCAAGGTGGCTTACATAGTCCTCCTCCTCTCCATTTTATCCTCACAACAACCCTGTGAGGTAGGTTAGGCTGAGAGTCGGTGACTGGCCCAAAGTCACCCAGTGAGTTGCATGGCCGAGCAGGGACTAGAACCTGGATCTCCTGAGTCCCAGTCCAACACTCTCACCACTACGCCACACTGGCTCTTCTTAAAGTGTGGTGCCCAGAACTGGACGCAGTACTCAAGATGAGGCCTAACCAGTGCCGAGTAAAGGGGAATTATCACTTCACGCGATTTGGAAGCTATACTTCTATTAATGCAGCCCACAATAGCATTTGCCTTCTTTGCAGCCACATCGCATTGCTGGCTCATATTCAGTTTGTGACCTACCACAATTCCAAGATCCTTCTCACTTGTAGTATTGTTGAGCCAAGTGTCCCCCATTCTGTAACTCTGCATTTGGTTTCCTCTCCCTAGGTGCAGCACTTGGCATTTATCCCTATTAAATTTCATTCTGTTGTTTTCAGCCCAGCGCTCCAGCCTATCGAGGTCACTTTGAATTTTGTTTCTGTCTTCCAGAGTATTAGCTGTTCCACCCAACTTTGTGTCATCTGCAAATTTGATAAGCATTCCCTGTACCTCCTCATCCAAGTCATTAATAAAAATGTTGAAGAGCACTGGGCCCAGGACCGAGCCCTGCGGTACCCCGCTCGTTACCTCTCCCCAGTTTGAGGAGGAACCATTGATAAGCACTCTTTGAGTCCGATTCTGTAGCCAATTGTGGATCCACCTGATAGTTGTTCCATCTAGCCCACTTTTAGCTAGCTTGCTAATCAGGATATCATGAGGCACTTTTGTCGAAAGCTTTGCTGAAGTCCAGATATATGATGTCCACAGCATTCCCACAGTCCATGAGGAGCCCCAGTAATGAACCGTCAAGGTAAAAAGTATTTCAGGACACAAGTGAGCTAAGCGCTGATGTGAGTTCAGCAACAGGGTGAGGAGGCCAGGACAGTTAACTCTTCCCTGCCTTCTGTTAGTAAATACCTATAAATAAGTTACAATAAGTAGAATTCCTGCCTTCTCCTAGTAAATAACATAAGTTTCCCAACCAAACCAAATAAAATCAATTTACAAAAACATGATTGTAGAAAGCCAGCAGGGGCGTGGGGGCTGTCCTGTATATTGCGCCAAGTGCCACTATCTACCAGCTGGACAGAAGTTGTGGGTGTATGCTTGGTGTAACAAGCTCCTAGCTCGGGGAACAAGTTTCTTCCCTTGAAATCAAGGTTACTGACCTGGAGAACCTAAGAGGCAAAAAGTGGTTGGTAGATAAGACTTTCGGGGAACTAATTGTGATCTCCCAATCCCCAGATGTCAGCTCCTTTGCTGTCACATGAATGGGGGTCTCAGGGAAGGAGGGTGCCCTTTTGAGAACATCAGAAGAGCCCCACTGGATCAGACCGAGGGGGGTCCATCTAGTCCAGCATTCTGTTCACACACAGTGGCCAACCAGTTGCCTGCGGGATCCCATAAGCAGGACATGAGTGCAGCAGCATCAGAGGCATTATGCCTGTGTACACCAGTTGCTGGGGAACATGGGTGGGAGGGTGCCGTTGGGCTCATGACCTGCTTGTGGGCTTTCCACAGGCAACTGTTTGACCACTCTGGGAACAGAATGCTGGGCTAGATGGACCTTGGCCTGATCCAGCAGGGCTCTTACATTCTTAAATGCAGGGTGCAGCGAACGCCCCACGTGATTGCGGTGGGTGAGATTTTAAAAATATCTTTGTCATGACCAATGTAGGAAAAAATGTAAAAATAAAATATACTACCTTTCCGAAGCAAACCAAGGTGCTCTACAGAAATGTCAGAAAATTAAAAAACCTAGTCAAATGAAAACAGTAAAATGTTAAAAATAATACTAAAAACCACAGCAAGTCAAAAAGATATGTCTTGACCACCTTCTTGAACACAGCAAGAGTGGGGACCAGTCACAATGCCAAAGAGGGTGCACTCTCAAAAGGTGACCTGTCAAGGGAAAACAAAGCTATGAGTAATCTTTGCCTGCAAAAGGAGTGGCCAGTAGATCACCCCCTTCATGGCAAGATCCTCCAGTTTTTTTGCCTGGAACCTGACTCTTCTCAGTGTCCTCCTCGCACTTCCCCACCCTGTCCTGAGAGTCTCGGGAAAGTGTAAGCCACCCCAGTAATGGGAGCACGGAGCTTTGGCAGCCGTTAAAAATGGGCTTTTTGACAGGGCTACCCAGGGATTTTTGACAGGGACATATAAATATGTGTATGTATAAAACTCTGCCAATAAAACTCTGATTAGCACTGTCAAACAACCCCATTTTAAAAGAAGCCTGAGCTTTGACAGCTGTCAAAGCGCAGTGCTCCCATAACTGGGGTGGCTAGCACTTTCCCACTCTCCCGACCCGAGCACCTAGTATCTCAGGACACTAAAAACCATAATGAGTTTAAAAGATTCATCTGGACCTCCTTCCCAAATGCAGCAAGAGTGGGGACCAGGGTGCATTCCAGAGTTTGGGAACAACACAGGAGAAAGACCTTTCCTGTGTGCCCAGCAAGTGGGGCCTCTGCCAGGGAGGCAGCCAGCTTCTCCCAGCGACCTCCAGAGCAGCCCAACATGGCAATGCAAAAGGAGAGTGTCACCAACCTCTCTGCATACTGTTCATTGATGACACGGGCACTAGCCAATAAAAGCCTGTGATACTCTCACAGGCGCAGTGTAACCAGTACTCCAGACAGCAACAGCGTGCGAGCTGTGGGGATGGAGGGGGAGGAATCACAGGTTGCCAGTTAAAAAGATGCTGCAGTTTAGTGCTGGGGGAACATAACTTCCCCACAACTACCACGAGGATGGAACACCCTCCTACAACAACCGGCATTTCCCCCTCCACTGACTGGGGTGACAAGAAAGTCCGACAGGCTTTCATTCGCAAGGTGAGTTGTGCAGAGGGTCTGTAAGGAAAGATGATTGCTGGCGGGAGGTGCTGCTATGTGAGAAGGGTTGTGCTGAGTTTGGGGCCATGGTATAGTAATGGTAATTGTGACCACGGGGTTGTGAGTTCAAATCCCACCCTCCCCCATGCTGGGGTGAAGCCATGCCCTCTGCCGGTGGTCCCGGACAGGGGTAGAGCCCTTGCTTTGCATGCCAGATGTCTGCGATTCAGTCGCTGGCATCTCCAGTGTCAACAATTCGAGGTAGCATGGCTGGGAAAGAGTTTGCATGAGATCTTGAAAAGCTGCTGAAGAGAAGAGCTGATGGTGGGTATGTGCAGAACCTCTTTAGTATCAGAAGACCTGGAGCTGGATCAGGCCAATGGTCCCTCCAGCCCAGCATCGCCCTCTCTCCCACAGCGGCCCAGCGGCCCACAAAGAGGGCATGGAAACTGAAAAGGCTAAAATTGCTCCAGCCCTGATGGCTTACTATCCACCCTGTAGGCCCGTCTGCCTTCGTGGATACAGCAGAGCGTGAGTTGGAAGATTTAGCCTCTGTCTCATGTGTGTAACCGGCCCATGTAGTTCACACAGAGATTCAGCCTTTGTCTCCTCCACACGCAGTTTGTCCAAGCGTCTCGGTTTACAGCCAGCTCCAGCTTGCTCGTCCTGTCAGCTCAACTGTAATTAGGAATGTCCATAGAATCCACCACAGGGTTTTTACTACCTGTTTATTCTATATCAGAGTAAATACAATCTCCTAAGTTGCAGTCTATATTGCAGATTATAATGCATAGCCAGTGCATAGCCAGTCCAGTCTAGCACACTTCATTACATGATTGCAACAAGTCAGAGAGAAGAGACAAGAAGAAGCACACAGAAAGCAATCCTTCTCTCTACCACGAAAGTTACAGGAAAACGAAACTTAACAATCATACTATGTCATCAGAAAGTACAAACCATGTGATCAGCTCATATTTCTTTCCAACCTACTTTTCCCATGAGAATAGAATAGTAGTCTCAGACTAAACAAGATTGTTATGCTAGCCATCCTGTACCTTTCCAAATGAAAACACTCGTTTCACAGCTGTTGTTTTGTTACATGTCCCAACAGAAACAGCAGCAGCACGGGGAGCGCCACCTGCTTGGAAGGGGCATGTCCTCCATGTGTAACCTGGGGCCATGTAAGATCCTGGTTCGGGCCCCGCCTGGGTGTGCCTGCCACTCCGGTTCCTTCCCTCCTGGGAGACCCCTTCTTGGAATTGAGCAACCCATGGCTTGGCACATGTGGCACGTGGTCTCCATAACCCCTGCTGTTGCTCCTGCAGGTGTTCCTGGTGCTGACTCTCCAGCTCTGTGTGACTTTTGCCTTTGTGGCCGTCTTCACCTTCGTGAAGGATGTGAAGGGCTTTGTGCGGAGACATGTGTGGACCTACTACGTCTCGTACGCTGTCTTCTTCATCTCCCTCATCGTGCTCAGCTGCTGTGGGGAGTTCCGGCGCAAGCACCCCTGGAACCTCATTGCCCTGGTAGGGGCCAGGTCCTGTCGGGTAGTAAGGGTGGGTGTCCCACGGCAGGGAAGAAGGCGTCTCCTGCTCTAACTGGGTCCAGCTCGTTCCTAAGCAAGTACAGCAGTGTTCTCCAATGCTGACTGGGGCATGTTGGGAGTTGTAGGCCAAAAACATCTGGGGACCCGAGGTTGGAGAACACTGAAATACAGAGATGAATACAACGGGGAAGTCAGTTTAGCAGGCAAATGGTCAAGCACAGTTTTGCTAGGCAAGTAGGGATTTTCCAAAGAGAGGACTGAGGTGCAGCCAAGATCAAAATCTGGGAGATCAAGTTGAAACGCAGACCAAAAGCAGAGTCATCAGGAGTCCAGAGCTCAGTAGCATGAAGGTCCACATACGTACAAGCGAAGTTCAGGGTAACAGGAGACCGGAGCTCAAAATACTAACTACATTGTTTCCAGCAACGCCCAGGCTGTTACTGAAGGCTTCTATTGCTGGAGCCTCTCAAGCTCCATCCAGGGCTCACCTGCAGTTTGTTATTTGCTCCCAAGGATTCCTTTCCTCTTGAGGAGTCCTCCTTTCTAATCGAGCACTTCTTCTTAAAGGAGCCCTACTGGCCTGTCTGTTCAGGCGGTGATACTCGCTCAGGGACTTGGTGGTCACCCAGCCTCTCCCCTCTTGCAGGGATGGATCCATGGTCCTTGTGGCATTGTCCGTCTCTACGGGGGGGGGGGGTTGTTTCTGGGAGGAGGAGGATCCCTCCACGGGGGGGGGGGGGGGATGCTAGGGCGCCCTCTGGAGTCCCCTCTGCTCATTGCAGCCGTCTCTCCTCCGCAGTCCATCCTGACGCTGAGCCTCTCCTACATGGTGGGCATGATCGCCAGCTTCTACAACACGGACTCCGTCATCATGGCTGTGGGCATCACCGCCGTCGTGTGCTTCACTGTGGTCCTCTTCTCCCTGCAGGTGGGTGTGTCGCCACTCCCTTTTCCACTGGTCTTGAGAAGTGTGGGACAGGTGTCCCCCCCCCCCCCCCCAGGAAGGGCCTTGTTCTGTTGCTCTTCCTGTGTCCATTAAATGCAAGCAGAATAGCGTGACTTGGGCTGGGCGAC
This sequence comes from Shinisaurus crocodilurus, assembly GCA_021292165.1. Lineage (NCBI taxonomy): Eukaryota > Metazoa > Chordata > Lepidosauria > Squamata > Shinisauridae > Shinisaurus > Shinisaurus crocodilurus. The sequence continues at coordinate 225,111,158 of CM037880.1, read as the reverse complement.
CACTTCCTATACGCACCAGGCCATAGCAGGAAGCAGATCTTGCCCTGAGGTAGGGGGCGTTGCTCTTCCTGCCCGTCGGCACTCGCCGCTTGCCCATCAGGCCGCTGGAACGAACCCAGGTGTGGGGGGTGTTAATGGCCCTGGCATGAGGCCGGGGGGGGGGGAGCAGGGAGGAAAGACGGCAGGGCTGCTTCTGGGGCGCCCCCTGACCGCTGCCTTGGGGCTCTTCCACAGACCAAGTATGACTTCACTTCGTGCTGGGGGGTGCTGATCGTTTGCCTGATGGTCCTGTTCATCTTTGCCATCCTTTGTATCTTCATCCAGAACCGCTTGTTGGAGATTATCTATGCGTCCCTCGGAGCCCTCCTCTTCACTTGCGTGAGTGTCCCTCGTGCTGATGCTCTGGTTCTCCCAGCATCCACCAGCACTCTGGTTCTTCCAGCATCCCGCCACAGGAGCTGCCTGGCTCTTGCGCTTCCTGACTGGCACGTTGGAGGTGCTAAGGGGGCTGGGGCAGGGGTGCTAGCAGCAACGGCACAGCCTCATGGGCAGGATGTTGTGGGTGGGCGGGGACAGAGGGAAAAGACAAGGCTTTCCTGATGCCATTTGGGGACCCTCTTCCATTTCACGGTGTTGGACCCCGTGGGAGGTTTGCGGGAAGGATGGGGACAGCAATCTGGGTGGGGCTCTGGGCCTGCCCCACAAGCCGCTCCGTCTTTCTTCTCCTGTATTTGGCCATGTACAGTCCACCAGCTGGCCTCTTCCCTCCTGCCGCCTTCTCTCAGGGACGGTCTCAGTCCATGCAGGGAGGGGTTCCGGGAGCCCGCTAATGGCCCCCTCCGCCCCCCTTTTCCTTTCCAGTTCCTGGCCGTGGACACCCAGATGATCCTTGGGAACAAGCAGCTTTCCATCAGCCCGGAGGAGTACATCTTTGCAGCCCTCAACCTGTACACAGACATTATTAACATCTTCCTTTTCATCTTGGCCCTGTCTGGCGATAACAGGGAATAAGCCGCCCGCTGGCCCCTTCAGCATAGAGTTCCTTCCTCACAAGTGCTGTGTCTCTTGTCATCGTGGTCCTCCTTCTCCTTGTGTTCCTGTGACATGCAGCGCAGCGTTCTTTTGTTTCCCCTCTGATTTGGTTTTGGGTTCCTGCCCATTCCTTGGGATTGAGTGCTCCGACTCTCATGCTCCCCGACTTGTGCTGGTGCGGGACTATCAAACTCTTGAGAGGGCTTTTCTGCTAGGCATGGGGGGGGGGGTTAGACTGTGCAGAGTAGGGGGATGTAAATACGCCATGCTTGATACGCAGCGGCCTACTCACATGGAACCAACTAACTGGGGAGGTCATGGGCCCTCCCACGCTGGAGGCATTCAAGGTGCAGCTGGACAGCCATCTGTCGGGGATGCTTTGACTTGGATATCTCCCCTCAGTCTCCTCTTCTGAAGGCTAAACATGCCCAGTTCTTTCAGTCTCTCCTTATAGGGCCTTGTTTCCAGTCCCTTGATCATCCTTGCTACATTGCAGTAATCTAGCTTGGAGTTTACCAGAGCATAGACAACTGAAGCCAGCTTATACAGATAGAGGCATAGCTGGGCCCCCAGCCAAAGTTGGTAGAAGGCACTCCATGCCACTGAGACCACCTGAGCCTCAAGTGACAAAGGTGGCTCCAGGAGAACCCCCAAGCTACGAACCTGCTCCTTCAAGGGGAGTGCAACCCCATCCAGAACAGGTTGAGCACCCTCCATCCGGCCAGAGGAACCACCCACTAACAGCATCTCAGTCTTGTCTGGATCGAGCTTCAGTTTGTTAGCCCTCATCCAGTCCATTGTCGCAGCCAGGCACCGGTTCAACACATCCACAGCCTCACCTGCTGAAGAAGAAATAGAGCTGCGTGTCATCAGCATAGTGATGAACAACGCACTTCAAAGTTCCGGATGACCACACTCAATGGTTTCATGTAGATGTTAAATAGTATGGGGGACAAAATCGACCCCTCAGAACCCCATACTGGAGAATCCAGGGGGCCAAGCAATATTCCCCAAGCACCACCACCTGGAGGCATTGAGCAGGGGGTTGGACTCGATGGCCTTGTAGGCCCCTTCCAACTCTATGATCTATGAAATCTATGACATCCAAGTAGGAGTGAAAGCACTGCAATGCAGTACCTCCCACCCCCAACTCAGACAATTGCCCCAGAAGGATATCATGGTCAATGGTATCAAAAGCTGACAAGAGATCAGGGAGAATCAACAAGGTCCCTGTCTCTCTCCCGACATAGGTCATCATACAGGGAGACCAAAGCTGTTTCCGTGCCAAAACCAGGCCTGAACCCGGACTGCAATGGATCCAGATAATCAGTCTCATCCAAGAGCACCTGGAGCTGGTTGGCCACCACCCGCTCAAGGACCTTGCCCAGGAAAGGAACATTTGCCAGCGGCCTAAAGTTGTTAAGGTTTTCTGGGACTAGAGAGGGTTTCTTCAGGAGTGATCTCACCACTGCCTCTTTCAGGTGACCCAGGGCCACTCCCTCTCACAAGGAGGCATTGATCACCTCCCTGGCCCAGCCAGCTGTTCCCTCCCTGCCAGTTTTTATAAGCCAGGAGAGGCAAGGATGTGGTATGGATGTGGTTGCACGAACCTGTCCAAGCACCTTGTCAACATCCTCGAGCTGTAGCAACTGAAACTCATCCAAGAAAATTGGACAAGGCTGTGCTGTGGACACCTCACCTGGGTCACCTGCTATAACACTGGAGTCTAAGTCCTGGCGGATGTAAGAGATTTTTGTCCTGGAAGTGCCTAGTAAATGTATTTCTGCGGGCCTCAGACGGATCGACAGTATCCTTAGGGCCAGCATGTAATAGGCTCCGGACGACCCTGAAAAGCTCCGCTGGGTGGCAGGCACATAGAAGATACAATAGAGGCAGTGTGAAGAGAAAGCCAGGTCAGGTACACACACACCCCACTTGCAGCAGCAGCTCAGGTATCCACCTTTCACCTTGCTTACCGCACTTGTTTCCTGCAAGGAGGCTCACAATGGGACACATAGAATCATAGAATCATAGAAAAGTAGAGTTGGAAGGGGCCTACAAGGCCATCGAGTCCAACCCCCTGCTCAATGCAGGAATCCAGGTCAAAGCATATCTGACAGATGTCTGTCCAGCTGCACCTTGAATGCCTCCAGAGTGGGAGAGCCCACCACCTCCCTAGGTAGTTGATTCCATTGTCTTATTGCTCTGACAGTCAGGAAATTTTTCCTGATGTTTAGGTGGAATCTGGGTTCCTGTCACTTGAGCCCATTATTCCGTGTCCTGCAAACTGGGATGAACGAGAAGAGATCTTTGCCCTCCTCTGTGTGACATCCCTTCAAATACTGGAAGAGTGCGATCATATCTCCCCTCAGTCTCCTCTTCTGAAGGCTAAACATGCCCAGTTCTTTCAGTCTCTCCTCATAGGGCCTTGTTTCCAGTCTGCACACCCCCTGGCAACTTCCCCTTCCCTGGCAGCCAAATGAGCTGTGAAGCATCCCCAAACAACAAGAGGGGCGCCAAGCAAAAGTGCCTGGCGGTCTCAAAGGGTGGCAAGTACTCTTGAGCACTCCTAAGCACCCAGAGAAACAGGTTATTCCTGACTCGCTTCAGCCAATCATGACGGGGAGGAGGAGGGAGCCAAGAAGAGGGTATAAGGAAGGGGGCCTGTGGCGGGAAAAGTTGTTGGTCGTGGGCAGCAAGCTGCACAGAGGTCCAGGGCTTCGGCCCGACAACAACAGCAAGATGGTTCTATGATTCTATGTTGTTCCTTTGCTGCCCTCACTCCCCCGGCATATACATGACCAAAGGCACACACCAGTGTTCGACTGCATCCACTAGGAGTTTTTCTTCATTTGCACTGAAGCCGTCTCCTATTTTGCTTCGTAGCTCGCAGCTCTGGGGTATACCATGGAGCAGTTCGAGCTCTACTACAGAGAGGGTGCTCAGGAGTAATTGTGTCAACCGCCTGCATTCCACAGATCAACCAGAGTTTCAACAGGAGAGCCGGCCACATCAGCTGGAAACCTCCCCAGAGCCCTCTGGAAACCATCCAGATCCATTAGTCTCTGGAGGCAGAGCATCTTAATAGGTCCGCCACCCCTGCAGAGGGGGAAAGCTGCTGTGAGTCTAAACCTCAGCAAGCAATGACCTGACCATGACAAAGGGACTGATTCAAAGTCCCCCACCATCAGGCTACCTACCATCTCCATGTCCCGTCGAGAAAACCAAGTCTAGAGTGTCCCCCGCTACATGTGTCGGGCTGGTGACATGCTGGGACGATCCCAATGCCACCATGGAGACCATGAAGACCTGAGCCTCCTCAGACAAGGTGCCCTCAGCATGAAGGTTGACATCCCCCAGAACCAACACACTGGGGGACCTCAACAGCACGCCCAAGACCACCTCCATCAGCTCAGTCAGGGAGTCCACTGAGTAGCAGGGTGGGCGGTACACCAACAGAATCCCTAATCTGTCCCACTGGCCCAACACAAGGTGCGAACACTCCAGCCAGTAGTCAGACGGACAGGGAGCCTGGAGAGGGAGGTGGGATTCCTATAGGCCACGGCAAGCCCCCTTCCCCAGTCCTCAAGTCTACCCTGATGCTGCACCAAGTACCCCGGTGGGCAGAGCTGGGAGAGGCTGCCCCCTCCCTGCTCACCCACCCAGGTCTTGGCGATGCCTGCCAGATCGGCCTCCTCATCCACCTATTAAATCGAGGGTAAAGGAGGATAAATCGAGGGTAAAGGAGGATAAAGGAGGATAAATCGAGGGTAAAGGAGGATAAATCGAGGGTAAAGGAGGATAAATCGAGGGTAAAGGAAAATCCTGCAAATTACTTGGGAAGATAGGCGAACAAATGTCAGTGTACTGGAAGAAGCAAAGACTACTAGCATTGAAAAAATGATCCTTCAACGCCAACTTCAGTGGACCGGTCATGTTGTTCGAATGCCTGACTGCCGTCTCCCAAAGCAGTTACTTTACTCCCAACTCAAGGATGGAAAGCGGAATATCGGTGGTCAATATAAGAGGTTTAAAGATGTTCATAAGGCTAATCTAAAAAAATGCAATATAAACATCGAAAACTGGGAAGCTCTGGCCCATGAACGATCTAAATGGAGGTTGGCCTTTCACAAAGGTTCCATGGACTTTGAAGAAGCCCGAGTGCAAGGTGAAAGGGAGAAAGGTGCTAAGCGAAAAGCACGTCAAATGAATCCTTTACAGGACCATCTTCTATCTGGTAACCTGTGTCCTCACTGTGGGAAGCTGTGTGGATCTAGAATTGGCCTCCACAGTCACTTACGGACCCATCGCTAGAGTCTACACAATCTTCTTTAGAATTTCCTCCTTTTATCCCGGAAGACAATCTTACTCGGTCACGAGTGAGTGATCGCCTGATGAAAGGAGGTCTTACTCTGAACTGATCTGGCATTTAAAAGCAGCATCCAGAGACCTGAGGGCAGGCTGACGGGGCCAACTCCTACCCCCCCCCTGTGGGCGGGGGGAGGGCCGGAACAAGACACAGCCATTAACTGCCTGAGCTGCGTTCCCCTACCCTGGCTAGCCCTCTTCCCAACGCCATAGCTCCCTCGACCCATAACCACAACAATTGGAGCCCCCTGGGGTCCCCCCACTTGGCCCCAAATCCTTTCTCCCAGGCACATGACCAGAGTTTAAGAGAAAAAACACACACAAACGCAGGAACCACGAAAACACACACAAACACAGGAACCACATAATTACCCTGATGTTGGGGGGGGGTGGCCCTTGCCCTTGTGTGCCCCCCCCTGAAGTGGCTCCCTCCAAGGGGTGACCCTGCCTTTGGTGGTGCTGCCGCCCCGCGTCAGGGCTCAGCAGATCGGGGCCCTTCCCGGGCAACCTGCAACAGCCGGCTCAAATCTGCAGCAAGAAGCCTGGGAGAGTTTCCCCCCTTTTCAGCTCCAGCCAGGAGGTGACTTTGCTCAGGCGGCTGACACAGTCCCAGGAATTGGCTGGATTGCCTCCACAGGATGTCCCAGCCGCCTCCCTCTGTTGCTTCCAGGGCTGGAAGATCTCTCTCTCTCTCTCTCTCTCTCTCTCTCTCCTTGGCAATAGATAAAAAAAAATTACACAATGTCAGTAGCAATTAGACATAACAACCAAGATTCAGAGGAGGGCAACAAGGATGATCAAGGGACTGGAAACAAGGCCCTATGAGGAGAGACTGAAAGAACTGGGCATGTTTAGCCTTCAGAAGAGGAGACTGAGGGGAGATATGATCGCACTCTTCCAGTATTTGAAGGGATGTCACACAGAGGAGGGCAAAGATCTCTTCTCAATCATCCCAGTTTGCAGGACACGGAATAATGGGCTCAAGTTACAGGAACCTAGATTCCACCTAAACATCAGGAAAAATTTCCTGACTGTCAGAGCAATAAGACAATGGAACCAACTACCTAGGGAGGTGGTGGGCTCTCCCAGTCTGGAGGCATTCAAGGTGCGGCTGGACAGACATCTGTCAGAGATGCTTTGACCTGGATTCCTGCATTGAGCAGGGGGTTGGACTCGATGGCCTTGTAGGCCCCTTCCAACTCTACTTTTCTATGATTCTATGATTGGCCAGAAAATGAATTTCAAAAGACAAAAAACATTTAAATGGGGAAATAAGTCTGGAATGCTATTAGCATATTAATTAAAGAAAGACAAAAGAAGCCATTCCCCCGCCCCAATAAAAAAAATGGAAGAGAGAGAGTCTAAATACCGGAACGGATATCTAAGGTTTTTCTGGAAAATATAATAAAATATATATAATTCAGATAACCCAAATAAAGAGACAATTTTAAAAATTTGGTCTAAGCTAGAGATCCCGAAGTTATCTTGGAAGACAGGAGGATACTGTAGGAGCCAGGAACAGCAAAAGGAGTCCTAGATATAACAGGCAGAGTGATCCTCTGGCCCCAGACAGCATCTAGACTGGGGGCCACAGGATAGTTCAGAGTCCCGGCTCTGAGGCTGGAAAACACTCCGCACCTTGGACCTGGGTGGGGACCCACACTCGGGTCCCCGTACTCCCCCCTCTAAAACCGAGAGGCCCAATCCAGCCTCAGAGCCCGCCTCAGGAGGTCACCGCCATTCCCAGAGCAGTTCAGTTCACGAAGAATCAGGACACCGGGACCGGCCACAGGCAGAAGAGGACTGCAGCTGCAGGCAAAGTCAGGTCTGGTATTTCGGGGGTCTCTCAAAAAAGGGCGAGAGACAATTCAACAGATTAAACTGTTGAGCCAGCGTGGCGTAGTGATGAGCTGGGCTGGGACTCAGGAGATCCAAGGTCTAGTCCTCGCTTGGCCATGAAGCTCACTGTGTGACTTTGGGGCACTCATTGGCTCTCAGCCTAGCCTACCTCACAGGGTTGTTGTGAGGATAATATGGAGAGGAGGGGGATCATGTAAGCTGCCTTGGATTCCTTGCAGGAGGAAAAAATACGGGATATAAATGTAATGTAGTAGTAGTAGTAATAATAATAATAATAATAATAATAGTGGAGGAAGGGGGGGCTGGCTGACCCGCCACAACCCACCCTTTGGGTCCAAAGGACCCAAGACCCCCAGAGATCTCAAGGTACCAGACTGCCAGCCTCAGCTATCTGCAATCCTACTTGAATCTCTCCCAGGGACTTGCCTTTGTCTGTAACCTGGATTTAGTTGCTGAAACCAAGCAGAGCATCCACAAACACCATGTGGGGTAAAAAACCAAGAAGGTTTATTCAGGTAGCATTTTACAACAAAAACAGGGAAATGAGGGAAGCACACGAAATAGAGAGACACTTTGGTACATACAGTAAAGCTGCAAAACAATAAAACCTGATTCCTTATATCTCCCAGGCACACAGCTAGTTACCTGGGGGTCAGTTCTCTTCAGGGTTGGTTCCAGCACAGCCTTGCCACCCGAGGAGACTACACACCTACCCTAAGGTCCAAGATGGGTAGCCCTCCACAAGGCTTGCCTTTACCAAAGCCCTCATCCAGCTAATTTCACCAGGAGCTACCTGGGGTCGGATCCTGAGGCCGGCCGAAGGCTTGGACCTCTGCATAGCTGCCGCCATTGACCCACAGCAACACGCGACAAACAAAGACAAAGAGACAAAGGCCACACTTTGGGAATATACCTTTTCCCCCTCCCCTCCTCCTTCCTGTAGCTCCGCTGCCTCTAGCCAATCAGGATGAACTTCACCTGGCCAGGCAGGGAGGAGGGGAACTCATGACTCATGACATTTGCATCTGAAAGCCCTAGACCAGCTTTTCAGGACTTTCAGGCGCCATCCAGAGGAACTATGCACACCCCACCCCTCCAGCCGGTTCACACATGAGGTGTGTGTGTGTGTGTGTGCAGGCGTGTGCAGGAACCCCTAGAGGTTCTTTTCTTCACAATAATAATAATAATAATAATAATAATGAAATAAACTTCATTCATACCCGAAAAACATTCTCCACCAGTGGGGGGAGGGATTGGCTGGTGCTATGTGCCCCCCCTAGAAACGTGGCTGCCCCACCTAACAAGGCAGGCAAGCTGGCTGCAGGACCGGGCACTTCCTTGCCATCCCGCTGGGCTGCAGTGCAAGCCTGTGCCTTGTCGTGCCACCCTTTGGGCCGGTGCTTCACAATGGGGAGGGAAGAGGGGGCTGCTTCCTCTCAGGGAGGCGGAGCAGTGCTGCAATAATCCGAGGTGTCTCAGAGGTGTTCTGCAGCTTCCTTCCAGGAAAGGAGAGACACGACATCATCTTCAGAAGAAAACCAGCTGAGGGCTGCAGCCTCTCGTGACAGTTGGCCCCAGCCGCCGCCGCCGCCTGAAGCACACACACTCCTGCCGCCAGGGGCTTCTCCTCCCCTGTCCCCTCGGAGGCAGAGGGCCAGACCCTCCTCCAAAGACCGGCCTTGCGCTCCCCGGCAGCACGGCCTTGACGCGCTCGCCTCTCCACGCGTGTATGTGGAGGCTGTGTGCTCCCTCCAGGATCAGAGGCAGTAAGCCTACATATACCAGTTGCTGGGGAACATGGGCGGGAGGGTGCTGTGGCACGCCTGTCCTGCTCGTGGGCTCCCCACTGGGGCAGCTGGTTGGCCACTGTGTGAACAGAATGCCGGACTAGATGGACCTTGGTCGGATCCAGCCTCAGGGTTCTTATGGGGTTCTTAGGATGGTCTACGTCTCCTTGGGATAGACGGCTGGCTGCTTCCCGTCATCTGTTATGATGAAGTGGTCACCCTTTACCTCAGACAAGGACAACGAGGACCAACTCGGGTTATTGGAAAAAGGTTTATTGTGCACAATAGGTCCTGCGGACTGTGTCGCAAAGCAGAACCCCGGGCGGGGCTTTTACAACCACTTTTATAGCATACATAAGTCTGGTCATTTGGCAACAGTTCTTTACATTGGTCAGCAGGTCAAGACAAAAAGGGGGGCTTTATTATGGGAGGGGGATTTCCTTACAAGGAGACAGGAGGATGATCTTACATCATCATCATCATCAGGCGATCACTCGTGACCGAGTAAGATTGTCTTCCGGGATAAAAGGAGGAAATTCTAAAGAAGATTGTGTAGACTCTAGCGATGGGTCCGTAAGTGACTGTGGAGGCCAATTCTAGATCCACACAGCTTCCCACAGTGAGGACACAGGTTACCAGATAGAAGATGGTCCTGTAAAGGATTCATTTGACGTGCTTTTCGCTTAGCACGTTTCTCCCTTTCACCTTGCACTCGGGCTTCTTCAAAGTCCATGGAACCTTTGTGAAAGGCCAACCTCCATTTAGATCGTTCATGGGCCAGAGCTTCCCAGTTTTCGATGTTTATATTGCATTTTTTTAGATTAGCCTTATGAACATCTTTAAACCTCTTATATTGACCACCGATATTCCGCTTTCCATTCTTGAGTTGGGAGTAAAGTAACTGCTTTGGGAGACGGCAGTCAGGCATTCGAACAACATGACCGGTCCACTGAAGTTGGCGTTGAAGGATCATTTTTTCAATGCTAGTAGTCTTTGCTTCTTCCAGTACACTGACATTTGTTCGTCTATCTTCCCAAGTAATTCGCAGGATTTTCCGGAGGCAACGTTGATGAAACCTTTCAAGGAGGTGGAAGTGACGTTTATAGATAGTCCATGTTTCGCAGGCATACAATAAAGTTGGTAATACAATGGCTTCATAAACCAGTGTTTTGGTCTTCTTACAAATATCCCGATCCTCGAACACTCTATGTTTCATTCGAGAAAATGCAGCACTTGCGGAGCTCAAACGATGCTGGATTTCACTGTCGATGTTAGCTGTAACAGAAAGATAGCTGCCAAGATAGAGAAAATGATCGACATTTTCCAGTATTGTCCCGCCAAGCTGGATAGATGGCATCACCAAAGGGTTAGCTTGCACTTGCTGATGAAGCACTTTGGTCTTTTTGATGTTAAGTGAGAGACCAAGTTTTTCGTATGCTTCTGCAAAAGCATTTAGGATAGTTTGGAGATCATCCTCTGAATGTGCGGAGACCACATTATCATCAGCATACTGAAGTTCCACAACGGAGGTTGTAATTACCTTACTTTTTGCTTTCAGCCTGCTGAGATTAAAAAGCTTTCCATCTGTTCGATATATAATTCCCACACCAGTGGGAAGTTTCCCCTTGACAAGATGTAAAACCATGGCGATGAAAATGGCAAATAATGTTGGGGCGATAACACATCCCTGTTTAACACCTGATCCCACTTTAAATGGAGCACCATGAGAGCCGTTGTTGTCCAAAACCGTTGCCGTCATGTTGTCATGGAGAAGTCGCAAGATATTCACAAATTTATTGGGGCATCCAATTTTCATAAGGATAGTCCAGAGAGCTGTACGGTCTACAGTATCAAAGGCCTTAGCCAAATCGATAAATGCCATATAAAGGGGTTGATTTTGCTCCCGGCATTTTTCTTGGAGCTGACGTGCAGTAAAAATCATGTCTACTGTCCCTCTAGAGGGGCGGAAACCATATTGAGTTTCAGGGAGGATCTCTTCTGAAATAGATAGAAGACGGTTTGCGAGAATCCTAGCAAATATTTTACCTGCGGTTGCTAAGGGAGAAATGCCCCGATAGTTTCCACAGTCTGTTCTATCACCCTTCTTAAAGAGGGTGATAATTATGGCATCCCTGAAGTCTTCTGGGATCTCTTCTCTTATCCAGATTTTTTCAATGAGTTTATGAAGATGTTGTACAAGTTCGGGGCCCCCTTCTTTAAAGATTTCAGCAGGAATCCCATCTGGTCCACTAGCTTTGTTGTTCTTCATTTGATTAATGGCTTTTTTTACTTCATCCAAAGTGGGGAGTATTGCAAGTTCCTCTTTAATTTGTTTTTGTGGGATTTGCGAAAAAATCTCATTATCCACCTTAGATTTACGATTTAAAAGGTCATAATAATGCTCTTTCCAACGCAGTGCAATAGACTCTTTGTCTTTTAAGAGTTTGGTGCCATCTTTTGATTGTAAAGGGTTTGTACCATAGGTTTTTGGTCCATAAATGGCCCTTGTGGCCTTAAAAAAGCCCCGTGCATCATGAGATTCTGCAAGTTGTTGAATTTCCTCAGCTTTCTTTTTCCACCAAGCGTTCTTAAGTTCTCTTGTTCTTCTTTGGACCTCAGCCTTTGCGCTAGCATAGGTTTTTTTCTTGGCAGCGCAGTTAATATCATTTTGCCATATTTGGAAGGCTTTCCTTTTTTGGTCAATTATATATTTAATCTCATTATCATTTTCATCAAACCAATCCTGATGTTTCTTAGTTTCATATCCAATAGTTTGTTCACAAGCTGCAGTAATGGAGGTTTTCAGCTTAGACCAATGGTCCTCAATGTTGTCAGGAGGTTCCGTAGGTAGATGTTCCTTAAGAAGTGATTGAAGACGAGTTTGCTTAATAGGATCTTGAAGGACTTGGATGTTCATTTTACGCCTTGGTTTCCTTCCTTGAAGCCTACGTTGGGGAGCAATGTTGATAACCATTGTGGACCGGATTAGTCGGTGGTCTGTCCAGCAGTCGTCGGCACTCACCATGGCCCTAGTAAGAAGTACATCGCGGCGATCTCTAACACGGACAATTACATAATCCAGAAGATGCCAGTGCTTTGACCGTGGGTGCTGCCATGATGTTTAAGCTTATTCTTTTGTCGAAAGAGCGTGTTTGTAATAGTGAGATTATGCTCTGCACATATAGACAAAAGTAAGAGTCCGTTCGGGTTGCTATTACCAACTCCGTCTTTTCCAATAGTTTCTGGCCATAAATCAGAGTCACGCCCGACTCTTGCGTTAAAATCGCCCAGGAGGATAATTTTATCCTCCTTAGGTATCTCTGACAGGAGAGTGTCCAACTGGCTATAAAAACTTTCCTTGATGTCATCATCAGCATCTAATGTTGGTGCATAAGCGCTCAAAATAGTTACCTGTTGGTTATTGGCGAGCTTTAATCGAAGAGTTATCAGGCGTTCGTTAATGCCAGTAGGAACTTCTGACAAAGAGTTCACTAGTTCATTTTTGATGGCAAAGCCTACTCCATGTATTCGTCGGTCCTGCTCAGGTAGTCCTTTCCAGAAGAAGGTATAACCTCCTTTTTCTTCTTTCAACTGTCCCTCTCCTGCCCTTCGAGTTTCTTGAAGTGCTGCTATGTCAATTTTAAACCGTCTCAGCTCCCTTGCAATAATAGCAGTCCTACGCTCAGGGCGTTCACTATCTATGTTATCCAGCAATGTCCGTATATTCCATGTTCCAAAATTCAAATGTCTTTTTCGACCGCTAAAATGGTGACCCCACTGGACGCGGTAATCCAGTCAGGGGAGAAAGAGGTAGACTATAGAATCATAGAATCATAGAAAAGTAGAGTTGGAAGGGGCCTACAAGGCCATCGAGTCCAACCCCCTGCTCAATGCAGGAATCCAGGTCAAAGCATCTCTGACAGATGTCTGTCCAGCCGCACCTTGAATGCCTCCAGACTGGGAGAGCCCACCACCTCCCTAGGTAGTTGATTCCATTGTCTTATTGCTCTGACAGTCAGGAAATTTTTCCTGATGTTTAGGTGGAATCTAGGTTCCTGTAACTTGAGCCCATTATTCCGTGTCCTGCAAACTGGGATGAACGAGAAGAGATCTTTGCCCTCCTCTGTGTGACATCCCTTCAAATACTGGAAGAGTGCGATCATATCTCCCCTCAGTCTCCTCTTCTGAAGGCTAAACATGCCCAGTTCTTTCAGTCTCTCCTCATAGGGCCTTGTTTCCAGTCCCTTTATCATCCTTGTTGCCCTCCTCTGAACCCTCTCCAGTTTGTCTATGTCCTTGTTAAAATGAGGTGCCCAGAACTGGACACAGTACTCAAGATGAGGCCTAACCAGTGCCGAGTAAAGGGGAATTATCACTTCCCGCGATTTGGAAGCTATACTTCTATTAATACAGCCCAAAATTGCATTTGCCTTCTTTGCAGCCACGTCGCATTGCTGGCTCATATTCAGTTTGTGATCTACCACAATTCCAAGATCCTTCTCACTTGTAGTATTGTTGAGCCAAGTGTCCCCCATTCTGTAACTCTGCATTTGGTTTCCTCTCCCTAGGTGCAGCACTTGGCATTTATCCCTGTTAAATTTCATTCTGTTGTTTTCGGCCCAGCGCTCCAGCCTATCGAGGTCACTTTGAATTTTGTTTCTGTCTTCCAGAGTATTAGCTGTTCCACCCAACTTTGTGTCATCTGCAAATTTGATAAGCATTCCCTGTACCTCCTCATCCAAGTCATTAATAAATATGTTGAAGAGCACCGGGCCCAGGACCGAGCCCTGTGGTACCCCGCTCGTTACCTCTCCCCAGTTTGAGAAGGAACCATTGATAAGCACTCTTTGAGTCCGATTCTGTAGCCAATTGTGGATCCACCTGATAGTTGTTCCATCTAGCCCACTCTTAGCTAGCTTACTAATCAGGATATCATGAGGCACTTTGTCGAAAGCTTTGCTGAAGTCCAGGTATATAATGTCCACAGCATTCCCACAGTCCACAAGGGAGGTTACCCGATCAAAAAATGAGATCAGATTAGTCTGACAGGATTTGTTCTTGACAAATCCATGCTGGCTTCTAGTAATCACTGCATTGTTTTCAAGGTGCTTGCAGACTGACTTCTTTATAATCTGCTCAAAAATCTTCCCGGGGATTGATGTCAGACTGACTGGCCTATAGTTCCCAGGTTCCTCCTTCTTGCCCTTTTTGAAGATGGGAACAACATTTGCCCTCCTCCAGTCGTCTGGCACTTCACCTGTCCTCCATGATTTCTCAAAGATAATAGACAGTGGTTCTGAGAGTTCTTCTGCCAGTTCCTTTATTACTCTAGGATGCAGCTCATCAGGCCCTGGAGATTTAAACTCGTTCAGAGTAATCAGGTGCTCCTTGACCATTTGCCTATCAATCTCAAGCTGCAATTCTGCCCCTTCAGTCTGCATTTCAGGTTTGCCAGGGGGGTCATAGACCCTCTTTTGGGAGAAGACCGAGCCGAAGTAGGAATTGAACACTTCTGCCTTTTCTTTGTCTTCTGTTATCAATTTGCCATCCTCATTGCGTAGTTGAACCACCAGTTCTTTCTTCTGTCTTTTACTGTGCATGTATCTGAAGAAAGCTTTTTTGTTGCTTTTAGCATTCCTCGCTAACCTTAGCTCATTCTCAGCTTTAGCCTTCCTGACACTATTCCTGCAGTTCTGTGCTACCTGCCTGTACTCTTCCCCTGTAGCCTGTCCTTCCTTCCACTTCCTATACGTGTCCTTTTTTGTTTTCAGGTCATCTTTGAGTTTATTGTGAAGCCACATTGGCTTCTTCTGTTGCCCTCTGCCTTTTTTCCTTGTGGGAATTGTTTGCAATTGTGCCTTTAAAATTTCCTTTTTTAAAAACTCCCACCCCTCCTGGGCTCCCTTTCTCATGAGAGTCATTTGCCATGGGATCTTACTAATCATTGTTCTGAGTTTGTTAAAATTGGCTTTCCTAAAATCCAGGGTACGTGTTTGGCTACACTCAGCTTTTGCTTCTGTTAGAATCAAGAACTCAAGTATAACATGGTCACTTTCCCCCAGAGTTCCCGAAACTGCCACTTTATCCACTAACTCGTCTCTGTTGGTTAGAATCAGGTCAAGGATAGCCGATCCTCTAGTTCCTTCCTCCACTTTCTGTAGGAGGAAGTTATCAGCAGCACAGCTCAGGAATTTCTTGGAGGGGCCATGTTTGGCTGAATAAGTCTCCCAACAGATATCAGGGAAATTGAAGTCTCCCATTACTACCACATCGTGCCTCCTTGAAACACTGGCAATTTGTTTTTCAAAAGTTCCATCCTCGTCTTCTCCTTGATTGGGTGGTCGGTAGTAGACTCCAACCGCCATGTTCGCTTTATTCTTTGCCCCCTTTATTTTAACCCAGATGCTCTCAATGGGGCTGCCAAGCTCCTCTTCCTGTATCTCTGTGCAGAGATACGTATTTTTAACATACAGTGCAACTCCACCTCCCTTTCTGTTGCTTCTGTTCCTTTTGAACAAGTTATACCCTTCAATTGCTGTATTCCAGTCATGGGAGTCATCCCACCAGGTTTCAGTTATCCCTATCAAGTCGTACTTGCCCTCATGTATCAAGAGTTCAAGTTCGTCTTGTTTGTTGCCCATACTCTGGGCATTAGTATAGAGACATTGAAGACTATGTGCTTTACAGTCCGACTTTCCCCCTACATTTTGTGGTAGACTATCAATGGGCACCGCTGGAGCTGTTCTCTCCATTGTGGCAAAGAGGCCTTCTTCCATTGGTACCCCCGAGTTTATGTCTCCCTCCCCTGTTGGATTCAGTTTAAAGCCCTCCTGATTAAGTTCCTCATGCTGTGTCCAAACACATTCTTCCCAGTCCTTGTGAGGTGCAACCCATCCTTTGCCAGCAGTCCATCTTCCAGGAAGTGTAGCCCGTGGTCCCAGAATCCAAATCCCTCACGTCGGCTCCACCTTCGTAGCCAGTCATTCACTCGGAGTATTTTTCTTTCCCTTTCTATGCCTCTTCCAAGTACTGGAAGGATGGATGAGAAAACTATCTGGGCCCCAAAGTTCTTGAGTTCCCTTCCCAGCTCTTCAAAGTCTGCCGTGATTTCTTTGTAACTCCGCTTGGCAGTATCATTTGTACCCACGTGGAAGAGAAGAAAGGGGTATGTGTCGGTGGGCTGCATGAGCCTCGGCAGCTGCTCTGTCACATCCTTAATCCGTGCCCCAGGGAGACAGCACACCTGGCGAGTCCATGGGTCTTCGCGACATACTTTGGCTTCGATCCCCCGCAGGAGGGAGTCTCCCACTACGAGTACTCTTCTCTTCCTCTTGCTGTAGGCCTTGGTTTGATTGCCTCCACTTGACTGACCCTCAGCCTCTTGCTTGCTGTCACGTTGGGTGCCCGGTAATTCGTCCTCTGCAGGCTGTCCTCTGCTCTCGTCCTCAAGTACATGGAAGCGGTTCCATAGCTCCACTGCTTCCACAGGTGCAGAGTGTCTTGTAGTTCTTCTGCTCCTAACAGTCACCCTTTTCCAGGGAGTTCCCCCTGCGTTATTTTCCCTTGCCTCTGCAGTCTCCGACTCCGCCTCATCCTGCCGTTGCCCTTCTGGCTCCTGTACTGTGCTTTGGTGCTGTAGATCCACCGTTCTGTCTAAGAACTCCTCGCTTTCTCTTATGCTCCTGAGGGTTGACACTTGCTGCTCCAGTCCTCTGACCTTTTCTTCCAACAGCGTGACCAGCTTGCACTTGTTGCACGTGTAGGCCATGTTGATCTCCGGCAGGAAAACAAACATTGCACACCCCTTGCAGGTCACCACCACTGCTGAGTCCTTTCCTTCCATAGTGCTCTGTTTCTGTCTTCCTAGAATATATATATATATATATATATATATATATGTTTTTTTTGTTTTTTGTTTTTTTTTAGGGACCTCCCCCTTGACCTCCCCCGCCGAACTCCGCTGCCAAACTCCTGTTTGCTCTCCCTGTTTGCTCGCTCTGTTCGCTCGCTCTCTGGGAGCCTGCTTGCCTTTTCACAGTCCCAAAAACAGTCCCAAAAACAGCTGGAGCCTCTCTCCTGTTGTGCTCCTGCTCAGCTGGGAGTCAGGAACAGAATGAGCTCCCAGGCCACGCCCTGCAATCAGCCCCACTTCCTGCAATCAATCAGCTGCAATCAGCCCCAGGTAGTTGCAGTCAGCAGGAGCTTCTGCTCAACAGAATGAGCTCTCAGGCCACGCCTTTCCCTTGCAGCACTTGTTGTTGTACTACTCCGCTGCCAAACTCCTGTTTGCTCTCCCTGTTCGCTCGCTCTGTTCGCTCGCTCTCTGGGAGCCTGCTTGCCTTTTCACAGTCCCAAAAACAGTCCCAAAAACAGCTGGAGCCTCTCTCCTGTTGTGCTCCTGCTCAGCTGGGAGTCAGGAACAGAATGAGCTCCCAGGCCACGCCCTGCAATCAGCCCCACTTCCTGCAATCAATCAGCTGCAATCAGCCCCAGGTAGTTGCAGTCAGCAGGAGCTTCTGCTCAACAGAATGAGCTCTCAGGCCACGCCTTTCCCTTGCAGCACTTGTTGTTGTACTACTCCGCTGCCAAACTCCTGTTTGCTCTCCCTGTTCGCTCGCTCTGTTCGCTCGCTCTCTGGGAGCCTGCTTGCCTTTTCACAGTCCCAAAAACAGTCCCAAAAACAGCTGGAGCCTCTCTCCTGTTGTGCTCCTGCTCAGCTGGGAGTCAGGACTATGTTTAGGGCACCTTTTCTAGCCCCCTCCCCATACGGGGTGAGCAGAGTGGATCCTAAATAGGGCTGCTCAGTCATGGATACAGCTGCCGAGCTGCTCGACTACCTCGTTCCTTGAACAGGGCGACTGAGTCTGCATCCACCGCCCATGTGCTGGTCCATGGCTAGGGGCTTCCAGATTCACAGTCCTGCCCCCGTCGCCGTTCGCCAGTCGCCATGGGACTTTTTTTATGTTTGTTTGGTTGGGTTGGGTTGGGTTGGGTTGGATGGGTTGGGTTGGAAGACGCCTGTGCGTGAAACTGTTTTATGTGGGGAGATCGGTGCACAACGAATCACCACACAAACTTGACAGAGTACGGCAGAGATCCAATGGCACGGTTACCCTGACGATTGGAAAACCATTCTCTGCTGCAGCCTTCATCCGCCTTCACAGCCGTTGTAATTTATGTTTAATTATCTTCCGCCTGTTCTGCCGTTGAGGACTTTGTTTTGGATCGTTCTTTGTCTGGTTCCTCTCCCCGGACCTTACCGCCATGGGTGACCCTACTGGGAGTACATAGCTCCCGACGGCATTGCTCACAGGATTCATCGGAACACGCAAGCCCACTCACCACTTCAAGGTGACGATCCGGCGAGGGGATGATCTTACAATCAAGCAGCTGGTAGGTATTATCTGATCTTGGTCATGTAGGCAGGGTGAGACAGCAAAACGCCTCAACCCTTTTGAATCAACATAGTCATTGTCGGCCATTGTCAGTCATTGCCACAGTCATTACCCTGGCAATCTGTCTACATGCTTGGCTAAGTTTTCCTTTTTAACTATTTCGTTTCCTTCACTGATGGCCCGCAGAAGAGTCCACCCGGGGAGGCTGTCTCACTTCCTATGATCAAAGCATCCTGTAAGCTTTGAACTGACCCAGTTACGTTCTTTTTGATGAATTGAGCTACCTTTAGGGAAGCTGGCTGAACGGCCGCCCAGTCCCGGAAGGCAGAGAGACCACCCGTTTCTCATGCCGGACCGCGGGCCCTGTGTCACGAGCTCTGTACGCACTGCAGGCCTTCACATCACCTGGAAGCAAACTTTTCTCTTTTTCTGTATTCCGTTGCAAATCTATACCATGTTGTGTACGTGAACCAATAAAACTATTCCTTAAGTGAAGCAATGGGCACATTCGCACATCACAACGACCCACCCTGTGAATAAGCGACACAGTGTAAAGCTTAGAATCTACTTAGATGTAGAGCGGTGTACACATGCTGTAAGTAATAATAAGAACAGTGTGGGTTGCTCGTGAAACCACCCATGGGGCACCCAACAGACCATCGGGCTGGGCTCGCTGTGGGTTGTGCTCCGCCCCTTCTCCCTCGACCCTCCGGCCAGGATCCCGGGGGACTTGGCGGTGAAGCCCCCTTGCCTCCTCTCTCCCTGCTGCCATCGCGTGCCCTTTCAGCTCCCTGCGACCGTCTCCCCCTTCCTCCCCGAAGATCGCCTTCCCCGACCTCTGAACTGAACGTTGGAGGGGCTGCCACTGGTTCACCGCCCCTCCTTTTTTTTTTAAGCTCAAGGAATCTGCGCAAATCTTTTCATTAATTTTTTTATTTAGTTGGACTTGAGGAAGTGCAGAAGTGCACACTTCCAGGGGTCCAGAATGGGAAGCCTCCCCTGGGCAAAGTCCGGGGAGGTGCCTGCTCTCAAAGTGCAGCAGGGACCAACCATGGACATTGACCCAGAGAGACTACAGGAAAGGTTCTGGGGGTGTGTGTGTGTTTGTTTTTACTTTGCCTCCCCCTGACAGCTCTCAGAAGGTGAGCTGTCGAGGGAAAACAAAGCCATGACTGATCTTTGCTTGCAAAAGGAGTGGCCAGTAGATCACCCCCTTCACAGTGAGAGCCTCCAATTTTTTTGCCTGGAACCTGACTCTTCTCCGCGTCCTCGCACTCCCCCCCCCCCAGACTCTCAGTGCTCGGGAAAGAGGGAAAGTGCAGCACGCCACCCCATTTACAGGAGCACGGAGGTTTGACAGCTAGCTGTTAAAACTAGGCCTCCTTTTAAAATGGGCTTTAGGGAGGGAGGGAGGGAGGGAGAGAGAGAGAGAGAGAGATGTCCATGTAAAAAAAACAAAAACCTGATTAGCACTGTGTCAAACAACCCCATTTTAATGATACTCTCACAGGCGCAGTATGACCAGTACTCCAGACAGCAACAGCGTGCGAGCTGTGGCGATAGAGGGGGAGGAATCACAGGTTGCCAGTTAAAAAGATGCTGCAGTTTAGTGCTGGGGGAACATAACTTCCCCACAACTACCACGAGGATCGAACACCCTCCTACAACAAGCAGTACTCCAAAAAGCAACAGGGTGGGAATCACATTTTCCCAATTAAGAATTACTGCCTGCAGTTTATTGCTGCGAGAACATAACTTCCCTACAGCCGTACACCACTAACCCAACAACAACTGCAACCAAAATTATCACAGCTGGGCAGGGCCAGAGGGGCTTTGGCATCTCATCCCACTGAGGAGTTTGTGGATGTTCCCAGAGCTCATGAGGCCAGACTCGGGACCGTGCAGCCTTCCCCTTCTGCTGAGAGTTTGCGAAGGAGGCCGGCCGGCCGGCCCGAGAGCAGCCCACAGTGCCCTCCCCATCAGGGTCTATGGGTTTCCCATCTCCAAGGCAATCCCAGAAGCTGCCTGCATCACAATGGCCAAGCAGGTCACTGGCACCCACCCACCCACCTGGCCGGCCAGCCTGCCTGGCCAGCAGTGGAGACAGAGGAGGGGGAGCACATGGCAGCCGGGGCTCCTGCACGGCCCTCTGAATGACCCTGCCCTGGGACACCCGCAAGCGGCACAGTCTCCCCTCCCCACGGCAGCTTTCTGGGGATGGCCGTTGTTGCTCAGTACCATGAGCTACGGAAGGAGATTGAGGCTCTAGTCACAGAAAACGAGGAGCTCAAACAACTGCTGCAGCTGCTGCGGGAGAACCAGGAGCTCAGGTCTGCCCTTCGGCGCAATGAGAACAGCTTTCTGCCTGCTTTTGAGTCTACCCGGCTAAATGAGCAAGGTATCAGCCAGTGTCAGAGGGCGACAGAGCGAGCCGGGGAGCAGGCAGGGCCCTTGGGCCCAAGACGGGACAGCCCGGCTCAACCTGGACTGAAGGCTGGCTTGCCGAGTCCAGACCCGAAGTTCGTCCCAGAGCAAAAGGGTCACGGGCTGATCCCAAATCCCGTGGCTATAAATAGAGGGCTGGGGTGGGGCGGGGCGGGGCAGAGCAAGCAGGCCACAAGGCGTCATTCGGTTCTGCCTTTGGGTCACGGCCAGAGGCCGATTCGGGGATGCAGGTGGAGAGGTGAGCCTGGGGCAATGTTGCAAATATGTAAATCTATTATGGGTTACAGGGTTATGTAAACCTATTATGGGTGACCAGGGCACGTTTGTTGTACAAGCAAACGAACAACGTTCTGGGGAGCGACGTGAGCTGCGGCTTGGCTCCCCGGCCCACGCACGTGTGTGCTCCATGGTTAGTGTAGACGTGCTGCAGCTCTGTAGCGCACAGTGTGGACCCTACCCTGAAAGGCCTCAGAGGAGGCGGGTTTCCCCCTCTTCCACTGGTTGGGATCCCCCTCCTCCCTCCCTCCCGCTGCTGCGTGGTGGCCCCTGGCGCACCTGAGGCAAGAGCGGCAGGCAGGGCTTCCCCGAGGGGCCCACCAGGAGCCGCCGGCTCAGGGGCGTGACACGGGCAGGGGCGCCCCACACCTCCCGCTGGCTGCTCCATAAAGGGTGGGGGTGTCAGCGAGGGCAGGGCCTGGGAGGGGCCCAGCAGGACTTCCCCCGCTCACCGTCAGTGGGCTCAGTGCGGGGGGCAGACAAGTGCTGGGGGGCGGCCCAGGGGCCATTCAGGCCCAAGGCTGGATTCAGGCACGGACTAACAGGGCTGCAGCCCAGGGCCTCTGGTCTCAGGGTGTATGGGTGTATGTACTTACGGTGAAAATGGGGTTGTTGGGGTTTCATAGATTTCATAGATCAAAGAGCTGGAAGGGACCTGCAAGGCCATCAAGTCCAGCCCCCTGCTCAGTGCAGGAAACTAGAGGAGGGGGGTCTCCCATCCACGTAATAACCAGGCCTGACCCTGCTTAGCTTCCCACACTCAGACAAGCTGAGCCAGCGTGAGCCACAGGCCTATTTTCCCCTGTTGTTTGCAAGTGTGCAACTTGCAAACTTGCAAATGGCAAAAAATAAAATTTTCAAAACCCTACCCATTTTTGCAGTAAGTACATATGCCCACACTCCTCCAATAAGTACATCCACACTCCCACAGTAATTATGCCCGCCTGCCCCAATAGCTCTGTCCTGTTCAGCTGCCACTTTCAGAGTTCTGGGTCAAGGGAAGTGCTGAAGTGTGTGTGGGGGGGGGGGGGACGGGACGGGACTGAGAAGCCTCAGTTCAAGCTGTAATACACTGAGAGGATGGAAACTGACAAGTGTGAGTTTATTGGCTCCCCACCTGATTGCAACCCCTTTATGGGGCAATTACTTTATTCACAAGCTCTTTTCTTTTTTATTTTGAGTGCTTCTCAAGTGCACAAATGTGCTGCTATTATTATTATTATTATTATTATTATTATTATTATTATTATTGAAGAAAAGCATCAGAGTCTCCTACACCACACACACACTGAGAGTAAATAAGTGTAATCCCAGCTGGAGGTTGAGAATCCCATGCAAATGTACATAGCTTTCTCTGATGGCCCCTTTGATGCCCCTGTGCCTCAGGTATTCGCATGCAAATGCGGCCCAAGCACTCTGTTCATGATCAAGGAGCCTCCCCTCCCCTGCCTAGCCCAGATGAAGTTCATCCTGATTGGCCAAAGACAGCTGGGCTGTGAAAGGAGGGGGGGGGATCTATACTGCCAGCCTTGGCTTTTGAATTTTGTTGCTGTTTGGAGGCAAAGGAGCGTGGAGTAGGGCTTTTTGCTGAGGCAAGCCCCAAGGAGACCAACCCCCAGGCAAGGAGTAAGTGCCTGGGTATTTATATAGTAAGGGACTAGCTTTGTTGTTTCTTTTGTACAGTGCTTTTTTTCTGGAGAAAAAGGTACCGGAACTCTTGGATTACATTTCCTCGGGAGTAGATGGCAATTAAATTGTAATGCAATTAATAGAAGAAAAGGTGCTGGAACTCAGTTCCGGTGAGTTCCACCAGAAAAAAAGCCCTGCTTTTGTAGCTCTACTTGTGCGTACCAAAGTGTCTCCCCACCTTTCTCCCTCTTCCCTCATTCCCCACCTTTTATTGTAATCTGTTTACCTTAAATAAACTTTCCTGGTTTTACCCCACATGGGGTGTGTGGTTCCTCTGTGGTTCAGTGCTAAATCCAGTGTATAGACCAAGGGCAAGGCCCTTTAGAGAATCAGGTCAAGACGGCAGAGCGAAGGCTGGCAGTTTTGCACCTTTGATCTCTCGTCTTGAAGAAAGGACCCGTTGGCAGGCAGTCCTTCACAGAAACTACCATGGTCCCAAGCCATGAAGGGCTTTAAATATCAAAACCAGCACTTTGAATTGGGCCTGGAAACAGACCAGGAGTCTGGAGTACTGACTGTACCGGCACGGACACAGGACATGAAGTACTGGCATGAGAGGACTAGAACGTCTGGCCCCAGTTTCCAGCCTTGCAGCCACATTCTGCACTAGCTGCAGGTTCCAGGCCGGCTATGGAGGCAGCCCCACGTAATAATAATGATAATTTTTAGAAAGCAAACGCGTTCAGGAGATTTCCAAGCGTAGTTTCTGTATCCGTGGAGGGGCAGACATCACTGAGGAGGGAGGAGGCAGGAGGCGGCACTAGTGAGATCAAATTGTTTTCATTCTTTTCTCTCCTTTTTATTGTTCACCCCTCTGGAATCTGTCTAGATATGGAGTGGTACACAAATGGAAATAAATAAAAATAAATATGAAATATGTGGATTAGAGTCTGCTGCTTCCAGGAAAGCAAGGAAAATGAGATTCCACCAAGAGATGTAGTGATCCCACCCCACCCCCCCACGCCGCAGTTGTTGTGGACACAGCATCATTTCAACTTTGAGTGCGCCCACGCGCATGCAAGTGCCATGGGTCTCAGTTCAGAGCTGGGGGCCTCTTACAGTCCACCAGCCCAGGGCCTATCCTGGCCTCGATCCTGCCCTGCTCAGAACCCCAGCAGTGGAGAGAACTCAGAGGAGCCAAGCAAGGGGGCTGAGCAGGCCACTCAGACCAAGAGGCAGACGGCACGATGAGGCAGGTCCCAGAGGAGGAAGGCGCACCCCTGCCATCAGCCTCCACCTCCGTGTGACATTAAAGTGGGGTGGGCAACCTCTGGGGGCCCGGCGGGGGCCAATTCCCCTTTCCAGAAGTCACGGGGGGCTGCACCCTTGCTGCTGTGCTGCCACATTTGCCGTGGACTGATCCAGTCGTGGCACTGGGGGAGGGGCACACAAAAGGCCAGGGGGAGCACATGTGGCCTTGAATGACTTTTCAGCCTACAGGCCATGTGTGGCCCACCCCCGCATCACAAGAATGATCTCCAGGGCCAGAGGTGGGGAGGGAGGGGGAATACCATTATGACTGTTGGCTTTGGGGGTGAAAGGAAAGCAGAGGAGGAGCCAGGTGAGCCTTGCTCGGGAGAGCTGTCCGTCCACAGAAGAGGTGCCACAGCTGAAAAGGCACCGGACCCCGCCACCTGTCTCAATTGCAGGAAGTGGGCAGGGGGCAGCCGGGAAAGAGCTTTCCCCCAAGCTTCCTGCCCATCCATGAGGAGAGGCCTGAGTACTTGGGCAGCGACAACCCAGTCCCAAGTCATAGAAATAATAAATGATTATTTTGTAAACACCTAAAATGCTAGGCACTGTCCAAAAAAAGAGAGGGTCAAGACGAGGCTGGTGCAGCAGTGAGGGAAAGGCAAGGAGAACAAACAGGTGGGCTTTCAGCAGCTTCTTGAAAGGGGGCGGGTGCATTTATAGTTCATCACCACATAGCAAGCCATGGGGAAAGCAGGACCAATGTTAAATGCAGAGGTGGTGGCAAAGACACTTCTTACCTTGAATGGTTTTCCACAAAGTCCTTGCAGAACTACAGGAGGTGGGCATCTGGGGAGAGGAATATGGCAGAACAGGATGCATTTCCCCAGGCTGCGGCTGACTCTCCCACCCCAACGCCAAACCACTAGAGAAATGGGTGAAAATCCATTACAAAGCAATGACTTTTATGGGCAAAGATTTTCATCTAAAGTGACTGGGAATCTGGGGGAAGAGTTTGGGAACAGAATCGTGTGGCCTCCTTTGCCTCTGCCGGCCACCACCTGCAGCTGGGGCTCTGACCCGGGTTTACCTGTCTGTTCATTCCTACAGATCCATTATTGAACCAGGGGTTTCTGGAGGCATCTAGCTGGGAACGCTCCAGCCTTACGCCGAGCCTGCGGACGGGCCTGCGCCAGCGGCACCCGACCGGCCTTGCAGTTCAGCAAGCACAACAGCACCCTCCGCCACAGCCGCCAGGGGGTGGCGCCGGAGCCGTGGCCCTGCGGCATCCCGCCCTCAGGATGGCCCTGCCGCAGCCCCAAGACCAGGCCCGGAGGCAAGCCCCGCTCCGCTACAGGGTCTCCACACCCGGCTCGCCAGCTTTCGGCCAAGGTGAGAGCCGGGCTCCCTCGTCTGCTTGCACCTGTGCTGCTGGGGCGGGGAGGGCCGGGTCGGGGGGGGGGCAGCGCTGCAGGCTGGCCCAGGCACAAGCAGCCGCGCGGTAATTTGAAGGGCACCAGAGGAGCAGCGCAAGACGGTTGGCGTGTTGCAGGTGGCGCTGGGTCGCCATTGCTGCACGGCGCACATGGCCCGCTGGATCCTGGGGCAGGTGACATGGTGCAGCTGTGATGGATGGGGACGTGCCTGGGGTCAAGTCTTGCCTGTGAGTGAAGGGGTGGACGCAGAGGGAGGTGGTGGTGTACACAGGGAGGTGGGGGGGGGCGCGCGCATGCGCATTGTCTAATTGCAGGCAGGTTCTGGGGTCAGCCCCCACAGGGACTGACCTGCGGTCAGATTCCATCAGGAACATCATTTTCTCCGAGCAGTAAAGTTTTTAAAACTGCAAACAGCTGGCAGATTACCTCACAGGTGGTGACTACAAACTATTTCTAAATAATGTCTACAATGAGAAATGGGCATCCCAGTTCCGCTGGGCCGGGTCTGAAGCCACACCAGGGCAATCGCTCCCCAACCCCCAACCCCCCCCCCCAAAGTGCTGGGTTTTCCTCCAAGAAAATATTTTTGATCAGACGGTGCCGATTCCCCACGGGGGCTGTTCAGTCTGTGGGGTGTCCCAGGACTCCCCCGCCTTCTTTATTCAGCTACTGATGGGTTTGGGGTCAGCCTGAGGTTTGGACTGCTGGTGTGTTTCCCTCTCCTCTGACCCAGGAGCTGAGGTCACATCCTGTAACAGATGTCCTGCGGTTTAAAAACGTAAGCTGAATCCGGATCAGAGGAGCAACGGAGATGTTGCTGGCTGGCCCTTGCTTGCATTTGGGCAGTGACTCCGATGCCTGCTTCAGAGAGGCCCTGATCCGCCTGCTGCCTCCTTAGAGGTTAGACTGCCAGTGAGGAGGCCACAGGCATTATCTGTGGGGCTGCCAAACCCGGGGAACTCTCTCCCTCTGGGGGCTCGTTCTGCACAAGGGCTGGGCCGTTTTGCAGGAGTAGGAAAGTGGCCCTCGGCCAAGTGGCTCTTCCTGCAGCAGAGAGAGATTGTAAACCATGGCTACTTGCCTGCATTTTACAGTGGTTTATTCATTTATTTTTTACTGTTTTTAATTGGGTGGTTTAAAAACTGAATTTATAAGCTGCCTTGGGTATACTGTATGGAGAAATAAGGAAGGGATCTACCATATGTAGGGTTGAGCTCCTTTTTTCTTCCCAGGCCCTATTTCCAGCCAGGTCCATGGCCAGACATGTTGTGGTGAGACCTAAAGGCACACTGGGGCTGGGGCGAGGCAGTGAGCTACTGCACTGCCCGTGCAAAACCGCAAAATACTAAATGCAAGGGGTTTTTAATTTAATTTTAATTAAGTTTTTAAATAAAATAAGAGCAAGAATTAAGGTGGAAAATCTAAAATATTCACGGATAATTGACCTAATTGGTTAGACTCGAACCCAAGGCTACTTGAGCCCTTACCACAATAAGGAAAAAAATGCAACTTATTATTATACTCAACAGTGTCCACCAATGTAAGTTTTATATAGTTTCTTCCAGCCTCATCACATAATGAGTTGCATTATAAGATTGCTTATAACATTGCTAATATTTACTGTCTGACGTTTCCCCGAAAGTTGAAACTATTCTAAAGTCCGGAAATTATTTAAAGGTTGCCCTTTAACCTGGATTCCTGCATTGAGCAGGGGGCTGGACTCAGTGGCCTTATGGGCCCCTTCCAACCCTACTATTCTATGATTTCTCCAGAGGCAAACCGGCTTTGCAGGCCTTCTGTGGTGGATCGAGGGTGGCTCACCCTCGTTTTGCGGGACTGCAGAGAATCTTGCAGGACCGTGTGAACTATCCTTCGCATGCGGGCAAGGAGCCTGACGGCCACACAGTCTTAGCCCACCGGGAAGATTTCAGTGAGAAACTCCTTTGCATACCGATGAAGCCAAGCGGTGGGGAAAGCAGGGTTGGACTTCCTTCTGATTTTTATAAGCGTTTCATAGTTGGGGGGGGGGCAGCTGGCTAGGCATGTACAGTAATACCTTGGATTGCAAGTAACTTGGTTTGAGAGCGTTTTGCAAGACAAGCAAAATTTTAAATATTTATTTATATTTTTTTGACTTGATATACAAGCGACGTCTTGCAATACAAGTACTGTAGTACGGCTTAAATTAAAAATCTCTGTACAAATTTTTTTGGGGGGATTTCATTTTGATATAAGAGTGTTTTGGATTACAAGCACGTTTCCAGAACGAATTATGCTCTCAATCCAAGGCATGACTGTATGAGGTTAGAGAGGCATATTTTATTATTTATTATTTTTACCTTTGAAATATATTTTCCTTTTCTACATCAAAATGGTGCTTATTCCCAAGTAAATGTGTTCAGCATCAGAGCAGCAGAAGCAAATTCAATTTTATTCCTGTAGTCATGATTGTGTTATAAGTGAGTTTAAAACGTGTAACTGAACATGCTCTTGGTATTCCTTTTTTAAGTCAGGGTTAGTAGACGCTCCGTTTTTTGCTCTAATGCAGTGTTCTCCAACCTTGGGTCCCCAGATGTTTTTGGCCTACAACTCCCAGCATGCCCCAGCCAGCATAGCTGGCTGGGGCATGCTGGGAGTTGTAGGCCAAAAACATCTGGGGACCCAAGGTTGGAGAACACTGCTCTAATGTAACAGGAATGTAGAAGCAATTGTAAAGCCTGGGATGGTGGGGCAGAGGAATGTTAGCCGTGCCCTGCACAACGGAGGAGGCGCTCTCCGTGGCTGTCTCCAGGGGCACCCCCTCACGCTCCGGAGGACCATTAAATCCAGGATCTAACATTTCCTGGCTGCTGCACTGAAGCCAAATAATTTTATATGGCTTATATAGGAAAAAGAGAAAGCACCAATCACACACAGAGACTTTCAAATAACAATCAGTAAAGTTAGTCTAACTCATCTGGTTACATTTCACCTGCCTAAGTAGAATCTTGGGTTTCAGAGGATGTGCAGAGTTCCTTACAGGAAAGAGGTTTCTGAGGAAGTGCAAGCCCTTACAGAGCATCTTCAGACGCCTGGTTTGGGTGGTTCCAAGGATGCCTCACATATTTGTGGGAACCCAAGACCAGTAAAAACTGGCCTCCTCCTTTAGACGAAGTGTAGGGTGGGCCAAGGGCAAGAGAAGTTCCACCTCTGATGTAGGCGGTCTAGGCAGACCATTGGACATCATTTATTTAGCGCATGTCGTGCTCCATCAGGGAGTCCATCGCCTGCCCTGAGAAACCACTCAAGTAAGGAGGCACAACGCAGTCAAGGAGACTGATTCACATCTGCAACTGGGATTAGTTCAGGGCCTTGGTTAACAACCCTAGCACCAGAGCACACACAAGTTTCTCCAGCCGTGCCTGGGAGCAACTGGCAGGCTTTTATAAAGTCTTTCTGGAAACTCCACCTACTCAGGTGCTGCATCTGGTAGTTAATGGGCCAGCGGCCTTTTCCTACAGGAGTTGGTTTCTCCTGGGGAGTGAAGGTTGGAGCAGAGAGGGACCAGTTGAGGACTGCTCCTCAGGGCTTCCCTGCTCACGAGAGGACTCTGGGACCACTCCTCAGAGTCAGGGGGCAGTGGCACCTCCTGAGGGTGATGTGGATAAGAGGCAGTGAGTGGGCCCCACTTCAGAAGGGCCAGGGAATAGTTCTGGTGCCTCCCCAGACTCACGGTTGCTGGAGGCATCCGTCTCTGAGGGCTCCTGGCGAGAGCAGAGGTGAGCAACCTCCGGGGGTCTCGGGACCAATTTGTCCCCCTTGGAACACGTTGGGGGCTGCACCTCGCCCCTCTGCCACCAAAATTGCCGCACGCTTGCCTTATTTTAAAGCGAAATTACACGCGGAGGCCTCCAAGGAGCAATGTTGCTTTAAAACAAGGCATATGCTGCCCGCACACCTTGTCTTAAAGAGACATCTCTACTTTTTTGCCACCCTGTCACCGCATTTCAGAGGCCAATTTGGTGGCATGTTGGGGGGAAAGGAAGGGGCAGCAAAAAAGGCCCGGGGGGGGGGCACATGTGGCTAATGGGCGGCATGTTGCTCCCCCGACTTAGAGTCTGGTTCTACATCCTGAATGCTTCTGAACGTCTATGACAGAAGCACAGAGCCAGTTTCCACCAGGTGGCCCTACCGTAAGACAAAAGGGGGCTGAATTAAACTGGGAGTGTGGAATTAAGACAAAGACCCCAGGATGTTGTTTACTCAGCAAGGGTGCGCTAGATGCTGCTGTTGCTGTTGGTCTGCAAGAATATCGGCTCCCCCCCCCACCAGATGGCGCAGGTGGGAGTGGCTGTCTTCATTATCAAAACGTGCAAATGGTTCTTCTCCGCACTGGCACCCAACCTGCCCTCCAGAGGTAATGTGTGTGAGCGTGTGATGGCATCATCCCCCCCCCCCCAGGCATTCCTGGATGAAGCTGAGGGTCACATGCCTTCCTGACCAGTTTTTGGCTTGGTTTTGGGACAGAAACTGCCTTGATCACTCTAGTCAAGTCAATCACTTGCACCAGGAGGCAGATGGGGAGTATGTCCCAGTTGTCTCTTGTGGACCTCTCAGCAGCCTTTGATCATGTTGACCATCATGGCATCCCTCTTGGCCCCCTAAAGGGGATGGGTTGGGGGGCTCAGCTCATTCCTGGAGAGTACATCACAAAAGGTGGCACTGGGGGACTATTACTTGGCCCTTTGGCTTATGACAGGGATAGGGTACTGTTTTGCCACAGGATCCCCAAAAGGGATTGGCAAAGGTTCTTTGAGGGATTTTCTGACCACAATAAATACTCCTCCAGGAAGTTAAAGCCAAACATCTTTATTTGAGCAGAGCAGAGCCTTAAGTACAACAATGCTATCAGCCTTCCAAGTTCCCTGGTGGAAATCCCACCCCTTAACTGCACAGCAGGGCCGGTGTTACCATTAGGCCAACTAGGCGGCTGCCTAGGGCGCCAGGCTAAATGGGGCGCCAGTAGTAGTGGGGCCGAGCCTGGAGTTGGCTCGTGGCTCGCTCCTGGCTCGGCCCTCGAGGCGGTGGGCCGATCTCGCCATTCAGAACGGCGCAGAGCCGACTCCAAGCGTAGCGAGCCCCGGCTGCCTGATGCCTCGCGCGTTGCCTCCGCCGCCGGGAGATCAGGCTCGCTTGCTCCCATCTTCCTCCTCCTCCTCCATACACACGTCACGCACTGCGGGAAGCGGAGCGCAGGCCCCGCGCCCTCCCTTCCTTGTCCGTTCCTGGAAGAGGAGGAAGAGAAGGGCGAGTGTCTGCGTGGGTCTGGGGCACAGGCAAAGCAGGAGCGTTTCTGCGCCCCCTTTAGCCATGCGCCCTAGGCAGCCGCCTAGTTCGCTTAGTGGTAGCGCCGGCCCTGGTACCCCATCTGGCCTGACAGCTTCTTTTCTTGGCCCCATCCCCTCTGCCAGGAGGGGAAAGCTCTTATCTCCCATCAGTTGCTGATTGGAGATAAGAGCTTTCCCCTCTGTGGCAGAAGGGGTGGAGCCAGGAGAGGAAGCTGCTGAGTAGTTCAGTCCTGCTTCTTTCTGAGCTTTGTCCTGCTTACTTCTGCGTAATCATGCAGAGGCTTGCACTGCTTACTTGTTTATTCTTGTTTCCATATAAATATGCTCCCTACCATTAATTGGTAATAATGGGGGGGGGGGATTGGGAGGTGGATTTTTTCAGCCCCACCTACTTTTGCCTGTGGGCCTGCCCACCACTGGAATGCAGCCCCAAAGAGGTTCTCCTAAATGAAATCCTGCATCGGGCCAAAAAAGGTTCCCCACCCCTGACTTAAAGGCTCCTACTGAATTTGATCCTTTCCCCGTGTAGTTTAATATCTGCACAAAACCGCTGGGTGAGGCCATGCTGTGATTCGGGCTGAGAGTCAGCCGTGGGAGGGAACCCTGAACTGTTGCCTGTTGGCTGTGAGGGACCTGGTGGATGAGAACTATCTGACATTTATTTCTTCCTCAGTGAAATAGTTGGAACCCATAATTCTGCAAAGCATTTCCCATATCCTCCTCCTCAGGAATATCAGAATATTATTGTTTGCTATAGAAATTAAGAACATCTGCAATCCTTTCAGTAGAGTTTTTGATGATGTAAACGTAGAGCTACGTAGAGTTTTTGATGATGTAAACAGGAAGTGGAGCTATTCGCTGCAGGATGAAATGTATTATCTACAAACATTTGTTCATAAGAAGGTCTGCCAATGATTACTGAGAATCGTTCAGTGATAACTATGCTTCTACATTCTTCCCAGACATCTCTGATGTGCAGTCCGGTCATGTCCATGTTTACACAGAAAGAAATCCCCCCCCCCCCGTGTGCAATAAGGTTTGCTGCCAAGGGAGTGTGCATCATGGCATCGCAGCCACTGTAAGCATGACCGCACTGCACTAGCCCTAAGCGCAACCAGTGCACTGACCGCTGCTCACAGTCAGGAGCATAAATGCTACGACTATTATTTTCTATGACCCAAATAGCCCAGTAATGTGCCTGTCAACTTAGAAGTCAGTCCTGTTGAGTTCAGTGGCTGAATCCCGGGATGCTTTGACCTGGATTCCTGCATTGAGCAGGGGGTTGGACTCGATGTAGGCCCCTTCCAACTCTACTTTTCTATGATTCTATGAAAGTGGGTATAAAATTGCAGACCCTTTTAAGGAAAGCATACCTCCTTTCTGAATCTTTAATCTTCTATTACATTTGAATACTCATATGAATACTTTTTCGTGGACCAGCATCCACTTCATTAGATGCATGGAGTGTTACCCCAAGTTCACACTCACACACACACACACACACACACACACACACGGGAGCGGGGAGAATGGAGAGGAGTGCAGTTACAGGGAAATGAAAAGCAAAAAGGACAGAGAGGTCTGTTCTGTAGTAAATTTGTCCTGGATACCAGACTGACCTTTGGGGATAGTGTAAAAGCCAGAATGGAACAAAATGTTGCCAAAAACAATGGTACATGTTAGAGACACTTGAGAACAATATTGCAGGACTGAACTTTTTCAATATTATATTATTATTAAACCCATAATGCCCAGAACCCATCCAGAACAGAATGGAATGGCCCGGAACGCCAACCTCCAAGTGAGCCAAGCCAACAACATTCACTAGTCGCACATGATTCCATCAATGAGCAGACAATGGGACAAAAGACACTTGAGAATCTGTGAAACAGACGGAATGGATTTAACAAAAACTGTCCGTCCCTGCCCATGCCTCCAGTTTGCAATATACATTGCAGGCATGGGGCAAACGGTTAATTTATTTATTTATTTATTATATTTATACCCCGCCTTTTTTCCTGCAAGGAACCCAAGGCGGCTTACATACTCCTCCTCTCCATTTTATCCTCACAACAACCCTGTGAGGTAGGTTAGGCTGAGAGTCAGTGACTGGCCCAAAAGTCACCCAGTGAGTTTCATGGCTGAGCGGGGACTCGAACCCGGATCTCCCGAGTCCCAGTCCAACACTCTCACCACTGCGCCACGCTGGCTCTCCAGGAGAAATGTCGAGGGGAGGGAGGAAGGGGTAAAGGTTGCAAGAGCAACAAACATTTGGCATGCTGTACACTTTAAAAGCTTCAACAAGTCTGTTCATTTCCAGTTCTGTGTCAGAATGCAGCCTGAATCCATAACAACAGCTTTCCAGCTTCCTCTTTCTCAAATACTGAACTCAAGCAGTTACGCTCATTTTGCAGCTTTCCAACAAGTCCACGAAATTAGAATGGAGAAAAATAAACAGGGGAAAATGCTGGGGAAAGGGCTCAATTCATGAATCAAAAATTTCTGTCTACATTTCAAAGTCATTTCTATTTAGTAACAGACATGTTTGGCAACAACAAAAGCCAAATAAAATTGCTGACGCTAGGGAAGTCTGACCCTCAGACAAATCGAGAGGGATGGGGATGACCCCCAAGCTGCGGACCTGGTCCTTCAGGGGAAGATGTACCCCATTCAGCACCAGGTCAACATCCCCAAACCTCCCCTTGTCCCCCACCAGAAGTACCTCGGTCTTGTAGGGGTTCAGCTTCAGCATGTTCCTTCCCATCCAGCCACCCGCTGCCTCCAGGCACTTGCGTTCTTACATTGGGCTTGATATATCTGCTCTGCCCCAGTACTGTAGTGATGGGTGGGTGAATCCGCTATCAAATCATGACTTTGAATTACAATCAGGGCTTTTTTTCTGGTGGAACTCACCGGAACTGAGTTCCAGCACCTTTTCTTCTATTAATTGCATTACAATTTAATCGCCATCTACTCCCGAGGAAATGTAATCCAAGAGTTCCGGTACCTTTTTCTCCAGAAAAAAAGCACTGATTACAATGCACCTAATGCTGAAAGCCCAGAGTTTTATGCTGATGAATCTGAAAGCAAAAAGGACAGAGAATTCATGGCAGGGCTGCCCAACGGGAGGCAAAAGCCATCGCAGAATACTCTGGGAAGGCCATGAGCCAGGCAAGGGCTTCAGGAAAGGCCTTTTGGACTCAGTAGGGCCCAGAGCAGCAGCAGCAGCAGCAGCACACTGGCACGAGGTGGGGGGTGAAGCAGGCAGCACAGCACAGCCCCTGGCCTGCCCACTGGGACAAACCCCACACCTGTCAGCAGGAGGAGAACGAAGGGGGCAGAACTCCTGAGGAGGAGGAGGAGGAGGAGGAGGAGGAGGAGGCCCCGGGGCTGTCCACTGAGGGAGAGGGAGCTGGGGGGGAGTCCGTGGGTGTGGAAGGCTTCCGTGTCGCAGGCCGTGGCGGTCGCCAAGGGTGGTGCTGGTCTCGGGAGCCGGCCCTCCCCCTGCCTTCAGCCTCACAGCCCCTGGCCATGGCCGGTTGCAACGGGAGCGCTGTGGCCAGAATCACTGCCTGCCATCCATCCATCCATCCATCCATCCATGAGGGACACCATGAATAGCTTTGGGAAGAAGAGATCGGAGAGGAAACTAGCACCCACGCCTGCCTGGAAGTGGCACGCCATGTTCTGGCCGTCGCACGTGGCCGCCCTCCCGGCTGTGGTGCCTTTGGTGGCTTCTGGGTGCGAGTGCTGGGGAGGCAGTGCCAGCCCTATGGGGTCAATGTGACCCACACGCTCAGTGGAACCTCTCTCTGTTCTTTGCAGCTAATGACGGTTTCTGTCCAAACTATTCCATCCCTGATATTATTCCCAACGACTCACTTCAGAGCAACGGGCCCCGAGGCTACTGCTACGAGTGTCCCATCCCGTGGCATCCGCACCTTTCCCTGTTCTCCCCGACTCTGACTGGCTCCGCCTTTTCCTCTGACGCCAACCCTCCAAGCTTCCCGGCGTCCCCTGACTGGTCCCATCCTAGCACCCAGAACCTGTCACAGCTGACTTCGGTTTTCGGCTTCCCCTATAATCTGTGCCCTCCTAGCACCCAGAACCTGTCACAGCTGACTTCGGTTTTCGGCTTCCCCTATAACCTGTGCCCTCCTAGCACCCAGAACCTGTCACAGCTGCCTTCAGTTTTCGGCTATTCCTCTGACTGGTCCCATCCTAGCACCCAGAACCTGTCACAGCTGACTTCGGTTTTCGGCTACGGAAGCCCCCCATATTTCAGTTTTCCGTCAGATAGCTCATTAGCTGGTTTGCCCTGCGGGGCTGCCAACAACAGCACTCACATTTCTTGGGACTATGCGCCTTTCTCTGCGCCAAATGTTGCACCTGCCTCAGCGCCTGGCTTCGGCCCACCAATACCGGTGCAGGCAACGTTTCTGCCTCTCGTGCTGCAAAACCCTGCCCCCTTTGTACTGCAGCCCCCGCCTCCGGGCAGGAAGGCCAGGCAGCTGCCCCCTCCCGCTGCCTTCCCGCAGCCCTATCCCGCTGTGTTTCCCCCAGCTATGCCACTCCAAGCCCCAATGGATCCGCAGAAACCTCCTGATGTGAGGCCTAAGGAGCGCAGAGGCCCCGTTAAGCAAGACACCGCCACGAAGACGAGCGACGATGCCAAAGCCAAAGGTGAGAGCGACCGGAACAGACCCGTGCTGGGGGGGGGGCGCGGCTGCGTGGTGGCGTGACCCCCTGTGCACATTTCCTGGCCTTGGCCGGAATCAGTCTCGGGGCCAGCATCCATCTCAGCACACGCAGCCCAAATGGCACCCTTTGCATAGCCAGTCACAGACCCAGACCCAAAGAGCCCACGGTGGTGACAGGCAGATGTCCAGGAGGTCAGCGGGCCAGGAGCGCCGGCTTCTTGGAGCGCTAGCCAAAGGCAACCCTTTGGTGGTCAGAGAGGCACGCCAAGATCCAGCCCAGGAAAGCAGCTTGGGCGAGCGAGGCCAGCGCAGAGGAAGCGAGAGTAGGGGCTGGGCCGGGCCGGGCTTGGGGGGCGGGGACACAAGAAGGCTCGCAGGGCTCGGAATGTGTTGTGGATGCAGGCGGGGGCCTGTGCGTGGAGGGCCTCGCTCACAGGGGCACAATCTTGCTCGCAGCCACGGGGGAGCTGCCACGGGGGCGGGCGGACGGCAGCAGCGATGCACCGCCGCCGTGGGACTGGGTGGGCGAGCCAGGCCAAGGTCCGTTGGAGGCCCCGCTGCGCTCGGAGGGGCTGCCGCTGCCGCTGCGCCGCTCCCAGCCCCAGCCGGTCGGTCTGTGCTCCAACCACGGCACCGTGGCAGTGGCCTTGAGAGAGCAGCACACGCTGGCTGCCCACGGCTGGAGAGAGGGCCGGGACGGAGGGAGGGAGGGAGGGAGGGCAGCCGCGTGCTGCCGGGGGTGCCACTGCACTCCAGGAACGGCACGCAGGCAGAGCGGCTGCCCCCTGCCCAGAAGGCTGCCTGGAGAACGGGGCCAGGTGGAGAAGCCCCCGCTCCTCCCGCCCACTTGGAAGCCTCTGTCCTGCTCAGTCTCTCCTTCGCAGCCGACCATCCCCGCCCCCCGAGGCCGGGCTAGGCTGGCAGCTGCCGGGGGCAGGACAGGCAGCCAACTGGGTCGGCCCTGGGCACCGGGGGGGGGGGGCTTCCCCGTGACAGCTTTGCGACTCTGGTCACTGCTTGTTACCAGTGGGCAGCCTTCCCCAAGCTCGTGGCCTCCAGTGTTTGGGACAACAACTCCCAGGCAGCACGCTGACGGGGCCAATGGGAGTTGTAGTCCTAAACATCGAGGGGGCACCAGGTTGAGGAAAGCTAGATTAGCACCTGGCCAAGCTACAGTTCAGGGTCCGGCCACACACAGGATTCTCTAGCACCATTCAGTGCCTCGAAGCGGGTGCAATCCTGCGCCACGAGCGCACCTCCCTTTAAAGACCTCCCTCCTTCCACACTACAAAAATGTGTGCAACTGGGGCTAAATGGCACATCTGGATAAGCACACTTTCCCCAAAGCACCTTTCAATGGCCCACTTCCTTTCTTGAAGGGGGGTGAATGCAGCCTACCGGGCCCTGGTCGGGAACATGCTCCCACACCGGTTTCCTGCCCCCCCCCCCGCTATTTGCCCCAAAGCCCCTGTGAACCTGGACAGAATGCGCCCCCGTTCTTCTGACCTACAGCTTGCAAGCTTTTCTTCCCTCTTAAGTTTTTGCTCCAATTGTTCTGTGTCTATTTGCGTAACACAAATAGCACAGTGATGATACAGAGTAGGTAAACATCTAATAAGGTTCAAGGTTCTAAAGCCCTTTCCTAGGTGTGCTGGCTCTCCATCTCCAGGGACTTGTTGTTCTTAACATGAAATGAAACAAAAGGAAATGAAATTAATAACAACAACAACAACAACAACAACAACAACAACAACAACATGATGATAATAATAATAATAATAATAATAATAATAATAATAATAATAATAGCAGCAGCAGCAGCAGCAATAACAACAACAAGAACCTTGCAAAGCATTCAGAGAACACAGTTTCCCAATTTTAGTTTGGAATGATGCACTCCAGGAAGGACAGTATCCCGACTGTGCTGCTTCTACACCCCCTTGTGCTTTATCTGTACATTTAATACCCGGGTGGCCGGGTGACCGGCCAGATGGGCGATTAATAAATATAAGAAATAAAGTAAATTAATTCGGCACAAGCACAGAATCTGGGAGGCCAAACCCTTTGGTTTTAAGCAAAGGGTTAAGGTGCTTAAAATTTACTTCTGCATCGACGAGCGGGCGGGTTCGGACGACGCAAAAACCGACACTGTGGCACACGCCACACAGCGCAGGTCAGTCACGTGAGGACCCACAATGCGCCCGACAGACAACGGGCACATTGTGGATTGCTGGCCCCCTTCCCCCCCCCCGGTCCTCCTGCAAGTATCCCAGGGGACACCTCAGGAGGAACAAGCCTTCCCCCCCACCCCACCCCACCCGAGCCCTTTCGGGCTCGACGCAGCTTGTGTTTCCTTTTAGACCTTTTTTCCCCCTCAGATCGCGAAAGCCGGCTGTCAAGACGGCTTTCGTAAGCCCCCTTTTGACAGGTATACACTGCCCCTCCAAGTGCCCCGGTGGTGCCACGGAGGGGTTGCCCATGCTTGCTACCTTTTTTTAAATTTTTTTACATCCCCCCCCCCAATTTTTGCAATTAATCTTTTTTCTTTTTTAAAAAAATATTAGTTTTTAAAATGTGAATTACACCAAAACAAAAACAATATTTAAAAAAATAATGGGGAAAAATACAATTTTCTTACAGTATTTAAAATGAATCACTTACAGTAAATATGTATGAAATATATATCCATAAGTATCAATAAATATGTAGTAATACAACTGTCTGTAAAGACAGCTATGCATGAACTTCAGAAAAAGCAGACCAAATATCCATGCATTTATCCATCTGCAGGTGGCGTCTAAATACCACCCGCTCAAATGTTGAAAGCATTATTATTAGGTCCTCAATCCATTGTGTTGTAGGAGGTGGGCGTTTATCTTTCCAGTGTTATAATATCAGGCTTTTGGCTGTTCAAGAGGGTGTGGAAAATCCACATGTGTCGTCCTTGTGATAAATTCCATACAGCAGGTATATAATTTAAAAGACCATGTGCATTGGTATATAATAAAGAGCATTCTAATACTAGATTTATCTGTATTATGACCTCTGCCCAAAAGGATTAATTGATTTTTGCAATCAATCATGGGGGGGGGGATTTAATTACTTTTATGGCCGCCCTTTCACAACTGCAGATGACCGCAGTTACACGGGAGTGGCGATGAGGAAGCTGAGAGGGTAATGGGTGTGGGTGGTGGGTGGGATGCCTTCTAGCATATAGAGTATATATACCTTTATACCAGTGTTCTCCAACCTTGGGTCCCCAGATATTTTTGGCCCACAACTCCCAGCATGCCCCAGCCAGCGTAGCTGGCTGGGGCATGCTGTGAGTTGTGGGCCAAAAATATCTGGGGACCCAAGGTTGGAGAACACTGCTCTATACTTTCCTGCCCAGAGAGAAATTTTTAACCCCTTAAAATCTCACCTTAAAAACAGACGTTTTTTCTTTGCCAGGCCAGCTGATCTGTCAAAGAGCCATTGCCCCCGTACATGAGAAGATGTGCATGTTCCCGAGAACCTCAGGGACACTTGCAAAACTTAGGGGACACCGTGCACATATTATCCACCCCACAATACCCTGAGGATCCTGCTGTGAAGGGGGTGGGCTCCGGACCACCCCACTTTCAAAAGCAAGGTTCTCTCGGGGCTGTGCAAGCATTTGACGGGTCGGCTTCTGACAAATGCTTGCAAAGGGGGGTTACTTACCTGCACGCCTGGGGGGGGGCGCTGTACAGGGTGGGTACCTGCTGGACTTTGCAAGCACCCCCCCCACCCATTACCCACCCAGCTTCCCCGTTGCCGCTCCCGCCTAACTGTGGTCGTCCGAAGTTGTGAAAGGGCGACAATAAAAATAATCATCTAATTTTTTTCATGATTAATTGCGAAAATTAGGGTGTTGTTGTTGTTTTTAAAAAAATAGGTAGCAAGCCTGGGCAACCCCTCCGTGGTACCGCTGGGGCACTGTGGAGGAGCAGCTCGTATCTGTCAAAAGGGGGATTGTGAAAGCCAGCTTGACAGATGGCTTTCCCGATCTGAGGGGGGGAAAAGGTTTAAAAGGGAATACAAGCCACAGCGAGGATGGGGGGGAGCCTCTGCCAGCTGCCCCCAAGTGCCACTTTGGCACTTTGGGGGTGGCTGGGAATGGTGGTCGCCCGGTAGCCCCTAGGCAAGAGCAGCAAAGGGTTTTTGCTGCTCTTTCCAAGTGGCCCAGTAGCGGTTTGGCTCAACCCATGACGGGTCGTGTCCTCTGGGTTCAGACAACACAACAACCCATTGTGGGTCAAAGAAACCTTACAACAAGCCATGGGTGGCCAGGGTGGCTTATAAACCAAACTTAAGCCACCCTGACAAACCCTTCATGGGTTCGCACACATGGCAACCCACCCGTGCTTAGAAGCCACGGGGGGTTGCCATTGCCACGTCATGCGAACCCAGTGTGCTCATTCCAATTCTACACCACATAAGCAGCGAACACATTCTACAACTTCACAAGTTGTGCTTGCGGAGAACTTCACCTCCATGCACCCAGGCATGGACACAGTCCTTTTCTTCTGTTGCTTGGGGGGAAGTCCAAAGTTCAGTTCATCAGTGCCCCTCTTCTCCCAGGGGTGCTTTCCTTTGGGTTGGCGAGCATGGCAAACGCTAGTAGCAGTGA
Source organism: Shinisaurus crocodilurus (assembly GCA_021292165.1). NCBI lineage: Eukaryota > Metazoa > Chordata > Lepidosauria > Squamata > Shinisauridae > Shinisaurus > Shinisaurus crocodilurus. Next base: position 225,071,001 of record CM037880.1, on the reverse strand, counting down.
AAGGCTGAGCACTGGTGGGGGAGGGGGGAGGCCGAGGGGGGGACGGAGAGACACAAGGCAGGGGGAAGATGGGCATTGAGGCACGTGCCTGGTTCATCTGGAGGCAACGCATTAGTCAGCAAGAGGAAGGAGGTAAGTCCTGAAATCTCCCAAGATCAGCTGTTATAACAAGTTGCCTGCCTCTCTTAATTTACCGTAATCTGTAGCATGTACAAGCAGAGCAAAGCAAGTCTGAATGTCTAATCTTTTGAAAAGCTTGGATAGTTACTTTGTTGGTTTTAGTTTTAGTTAAACATGCATAAAAGTATGTGCAGCAGCTGAAGATCAGCTACGCAAGAGGCTGGTTGCCAGAAATGAAGCTTTAGCGTTCAGAACTGCAACAGATTATCCCCTACCCCCCCCCCCCCCCAAGAATGTGCGAGATGGCACTCTGCAGCTTTGCAAGATGAGCTTTGCCAGAGGCTGTTGTCAGAATTAAGCGTTTAGCATTCAAAGTATGTGTCTTATTAAAGTGAGGCATATCACTGACTGACCCGCAAATTCAGTGTTCCCCTCACCGGCAGAATAAGAGGGCTGGGACCGTGCAGGCGCAGGGAGGTGACACCGCAAGTGAGCACATGGTGTGAGGCTGCAGAACAAGACCGCTGATAACACGGGGCTCGAAGCTGAAGCACGGAAAGAGGAGGCAGCAGGGCCAGATTAAGAGCATTATGGGCCTGGTGCTGAGGATTTTGGAGGGCCTTTTTATGGAAATAAATAAAATGAAGACGCAATTTTATATTAAAACAAATTAAATATTTTAATTACCATTAAAGTGCCAAAACTCAAAAACTCCTGCAGCTCATCAGTAAGGGTCTTCCCAATTTCCCCCAGATTTATTTATTAAAAAAGAAAAAGCAGCCACAACAAAAAGCCAGGAAGCTTTGCTTGACCAAGAATAATTGTGTTGTTCTTGTTGCTTTGTTTCGTTTTCGTTTTTTTGTTAAACTAGCATTTGAACAATTGAGCTGCGAATCAGAAAGATCTTTTGCTCGAGGCTGGAGAGAGAGGTCCCTTCTAAATCTGAATATTACAGACCCTAGCAAGCCCCCCATGTGCTTCAAAGAAATGTAGTAACAGTGATTGAAATGCAAAAACCTACCGAAATGCTAATTTGAGAACAACAGTTCTTGCTAGGTCTTGCCTCAAGCCTGCAATGCAGATGTGCTTAGAACACCTTTCTAATCTTGAAAAAATCATTAATTATGCTGAATGATAACGATCAGAGCTAACTCAAATCATGCCAGGCGTCCCTATATTGTGGGCCTCTTTTCTGTTATGGGCCTGGAGCTGCCGCTCCAATCGCCCCTATGTTAATCCGGCCCTGGGAGGCAGGCAGGCAGGCAGGCAGGCTGGCATTGGGGCAGGCGAGCGCCCTGTCTCCGACGCGGGGAGAGAGAAGGCGGCCAGGTGGCGCCATCCCGGGACCCCGGTCTGGTGGGCAAAGGCAGTGGTCCCAGCAGTCCCTTCCTCAGTCACTAGGGCTGCCAGATGTGGGGTATGCAGTCCAAGCAGGGCGGCGGGGGCGGTGTGTGTGTGCGTGTGTGTAATATCCGTCAGTGGAAGAAAGGCAGCTTGAGTAAGTGTAGCGCGCGCGCGCGCACACACACACACACACACACACAAGGAGGGCGGCCTTGGAGGAAGGTTGCTGGCTAGTGGGGCACCCCTCACTGACTGGAAATATCCTTACAGACGCCAGCAAACAGGAGCGCATCGTGGGCGAGATCGCCTTCCAGCTGGATCGCAGGATCCTCTCCAGCATCTTTCCTGACCGGATCCGCCTCTATGGCTTCACCGTTCGCAACATCCCCGAGAAAGTCGCGCAGGTGAGCGAGGGGAGCCTCCTTCTGCTGACCCGGCCTAGTCCAAGCCCCCCCCGTGGTGGGGAGAAGGCGCCGGCTGCGCGGAGAGTGTGCCAGTGGGGTTGCCCCAGCCAGGGGTGGGTGGACGAAGGAAGAACGGGTGCCCGGGGGGGGGGCGGCGGCAATCGTGTCCCTGCTGAGCCGGGCAGGCAGGGAGGGGCTTGCTTGTGCGGGTGCCCAAGAGCAGGCACGGGGAAATCCCCCCCACCCCACCCCACCCCGGTGGGCTTGGGCTACCCTGGGGAACAGCAGAGCTGGCCTGGCCTTGGGGTGCTTCCCTCCCCTGTTCCTTCTTTAAACATCATTCTCATGACCATCACAGCTCAAAACACCTGTACCTTAACCAGCACACACCCAGACTCCACACAATGTAGGACGCAGCAGAACAGAGGCGCAGGGCCTGCTTCTGCGTTTGCAATCTAAATCCACAGACATGCAAAGATAAGGAGAGTGGGGAGGGGTGAGAAGGGGGAAAGACCAGGGCAGAAGACGTGCCAAACTGGGAGGCCTGGCGGGATTTGTGAAGAAGACCTGTGAAAATAGTCGGGTCTCGAAAGGTGACGGCGATGGGTGAACCCTGCAAGGCGTGACTTGGGCTTGGCAAGCTGAGCTGTCCTGCTGCAGTCCTGGCCACATCTCTGGGAGCCCAATGCCCTGGCAGCCCCCGCCTTCCCCCCCCCTGAGCCCCAGCCCCCCCCCCCCCGTACTTGGCTGCTGTGGTTCTTCATAGGCAGGTGGGGAGGTCTCTGCCTGCCCATCACTCCACCACCCCCACTGCTCCTCCTCCTCTGTGCCCAGGGCTTGAAATGCTGCTGTGGTCATGTGGCAGGAGCAGGGAGCCTGGGAAATGCAATTTCCCCAGAGTGCCAGCACCCCAGGAAACCTACTTTTCCCAACACCCCTGCCACCAGCCACGCCATTTCAAGGAGAGAGTGGAAGAGGGGGAGGAAGAAAGAGCTCCCTGCTTCTTCGGCTGCCTGAGCTACGGCCACATAAGTGGGAGCTGAGCTCATTTCTGGCTTGGATTAAAATCTGAGGCTGGGGGAAACTAGGGGTGTGTGAGAGAGAATGGCCCTGCTCTAGAAGACTGGCTTGCTTTATGGCCCTGCCAAATTCACACTCCAGAGAAGGTCATTATGAAATCTGGTGACATCGTGAGCCTTGAGGCACTTTTTGGAGAATGTAGAGAAGCCTGGAGGTGGTACATTCCAAAGATAAGGTGCCACCAAAGAAAAGGCCCCTGGGTCACTGAAGCTCTTAGGCAGTCCGAAAGGGGAAGTGAATCTGCACCAGTCTATCAGTTTTAGACCAGCCTGGCTGTCATGCGGTCTCTCTTTCTGGCTGAAAATACCCCCCACCCCACCCCACCCCACCCCTCACAGCTGCTATTTGCACTCAAACCCTTGGGAGCAACTAGCAGGGAGCAGGGAGCACGGGGTCTGTGTGATAACACAAAAGAACTGCCAGATTCAGCCTGAGCGGGTTCTGCTTCCTGGGAGAAACCAGGAAGTAGCTGAGGGCAACACCCAGGGGTTCTGGCCTGAGGAGAGAGTGGCCACAGCCTGAGAGAGCTCAGTGGAAAGGCTTTGTTTGACTAAAACTCGTAGATTTGTTTGGAAGGCAGAGCTTGTGTGAGTCTGTGGGGTGCAGTCCACCAACCCTGAAACCGGGAGGAGATTTTCAGCAGGAGGCTGGCAAACGGCCCCTACCCAGGGCCGAGCGCAGTGCAGAGGTGGAGCACGCTTTTAAAAGGCACGTCTGCCACCGGAGCTTGGCCTCATGTTTGTCGTGTAGGGAATGTCCTTTATGTGTCACCTGACACTGACAAAAGACGGGTGCCTAGTTCAGCTCCCTTCTGCTGCAGCAAACAAGGCCCACGCAGACTGACGCTGGCCGGCTCCCAGTTGCTTCTGGACAGCCAGGAATGCTGAACCGGGTGGCGGGAGGGGTGGCAGAGGGATCCACGGCGGAGCCAGATGAGTTCGGATTTCTGTGAATCCAACCTGTGGATCCACAGGGACTGGCTTTTCCCGAGTCCTATGGATTCCATGGATTTGCGGACCAATTTATACTTGGGGGAGGGATTTGCACCATTTTGTTTGCAAATCTGCATTTGTACAGATGCGCATTTGCACACGTGTGCATTAGTGCTAGTGCACATCTACTAATGATAGCCTTGTAGGCTCCTTCCAACTCTATGAAATCTATGAAATCTAAGAAATCTATGTGCACCAACTAATGCATACTTGCACTAATGCACAGTTGCACAAATTCACATTTGCAAACAAAGTTCTCGTGCAAAAGACCTGATTCCATCCATGAGCGGACAATGGAGCGAAAGACTGCGAAGCAAAGGCAGGACACATTTCACAAAACCTGTGCATCCCTAGGCGGAGGCGGAGGCAAAGGCAAGCAGACCGCTGGTGGCAGTGGCCGGAGAGAGGCCTGCCTGGGCAAGCGCACAAGCGCACGGGGGGGGGGCAGAATGAAAGCACAGTCAGTCGAGAGTAGGGCAGTGGCGGCAGCGGCGGCAGCGGTGCTCCAAGAAGGATGAGCTGGGCAGCTGCTTTTCTTGCGGCTATCCCAAGTTCTACATTTGCTTTCAGGTGGCACGAGCAGAACTAGGGAGAGGATTCGGGCATGGGTGACGCCGCCGCACTTCCTGACGGCGCGAGACGATGCCACCCCCCTTGGCCTCTCCCCGGCCTGCCTTGCCCCGGCCAGGTCCAGGGCCTGGGCAGGCGTCACTGGACTTGCCGCGGGGGTGACGCGGTGGACCCCTCGCCTTTTCCGTCGCACATTGACTGTCTGGCACAGCCTTCCCCAACCTGGTGGCCTTCAGATGTTTGGGGCTACAGCTCCCATCAGCCCCAGCCAGCATTACCAGTGGTCAATGGTGTCGGGAGTTGTAGTCCCAGAAATCTGGAGGGCACCAGGACGCGCAGGCCTGGCCTAGCGGCTCGATCCTGCTGCTGCTCTCCTCGCAGCGCTGGCTGCCAACGTCGCCCCGGTCCTCCCACAGAGCCCTTCTTCCCAAGGGCTGCAGTCGTGTCCTCCTCGCTGGCCTTTGTCTTTCCAGCTCCAACTCTCCATTAATCTTGCCTCTTCTTAAAATCCTCTTCACTGGCTCACGCTGGCTCAGCTTGTCTGAGTGTGGAAAGCTAAGCAGGGTCAGGCCTGGTTATTGCTTGGATGGGAGACCCCTCCTCTAGTCTCCTGCATCGAGCAGGGGGTTGGACTCCATGGCCTTGTAGGCCCCTTCCAGCTCTATGATCTATGAATCTGTGATGGTTTTGTATTAGAGTAAACCCTTTTCCTTTCAAATCTCCTCCTCCTCTTTAGAATCATAGAAAAGTAGAGTTGGAAGGGGCCTACAAGGCCATCGAGTCCAACCCCCTGCTCAGTGCAGGAATCCAGGTCAAAGCATCCCTGACAGATGGCCATCTAGCTGCACCTTGAATGCCTCCAGACTGGGAGAGCCCACCACCTCCATAGGTAGTTGATTCCATTGGCATATTGCTCTAACAGTCAGGAAGTTTTTCCTGATGTTTAGGTGGAATCTGGGTTCCTGTAACTTGAGCCTATCATTCCGTGTCCTGCAAACTGGGATGATCGAGCAGAGATCCTGGCCTTCCTCTGTGTGACAACCCTTCAAGTACTGGAAGAGTGCGATCATATCTCCCCTCAGTCTCCTCTTCTGAAGGCTAAACATGCCCAGTTCTTTCAGTCTCTCCTCATAGGGCCTTGTTTCCAGTCCCTTTATCATCCTTGTTGCCCTCCTCTGAACCCTCTCCAGTTTGTCTATGTCCTTCTTAAAGTGTAGTGCCCAGAACTGGACGCAGTACTCAAGATGAGGCCTGACCAGTGCCGAGTAAAGGGGAATTATCACTTCCCGCGATTTGGAAGCTATACTTCTATTAATGCAGCCCAAAATAGCATTTGCCTTCTTTGCAGCCACATTGCATTGCTGGCTCATATTCAGTTTGTGATCTACCACACAAAGATGTTCATCTTCTCTGCTATTCGAACACCAGTCTGGTTTGTCTGACACCTCCTGTTTCTAGGACTCTCTCCAAGTTGCTTCCTGTTTCTTCTACTCTATCCTTTGCATGCGGGTCATTCCATGTAAAATCAACCAAAAAAAATGAAAAATTTACCTCACCATCTGCGATTTTTAAAAAAAACTGGCATACTGGTAGACCAGCATGAGAAATGAACATACACCAAATTATAGGTCATTATACCTCACGGTTCAAAAGTACAGTGTGCTCAAAAAATGCCCAAAACACGATTTTTCAGTGTTTGTGACTACACAAAAAGTATCATAACTTCCTTCAGAATTGACCTAGAAAGTAAATCATGGTGTCATATGAAAGCTCTCGAACTACCCTTTTATTTGATATGTAACATGAAGTATGCATGTGAAATAAAATATTCAAGGTCATAGTTTCTTTAATTTGACCTTGAATTAAAAAAAAACACCCAAACTTTTTTTTTTTTTGCTGATTTTTTTCCTCAGATAAACCCATGTTTACCTTGAGTATATGTACCGATTTCCAGAATGGGGTTCTGAACAGTTCAGAAGATGTGAATGTTCTTATACATGCACAGTACCTTCCTACAATAACTTCACCCCCTTATACACACTTAAAACAGAATTTTTTTGGCGGGAAATTAAACTTAAGCCCGCCCCCTCCTTTCCGGAGCTTCCGGGGCCTTCACACTGAAACCAAACCAGGCATGGGTAGGCCTCAAACCTTCACAGAGATATATCTCTTTGGATGTCTACATTAAATCAAGCTTTATTCACAGATTCTGATAAGAAAGAAAAAGGCAGGCCTGAAGCCGTGACAAGTGCCGACCCCACTTCTGCTGCAATGTGTTCATGACTTTTCAAATTGTTGAATTCCTGCACACCATTTCTACAGGTAGCATAACTAAGATCTATTATTTCCCTGATGGTGCAGCAGCACAGTATAAAAACAGTAAACACTTCAACAACTTAAGTCATCATCATCAGGCGATCACTCGTGACCGAGTAAGATTGTCTTCCAGGATAAAAGGAGGAAATTCTAAAGAAGATTGTGTAGACTCTAGCGATGGGTCCGTAAGTGACTGTGGAGGCCAATTCTAGATCCACACAGCTTCCCACAGTGAGGACACAGGTTACCAAACGGAAGATGGTCCTGTAAAGGATTCATTTGACGTGCTTTTCGCTTAGCACGTTTCTCCCTTTCACCTTGCACTCGGGCTTCTTCAAAGTCCATAGAACCTTTGTGAAAGGCTAACATCCGGTTAGATCGTTCATGGGCCAGAGCTTCCCAGTTTTCGATGTTTATAGTGCATTTTTTTTAGATTAGCCTTATGAACATCTTCAAACCTCTTATATTGACCACCGATATTCCGCTTTCCATCCTTGAGTTGGGAATAAAGTAACTGCTTTGGGAGACGGCAGTCAGGCATTCGAACAACATGACCGGTCCACTGAAGTTGGCGTTGAAGGATCATTTTTTCAATGCTAGTAGTCTTTGCTTCTTCCAGTACACTGACATTTGTTCGCCTATCTTCCCAAGTAATTTGCAGGATTTTCCGGAGGCAACGTTGATGAAATCTTTCAAGGAGGTGGAAGTGACGTTTATAGATAGTCCATGTTTCGCAGGCATACAATAAAGTTGGTAATACAATGGCTTCATAAACCAGCGTTTTGGTCTTCTTACAAATATCCCGATCCTCGAACACTCTATGTTTCATTCGAGAAAACGTGGCACTTGCGGAGCTCAAACGATGCTGGATTTCACTGTCGATGTTAGCTGTAACAGAAAGATAGCTGCCAAGATAGAGAAAATGATCGACATTTTCCAGTATTGTCCCGCCAAGCTGGATAGATGGCATCACCAAAGGATTGGCTTGCACTTGCTGATGAAGCACTTTGGTTTTTTTGATGTTAAGTGAGACATCAAGTTTTTCATATGCTTCTGCAAAAGCATTTAGGATAGTTTGGAGATCATCCTCTGAATGTGCGGAGACCACATTATCATCAGCATACTGAAGTTCCACAATGGAGGTTGTAATTACCTTACTTTTTGCTTTCAGCCTGCTGAGATTAAAAAGCTTTCCATCTGTTCGATATATAATTCCCACACCAGTGGGAAGTTTCCCCTCGACAAGATGTAAAATCATGGCGATGAAAATAGCAAATAATGTTGGAGCGATAACACATCCCTGTTTAACACCTGATTCCACTTTAAATGGAGCACCATGAGAGCCGTTGTTGTCCAAAACCGTTGCCGTCATGTTGTCATGGAGAAGTCACAAGATATTCACAAATTTATTGGGGCATCCAATTTTCATAATTTTCAATTTACAACTTACAACTTACAATTTCCAATTTACAACTTAAGTAAGCATAAGTCATTTTTCGGTATCGATGCAGAATGGCACTTCTTTACCACATTGTATGGAAAAGGGCCTTGTGATGGTTTGGGTGGCACTGTGAAAAAGTTAGCAGCTCGAGCAAGTTTGCAGCATCCATATGAAAAACAAATCATGACCCCTCATCAGCTCTTTGATTGGGCAAAGGAGAACATCACACAGGTTGCATTTCAATACACCACAAGTAAAGATTATGAACTGGAAGGAAAGCTTCTGAAATGTCGCTTCGAGAATTCAAGACGATTCCTGGGACACAGAAAATTCACGCTGTAATTCCATTAACAAAACACACTGTTGCTACTAAAATATATTCATTTCAATGTGAATCCAGAAAAGAGACAGTGACTATTAAAGGAGGAGAACTGGAATTGCAAGAAATACGAGGATTTGTTACATGTGTTTATATCTCACAATGGTGGTTAGGTTGTGTTTTAAAAACAGATGATCAGAGAGCAGAAAGTGAGCTTTCTTCATCCAGCTGGACCAGCAAAATCATTTATGTATCCAGATAAACAAGATGTCCTATGGATACCATCTTCAGATGTTTTGACAAAAGCTGATCCTTGTTGCCCAACAACAGGGCACTTCTATACACTAACAGACAAAGAGTGTCAAGCAGCAACTTCAAGACTAGAAACTACTGTTATGAAAAGCAACTTAATTTAAGACTTGTTAACAAAATGTTAGCAAGTAATATTTGAACTGCATAAAATCTGATCAGTACATATAAAAGTAAAATGGAAAATCTCATCTATGCACAATAATGGTTTTTCAAGTCCACATCTAAGTAAATAGCGGTCTTGGAAAATAACTATGCTAGTAAGAGTCCCATTTTGAAATCAAGTACATGTTTCCAGGGATGTTAAACGTTATTTAAAACAAAAGCAGTTTTTTTTGGTCATTATTCAAGGTCAAACTTCTGTATATTTATTTGAAAAAAATAAAATGAACATGTTTTCCCCAAGCATACTGGTCAGTACCTTTTTTAAAGTATATATTTTTAAACCTCATTCTTCTGAAAACAATAGGCCCTGCAACTTATTTTTTAATAAGCAGAACAAGTTCACCAAATCTTAAGCAATTTGCTTTCAGTTGGAAATATTCTTTGATTGATTTCATACCAGAATGACCACCCAGAGGAAGTATCATTATTCTACACGAAATGTCAGAAGTATGCTATTGTGAAGAAGAATACCTAATTCAGAGCTGCACGATTATGACAGGGTAGCTTGTACTTGTGCACAATGTTTTATTCAAAACCTAAGTGATAATGCATATTTTCCTAAGATTCGTACAATGAGATAGCAATTCATATGAACTATGACGCATACACACAGAGCGCCCCAAAAGATGTAACTCGTTTTCTGTTAAGAACCCCATTTTGAAAATTGGTACATGTATTAAGCACTGTCAGATGAAATAATAAAACAAAAATCATGGAGAATTTTTTTTTAGTTTTTGCAGAATTCAAGGTCAAATTCTACTATTTGACCTTGAATATATATTTATTCCAAAAAACCACTTATGTTACATATCAAATGAAAGAGCATTTCAAAGGCTTTCCAGCAACACCATGATTAACCTATTAGGTTCTGTAGAACTGGAATTACTGTAATTTTAATGTTGTCCGACACACAAAAATTAACATTTTTCTTCATATTTTTGATTGCCATATCTCCAAATGTTTTTGTCCCCGAAGTCTAATTTTTGGAGCAGCCTATTTTCTCAGCAGACCAAACAAGTTCACCAAGTTTTTTCAAAATCGGTGACGGTCAGGTAAATTCATTGGTTGATTTTACATGGAATGACCCATGCAATGCTCTCCCTTCTGCTTTCTCTTCCTTTAAAAAAAGCACCTCTACTTGCATCTGGATTCCAATTCCCTCACCTCCGCTTTCCCTCTTTCCTGCTATTTCCCCACTGATAAGGAATGGCTGTAGCCCTGCAAAACGTCGCTTCCATTCTTTGGAAAGGGCGTGCAGATGGCCCCAGAGGCAGAACCTGGCAAACACCCTGCCTGCTCTGCCTCCAAGCCTCTGGGGAGCTGTCACTGCTGGCCCTTGTAGGCAAGATGAGCCAAGGTGCGGACTCAGTGAAGGTGGCTTCCTCTGAGCCTTCCCTTCATTTCTGCGTTTCCTTTCCTTGCGCTCAGGATCTGATGACCAGAAGTCTCTCTCACTCCCGTCCCGCTCAGTCTCTTGCCTTGAACTAGGTGGTGGCAGGTCTGCACATGGTCCCTTCCTGTTGGTTCATATGTGTGGCCGGGGCATCCTTGGGGATGCTAGGCTGGTGCTTTAAAGATATTAGATTGATTGATCGATCGTGGATTTAGCAGTTAGTGGTTTGAGCAGAGTACAAACAAATATGCGAAGTGTTGGGACTTGAAAAAGATACTAGGAGAGGATATATTGTGGAGTAATATCCTTCCTATCTCATGTTAGTGAGATCAGCAGAGTAGAGTCCCTTTCCAGCTTAAAAGAAGCTTAGATTTGGCTAGTGTTAGCCAGTTTGCATTTGGTAATCCAGGATGCTTTAAGGCAGACTGGATTTCCTTGGTTTCAGGACCGGTGCAAGGCAGTTTGGTGCCCTAGGCAAGATCAGATATTTAGCACACACACCCTTCCCACTTGAGAGCGCTGTATTTTTTTTTCAAGGCGTTTCTGGCGCCCCTTTAGCCCTGCGCCCTAGGCAGCTGCCTAGTTGGCCTAATGGTAGCACCGGCCCTGCTTGGTTTTGCCCCCTTTTCTCTCCCTCAGAACAATAATCAGAGACACAGTCTTGTAAAAGTTAAAAGTGACATTTACTCACTCAGATTATGCAGTTTCATTCAGGCAGGCTTAAAAGACGTTTCTTACAGTTCGTTACAAGTACATTTGTAGTTACTTGGGGTCTGAACTTGTGGAGTTCAGACCAGCAACTCTGGTTACGTGCTGCTGCTAGAAGAACGTGGGGCCAACAACTGGTGGTGCCACACTCACTAAGAGTCCCAGCAGAAAGAGGAAGAGCTGATAGCTACGGCCACTTCCTGTTGGGGCTCTGTTAATGATTCAATGAGTATCTTCCAGTGAATCCACCCTAGAAGATACCAGTGATCTTAACCATTTCACCCAACTACCTGGTGAAACATGAGCCATCGGTTTTGACTGCAACTTAATTATCCCACACGAAGACTATGTTAAAACATCACAGAACATCATTTTACAACAAACCTTACATTATGATGAGGATAATTTGGAGTTTGGAACTGATGCTCAACATGGCATGTAGAAGGTTCCAGCAACTGAGGTGCCACGCCACCTTTGGCATTTCCATTTATAGGAACTCGGGTGACAGGAGATGGGAAAGACCCCCGCCCCACCCTGCCAGAGAGAACCATTGCCAATCACACCTGCCAATGCAGGGTGGGATAGACCAGGGCAAGCAGGGGGTCTGACTCAGTGCCGGGCAGCTGCTTCCCGAGTCCATGGACCACGAACAGGTTTCTCTGTCTGTCTCTGGGGGCCCAAACAAATGCCCTGCTTTAATGATGCTCATCTCTCCACAGAGTGGGAAAGACCCCTTCCTGCAGCTGACTCCGGAGCTATCTGCTTCCATCATGGACCGCTACAACAGCACCATGGACCGCCTGAGGCCTCTGGGCTACAACCCCAGCACCCACCCCCGGCTGACAGAACACATCGTGAACACTTTTGGCATCCTTCGGGAGCGGCCAGAGGGGGCGGGCCCAGAGGCCGCCTCCTACAACGACTTCCAGTATCTGCGGGACGTGGTCAAGAACACCGCTCCCCAGGACATGCTCAGCGACTGCGTGCTGCTCCTCAACTGCCTCCGCCAGCTGTCACAGGACGACGGGAAGCCCCTGTTCATCTGGTGATCTCTCCTCCCCCCTCCCCTCCCCCCACTCCTGCGGTGTCCCCCACCACAAACACAATAAACCATCTTAAAGTGTCTGGCCACGGTGAGTGTCTTATGCAAAGTCACCCGCAGCCAACGTGCGTCTCTGGATCCAGTCGTGTTATTTGGGAGGAGATAACAGCGGTGCCTCTCCCCGCCCGGGCCGGCAGTCTCTTCAGCATTCCCTGCCAGGCTGGAAATGTCACACTGCGGCTGTTTGTGTTTCGCAGCCCGCCCAAGCAAGGGCCGATTCCCAGCTGCGGGGAAGTCCTTGTATGTTGCTAGCCTGACCCGCATGAAGGGCAGAAAATCTAATGTAGTACTAAAGAAATAATCCCAGGGCTGTTTCCAGGCAAGACTTTTATGGTGCCATCAACCCGTCCCATTCACAAAATTTCACAAGGGGATCCAGACGTTGTCTTCCCCTCATCACCCTCCCGAGTTTTCCCACCGCCTCGTTTGTCTTTTTTCTTTCCGTGGAAAATCCATCGAGAAAGAAAAGATGGAACAGCTGCATGGCGCCTTCTTGATCACTGGTGCTAAAAATCTGGCACCTCAAGCAGAGTGAACAAGAGCAGGATTCTTTTGCCTCAAGGAGAATGACCTTCTCTTCTCTTCTCTTCTCTTCTCTTCTCTTCTCTTCTCTTCTCTTCCCCTCTTCAAAAAAACCCTAAGAGAGCAAAGTCCCTGTTCTACATGGATGCATACTTCCTTGCCTACCTGGAGGCCCTCTGGCCAGGGTGTGTGTGGAACTTGGTATCCCGCACCTTAGCACACTTGTGGAGGTCCCTCGGGTGGTGGAGACTCCGTGACCACCGCGCTGTTGGAGGCGAGGCGCAGCCTGCCCCAAGATGGGCACGTGGCCCCTCGAGTGAGTGCCAGATGCCTGGCGTGGCCTCTGCACTGGGTGGCTGCCTGGTCAGCAGCACCGCCTCTGCAAGGCGAGCGACACAGAGCCAAGGAATCTGGCTGAATGCAGGCTGCAAAATGGCCTAAGCTGCCTGCGTGTCTCTCTGGGCTGGGGGGCCGAATCGCCACACGACACAAGGCCCGCGCGTTCGCAGCTCAGTGTGCAGGCATACTGCCAGTATGTGCCCCATGGCGGCTTGTGCACCTGCACAAAGTGCAAGCAGTGTGCTGGCTTTGCATCCGTCAGTTCTGGCAAATGGACTCAAAGTCTGGGCCTGTGAGATTCTGCTCACCCCCCACGGGAAGTAGGGCTAGAAGCTCCCACCAAGCCAGAAATGGCTGTTCAGCAGCTGAGGGGCAGCTAACAGAGGAGGATTGTTCGGCAGGCCCTCTGTGGGTGGCGCGGGGTGCCGGCCTCTCCTCATTCTTGCTGCAATAATTGAGATCTGATGTATACAACCGCAAAACTTAAAAACCTCATGATTGTACCGCCAGCTCTTTTCAGTATTCAAAGTATGCTGCTGTTTTGATCTCCAAGGTTAGGCCAAGAGAGCTTGACCCAGACCCCCAAAGTAGTAACAGAACCTCTTGATTTTATTGTCATTTATATATTGTGCTGATTTTTATATATTGGGTTAGATTTCTCTTTTATGGAAACATTGTCTTCAGGGGTGGTTGCAGGGACTGCCACACCTGTGTGGGAAGGAAGGGTCTTGGGTGACTTGTAAAAGCCTTGAAATGGGATCGTTTTCACATGGGGTGTGGTGGGCAAACCCTTTTTTGGTGTGGCTTCTTCGCCTGGCTGCACACTGTCCTCCACACTGAGGGGCCACCAGCGCTTGGGCCTCAGCGCTCCCGACTGCAGGTGCTGGTGACCGCGAACGTGTCGCCAGCAGTGGCTGGGGGCTCCCATGGCAGTGGGGCACTGTGTCCACTCCAGGTCCCAGTCTGAACTTTAAAGGAGCTTTCCTATTATTATTATTATTATTATTATTATTATTTTATTTTTATTTTTTATTACTAATGAATAAAACAAAAATACAACATAAACTTTGTGCACCCCCCCACCTCTTGGGACCAAGTTATATTTCTCCCCCAATATCTATATTCCAAAAATGTAACAAATCTTGACAAGGTTCATTCCCCTTCCCCTTCACCAACACATAATCAAAAAATTTACCCCAAATATATTATATTATATTTATTATATTTATACCCCGCCTTTTTTCCTCCTGCAAGGAACCCAAGGCGGCTTACATAATCCTCCTCCTCTCCATGTTATCCTCACAACAATCCTGTGAGGTAGGTTAGGCTGAGAGTCAGTGACTGGCCCAAAGTCACCCAGTGAGTTTCATGGCTGAGCGGGGACTAGAACCCGGATCTCTGGAGTCCCGGTCCAACACTCTAACCACTACGCCACACTGGCTCTCTTTATCTTCAACAAAAGTGTATTTCTCCGATTGTCCTTTTTGACACTTAATATTACAGGTTAATTTATCATTTAGTGCGATATCCCATACCTCTTTATACCATTCAGTAATTGAAAAGACATGTTGAACTTTCCATTTCCTAGCTATCATTAATTTAGCTGCTGTTAACAAATTCACAATCAATTCTTTTGTATTTTTTAAACAAACTATTTTTTCTGTTATTGTTAACAATGCTAATTTTGGGCAGACTTCTAATTCCATTCTGATTATTTCTGATATTTCTGCAAACACTTTCTGCCAAAATTCCAGAACATTTTTGCAGCTCCACCACATATGGGCATATGTACCTTTTTCATTACACCCTCTCCAGCACAATGCGGAGCAATTGTTATCTACCCGATTTAATCTTACTGGAGTTACCAGATACCATCTCCATACCACTTTATAAAAATTCTCTTTTATCCTAGTTGACATAACTCTTACAATACGTCTATCCCAAATATTTTTCCAGCTTTGTTTCGATATTTCCTCATCAAATTCATTATCCCATAACACTTTAAGAGAATCTTTATGCTCTTCTTCTTTTTGTAACATCGTATATAAAACCTTTGTTGTGCCTCTTGTTGAAACATTACCTTCAGCTTCTCTGGTCAAAACTGTCTTTTCAACATTGCATTGGTTAAAGGAGCTTTCCACAGTGCTGAGCCTAGTTTGGGGCTGGGGTTCAGCACCATGGACAGGTCCTGTAAAGTGCAGACTGCCGCCGTCCGAGGGGTCCGGAGGGGCGCCGCACACGACCGGCGCCCCACGCGCCTGGGCAGACCCTGCAGTCCCCGCACCCTGTGGGGACCCCGCGGGACGGCCGCCCGCTGTTCGGACGGCACAGTGACCACACGCGGTAGGGGCTTACCCCTCTACCGACCGTCGTCACTTTGCGTGCGTCCCGCCCGCAGCTGTCTCGCGGGGGCACCCCCTGGGATTCGTGGGTGTGGGGCTTTTCATAGAATCATAGAAAAGTAGAGTTGGAAGGGGTCTACAAGGCCATCGAGTCCAACCCCTTGCTCAGTGCAGGAATCCGGGTCAAAGCATCCCTGACAGATGGCCGTCCAGCTGCACCTTGAATGCCTCCAGAGTGGGAGAGCCCACCACCTCCCTAGGTAGTAGGTTCCATTGTCTTATTGCTCTGACAGTCAGGAAATTTTTCCTGATGTTTAGGTAGAATCTAGGTTCCTGTAACTTTGTTTGTTTTGTCTTCACTACTTTTTGGGGACCTGGTTTCCTACACCTGGAACTGTCTTGCAACCAGAGCATGCACTTGAACCCTTGGCCAAGCTTCTAGGGGGTGAGCTGTATTAGTCTGCAGCAGCAACACACAATAAAGAGTTTGGGGGTTCCTTAATGACTAACGGAATTATAAGGGATGAAGATCAAAGTCAAGCAGTTCAGGATATGTATGTACGTGGACAAGATCATAGTAACTTTGTATGTTCCTTGGAACTCAATCAAGGGGTTAGAAGCTGGATTAAAAATTAACAAGAGCAGAACCAACAGGATGGTTATACATAGGCAAAGTTACAAAAAGCACTGAATAAAGGAAGCAGTGGGCTATAAAGGGACAGAAAAAAGTAACTGATGATAATTTAACATTTTGCTAGCAACTATAACTTTAGTGGGCTTTTTAGTAAGATGAAGCAGTTGGATAAATTGTGAAATTTTAAATCTGTCCTTATTCGGTACATTTGCAAAAAAAAGGGGGGGTATTTACTGCCATTAAACTCAGGTACTGTCAATAGAAACTGAAGAAGAGTATTTAAAAAACTGTCGGAACATGATATGACCGTTTCTACTGGACAAAAAGAAAGATCTCATTGAAGAAATAGTAACTGGCAGTTGAAAGAGCGTGAGGTAGCCAAGGAGTCCCGAAGTTGTATGGCCAGGCAAATGGCCTGAGTTGGATCATGAAGTGGTGAGATCTCAACCGGAGATCAGGCATAAAGCGAGTGCTGAGTAGATACACACAGTCGCTCTACTTAAGCAACAGGGAACAACAGGAGTACTGAGAAATGGTTATTTTTTGATAAGGGATTTGTTTAAAAATTTGGTTAAGTATGTAAACAGAATTAGTCCACCAAAATCCCCAATAGCTGCAATCATCTACAATCCAGACTTCACCAAGAATTCTGATCTACATATGTTTGCTATATGGTAAAAATTTAATAATAATAATAATATTTATTTATTAATTATATTTTTAAATCACCCATCTGGCCGGTCACCAATAATAATGATGATGATGATGATGATGTATCTTTACTTAATATTTGATTATAATCAGTTTCCAACATATTTATTTATTTATTTATTATATTTATACCCCGCCTTTTTTCCTGCAAGGAACCCAAGGCGGCTTACATAATCATCATCATCCTCTCCATTTGATCCTCACAACAACCCTGTGAGGTAGGCTGAGAGTCAGTGGCTGGCCCAAAGTCACCTGGTGAGTGAGCCCCAGTCCAACACTCTCACCACTACGCCACACTGGCTCTACATACTGTAGAATTAAACAAACAATAGATGTTACTTATCTCTCATGGTTTGAATATCTTTATATTAAGGAGTTCTATAAAGAGAAAAGACATAAAATGTATACATTCAGAGATTGTACATCTTTTCAGGATTTATTTGTAAAAGTGAGTGTGAAGTCTTGCTCAGTTATTACTGTGAGGAAGAACAAGTAACGGGATACAGTAATACCTTGGATTGCAAGTAACTTGGTTTGAGAGCGTTTTGCAAGACAACCAAGCAAATTTTTAAATTATTATTATTATTATTATTTTACTTGATATACAAGCGACGTCTTGCAATACAAGTACTGTAGTACGGCTTAAATTAAAAATCTCTGCACAATTTTTTTGGGGGGGCGGATTTCGTTTTGATATAAGAGTGTTTTGGATTACAAGCACGTTTCCGGAACGAATTATGCTCTCAATCGAAGGCATGACTGTATATGATAAGATGTGGACCAGGCAGGGAGCAGTTCGCATTTGGTGAAAGGGGGGGAAAGCACTTCGTGTGCTAATCCTCTAGCCACGCTGGCCGCCAGGATCATAGCAGCATCATTAGCCCGGCTCCGGGAATAAACTGGAGATTGCTTGCTCCTGCTGCCCTGAGGCTGAACGCACGGACCTGGGGAAAGGCGCCTTTCCGCTGCAGACAGGCAGAGCAGCTTTCCACGCGGAAGCGCCCCGTGCGCGTCGCTGCCCCGCCGGCCACTCCCTGGCTGGGAAACGTCTTGCCCTGGGAAGGCAGCCGGGCGTCCTCAAGCCGGCTCGGGGCTCCTTGCTGCCGCGGCTCCTGCGCGGCGGTCGCTTGGGGGGCGGGCCCGGCCTTGCGGCTCCAGGGCTGACCCACCGGGTCGACCCACCTGGGGCTGCGGGGGCAGCGCCGAAGACTCGGCTTCGCGACGGGGCGGAGGGTCGCCGGGGGGGGGCGGGGAATCTGTGAAGCTGCCCCCCTCCCCCTGGCGCGTATCCCCGACGGCCGCAGGAAGCTGCGCGCCGCCCCACTCACCTCTCCCTTCTCTGTCCCCACAGATGACGGCGGCGCGTCGGGGGTCGCCAGCATCGCCATCCCGGACTCGATCTTCAGCAGCGGCAGCTCCATCGTGCCGCGGGGCTACTGCTTCGAGTGCCCCATCCCGTGGCACCCGCACGCCGCCCTCTACTCCGCGGGCGGCTCCACCCCAAGCCTGAGCGGCTCGCGGGGCTTGCCCGTCCCCGTCAGCGCGCCCTTGCCCTTGCCCTTGCCCGCCCCCTTGCCTGCCCCCTTGCCCTTCTTCGGCGCCTTGCCCATTTCCACCCCGTCCTACCTCGGCGCCCCGAACAACGGCGGCGCGGCGCCCTTCTCCGGCCCCGCGCTGGACTTCGGCGCCCCGGCGCCCTTCCCCGCCTCGGGCGCCGCCTCCGGGTCCCCGCTGGCCCTCGACCAGATCTTCTGGACGGTGCAGAAGTACCTGGCCGGCCTGAGCCCACCCAGCTTCCAGCAGCACTCGCCTACCTCCTTCTTCGGCGCCGGCGGCCCCTACTCCAGCTGCTACTCCAACGTCACCCCCGACAGCGGCGGCGTCTCCCAGCCGGCCTACAGCCCGCCCGGCGCCGCCGCCGCCGCCGCCGCCAACGCGCAGCTCTGGTGGGACTCGATGCTGAACGAGTCGTCCGCCGGCGCCGCCTCGGCCTACAGCGACCCCTTCGCCCTGCTCAGCTCGCAGCTCTACGCCCCCAGCGGCGCCGGCACCGCGTCGTCGGCGTCCCCGCTGAGCACCGGCAACTTAGACTTCAGCGCCGAGGCCGCGCCCGCCGCCAGGCTGCGCCCGCCCCCGCTGCAGCTGGCCCCGCCGGGCGCCGTCTCGCCCCCCGCCCTGCGGCTGCTGCGCGGCATGACTCCCGGGCGCGGGCAGCCCTACTTCCCCATGCCGTCGCCGCTCGCGCTCATGCCCGTGGCCATGCCCAGGCCCTTCCCCGACGGGGGCGGCGGCTACCCCGGCCCGCAGGGCGCGCCCGGAGGCGCAGTCGCCGCCCCGTCCCCCGCCGCGAAGCCGAAGGAGCGCAGAGGCGCCGACCGCCAAGCCACGTCGCTGAGCAGCACCGGCGCGCCCCGAGGTAAGCGAGCGCGGAGGCCGGCGCGGGGAGGGAAGGGCGCTCCCGGGCAGGACTGGCCGCGGCGGGGCAGGCGGCGGCTGAGGGAGGCTGAGGCCGCCGCCGCCGCCGCACCTGCCCGAAGGGAACTCCGCGCGGGAGCCGGCTCGGCTCGGCTCGGCTCTTCTCCAGGTGTCGATGGGGGTGCTTGGCCCCTTCAGGCCGGCGGGGGGTGATGAAGGGGGCGCTCCTGGCACCGGCACCCCCCTGCTTTCAGGGGAGCGGGAGGGAGGGGGCTCTGGCTTGGGCCTGCGTGACCAGGTGGCCCACACCTGCGTGACCAATATAGACCACACAACCTCCCCCTCACGCACAAGAGCCATTGTTTATGCATTATTCATATTGTGAACGTTTATATGCTGCCTCCTCTGTTAAAAAAAAGAAAAGAAAAAGACAGCCATTAATTAGAGCCGCTAGCAGGGATTGAACCTGGGACCTGCGGCATGCAAAGCCCCCCCCCCCCCGCCCCCTTCACCCTCAAACACAAGGGAATGTCTCTCCTCCTAAGGTGGTGCCTTGTCCTTGCTGATATGATTGTCACTTTGTTTGTAGTGGTGTTGGCTCATCTGTGTAGAGGTGTGCTTTTTAGTCAGAGGCCTTGATTTGCAAGCAGTGCTTTTAGGCTCGAGAATTAAGCTGCAGTCTGGGAAAGCAGGCAGGCCGCAGGCACAGGTGGACGGACGGACGGACCCCAGGAATGTTGCTGCATAGCCCCAGCTTCTTCCACCAGATCAGCCAACAACAGGAGGCACAACAAATGCAAAAGTTAAAAGTGGTGCAAAGTCACAAAGTGCTTACTTATTGTTGTGCAAGCCCAACGTTTCAGAGGCCGCCTGAAATGTATAATAGCATTTATTTATTTATTTATTTATTATTTATTATTAATATTTATTTATCGCCCATCTGGCCGGCAACCGGCCACCCTGGGCGATGTACACACAATAAAATACATAATACAATAAAATACATTAAAACAATATAAAAATTTTAAAATCTTAACCCACCCCATATTCCCGCCTGAACAACCAGGTTTTTAATGAACGACGGAACCTCATCAGAGAGGGGGCATGGCGGAGGTCACTCGGGAGAGAGTTCCACAGTACGGGGGCCGCCACAGAAAAGGCCCTCTTCCTCGTCCCCACCAGTCTAGCTGCTCTGGCTGAAGGGACAAGGAGAAGGCCATCCGTGGCAGATCTTGTTGAGCGGCCCACTTGGTGTTGCTGGAGACGCTCCTTGAGATAAACTGGACCAGAGCCGTATAGGGTTTTAAAGGTCAAAACCAACACCTTGAATTCGGCTCGGCAAGCAACTGGTAGCCAGTGCAAATCCTTCAGCACTGGCGTGATGTGATCCCGCCGGCGGCTGCCTTTAACCAGGCGAGCCGCCGCGTTCTGTACCAGCTGCAGCTTCCGAACCGTCTTCAAGGGTAACCCCACGTAGAGCGCATTACAGTGCAAGGCAGTTTGGTGCCCTAGGCAAGACCAGATATTTAGTGCTCCCCTCTTCCCACTTGAGCCCTCCCTCCCTCCAGCCCTATGCTCCTGGTGCCCCCTTTAGCCCAGCGCTCTAGGCAGCCGCCTAGTTGGCCTAATGGTAGCACCGGCCCTGAGTAGAATTCTCTTCCAGGACCAGCACCACCACCAAACCCAGCCTGTAAACTGAGGCTTTCCTTATCTGCGCTAGTCAGGCCAACTCTTCCCCGCTCAACAGCTTTCCCATCCACCAGATGGACATCTCTTTACAACCACATTTTTTTTCATCTAGGGCTCCTCTCAACACGGCTGCCCCCCCCCCCCCCGCTTTATCTTTGCTTCCCAGGGACTATCACCAAATCCCATTTATATGTATAGTGGAAGATATAGTGGGAGTTTTCTCAAGAAAAGGGTGTACCGAAGTACGGAGAGGACTCTTTCCTCCTGATACTACTGAAATGCCCCCCCCTGCCCCACTGTCTCTTGAGAAGCCTGGAGGTTCCCCCCCCCCCCGCATACATTTTCTCGCATGGGCATTGGATTACATAAATGACATTCCCATGATCACACCTTATAAAATGTTTGATATGTTGTTATAGGAATCAGGTTGCTTGCAGAAAAATGAAGAGGAACGTTATGGTTTTGCATTACTCCTCTTCTTTTGGGAAATGTATGAGCACCACACATTAAATTTTCACTATGCAGCTGTAGTGCCCGAAGCACCCCTTGGCCCGAGCAAACGGGGCAGCTCTTCAGCTGGGCCGTGGGACGTGGTGGCCGCCCACAGGGGCTTCCCGGGCAGGGAGCCATTGGCCTCTCACCTCTGCGGCCTCCCTGTGCTGACCGGTCATCCCTCTTGGTCCTTGCAGACGGCAGGCAAGTCACCCTGGAGCGCATCGTGGGTGAGATCGCCTTCCAGCTGGATCGCAGGATCCTCTCCGGCATCTTTCCTGACCGGGTCCGCCTCTATGGTTACACCGTTGGTAACATCCCTGAGAAAATCATGCAGGTGCGGGGAGCCTCGGTTCACTGCCCCCCCCTGCTGTGGTGTGCTGACAGAGTGCACGGGGGGGGAGGGGAGGGGGGGCTGTGCGTGCCTTGGCCACCTTCTTTGAAAGGTGCAGTCTTTTAAAAACATGCTTATGCATTTGTTAAGTTCACATTTTTTATACAATCAAAGCAATCAAGAGAGAGAGAGAAAAAAGATCCAGCCAGCCCTCTCCCTCACAGGGTAACAGAAGTGGGGAGTGTGGCCTGTGCTTTTCCCTGTCCTGGACGTGTCTTGGCCTGTTTCCTCGGGAGAGCTTGAGGTGCCCTGTTTTGAAAAGCGCTGCTGTCTGCCACTCTTCAGACTGCAAAAAACGGAGCGGGGAGCAGCGCAGCCGCCGCCTCCCAGAGTAGGGCAGTGCGGACTAGTGCAGCTCGGAGCTGAGGGGGCTCCTTCTCCGAAGGACATCAGAAGAGCCCTGCTGGATCGGACCAAGGTCCATCTCATCCAGCATTCTGTTTACACAGTGGCCAGCCAGCTGCCCACGGGATCCCAGAAGCAGGACAGATACTCACGCCCTCCCTGTTGGGATACTCTCCCAGCAGGTCAGCCGGGCAGGGCAGCTTAATTGGGCTGGGTCCCTCTGCCAGGTGTTTGGCCAGGCCCTCCTTTTCTGCCCTGCCCAGCCCCTCCCTCCCTCCCTTCCCCCGGCCCTTGGGACACCTCCTGAAGGGGTGGGGTCCTCTGCAGATGGAGCACCCAGGGGTGAACTTGCACGGGTTCCGATTCCAGAAGCCCTGGCAGCGAAGCTCCCAGCAGAGCAGGCAGGGTTGAGCCCCTGCCCCGCCTGGGCCCTCACTGCTGCAGGGGGTCCCTGGCGGGTGGCCAAATGACCGCTGTCTGTCCTGTCTCCCTTGTTTGGGCAAGCTGTGGTCATTGACGGAGCGAGCGGGAGCCCAGCGCAGTAGGGGGTTGGTTGCCGCTCTCATGCGGGAAGGTTCGTCATACCTCAGCCGCACCCCTCCCATGAAGTGCTGATAAATGGTATCGAGGTATTGGGACAGGGCAGCCGGCAGCCCACCGTAGCCACACCTGCAGAAATCAATCTTCCTGCGGTGCCTTTCCTGCTCCCCTTTCTTGTCCTTATCCCCGTCAGTTTCTTCTGACTCACGGTTTGGGAGGGTAAACGAATCCCCCCCCCCCAGATCTTTTGCTTTGTTGCTGGGAGAAGGTGGTCACCCGGTGGCAGGTCCACCTCCCCATAAGGCAGGGCACCCCGCAGCGCTGTGGCGTAGGGTGTGTAATTTTGCACAGCTCTGCCATGTCTCCTCCCACTCGCCTTTTTTCTAATTAAACAGCCCCAAACATTGTAACCTTCCCAGACAGGGCAGTTGCTCCAGCCCCTGAATCGTGTCAGTTTCCCCTTTTCCAGCTCTACAGTGTCCTTTTTCATTTGTAGCAACGTGGGCTGTACACAGTATTCCAAGTGTGATTGCACAGAGATATGTGTAAAGGCATAATGATACTGGCAGTCTTATTTTCAATTCCTTTCCTAATGATCCCCAACATGGAATTTGCCTTTTTCACAGTAGTTTGTTTATTTAATGCCTTTGTAGTTAAAGGCGCTATCGAAAAATAGTAAGTAAAAATATAACTGTATTTTTAACTTATACCAACATTTTTCTCTTATTGGTGATCATTGGAATGTTGTGGTTAGAACTGTAAAACTGATTCTATGGTCTGTCTATTGTCTGGGACACCAATCTGTGAACATGGCAGTAGTACAAGTTCGAAACGAGCCAAAGCCATCTAATGAGATCCCTAGAATCTGAGGGCCGGGAATCTTGGGCCGGGTTTCTTGGACTATACCACCTGAGGCTGCAGGTGGAAGGGTGCATGCCCCCGGGTGAATAAAATTCCCCGTGCGGCATAGGAGCAGGTTGGGGAGAAAAGTACAGCCTGCTAGTTTTCTGTGTGCAGCCTGTGTTCAAAGGTGCAGCCTCTCCTGGCAACCTCCTGAGGTGGTACAGCCCCGGAGGAGCTCTGCCACTTGATTCTGCTGACTCTGTAAACTTGTGCCGATGACTGTGCCCATCTATGCGGAGTGGGGGGAAGGCCAAGCTCTCTTTGAGGGACTCGGGTGTGCCTCCTTAATGCTCTCCTCTCCCCACAGGGTGGAAATGACCCTCTGTCCCCACTGACCTCAGAGCAGCGCACAAGCATGATGGAACGCTACAACGACATCATGAACCAGCTGAAGCCCAACGGCTACAACCCAACCTTCCACCCCCAGTTCACAGAACACATTGTGAACACTTACGGGATCCTCCGGGAACGGCCAGACACGGGCTCGGAGGGGGACACCTACAATGATGCAAGCTACCTGCAGGAGGTGATCGAGAACATCGTGCCCCTGGATGATAGGGTCGACTGTCTTGTACTGCTCAACTGCCTCAAGATGCTGTCGCAGGCCGACGGGAAGCCCTTGTTCATCTGGTGATCTCCCCTCCCTCCCTCCCTCCCTCCCTCCCGGCGTGCGGCCCGCTGCAAGCACAATAAACCATCTGAAAAAAGCCTGTCCAAAGAGTCTCGTGCAAAGTAAATGACCTAGAATCATAGAACCATAGCCACCTTGAGCCGCCTGCTCTAGCCCTGCTACTCGGGAGAGATCCAGCCCCCTCGTAGCCATCGTTCAAATGAAACCAAACTGATCCAGAACTGAACCCCGATCTAAAATCCCTCCGTTGCCTTGAACCTGAACCCAGAACCAACTCTCCAAGAAGAAATGGAAGCCAAGTCAAAAGATGCAGTCCAGTCACCAGCTGGTACATTCGGGGCTGCCAAGGCAGAGATGGGAGCCATTCTGCTCCACTTGGTTTGTGCTGCTCCCTTGTATTCCAGCCTCTCTGCCTGAAGATGCTTTTTTCTTTGGGGGGGTTGTGTATCTGGTGTTGGTGTTGTTTGGCTTGGGCAGGCTTCCCTGTCACCATCCTGGCATTGGGCAGGGATTGTGTGAGAGTGCCGTCTCTGCAACAGCGGATCTTACGTAAATCTTACTTTTCTTGCTGGATTGAAATGGGCCCCTTGCCTTGAGTTGCACGGCCACCAGCTGCTCAAGCATCTTGGTCCAGAAGGGGATATGAATGAGCAACCAATAATTGCTGCCTTCCTTGGGATCCAGGGAGGGTTCCCTGAGGAGCGGCCTGCCTCTCTCAAGGCATGTGCAAGAAAGCTAGACGGAGATGAAGTGTTGTCTTCCAGGTTGAGTCCCTGGGCGCTTCAGTCTGTAGACCCAGGAGTATTTGCTTCCTTCTAATATCCTTGGATTTGATGGTTGCTCTATAGCAGGGCGCTCCAACCTTGGGTCCCCAGATGTTTTTGGCCTACAACTCCCAGCATGCCCCAGCCAGCTGGCTGGGGCATGCTGAGAGTTGTAGGCCAAAAACATCTGGGGACCCAAGGTTGGAGAGCCCTGCTCTATAGGGAATATTTCCAAGTCAGAGCGGTAATGGGTAACATGTTCTGAGGCCGGTGGTTGGTTCAGTTCCTTTGGCCGAGATGGCTGATTTGTGGTTTCTAAACCTTGTATGCAGGTCTGTTTTTCCAGGCTGCTGCTGGGTATGGCATCTCCAGCACGTGCATTCAGTAATGAATATTATTACACCCCGTAGACTTCCAGCAGGGAATGTCCTGGTTCCTGTCATGGGACTTGGTACCCATGGGTAGCACCCCTGATAGCCAGGTGAACGTTGGGAGATGCTGGGCGGAAGCCAGCCCCAAAAGGGACAGGGTGCTTTTTGTTGGTATCTTCTTTGTTCCTGTGGCGGAGGCAGACTCTGCAGAATATCGGTGCCCAGTGCATGGCGCAATCAGTGACATGCAGAGGATGCCTCTGAAGGTGTTGGGTCCATTGGCAGGTGTGTTTCAGTGTGTGGGATCTGTCTATGACAGTGATGGCGAACCTTTTTGAGCCCGAGTGCCCAAACTGCAACACAAAACCAACTTATTTATTTCAAAGTGCCAACACTGCAATTAAACCTGAATACCGAGGTTTTAGTTTTAGAAAAACAACCCATACAGTTGTCCGAACTAATTAACATCTTTTGTCTTTAAAGAAAAACACAATAACAGAGCTTTCAATGATGCAAACAGTTTTTTGTTGAAAAAAAAATCAACTCAAAAAATTATTATAGTACTACATTGTACACATAGCCTGAAGGGAATTTATACAAACTTTTAAAATAATTACCGTAGGCACATGTATTTTTGGATAAGGGATTCTCAACTTGTAATATGATTATATGCCAGACTGAAATTGTACGGGGCAAGCTTTACCCCGGGTCCTTTCCTTGCTTCTACAGGTGTCGGATTAGTAAAAGTAAAAGTCAACCTGTACTAGGATGAGCAAGATAAACAAGAAAACTAAACGTGCTTAACACATTTTAAACACTTAATGTCTTGGACTGCAAATACTGCATTAGGTAAAAGTTTGCATTGGGTATGCTTTTGCACAATTAATGTGATTTTTGCTATTGCATGCATGCTGATAATTTGTCAAACCTTGGCTCATACTTCGTTAGTTTGAGAGCAACACATGCAGCACTCAGGTCAACTGTTAGGGCTCTACATCCAAGCCATGCTCTGTGCATCATTCTTCAAAATCTTTTAAATGTGATAACAATGTAGAAAAGAATTCTGTAACAGGAATTCTAGAATAAAACCATTCTGTTCCACACTGTGAGAAAGAACAAGATCATTAGTGTTTTGCAGAAGGGGACGGTCTTTTCGCGATCTGGTGACCAATGGCTCGAATGCCCACAGAGAGGTCACTGCGTGCCAGCTGTGGCACCCGTGCCATAGGTTTGCCATCACTGGTCTAGGGGCAGCGTCCGCTTCAGGTAATGTATGCAGAGGGGTCCACAGGCACCTGCACATTTGACTGAAACAGCCAAAAACTCCCCCCACCCCCAAGAGTCAGCCCTTGACTCCCTTGGCATGGACAGAACATTTTGCTCCTCAAGCTGCCTAGAACCTCCACAGGGATGGCAGACAGAATTTGATGGTCCGCCCCAGGAGGCTGATGAAGGCCTCCTGGGAATTCCTCTGTGTAGGCTTCGCTGGTGGACCTGCCAAGGCCCCGGTCTCTGCTTAGAATGAGGGGATGTCCCTGGCCCTCGATGCAACCCTAACCCTAACGCAAACATCCTCAGCCCAGTCGTAGAGCTGCATCGGCACCCTGGTATTTAGGGGAGCAGAGGGCAAAGGAGTGACTGGGCCAGCGGCTAGAGTGCAGACGGTGAGTACGACTGAACACACTTAAGAATCCATCTGAAATCTTTCTCTGTGGTGGCGATGGCAGCAAAGAGATCACACTTCTCCGCCGCCATTGCATCTGCTCTCTGTCATCCAGCCGGCCTTTTTCAGGTGGTGAAGGGCCTTCTTGGAGTGGACCCAGGAAAACAACAGCTTGAGCCCTCAAAGCCCGCCGTGACCAGTTTGCTGGACACTTTGCAGATGAAGGGACTCGTATTGTGCCGCTTTAGACACTGCTGTGTTGACAGAGTCAGAGCAGGATGTGACCAAAGTGCCATCTAGGCCTGTTGTCGTGGATACCTTTCAGCTTGTGCAACTTGAGGACGTGGAGAAACTGCTTGGAGGATTGAGGCCCACCACTTGCTCTCTGGTCCCTGGCCCATCCTGGCTTGTGAAACCAGCTGGGCATCTGGACCTTGGGGGTGATTTATTTATTTATTTATTATATTTATACCCCGCCTTTTTTCCTGCAAGGAACCCAAGGCGGCTTACATAATCCTCATCCTCTTCTCCACGTTATCCTCACAACAACCGTGTGAGGTAGGTTAGGCTGAGAGTCAATGACTGGCCCAAAGTCACCCAATGAGTTTCATGGCCGAGCGGGGACTAGAACCCGGATCTCCCGAGTCCCAGTCCAACACCCTAACCACTACGCCACACTGGCTCTCCTCGGGGGAAGGACCAGTCCTCCTAGCTTAAAGGAAGCCGTGGTGAGGCCGCTATTGAGGAAACCTGGCTTAGATCCATTGCTTTCTGATAATTGTCGCCTAAAGCAAATCTACCCTTTTTAGGCAAGGTAGTGTTGGATGATGCTGATTGTTTGGATCCATTCCAATCTGAGTTTAGGCCTGGCCTTGGGACAGAAATGGCCTTGGTCACCCTAATAGATGACATACTCCAGGGAATGGACGGGGGGAGTGCGACCTTGTTGGTTCTCTTGGACCTCTCAGTGGCTTCCAGTACCATCAGCCACGGTATCCTTCGGGATCAGTCGTCTGGCTTAGCCATAGGAGGCACAGTGCTACGGTGGTTCCACCCCTTCCTGGATGGTCAGTCTCAGAAAGTGGGCTGGGGGGTGTCTGCTCAACCTCATGCCCATTGGCGTAACAACATCTGGGGACAGGAAGTGGGAGGACTTCCTATCCGATGGAAATCCTGGCAGCAGTGGAAGGAACTGGAGGCCAAACGGATATGAGCAACTTTATCTGCAAAGTGTCCAGCAAATTGGTCACAGCGGCTTTTCAGTGCCCAAGTTCTTGCTTTCCAGGGCCTACACCAAGAAGGATGGCGCTGAGCAGATGCAATGCGGCATCTAGGCTTGGCTACTATAGGGCTGCCTTTGAAAGTAGCTTGGAAACTTCAGCTGGCGCAGAATGCAGCCGCCTGGATATTGATGGGGGCTGGGCGGTCTGATCATATGACACTGATAATGTGCCAGCTGCAGCTGCTGACTGTGCATTTTCAAGACCAATTTAAAGTGCTGGTTTTATCCTTCAAAGCCATAAATGGTTTGGGCCCATTACTTGAAGGACTGACTTCTCCCTTACCTGCCTGCCCACACTGAGGTTATCAACAGAGGCCCTTCGCATTTGCCCGCTGCCAAGGGCAGTTAGGCTGGTGACTACAAGGGAGAGGGCCTTTTCAGTGGTGGCCCAGCACCTCTGGAATCAGCTTCCATCAGGGGTTCACCAGGCCCCTTCTTTGCAGGTCTTCAGGAAGTCTCTGAAGGCCCATCTTTTTTCTGGCCTTCCCCTAATCTGTGGGCTGCAGGTTTTATTGGTGTAACCTGTTTTTATACTGTTTTATAGTATTTTATTGTATATTTATTTATTTGTATAAATAAATTTGTATACTTTTGTATGCTCTTTTTCCTGTATGCTGCCTTGAGAGGGTTTTACCCTTAAAGGTGGCCTAAAAATCCTTTTAAATAAATGCATTAAGTGAAGAGGATTCTCTTGCCTACCCCTGCTTCACTGTTACTTCACTGGCACCCATATGTGAATCTTGCTGAAGCTGCTTGTGCAGTCAGACTGGCCCTGGGGCCTGGGCTTTGGGCCACAGCACCCTGGCCAGCCCTCACAGACTTATCTGAAGCCATTCATGTGTTTATCTTCCCAGCCAAACTGGTCTAGCAACTCCGCAGGCCTGGTTTTACCTCACTGAGAGAGCAAAACCTTCTTTGTGTATTTGCCTGGGGTGCTTGACTAAACCTCTGTCTGCAACATCTTATGCAAATATATGTCATTAAAACGCTTTTGCAAATATAAGCCAGTTCTAGGTTTCCTGCAAATGTTCATATTCAGTGTGCAGTGTCCAACATCCTTCTCCCAATTCACCTTGAATTTTAGAGTCTCAGACTCCCTCTGAGTGAGATTTTTAGAGAGCCCTGATTTAATCATTTACAAACAACATTCTTATCCTGCATGAGATTCCAGTCATGAGCCCATTCATCATTCTGTCCATATCTTAAACTAGACTTGGGGTTTGTCCACACAAGGGCTTTTCTGAGTCACGAATGCACAGCTGCTGGCCAGGATCCAAGTGGGCTGTGATTTGACAAAGTACCCCATAATATCCTGATTAGTGAGCTAGTTGTGAAAGACTGCCAACCGGTCCTTTCTTCAAGACTAGAGATCAAAGGTGCAAAACTGCCAGCCTTGGCTCTGCAGTCTTGACCTGATTCTCTCCGGGCCTTGCCCTTGGTCTATACACTGGATTTAGCACTGAACCACAGAGGAACCACACACCCCGTGCGGGGTAAAACCAGGAAAGTTTATTTAAGGTAAACAGATTACAATAAAAAGTGGGGAATGAGGGAAGAGGGAGAAAGGTGGGGAGACACTTTGGTATACACAAGTAGAGCTACAAAACAACAAAACTAGTCACTATATAAATACCCAGGCACTTACTCCTTGCCTGGGGGTTGGTCTTCTTGGGGCTTGCCTCAGCAAAAAGCCCTACTCCAGGACACTCAAAAGCCAGGGCTGGCAGTATAGACCCCCCCCCTCCTTTCAGCAGCCCAGCTGTCTTTGGCCAATCAGGATGAACTTCATCTGGGCTAGGCAGGGGAGGGGAGGCTCCTTGATTATGACTAGAGAGCTTGGGCCGCATTTGCATGCGAATACCTGTGGCACAGGGGCATCAAAGGGAAACTATGCACATTTGGCAAGAGACCCTGACATACATTTGCATCATGAGGCCCCCCCCAGCCTCTAGCTGGGATTACACTTGTCACACTAGTTGTTAAGTGTAGGTTGGGTGGCATTACTACTAGGTGGATCCACAGCTGGCTTGTCAATGGTTTTGTGTCCAACTGTAAGGAGGTATCGAGTGGGGTGCTGCAGGGGGGCTCAGGCCTGGGCCCAGTACTCTTCAACATTTCTATAAATGACCTGGAGGAAGAGGTGAGAGAATGCTCATCAGATTTGCAGATGACACAGAATTGGGTGGGGGAAAGCTAATAACAGAAGACAGAAACAAGATTCAAAATTAGCTCAATAGGTTAGGAGTCTGCACAGAAAACAACGAAATGAAATTTAACAGAGTGAGCCGTGGCCTTCTTGTAGCCCCCTGTGCACCTCTTTTTTGGTTGATAAACATTTGATAAACATTTCTGTGGGAAACTTCTGTGGGAAGTATGTTTGTTTTTCAGTGGACTCTGGCTTGCTCATAGGACCTTTGGCTCCCTCATTGGATGGCCATGGTGCACTGTGGGTTCTGTCATGTCATACATGACCACAGTACCTGATGGAGCCTCTCCTGGTATCAATCTACCCATATACTACGATCAACATCTGAGACTCTCCAAGGGAGATTCAGAGGATGGCAACGAGGCATAGGGCCTTCTCAGTGGTGGCCCCGTGATTGTGGAATGCTCCCCCAGTGAGGTCCTTCTGGTGCCAACATTGTCATCTTTTTGGCACCAGGTTAACTTTCCTCTTTTCCCAGGTATTTGACAGCATATGATGGGGCTTCTTGTTAGCTGTTTTTATCAGGTCCTGATATTTTATAGTTTTCAGCTGTTTCAAACTGTTTTAAATTTTTGTATGTTAACAGTTTAATATTATGTTTTAGCATGTATTAATTTTTGTGAACCACCCAGAGAGCTTTGGCTATCGAGCGGTATAAAAATGTAATATAATGTAATAAATGAATGGAGACAATTGCAAAGTTCTTTACTTAGGAAAAAAGAATCAAAAGCACAGCTATAAGATGGGGGATACCTGGCTTGGCAATAGTACATGTGAAAAGGATCTTGGGAGTTGATCACAAGCTGAATATGAGTCAGCAGTGTGAGGCGGCTGCAAAAAAGGCAAAGGCAATTTTAGGTTGCATCAATGGAAGTATAATTTCTGGATCACAGTAAGTAATAGTTACACTGTACAGTAATACCTTGGATTGCAAGCATAATTCGTTCCGGAACCGTGCTTGTAATCCAAAACACTCTTATATCAAAGCGAGTCTCTGGTGGGCGTGAGCGGGGCTGATTTTGGCCCGCTACGCCTGCTCGAGGCGAGCGGTTACATCCCTACCTTGACTTGCAAGACCTTGCTTGTTTATCAAGTCAATTTTTTTTTTAATTTTTTGCTTGTCTTGCAAAACGCTCTCAGACCCAGTTACTTGCAATCCAAGGTATTAGTGTATTCTGTGCTGGTCAGACCTCACCTCAAATATATCCAATTCTGGGCACCACACTTTAGGAAGGATTCAGATAAACTGGAACAAGTTCAGAGAAGGGCCACAAGGATGATCAGGGCACTAGAAACTGAGTCTTACAAATTTTTTTGAAAGGAACTGGGTATGTTTAGCCTTGAAAGAGAAGGGGGGGGGGGGGAGAGATGACAGCACTTTGGGTCCCCTGATGTTGCTGGACTACAGCTCCCAGAATCCCTTGCCATTAGCCACGTTGGCTGGGTACTCTGGGAGCTGTAGTGTAGGCCTGCAACGTGTGGGGACCCGAGGTTGGAGAGCCCTGAAAGGGCGGCCACAGAAGAGGGGCCGCAACCTGCCCTCTGGCATCCAAGACTGTCGGGCGCAAAATAACAGCGCGCGCGCACAACACACACACACACACACACGCGTCGGAGCAGGGCAGGCAGAGAAGGGAAGCGGCTTCCCGGTCGGCGGGAGGTCCTCAAGCAGCGGCCGCGCGGCCGCCCGTCGGGGCGCCGCCTTGAGCCGGTTCCTGCGCTGAGCAGTGCGGGGCCCGAGGCGGCCCCGTCCAGCGCTGGATCCTGGGAATTCGCAGGAAGAGCCCGGCACGGCCCTGGGGGCCGCGTTCTCCGGCGGGCGGGCCGGCCGGCGGGCGGGGCGCTCCTCTCGACGCGGTGCCTCGGCCGCGCCTGGAACTATCCCCCGGAGGCGCCGAGGCCCTTCGCGTCCCGGAGGCTGCCCGGAGAGCAGCGGCTGCCTTCGGAGGGCCCGGCCCGGCCCGCGGCGCCTCTCCTCGTGCGGGCCGGGCCCAACTGCCGCTCCGCGGGGCCCGAGGCGGCGCCGGCGGCAGGTGAGCCCCCCCGGGGCGGGCCGCCGCATCTTCCCCCTCGCGGCCCGGCGCGGGATGGCGGCCGAGGCGAAGCCACGGCGCCCCCGAGAGGAAGGCGGGCCGGCGCAGGCTCCGCGGGCCGCGCACGCCTCGCGCACGACCGGCCCGTGGACGGCGCCAAAGGGAGGCTCCAGGAGGGGCGCCGGCGCCCCACCCCGCTCGCCGGGCCCCAGCAGCACGCGCACGCGTTGCGCCTTGCCCCGCACGAGCCCCACTGGCGGGCGGGCGGGCGGGGGGGGGCAGGCAGGCAGGCGCAGCGCCGCTTCCCGCCCGACCCTTCCCTGCTGGGGCTTGAGGGCAGCTCAGAACTGTTGAAAAAGCGGCGCCTCCGCCTTACTTTCCTGCCCCCCCCCATCACAGGAGAAGAGCCAGGCCCGGTGATGAGCCAGCCTTTCCTGGCCCTTCGCGAAGCTAATCTCTTCCGCAGATTGATCTATGATACAGATCCCCCACCAAAACCTCTCCCAAACTTTTAATTGCAGCAGAGACCCTCCACTTGGCAAAACCAGAGGACGCTCCGCTTTCAGTTTCTGAAACTGCATCGGTTTCTTTCTTCCACTCCCAAAACCTGCTTGAAACCCAGCTGCGCACTGAGCCATATTTCAAAATCCCCCTTTCTGTGAGCCGAGCATCTTCTGGGGATGCCTCGCTTGGTTAGCGTCGAGCGAACCGTGACCTGCCAGGAGTACATCGCGCGGCCATTTTCGAAAGCGACAGCAGGTGGCGCAGCTGCTCAAGCGGACTCCGTGGCGAGGGTGGCTTCCCGGGAGCAGCAGCAGCAGCAGGTCCTTATTTGAGCGGCCCCTCCGGGTGCTTCCAGGAGAGGCTTTCGTTATGGGATTGCCCTGCCTCGTTCACAGAATTTAGCCATGGTCCAGACCTCGCTGCCATCAATTTGTAACCCTCCCGTGTTTTCCCACCGCTGCTTAAGGAGGAAAAGACGGAATAGCTACACAATGCTTCTCTATGGGGGTGGGGGGCGCGCGCCAGACCCACATTTGACGGGGAAGTGAGAGGGCCCAGGCAGCTGCAGCTAAATCTTGCCCAGCAGACAGACTTTGCTGCTCTTCCCCCCGGGGAAGTCACTGGGTGTCTGTGGGCCAGTCCGTGACTCTCAGCCTAACCTCACAGGGTTGTTGTGAGGATAAAATAGGGAGGAGGAGGATCATGCACATCGCCTTGGGCTCCTTAGAGGAAAGGCAGGATATACGTAAATATAATAAATATATAAGAATCCCATCAAAATGCCCGATTGAGATGACTATTGGGCAGAAAGGGAAAACTGTCCCAGAAGGTGGGCCCAAAGGGGAATCCTGTTCACGGGAAGAGCAAGGAAGGGGGCAGGTTTTCAAGTTGGGGAGCACAGGGGTGACTGGTGCGGTTTGCCCTTGGTCAGCACCTCTGCCTGCTGAGAAGGGAAGCCCCCCAGTGACAGCAGGTTCTAGTCCCCACTCGGCCATGAAGCTCACTGGGTGACTTTGGGCCAGTCACTGACTCTCAGCCTAACCTACCTCACAGGGTTGTTGCGAGGATCAAATGGAGAGGAGGAGAAGGATTATGTAAGCCGCCTTGGGTTCCTTGCAGGAAAAAAGGTGGGGTATAAATGTAATAAATAAATAAATAAAATAGGGATGCTGCCCACTGCCCCGCTGCCGCCTTCACCCAGCCACCTCCACCACTCGGGTGAGAAATGGTGCCATGGGCCCCGCCCAGCCCGAACCGTTGCCTATGCCTCCCAGTGTGAGATTTTTTGAGACCTGGACAGAAAGGTCTCAAGAGCTCATTCAATTTATTGCTGCAGGGATGGGCACCCGCTCCTCTGTAGTTCTGCTGTTTTTGATTTGCCAAATGTTTCTCTTTAGTTTACAGTTCAGTCCGTGTGTCCTCGCAACAGCCTTGCGCAGTGGGCCCATTGTGCAGATGAGGACGTGAGGCTGAGAGAGTAGCTGGCCCAAGTCCACCCACAGGCTCCATAGCCGAGGCTGGACTTGACACCCCCCCCCCTCATGCTGCCCAACCCCAGCTGCTTGCACAAGGGCTCGGGGGGGGGGGGACGGGACTGACACGCATCAGGATCCAGCGACTTCTGAATGTGCGTTTCAGGCTCTGGAGGCTCCAGGGGGTGAAGGAAGCAGAAACGTTGCTTCCTGAGAGGCTGCTTCTTTCTTTAATTTCCACGGATGACTCAGCGCTCCTGGCAGCGCTTCCCCAGATCCCGGGAAGGTCCCAATCCGTCACCGATGACAGCTCCTGCGTGCTATGCGGCTGCAGAGTCTAATTATGCCGGGCGTGGAGAATCACTGGGCTCTTTGCTACCGACCAGAAATACAGATTTTGTCTAATTATTAGTGTAATTAACCAGAGTTTGGTTACAGTTGAGCGCCACGTGTAGGACCTTGCAGGTGTCGAGGCCCGGCTGCACTGGGGCCGAGTGAAGCCCAAAGGTAGCCAGTTCAGCAGGTGGGGCGGGGGGCTCTCCCTGTGTGGATGAGACGGGGGTGGGTGGGGGGGAGGGTTCAGATTCACTAGGCACTGACTGAGGAACATTTTGGGAACAAGCTGGACCTGCGTGTAATGTCGAAAAGGTGGCAGAGCAGCTTTTGAACCGACTCCTACGGGAAACCCAACAGGAGCCAGGGAGCTTCCGATTCAGGGACAAGCATTCCTGGGAGATTAGGGTGAAAATGATTGACCTGATGGGGTTGGAATAGGCCACAACAAACTGTAAGAGGGAAATGCACACACTACCAGAGACGTGTGCTGTGGGACACCACGTGTACCCTGTGCTAACGCGAGAAGCCGCCTCCGAGCCAAGGAGGGCGCGTTGGGGCTTCCCTACACGGGGTATTTATTGTGCACTCGCGATTCCTCACTGATGGTAGTTTGTGGGTGCTTTACACCATGGCGTCATCCTTCAGGGCCTCTCCCATGCTTTCCAAGCATTTCTGTGACTTTTTTTTTAGAGCGAGGAAAGTCAGGTATTATCTGAAAGTGGCAGAATGAACCGAAATGAAAAGCTTGTGTATTTTTGCAATTCCGTTACACCAGAGCGCCACCTTGTGGTTGTGTAACGGAACATGGACAGGCAGAGAAAGACAGACACCCCCCAAAAAAGAAACACGTGTAAAGGAGTCGATCATAATCCCATAAAGAATCCAGAAGCAGAAGCCATGGTAAAGAGGTGGGTTCAAAGCCTCGTGTGGAGCAGCCCTTGGAGTGCCTGGTTTTAAAGGAGAACATGGATATGGTGGGCATAAGGGAAACCTGGTGGAAGGGAGAGGCCCAGCGGGAGGGCTCGGAGCTCCATCAGGCATGAGCTGTCTCCCCCCCCCCCGCCAAACAGCCAAAAATCTGCCACGGAGCTCTGTTCCCTCCCCTGCTGCTCTCACCCCCCCCACCCCGGCCATTTCTTCCTATAGCCGCATTCTGACTATTTGTGTCCACAAATAAGCACCTGATACATCTCTGATCACATATTACCCTTCTTTCTACGCAATAACTCAAGCCTCTTTCCAGTTAAAAGAGAAACCTGCTGACACGGTGGCCCCAGACGGCAGCGCAGCCAGAAGAGATCACTGCAGTAAGTTGCTTTGCTTTTTAATTTTTAAGAAGGCCTTTATTTTCTTTTTGCCTGTCAGTGTGGGAAGGGGGCATGGGAGCAGTCATGGGGCGTGGGGGTTCCTGGCAGGCACCTATTTCTCACTGGTTTTCGTTCAGCTCCTGCCCCCCTTCCCTTCTTTTTCCCAACTCTCCCCCCCCCGCCTTTTTTAAACTTGGCATCCTGGGGAAGTGGGAGTAACCGTGCTGGGGGAGCCCGCTGCCCCCTGCTATTCCCCACCATTTATTTCCATTTTTCCTACTTATTTTCTTTGTCTTGGGGTGCAGGGGTGAGCATGGGGGTGGGGTGGGAGTGCTTTTATGTTGTTGTGTGGATCCCTCTGTGCTTTGCACTTATGATCTTAAAGTCACTTACCTAAGTTTCTCTTTTCTGTTCAATATGGATTCCTTTTGGAACAGAAAAATGTGTTTCCAAAGGAGTATTATTGTGTGGCTTTCACACACACACACACACACACACACACTGCTTTGCAGGCATGATCTTAAAATTAATTTGCCTCAGTTTCCCCTTTTGCAGTGGGGTGCCGCTGGATTCAAAATACTGCTTTTCTATGTTGTTGTACAGGAGCCTTTGCAAGAGGGGGGGGGATGCAGCCGCTCTGCCTACAGTGACCCCTTGGCTCCACCAGTGCTGACCCTGCTCTCTGCCCCACCAGCCACCACTGGAACCCATCCTTTTCAACTGTAAGGGCCAGTTCGCATGACATGGCAGCCCATGGGTTAAACAACTGCCTCCCGCTGCCTCCTGCATGCCCACCATTTCTGCATTTAAACAGCACAAGTGGCTCCTTCACGTTGCTGGGCATGTTGTCTGAACATGGACTGTTGGGTTGTTAAGGGGCTAAACAACCCAGTAGTTAACCCAACAGCAAACCATGGGTTAACCGTTCCCTCCCGCTCGTCCCCCAACAGCCCATGGGTTGTTTAGCCCATGGGCTGTCATGTCGTGCAAACCAGGTCACACTGTCACAGTACCAGAAGTGACCCTGGATGACTCACTTGCTTGTCGCTGACAAAATTGTTCTGTGGTGACCTTTAACACACGAGTCGAAGGAGCGGCCAGGCAGCTTTCACGTTGGCGGTGGCACCACTGCTAGTGCCCCTGCCCTGCAGTTATACCCAAGTGCGCAAGGAGCGAAGGAAGCACAAATGGGGCGCACTTCCTCATCTGGTACGGCATGCACATGGTTTGCTCAAGGTGCTTGTTAGGAGCGAAATGCTGGAGCATCACAAGAGTCCGTTTTGTGACGCTCTGGAAGCAAAGCCTGTCTCATTTCCCAGGGCCCGTTGATTCCGTCTCGCCAGTCCGTGTCTGTGGCAGACTGAAGCATAGCTGCCCATTCCCCCCCTGAGATGGGAACAAGGAGCCTTATACAGGAAACGGAAAGGGATTCTTGACCAGGACGTGTCATATCCCATGTGGGCACAAACAATTCTCTGGCACTTACTTGGGAACCTGTTCAGTGTAATCAGCGGTGGTGTCACCCTAATGGCTAGGTGAATGGCCAAAGAAAAACTTGGTGGTCAAAGAAAGACGTTCACAGGGTATGGTCCCGTGGTCAGAATATGCACTGGGGCATGGAACGAACGCCACACTGTAGCCAAAGGGAAGTGGACCAAACAGGCTGGGTGCCTCACATTCAAAATGGAGACAACTGTCTCAGTATACTACAAGCATAGTTCTATCTCTTTGTCACAGTAATTAAGGTGGATGTTATATAATTACTGTCCATTAGTATCAGTAATGAAGGGAAAGAGATGCCGATGAGGATAGCAGGCGTCGTGCGTGTCAGGAACCATGAACTCAAGGAACCAAGGCCTGACCGAACGTGCCTCCGAGATAGCAATCTCTGGCCCGCTCTGGAGCGGTGGCTGAGGGCCAGGGGTCCACCCCCGGCTGCATGATGGGGGCCCAGGAGGACAGAGGCTGGGCACCCAGGACCACACCCAGTTGGACCCCACTGATTCTTTCAGTAGAAAGGGCTTCTAGTCCCAATTCTGTTCCATATCTTCAGACTGGATAGTTGGGCTGGGGAATAAAGATTCCTTTGCACTAATGTACTGTTCGGGACAAGAGCAGGCAGTGCGCCAGATAATGAGAGCAGTGCATTTCTCAGCAATCTTTTTGGCAGCAAGAAGCCAGGAGCCTGAATTCCCCATCCATTAGAGGTCCATCAAACCTACCTTTGCTGCTTCTGGAACGGGAGATGAAGGCAGATAGTTCTCCATGCAGGACGGAAGTGTTAGCAGGGAAGCCGTGACCAACAGGAGAGAGACCGTGTGGACACAATCCACCGTGCAAGCCCCACTGAAGTGAAGAGGAGTTGTGCAAAGCCCGGAGAGGGTAGAACTGAGAGTCCAGACCAAGGATTGGTGGATATCGCCAATACCCTTGGAGCTCCTGGGGAAGCTGGGGCTTCTTGGCTCCACATGTGCACGGCATCCTGGGAGCGGTCTGCCCAAAGCTGAAGTGACTGTGGACGTCCATGTGTCCAGAGTACCCGCGTGCGCACTAGACGTCTGGATTGGGACAATGGCTGCAGAGTCATCTAGTTCTGAGCGGCTGACAGGTGCACACGAGCAGCCCACACTGCCTCTCGACTGTGCCGCTCCGTTGCCCTCAGTGATGCCAGTGCGCACAGCATTGTCTCAGAAACACAGGGAGATGGGTTTCCCTAGAACAGTGTCCTCCAACCTTGGGTCCCCAGATGTTTTTGGCCTACAACTCCCAGCATGCCCCAGCCAGCATAGCTGGCTGGGGCATGCTGGGAGTTGTAGGCCAAAAACATCTGGGGACCCAAGGTTGAGAAACACTGCCCTAGAAGCACCTGCAGCAGCAGACCCTGGCTCAACATCTGGGCAGAACCTCATTCAAATGTAATAAACGAACGTGTGCATCTTATTGCCGCATTAAGCTAAGGGTGGTGCCCTTAGCTTGGGATCTTCCCAACTCTGCAGTGGGCAGGTGGGAGCCTGCCCTCTTCCCCTCAGCCCGGAGGGCTGCTTGGCACTGGCAGTCTTTGGTGATGCAATTGGGTGCTGAAAGATTTGTGGAACAGTGAGTGGAGACCGGGAGACCGGGGTTGGTTTGCAGACTTTCCTGCTTATTCTCTCTTATCTCAGGATGGAGAAATCCACCCAGTCAGTGCACAGTGAATCCATCGGGAAGGGGAAGGAAAGGGTGGCTGCCCTGAGATCCAAGGGTCGCAGGGCACGCCTAAGGGCTTTTGGCATTTGTTCCCATAGGATGTGCGGAGTCAGCTCGGGAACTCTGGCTCCAGGGGATGCAGCCACCCACCACCACGGGAGCCCCTGTGCTCAGCCACTGGTTCAGCTCCCAGTGACTCGACACTCTGGTCCAAGCAAACAACACTGCAATTAGACGAATGCTGCCACTCACAGGATGTGTAGCACATGGGAGGTGTCATCTCAAAATGGGGAAAGACCTGAGCAACACGTTTCTAATTCCTTCTCCAGTTTCTGACCTCGTGTGCCTCCAACTGGAAGTGTCTTGTAGGTAAACTCTAAAATGCTGCCCACATCAAAGGAGGTCCATTGCTAATATATTCTGCTCCAATTTGGTGCTTGGATGCTACCCTAGAAAAATGGAAGACGCGCCCTGAAATAGGAAGCACAATGTGGCATACAGGAAATACACACGGAACCTGGGCATTGGGCAAGGCAGGGCGTGGGGTGTGCCGTGGACCTGGATTTCCGTCGTATCGCCATATGAACTACTAATACTGAGCATAGCGTCAGGGGTGGAGCCCCTCAGCCAGCATAACTCCAGTACAGGATTGCACCCTAAATCATTTACTTTTGCAAATAAGCTTTGTTGAGACAAACAGCACCAGCTTCCGAGTACATGCATTTACAATTGGGACATGCTCCCTCCCAATGAGTGTGCACCCAATTCTTCTGGGTTTCGGTAGTCTGTGACCTGCACTCCCTGGAGGGGGTCTCTCTTCCTCTCTGAGTGTGAACATGTGACCTGCCAAGGTACCCTGGGAGCAGCCCTTCACCTGCACTTCCCGCATTAATCGCTTCTCATGTGGGGCCACGATTAGACTTTGGGCCTCTGGGCAGCTTCCTGGCGCGTTTATAGCTGCATGCAAGTTAATCTGTAATCATACCAAGAAGTCAAAGGAAGTTGGAAGTAAGAAGCATTAGTCAGCTGCCAGGTCGGAATGCGCGTGTGAGCTGGATTGCCCAATGCTCGGCTGCCTTTCCAGAGCGCATCCCCAGCGACGCAGGTGGATCCCAGCAGAGCATGACTGAGAGGCCTGCTATTCAGAGCACATGACCATCAGCTGGAGTGGCCAGCCGGAGCCAAATGCTGCCTCAGTTCCCCACTGGGCCTTCTCCTCTGAAGCTCCTGTATTCCTGGAGAGGACCTCAGCCGGACACAAGCCACAGGCTTGTTGCCCCTGGACTGCTTTGGACCAGCGCCCTGAGAGGTGAGTGCTGTGGAGTGGGAGACGGAGACGGAACACACGAGGAGCCCGGGGACCCAATGGGGCCGCTCCTTCACGCCTGCGAGGCAGCTTGCCGGAGCATGCCCATCCAGGCCCAGGACACGGTGAGGGAGGCAAATGCCCCGCCCCCGCGCGCTTGTCTGAGGCGCCTCGGAACCTCATGCCTCCTTGTGGCTTCAGACCCCACCCGGGAACCGGCTCTAGCCCAAACGTGGCTCACAGAAGAAGGGCTTCCATCACTTGGTCTCAGACTGGCAGAGCGGTGAAGCGTGGCAACTGGAAAGAGGACCCTTCTGCCCAGCCCGTGTTGGGGCTCTTTTATTCTTAGCAGGTGCCTTCAGCAGCAGAGGAGGCTGTCGGTGGCTGCCACGCAGGCCTTGTTCTCTGTGTAGATTCTCGCTGATAACCTCCCCTTCCCCCCCCTTTCACCCCCTGCAGTTCCGCCCCACCTCATGATCTGTGGCAATTCTGCTAATTCTGCAATGGTGAAAACTTCCTTTTCTTTTCTCTGAATACAAAACCTGTTCAGAGTACCCTTCATATCTTCTGTTAAAATCTCATTGCCCCAGCTGACTAGGAGACCCTGTTTTTCTTTTCCTCTTACTTTTGATACACGAATAAAACCGTCAGTTTATTCCTCATCTGTAGCCAGCTTTACTTTACAGCCCCTTCACCTTTGCCATTTCCTGTGCTTCCTTTGCTAAAGGGTCTTTGGAGCCCTGCTGAAGGCAGGTTGTGCCCCCTCCCCGCCACCCGCTGTCGCTGTGTTCTTCTCTTTTAAGCTTCAGGTCCTGCAAAAGGCCTTTGCTTAGCCAGCTTGGCCTCCTGCAAACAGAATAGGTTTGGGGGCCAGGGAGGTTGCTGTGCACCAGAAGACTTTACAGCTTAGCATAAAATCTGTATCATTACCCATAGTATTTTATTGCAGAAGGTGCTTATTGCAATATTGTACTGTATTTCTCCACACAACAACCCAGTGAGGTAGGCCAAGAAAAAATAACCGATTCCTCTGCTGTTTTGTAGTCTTGTGGTCTCTATATTGACCTAAGTAGTTGTAGTCGTAATGATAATGACAGTGGTGATGATGACGTAGCCCTCGTACTGCCTAAATGGCGTTGTATCCTGTCTCAGGTGTACCTATAACATCCTTGTGAAACGGGTGACTTTTTTTGCTTCAGCAAGGAGGCAGCCAGAGCGGAAGTGTGTGATGGCAGGGATCTGAACCGAGGTCCAGCCTCAGCTCGGCAGCATGGACTCTCTCTTGTAGGGGCACGTCCGCATGGTGCTTATTATGGGGGATTGGGGGGGCTGTGTGTTTCAGCCTGCCCTGCTCCCCTGCCCGCCCTCTCAGCTCACCAGCACGGCTGTGCCGGTTCCACAGTAGGAAGGAGCGGAACCTTTGGGGACGTCGGAGGCAGGAATCATAGAATCATAGAAAAGTAGAGTTGGAAGGGGCCTACAAGGCCATCGAGTCCAACCCCCTGCTCGATGCAGGAATCCAGGTCAAAGCATCCCTGACAGACGGCTGTCCAGCTGCACCTTGAATGCCTCCAGACTGGGAGAGCCCACCACCTCCCTAGGCAGTTGGTTCCATTGTCTTATTGCTCTGACAGTCAGGAAATTTTTCCTGATGTTTAGGTGGAATCTAGGTTCCTGTAACTTGAGCCCATTATTCCGTGTCCTGCAAACTGGGATGATCGAGAAGAGATCTTTGCCCTCCTCTGTGTGACATCCCTTCAAATACTGGAAGAGTGCAATCATATCTCCCCTCAGTCTCCTCTTCTGAAGGCTAAACATGCCCAGTTCTTTCAGTCTCTCCTCATAGGGCCTTGTTTCCAGTCCCTTTTTATCATCCTTGTTGCCCTCCTCTGAACCCTCTCCAGTTTGTCTACGTCCTTCTTAAAGTGTGGTGCCCAGAACTGGACGCAGTACTCAAGATGAGGCCTAACCAGTGCTGAGTAAAGGGGAATTATCACTTCCCGCGATTTCGAAGCTATACTTCTATTAATGCAGCCCAAAATAGCATTTGCCTTCTTTGCAGCCACATCGCATTGCTGCCCGAGACCAAGCAGTTCGTGCAAAGCATCCCATAATGCCACCACCCTTGGAAAGCCTCTGGTCACCACACCTCAGGAAGGGTGTTGTAGAGCAGGGAAAGGTGCAGAAAAGGGCAGCCAGAATGATCAAGGGGCTGGGACTGGGACCACTCCCCAGTGAGGGAAGGGCACGAAAGGGGGATGTGACAAGAGACGTATAAAGTTATACACGGCATAGAGAAAGTTCCTCTCTCATAATACTAGAACCTGACGGGGCCATGATCCCATGAAGCTGAATGGCGGGAGATTCAGGACAGTTAAAGAAAGGACTTCTTCACACAGTGCCGAGTTAAACTGCGGAATTTGCTGCCACGAGATGTAGTGATGGCCACCGATTTGGAAGGCTCTCCATGGCTGCTAGTCATAATCACTGTACATTGTCTTTCTGTACCAGTTGCTGGAGAACATGAGTGCGAGGGTGCTGTTGCGCTCCTGGCCTTCCCACTGTGGCAACTGCTCGGCCTCTGTGAGAGCTGAAGGCAGGACTAGGTAGGCCCGTTCCAGCTGGGCTCCTCTTACATTCTTCGGCGGGGCTCGTCCTCCCATGTTCTTAGCCAGGAGTGTGGATTTTTGTGCCAAAGGTCTGTGTGAGCTCCATTCAGTTCCGCAACTCAAAACAAATTTCTGGGCTCAACGTTCCTTAATTCTAAAGCCTTCTTCAGGTGTCATGTCAGAACAGGGCACAGCAACGTGCATCAAAGCATGCGCTTCCCCCCCCCCCCCGCCGCCCCCTCCTCCTCCTGCATACCAGCCCCCGCCCTCGATGGGATGTGCCCCTCCTCCTGTGTTGAGCAGGGAAGTCCGCAAGTGGTTTCCAGTCATATTTGCGTTGTGGGGTTTCTGAGTGCCGTGAGGGGCTTTACTTGCTTGCCTTCAAGCGCCCGCAAGTAGACGCCCCCCCCCCACTCAACACAGGGAAGTTGCAGGTGGGGCAGGCGCGCACCGTGCTGCGTTTCTTATGTGTGGCTTAGGTGTGTGTCTTTTGCACAAGGTTCTGGTTAGTGAGTTCTAGTAAAAAACAACAACAACTAGATCCCGCAAGCCAGAAATCTGCCCACTTCTGTCTTAAAAGACATTATCAACATAGTAAAGTATATGCGGCCAGTTTGTGCGGGAGGGCGCTCCTCTCTTTTGTTTGCACCGGGCCGCGTCTGCAACTGCGCGCTCCTCCTGGCCTGGCACAACTTTGAGCGACTTTATATGCTTACGAACAGCCTTACTGGTTGTTGCATGAAGCGAAACGAGTGACCCAGCTAGGTACCCGGAAGGTTTGCGGAGGCAAAGGCTGGAGAGCGGCAAAAACAAACCCGGCCCGAACTTCCTCGGGCGCGCACGTCCGCGAGAGGATGTGCCAAAGCAGGGCGATTCCTGGGGGCCGCGTCCGCCCGGCTCCCCCCGAGGCGGTGCTCAGCGCGAGGGAGACGGGGACCGAGGGGGCGCCGGGCGGCTGCTGCTGGGGAGCGCCTCGCCTCCGCCGCCCGGCCCGGCCCGCTAAAGGGAGCCGGCAACTGGGCGGGTGAAGGCGGGACCGGGAGGGAGCCCGTGGCGGGGAGCCACCGCGTAGCCGCCCCCCATGCGGCGGCGGCGGCGGCGAAGTCACTACAGGAAGCCGCGTGCGGCAGGCCGCCCGCCAGCCCCGGCGCGCGGTGGGCCCAGGGGCGCCACTGACAGGACCCCCCCCCGCGCGGCCGCCCCCCCTGCCGCCGCGGCATCCCCGGCCCACCTTAAGGCCCCCGCGCCGACCAAGAGCGCGGCGCTGCCCGGCCCCTGCCTCGCTCGGCAGGCGCGGGGCCTTCCTGCCTGCCGCATGGGGAGTGGGCATCGCGGCGGCCTGCCTTGCGGGGTCGTTGTAAGCAAGGCGCGCAAGAGCTCGTGGGCGAAAAAGAAGCGGCGCTTCGAGCCCTGCGCGGGCAGCCTCCACGCCGGGCTCCTCCGGGGCGGGCTGAGAGCCGCCTCCGCGGGGCGGATCCCCAGGAGGGCCGGCCCCCTCCGGAGCAGGTAAGTAGACGCGAGCCGCCGCCGCCGCCTCGGCCGCCCGCAGCTTCCTGCACGGAGGGAGCAGCTTCGTTCGGCTGCCGGGGCGGAGAGGCGGCGGCGGAGCAGGTACGGGCGGGCGGGCGGGCGGGCAGCCGGGGCGCCTCCTCCGGCAACAAGTCCGCGTCCAGCCGCGGAGCAGAGGCCGG
Source organism: Shinisaurus crocodilurus (assembly GCA_021292165.1). Lineage (NCBI taxonomy): Eukaryota > Metazoa > Chordata > Lepidosauria > Squamata > Shinisauridae > Shinisaurus > Shinisaurus crocodilurus. The sequence continues at coordinate 225,026,051 of CM037880.1, read as the reverse complement.
AGCGAGCTGCGGCTGGGGCCGCGCCGCTCGTGGGTGGCTCTTGCCAGGATTCCAGCATTAACGGACCCGGATCCAGGCGCCCCGCCCCGCCCCCACCTACCGCAGGGAGACTCCGGGCTGCCATCTGCCAAGAGGGGCCGGCAGTGGCACACGGGGGTGGGGTGGGTCAAGCCTGCATAGCGGCAAGATCCCCCGCCCCCGCCCCCGCCAGCAGGACCCCTTGCTGTGCCCAAAAGGATGCTGGCTGACCCCCACCGCCGCCTATCTGGTCTGCCTCTGGGGCTGCTGCGGGATCAGTCTTTGCACCAGCAGAGAGGGGGCCGGTCTTGCCCCAGAGGCTCCCTTTCACTCACCCGGTGCATTTGGACATCATGATGATGATGATGATGATGATGATGATATTCTCCTGTACAAGCAGCAGCTGAAGAGGAGGTCTGGGGATCTGCTCCACTTAGCTTAGTGGTGCGCTTCCCTCCTCTCAGATATATGATGTGTTGGCAACTTTTCTCCCTGGTTTGTCTTTTCCTCTGAGAGCTGTTAATTTTATTTATTTATTTATTTATTTATTACATTTCTGTACCGCCCAATAGCTGAAGCTCTCTGGGCAGTTCACAATGTTTCTCAATTTTTGGATTATTCTAATTGCTAAAAGAATGTTTGCACTGAAACTATTGTATCTTATGCTTCTTTTTAAAGGTAAGAATGGATCAGTCTACACACACACACACACACACTGGTTGTGTGCCGCTCTGTCTGGCACCGGGTGCAGAACCCAAGAGTCCTGGTTCAGGCACCGCTCTGAAAACCTGTCAGAGTTGCTGGGCAGAACTGCCAAGTAAAAACAGCAAAAGGAATTTTTTTTAAAAAAAACTTGCTGTATAAGCTAAAACAAAAATCGCAGGTGCACCAATCTTTATAGTTCTTGATGCTGCATCATTTCTTCCATCAGTGAGTCATTTGGAAGTTCAACTGTCCTCGATAAAGAGAAGGTTCTCGAAAATTGTCCGGAATATAAGCATTGGTGCAGGTGCCTTTTTTTTTTGTTCTGTTCTGCAGCACTGCCGAGTCTCTGGCGTCGACCCCCTCCCCACCCACCCACCCACCCACCCACCCACAGCAGCTCCTCACTCCTGCCTCTTCTCTTCCGCAGCATCTGCCCACGGAGGAGCAGCGCATGACGAGGACCGAGGCACCGTCCTCAGGGGGCCCAAGGACACCCCCCGGAGGAAGTCCCGCCCGCCCCCGCCCTAGCATGGGCCTGCGGGAGTCGCCCTACGCCAGCCGCTTCCTGGGGGGCCTGGACGCGGTGCTCAGAGGGCTCCTGTTCCCCAGCTACTGGCTGGTGAGCCAGCTGTTGGCCTTCCAACGGACTACGGCGGAGAAGCAGGCGTGCCGGCACAAGCGATGCCCGCCGTACGCCGTGCAGGTCCTCGCCAAGGGGCCCGTCCTGGTGCTGCTGCTGCTGCTCTCCCTCCCGGTCTCCCTGGCAGCCTTCCTGGCCTGGCTGCCCCTCCAGACCGCGCGCCGCCCGTTCGCCTACCAGCACACGCCGGGCCGGGCCGGGCCGGGGGAGTGGGTGCTCCCCGGCAAGGACAAGGACAAGGCCTTCAGCTTCGTCAGCAGCAACGTGTGCCTCCTGCCGGACGGCCTGGCCAAATTCAGCAACCTGGCGCGGACGCAGTGGCGTGCCAGGTACATCGGCCAAGCACTCGTGCGGGCAGCACGCCGCCACTCTGCCTCGCCGCACGAGCCCGGCTCCGTCCAAGGCCTTGGGACCCCAAGCAGGCAGAAGTATGGGGCCACAGAGTCCAGCCCCCCACGGGCATATCAGAACCTCCCTCGGGGTGATGCTGACGTGACCATTGAGATCCCCCAAGGTGATGTGGAGGAAAAGGCCAAAGCGCCCGGGGAGATCACTGCCCAGTTCCCCCCCGACGTGGACTTCTTGTGCCTGCAGGAGGTGTTTGACCTGCGGGCCTCAACGCGCATGCGCCGGCTCCTGGGCCCCCGCTACGAGCACATCATCTACGACGTGGGCGTCTACGGGCTGGTGGGCTGCTCCACCTTGAAGCTCCTCAACAGCGGGCTCTTCCTGGCCAGCCGCTACCCTGTGCTGGCCGTGCAGTACCACTGCTACCCCAACGCGACCGGCGAGGACGCCTTCTCCGCCAAAGGGCTGCTCTGCGTGCAGGTGAGGCCGGGTGGCCCCTGGAGATGGTGTCTCCTCTCCCCCCACCCCCCCGTGGCTGCCCTTCCCTCCCACGGCCCGACGCTGTCGTAAGTCAGTCCGGTCCACAGATAAAAAGCCGTTGTCGTTAGCACAGTCCAAGGTCGAAAGCCAAGAGATATGTCCAAAACCAAAATAAGATGAAGCAGTGTAGGAGCAGGCCGAAGCGTGGTCAGGGGTGTTCTGAAGTCAAGCAAGTACGAGTCTCGGTCTGGGGGCTGGCAGGAGGGTCTGGCTACGGTCGAGTTGCAAGGACAACGGCTTCCAGCGTCCGAAGTGTGTTTGGGGCCGGTGTTTTAAACAGGCGCTGATTGGCAAGGCAGCACAGCTGGGCCGGGCTGCAGAGGACACGTGCCCGGCCCCTCCCCAAACACACGCTGGCACAACAGATGCCTCCCCTCGTCCTCCTAGGAGCTGGCCTTTGGCCTTTGCGGGACTCCTGGTCCACCTGCTGATGCCGCCCCGAGGGCACTCGGAAATGGCATTGGCCGTGGGTTCCAGGGAGTTGGGTGGGACAGAACTGTAATGAACAAGGAAAGAGAGAAAGCCAAGCCCTTGAGTACGCAGTGGCGGCCCCGTTACCGGCTGCTCGGTTCCTTGGCAACCAGCAGTGCCCCCCCTCCCTGTGGCCACTCCGTCAGCAGGTGTTCTTATGAGCAGAGGTGCCCAGGGGCTGTGCCTTGCTGCCGTTCCTTTGGCGGCACCTGGGGCCGTGGATCATCTCCAAAGGTACAGGCACATTGCTAGTAAGAAATCCTCGCTTCTGCAGAAGAGCCCTGGCCTGGCCACTCAGTTTCCCCGCTGCCTTTGTGGCCTCGGAAGCCGTGCAGGGGCTGTTCCTCCTCCTGCTGCCCAGTTCTGGAGTTTTCTGACCAGTGTGAGAAATGGAGCTTGTGAAGCCGGGGGAGGGGGGGGAGGCCTATGGAAAGGGGATGCGCCCCCTTGGAGTGAGCCGGTGCTTGGCCCTGTCACTGTGAGGAGGCAAGATTAGAATGCCCCTGAGCACGGGCAGAGGGCGTTTCCCCTCGCCACGCGAGCAAGCACGACGGAGAGTCCTGACGTCCAAGAAGGCGTGAGGGGTCCCCCTTTCAAAGTGAAGCTCTGTGCTGCTGCCGCTGCTGCCCTTGGGGGGGCCGGACCACCACTGCAGAGGGGCAGCGGCAGAGCGAGTTCCTCTCCCAGTCGTCCCCCCCCACTCAAAGTCTGGCCAGGAGGTTTCATTTTCCACCAGCAGTGGGATTTCCTGGCCTCACCCCGCCCTGCCACTCGCTCCCTCCTCTCCATTGGCTCTCACGGGCACCTAAATGCCATGCCCCGAAATCATCGTTCCGTTTGGCCAGGGTTTGCACCTTCAGCCCTTGGCAAACATTAACAGGAAGGGCCTGGTCCGCTTGAAAGTAGGATTCTTCGGGCTGCCAGAGCCACGGGCCGGGCCCTTCCCCGGCAGGAACAAGCAGAGGCGGAGGCGGCCAGCAGAGATCGCGAAGAGCGCTGAGCCCACACAAGTGCTGCGCTCGCTCGAGCCTTGGTGGTGCCGGCATGTGTGCGTGCCAAAGCCACGGAGGAGAATCATCGGCTCCGTTTCCTGCCTCCGGGAGGGGCAGCCTGACCACAACCCCGGTGTGGAGGATAACGTTGTTTGAGGCTGCTGGGGCTCCTTTGAAGGGGGACCACGGGAGCGTGGCCCCAAACTGGCTGGGCCTCCTCGCTTGTTCCCAGTGATCCATCCGGCCTGTAGTTGGCATCAGGAGTCCTTCTCTTAGAGCAGTGTTCTCCAACCTTGGGTCCCCAGATGTTTTTGGCCTACAACTCCCAGCATGCCCCAGCCAGCTATGCTGGCTGGGGCATGCTGGGAGTTGTAGGCCAAAAACATCTGGGGACCCAAGGTTGGAGAACACTGTCTTAGAGGGTCTCTGGAGGCAGGGCTGGTGCTGGGGAGGGGGGGCGCTCCCTGGGCCGGCACCAAGTCGAGGGGGGTTCCTCTTGCTAGAAAGCTCCCTTTCGCTCCAGCGTTTAAAGCTCGGTGTCCCTTGCTTCCTGCTTTGCATGTCTCAGGTTCAGCTGGGAGCTTCCCAAGGACAAAGGATTGTGGGATACCTGAACTGCACCCACATGCATGCCCCAGAAGGTAAGTGTGGCTCAGGGAAGAAAGACCGGCTTGCCTTCTAGACTGAGGACGTGACCCCCTGGAATCCGACCCCTGTGGCTGTTTTCTGGAAGTCCCCCGGAGGTGGCCAAGCCAGTTCCAGGTCGGCAAGAGCCTGTCCAGGGCCAGCCAAAGGTCGTCCTCCTCTCCCAGCACTCTGGCTCTTGACAGTGGCTGCAGCCAGGAGGCCCATCCGGGCCAAGATGCTGATAGCCGTCCCTGGCATCCGACGGCCAGAGGCTGTAACATGGAAAAAGCGCTTCTGGCCGCTGATGTGTCGGTCTTCTGCGTCTTATTTCATAGATCATAGAGTTGGAAGAAGCCTACAAGGCTATCGAGTCCAACCCCCTGCTCAATGCAGGAAACTAGAGGAGGGGTCTCCCATCCAAGTAATAACCAGGCTTGACTACTCAAATGCCGTCTTGCCATCACAGCACTGTGTGGCGCTGCGTTGTCTGGGCTGACCTGGGTAACCGGCGTGGGAATATCTGAAGACGCAGGGAGGCGGCCCGGTGTGGTACGGTGGTCAGAGTGTCGGACGAGGACTACGGAGACGCGGGTTCAAATCCTCACTCGGCCACGAAGCTCACAGGGTGCCCTTGGCCAGGCACTCTCTTTACCTGGGGTTTTTGTCCTCTTCAGGGCTTGCCTCAGCAAAAGCCCTCCTCCCGTGAAAGCTTGCAGACAACAACAACCAAAACCAAATGCCACGGCAGGGCAGGCAGTATAGATTCTCCCCCGCCCCTCCTTTCAGTAGCTTAGGCAGGGGTCCTCAAACTTTTTAAACAGGGGGCCAGTTCATTATCCCTCAGACTGTTGGGGGGCCGGACTATAGCCCCTGAGGTGCCGTCGATGACTTTGATGGCGTTGAGCGCTGGGTGGTAACAGAGGCTGCAGAGTCCGTCGGCATCGCAACACAGGCAGCTGCCCGCAGCAGCAGCCACTCACACCGGCACCAAGGAACAAGATGTTCCCCTGGCCTCCTCCGCTGTCATCGTGCAGAACAAGAGGCCCGGAGGAGCCGCTCAGTGACGGACCCGAGAGGAGCCGCTGCTGCCACAAGTCAGCATCCAGGTCCAGAGAAAGGGGGAGGGAAAAGGGGAGAGGGGGAACGAGAGAGAGAGAAAGGGAGAGAGCCGAGTGTCGGCAGGAAATTATGTAATTACGCCGGATGCGGAACGCCGACAAAAGAATCGGTGCTTGAAGCGAAAGAGTTAAAAAAAAGTCTGCTTCCACCGATTGGGTGCCGGGCCGGATAAAAAGGCAAGGCGGGCCGGATGTGGCCCTCGGGCCTTAGTTTGAAGACCCCTGAGCTTAGGTGTCTTTAGCCAATCAGGATGATCTTCATCTGGGCCAGGCAGGGGAGGGGTGGCTCTTTGCAGCATTTGCATGCGAGTAGCTGTGGCACAGACTTGGAGGCCTCAGGGGCCATCAGAGGAACTAGGTATGTGTACATTTTGCCTTTCCCAGTGTGTGTGTGTGGTGCAGGAAACTCTGACGCTTTTTCTCCACAGGCGGTGTGGCTCAGAGCCCTCCGCCGCCAGGAAGCCTCTCTGTGCCTCGGGCCCTCCAGGGGAGATCTGGGAGTCCGCTCCCCACCCCACCCCAGTGTGGGCTGTGCCCCGGTGCTAAGGCAACCCCGTTTCTATCCCACCAGCTGATGCGCAGGTCCGGTGTGACCAGTTGAGCCTCGGCCTGCTTTGGGTGCAGTTGTTCCGAGATGCAAATGCCCGGCCGGGGGACGTCGTGGCCTTCGACGTCTACTGCGGGGATCTCAACTTCGACAACTGCTCTTCAGGTGAACGTGGGGCAGAGAAACCGGCGGGGTGGTGCAGGGGGCGGAGTGGGCCGCCCCCTCACCTGCTCTTCTCCCGCACTTCTTCCTCCCCAGGTGATGAGATGGAACAAGCCCACGAGATCTTCAACCAGTACACGGATCCGTGCCGTATCGGGCCCCGGGAGGACAAGCCCTGGGCTATCGGTGGGTGTCCCCTGGCCTGCAGGGCCTCCCACGGCATCCCCCCACCTCATCCCACGTCCATCGTGGCTCTGATGCTGCAGGGGTGCCCCGTGGGCTATCCGTGGCGGGAACGTCCCGTGTTCTTCCCGGGCTGTGGGACGGGAGGCAAGCGATGGGCCTTGCCCTCGGCACCCTGTTGGGCGGGGCTGGGAGGCTCGTGCACGAGGGTGGGGCCGGTGGGAGAGGGGCCTGGCAGGAGCAGGTGGGGGCTGGCCCCCCTTTCTCCCCCTGCCCGGTGCCCATCTGCCTTAATCTGGAACATTCCTGCTAGCCTTGCAGGGCGGGAGTGTGTAAGTGTCACGCCAGGTGACCGAGTGGCTGCGCATGTACCCCGCAGGCACCCTGCTGGACTACCTGGAGCTCTACCAGGAAGCCGTATCGACCCCGGAGAAGATGAAGAGGTGAGGGGGCTGGTGGGGCAGGCGTCTGCGGACGTGGTGGAATCGCTGGGCCTGGAGAGCCGGCGGACTTCCTGGCCTGTTACGGGCTAGGCTTCTTCTTCTGCAGGGGGCAGGGCTGGGGCAGGACTGGAGGGGGCATCAAATGGGGGGAAGCAGACCCCCCTCCCCCCGTGGGTTTCTGTGAGGCTGTCCTCCATGGAAGCCCTCCTCTGGGGAAGTTTGCAATGGGGCGGCGGGAGCCCCGAGCCCCCCTTCCTGCCTGCCTGACGCTCAGCTTTGTGTGCTGGCAGCACTCTGGAGCAGCCCTCGGGGCGGGAGAAATACCTGGCGGGGCCCGTCCTGGCCAATGGGGACCCCGACCTCTCCGTGACCTCGAGCGACGGGCGGCGCATTGACTACATCCTTTACCGGGAGCACCCTGGCCCAGTGGAGCTGAAAACGGTGAGTGGGGGTGTCCTGGGCTGCGCGTGCGTGTGCGCGCGTGCACCATCGAGGAGGGGCTTCAACTCCCAGAAGCCCCTGCCGGCATGGCCAATGGTCAGGAACGCTGGGAGTTGAAGTCCAAAACATCTGGAGGCGTACTTCCCGCCCACCCCTGGGGGGGGCAGCATGTTGCCTGTGGGCACCAATGTGCCCCTAGACACCTTCCTTGGTGCCCCCCACACACACAGGGCCCTGCCCCCGTCACTTTGTTTTTTGTTAACACGTTTTCTTCTTGGCAGCTGGGACTGCTGTGAACCAGCTTTCTGTTGTTCTGAAAACTGGGTTCAAAGCAGTTATTTTGTGTGTTGGGGTTCAGAGCCCGCCTCCGCACTCATGCTCAGTCTTTTGGGCAGGTTACTTGCTCTTTGCCATGCCTCCCAAGGCAGCCATTTTTGGTGGTGCCCAGGACCACTTCTCAGATTGCCAAATGTGCCTCAAAAGGTGGTGGTGGTGGTGGTAGTGGTGATGATGATGATGATGATGATGATGATGATGATGATGATGATGATGATGATATTTATTATTATTATTATTTACATTTATTTATCGCCCATCTGGCCGGCAACCGGCCACCCTGGGCGATGTACATAAGTTAAAACAGAATAAAATACATTTAAAACAGTATAACATTTTAAAATCTTAGCCCACCCCATATTCCCGCCTGAACAGCCAAGTTTTTAGTAAGTGGCAGAAGCTCAGAGAGGGAGCATGGCGGAAGTCACTCGGGAGAGAGTTCCACAGTACGGGGGCCGCCACAGAGAAGGCCCTCTTCCTAGTCCCCACTAGTCTAGCTGCTCTGGCTGAAGGGACCAGGAGAAGGCCGTCTGTGGCAGATCTTGTTGAGCGGCCTACTTGGTGTTGCTGGAGACGCTTCTTGAGATAGACTGGACCGGAGCCGTGTATGGTTTTAAAGGTCAACACCGACACCTTGAATTCGGCTCGGCAAGCAACTGGTAGCCAGTGCAGCTCCTTGAGCACTGGCGTGATGTGATCCCGCCGGCGGCTGCCTTTAACCAGGCGAGCCGCCGCGTTCTGTACCAGCTGTAGCTTCCGAACCGTCTTCAAGGGTAACCCCACATAGAGCGCATTACAGTAGTCTAGGCGAGAGGAGACCAAGGCATGAACCACTGATGGGAGCAGGTGATTAGGAAGGTAGGGGTGCAGCTGCCGTATCAGATGGAGTTGATACAGCGCTGCCCGGCTCACAGCTGCCACCTGAGCCTCCATGGACAGCTGGGAGTCTAGAATGACCCCCAAGCTGCGGACCTGGTCCTTCAGGGGAAGATGTACCCCATTCAGCACCAGGTCAACATCCCCTAAGCTCCCCTTGTCCCCCACCAGAAGTACCTCAGTCTTGTCGGGGTTCAGCTTCAGCATGTTGCCTGCCCCTGGAATATAGTAATTAAAGGGCATACCTTGTTCAAAAGGGGGCATAGCATTATGGAAGCACTGGCCCGGCATCTCCAGGTGGGGCTGGAAAAAACGCTGCCTGAAACCCTGGAGAGCCGCTGCTGCCAGTCAGTGTTGGCAATACTGGGTGAGATGGACCCGGGCTCGGACCCAGTACAAGGCCAGCTCCCGATGTGCCCATGAAGCCTAACTCTGCCAAGAACGGAGCATACCAATTCTTGCCTTGCTTCACTGACAAGGAAGGAAGGAATTAAAGAAGCAACAAGGTGATCGGCTTATACTGGAGTTAATCCTCACCAACAGGAAAGAACTGGTTGATGAAGTTCATCATTCAGAAGTGAAAGTGTTGGGAACCTTTGTGGGAAAGTGACTGTGTGTCGTTCCGGAGTTCATGCTAACTGAGCATGGTTGGAAGTGTACCCTGGACTTTAAGAAACCCCGTTTCAAAGAACTTGGAGAAAAGTTTGGTAGCATCACATAGCTAGAAATTTTGAGGGAGAAAAGAGTTCAATAGAGATGGGAGATTCTGAAAAGTGAAATACAGAAGCACAATTGCAGACTATTCCCCTGAGAAGGCAAAATGGGGGACGCCTAAAGAAGCCAGTGTAGCTGCACAGGGAGCTCTCCCGATGAGCCGAGACTTAAAAGGAAAGTGTGCAGGAGATGGAAGAACAGGGAAGGGCAGGACCACTGTTTGGGGAAGATGGTGAAGTGTTAGCAAGTGACAGAGGGAAGGTGGAGCTCTCAGCACCATCCTGCCTCATCCGAAATGGGCAATATGAGAGACTTGCAGCCCATGGTAGTGGAAGAGCTGGTTAGAGAACAGTTAACTTCTCTCAATGAAGTCTCCAGGGCCAAAGGAATTAAAGCAGAAGGTGCTTGTGGATGTAATTTCAGAGATGCTGATGCGAATCTTTGAGAATTCTGGGAGAACAGGCGAGGTGCCTGTAGACCGGAGAAGGCCAAATATCCCTGTCTTCAAAAGCGGGGAAAGGTCCAGGAAACGACAGGCCGGTCAGCCTGATCCTGACGCCAGGCAAAACTTTAGAGCAAATTATTCAGTGGTCAGTTTGTGAGCATCTAGAAAAGACTGCATTGATTGCTAGGAGCGAGCACGGGTTGATAAAGAGTAAGTCCTGCCAGAGCAACCTTTTCTCCTTTTTTGGATAAAGTTACAAGTTAGGTACATCACGGAGACGCTGTGGACATAGTATATCTTGATTTCAGCAAAACGCTTGACGACGTCTGCCATGATATCCTCGTCGGCAAGAAGGTTAGGGAGTGGCCCTTCCGCTTCCACCCCCACCCCCACCCCCCCGACTCCTGCCCCGTACTGATCTCGTGTCTCCTCTGTTTGCTTCTAGGCCGTGGAGAAAGTCTTCTTCATCACCCAGCTGGCCACGTGCTCTGACCATTTGCCCGTTGGACTGCGACTCAACGTGACCTCTTCGGCACGGCCCGATGCGTGAACTCTGCCACGGCCCAGCAAGGACAGCAGGGGAGGCCCGTGGGCAGGGCGGGTGGGCCCCCCCTCTCGGGGCCCTGCAGTGGCAGGCACACACACACACCCCCGTGCCGTGCCCAGTTCAAGTGGGGCCGGGCAGCGTTGTCCATGGGCACCTGCTCTTGCCAGAGAGGGGGGGGAGAGAGAGTGCGGCTGCCAGCCTGGGAGTGAAGCATTTCAAGTGTTTGTTTGCCCAGCTGGGTTGCAAAACAAATGTTCCATGTAACATGCTCTTCTAACTGGATTTCAATACTTTTATGCTCGTCTATCCAAGATGCCACAAAGTGTAAACCTGGATGTGTGAACTGAGCCACCTCAACCACCATCTAGCCCTGACCAATATTTTTTTTATCATTTATTATTTTTAATTAAAGCATTTCTATCCTGCCTTTCTGGAAAAAGCAACCAAGGCAGTTTAGAAAATAAAAATTCAAGTTGTGAGGGACAGGGCAGGTGTGGAGTGGCAGTGGCGAGCCGGTGGAAAGCCGGGTGGGGTGGGGGCCCATTTGACAGGGGTCCTTCCTCCCTAAAGGGCACCTTGGCAGTTGATGCCCAGTGGAGGTGCTTCGCGTGAGGACTGACGAATCCTGCACTCTCCACATTTTTGCCACGTGCAGTTTCAGTTCAAGTGTTGTCAGCCACTCAAGGTAGAAACCGGCCACCCAAAGTAACATCGCATTTTGCTCAAGCCTGTATAGTAGAACTGAAAGTAAATACATACATATTGTAAACCTTTATGTGTTTCCAACATAGTGGAGTATATAGAGTTACCTACATTGAATTTCACTTTGCAAGATGTAACTATATTTGTATTATCTCTTAAAGAGAAATGATTTAAAACCAGCTCTGCTGACATTTTTCTGTGTCTACGGCCAGAATGACTGGCACGGTCCTTCGTTCTACACCTTGAGCAGAGGGGTGCTTGCGAAGCGTAACCCAGGAACTGTCATGGGGGGGGGGGGGCGACACCGCTCAGGAGAAGGGAAGGCTGGAAGCTCAGTACCCTCCTAAGCATGAGAAAGTGGCCCATCTGTTTCCTCCTGGCTAATCTGAGACTTGGGGAGGGGGGCAGGGGGCCGCAGAGCTGACGTTGACGGGCTCACCATTTCCCACGCAGAGCGGAACGCTGGCAAGAGGGGTGCTTCTCTCGCGGTCCTGCCTGCCTTCCGGGGGGCCCTGGGCTTTGACTCACGGGGGGGGGGCGCTGTGTGGGCCAGAGGAAGGTCAGGAGCGGGAGGAGTCCAATCGCGGACGCAGAAGCCCTTTGGGTTCTTCTTTTATATTTTCAATTGTAACTACAAAATAACCACGGGAGCACCCACTACAGTTCACCTGAGCCCTTTCCTTGTGTGTGCTCTTTGTTGCCGAGCGTCACGTTCCATGACATTTGGAAGCCTACACAGAGTAGTGGAAGATCCTGGGAATTGATCAGCACTAACGCAGAACAGTGTTATCTTCCAAGAAGCATCATGAACTCCAACAAAACTTTATTTGGAGTGAAGGATAAAAAAAACGCACACCTAGGATCAAGAGGGGAAAAATCCCAAATGCCCAAACACAGTCCAGCTGTCTTAATCATAATTGTATATTTTATGGCATCACTGCTCTTATCATAACATTGGCAATTTCACATGACTCCTCAGCCTAGAATGATTTCCTTCATCCTGCAAACACTGCTGGAGGTGGGCACTCTCTGACTCTGCCTTCCCGAGCCTGGCGCCCTCCACATGTTTTGGACGAGAACCCCAGGATTCTGGCCCACGTGGGCCACATTGGCTGGGGCTGACTGGAGTTAAGGTCCAAAACATCTGGCGGGCTTTGGGGAAGGCGGCTCTGGAGAGCAGCAGTGGAGTCTGTGGGGGGTGTCCTTGGCAGAGGAAGGAGAAATGGGTCTGCTTGACCAGGTTTTGGTGTGCTAGAGGAGCCTGGATGACTCGATTTACTTTTTACATTGTTATCAGCCACTTTTTGCATCAGCCAACAATACCACTTTGGTGTGGCTTGAATTTTGAACTACAGCCATGTTTTCCTGGAATTGCCTACGGTATTTCCCCTTGAACTGTACATTTCGTGTATTTCAGCCCACTGCCCTGCCTCCTGCAGCCAGGGTATCACAGTGATGAACTTTATCTGCACACACGGCCAACGTAATTTTTAAAATGTGTATAAACTCAGAAAAATATTAACAAGACCTGAGTGAGAAAGATCGTGAACTCCTTCCTGTCTTTGCTGCTGCCTTTTGCAGGGACTGCCCGAAACCAGCTACAGGAAACTCGAATTTTTACATTGTGTTTTTTTTTATGAGGTTGCAATTAGTTCCTAACAGGGAAGACCCCAAAAGGGCCTAACAGACCCGGATGGGTGTGTTAACCAATGCTGTGAGTGACTTCATTCATTGGCAGAATATACTGAAATGCGGGAGCAGGCTAGTTTCTCACAAAATTAACAGGCAGAGTCCTGGCTGCACCTTGTGCCTCACATCTTGAGTTCTACAAGGGCAAGAGACTTGCCTTTTCTCCCTTCTCTTTTTTAAAATAAAAAGGGGATCTGTCAATTATGGCTCATCCCCAGGGGGTCAATTGCCCCTCCCTGCAGATATCCAGGAGCACGGATGGAAATTGGAATGGCTTTCCCTGCGTTCTCTCTGCACTTTCCCAGCCTTTGTGGGTGGAAGTGGAGGGTTCTCAGGTGCTTTCACCTGCCAGCATTGGCAGCCGGATCCTATGCATGTTTCAGTGGATGGGGCGGCCTCTCCCAGCTGAGCTTGATGGAATCTCACCCAGCCACCCCCAGGTTTAATTTACTGGCCTAAGAGGAGACTGAGGGGAGATATGATCGGATCGCACTCTTCCAGTGCTTGAAGGGTTGTCACACAGAGGAGGGCCAGGATCTCTTCTCGATCATCCCAGTTTGCAGGACATGGAATAATGGGCTCAAGTTACAGGAACCCAGATTCCACCTAAACATCAGGAAAAATTTCCTGACTGTTACAGCAATAAAAACATATTAAAAAAGGGAAATATGTTAAAAATCCTGACTAAAACATAAACCAGAAACTTAAAAGTCAAGAGAAATATATGTAAAATAAACTTAATTTGTAATATCAAGATATACAGAAATATATTTAAAAGAATTATATACATAAAAATATAAAACATGTATAAGCCAGAAATAGACATGTAAATATTAGCTTCTAATAGGCTGAAGACGATCCTGAATGTTTTTTTTCAAACTGGAGGGCTTTTATCTCTGGGTGCAGTATTATTAGTACCAATGTTTTTTTGTTTGTTGCTTCCAGAGATAAGTCCTCTCAGCAAAGAAGCTTTCCTGTTGATAGGTAGTGAAGCCAAACACGTTTCGGCCCTGAAGGCCTTCTTCAGTGGCTTGGAAAGAACAGAAAAGCCTTACAGTAAATCAAACTGCAGTCAGCTAGTAATTTTGAACACAATTAATAATAATATAAAACATAATTAAATGATGTCATGCTCACCACTGTAGTTCACACTCAATTCCTTTTACAATCTATTGTTCTGTTTTCTCAATTCTATATAAAATATACATTTGCTTTATTATCACATACATTAAAAACATACATTAGAAAAAAAATTGGTAGAAAAGATCACAATTTAAGAAAACCCTTTCAGAAGGAGTATATTGACTCACCAATGCTGGTCTCATTTGCCAACCTCCTGAGACAATGCTCCAGAGCTTTGCAGATGGAGTAATTTTATCTGGTGTGTTAATTTTGCACACACCTGGTAATACTCTTCATTTAGAGGTGGCCTGATCGTGTGGCTATACATTTAGTATTCTGAACAAACTTATACTGATGTTGGTCTTTATACAGAATTTATTCCAACAAAACCATGGCAAAAGTAGTATATTATAAACCTGTTGCTAACCGATCTATGTTCTCATTTAATCCATATGGAGCTACTGTATTTAGATTAAATATCCATCTGGACTCTTGGTTTTTAGGTTTTGCTATTAGTTGTTTTCCTGTACCTCGCACTCTTTCTATACACCAAAATCTGACAGAGTTTTTTCATCATGCTCATGTTCCATGTAGTGTTTGACCATTGGGGCATGAATCTTTTTTGTTCTGATGCAACTTTTGTGTTCAGCTATTCTTAATTTTATTTTTCTAGTTATCATGCCTATGTATAATAAAGAGCAGGGACATTGAATGGCATATACAACACCTGGTGTGTTACAGTTGAAAAATTCTTTTAAGGTGTATTCTTTGTTGTTATTCGGGTTTCTAAAGGACTTGAGGGTCAAGCAATTATCACGAACACTGCAGTTCCCACATTTGTGATGTCTCACAGGTACTTCTCCAGTGATAGTTGTCTGATTCGTGTTATTTCCTAATCTTGAATGGACCAGAATATCTTTTAAATTAGCAGTACGTTTATGGTCAAACATAGGAGGGTGTACACACTTGGGTATGTCTTTCAGAAGGTGCCAATGTTTTAGGATAATGTTTTTAATATACGCAGTTGAGCTATCAAATGTTATAGGGATAATCAATCTATTGTTTTGTATTAATCTTTTTTGGGGTTTTAACAATTCTGTCCTTTTTACTGTTTTGGCTTTATACAAAGCCTGTTTTAAGATTCTACGGGGGTAGCCTCTGTTTTCTAATTGTCCCATTAATTGTCCAGTTTGTAGATGGAATTCACTACTTTGGCTACAATTTCTTCTAATCCTTAAGAATTGTGAATAAGGTAAATTTCTGGACAGCCACCTGCCAGGGATGCTTTGACCTGGATTCCTGCACTGAGCGATGGCCTTGCAGGCCCCTTTCAGTTCTAGTACTCCATGATTCTAGTGGGGAGCTGGAGCATGGGGATGGATGGGCCGGGCCAGGCCTATGCGGCACGAGGCGCCGCCTGCCGCTGCTCTCAGAACGGGGCCACTTCGGCCGAGGAGCCCGGTCCCGCTGCTGCCCCGTTGCCTTGCGAGGAGGCGCGCCCACAGCGCCAGTGAAGCCCAAGGGCAGCCCCCCTCCCGCGTTGAACTTACTGACCTCCTGCCCTGTCCTGAGCCTCGTCCATGTGGCTGGACACTGAAAGCAGAGACAGCCGGCCGGGTCCCCTGTGCTTCCACGGCCGCTTCCAGTCCCATTCTGACTGACACACAGTCAATCCTGCTGCATTCCTGTAGATTCCACCTAAACATCAGGAAAAATTTCCTGACTGTCAGAGCAATAAGACAATGGAATCAACTACCTAGGGAGGTGGTGGGCTCTCCCAGTCTGGAGGCATTCAAGGTGCGGCTGGACAGACATCTGTCAGAGATGCTTTGACCTGGATTCCTGCATTGAGCAGGGGGTTGGACTCGATGGCCTTGTAGGCCCCTTCCAACTCTACTTTTCTATGATTCTATGATTCTTTCTGAGGGGCTACCGTGATAATTTTCGATAATATATTTTCTTTCTGTGCAGTTGTGTGCTCCGTGGCACTTTTGTTTACATATTATCCATTATCAACTGCAGCCTTCGCTGTCTTTGTGCTATTCCTGGGGGGAGCACACTCCGCTCTCCGCTCTTGTTTGAGTAAGAGGGAGACACAAAGTAAAGGAGAGAACAAGCACGAATGGGCAAAGGTGTGTGTGTGGGTTTTTTTGGGGGGGGACACACTCTGACTGCAGCCATGCATTGCTTACCCATATCCATTCCACGATCCTTGGTGGGATCCTGAGCGCCTCCCCCTCAGGCTCCAGGTACACAGAGGGGAATCATAGAATCATAGAATCATAGAAAAGTAGAGTTGGAAGGGGCCTACAAGGCCATCGAGTCCAACCCCCTGCTCAATGCAGGAATCCAGGTCAAAGCATCTCTGACAGATGTCTGTCCAGCCGCACCTTGAATGCCTCCAGACTGGGAGAGCCCACCACCTCCCTAGGTAGTTGATTCCATTGTCTTATTGCTCTGACAGTCAGGAAATTTTTCCTGATGTTTAGGTGGAATCTAGGTTCCTGTAACTTGAGCCCATTATTCCGTGTCCTGCAAACTGGGATGAACGAGAAGAGATCTTTGCCCTCCTCTGTGTGACATCCCTTCAAATACTGGAAGAGTGCGATCATATCTCCCCTCAGTCTCCTCTTCTGAAGGCTAAACATGCCCAGTTCTTTCAGTCTCTCCTCATAGGGCCTTGTTTCCAGTCCCTTTATCATCCTTGTTGCCCTCCTCTGAACCCTCTCCAGTTTGTCTATGTCCTTCTTAAAGTGAGGTGCCCAGAACTGGACGCAGTTCGGCCCAGGACCGAGCCCTGTGGTACCCCGCTCGTTACCTCTCCCCAGTTTGAGAAGGAACCATTGATAAGCACTCTTTGAGTCCGATTCTTTAGCCAATTGTGGATCCACCTGATAGTTGTTCCATCTAGCCCACTCTTAGCTAGCTTACTAATCAGGATATCATGAGGCACTTTGTCGAAAGCTTTGCTGAAGTCCAGGTATATAATGTCCACAGCATTCCCACAGTCCACAAGGGAGGTTACCCGATCAAAAAATGAGATCAGATTAGTCTGACAGGATTTGTTCTTGACAAATCCATGCTGGCTTCTAGTAATCACTGCATTGTTTTCAAGGTGCTTGCAGACTGACTTCTTTATAATCTGCTCAAAAATCTTCCCGGGGATTGATGTCAGACTGACTGGCCTATAGTTCCCAGGTTCCTCCTTCTTGCCCTTTTTGAAGATGGGAACAACATTTGCCCTCCTCCAGTCGTCTGGCACTTCACCTGTCCTCCATGATTTCTCAAAGATAATAGACAGTGGTTCTGAGAGTTCTTCTGCCAGTTCCTTTATTACTCTAGGATGCAGCTCATCAGGCCCTGGAGATTTAAACTCGTTCAGAGTAATCAGGTGCTCCTTGACCATTTGCCTATCAATCTCAAGCTGCAATCCTGCCCCTTCAGTCTGCACTTCAGGTTTGCCAGGGGGGTCATAGACCCTCTTTTGGGAGAAGACCGAGCCGAAGTAGGAATTGAACACTTCTGCCTTTTCTTTGTCTTCTGTTATCAATTTGCCATCCTCATTGCGTAGTTGAACCACCAGTTCTTTCTTCTGTCTTTTACTGTGCATGTATCTGAAGAAAGCTTTTTTGTTGCTTTTAGCATTCCTCGCTAACCTTAGCTCATTCTCAGCTTTAGCCTTCCTGACACTATTCCTGCAGTTCTGTGCTACCTGCCTGTACTCTTCCCCTGTAGCCTGTCCTTCCTTCCACTTCCTATACGTGTCCTTTTTTGTTTTCAGGTCATCTTTGAGTTTATTGTGAAGCCACATTGGCTTCTTCTGTTGCCCTCTGCCTTTTTTCCTTGTGGGAATTGTTTGCAATTGTGCCTTTAAAATTTCCTTTTTTAAAAACTCCCACCCCTCCTGGGCTCCCTTTCTCGTGAGAGTCACTTGCCATGGGATCTTACTAATCATTGTTCTGAGTTTGTTAAAATTGGCTTTCCTAAAATCCAGGGTACGTGTTTGGCTACACTCAGCTTTTGCTTCTGTTAGAATCAAGAACTCAAGTATAACATGGTCACTTTCCCCCAGAGTTCCCGAAACTGCCACTTTATGCACTAACTCGTCTCTGTTGGTTAGAATCAGGTCAAGGATAGCCGATCCTCTAGTTCCTTCCTCCACTTCTGTAGGAGGAAGTTATCAGCAGCACAGCTCAGGAATTTCTTGGAGGGGCCATGTTTGGCTGAATAAGTCTCCCAACAGATATCAGGGAAATTGAAGTCTCCCATTACTACCACATCGTGCCTCCTTGAAACACTGGCAATTTGCTTTTCAAAAGTTCCATCCTCGTCTTCTCCTTGATTGGGTGGTCGGTAGTAGACTCCAACCGCCATGTTTGCTTTATTCTTTGCCCCCTTTATTTTAACCCAGATGCTCTCAATGGGGCTGCCAAGCTCCTCTTCCTGTATCTCTGTGCAGAGATACGTATTTTTAACATACAGTGCAACTCCACCTCCCTTTCTGTTGCTTCTGTTCCTTTTGAACAAGTTATACCCTTCAATTGCTGTATTCCAGTCATGGGAGTCATCCCACCAGGTTTCAGAGATATGTGTCGACTGACCATGACAAGGAATAAACAAATATATATATATAAATAAATAACAGTGAAAAAACATGTTGTGACAATCAACATGAGATATGGTACGTAGTAGTAACAACTAATAATGAAGACACCAGAATGCTGCAAGCATGTGCCAAAATATATAATATAAGCAAACACAGCCAATCAACAATTGATGAAAAATATAACACAAAAAGTAGGCAGGTCAGTAACAATAAGTAAAACTCCAGTAAACAAAGTATAAGCAAAGGCAAAATGAGAGAGGGGAAGGGGAAAACCAATCTGAATGTAATGATTAACAGGTAACAAAATCAAAGCAAGGCTGACGATAAAGCAAGGAAGGACAAACAATGTTGGCAAGTGATAACAGTAGATAAAACTACTTTAAGCAGACTGTTATACAGGAATCCGGATTGTAAAGCCTATTTCGTCATATGTGACTTCATCAGAACAAGTCTTCTTAAGGTCTGTAAACAATTATAAATACATTAATTAACTAACTACCAAACTCAAGAATGGAACACAGATATTTGACATGTAAGCTTCCATCTATGAAACATTATACAAATGACAAACACTCACCCCTGCTTACGAGCAATTACCGAGGAGGTAAAAAATAACATGGTTTCCATCTATAAAATTTATAGTTTGGACTGCACCCGTAGCAGAAAGTTCTGTCAGTATAAAAATATCAACAATTAAGTATATTGCAAGAAATTATATACAATGTAGAAAGTGCCAGTAGAATCTTCGCCCGTCTCACTTTGGTCAGTATCAGTTGGGATGTTAGATGAATCTTGCCACGTCACCTTCTTTTTAAAATTCTGCTTGTGGTCTCTATATACCCAGTCATAGACCCGGACCCTGGACAGTGTATCCACGTGGGTTAAATGCTAGTATGGAGTTAACTTCTTTTTTAGGGAGATAATTGTTTGAGTACTTCTCCCTCTAACTTCTCCATAACAGCTGTGTAACATGAGACAGTACCAGGATGCTGCACCTTTAACTCCTTCTCTACATATATCGTTGCTGTAACAAGGCTTTAAACTTTGGAAGGAGATTCTCTACTGCTTATGAACAAAGGATTTTTCAGTCCGGGTAAACTGGTTTGGGTTTCTTTCATTTTCTATATTGGATATAATTACCTGCAATATACTTAACTGTTGATATTTTTATACTGACAGAACTTTCTGCTATGGGTGAAAGTTATAGGCAAGATCAGATATTTAGCAGCACCCCCTTCCCACTTGAGCCCTCCCTCCCTATTTTTGACGCCCCCTGCGCCCTAGGCAGCTGCCTAGTTGGCCTAATGGTAGCACCGGCCCTGCCCGCCAGCAATGTGTGCCCGGTCTTCTACCCATAACCGGGTTCCACAGGGGCCCCTCGCTGCGGTGGGTCAGCGTTTTAACTGCCCCATGTCTACTCCTCTGCAAGATGTATTTTTATTTATTTATTAATTTATTATATTTATACCCCACCTTTTTTCCTGCAAGGAACCCAAGGCGGCTTACATAATCCTCCTCCTCTCCATTTTATCCTCACAACAACAACCCTGTGAGGTAGGTTAGGCTGAGAGTCAGTGACTGGCCCAAAGTCACCCAGTGAGCTTCATGGCCGAGCGGGGACTAGAACCCGGATCTCCCGAGTCCCAGTCCAACACTCTCACACTACACCACGTCTTTGCCACTGCTTGTGTTGTGTATCGCTCTTCTAAAATGTTAACGTTCTCAGTGAGGAGGCATTTGCAGCAGGAGAAACGCCTTCGGTGCCCTGAAGGTTGATGCCTACTTGACTACTTTGTCTCTAGACAAACTGGAGAGAGTTCAGAGGAGGGCAACAAGGATGATAAAGGGACTGGAAACAAGGCCCTATGAGGAGAGACTGAAAGAACTGGGCAGGTTTAGCCTTCAGAAGAGGAGACTGAGGGGAGATAGGATCGCACTCTTCCAGTATTTGAAGGGATGTCACACAGAGGAGGGCCAGGATCTCTTCTCGATCATCCCAGTTTGCAGGACACGGAATAATGGGCTCAAGTTACAGGAACCTAGATTCCACCTAAACATCAGGAAAAATTTCCTGACTGTCAGAGCAATAAGACAATGGAACCAACTACCTAGGGAGGTGGTGGGCTCTCCCACTCTGGAGGCATTCAAGGTGCGGCTGGACAGCCATTTGTCAGGGATGCTTTGACCTAGATTCCTGCATTGAGCAGGGGGTTGGACTCGATGGCCTTGTGGGCCCCTTCCAACTCTACTTTTCTATGATTCTATGATTCTACTTAGAACAAAGGAAAAATGGAACAGGCCTTGTTCATTAGATTATGGCTAATTTAGGTGTTGCCCAGAGAAATGAGATTTTATTTATTTATTTATTATATTTATTAATCGCCCATCTGGCCGGTCACCAGCCGCTTGCGCGCTGCGGAGGCGGGGAGGGAGGACACACACCTGGGAAGCTGCCTTCTACCGCATCAGAGCATCAGTCCAGTCCACCCGGTGGCTCCCCACATTTCAGAGTCGTTCCTAGCCCTGGCTGGAGATGCCAGGACTTGAACTGGGACCTTTTGTGCGCACAAAGCACGCTCTCAACCACTGAGCTACAGCTCTTCTCCAGAGAGGGAAGTGGTAGCCCAGGGCCCAAAATAGAGGTGTTAAGTGAAAATACCACTGAGGCATAAGGCACGCTGAGCACACACTCATTTCCTTCCAGCTCTGCAGAAACTTCTACGGTAAGACAAACAGAAAAGGCAAGACCAAATCAGTCTTCTCTATCTGCAAAGTTGGAAATTGTATTTGGAAGTGAGCAAGCTTAATCTGGTATGCTTGAATCCAATATTCTGTGCACAGACTCCATGAATTGTTTCCATGAATGAAAGAGCGCCTTTCCCTTATCACTAAGCAACTGCAGAGAGGCAAGCCAAGGCACGCCCCAGCTGAGCCTTAGAGGGCAGGTTTCATTGCTGATAGGGACCACGGAACGCCTCCTCCTTGGGATGGATGGATGCACATGGCGCACCCGAGGCACTCAGTCACGTGCTTGAGGGGTGACCCACTGCTCAGGCCTGGCAGGCAGCTCTGTAAATGCTTGAGGCAGCCCCCCTCAAGACATGGAGGGCGCCACGGACATGATGGAGCGGGCGCAGCTGGCACACGTGTCACTGCTCTTTCCCTCAGCTGTGGGGAGGGGGGGCGATCTGGGAGCTCCCTAGGAAGGGCCTGGAGGAGGGCTGGGGGCACGGAGAGGCTGCGGCAGGACGCAGAAGCAGCAGCTCTTGGAG
The DNA here is from genome assembly GCA_021292165.1 of Shinisaurus crocodilurus. Classification (NCBI taxonomy): domain Eukaryota; kingdom Metazoa; phylum Chordata; class Lepidosauria; order Squamata; family Shinisauridae; genus Shinisaurus; species Shinisaurus crocodilurus. The sequence continues at coordinate 225,004,507 of CM037880.1, read as the reverse complement.
GCACGGAAAAGGAAAGGCTGGTGGTGAGGCCCACCTTGGCTCCTGCTTGTCCTGGGAGGAGAGCGCGCCTGGGGCGAGAGGCTCTTTGGTCCGACCCGGGAGGAGGCAGCTTCTGATGATCAGCGCTTCAATGTTACTAATTAAAGGCCCACTTCTTTTTCCTGTGGGCAGCAAGACCGCAGGAAACCGTTTTATGTTATCAAACTGCCTCTGGTGGGGCACTGATAGCCAGGGACCTAGTAGTCCACACCCAGCAAACCCCGTGGATCTTGCCAGTGCAGAGTGAGATGGTATCACAGACTAAGCGGTACAAGAGGAGGGTTGCTTAGGTACTCCACGGAAAGCCGTGCAATTTCCTTCCAGCATTCGCTGTGCAAACACCACCATTACACACACACACACACACACACACACACACACGGCCTGCCGCAGACTCACCTCAGGCTTGTGAAATCTGCTGATGGGCCGGCTGGCCTTTCCGCTATCTCAGGGCTGGGCTGAGAGTGGCCTCTCCATCCCCAGGAAAATGAACACACACCGGGTGGGTCCTACCAGCCTTGTCTCCGTGGCCAGCAGTGTTTGATGATTTCCCACCAACCCCAAACCCACCCACCCCGACGGACTCCCTGCCCACAGGAATCCCCCATGGTGCTGCAGCATACCCAGCCCCCAAACGCTGCCCCTTCGTTCTCACTCCCAGTTACTTCAGCTTTGGGGAGAACATGCACCAGAAGGTCAGTGGCCCTCCGTGGGCACTCGCGCGGCCCCACAGTATGTCGGCACCTCCACGGCTGACTGAGGACAACAATGCTCTCTCAGCTCCTGTCCCCAAAAGCTTCTCTTCTCCCGAGATGCACGGATGCACGGTGTTCCCGTACACCTCGTGGCCAGATCCGGTGAAATCAAACACAGCGTTGCCCTGTGGGTGAAGGAGAGCTCCAGGATTTGGGTGTTAAAGGGAGGGACGTTCACCAGCCGGACTCATGGACAGGAGGGCCCCCGATGCTCCACCAGGACTTCCAGGCCTGTGGCTTACGCTGGCTCAGCTTGTCTGAGCGTGGAAAGCTAAGCAGGGTCAGGCCTGGTTGTTACTTGGATGGGAGACCCCTCCTCTAGTTTCCTGCACTGAGCAGGGGGTTGGACTCGATAGCCTTGTAGGCTCCTTCCAACTCTATGATCTATGAAATCTATTAAACACCCCACCCAGGGCCGGTGCAAGGCAGTTTGGTGCCCTAGGCAAGATCAGATATTTAGCACCCCCCTCTTCCCACTTGAGCCCTCCCTCCCTCCAGCCCTATGCTCCTGTTGCCCCCTTTAGCCCAGCGCCCTAGGCAGCCGCCTAGTTGGCCTAATGGTAGCACCGGCCCTGACCCCACCACCAGCCTGAGCCGAAAAGTCCACGCAACAGCTTCGCTTTCTGGACACGGCTGTGCAACTACTGATATAATGGGCATTTGAGCACCATCTTATATCGGAAACCTGCTGACCACTGCACTTACATGCTTCAGGGTTCTACGCAGAACACACCACAAAATCCATTGTCTGCAGCCAAGCCCTACTTGGATACACCCGCAGCTATTCAGACTTTTCAGAGGGAGACGCACAGCTTCGGGCACAAAGCCAGGCATTTCTCCAAGAAGCCAGGCATCTCACCAACAAAGTGAAAAGAGAACAGATCAGCAGGGCCAGGCTGCTACCCGGGAATAATCTACTACAGGACAGTCCCAGAAGAGAAGACAACAGAACAGAACAGCACTTCCTGTCACCAACAGCTCCCAGCTAAAACCACTCAGACATCACATCAGTGATCTATAGGCTACCCTGGACACTGACACTTCCTGCTGAGTGGTGGGCCTGGGCTCGCCTACAGACAGGACCCCAACCTACAGCAGCAGCTACTCACCAGCAGCCAGGGATGGGGACTCGGACTCCAGGACTCGACTCGTGAGTCGGACTGAGTCCCCCCTCTGACTCGAGTCCCAATATTTTTAATGGGACTCGAGACTCGACTCGGGACTCGAGACCAAGGACTCGTGTTCCAAAATTGTATCCCTCAAATGCAACATGGATAGGTTTTAGGAAGTACAGCAAGTTTATTTTTTAAAATCATTTTCCTAAAATGCAACCTTTCAGACATTTTGGGTTTGGCTGCCTCTGCCTGCGTGTTTGGGGTTCCCTGCCTCCTCTGCCTGCCTGGTCTCTTAACCAGTTCCACAGCTTGAATTGTCCAAGACAATGGCCTCTGCCTGCCTGCTTTGGGGTTCCCTGCCTCCTCTGCCTGCCTGGTTATTTTGGGTTTTTCTGCCTGGTCTGTTCTTGCCAAAATCAGTTGCAGAGTTTTGAAATAAAAAGGCACACTTGTACCTAGAATTTATTTAAGCCACACATCTGAAATAGCCTTATTTTGTTGGGGAAAAAACCCATTGATTTTAATAGGGACTCGTGTGGAGTCAGCTTTGGGAGTGACTCGGGACTCATGAGTCACCATTTTGGACCAAGGACTCGGGCTCGAGACTCGGGTCCAAAGACTCGTGACTCGACTTGTGACTCAAGACCAAGGACTCTTCAACATCCCTGCCAGCAGCAGCCGACAGAGGAGCAGAGATGCAGTCCCAGGAGCCAGGGTCCGCAGCAGAGACACACGCCAGCTCGGTCCCCACACTTACTCTGGCAGGACCGTCACAGGACCAAATGATACCACGCCATCAGCCTCTTCCCCCCCCCCCCCGCTCTCTTCGGCTGGGCCCGGGGACATACTGAAACTCACCTGCTCATCTTCCAGTGTGAGATTCTGCATGCGCAAAGGAATAAATGGACACAAATCTGGCATCAGAAACACTCATACAACAGTGGGGGATGACCTGCTAGGACACTCTGCTACTGGCCGTTCTCGAAGACAGGTTTCAACATGAAACAGCTGAACTACAATTCATCAAGAGGTTCAGCTGTCTCCTGTGACATGAATGGGGATAATGGTAGGTTGTTGTTTTTTTAATTAATGGCAGGATATTATTGCCGTGCCGGACAGGAGCCAGAGAACTAGTAATCAGCATACTTTTAGTTTATTTCTTATCAAGAATTACATTTCATAAGATTAGCCAAAAGAATTGCAATTGACAAAGCTGGCGCCACAAATGTAGTGAGCAAGGTAACACACTGAGCTTCCAGCATCGCTGTTAGAATAATAGGACTCCTCCTCAACACCCTCCTGCGCTCTGCTCGCAGTTTAAAGTGAAACGAAGGCATGCTAAAATCACAAACTCTCCTTTTCACTTCCTCCTGCACATTACTTGACTATAAAACGCTAGGCTGAAGCATTGCCAAGTTCCTCTAGACATCAGAAAGAAAGGGTTGACGTCATTTGAAGTCGAAGAATCTAAAACAGTGTTCTCCAACCGTGGGTCCCCAGATGTTTTTGGCCTACAACTCCCAGCATGCCCCAGCCAGCTACGCTGGCTGGGGCATGCTGGGAGTTGTAGGCCAAAAACATCTGGGGACCCAAGGTTGGAGAACACTGATCTAAAAGGATCCATATTCACAAAAATCCTTGGGTCTGGTAACCCAGCAAAAAGCAAAGCTGCTGTAGCTGGAGAGCAGAGAGCACAGCACGGCAGCAGAACTGGCCAGAGGTGGGGGCAAGGGTGAGTGACGAGACAGCCACCCCCCCAACCAAAAGTAAGGCGTGGGGGCGATTAAGTTGCCCATTCTCAAATCAGTAGCAAGGTGTCCATCTACCCCACCTCAGACAATATGACATTTTATGCCCATGTGGTTTGGGAACATTTCAGGCACTATCATGAACGGTTAATCTAAGACATCTTAAAACATCTAAGCATTCCCTAAAAACGGAAGGAACTGGGCATGTTTAGCCTTCAGAAGAGGAGACTGAGGGGAGATATGATCGCACTCTTCCAGTACTTGAAGGGTTGTCACACAGAGGAGGGCCAGGATCTCTTCTCGATCATCCCAGTTTGCAGGACACGGAATAATGGGCTCAAGTGACAGGAAGCCAGATTCTGGCTGAATATCGGGAAAAACGCGGATCTTTCTCCCAATAAATGCCTGCCGAGGAAGCAGAAGGGGGCTGCGAAGGATCTGCTCCTCTCCTTGCCCCGAGCCCCCACAACCTGCCAGGCATCACAGCAGCTTGTCGCAGCACCAGTTGGGCTAAGAAGCCCACCTGGCGAGGCTTGGAAGGGGGTGTGCGGGTGCGTCCTGAACTGCTGCAGCTGGAAGCTTGGGAGATGAGAGAACTGTGCGGCCAGAAAGAAGTGAAGCAGCAGTGACCTCCCACGTCCAGAAAGCACAGGAACGAATTCTACCTGTGTGTGTGTGTGTGGGGGGGGGAATAACACCCCAGCCAGCCCCCCAGCATCCAGAAAACCCCTTTGAACTTTGCTTTAAAAGCTCACTCATTTGTCCATGGAGCAAAGGAGCATCTGGCAAAAGTTAAAATGTTTGTTTGACATTGCACTGTGCTGATTCACAACCCTGCTCCAGAGAGTTAATTGCGAAACCACTCAAGGTGGTAAACACCACCATTGTTGCAAGAGTCACTTTTACAAGGTAACTGGATAACACGAACAGGAGAAACCACTCAAGATGGTAAACACCACCATTGTTGCAAGAGTCACTTTTACAAGGTAACTGGAAAACACGAACAGGAGAAACTGGAACCCCTCACAGCCGACTCAAAGTCTCTGGAGCAGCATGGTGGGTGGGCGGGCTGCGAAGTCTGGCCTGCTGCGGGACGGCCCATGGCCCGGGAAGCAGGGGGTTGTGCGCCGCGCATGGAGAAGGGCTGTCTGTGAGATGCAGAAGAGTGGGCGCAGGGGGCCTGCGCTTGGCTATAGCACACGCAGACAAAAGGAAGCCTGAAAGCACTGGCTGCCCTTTGCACCCAAGGGTGCTGTATACTACCTATGGAGGTGGTGGGCTCTCCCAGTCTGGAGGCATTCAAGGTGCAGCTGGACAATCATCTGTCAGGGATGCTTTGACCTGGATTCCTGCACTGAGCAGGGGGTTGGACTCGATGGCCTTGTAGGCCCCTTCCAACTCTACTTTTCTATGATTCTATACAGCAAGTGGCACCTCCAAAGGCAAGTAGCACGTGGGGAGGGGGGCATTTTCAGCAGGAAAAGCTGCAAGGTCCCAATCTGCATTAGGAGCATATCCTGGGTTGCAGCTCCTTTTCCTTCAAAATGGGTCAGTTCAAGGCAAGCACACCGTGTCCAGGTGCAAATCGTGTCACATACAGAAGTCCCATTCCCTCTCACAGGTACAATGCCGCCCATCTTCTTGTGGCGGGCGGTGAATGAGCCAAGAGATACAAGCACCAGCTCCAGCCGGGTGACTCCCTTGTAGGACTGCTCCACCAGAGTGCAACTCTTCAAGGGCTCCCGTCCTTTTTTCACACAAACACACACGCCCTGCATGTTCGAGCTGAGCAGGTCTGTGCGGGGGGGTAGGCTGGCTTTCTCTTGTTTTGCGTTTTTCCACAAATGAGCCATACACAACAATTCACACTCCAACTGGGAGAAAAGTACCAGAGTGGGCATTTTAAGAAGTGCGGGAGCTTGGTAACGAATGTGCTCTGCTCCTCCTCATATCCACTGAAGAGAGAGATCTGGAACACGACTCACATGGGGGGCGGGGGAGGGCCGAAGGGGCCCACGGCACGCTGACCCAGCTGGAGTGGCGGGGGCCCTTGCGCTGCTCGGGGCCTTGGGCATGGACCAAGCCGCTGGGGTGGGTCGCGGGAGCCAAGCCCTGGGAGGGGGAGCCGGCCCCTCGTGACACGTGGCAGAGCCTGGTCCTTCCCCCCCCCCCGAGACTCCCTGGGAGTTGACATCAGCGCCATGCGTGGGAGCGGGCCCTTCCCCCCAATCCGCCTGCCCAGATGAAAATGACTCCTCTGTCTACAAGCAGGTCCGGGACTGCAGCTTCAAGCTTTATTCGCCCCCAAGCCACGTAAAGAGAAGCCGTGAGTCAGCCCAGCCAAGCGTGGCGACCCCGAAACACACACAGACACACGCGTGCGCGCAGGCGCCTCTGCAACGGAAGGAAGGAGCATGGGCCTCGTGGGAGCTGCACGGGGCTCCCGAGCAGGCCCGAAGCCCGAACCCTTTGGGCCCTGGCTCTGGCCCCGACTGCACTCCGGGGGGGGGGGGCTAGGGGCCCTGGACTCACCCCACCTCTGCCACCCTGAGGGCTTCTGCTGCACAAACATGGTGCTGAACGGGGGGGGGGGGCGTTGGATTAGTCTAGCTGGGGGAGGCAGGGGGGCAGATGCACCTTGACAGCGGGACGTGGCCTGGCCTGGCCCACCGGGAGGCTCTTCCCGACCAGGAAAGGCTGGGAGGGGCTGCTGGGACCACCACAGAAGGGGGGGCTGCTGGGAGCAGCCCCACCGGGCACATTTTCTGCTGCTGCTGCTGCTGCTGCTGCTGGAGGCATTTGGACTGAGGAGCAAGCAAGGCTGGAGGGAAGGCAGAGGCAGAGCGGTGAGCGAGCGGAGGGGAGGAGCGAGTGAGCGAGCGGGGGCCACCCCGACATCCTGGGGCCGCATCGAAGACGTTTCTTCCCAGGCTGAGGAGGGAACGTGCGTGCGGCAGCCCCCCCAATCCGGGCACTGCTGCCCTCTGGTGGCAAGAAGCGGAGCTGCTTGTTCTGCTATTCCCTCCTAGCAGCTGCTTGGTCACACACACACCCGCCCCCCCCCGCCCCAATTCCTCTCAAGGGAGGGAGCGGGGGGGGGAGCAGAAATCTTCCCCCTTCCTTCCCACAATTCCACCCCCACCCCCACATCCACGTAAGCCCCCTCCCGTTCCAGGGTTGCCGTGGTCTGGCTGGGGGCAGGTGGGCGGGGCCTTGGTGGGTGGGGCCTTGGGGGGCCGTCAGGTGGTCTCCTGGGCCAGGCGGTAGTCATACAGGCTTCCTCGCTCCATAAAGCGCTGGCCTGCAGGGGGGGTCGGTTTTCCTTTGGGAGAGCCCCCTGGTGCAGCTGCGGTGGGTGGTCCGAAGCCTCCCCCACCAGGGGTCTGCAGGCGGAAGATGTCCTGCAGGGGAGGAGAAAGGAGGAGGCATTTTGGAGAGCGGGGGCTGGCTTGGGGGGGGGGCAGGGAGAAGCTCCCCCACTTCAGTGAAGCCCCCTGGAGGGGAGGAAGGATGAACCCAGTGAGAGAAAGAGAGAGAGAGAGAGAGAGAGAGCGTCTGTGTCCTTACCCCGGGGCACACTTGCACGGACGTCTTCCCACCGAGGTTGATGGTCCGGCCATCCGGCCGGATGAGCAGGTTCAGCCCCGGAGCACCGGCCTCGCCACCTGCCAGGACAGGAAGGGTCCGGGGGAGAATCAGGAGGGCACATGGCGGGGGGCGGAGGGAGAAGGGGGCACCAGGAGAGAGACTAGCTGAGGGGTGGGCGGGGGGCAGGGGGGTGGCCAACGAGCAGCATCGGGGCCCCGCCCCGCCCCAGTGGAAGCGCCCGAGACTGGTCCATGCTGCAGCCCCCCCTCTCTGGCGCTGGACTTGGGCCCCGGGGAGACGGCCAAGCCCCTCCTCACCTTGCAGCCCGTACGGTCGGAACGCCCGTCGCTCGCTCAGCACCGACAGCACCATTTCCTCCCGGAACTGCAGCTCACGGCAGACCCCGTCCCCGCCTCGGAACTGCCCGGCCCCCCCAGTGCCCAGGGCCAGCTGGAAACTCCGCAGGACCACCGGGTACCTGGTCAGAGGGAGGGGGAGGGAGGGAGGGAGGGAGGGGCATCACCACCGTGCACGGGGCCCCCCGCCCCCACGGAAGCGCTAAGCGTAGGCCAAACGTGGCTGCTCCCCGGTGGAGTCGGGGCCTGAGCTCCCCCCACCCCTCTCGTGCTGACAACAGAGCGCAAGGCGGGGGCGTCCAACAGCCCACGCCCCACACAAAGCCCTCCTGCCACAGGAGCAGCATCCCCCCACCCTGCCCAGGAAAGGCATGAGCCAGGTGCAGAGGTGGGCGGCCCGCCAGGGACCCAATCCGCCTCCAGCTCTGCAGACGCTGCAGCTGCATCCGCCGGGCCGGGCCAGAAGCGGATGTGCGCCGAGCCGCTCTGCAAGCTTCCGGGTTCCCGGAGGGCCACTTTTTACGTAGAAAGTTAAAAGCAGCCGCAATTTGCGAAACTTGTGCAAATTGCGGCCCTTTTTGGCGTATCTGACGCCATTTTCTACATAAAAAGCGGCCCGCCGGGAACCCGGAAGTCGCTTCCCCGGCCCGGCCCGGCAGAACGCGAGTCAAGCCGCGGAAGCAGGTAGGTAGAATAGAGCTTGGGGGGGGGGGGGTTCGAGCCTGGTGAATTCACCAGACTTCCACCCCCGGAACGAGATCCTCACACATCTCTAGCAGAGTGCAGCCCCACCGACGGAGCTGGACACGGGGCGCCCCCAAGCCAAAGCAACGCCTCCCCTCCGCCGGCTGAGGGAAAGGGACACCACCACCCCCGCCCCCCAGGTCCTGCCAGCGCCCGCCCGCCCACACCCCGCTTTGCTGCCTCCCCCAGGAGCCAGGAGCCCCCCGCCCTCGGCAGCACCCACCGCTTCTCCAGGATCTCCGGGTCAGTGATGCGGGTGTTGGTCATGTGGCTGTGCACCCCACTGCGGCCATGCCAGGAGGACCCGGCCCCCGCGCCGCCGGCCACCGTCTCGTAGTAGCCGATGTGCTCGTTGCCGAAGGTGACGTTGTTCATGCAGCCCTGGACGGAGGCAGAGGCAGTAAGAGGGGGGCAGAAGGAAAGACGGCGCCTGCCCGCCCCACAGGCCACAACCCCCAGCGGCCCCCCATGGCCTGCAGGGTCTTCCTCCTCCCCACACCCACTCAGGGGCAGAGACCCGCTTCGCACGCAAAGAGCCCCCCAGTTCAATCCCCCTGGGCTGCCGGAGAGCCAGCCGAGGGACACACAGCCGGGCCGGATGGGCCTGGGGGCCCTCGGGAAGGCAGCTTCCCCGGCCCGGCTGCAGCAGAGCCCCCCGCATCAGCCAGAACCCAAAGGGCAGATCGAGGCCCGAGCACGGCCTAGCCTGGAAACCCAAGAGCGGGCACGGGAGAAGACAGCCACGCCCTCCAGTCCGTGGGGCCGGGGAATGCACGGCCGCAAGGCTGCGTGGCGAAGGCAGGGGTGCGCTACACTGGAATCTGCCGCCCAAAATCTCTCTTGCACATACAGCCAAGTCTGGTTCAGGGGACTTCCCCGTTAAGGGCAAAGTCAGCACGGAAACAGCCACACAGCTGCAAGCTCCGCCCGCTGCTTCAAGACAGGGCCACGAGGGCCACGGCAGCCACCTAGGTACCTGCACGGCTCGGAGTCCCAGGCTGCACGCCACCGAGGAAGGGGCAGGGGAGGGGAAGCCCACGTCCACCCCGCCGCTGGATCACCACCGCGCGCTCTTCCCACGAGTTCCCCCAGGATTCGTCCACTTAGTTCAGGGCCAGGGAAGCTCAGGGCCAGGGGGGCAAGTCCAGCCCCCGCTGGCCTTCCCCAGGTGGCCACGCCCCCTCCCCCCAGCCCCACCCCAGTCCCCCAACCACCGATCACGGGGTGTTTTTCTGGCTTTTGTGCAGCGTTTCCCAGTTCTAAGAGCCTCTCCTGAGGCTCAGTCTGGGCAGGAAGAGCCAGAAGCTAGAATGTGCTGCGGGGGTGGTGGTGGTTATTTTTGGCCCCACCCCTTTTGCCTCCAGCCCCGCCCACCGCTGGAAGGTGGCCCCCCGAGAGCTCCTCTGACGCTGAATTCGGCCCTGGGGCTGCGAGAGGCTCCGCACGGCCAGTTTAGCCTCACAGCTGTGTGTTTGTCCCCCTCCCATGTTAAAGAGCAAACAGAGGCACCTCCCGAAATTCTGGGGGCAGCTCATTTAATAAAAAGGGCCGGAAGGGTTAGTGCTGGCTGAGCCGGGCCCACGAGAGGTGGGATGCGCCAGTTCCTCCAAGCGGCCTTTTGAAAAGCAGCTGCCGCCTTTCTGACTCCGTGCTGAACTTTGGAGCCGTGCACAGTACGTGGCAGGTGCGGACGTCTGCAAGCAGCAGCGCGAGGGGAATGCCTCTTCCCTCGCCAGTCGCCCCGGCCTAACCTGCTCCCCCCACCCCACCGCTCACCTGGGATGCTGCGCAGGCCTGGAAGGCTCGGAGGATGACATCCACCACCCTCTGCGAAGTCAGCACGTTGCCCCCCACCACGGCAGCGTCCAGGGAGGGGTCCAGGAGGGATCCCTTAGGGATGACGACCCGCACAGGGGCCAGGCAACCCTACGGGGGGGAAAAGCGAGAGGCACTCCAAGCAGCAGCCCGCCGGGAGGGCGGGAGCCCACGCCGCGCCCAGGCCCTCCGAGGAACCTGGCGTGCCTGGGGCGAGGGCCGTGCCGGTCAGTGGAGCGGCGCCGGCCCCCAACCCGGAGAACGCGCTGGGCTGGGCACACGGGACCTCCCCTGTGGATGGGATGCCTCCCCGCCCCTGCGCCCTGTCCCCGCTGGGAGGCAGCGGCAGCCCCGCCTCCGTGGGCCGAGCGGAGTCAGAAACCCGTGGCTGGCCGGGGGGGCTCCTACCTGGTTGAGGGGGATGTCCTGGCCCACCATACAGCGCAAGCAGTAGATCAGGGCCGAGAGGGTGATGGCACGCGGGGCGTTGCAGTTCCCGTACACCTCGTGGCCAGATCCGGTGAAATCAAACACAGCGTTGCCCTGTGGATGAAGGAGAGCTCCAGGATTTGGGTGTTAAAGGGAGGGACGTTCTCAGCACCCCCTTCGCCCCCCGACTGCACAGTGGCAGGATGGTGTTGGCAGCTTCGTGCCCCATTCCTTTCCTAGCTGGGCCCAACATGGGATCCCCCCTTTCCACGGCAGCTGCCGCACACAGCGCCGGGATCTTCCACCACAACCCCAAGGCCGCTTTCCTGGGCAGCCACGGCTAGCCCAGATCCCGTCGGCGCGTATGTGAAGTTCGGATTTCTTTGCCAAACATGCGTCACATTAACACCGGTTTGCATTGGGCCGCATTTGCCACTTCGATGCCCATTTTCCCAGTTTGGAGAAATCCTTTTGGAGCTCTTCACAATCTCCTTTTGTTTTAACCATCCTAAATAATTGGGTGCTCACCTCCAGCGGGTCAACCGTCACTTTCAGGTGAATGCGGGAGCCGTCGTCCATGGAGTCCTCCGCCTCCACCAGCAGGGGGCGTCCCGGCTCTCCCTGGCACGTCGCAAAGTCCTTCAGCATCTCTTGCACAGCTACTTTTGCATTGGCCTGGGGGCGGGGGGGGAGAAAAGTGGTGAGATGGGCGGGCAGGTGGCGGAGAGCGGGGGAGCCTTGCCTCCAGACCCGTGTGGGCGGTCGCAGAAATCTCTCTCTCTCGTACACACACGCACGCGAGACCTGGCCAGGCACAGCCTGCCCGCTTCCTCCGCCCTGGGCACTGGACGTACGTGGGGCTGGCCGGAGCATTGGGAGGAGGTGCAACAGGAGACCTTCTGCTCCCTGCTCTCTAGGTTAAATTCGAGCTGCTGGTCATGGCCCAGAAAGCTCCACCATGCAAGATGCCGCGATGGCCCCACCGACCTCGGCCAGCTTTCAAAGGGGATTCGCTTCATTCTGCATGCATTTGCCCATCAGTGGCTACTATTCAGATGGCCATAGATTGCCTCCGGCATCAGAGGCAGTTTCCTGGGGAACACGGGTGGGAGACTGTGGTTGTGCTCCTGTCCTGCTGGTTGGCCGCAGTGGGAATCTGGCTGCTGGACTAGAGGGGCCTTCATTTGATGCAGGATGGCTCCTCTTTCGTTCTCCTGTGAAACTGGCTGGGCTCCAACTGCCGCCGCCCCACGGACCACCCCGGTCTTGCAGACTGACTGAGAGAGGCGCCCTCGTAAGTGGAGGACAGGGGTCACCCCACGGAGGAGGCAGCGTTCCAATACTGCAACGGTTCGTCTATTGTCCATAGCAGGTTATTCACACAGACAGGGTGTGTGTGTGTGTGTGGTTTCTATCATGCGGGTGCCCAAATGGAAGGACGGACAAGCGGACTCTGGAATGAGTTCCAACCAGTTCCTGCCTTGTAAAAGAAAGAAGCCTCCAATTTTAGGCAAACCAAGAAGCCGCACTATATTTTTCTGGGGAATGGAAAAAAAGGAACTCACTAACATGACATGGAGGTCGAATAACTTATCATCTTTACTATTTGAGGGAATTATTTGATGGCTAGATGACGAGAGTCAACTAAAAATGGGTCTACAGCACTTTCAGACGCCCCCAAGACACAGAAGGGCTTGGTTCGGAGGCTTTCAGAAAAGGGAGCTGCAAACCTTTGCAACGGGAGATCAGCTTCAAAACCGGCTCACTAGTCAGGATATTAACTGCAAGGTAGGTGTCCGACCAACTTAAAGCTGGCTGTGTGGGAAGACAGCATCAGCTGGACCTTAGCAGAACTGGTTAACTCCACAAAACAGGTTTTGAGCTATTTAGGGTGCGTGTGCCCTATGCGTGTGCCGGGAGGGTGCTGCTGCACTCCTGTCCTGCTTGTGGGTTTCTCCATGGGGATGCCGTGTGAACAGAATGCTGGACTAGATGGACCCTCGGTCTGATCCAGCAGGGCTCTTCTTATGTTTAGACAGAACAATCCCTACAACTCCCAGCATTCCCCAGCCAGCCATGGCTGGCTGGGAAATGCTGGGAGCTGTAGGACTTTTTTTTACTGTTTAAACATGCACAGGATTGCGCCCCTTAGTCACTGTCAGGTATCAGGGTATAAACTCCAAGAGAAGAAAAAAATACTTTTAGAGATAAATATGGTTGCCAGCTCACACCAACTCAGTACATAGCTATTGTGAACCCCTTTATGGCAGACCCTGTTTAGTATTATCAGCTAACATCAGGTGACTGTTAAACAGTTAAATTACTTTCCCATCTTCAGGATTATACTCAAAATACCATTTTTAAAAGTAAATGCTTGCACTTCCATTCTCTGTCCCAGGCACGTTATTTTGGCAATTGGATAAGCTCCTCAAACTGCTCCAGGGTCATTACATTACAACAAAGGGAACCTAAATTAAAAGCTGAGAGGATCACCCCTAGCAAAGTGTGAGAACTGGGCGATTTTGCTATTTTATGAAAAGGCATTAGTTGTGTTTTAACTTTGCTATTGTTTTGATTTTATATTGGGAACTGCACTGATAATTTTTGTATCAAGAAGCGGGATCTGGAATATCCAAAGTAAATATTGGATGCAAGAAGTTTTTTATGATGTCATTGTACATCAAAGTGTTCTGCTTATAGTAGGATCGTGTTTCCTTCGGAGGCAGAGAAATACAGCATGTGAGGCAGCGTCTGACAACTGATCTCTATACACCTTCAGATAAAGGCAGGTTTGATCACCTCGTGCACTCCCCGTAATCCTGGCGCGCGCGGGGGGGGGGGAGGCCGGGCTCTGGTGAGCAGGATGCGCCCGGGGCTATCAAGGAGAGGGATGAACGCCCCCCCCCCCAAGGTTGGGTTGAAGCCTGGAATTTGTTTTGGCTCTGGAAGTGCTCAGCACAAGTGCAGACTTAGAACAAGCCTCGGGCTCCAGCTATGAACGTCTGCCAGGCACAGGGACAAGCCCACACGCTTCCACCTTCCGTCTCCAGCTCGGCACCACCGTTGAGGGTGGTAACACAAGCTTATTAGGAAGAAATTGCTACAGTTTTAAGCACTTATTAGGTATATATTACAAGTTGCGTGTTACATAAGCATTCTGATTCCTGTACTGAGCAGGGGGTTGGACCCGATGGCCTTATAGGCCCCTTCCAACTCTACTGTTCTGTGATTCTATAATTATAAAATGCAGGGTATAATGAAAAGTCCACGGGGCCAGAAAGACTGTAATGATGGCAGCCAGGATCCAGACAGGTCATGAAGAAGACGCCTGCTGGACACCCTCGGGCCAAGAACCAGTCAGGGACACTCCACAGGAATTCATGGCTTATGAGGCAACTCGCGCATTTGGAGACGCAGCTGGGAATTGTTTAAACATTATCTTGAGAGTCAGACACCGTTCATGACATACCAGAACAGGTGTTCTTGCCGGCGTCTTGTTATTTGACAATCTGGTATCCTTTGCATGCATCGTTTCAGCTCCCCGCTGCCTAATGCCCTCCAGATGGGTTGGACTACAACTCCCATCATCCCCAGCCAGCAAGACCATGCTGCCCGGGGAGATGATGGGAGTTGTAGCCCAACACTCAGGAGGCGGGGGGGCGTGTGTGCAGGGAGGGAGGGAGCCTGCTTCATTTTTGTTGGTCACATGATCTTTTACCGGCTTAAGAAAGGAAACGCGGCTCGAGATTTGAAAGCTGCAAAGACCCGGATTTGCAGGGAGGCGCCCGGCCTCCGGCTGTGGCTGCAAGGCAACATCGCTTTGTGGGCTAGCACAAACCGGAAGCGGCTCTTTAAAAAGCAAGGGCCACCAGACACATCCCTCACGTGGCTTCCGAGGGCCGACCCGCCGCCCTGCCCCGCCACGCCCGGGAACGCTCAGGCCCTCACCTGGATGTGTGCCATGTAGGCTTGCACGACCTCCAGCCCGTACTGGCCAATCAGCTCATTCACCAAGCGGATCCCCTTCTGATTGGCTGCCACCTGAGCACGCAGATCGGAGAGATTGTCGTGGAGGTTGCGTGTGCCGCTGACCCCGGGGAGGCGGCCGGGAGCTGTCAGGGCCTCTGTGACCGCTGCGAGAGGAGGCAGGCATGGCAGTCCCGGCCCCAGTGCGATCCCGGGGAAGGCCCCGGCCCGGAACGGGGGGCACGGAAGGCCCCACCTCGGGCCACCACCGCCTTCAGCCCCCCACCCTCACCAGGCGCGGCGGCGACAACGTACCCGCCTCTCGGAAGACGCCGTCCTCGACCAGCTTGAAGGAGACGAAGGCGGCCCCCTCCTCCTGCAGGGAATGGGAGTGGGGGGGCATGGAGCCAGGGGTGATCCCGCCGATGTCGGCATGGTGCCCCCGGCTGGCCACAAAGAACACCGGCTCTGCCTCCCCCGGCCAGAACACCTGCAACAGAGCACAGCCGCTGAGCCAAGGCGCCCACCGTGGCCCGGACAGGCCAGGATGGTGCGAGCCGGCCCCGCGGAGCGACCAGGCGAACACAGCACCCCCCGAGGTGCCGAGGGCGCAAGTCACACGTCAGCTGCGAACCCACTTACAGGAGCCCCAGAAACGGGAGGGGGGGCAGGGAGGGGGGACACAGCCAGGAGTGGGGCTGCTGTCGATCTCCAGGGCAGGGCAGGGCAGGGCAGGGCAGGGCAGGGCAGGGCAGCCAGCCCTGGGCTCCATCCAGGATCTTCCGGGATGCCCACAGAGGGTTCCCAGGGGGCCAGGATCCTGGCAGCCGGGAGACCCCCGCCCGCCCGCTCTCAGCCCGGCACTCCCAACTCACCGGGGTGATGACGGTCAGGTCAGGCAGGTGGCTGCCCCCGGCACACGGGTGGTTGCTCAGGATCACGTCCCCCTCACGGAGGTCAGTGGCCAGGTTCCGGATCTAGAATGGCACCAAACGAAGACGCCGGATGTGTGGAAACTGAGCGGCGGCGGCAGCAGCAGCAGCAGGGGAGGCGGCTGGAAGCTGAACCGAGCCCAGAAGACGCTCCCCGGCCGCAAAGGCCCTCGAGGCTGCCCAGCCCAGCCCGGCCCAGTCCAGCTCGGCCCGGCTTGGGGAGGCATCTGGCGTGTTTGCGGTGTAGGTGTGGGGGAGGCGGTCTGGCCGGCCCTACCTGGAACTGCACCGTCTCCTGCATGGCGCCCAAGTGGACCGGGATGTGGGGTGCGTTGGAGACCAGCCCCCCATCCGGTCCGAAGAGGGCGCAGGAGAAGTCCAGCCGCTCCTTAATGTTGGTGGAGATGGCCGTGCGCTGCAGGATGCGTCCCATCTGCTCTGTGGGGGGAGGAGAGGTGCGGGGGCTGTTCCGTCAGAGGCCCTGCTGGGCGGAGCCACGCCCACGCGCCACCGCCCCCTCCCCCGCAGCGGGGCAGGCCCCGCACTCACCTGCGATGCTCATGAAGCGATGGGAGAAGACGGAGAGCCGGATGGGGTCGACGTGGGGGCCGACCGGAGGCTCCGCCCCGGACCCCACCGTGATGCAAATGTCACCGAGACGCGTCACGGAGGCCGTGCAGCCGGGCTCCACCAGGATGGTGCTGGGGACACACGGGGCGTGACTTGGCTCCTTCCTCCCGGCCCCTCCCCTCGCACGGGAACGGGCCCGCCGAGCTGCATCCCCCCCCCCCCAGCTAGGGCCAGGACGGGGCCCGCTCCGCCTCCCTCACCTGTTCTTGTCGATGAGGATGCTGGGGCCGGGCACGGCGTGGCCCCACGAGAGCTCCTCCAGCAAGTAGACGCTGGTGTCCAAGTGGCCACCCTCGAAGTAGCAGCGGGACACCTGCAGGGGGTTGGGGGTGGGGGGGCGTGAGCGGGGCGGGGGAAGCTGCCGCACACTGCGCCGGACACCCCCCCGCCCAGTCCGTCCAGCCCAGCACTGCCGACACGGGCCGGCAGTGGCGGCTCTCCGGGCCTCAGGCGGGGGCTTCCCAGGCCAACACGGAGATGCCGCCGGAGACCGAACCCGGGACCTCCCGCCGCGTGCCAAGCAGGGGCTCGGCCCTGAGCCGCGGCCCCTCCTAGGAGTTTAAAGCAGAGCTTCCAGAGCCACCAGAAGTAGGCACACTGTCGAAAACGTTTATCGCACCCCGCCCAGGGGGCTCAGGGCAGGCTGCGGCAGCACCACAAGCCCGGCAGAACGGGCAGCTCCCGAGCAGCCATCGCTGCCGAGGGTGCGGGTAGGGGTGAGCCCCCTCGCACGGGCGCTCACACCCAAAGAGCCCCGTGGGCGCCACAGCACCGGCGCCTCCTGCCCGGCACACGGCACACTCCACGGGCTCCCCGTTTTAAAATGGCTGCTCCCCAGCCTGGGTGGAAATGCGGGGGGGGGGGTGCTTGGTCAGGGAAGGAGGGGCTGTCACCCGCCCTCCCGACTGGGGCAGCCTCAACAATGGAGAAACTGAGGCAGCAGGTATGAGGTATGGGACAAACAGAGTGTGTGTGTGTGTGTGTGTGTGTGTGTGTGTGTGTCTCTGTGGGGGATTCTCACCATTTCGATGCGGGCGGGCCTTCCCGTTGCGGGCACCGGTTCTTCTTGGCCCAGCCCAAAACTGGCCGTGCCTCTCACCCTCACATCATCCACCAGGACGGCCCGGTTGGGGATGGTAAACCCAAACTCCTGCCGGTACCTAACGGGGGGGGGGGGGAAGCAGGATCAGCATCAAGGCGCAAGCCAAAGGCGGCAGCTGGGGGCACGCCCGGGGGCTCACTGACCTGGCGGTGAAGGCGGCACCGAAGTCCCCACTGCGGCAGGACTCGGGGGTGGCCGGGTAGCCCCGGGCGGAGCACATGAGGGCGCAGTCCGTCCGCTCATAGCGCAGGTGCAGGAAGGCCTCGGTGCTGACCTGGGATCTGTTGGGGGGGGGGGGGGAAGAGACTCCTGGATCAGACTGCTGGGCCCAAGGAAGGCCGGCCAGCCGACCTCCCTCCCTCCCTCCCACGGAACACCCAGGGCTCTGCCCCCAGACGCCCTGCCACGCTCTGCCTGCCCTGCCGGTGGCCCTACCTGGCGAAGCCCTCCGCCTCCAGCGTCCGCGCACACTCCTGCCCCAGAGCGGCCACGCGCTCGTCCAGCTGCGCATAGGACTCTGGCCCGTAGACCAGGGAGCAGGGCTCTTGCGCCTCGTGCACCACATCCGCCAGCGCCAGCCCGTAGGCGGACAGGATCCCGCTGTGCCTGTGGGGAGGGGGGGGGAGTTCCAGGCCTTGCCTACAAGACTCCGTGGGGCCCCTCCGGGGAAAGGTCGGCTGTGGATTCCGGCCCCTACTGTGGCCGATTCTATTCTGCAGCCTGATCGTTTTTCATGGGCCGACACCCCCCCCCCCGTGCAAGCACGCATTTTTGGGAGGGGAGGCGCTCTCAACCCTTTCTCCGGACCAGGCGTAATCCTACAGGCTCCCCCCCTCTCTGGTCCTCTTCTCTCCAACAGGCCCCGCACAGCAACACAGGTTTCTGCCGCCACGCAGGTGGAAGAGGCGGCTGGGGGCAGGCGTGGGTCAGTGGCGGAGAGCCCGCCTGGCGTGCGGGGGGGTTGGGGGCGGGCTCCACCCCCGGCAGCATCCTCAGGTGGGGCTCAGGGGCTGCTTTTAATGAAATCGTGCCAGGGAGGTTATCTCAGTTCACAAAAGGACTAGGACGGTGTTCTCCAATCTGGCTGGGGCATGCTGGGAGTCGTAGGCCAAAAACATCTGGGGACCCAAGGTTGGAGAACACTGTGCTAGGAGAACGGAGACCCCTTGATGCCGAGCAAGGACTGCCGCTTGACGCAGCGTAGGAGCGTCAGCAATTTCATCCTTGACCAGCACACAGAGGGATGGGGCACCCCCCGCCTCGCTCCCACAATCCAGCTGACAGACTGGGGGCTCTCTGGCCTGACGCTTGCTCCCCCTCCCCCTCCCCTCCCCGCCGTCGGCCTGAGGGTCCTGCTCGGACTGAAATGGGGAGAGCTGGAGACCCACACTCCCGTCTCGTCCCTCTCCCACCCCTGCTGCGACGAGGAGAGGGCCGGCCAGCGCCCTACGCCAGGGCCTCTTCCTCTGCCCAGCCCAGGGGGAGGGAAGCGGCCCCCTCCCGCCGCCTGTTCCCGTTGCCCAGAGCGGGGGGGCCGGTCGCAGGGCAGCACCCCCCACCCCACCTCCACAGGGAATGTGGGTTTCCCGCAGACCCGTTCCCGTTACGGCCCACAAAGCCCTGGCCGGGCAGCCGCCACCGCGATCGCGCAGACCCTTCCCCGGCTCCTGCCTGCAGGGCAAGGGGGGGGTCCAGCCTCCCCCCCAGCCCCCCCCCCCACGTACTTGTGGATGAAGACCTTGCTCATGCCCAAGGCCCGGGCGACGGCACACGCATGCTGCCCCCCGGCTCCGCCAAAGCAGGCCAGCACATGGCACGACGTGTCGTGGCCCCGCGCCTGCCAAGACAGGGGAAGGGAACAGTCGGGCCGAGTCCAGGAGGCAGCTGCGGCTCTCAGCGCCCCCACGAGCCCAGATGGGGCCGGCACGCGCAGCGAGGGTCTGCCAAGCCCCCCCCCCGCCCAGAATGAGGGGCCCCGGAGGTGGGGAGGGCAGGCCCCTTCCCATTTGGGTGCCACACGACGCTCAACTCCCCGGCACCAGTTCCTGGTCTGCCTTCTCCACGCTGGAGGAAATCATTAGGCGTCGTCCGTTAAAAGCAGTGGGATCACTCCGGCTCATTTATTGTTGTGTTACATTTTGAAGCGTGGCTGTTTCCCCCTCGGGTGCCACGTCCAGCAGAGAGGGGCTGCCCAGGCCCGCTGCCCTCGGGGGCAACCGAGGCGGCTGCTGCTCTCGAGCACCCGCCCAGCCACCGGGGCACCCTGCCCTGCCAGAGGCCCCCCTCCGGCCCGGCCCCAGCCCTCCAGCCCGCTCCTCGACCCGACACTGGCCACACCTCCAGAAGGTATTTGGAACACCTTTCGTCCCTGTAGCAGACAAACTCCGCCGGAAAGGTAAGCCTTGTTTGCCCACCAGGATCAAATGCCGGAGCTGGCTGGCACTGGCTGGAGAGCTGCACGAAGGCCCCCTCCCCTGCCCTGGTGCCCCCTCCCCTCGCTGCTCCCCCCACCGCCTCCCCGGCCCCCATTCGGCCACTGGCATCTGTGCCCCTGCAGAGTTCGCCAGGACCACGCAGGGAACAATGAGCCCAGGGAGGGGCTGCCACGGAGCCGCCGCTGCGGCACCCCCATACCTGCGTCAGGGCCCGGATAGGTCTGCACATGGCTTCGTTGGCCACCTGGATGAAGCCCAAGGCCACCTCCTCAACGCTGAGGGGTCCCCTGTCACCCAGGAAAGCATTGACGTTTGCGGCAAGCTCCCGAAATGCCCGCAGCGTGTCCTCGCGTGAGAGCGGCAGGTCCTCGTTTGGCCCAAAGATGTGAGGGAAGTAACTGGGCAGAAGTCGGCCTAGGCACAGGTTGGCGTCCGTCACCGTCAGCGGCCCGCCTGCAAGCAAGGGGAGAAAGGAGGGAGTCAGCGACGCGCAGCCCCCTGGCCAGCCCCCACTCCACACGGCAAAGGCGCCCGGGCGACCTCACCCTTCCGGTAGCAAGTGGGGCCCGGGTGGGCCCCCGCTGACTCGGGGCCAACGACAAAGAGCCCGGACCTGGAGCGGGAAAGAGAAAGGGGTTAACGCACAGCAGCAGCAGCGATGCCGGCTGCCCTATACAGAGTCAGACTCCGGGTCCATCCCGCCCGGTATTGTCGACCCAAACTGGCAGCGATGGCTCTCCAGGGTTTCAGGCAGGAGTTCTTCCAGCCCAACTGGAGATGCCGCCGGGGATCCAACCTGGGACCTTCTGCATGCCAAGCGAGGGTTCTGCCACTGAGCCACAACCCCTCCAGTGGATGGAGGGGGAGCCAGACTTTGTCACTGAGCATCTGGAAAGGGTCTTTTCAGTGGTGGCACCCCAGTTGTGGGATACCCTCCCCTGTGAGGCGGGAGGGGCGACGCTGGAGCACGTGACACCCCTCGGCGGAAGGGAAGGCCCACGGCGGGAACGCGGCAAGGGGCAGGCGCCGAGGACGAAGCCCTTCGTGGGGCGTCTCAAGGCTGCCACCCAACCAATCAATCCCACGAGTTTGAGGCTGGAACAGGGGGCTGACCAGGCCCGGCCTCAACGGCATCCACAGCAGGAGGGGACCAACCCCCCCGTGACACGGGGGGGGGAAGAGGATGGTCTCGGAGGGCACAGGAAAGGAGGAAAGCCAGCCGCACCTGAAGAAGAGCCGCGAGCCGCCCCCTGCGGCCACCGTGTTGATGTCGAGCTGCGGGGCCTGGATGGTGATGCCGGCGGTCGTGGCCTCAAAGACGTGCTCGTACTCCCCGGCGTAGCGGCTCACGTCCGTGGAGGTGCCTGAGCGAGAGCGACTGCCCGTGAGGGTCCGGGAAACCCGCAGGCCCCCCACCCCAGGGGAGGGCGCGTCCAGTGTCGTCTAGGGCGCTCACCTCCCATGTCGAAGCCAATGATGGGCTGCCCTTCCGCCCGGCGGTAGGTGGTGACCGCGTAGCCCACGACGCCCCCCGCTGGGCCGGACAGGATGGCGCGAGAGCCGCTGAAGGCTTCCATGGGGGTGAGGCCGCCGTCGGAGCGCATGAACATGACCGGCACGCCCTGTGGGGACAGGCACGGGGGCAACGCCAGGCCAGTCACGAGGGGCACGGTGCCTCCGCTGCCCCTTCAAACAAGGAGCTCAGGCCCACCTGCCCTGGCAGGATCGCCCTCTCTCCCTCTGCCGTGGCGAGAGGTGGGCTGCCCATCAGCCGTGGGTCAGGCAGGTCCAGGGCTGGATTCCTGCTCAGCCGTGAAGCTCAGTGGCCCAGCCTTATCTTTTGGACCAAGCCACCTTGCAGGGCTGTTGCAAGGAAAATATGGGGTGGAGCAGGGAAGTCTAATATTCTCCTCTGAGCCCCTCGGACAAAGGTCGTGGGGGTATGTAAATCTAGCAAATGAATTAAGGTTGTGGTCCGGGGTCATTTTTCATCCCATGAAACTCCCACTCCCCAAATAATTCTGTCTGTCCAACAGTCAAAAGACACAAGTAGTCTGTTCTAAGGGATCCCAATTCTGCACTCTTGCTTCAGGACTTCAGACCAGATTCCATCCTGTGCCAGGGCAGTGCCCACCCCCCACCCCCCAAAACTGGCCAGTGGTCCACCTTCTACCCACCCCCGCAGTAAGGTCATAGATTTCATAGATCATAGAGTTGGAAGGAGCCTACAAGGCTATCGAGTCCAACCCCCTGCTCAGTGCAGGAAACGAGGAGGGGTCTCCCATCCAAGTAATAACCAGGCCTGACCCTGCTTAGCTTTCCACACTCAGACAAGCTGAGCCAGCGTGAGCCACAGGCCTTGCAGAGATGGGTCCAGAAGCACGGCAGCCATGAGACAGTACCGAGGAGAACACCGTCGGTAGGAATAAGCCAACACGAGGCATTAAGATGCAGAACGCTCTGTTCCCAACAGCCCAAGCGTGGCGTCCAGAGAGCAAAATGGCTGTGCTTGCGTCAGAGAAGCAACAACCGTGAGGCAGATGCTGGTCCCCGAAGGATGCTCACTGCTGGGCCCGTGAAACGCCCACGGGCTTCTTGACACCCTTCCAGGGACTAGGCCAAAGGGCGCCTTGCCAGGAGATCGGAATCAAACCCGCCATGCCTGCTCTGCAAGGCATTACATTTCTATACCACCCAATAGTTCTCTGGGCAGTTCCTAAAAATTAAAACCTTAAAATAGAACACGATAAAACATAATATAAAAGGTTTAAAACTGTGGAGAAAGCCTGACACGAGTACACATGCATACACACACACACACACACACACACACACACACACACGTACACCTCAGTCTCTTTTCCCGGGGGGGGGGAGGGAGGCTGGAGAGAGGAGGAAGTAGCCAGACGGATCCGCAGACCAACAATGGAGGGCCTCGGCTGGATTCCACAAAACCCAGGAAAGGACCATCAAGACCATCAAACTAACAGGGCAGTCTCAAAGAGCTGTAAAGTACCCAACACGTCACCTTCTTTTCCCGGGCAAGAATAAGCCCACCTGACACGAAGGGGCAGGCATAAGCCCACCTGACCACAGGGGCGGAGAGAGCGGGAAACTCAGGGGTAGAAAACCCCTCTCCCCTCCTTTTGGGGGTTGTTGGGAACACGGGTTAGTTTTATCAAGATTCGTCCTCCAGCGGTGGCTGGGATAAGCTGTTCTCTTCGCGGGATCAGGCAGACCCGGAGCCAGGCTGAAATTGACCAGCATAAAGTCTTTAGTCTAAGGTAACTGACTAATCCCAATGCGCTAGCCTGGGAACCTGTTCATTGATAAACTCGGAGATCACGTCAGGTCATGTTGATGTTATAGTATTCCTAGAAAGCTGTTAGTTCCGCTCCGTATATTGTATAGAAAATAAACGCCTTATTTGGTCATACAAAGGGCTGAAGTTTCCTTTTGTGGCGCAAACCTCCTAGTTGGTTTCAATCGCTAGTACGGGCTATAGCTCAGTGCCGATTAACCCGTTAAGCGCCGAACTCACGCATAGGACCCGGGTGCTGGTCCTTCACAAAAACAAAGGTTAAAACCAGATCAAAAGCCAGCAGCAATAGCAAACATTTGAAAACAGAACTGAAGGACTAAAAAGCCTGGGAATATAAAAAGGTCTTCACCTGGCTCTCCAGAGACCACAATGTAGGTACCAGGCAAGCCTCTCACGGGGAGGGTATCCCACAACTGGGGTGCCACCACTGAAAAGACCCTTTCCAGATGCTCAGTGACAAAGTCTGGCTCCCCCTCCATCCACTGGAGGGGTTGTGGCTCAGTGGCAGAACCCTCGCTTGGCATGCAGAAGGTCCCAGGTTTGATCCCCGGCATCTCCAGTTGGGCTGGAAGAACTCCTGCCTGAAACCCTGGAGAGCCATCGCTGCCAGTTTGGGTCGACAATACCGGGCTGGATGGACCCGGAGTCTGACTCGGTATAGGGCAGCTTCCGATGTTCCTGCTACTGGGAGGGATCTATCAGGGCTCCAGGACACACCCCACCAGGTACCCCTTATGGAGCACTTTGAATCAAACTAACAGGGCAGTCTCAAAGAGCTGTAAAGTACCCAACACGTCACCTTCTTTTCCCGGGCAAGAATAAGCCCACCTGACACGAAGGGGCAGGCATAAGCCCACCTGACCACAGGGGCGGAGAGAGCAGGAAACTCAGGGGTAGAAAACCCCTCTCCCCTCCTTTTGGGGGTTGTTGGGAACATAGGTTAGTTTTATCAAGATTCGTCCTCCAGCAGTGGCTGGAATAAGCTGTTCTCTTCCCCAGATCGGGCAGACCCGAAGCCAGGCTGAAATTGACCAGCGTAAAGTCTTTAGTCTAAGGTAACTGACTAATCCCAATGCGCTAGCCTGGGAACCTGTTCATTGATAAACTCCGAGATCATGTCAGGTCATGTTGATGTTATAGTATTCCTAGAAAGCTGTTAGTTCCGCTCCGTATATTGTATAGAAAATAAAAGCCTTATTTGGTCATACAAAGGGCTGAAGTTTCCTTTTGTGGCGCAAACTGTATCTTCAACTGTATCTTATTTGCCTTCACTGCAGGCCTGCAAATCTGGCCACGCAATGACAGCCCAGCAGAGGTGGGGCTTGAACCCAGATCTCCCAGGCTCAAGTCCAGCTCTTCAGCTACCGAACTGCACTGGCTGAAGCTGTCTGCAAGAGAGACTCGTGCAAGCAAGCGCCGTGCCTCCCCCCCGCCCGCCCCCCAGCCAGAGAACCCCCATCACCTTCTGGCAGCAGGGAGAGGAGACGCCCAGGTCAAAGGAAGGGCTGCTTCACACCGCACAGTTAAAGGACGGAATCCTCTACCACGAAATCTAGTGACGGCCACCAACTTGGGGCAGCTTTAAAAGGGGACTGGCCAAATCCACGGAGGGGAAGGCCGTCGATGGCCACTGGTCCTGATGGCTGCGTGCCACCCCGTTGCAGGGGGAGCGCGGGCAGGGGGGAGCTCGAGCGCACGTCCTCCTTGTGGGCCTCCCAGAGACACGTGATTGGCCACTGTGTGAACAGGATGCTGGACGAGGTGGACCACTTGGTCCGATCCAGCCTCAGGGCCCTCCTTATGTTCTCGCATTCTCACCTGGAGCCGGGAAGCAAAGCCAGCGCGGAAACTGTCCAGGTAGCGGCGGATACAAGGAGTGAGGTAGGCGTCTGCGCACGCAGTGTAGCCCCGGGGCACCGCCCGCACCATGGGCATCACCTCGGAGGAGAGCGACACCTGCCGGAAGCCCAGCTCCTGGGCCAGGGCCCCCACCTGCCGCTCGTGCTCCGGCCACCTGCCAGGGAGAGAGAGAAGCACCTCAGCCGGCGCCAAGCCCCCCCCCCGCCCGTCGTGGAGACACAGCAGCCGGGGAGGGCAGCGCGGGGAGAGGGTGCCGCTTGCTATGCGCTGGCATGGAACAGATGCCCGCCTGGGGGCTCAGGAACGCGGGGGCGGAAGCCAGAAGGGAGGTCAGAACTGTGGCCCAGAACTGGGATTTCCCCCGATGCCCAGGACTTACGCGGCACGTCTTGCTTGCAAAGCGCTTACGGTCTTTATCGGGTTTGCCCCAATGAGAGGTACCCACCGCCCCACAGGCCCACTGGATCCGGCATTACAGCAGAACCACAACCACAGTCCTCAAATGGGGGCGTCCAAGGGGGAGTGGGAACTGCAACCGGGGGGGGGGGACGGGACGTGGCAAAGGGTGCCCTGAGCGTGGAACAAACCAGAACATCTGGAACTGCGTAGAAATATTCTTCAAATGTGGTAAGCGGTATATACGGTAGATTGATGAAATAAAAACAAATTATAATAATTCCGCACCAGAGTGCCCAACTTTGGGATCTGCATTCATTTTGCAGCCAAGTGCGAAGCCTGTGCACTTTGTCAGCCGTTTGCAAAACGTGTTCACTCTCTGTTATAGGCGGGGGAAGAACTGGCCCCGCACAGGAACAACAGGGGGGCGGGTGGAGAAGAGACCAAAGGCCACTGGCTTTGCAAGAATGTTTACAGACTCAAAAACCGGCTTAAGGGCTGCTCCAAGTTGGAAAGGAAACCCTGACAAGATGGGGGGGGGGATTTCCAGGTGAGCAATTGCCCTGGCTCATTCACAGAACTTCGGGGGGGGGGGCTTCCTGATTTCCACCCGTAGCTGCCCCCCCTCCACCTTTTTTCTCACCACAGAAAATCCATTCGGGAGGGAAAGACGGAATCGCTGCACGCCGTCTTTCGACCGGCCCTCCGCCTGGCAGCGGGCCCTGCTCTCCATGGGCTCAGGCGAGCCCCTCCCAGCCCCCCCCCCAACACAGAGCACACCTAGACCAAGAGCACCGGCGGCTCTTCGATCAGGAGCAGAACTCACATGTAGGAGTGGAGAAGCACCACCGCCAGGCTGTGGATCCCCAGGGCCAGCAGCTCCTCCAGTTTCCCCCGCAGAGCATCCAGGTCCACCGGTCGCTCCACCAGCAGGGGCTCCCCTGTCAAACCTGGGGAAAGCAGAGAAGCCCCGGGAGGGTCCACGCGGAGAACCGACTGCCCCCTCATCTGCCCCCTCCCTGCTGCTGGCACTGCTCCCACAAGGGGGCAGCGGTCACCACTGTCACAGCCCCACGGGACCAACCCCAGCTGCACTAGCCCTCCTGCACTCTAGCCAGGCCGGATGGAGGGGCCCAGTTGAGACTGGGGTGGCAGCAGCAGCAGCAGCAGCCCCGCCCCGCCCTCAGCTGCCTGGGCCGGAGCCCCCCACCTGTGGTTGGCTGGGCTGACTCAAAGAGGCGGCACCCCTCGCGGTGCAGGACCAGACGCTCGTCCACCTCCACTACAGCCTCGTACAAGACCTCTGGGACCGTCACCGCCTAGGGAGGAGGGGGAGACACGGTGTGGCGGGTCATGGAAAGATCGTGCCACAGCAGCCCCCCCCCCTGAGAGGGGGGCGAATGCCACCTGCACACACAGTCCCAGGCTTCACGGGACTCGTTCGGAATAAGCACCACCTCACCACGCACCAGATGAGGTGGACCCTTATGCCATGATCTTGAAAGGGCCACAAAACGCGGTGTTGCTTTTGCTGCAACAGACACACACACACACACGGCACTAGTGAAGGTGCCCAGGCAGGGGGGGGGGGGGCTTTGCTCCCTCCTCGTGAGCTTGCCAAGGCTGGAACCAGTGGGCCCGCCGCCTTTGTCTGGCCCAGCAAGGAGACCCCTCTCACACGCTGGTGTTTCCAGGGACCATCCCAACTCCTGCCCCTCAGGGAGCAGCGGGGACATTTTGGGCAATCCAGCTTATGGAAAACGCTCAGCATGTTGCTGGGGGGTGGGGAAGCAGCACCCGGCCCACCACCAAGAGCCCCCGCCGCCCCTCCACTGGCCCAAGAAGCCCTGGCCAAGGGCAGGCAAAGCGTGCTCTCCTTCCTCTTGCAGAGACACCATGGAAA
The DNA here is from genome assembly GCA_021292165.1 of Shinisaurus crocodilurus. NCBI lineage: Eukaryota > Metazoa > Chordata > Lepidosauria > Squamata > Shinisauridae > Shinisaurus > Shinisaurus crocodilurus. Next base: position 224,977,372 of record CM037880.1, on the reverse strand, counting down.
CAAGGAGGGGAGCGGGGCCCTTTCACACGCTGCCTCTCCGGAGCGCCGGCTCCCGTCAGCAGGGCACAGATCTGCACAGAGGGTGTGGCGGCGGCGGCGGTGGCGGCAGAAAGCCCTTCCCCACGGCCTCTCCAGCCCAGCCAGCCGGAACACTCCTGCCCCAGCCCATCAGCCAATCCCCGGGGCGATGGAGCACCCGCCCTGCCAGGCCCCCGGGGAAGGTGGCACCAGCCGGCACAGGCTGGGACGCGGGCGGGCGGGCGGGCGGGCACACCCCAGGACACGTGGCTTAGAAGGACCCCACGCCGAAAGGGGCCGGCACCGACCAGGTCGAAGATCCGGGGCCGGGCCTGGTTGCCGATGTGCAGCAGGTCCCGGAAGCCCTTGGTGATGAGCAGGGCGACCCGCTCCCCGCGCCGCTCCAGCAAGGCGTTGGTGGCCACCGTGGTGCCCATGCGGATCCACTCGATGTGCGACGTGTCCAGGGGCCGGTCTCTGGGGAACGGGACGCCGCATTCCTGGGGGAAACAAAACACCAGTCGCCTGCCAGGCTGCCCCCCACTCCCCAAGCAGGACCCTCAGACTCAGGGCACAGAGCACACACTGAGAGTCAGCGCAAGGGGGTGCTCAAGAGTGATGGGCTGGGGGCTCTGGCTTCTAGTCCCCGCTTAGCTGTGAAGCTCACTGGGAGACTTTCTTTGGGCCAGTCGCTGACTCTCAGCCTAACCTACCTCACAGGGCTGTTGTGAGGATAAAACAGAGAGGAGGAGGACCACCATGAAAGCCACCTCGGGCTCCTCAGAGGAAATAAATGGCAGTAACAGCGAGAACATTTTGCACCGTGGCTGGAAGAGCACCGCCGGTTCCCCACTTGTTTCCAAGCCCAGCCCTGGGTCTCCAAGAGCGGCTTCGACCTGCGAAGACCCTTTGAAACCAAGACAGTCGCAACAACAGCCTCCTCCAGGTGCTCCGTGCAGGCAGGAGGGGGCCTTTCCCAGGACTGCGTGCAAGGGTGGACGGCCCTCCACAGGTGGCAATGCTGCCTGGCAGCCTGGTCGCAAGCGGGGGGGGGGGCGCTCACCTCTCTGGTAAACTGAGGATCTGGGGGCTTAGTATCCTGTATTGTCGGGCTGGGGGCTTTCCTTGTGACTGCCTGACCAGTTGGCCGCCGGCATTGTTTTAACAGCGGGGTTTTTGCACTTGCGCTCCGTTGCGCAAGGGCTTTGTTCTCGCTAAGCTGCTTGGAATGCCGGGGGGGGGGGGGCAGAAGGGCAGCCCGCGAGTCTTTTCAAGTCCAGCCAGGGAGCTCTTGGGAGGCGGCGCTGGCTTGCCTAGCCTGCCCGTGCGGCCCAGCCCCCTCACCTCTTCCAAAATGCGGCGGATGCCCTCGGTGGGAGCATCGCTGTAGTTGGCCGGGTCCTCCGAGAGCAGCTTCAGCACCCGCACCCTCCCCCGGGGGCAGCGGGCGAAGACGTCGGTGAAGGTGCCGCCGCGGTCAATGGAGAACTGGAACTGGCCGGGCAGTGGCGCGGCCATGGCTGAGCCGGGGAATAAGTGGGGGTCAGGCCGCCTGGGTGCCCCAGGAGAGGAGGGGCGAGGCGGCGAAGGGAGGGGGTGCCGGCTGGGGGGCGGGGAGCGAGGCAGCCGGGGCTCTCCTGGAGGGGGTCGGTCCCCTCTGCAGCTGCAGACCCAGGGATGGCGAAGTGCTCGGGAGACGGAGGAAGAGACCGGGAGCAATCGGGCCGAGAGAAGCCCCCCCCCTTCCCCGCTCCACCGTCCGCGCAGCCTCCAGCTCCTTCCGAGGGCACCGCCGCGGGAGGCTCGCTCGTCAGCACAGCAGCAACTGTCGGGAAAGGCCGCCCCGACCGAGCGCCCCCCCCCCCCGCCCGTACCTCAGCGCTGGAAGCTCCGCCCGCCGCGGGAGGGGCAGCTCCAAGCCCCGCCCCGCTTGTTGGACGGGTTCGGTCGGAGGAGGAGTGGGGGCGCTGTGGAGTCCGGGGTCGGACTCGGCGCGTCCCCCCGCCCCCCCTGCCGCCGGCAGCGCTGCCTTGGCTCAAGGGAGGGAATAGCGGGTCGTCCCACTGAAGTCGCCCCCCCCACCAAAAGACCCCTGCTTTTTTGACTTGCGACGTGACCACTTCCAGTTAATGATTTCGACATCTTTTAGAACGGAAAATGTTTCACACAAAAAAGGAAGAACAGGCAGTGGGAGCCGCTGCGTCCTCCATTCGCTCCAAACTCCTTGAGGGGGCGGGGGGGGGGACTTAGTCAAGACCGCAAATCCTTAGTCCCGTTCGAGGGGCCCTGAAAGAACCCGCCCCCCCCCGCTGAGCCGGGCAGGGGGCGTCGAAGGGGCTCCTGAACTAGGGGGAGGGAGGTGGGGCTCCTCCCGGGCCCCGCTCCCGTCCGACGGCTGCCGCTGGTGTTGCGTCCCTCCGTCTGACGGGCGCTAACGGAGCGGGCCAGGCGACGGCTCCTCCTTTCCTGGGCGGGGGTCCGCGATGGGCTCTTCGGCGTTTACGTTTCCTCGAAGAAACGCCGCCCACGCCTGCCGCCGCCCGCCCCCGTTTGCCCCACGAGAAAACACGGGCGGCGGCGACCGCGTCCCGTCCCAGTGGGGAAAGCCGCGCATCCCGAGGGCCTGACCGCTGCGGGCCCGGAGAAGGCAGGGGCGGCGCGCGAGGTTCACGTGCGCGCGCAAAGGACTGGGACAACGCGAGCCCCCTCCGCTCAGAAGCTCCCGCTTTTGCAGCCACGCCGCGGATAGAGCATTTCGCGCTCTGCGCGCACACTTGCAGCGCCTGGCACGTGGCGGCCGAGGGGGGAAAGGGGGCGGGGGCTGCTGGGGGCGGGCGCCTAAGACGCAGGTTTGCCGGGGGGCGGACCGTGGGGCGGCTCTTGGTCCCGCGGAGCAGGCCGGGAGTGGGGCGGGGCGGGGCGCGGCGGCGGCGGCGGCAGCAGCGGGAGCATGGCCGGGCTGGAGCTGCTGTCCGAGCAGGGCTACCGCGTGGACGGGCGCCGGGCCGGCGAGCTGCGCCAGATCCGCGCCCGCATGGGCGTCTTCGCGCAGGCCGACGGCTCCGCCTACCTGGAGCAGGGCAACACCAAGGCGCTGGCCGTCGTCTACGGGCCCCACGAGGTGAGCGAGCGGGGAGCGCGCCGGGCCTCGGGGCCCAGGCGTCCGGAGCGGCCCGCGCGGCGCTTCGCCCGCGGCCCGCGGCCCGCGGCCGGCCTGGCTGCGGCTGCCGGGCTCTCCCCCGGCGGGGCGGGGCCGCGCTGCAAACGCCCCCCCCCTTACGCGATCTCCCTCCCTCCCTCCGTGGCAGATGCGCGGCTCCCGCGGCAAGGCCTTGCACGACCAGGCGCTGGTCAACTGCCAGTTCAGCATGGCCACCTTCAGCACGGGCGAGCGCAAGCGGCGGCCCCACGGCGACCGCAAGTCCAGCGAGATGACGCTGCACCTCAAGCAGACCTTCGAGGCCGCTATCCTCACGCAGCTCTACCCCCGCTCCCAGATCGACATCTACGTGCAGGTGGGGCTGCCCCTTCCCTACACGCGGCCGGGGGCGGCGGGGCCGTAGCTGGGGCAGGCACGGGTGTCGCGCTCTCCGGGCTCTGTGGCTCAGCCTGGGGCGGGGGGAGTGAGTGGGTGGGCCTTGGCCCTTTGGGCTCCGTGATTCCGGGTCCGCAAACGAGAGCTGGCAACTGAGATGCGGCGGAGCTGGAAATCACGCCCAGCGCCTGGCAACCTGGAAAGGGCACGTAGAAAGCAGCGCTTGCGGCCTGCGGGTCACGCATGGAGGTGCCCGGGAGCGGCTGGGACCGCTCTTCGCTGCCGGGGCCCTGGCACCTGCCAGGGTGACTGTGGGGCTGGCGCCTTGTTGGGGGGCTTGGGGAATTTCTCTTGAATGGCGCTCTGCTACCGCGTCCTAAGAGCGCTTCCTGTGCCGCCCAGATCTTGCAAGCGGATGGTGGGAACTACTGTGCCTCCGTCAACGCGGCCACGCTGGCTGTCATCGACGCCGGCATCCCCATGCGGGACTACGTGTGCGCCAGCTCAGCCGGCTTCATCGAAGACACGCCCCTGGCCGACCTAAACTATGTGGAGGAGGCAGCCGCCGGACCCCAGCTGGCCCTGGCGCTGCTGCCCAAGTCGGACCAGATTGCGTTGCTGGAGATGAACGCCCGGCTGCACGAGGACCACCTGGAGCACATCATCGAGGCCGCCAGCAAGGCCTGCAAAGACGTCTATGCTGTGCTCGACCAGGTGGTGCGGGAGCATCTGCAGGAAGTCACCGCGCTGCTGGGCAAGTGAGCACCGCCCGAGGCACAGGAAGTGCCTATGGAGGGGCAGAGCAGGGGCTTCCTGCAGCAGCTCTGGACACAGGGGGGGGGAGAAGGTCCTCTGCCTGCTCCTGACAGCCACCACCCTTGGCCCTCTCCAGATGAGGAAGTGACAGGGCAGAAGACTGGATGTGGCCAGGAGAAGCTCTTTCTCCCTCCAATCCCCCGCCCACCGCCTCAGTCCTGCTACCTTGGTGGGAGGACCGTTTCTGTATATATGTGTGTTGTAACAGGCTGTTTGTACAGACTACAGAGATGTTTTTCCTTTTCTTTTTTTTAGCAAGTTAAATAATAAATATTCTTCCAAAGAAAGTCTGGAGTGTGGATCAACTCGCCACAAGTCCTACTGCTTTGCAGAAGCTTCCCTTTGGGCATTAAGCAGATCAGCCCTGCCCGGGGGGGGGGGGGAGGGGGGGGGCTCCCTGTGCCATCAGCCCCTACCCATCCTGTGTGTAAAGCAGCACTGCTAGGTTTAGTGAGCTGCTTCTATGCCTGTGCCTGCCTTTTGCATGACTTATCCTGCAGGGGAGCTTTATGGAGCTGCTTGTGGCGCTGAAGCCTCCTACATACACGTGAACACATGAAGCTGCCCTCTGTGGAGTCCGACCACTTGGCTAGTAGCCCAATATTGTCCACTTTGGCTGCCAGCAACTCTCCAGGGTCTGAGGAATAGAGGGGTCTGCCTGTTACGGTGGGTGACTGGTTCTGCCTTGGGCAGGGAGGAATTGGGCCAGGTTGCCTTCTCCCTTCCTAGCCTGATGACTCAGTACAGGTTTTCAGATCAATGCTGACAGCCCGCATTGTGGAGACGGGAGGGCACGTGTAGGATAGCATTAACGTGGGAGCTTCTGTAGTGGCGTGGTGATAACGCGAGAGTCCCTGGAGCAGGCCAATCTGCCCCTGCGGGCACCGGGCTAACCTGGAAGTGGGGAGGGGCCCCAGTGTGGCCGCCTCCATCCCCCTGAGGTCTGAGGATTATTGTGTTGCCTCAGCAGGGCTGCAGCCACCAAAGTACAGCAAGACATCCCAGAAGTGCTTAATGGCTGCATCCAAGATGTTCAGGGGCAAACAGGCCTGTGGCTCACGCTGGCGCAGCTTGTCTTGAGCATGGAAAGCTAAGCAGGGTCAGGCCTGGTTATTACTTGGATGGGAGACCCCTCCTCTAGTTTCCTGCACTGAGCAGGGGGTTGGACTCGATGGCCTTGTAGGCTCCTTCCAGCTCTATAGATCCTATGATTCTTGTAAGAGCTTGAATTGGGCAAGGCTGGACATCAGGAGGCCCCGAGCAGCCAAAGGGCTCTCGAGAGAACAGCGCTGCCCAAGGATGCTCCGGCTGCCTCTGCTCAAGAGAGACAGGAATGGCCCATCCTGCACCTTGCCAGTAATAATTTAAAAAGTAGCACTGGAAGTAGCTGGTCTTCCCAAGGTCCGTCTGCCCCAGTCGAGCAGGAGGGCGGCTGTGGCTTCGGGGTGCCCTTGAACAAGTCCTCCCACAGGCTTTGCGGAGGAGCAGAAATGGGAATGACCCCACAGGATGGAATGAGGCCAGCGGTGGGGGCAGGCAGGGCCCCTCTGGGTGGGCAGCTGCTGGGGCTCCTGGGCACGCACCCCCCCCCGCCAGGCCACCCTTCAGTGCAGGTGGGGAACGCGAGGCCCTCAGTCAGGACGGCGTCCTGCTGCAGCTCCCACAGCCTTCGGAGGGCCACCCCCACCCTCCCCGCCTTGCCTGGAGCGAGAGCAGCGGCTGCCGGTGTACGGCCCGCCTTCAGGGCTCCGTGGTTGGTCCCGCCTGCTGCGAGAACTGGGTTGCAAGCCACACTGGCTGGGTGATAGTCACTCGGTCGAGCCTACCTCGCAGGGCTGTTGTGGGAATAAAACAGTGGAGGGGGAACTGCCCATGCAGTGTGTGGTTTTTTTTTAACGAAATCCCCAGTTTTGGGGGGAGGAGCAAGACCCCCGGCCAGGACGCATGGGGAGAGAAACACGCACACCCCCCGGAGAGACGGGGAGGGGGAAAGGGCCGGGGCCCTAGTGTGCTGCCCCGGAGGAGGGGTGCACTCTGCACGTGCTCAGAGGCCCCTCGCTCGTGGGTGGCGGGTGCTCGGCTTGCGCCGCAGTAGGACGGGGGGGGGCGAGCGGAGGCGCCCCGGCCGGACCAGGCTCGGCCACGGACTCCGGGAGGGCTAGGCCGGCGGTTCCCGGACCTGGAGGCGGGACTTCCGGGGCCCTGACGCCCCCTCCCGCTTGCCGGAGCCTCGACGCGGGCGGAAGTCGGGCGCCGCTCTGGCCTCTCCGTCTCTCTGCGCTCCGCCGCGGGTGGGCGACTGGCCGGGCGCCCACCACTGGGCCCCTCCGCGCTTGCCCCCCCCCCCGGAGCGACCCGCCGGCGCCGCCATGGGGCTCCTCTCCGACCCCTACCGCCGCCGGGCCCTGTCCCGCCTCATCCTGCGCCTCAACACCCCGCTCTGGTGAGTGACTCCCCGGCCGCCCGGGAGCCGCTCCCGGCCGCGGGGGACCCCCGTCCCGCCCCCCTTCGGACGCCGGAAGAGCCCCGGAGCTGGATCCGGCCCGGGCGGCCTCGCGGGTGCCGCGCAGTGGGGAGCCCGCAAGCAGGACGGGAGGGCGGCAGCAGCACCGCCGCCGCCACCCCGCCCATGCTCCCTCCGTGCCTCTGCTCCCACCCTTCTGCTCCTCCGTGAGTGGGTCCAATCCCCTTTTAAAGCCCTCCAAGTGGGCGGCGATCACTGCCTCTCGTGGGGGTGAATCCCGCGGTTGAACTCTGCGCCGCGTGAAGGAGGGCGCCCTTTGATCTGCCCTGACGCCCCCACCAGTCAGCCTCACGGGATGGGCCCCCACTGGGGCCATCTAGTACTATGGGGGCGGGAGAAAAATGCCCCCTCTCCACATCCGGCATCGTTTTATATGCGTCTGTCCTGTCTCCCCTTACTTGCTGTTTTTCTAAGCCAAGCAATCCCAGCTGCTGTAACCTTTTCTCACGGGGCGGGGTGTGTGTGTGTGTGTTCTCCAGCCCCTGGATCATTTTGGTTGCCCTTTTCTGCACCTTTCCCAGCTCTACAGTATCTTTTTTGAGGTGCAGTGACCAGAGCTCTACACAGTATTCCAACTGTGGTCACACCATAGGTTTGCATAAGAGCATTACGATACTGACATTTAAAAAAATAATAATTCTAATGATCCCCAACATGGAGTTTGCCTTCACACAGCAGCCATATGCAGGCACCTTCCTACTCGTGTTCCCTAGCAACTGGTACTGAGAGACATGGTACTGATCCTGATACTGCTAGAGGTAATGTATGGCCACTGTGACTAGTAGCCATTTTTCTGCCACTCCTCTTGTCACCTTTTCTGCAGCATCTTCAGCTTCCTGGTGGGGCTGGGTTGGTTCCTGGGCTTGGCTTTCCACCCCTTCACACTGCGCATCTACATGTCGGAGAATGCCATGGGCTCCACCATGGTGGAGGAGCAGTTTGTCTACGGTGAGCGTGCCCTCTCCTACGCCCGTGAGTTCGCCGGGCACAAGAAGAAGGCTGGGTGAGTGCTTCCCACATTGTCTCCCTACATATATCACAGCGGGGCCTCTCAAGCCGTCTCCTTTCCCATCTGCTATGGGAGATGCCGCCCTGTGAGACACAGGGGATTCTGGTGCAGGTCCCTCTCGAGCTACTACGGGGCCCATGTGGGGCACTGGCACTCTTGGGCCTCACCATCGCCCCCGTAAGGCCCAGGGGATTCATTTCAAGGGGCTGCCTGTCTGTCTTTCAGGGAAACGTGTCCTTTGGGAAGGGCTGTAGCGCTGTGTCAGAGCCCCCGCTTTGCATGCAGAAGGTTCTGGGTTCAATCCCCAGCATTGCTGGATAGAGTTGGGAAAGAGCCCTGTCTGGAGTCTTGGAGACCTGCTGCCAGTCAGTATAGACCAGTGATGGTGAACCTTTTTGAGCCCGAGTGCCCAAACTGCAACACAAAACCAACTTATTTATTTCAGAGTGCCTTAAATTTGGCAGGAAGGAGGAGGGGGCACTAGCTAATCGCGCCCCGCTCTGTCTCAGGGCATGGCTCTTCACCAGGCGCACAAAGATTCGGGCGTGCGCATGCTTCTGTGCTGTCTGTTCAGTTAGAAGGAGGACTGGGTGCCTGCGCAGTCCGCTTCTGGGGGTTGAGATGTTGGAGTGTGCCTGCCTGTGGAGGCCAGCGAGGAATGAGTGGAGAGGATGGAAACCCGACGCTGAATGCAGAAGGGGACGGTCTTTTCACGATCTGGCGACCAATGGCTCGAGTGCCCACAGAGAGGTCCCTGTGTGGCAGCTGTGGCACCCGTGCCATAGGTTCGCCATCACTGGTATAGACAAACTGACCCAGATGAGCCGGTTTGAGATAAGATAGCTTCCTACGTTTGTATATGGAGGAGCCGCAGCGCACTAGCTTTGCATGCAGGAGGTCCCCGGTTCAATCCCCAGCCAATCCTTCCTCCATTCTCAGGGGCATGCCAGTCGCCTGGCTGGAGAAGACCATGTGGAACCTGGGCCTGGAAGTGTACAAGCAAACCTTCTCTCGTACGCTGCCCTTCCCTGATGAGATGCGAGAGAGATACGTATGTGCCAGGCCTTAAGAGGCCCTAGTTTTGGGGGCGGGGGGGCAGGGGGGCGGCTGTTCTACTAGCTGTGTAATGAATGGGTAAAGACTCAATCCTGGCTTAGGGGAGAACAATACTTTGAGGGTCTCCTGCTAATCCCCTTCTCTTTGTAGATGGTGAAGGGTACCAATGTGTATGGGATCCTGCGAGCTCCCCGTGCGGCCAGTACAGAGTCTTTGGTGCTGAGTGTCCCCTGCAGTGAGGGGCAGCAGAACAACCAGGCTGTGGGGCTAATGCTGGCACTGGCCTCCCATTTCCGAGGTGAGCTGTGGGTTTAGGTGGCCCTGTGGTAGGCCTTCCGGATATCAAGGCTGGGGTTGGGCTGCTGCTGGCCAGGGACTTGAGCTGAGCTTTCACCTTGTAAAGATACTTCTTTGTATTTTGTTTTGTGTATGTTTAAAGCTGGGTTTTAAATACTGCGACTCGATAAGCAACGCAGGACAAAAACGTTCAGAAAATAGACACACGTGTGATTCAGTCTCCTCCCACAGTCCCTGCCTGGCTTTCCTTGGGCTCTAGCAGCTCATATTGGCAGGGAAGAGGACCCAGTCCTGTTCGTTGCTCCCGTGGTGCGCCAAAGTGCCGATGGCTGCGCATGGTGCTCAACTTATCTCTCTGTCCCAGGTCAGATCTATTGGGCCAAAGATATAATCTTCCTGGTGAATGAGCACGACCTAATTGGGATGGAGGCCTGGCTGGAGGCGTATCATGACGTCAATGTCACAGGTGAGAGGTTGCGGTGGGGGGCGCATCCCTGGGTGAACAGGGGAGTCTGCCTGGAGTGCCTACAATCATAGAATAGTAGAGTCGGAAGGGGCCTATGAGGCCCTCGAGTCCTGCTCAGTGCAGGAACCCGAGTCAAAGCATCCCCGGCAGGTGGCTGTCCAGCTGCACCTTGAACGCCTGCAGAGTGGGAGAGCCCGCCACCTGCCTAGGTCGTTGGTTCCATTGTCGTTTTGCTCTGGCAGTCAGGAATTTTTTTCCTGCTGCTCAGCCGGAATCTGGCTCCCTGTCACTTGAGCCCATTATTCCGTGTCCTGCACTCTGGCATGATCCAGCTGCTTTGGACCTGGCTGTGGGGAGGGCGCGGCGTTGCCCTGCTGCTCCCTGTGCCCTGCGTGGCTTCTGCAGCTCCCTTCATCAGGATCCAGTTCTCCGGCGGATGCTTTCCTGGCCCCATCGGCACTTGCCCCACCCCATCACCGAACTGTGGGGGGTCCTTGTGAGCAGAGCCCTGGCGGGCCTTTCAGAGGAGCGTTGGGTGTTGGTGCTGGCACCCCGACCCCACAACGCAAGCGACCGCCACCCGTGGATTCTCTCTTAGCAGGGCGGGCCGAGGGCCCCCTGGCCACTCACTCAGCTGTGCCTTCCTCCCCAGAGGTGTCCTCGTCCGGGACGCTGGGCCGAGCGGGCGCCATCCAGGCAGCCATCTCCCTGGAGCTGAGCAGTGACGTCATCACCAGCTTTGACGTGGCCGTGGAGGGGTTAAATGGGCAGCTCCCCAACCTGGACCTGGTCCACCTCTTCTACTCCTTCTGCCAGAAGAACGGGCTGCTGTGCACCATTCAGGGAAAGGTGGGTGGAACACGGGGGGAGGACGACCGGGGGGGGACAGCGGCTGCATGAGGACATCGCTGAGCTGGGAGGAGCAAACGGCCTTTTCACCCATTGCCGCTGCCCCCCCCCCCCGAGGCAGGTTGGTCTGCCCGTGCAACCCAGGCCGCCACACGCAGAGGGCAGCTCTGGCGCCTTCAGAGTAAATGGCCCCAGCCGCCTTGCCTGGTTTCCGCCGTGTCCCCTGACTTCTGCCCGGCCTGTTCCTCCCCATCACTCGCCAGGCCCCGAGTGGACTGCTGCTCCTCCGCCCACCCCCTGCAGATTCTCCCGGCTCCCCCCCCCCCCGGACTAGTGTGCACTTGCCATCTAGCTGGGGGACGGGGGTGGACTGGGCTCCTGCGCACAGAGATGGGGAGCTCCGAAGAAGCGGCCTCGGGCTGTTGGCCACCAGCCCATCAAGCCCTGGACTGTCTGCTCTGACCAGCAGCCACGGCTCTCCAGGGTTGCGGGCAGCCGCGGATGGGAAGGAGCCCTCTCTGCCTGGGGCCCTCCGAAGTGGAGCTGCTGGGGGTCGAGCTTGGGATCTCCTGCACGCAGAGGCCTTCTGCTCTGCCGCTGGGAAGGGGGGTAGGGATCCGCCCTGAGCCCTGACTGGCACCCGTGGTCCTCTCTCCCTCCAGCTGCAGCGCTCCGACTGGGACTCCCTGCCTGGCTACGTGCACTCTCTGCAGACGCTGCTGCTCATGGTGCTGAAGCAGGGCTCGGGCCGGCCGCAGGGGGACCACGGCCTTTTCCTGCGCTACCACATCGAGGCCGTCACGGTGCGCGGAATCAACAGCTTCCGCCAGTACAAGTTCGACATGGGCATGATGGGCGCGTGAGTACGGCAGCCGGAGACTAGGCCGGGCATGGAAGGCCCGAGTCGGGCATCGCGGTTGGGAGGGGCCGGCTTGGCGGAGGCCCGAGGTGGGGACGTGTGTGCGTGCCTCTTGGGGAGCGGCAGCTTCGGTAGGAGCTGAGAAGGGCTGGCAGGAGCGGCATCATGTGGGTCCGGGGCCACTGGGAAAGGGGAAGTGGTGTCTCATTTTCTGCCATCCCCCAGAACCCTGGAGGGAATGTTCCGGAAGCTGAACAATCTGCTGGAACGCCTGCACCAGTCGTACTTCTTCTACCTGCTTCCCTCGCTCTCCCGCTTCGTCTCGATCGGGCTCTACATGCCAGCCTTTGGCTTTCTCATCCTCATCCTAGTCCTCAAGATATCCTGCCTGGGGAGAGGCGCTGAAGGAGTGGGGAGGGGGATTCCTGTGGCTCACGCTGGCTCAGCTTGTCTAAACGTGGAAAGCTAAGCAGGGTCAGGCCTGGTCATTACTTGGATGGAAGACCCCTCCTCTAGTTTCCTGCGTTGAGCAGGGGGTTGGACTTGATGGCCTTGTGGGCCCCTTCCAACTCTGTGATCTATGAATCTGATCCTGCTGCCTTGGAGTTGGCACCCAGTGCATGTGCAGGGGTGGACTTGCAAATCAAAAGGCCCAGGATCGGTGGGCGCTGTCAGTTTCAGCAGCCCAGTCATGCAATGAATTTTAAAAGTTGTTGAATTAATACCGGGGGGCGGGGAGAGGTAGATATTTTGGTGGCCGGCAGGCGTGGCAGTCAAGACCCAGCTTCTGGAGGCAGCCCCTGACTGCTGGGTGTGGGGAATACTTGTGAACGTCCCTGAGAAACTAGCTGGCCAATCTCCCAAGAGAGAGTGCTGAACTGAGGGGCCTGGGATCTGAGGCTTGGTTGTAGTGATGGGGCAGGCCAGGATCCAGCTGGGTGGGTGCATAGACGCTGACTAGGCCAGTGGTTTGGACTTTCTGGGTTTTCCTTGACTCCACCCCCGACGCCCTGGACTTGTGGATGAAGCTCAGCAAATATGACATGGACCCAGATGGTCAGTTGTGCGATGGAGACCAAGGTCCTAGTCCTGTCGCTATGGAGGTGAGGTGTGGCAAGGAGGCCGTGCTGGTGTAGTGGGTTGGACCCAAAAAGGGGAGGGCTCTGGGGACTCTGCAGAGTTTCCCTGCCCTTGGGAGGAAGGACCTGCCATGAACCCGCATGCCCCTGGCAGCAACCCCCGCCTCCAGCCCATTTCCCCAGTCCTGGGCCTCCCGCACAGACGCGGGTGGCCCTTCTACTGCTTGCAGATGCTGGTAGCCCATCTGCAGTCTCATTTCTCCCATTGGCTGCTTCTAACAGATCAGCCCCAGTTCCCCCAGTACTGAGAGAGTACCTAAAAGACTGAGAGCATGGACTCGGGGGGGGGGGGGGGGGCTACCGGCCAGATGACCGGCCAGATGGGTGACCGGCCAGATGGGCGATTGATAAATGTAATAAATAAAATAAATAAATACCCCGCTGCAACCCAGGTGTAGGCTCTCTAGGGCAGACTGTGGACGTCTCCTGTCAGGCGTTTGAGACACCTCCCCTTTTGCGCAGGAGCCGAAGCCCAGCCTGCTGGCGCTGGTGCCTCCCCTGCTGATCTGCCATGCTACGGGACTTGCCCTCTACTTCGTGCCAATCCTGGGGCAGCACATGGCCACGCAGCACTTCCCTGTCTCGGAGTCGGAGGCCGTGGTGCTCACGGTCATTGCCATCTATGTGGCGGGGCTGGCGCTGCCCCACAGCACACACAGGTGACTGGCAGGGGGGTGGCACGGCCTCGAGGCTGGACCTCTGGTGCAGGCGACGCCGTGTGCCACGCGCGCCACAGACACGCAGGGAAGCGGGACTGCGCCACGCTCACTGGGGCTTGTTCCTCATTGCCCGTGTGGACGCAGCACCAGAGGGAGTGGGTGACTGCCGCCTGCAGACCGGCTCCGTGTTTCTGCCCTGCAGGGTCTTGTTGGGCTCGGGAAGTGATCGTGGCTGGATGACGCTGAAGCTGCTGGCCCTGCTGTACTTGGCCATGCAGCTGGGCTGTGTCGCCCTGATCAACTTTTCCTTGGGCTTCCTGCTGGCTGTCACCATGGTGCCTGCGGCTGCTCTCGTCCAACCCGTGGGGCCCAAGTACGTATGTGGGGCCGGCCCCTGCTGTGCCTGCTCTCTGCTCCACCCGCCTCCTGGGAATTGGGCCGTGGGCTTGTCCTCGTAGAGTAATGACACGCCGGTCGGAACAAGTGGATGACCAATTCATCCTGTAGCCGCCTATAGGAAGTGCTTCTTTCCCACTCTTGCTGGTCTGCTCTCTGCAAGACTGCGGTCCCTCATCCCGTTTTTTTGGGTGGTTACAATGCGTCAAGGATGAAGAAGGAGCGGGGACTCCGGGGCTGGGCCCGAGTGTTTCCCAACAGATCTCTGCGAGGGAAAGAGCACACGCACACCTGAGCCAAGGATGGCAGCCGTAGCCCTGCTCTCGCATTTGCCTGGTTTCTCCCCACAGGTATCTCTATGCTGTGCTGCTGGTGCTGGTCACGCCTGCCGCCACACTTCTCTTCTGCATCTTCCTGTACCAAGAGCTCATCGAGTACCCAATTTCAATGCTAGAGGGCTGGCAGCGATTCCTACAGGCTATTGCTGAGGGTCTGCTGGACCACCACCTCTACGGTTCCATCGTCTTCCCCTTCATTGCCATCTTTGTCTACCCCTGCTGGCTGCTGCTGTGGAATGTGCTCTTCTGGAAGTAGCTCCCCCTCGAGCTGTGCTGCTTCCTTACTTGAACTGGCCCCTGCCCAGGTTTTCTTTGGGCAGGGCCCCCCCAGAGGAGTCAGTGGAGTTGCGCCCTCTACTGCAAGGGAGGCCAATGTGATTTCTGCAAAGTGAGACTGGGGGTGGGGTGGGGGTGGACAAGCCCAATAAGCCAGCAACATGAACTCTTTAGGATGCTGCAGCTTTTGGGCTTCCCCCATGTATTGTGGGATTCCAAGTCCATGGCAGCTGATTGCACTAATAACAGTTCTGGGATGTGGCAGGAAGGCGGCTGGCTGCTTGTAGCTTGCAGGAGAGGGGAGCTCAGAACACTGACGCTTTGGAGAGAGATCAGGATCCTGGCCCTTTTGTGGTTGAGGCAGGGAGAACTTTGTTCTGATTCCTATTAGTTGAGGTGTGGTTGTAATTTTCAGGGGAAGGAAGCACCCATGGTCACTGGTGTGGCTGATCCTTTTGGGGGTGGTTCAAGCTTACAGGATGATCCAGAATATACCTCATGTGGCCAGGAAACCGGCTCTGCTGTTAAAGAATATCATGGATAAGGTGTAGGGTTGGGGCCAATAGGGTGCCTCAGCAAAGGATGTTGTGTGGGGATGGGAGAAGGGCTGTGTACAATCCTTGAGAATAAAGACAGCTGGTTTTGATGATACTGGAATTTATTTTTGTTTTAAATGTTGTATCCTGCCACCTAGCCAAAAATCTGGCTCATAGGCTATTTACTGTATTTTTTATTGTACTTTTAGACAATTGTTGTCTCACAAAGTGACTCACATCAATAAAATGGAGCCCAGCTCTGCCAGCAGCTGTACAAACAAGGGACAAGAGATGCGAGGGCAGGGCAGGGCAAAGGTAGAGGAAGAGCAGTTCTTCCTGGCAAACTTCCACTCAGGCCAGGCGGATCTTCCCTTGAATAGCGATGGGTGGGGCTGGAGTCTTCATAAGCGGACGCACCACCCCTCCCTTCAAGGTGACCGGCACCTCCCCTTCAGCCACAGCATTTTGTGGAGAAAGCCCAACACAAGTCTGCACACACACACACACACACACACACACACAGTCTTCCCCTAAGGGAGGGGGCGAGGGAGGAGGGATGAAGTCACAGGAGAAGCAGCCAGACAGGTCGTCATCCCCAACAAGGAAGAGTCTCGGTGGTGATCCACAAAAACCCAGGAAGGACCATCAAGGACCATCAAACTATCAGGGCAGTCTCAAAGAGCTGTAAAGTACCAATACGTCACCTCCCCGGGCAGGAATAAGCCCACCTGACACAAAGGGGCAGGCATAAGCCCCACCTGACCTGGAGGGTGGGGAGAGCGGGAACTCGGTAGAAAACCCCTCTCCCTTCCGGTAAAGGGTTGTTGGGAACCAGGGTACGTCGGGGCCAGATTCATCCTTCAAGCGGCAGCCCGAATAAGCCAGTCTCATCCCCGGATCGGCCGACCCGGAGCCAGGCTGAAACTGACTAGGCGTAGAGTCTGATCTGAGGTAATTGACCAGATTCAATCCGCTAGCCTAGGAGCCTGTTCATTGAGTAACGCAGGGGTCAACTAAGGTTGTGTTGACATTGTAGTATTCCTGGAGAGCTGTTAGTTCCGCTCTGTGCTTTGTGTAAACAAATAAAAGCCTTATTTGGTCATTTAAAGGGCTGCGGTTTCCTCTTGTGCGCGAAAGCCTCTCAGGTGGTCGCCAGCGCTCGTACGGGCTGTAACTCAGTGCCGGTTAACCCGTTAAGCGCCGAACTCACGCAAAGGATCCTGCTAGTGATCCTTCACACATTTGCTACACTCTAGGCCCACCTGGCCAACACTGCAGGGTTGGTATATCATTCAGCCTCCGCCTGGCCCAGAACATGCAACATACAAAAGTGAACTACGCTGCCGGGCCGCCGCACTTCCAACCTGCCGCGCGGGGAAGAGAGTTTTGGCAGCTGTCACTTCCGTCCCGGGGGCATTTGTGAGTGGCATCTCAAAGTGGACCTGGAAGCGTCCTACCCAGCCCATGCGAAGATCCCCTCAATCCTTGTGTAACTCTAGGCGGATCCCTGAACTTCCGGTGAGATGGAGTGCCGCCATTGGCTGTGACCATCTCAAGGCGTAGGGCGTTGCCGCTCTAGGCCTCAGCGTCTCGACCGTGCTTGGGCTGCCCTGAGCCGGAGTGGCCCTCCGTGCGCCGTTCCCTTCCGGGCATCGGCACCGCCCCTTCCGCTGCGCGGTGGCTTGTGGGGCGCCGGGCGGAGCGACTCCTGTCCCCTCCCCTCCAAGATGGCGGCGGCGGCGGTGTCGGCAGCGCGGAGCCTGGCGCGTTCCCGGGGGGGCTTCCTGCTCCCGGCCTTGCCCGGCGGACCCCGCCCGCGGGTAAGAGGCGGCGCCCACCCCGGACGGCCCTGCCGGAGGCCCGCCCCGCGGTCCCGGCCCGGCGGCCCCAAGGTCACCGCGCCCCCGGGGTCACCTCAGCCCTCGGCCGGGCACTTCCCGGCCCGGAAAGTCCACGCCAGGCGGCCCGGGGCGCTGGTGGCCCTCCGTGGGCGGGAGGCGCTCAGCCGCGGCCAGCTCCAGGCGCGCCCCCTCCGGCCCCGGCCCTCGTAGGGGCGCCCCCTCTGGGCGAGTCCCGCAGATGCCCGCCGGCTCAGGCCTAAGCAGGGCTGGGAAAGGCGCTTCTCCGCCCGAAGCCCGGGCCGGTCGGGGGAGGCGAAGCTGAGCTGGGTGTGCCGTTGAGGCAGCTGCTTCCGCTATCGCCGCCGGGGACGCAGCTTCCCGGGGCCGCGAGCCTTGGGCGTTCAGTTGAGCCCTTGAGCCGCTGGGGGTCTGGCCCCCCCTCTGCCGTTGTTTCCATGGGGTGCACCTTTGTGGGAAAATAAATACAACTTCTCAGACCCCGCTGGGGTCCCTTTTGCGATTGTGGCCGCCTGCTCTGTTCGAGGCAGTGGGAAGGAAGCCTAGTCTGGTGCTCTGCGAAGGCTGCGCCTCTCCATTCTTTCTCTCTCTGTGTGTGTGTGTTTGGGAGGAAGGGGGCCGGCGTGGTGATAGAACCACCGTTCCTAAGCCCAGAGCTTCTCATTTGCTTGAGGAAGACACACGTTCAAAGAGAAACCCTTGTCTTCCTCCCCCCCCCCCCCCCAGCCCGCACTTGCACTTGCAGTGCTGCCTGCCTGTCACCTGAGGACTCCTTCAGATAATAGTGCTCGGGGTGTTCTGATAATGCAGCTTTTTCCTGTCTTGGGAAACTGCCCTGCCTTGTAAGCACACCCATATAATGTTTTAGGGTTGTGCCATGCCCCCCTTCCAAGGAGGAGCTTAGAGCAGCTTTTCAACCCTGTGAGATACATTCAGCTGTGAGGAAGTGGCTTGCCAAAGGAAGGCCACGTCGGGAGCTTTGCTGGTGAGCAGGGATTTGAACCAGCTTGCCTGCTGTCCGTGCCCAGCGTTCCAGCCATGGTGCCATAGAATCATAGAAAAGTAGAGTTGGAAGGGGCCTACAAGGCCATCGAGTCCAACCCCCTGCTCAATGCAGGAATCCAGGTCAAAGCATCTCTGACAGATGGCTGTCCAGCTGCACCTTGAATGCCTCCAGATTGGGAGAGCCCACCACCTCCCTAGGTAGTTGGTCCCATTGTCTTATTGCTCTGACAGTCAGGAAATTTTTTCTGATGTTTAGGTAGAATCTAGGTTCCTGTATCCTGAGCCACATCGGCTCAGATGGCAGCTGCCTGCCAGGATAGGGATAGCTTGGAAGAGCTGCCTACAGAAGCAGCTATCCTGGGAGAAGCAGCACCATGGCAAGACTGCGGCCTCCAGAAGTTGCTCTGGGTAAAGCTCTCCTCCTGCCTTCGCTCCAGCCTGTGCAGTGATCTTGTCACTGTCCCATCCAGGAGGCATTGGGGGTGCAGGCGCTTGGCTTACCTGGAGATCAGAGGGGCCAGCGGTTTCCTTCCTTACAGCCCAGAGCCATTCTTCAACACCTCGAATGTGTGAGGTTTCTGGGTTGTGCTGAGGAGAGGGTGAGGCATGAGAACAGTGCCATTCTTCCCCAGCCCGCACAGTGGGGGTTGACTCTCTTTGGCCTTAGGAAGTGAGGTCCAGGGAGAGGAGATGCTCAGTTCTCTCCTTGGCGCATTCTCTCTGCTCAGCTGTACCCAGCAGTTTCTTCTGGGATGGTCCTGGAAGAAGCATGGGCAGGTTTCCTGGTCTGTTTGAAATCTGCATTGGTGCAGGGACCCGGAACTGCGCCTGGAACCCTGTTGTGATTTGGCTTGCAGGGAGGAAAAAGGAGAAGGGCGACGGTAGGCTGGGCAAGGTGGCTTAAGAGGGAGTCCCTCGTGGCATTGATGGGTCCTGAGCCTGCATGGTCCAGAGGTCGTGAATGGGATATCTGCAAAGCCTTGGGGGGGGGGGGCACCTGATTCCTCCAAACCAGTATATATATGCAGAGAAACAACTTCTTGTTTATGGTCTGGTCTTGCACTAAGAACTTGTAGATTCTGGCTATAAAACCCAGACAAATACACTTAGGTATGTGTGTCTATTTGGGTTGTTCTTGATATTTCTCCTCTGTGGTTTCCCATGAGTCTGTTCCCTTCGCTCTTGGGCATTCCTCTTGTCTTGCTGTCACTGCAGTGGCAGTGAAATAGGAGGAGGTGCGTGCACAGGTACCACAGGAAATGCACTCCCTCGGGAATGCTGATGCCGTTACCATAATCAGTGCTGATCACCCCATAGAGCAGCCTCCCCACACCTGGTGCCCTCCAGAAGTGTTGGACTATGGCTCCCATCAGGGATCCTGGGGATGATGGGGGGTATAGTCCAACACATCTGGAGGGCACAAGGTTTGTTGGGGGGGCTGTTATAGAGAGATGCTTTTGAGTGGGTGGGGGACAAGCCTGTAGCCCAGCTCAGCTTTGGATTATGATGAGTGTGGGCTGAATTCGGCAACTCAGGTTGCCCACCACACAACCTCTCTGCACACAGAATGCACCCTTGGTTTACCATTCTGGAGCAGAAATCTAGGGAGTTGCCCTAGCTTGGCATGAGGGCACCTGCCTCGCATGCAGAGAGGCCCAAGTTCAGTCCGTAGTTAAGAGGATCAGGGAGCTGGTGAAGGGAAAGTCCTCTGCTGGAGAGCCATTGCTGCCAGAGTAGACAAGACTGGGCTGGGTGGGCCGATAGGCTGAGCTGGTCCAAGGCCCATTCCTGTGACGGACTGAGCACCGGCATCCTTGGGGAGTCTGGTGTGTGGGAGGTAGCTGTTGCTTCCTTGGCAGTAGGAGCCCTCGGGCTAGCCCTGGCCTCTCTTGCGGACCACCAGTAAACCCATCCAATTGTCACTACTGCCCTGCCAGGAGTTCATTCTGTTGTCCTTCCCCCAGGCCAACCTGGCATCTCTGGCGGGCCTCTCCCGGGGCAAGAAGGTGGCCCTGACCACTCTGGGTGTGTTGACAGCAGGCGGAGCTGGCCTGGCCTTGGCCCTTCACACAGCTGTGAGTGCTGGCGAGCTAGAGCTGCATCCGCCCAACTTCCCTTGGAGCCACAACGGCATGCTGTCTGCCCTGGATCACAGCAGGTGTGAGAGGGACTCCGGTGGTGGTGGGAGGGGGAGCAGGAGAGGGGGAGCTTTGGCCCACACCCTTTCTGGAAATGGTGGCACCCCACTTTGCCCTGTCCAGATTCCTGGGGAGCCGTTGCAGGAACGTGGTGTCTGCTGCAGGGGTTGGTGCGGAGGGAGGGCCCTGTGCCTTTCTTCATATTTGTGTCTTGCTGGTGTCTGAAGCGACACCTCAAGTGTCCTCTCTTTCCTCCCCGCCGTGCTGCCTTCTCCCCAGCTGGAGAATCAGAAATAACTCCTCTCTCAGTTTCCTTCCAGAAGCAAGCAATTGCCTGAT
The DNA here is from genome assembly GCA_021292165.1 of Shinisaurus crocodilurus. Lineage (NCBI taxonomy): Eukaryota > Metazoa > Chordata > Lepidosauria > Squamata > Shinisauridae > Shinisaurus > Shinisaurus crocodilurus. Next base: position 224,957,258 of record CM037880.1, on the reverse strand, counting down.
CCCATTATCTCCTTGGCATTCCTTTCTGTGCTGATTGCCAAGACCCTTTCCTGTGCCCTAATTGTCTCTCTTTGAAATGCTTGAACCACCTGCTTGCTGTGTGGGTCTCCCGTCCCCCAGGCTGGTAACAAGTGCTGCCTTCTCTCTCCACGTGGTCATTCCCTACCTTGCTTTTTACCCTGGCCTTCCTCTATCCAGTCTTGTCTACCTATTCAGACACCAACGGTACTCTTTCTGCATGGGATGCGGCACCAGGCATACTTGGATCCTAGGTGATTCTTCCTGTGATGGCCATACCCGAGTGTCCATTTGCCATCCTCCAGAAGGAGCAAGAGGCCCCAGCTCTGTTCATTCTCTCTTAGCTGCTGCCACTTTTAAGTTTTTTACCTTGGGGGGGGGGGGGGGGGGAGGTTCCAAGTGTTATTGTTTGTTATGTTGTATGCCTTTGCTGTCATAAGGTAGCTTGTGAATTATACCCTAAATGGTGGGTGGTAGATATGTTCAATAACTGTATTTGCAGCATCCGGCGTGGCTACGAGGTGTACAAGCAGGTGTGCTCGGCTTGCCACAGCCTGGAGTATCTGGCCTTCCGCAATCTCGTTGGGGTCTCCCATACTGAAACTGAAGCCAAGGCCCTGGCTGAGGAGGTAGGCGGGGTCTGCAGCAGGAGTTGCGTGGGGTGGGGGTCACTCAGAGAAGGATGCTGAGCCCAGGTCAGCCTGGTGTCGCTGCAGTTGGCACGGAGATGCCCTGGGACCACCTCGCGTGGTCAGCCCCCAAATCGGATGCTCTCCCGAGATGTCTCGTCAGGAAGGCTCGGCTGTGTCGCTGGGAGAGTTGGGGGCTGTATGACATGGGGAGGCCGAGACCCTCGCACACATTTGGTGTATCCCACGTTAGACCGAGGTGCAGGATGGACCCAACGAGAACGGCGAGATGTTCATGCGGCCTGGCAAACTCTCGGATTACTTCCCCAAGCCCTACCCCAATCCCGAAGCAGCACGGGCAGCAAATAATGGGGCCTTGCCTCCTGACCTCAGCTACATCGTCAACGCCAGGTAATGCTGCGGGGGGGGGGGGCGTGCTGGGGCAAGGTGTGTGGCGGGGCTGGGCCTCTGGCACGGTGGCCGAGTGGCAGCGGACGCTGGTGGGAGGCCGTTAAACGTGCCCAGTGCAGCACGGTTGGCAGCTTTGCGCTGGGGCCCTCGGCAGGTGCGACTCTCTCCTTGCCCTTCTGTTCCAGGCATGGGGCCGAGGACTATGTGTTTTCCCTCCTCACTGGCTACTGTGATCCACCCACCGGTGTGACCCTGCGAGAGGGGCTTTACTACAACCCCTACTTCCCCGGGGAAGCGATCGCCATGGCACCCCCCATCTACAATGAGATCTTAGAGTTTGAGGATGGTAAGAGGGCTCAGCTGGTCTCTCCCCACTGTCCTGGGGCTATGCAGGGTTGGACCCCACCCCCGCAGACACCCATGGCGCTCTACGATCTCCACAGGCACCCCCGCCACCATGTCGCAGATCGGCAAGGACGTCTGTACCTTCTTGCGATGGGCGGCAGAGCCGGAACACGATCACCGCAAGCGGATGGGTCTGAAGGTCAGTGTGGAGCCAGGATCCCTGAACCGGGCCAGCATGAAGCCGGAGGTTGGCTGCCCCTGGCAGAGCCCAGAGTGCCACGAAGACGCTTTCCTTTCCTCCTCTTCCCCGCCTCCCCTCACAGAGCCACACGCCTGCCTGTGTCCTGCTCTCCTGGGGATGCCTGGGTGGGGTTGGGGAGCCCAGCCGCTGATCCTTTCCCTGGCCTTGGGGCCGAATGCCTTCCTGGGCTCCGTCACAGGCCTCTCCTCCTCCCCGCTTTCTCCAGATGCTGCTGATTGCTGGTCTAGTGCTGCCCCTCATCTACTACTTGAAACGGCACAAGTGGTCGGTGCTCAAGAGCAGGAAGCTCGCCTACCGGCCTCCCAAGTGACCCACGTGGGTGGTGTGGACCTCTCTCTGATGCCAGAGCGGCATCGGCGGCGCCTCCTCCTCTGCCCCAGGAATGTATGTGCAGACTGGCAGGTGGACGGGCGCTCCTCACCAGTGCGTTTGCTGTTATTTAATATGTCTCTCCATCCGTTCAGTCACCGCAAAAACCTTGGGAAGAGGACCCTGGGATGTAGGGGTGGCAGGCCCCCAATAAACGCGTTTCTTCTACCAGAAATAAGATGCTGTCATTTATATTGGAATCCGGAGTGGTGTGGGGGGGGGGATGTGGATTGTCTGGACTTCCGTGTGCTGCTGCTCTGCTCTCACCCGCCCCCACCCATTCACCCACCCCCAAAAGAATCTCCTGCACGGTCCCAGAGCTTATCCCTTTTTATTGAAGGGGTGTTGCCCCCTCCTGTGCAGCAACATACATCCCAAGCTCCTTCCTGCCTTCCTGCTGGGCTGGCACCCTCGCCACTTAGCATTGTGCACTGGCTCCGCCCAGGACCCTTCCAGGTGTGGGGCTAGGGACCCAAGTCTCTTTGGCAACAGGTTAAGGAGTGAGATTCTGGTAGTGCAGCAATGGGGGGGGGGGAGTTTCAAAGGCACAATGGGGTGGAGGCATGGAAGAACTAGCTGACTTTTTCTCTGGCTCTTACCCTGCAAACGGAAGAAGAAACACCTTCCCCTGGGCATGTGAATGTCGCCAGCCCTCTGAGGTAGATGCAGAGAGTGCCAGCAAATTGCGAGGAAGGGAGCACAGCATCCACCACAGCCATACAGCAGGGTATATCTATATCCCCCACGTGGTTATAAGTCCAGGGTGGGAAGGGGGAAAGCAAGGCAGGGAAGAGCTGCCGAGGCCTCTCCCTGCCGGCAAAGAAAAGCTCGGGTCGATCCCGGGAGGGAACCCTCCATTTATCGGAGGGCTGCTCAACGCTTGCTGGTGCTGCGGCCCTCGCCGGCTGCACGGAGTCCAACCTCTTGTCCCTTCCACAGGTGCTCAGTGGCAGTTCTGACAATGCGGGTGGCACCTCTCCCCGTCCACGTTGCACCGGCAGCCTCCGCTGGTGTCGCCAGGACCCTGCAGGGAAGGACGACAGAACAAAGAGGGGCTTGTGGCGGATCGTGCGCCTCTCTCACTGTCCCGCACGGGCTTCCGAAGGAGCGGGGGGCTCCCGGCGGGACTGGCTGCCTCTTAAATTTAGTTTTACAAGCAGACGGCAAGGGCTGAGTGTGTGTGTGTGCGCGCGTGTGTGTGTGTGTGCGCAAAAAGCACATTGGGCTTGAGGCTGAATCATGCGGTGTGCAACTTCCCCACTACCCGTCTGTCGTGGGAATGGGTTCCAAGCCGGTGAGAGACCTTTCTGTTTTGGTTTCTCAAATTTCACCTCCTGTGTTGGTACTTGCTCTGTCACTTTTCAGTCTGAATGAGACCTCTGTGACGCACTAGCATTGACACGCCCACCTGCTGAGCAGAGTCTCTGGTGGAAGCTGTGATCCAAGTACTCAGAACTACCATGGAGCAGAATTGAAGGTGGCGTGTGCAAGGATGGCCCCATGGTCTCGGGATTGCCGTCCCTTGGGAAAACCCCAACATAGTTCAGTAGGGAAAAGACCATATCTTGATGACAGATGCCTTTTGAATTGAATTCTTTGGGGGAAATGGTCTTTCATGTGAGTGAGGCAGTAGGTTTTGCTCACCCTTTCAGTACTAATTGGACAAAACACCTCTAATCAGCCTCTGAAGTGAAGGCAGTAGAAATCCACTTGCAAAAGTCATGATTGCCTACTGAACCAGATGGATGATCCCTACTCTAGAAAGACTAGATCCTCCCAGATATACTGCATTTTCCTTTCTGACCCTTCCCTGCTTCCTGCCTACTGTGCCCCATTTCTTCAGCCTCCCCTAGTATCTAAGTCCCTGACACCCAACAGTGCGGAAGCCCATCTAACCCTCATTCTTGGGTGAAGTTCTCTTCATAGCCAAAGTGATATTTCACCCTCCTGCCCTCTTTGTAAATACTCTATTTCTGTGACATCACAGCACTTCCAGGAAATGGCAGGAGAGAGAGGTCCAGAGCCTGCTCAGCACTGGCTCTTCTGTGCCAGACCAATGCCCTTGTCCAGCCCTTCTGCATCTCCTCCACCAGCAGCTAGAGCCAACCATTTTGGATATACATAGAAAGTGGTCTGAACACTGACACCTGTTCTCTGGCGGGTGAAGGTATCTGGGGATGCCCTGAAGAGGCTTTCAAACCGCAGCAGGTCTTCCATGGATTCATCCAGTCCTTTCTAACTTCATTTGCCTTGGAGTATGAGGCATTTCTTACTTCTCACCGCAAGTTATATGGGGAAATGGTTGTTCCTTGGTTTGAGTTAGACCTGCTGTGGGTTAATCCCTGCTTGTGCTCTAGTCCAGCAGTGTGTAAAAAGAGGTGCACCCATTTCCTACTTGGATTCCAAGCCCCGATTGCGATGAGTGCTCTCCTTCAAGTGGGAGAGGCACATGCCTGTTGGCTTTTGCATACCCCAGCTCGGCTCTGTGTCCTGTCTCCAGGTCTGCTTGAGAGATGGAAGAGCCACAAGGACACAGCACTTAAAGTAGTGGGCATGTCACTGATCTAAAGAGGTGCATTGTATTCCTAGATTTATGTACAATTACTGTTAGGTCATCTTTAAGGGTAAAACCTGTACATCCTACTTTACCAGCACCATCCCCATAATAATCTCCAACACTTGCTTTTATGTAGTCAAGGATTCCTTGCAGATGACATAAAACTGGGTGACCCTAGTCAGACCTCACCTTGAAGATGGTGTCCAGTTTGGGGCACCACACTTTAAGAAGGATTCTGATAAATCGGAACAAGTTCAGAGAAGGGCAACAAATGTGATCGGAGGACTAAAAACCAAGTCCTACCAGGAAAGATGGAAGGAACTGGGTACCCTCAAGTACCCGAGGAGTGCTTGCACAGGAGAGGACCGCAACCTGTTCTCTATCTTCCAAGACTGCAGGACACGAAATAACAGGCTTAAGTTACAGGAAGGCAGATTTTGGTTGAACATCAGGAAAAACCCCCAGGGTCAGAGCAGTCAGGGAATGGAACCAACTAACTGCCTGTGGAGGTGGTGGGCTCTCCATCCCTGGAGGTCTTCAAGCAGAGACTGGGCAGCCACCTGTCAGGGATGCTTTAAACTGGATTCCTGCACTCTGGCCTCAACGGCCCCTTCCAACTCTAGGATTCTATGAAATGCCACAAACACGATGCTTGACTTTTGCCTGGGCACTGAACTGCAAAGAACAACAGAGCCAGCTAAAAGTGTTGGAACGTGAGGAAATGTCAGACCACTTCATGGGCAATAAAAGAACAACTGGCCACTAATAAAAAGGTAGACGCTCCAATGAAGCAAGATTGGAATTAGTAACCCTTGTGAGAGCTGCTGCTGGCCAGAAAATAAGCGGCAGTATTGTTGACACAGAGGTCGCTACTGGATGGCGTGAGCAACAAAAGGGTGGAATTCCATAGTACAGGGCGGGAGCCGAGAAGGTGCATGTTTGCCTCCTGGAACCAAGACCTGAGGAAAGGAAGGGAAGTGGGTTGGTGGAGGACCCCCCCCCCCGAAAGGGCTCTGGCCTCCACTGCAGGAAGAAAATGTAGCAGTGGCATGTTGTTCAGGGAGTGGGAGCGGTCCTCCCGGGGCGGGCGCTCTACCGTCCTGCTGGAGATCCCTGCCTTCGATACTGAACCCCAATCGGCATCCGTCCCGAACAGGCTCTGCCTCCCTCCACATACTTACCCCAGGCCCCCAGCGTGGCCCTTTGGTCACCCAGCAGATCTCTGTCTGGCAGACAGGGCACCGGAGCCAGTCGCAGCCGCCCTTCTTCTGCACAACAATGCGGCACACGGGGCAGTGCATGGCCTCACCCAGCTGCACCAGCGTCTAGCAGGGAGATAGAGAAAGAAACAGTCTGTTGCCTGGAGGGGAACCCCCCCCCCCCAAAATACAGGCTCTTGTCCTCTTCCGTCAAACCACTAAAGAGCACTTCTCTGGCAAAGCCTTTCCTGCCCACCCAGCCCCCGTCAACCCTCATGCTCCAGTTTTTACTCCATTTGTCATTCTACTGCCCTCTGCACAAGGCCTGCATCAAGTCAGCTGTGCTTTCTGTGCCATGTCTGGAAGACAGAGGATGGATTAAATATTAAGCCCTGTGAGCCGAGGAGGAGAAGCAGCAGCCGCTGTGGGAGAACGGGACTCTAGTGCAGGGCAGTTTGTGGGGAGAGGAGTGAGTGCTGCAGGTCAGGCTCCGCTGCAAAAGAACGCACACACATTCCACGGGGTCGTCCCCCCCCACTCACCTTCAGCATGTTGCTGGTCTCCCGAGCGGCGGCATCGTTGTGGGCCTGCAACTGCAGCTTGTCCTGATACTGCTTGCAGTTCATGCCTTCATGAATGGCCTGAGGGCAAGAGGAGAGGGTCAAAACTCACTGGGCACCCACCCACCCACCCAGCAGAGGTTCCATCCTGCGAGGGGCGACTCCTGCTGCTCCGTCCGGCCAGGCATTGCAGTGCCGGGCTCACGTGGGGCCTTCCCAGGCTTCTGTGCACGTGGCGAGACCCCAGCGGCCCTCCCTCGGGCACGCGTGTTATCTTGGGATTACTCTACAGGTACTCCAGTAGGCAGTGCTGCCTTAGAATCATAGAATCATAGAAAAGTAGAGCTGGAAGGGGCCTACAAGGCCATCGAGTCCAACCCCCTGCTCAATGCAGGAATCCAGGTCAAAGCATCCCTGACAGAAGTCTGTCCAGCCGCACCTTGAATGCCTCCAGACTGGGAGAGCCCACCACCTCCCTAGGTAGTTGATTCCATTGTCTTATTGCTCTGACAGTCAGGAAATTTTTCCTGATGTTTAGGTGGAATCTAGGTTCCTGTAACTTGAGCCCATTATTCCGTGTCCTGCAAACTGGGATGAACGAGAAGAGATCTTTGCCCTCCTCTGTGTGACATCCCTTCAAATACTGGAAGAGTGCGATCAAACGATCATATCTTCCTCAAACGGGGGGGGGGGGGAGACGGACATTCTGTAAGTACACAGAACTACCCCAGCAGCAGTTTTCTTTCTCGCTGCTGTGCCATTTTTACTTGGGCGACATTTTTTATGTGGGGAAACATTGAAAGATGGCATCATGCCGTCGGAAGCGATACCGTCCACGCTCCCTCCTCAATACTGAAGACGCTGCAGCCAGGTGCCCCCTCCCCCCCCCCCGGAGCTGCTCTGTTTCCTCCCTGCACTCGACTGCCTCCTCTGCCCTCACAACTCCCATGAGCAGCCCCACGGGTCCTCGTTCACCCCACAGTTCGCTGGGACACACGAGTTTCAGTCACACAAGCAGAAAGTAAAGAAAAATGGAATGACTGAATTTTCCTAAGGAAGAAATCTCGCCCTCCTGTGTTGTGCTGAAAGAAGCTGTAAAACAGGGAGGGAGGGAGGGAGGGGCTCCTGGAGGAGCGGAGAAAGCAAAAGGAGCGGAGAGAGCCAGCGTGGCCTCGTGGCGAGAGTGTTGGACTGGGACTCGGGAGATCCGGGTTCTAGTCTCCCATTTGACCATGAAACTCGCTGGGTGACTTTGGGCCAGTCACTGACTCTCAGCCTGACCTACCTCACAGGGTTGTTGTGGAGAGGAGGAGGATTATGTAAACCGCCTTGGGTTCCTTGTAGGAAAATAGGCGGGGTACAAATATAATAAATGAATAACAGAATGGGTGTGTATGTGTGTGGTAACTCCTGGTTCTCGGGAGGCAAGCCCCTGCCCTCCCTCGCGGCCCCCAGGCCTCTTCTGCTAACCGGTATACCTGTCTCGTCAATCTGCACAACATCTTGTGAATCGCTCCGATCTGTTTCCCCCAACACACCCCTCTGGGCTTTGAGGCCACATAAGCCAGGGCACGCAGCAGAGGATGCTTTTCCCAGCATGCAGTGGTGCAGCTCGAGTGAGGCATGCTGGGACAGTATTGACTCACCTTGCAGACAAGGCAGTTGAGAGCCCAGCAGATGGGGCAGCGGAACTCGTTGACGTCATCCTCGTAGATGCACCAGCCCAGGCAGTCGGCCGTCTGGCAGTGGTAGCTGTTTTGGGCACGGCTCTCGGCCACCGCCAGCCGCCGCTCCAGGAAGCGCTCGTACTCCTCCCACGCCACCAGCTGCAGAGATGGGGGAACTGCCTCAGAGCCCCAGGGAGGGAGGCCGCGGGGGCACTGGCTGGCTTCCCTGTCCAGCGAGGGGAACTGCGAGGAGCCACTGGCCGCCGCCGCCGCCGCCTCAGCTTCCCATTCTGCATGAGCAGGAGTTCTGTAAAAGCCCCCCCAAGCAGCTTCCATGCTCTACTCCACCAACCTAAGTTGACCTATTGCAAGACCACACGTCTCAGACAGCTCTGGGTGGAGGGCCTCCAGGGTCACGCTGCCACTGGCAGGGCACGGCTAACTAAGCTGCCCAGCACCCGCGTTAAGGATCTGGCCCACCAGGCCGAGGCCAGCCAGACTTACCGCCCGGATCTCCCTGTCTTGGAGGTGGCTGCTGCAGGCGTAGGAGTCGTCCCGGAAGGGGCAAGCCACCTGAGGCTCCTCGCTGCAGTTGATCAGCTGGCGCAGGCAGTCCCTGGGGGGGGGGGGAGACGACAGGCGGGTGAGACCACTACCTGCAATGCAGCCCCTCCACCCAAAGGGCATAGAGCACATTACCTGCAGAAGCTGTGCAGGCACTCCCGCAGCAGCACCCCCTCGCCTGGCTCCACATCCAGGTAGCAGATGCGGCACTCAATCTCCTCCTGGTTGGGCACGAGGGCCTCTTCGTCCAGCCGGCACAACTGCTGGAAGTTCTGCAGCCGATCCCGCTCCTGCGCCTGCGCAAGACGGGGAAGAGCAGAGTGGTTCCCAGCAGACGGGAAAGGGCTGCCATATGTCGGGGGCCTTGGCCTGTGGCGGGCGGGGAGTGTACACAGGTTGCCCAGCTGCTGCAACATCACACAGAGACCAGTGGGATTTGGGGGCAGGGAGAGGTTCTGTCTCCACTTGGCCACATCAAGTTGGGGACCCTCCTTAACTCTACAAAAAGAGACAGAAGCCCTACCACAACACTGAGACAGAACACTCTGAAAGTGGAAACAAACCTTCAGCACAGAACAAAAGACACAAAGTGAGAATGAAGTCACAGAAATCTAGCTAGAAGTGCCAGCTTCTCACTGCAACAGGAACATTTGGAAATAATCTTGGTATCATAGAATCATAGAAAAGTAGAGTTGGAAGGGGCCTACCAGGCCATCGAGTCCCACCCCCTGCTCAATGCAGGAATCCAGGTCAAAGCATCCCTGGCAGATGGCCGTCCAGCCGCACCTTGAGTGCCTCCAGAGTGGGAGAGCCCACCACCTCCCTAGAACCCGGGCCTCCCACGTGGCAGGCGAGAATTCTACCACTGAACCACCAATATAGCACTTTGCATTTCAACATTACCTCCACCACCCTTACAGCCGCCAGTAAGGCAGGCTGGTATTCTCCGTATATTGGTGATGGGTGCAAGGCAGAGAAATGGTGACTTGCCTATTATGGTCCTTGGCAAGTGTGTGGCACTTGGAAGCGGTGGCTGATAAGCCGCCTCCTGCTGCACCGTGAGATGTCCTCATCTGTCCAAGGAAGCCGCAGCTTGCCTCAAGTGTTGCCACCTGCCTTTGGCCAGTGGGAGGCTCTTTTGGGGGCCAGTTAAAGCCCCATCTCCTTTCCCTCACTGGCCCTCCTTGCCACATGAGAGCTAGGACATCCTACACCAATTCAGGACTGAGAGCTGATCTCTATTATGATCATCACAGTGAGAATTTGTTATATTGGCGAATGCTCAGCCCCCTCAATCTCTACATGGACATATAAAGTATAGAAATATACCACTGGGGCAAAGTTAACAAATTATATTAAGGTGAAATCATAGAATCATAGACGTAGAGTTGGAAGGGGCCTATGAGGCCCTCCTCGAGTCCAACCCCCTGCTCAGTGCTGGAACCCAAGTCAAAGCATCCCTGACAGATGGCTGTCCAGCTGCACCTTGAATGCCTCCAGAGTGGGAGAGCCCACAACCTCCCTAGGTAGTTGGTTCCACTGTCCTATTGCTGTAACAGTCAGGAAATTTTTCCTGATCTTTAGGCGGAATCTGGGTCAACAGTGATTCAATACATCCATTCAAATGTTATCTTCCTTTCTTTAATATTGGTACAATGAACTTCATCTTCAGGTGCAACACATACATATGACAATGTAAACATGAAACCATTTGGGGTATTTTGCAGGGATCCTTATTGTTCTGAATTGAGTTAAATCACAAACACGTTCTCTCTCTCACACACACACATAATGGGGTACTAATAATCATCAATCATCAGGCGATCACTCGTGACCGAGTAAGATTGTCTTCCGGGATAAAAGGAGGAAATTCTAAAGAAGATTGTGTAGACTCTAGCGATGGGTCCGTAAGTGACTGTGGAGGCCAATTCTAGATCCACACAGCTTCCCACAGTGAGGACACAGGTTACCAGATAGAAGATGGTCCTGTAAAGGATTCATTTGACGTGCTTTTCGCTTAGCACGTTTCTCCCTTTCACCTTGCACTCGGGCTTCTTCAAAGTCCATGGAACCTTTGTGAAAGGCCAACCTCCATTTAGATCGTTCATGGGCCAGAGCTTCCCAGTTTTCGATGTTTATATTGCATTTTTTTAGATTAGCCTTATGAACATCTTTAAACCTCTTATATTGACCACCGATATTCCGCTTTCCATCCTTGAGTTGGGAGTAAAGTAACTGCTTTGGGAGACGGCAGTCAGGCATTCGAACAACATGACCGGTCCACTGAAGTTGGCGTTGAAGGATCATTTTTTCAATGCTAGTAGTCTTTGCTTCTTCCAGTACACTGACATTTGTTCGCCTATCTTCCCAAGTAATTTGCAGGATTTTCCGGAGGCAACGTTGATGAAACCTTTCAAGGAGGTGGAAGTGACGTTTATAGATAGTCCATGTTTCGCAGGCATACAATAAAGTTGGTAATACAATGGCTTCATAAACCAGTGTTTTGGTCTTCTTACAAATATCCCGATCCTCGAACACTCTATGTTTCATTCGAGAAAATGCGGCACTTGCGGAGCTCAGACGATGCTGGATTTCACTGTCGATGTTAGCTGTAACAGAAAGATAGCTGCCAAGATAGAGAAAATGATCGACATTTTCCAGTATTGTCCCGCCAAGCTGGATAGATGGCATCACCAAAGGATTGGCTTGCACTTGCTGATGAAGCACTTTGGTTTTTTTGATGTTAAGTGAGAGACCAAGTTTTTCGTATGCTTCTGCAAAAGCATTTAGGATAGTTTGGAGATCATCCTCTGAATGTGCAGATACTACATTATCATTTGTATGTACATAATTACGTTGGATGTTTAAGTCTGTCCCCAAAGTGTCCTACTTGGGCTCATAAGAACATGAGAGCAATGCTGGATCAGACCGAGGGGGGTCCATCTAGTCCAGCATTCTGTTCACTCAGTGGCCAACCAGCTGCCCATGGGATCCCACGAGCAGGACATGAGTGCAATAGCACCCTCCCGCCTGTGTTCCCTGGCAACTGGTGTACATAGGCATACTTGGTACAATGCTCAGGCTCTTGGTGCTCTCTAAAGTCTTGGAAAGATACCCTTCCCAGCCAGCTTTGTGGGGAGGCCTGTAGCCAAGCGGCAGTGCCCCTGCCTTGAATGCGGTTCAGTCCCTGGCATCTCCAGCTGAAGATCCCCGTCTGAAACCTTTGGGAGTGGCTGCCAGCCTGTGCAAATACAGAACGAGATGGACTAGTTCCCCAGGTAAATGAGGGTCATCTGTTGTTCCGTGGCAGAGCACCTTATCTGCACGCAAACGGTCCAGGGTCCATTCCAGGTATGGCTGGGAGACTCCTAAACCTTGAAGAGTTGCTGCTGCTGCCGCCAGCCAATATAGACCAGGAATGGGCAGAACCGAGGTCAGGATCAACGGGTACATCTCTGGGCACATTGCAGTAGATGGGCATGGCTGACGCTCAGTTTTAGAATAGCCACAAAATGTTATTCCCCAGCCTAAATTAGGTGCTGAAATGATGAAAACTTGGTGTAACCAGGAGTGGAATTTGTGTAAAAAGGACTTGTGAGCTCAGTTCAATTCTGGTATTGGAAACAGATTTCTAGACTCAGAAGATGTTCAAAGGCACTTGGTTCTTTAATTCTAAGTTTATGTCTTTTGTACCTGGCTCTGGCTGATTGATCTTGGGCTTGTAGTAAAAAAACAAAGCAGATGAGACAAGACTGAAGTATGCCCACCCCTGGTGTAGACAACCCTGACCCAGAGGGATTAGTGGTCTGACTCCGAAGAATAAGGCAGCTTCTGACAGGACAGAGCTTGTATTTTACTTTCACTGCAGACTTACCATTTGCTCAGATTATGTGATTTTTATACCTCCTAGGCCTCCACAGTCACCTCCTAGGCCTCCACAGTCACTTACGGACCCATCGCTAGAGTCTACACAATCTTCTTTAGAATTTCCTCCTTTTATCCCGGAAGACAATCTTACTCGGTTTTCTACCTCCTAGGACCTCTGGCCCTGAATGGCCAACATGCCTTTGAGAATGCCAAACCTGGACAGACGTTCCCAGCGGCTGCCCCAAATGGAATTCAACTTTTTCAGACGTGGCACTCAGGGCCAGCCCCAGATATTCGATGGCCGATATATATATACCGTGGGAATGGCCTCCCACCCACCCGGGGCATTCTCCACAAGCCCCGTTGGGACAAGCAGGAGGTGGGCCTGTGTTCCTTGGCAGCACCTGCTCATCTCATCAGGCTTGCACAGGAGAACATGCTGGAAGATCGTGTCCATGCATAGCTCAGATCTGTCTGCCACCTTTCGTGACTCCCCAAACCCACCCGCCTTGCCCATCCTCACAGGAGGGCCTCTCAGAAGCACTGCAAGTCCTCTCCAGTTGCATTGGAGCTGGTGGCGAGGGGATGGTTCACATTCAGTTTTAGCCAGTTCACTGCCATTTAAATGTTCACAGGATTGTATACATATGATCAGCCACCCAGCCCCTCCGAGATGCAGTTTACTCTGAAGTAACTGGCCTATGGGGCAAGTGATGAAGGCAGCACAGCCTAGGAGCATGGCCAGTGCTGGCTCAGCTGCTCCACCCCAGAAGCACGGCACTAGGACTCTGCAGTTCAAGCTGTTTTTCATATGTATTGTACATCGCCCAGAGTGGCCAGGTTACCGGCCAGATGGGCAATTCAGAAATATATTAAATATAATAAACAAACAACGTAAGCGAGCTGGCCAGTCAAATAGACCCAGCACACCAGCCCCCAGTGTGTGCACGTTGGGGGCAGGGCGAGGAGTGCGCCTTCCTTAAGAACTGTCACTGGTTTGGACGGAGGGAGAATACAGGCCACGGTTTAGGAAAAGCAACATAATGCTTCCACAACAGCTGCAACCCCTCTGGGAAATCATAGAAAAGTAGAGTTGGAAGGGGCCTACAAGGCCATCGAGTCCAACCCCCTGCTCAATGCAGGAATCTAGGTCAAAGCATCTCTGACAGATGTCTGTCCAGCTGCACCTTGAATGCCTCCAGAGTGGGAGAGCCCACCACCTCCCTAGGTAGTTGATTCCATTGTCTTATTGCTCTGACAGTCAGGAAATTTTTCCTGATGTTTAGGTGGAATCTAGGTTCCTGTAACTTGAGCCCATTATTCCGTGTCCTGCAAACTGGGATGAACAAGAAGAGATCCTTGCCCTCCTCTGTGTGACATCCCTTCAAATACTGGAAGAGTGCGATCATATCTCCCCTCAGTCTCCTCTTCTGAAGGCTAAACATGCCCAGTTCTTTCAGTCTCTCCTCATAGGGCCTTGTTTCCAGTCCCTTTATCATCCTTGTTGCCCTCCTCTGAACCCTCTCCAGTTTGTCTATGTCCTTCTTAAAGTGAGGTGCCCAGAACTGGACGCAGTACTCAAGATGAGGCCTAACCAGTGCCGAGTAAAGGGGAATTATCACGTCCCGCGATTTGGAAGCTATACTTCTATTAATACAGCCCAAAATTGCATTTGCCTTCTTTGCAGCCACATCGCATTGCTGGCTCATATTCAGTTTGTGATCTACCACAATTCCAAGATCCTTCTCACTTGTAGTATTGTTGAGCCAAGTGTCCCCCATTCTGTAACTCTGCATTTGGTTTCCTCTCCCTAGGTGCAGCACTTGGCATTTATCCCTATTAAATTTCATTCTGTTGTTTTCGGCCCAGCGCTCCAGCCTATCGAGGTCACTTTGAATTTTGTTTCTGTCTTCCAGAGTATTAGCTGTTCCACCCAACTTTGTGTCATCTGCAAATTTGATAAGCATTCCCTGTACCTCCTGATCCAAGTCATTAATAAAAATGTTGAAGAGCACCGGGCCCAGGACCGAGCCCTGTGGTACCCCGCTCGTTACCTCTCCCCAGTTTGAGAAGGAACCATTGATAAGCACTCTTTGAGTCCGATTCTGTAGCCAATTGTGGATCCACCTGATAGTTGTTCCATCTAGCCCACTCTTAGCTAGCTTACTAATCAGGATATCATGAGGCACTTTGTCGAAAGCTTTGCTGAAGTCCAGATATATAATGTCCACAGCATTCCCACAGTCCACAAGGGAGGTTACCCGATCAAAAAATGAGATCAGTCTGACAGGATTTGTTCTTGACAAATCCATGCTGGCTTCTAGTATCACTGCATTGTTTTCAAGGTGCTTGCAGACTGACTTCTTTATAATCTGCTCAAAAATCTTCCCGGGGATTGATGTCAGACTGACTGGTCTATAGTTCCCAGGTTCCTCCTTCTTGCCCTTTTTGAAGATGGGAACAACATTTGCCCTCCTCCAGTCGTCTGGCACTTCACCTGTCCTCCATGATTTCTCAAAGATAATAGACAGTGGTTCTGAGAGTTCTTCTGCCAGTTCCTTTATTACTCTAGGATGCAGCTCATCAGGCCCTGGAGATTTAAACTCGTTCAGAGTAATCAGGTGCTCCTTGACCATTTGCCTATCAATCTCAAGCTGCAATCCTGCCCCTTCAGTCTGCACTTCAGGTTTGCCGGGGGGGTCATAGACCCTCTTTTGGGAGATGACCGAGCTGAAGTAGGAATTGAACACTTCTGCCTTTTCTTTGTCTTCTGTTATCAATTTGCCATCCTCATTGCGTAGTTGAACCACCAGTTCTTTCTTCTGTCTTTTACTGTGCATGTATCTGAAGAAAGCTTTTTTGTTGCTTTTAGCATTCCTTGCTAACCTTAGCTCATTCTCAGCTTTAGCCTTCCTGACACTATTCCTGCAGTTCTGTGCTACCTGCCTGTACTCTTCACTTGTAGCCTGTCCTTCCTTCCACTTCCTATACGTGTCCTTTTTTGTTTTCAGGTCATCTTTGAGTTTATTGTGAAGCCACATTGGCTTCTTCTGTTGCCCTCTGCCTTTTTTCCTTGTGGGAATTGTTTGCAATTGTGCCTTTAAAATTTCCTTTTTTAAAAACTCCCACCCCTCCTGGGCTCCCTTTCTCGTGAGAGTCACTTGCCATGGGATCTTACTAATCATTGTTCTGAGTTTGTTAAAATTGGCTTTCCTAAAATCCAGGGTACGTGTTTGGCTACACTCAGCTTTTGCTTCCGTTAGAATCAAGAACTCAAGTATAACATGGTCACTTTCCCCCAGAGTTCCCGAAACTGCCACTTTATCCATTAAAGGGGGGGGGGATTCATTTCACCACACTACTCTTGTCCCCGACATTTGGTTTATGCAGGGCTGTGATCGACGACGCCTTGCACTCTGGGCAGATGCTTCAGACAAGTAGTGCCCGTGTGTCTACATGCCCACCCAAGGAAGTTACCCCTTGGTGAGCAGCTGCTGACAAGACAGCCAGCTCCTGACGGCCACTGTGGTCCCCGTTCCTTTTCTGGGATGGAGCACAAGCGGAACTGCAGTATTTGCCCTGCCCTGCAGCGTAGTATTCACAATTCTTCAGTCAAACTTTGGAGGGGCTACAGCCCTCCTTCCGAACTCTGCCAGGCATATCTGGGATACCCTCATCAGCTGCAGGGCACTACAGGAAGTCAGTGCAGGGGGCTGGCCCCTCAAGAAAGGCAAACCTATTATTGTCACACACCTGCGAGAGGTCAGGCGGGATGAGGAAGAGTGGTGCTAGGGGGCCTCTTCAAGCCAAGTCAGCAAGCGGTGGGGGTGGGGGGCGTGACAGGCCGATGGCAGAGATGATGCAGTTCAGCCTCGCCCAGGCTGTCTCAAGTGTGAATTTTACAACAGACTTCCCCTCACCACTTTTTAACCCTTTGTAGGGGGAACTTACTCATATCAGTATAATAACGCCCACCCCTCCCAATCAATCAAGGATGTTGCAAAGTAACACCAGAGCAGGCTGTTTGGCCCAAAGGAGTCATTTAATAGAACAAGGGGCTTGCTCTCCAATTCACTTTGAAACTGCAAATATACAAACCCATTATGCAGACATTAACCTGTCTCAACATCACCTGAAACTTCCATCGCAGAAAAAAAACAGTGTCCAGTGCAGGGAGCGGGGGACATTTGCTCTCCAGCATGCATGCATTGCTCCCTGTGGAAGCCCATCAGGTGGCGGAGTGGAGCCAGCTCCCGGATCCGTTGGCTTTCGTGAACAGGGGGCAAGCAGGGGCTGGGAGAGGCTCAGTCATATCCAACAGACCGAAGAACTCTCCTCTGCCTGCAATGTCCTCCCACAACCAAGAAGCAATGGGGGGGTGGGGGGGTCGGGGGCAGCCCAAGCATTTTTTCCTCACAAAGTGCTATTAAGGCAGAGGCATTGGATGCGTTCAACCCAGCAGGCCTCTGTTTCCAGTGTGGCTTCAGTAGCAAGTTTCAAAGGCAGAGATGGGTCTCAGGACTGAAATATTCCCTGGCTTTTTGGTTATTTCTGCCAACTGCCCCCAGCATGGCGGCTGGGCTAGCTAGCACTGGCTTCCTTGGCCAGTAACTCCAAAAGGCACATTCGGAGGGAGGGCAGCGGGCTGGACTGCCAACACTGGCCCCAGCGCCAGAGCGAAGCTGGCAGCCACAGAGCAGGAGTACTTGCTCCAGAACGCCCCGTGGCCACACTTGTGGCCTTTGCGCCGGAACCACAGAGGCGGGCCCACGCGTGGGTGGGGCTAAGAGCTGGATGCCATCGAGGTAAGGCACTGCAGGTGTTCCTGAGGCTGGAGGGAAGGAGGCGGCTGCAGGCCCCACCTATGTAGGCCGACACATTTGGCGACTGCATGGAGGAAGAACCAGAGGGGGCCACGCGGTGGCAACTGTCTGGGCAGCCAACAGGCCAGCTCAACAACAGATCTACCGCCTCCACCAGACAACCTACAAAGCAGTTCCCCCCGCTCTCTTCTTAGGATCCAAACCACTCCTGCCAAACTGTGCTGACACATTTTAAAGGTGGGGGATGCACAAGTAAGGCAATGTTCTGTTGACACGCCAGAAAGGGATTCAAAGCCACGACCCACCCTTCAGCCAAGATGCGGGCCCGGCTCCAGCCCGCAGGGCTCACGCCATTCACACCCTCTGTGCCGGGGAGGCCGACCTTTGAACAGGGAGGCTCGGTCTGCCGGACTGGACCAGCAGGTGGACACCACACCGGAGAGAGGCTCCCGGGACTACGCTGGAGAGGGGATAAAAAGGCGGGGGCGGGGCAGGCCAGCCCTGCAGTGTCTCTCTGTGAGCACGGCTATCGCCAGACCACCGTTGTCATGGGGCGGCTGCAGGGGGTCCGCAACGCCCTCTGCAGAGCGCCCCCCAGCCTTGCTTTCCCCTGCTTGCTCCAAGGCTGACGGATCCATGAAGCCCGGAAGGCCCAGCAGGCAACAGAAGCCCGGAACTGCATGTTCGCAGGAGGTGAAACGAGGAGCCAGAGAGTGCTGCAAGGCCCTGCTCTGCCCCAGCAACTGTGACTCGGTCTCCACCTGGGTAGTCTCAATGGCCGCCGGCACGGCACATTTCTCCACAGAGGGTTCTGCCGCCCAGATCAGTGCAAGGCCCCATTGCAAAACAGGAGCACGGGGCAAGCCTCTGAGAGACCACTATGAGAACTCCGAGGAGAAGTGGATGTAGTCCTCCAGGGACCCAAGGCTGTGGGCACAGGGCACGGCTGGACCGTCTTCTCTCCTTCCCTTTTCCTGCCGCAAGAGAAGAAAGAAGAGAAGAGAGTCACTGGGGGCTCACCGGGAGCCTCCTTCACCCCGCAAAGCTGCCTCACCTGTAGTCCCCTCGCCACCACCAGGCCCCTGCCAAGAGCGAGCCCGCCCCGCCCCGCCCCCAGGCACACACAAGTGGGCTTATTGAGCCCAAGGCATTTTGAGGGCAAGTTCTTCTTCCAGGGCACTAGTACAGATATACAAAAACACACACTATATTATAAACTATATATATACAGTATATATATATATATATATGAATGAAATGGGATTAAAATAAAACTCAAAAATATCACCTATATAAAAGGCAATTTTAAAAACTATGGGCGGGGTAAATTATACTTAGTATTTTGATAGTGTAAAAAAGGAAAGCATTATAGTACAGGAAAAGCTGAAATCATCTACTTCATACATGTATGCCATTATCAGCTATGAAGGTGTTTTTGGGTTCTGCACAGTGCCACTGAAGAAGGCATCGGAAGTGCGTTGGGGTCGATAAACATACCTCCGTGTACCCGGAAGCTTCCTCCCTTCTTTTATACATTATTTTATTTAAAATATTTCTAGGCTGCCTTCAAGGGAAAAAATCTTCCCAAGGCAACTTACGGTACATGATAAATTCCAATACAGAAAAATCCTGTAAGAATGATAAACTAGCCGAAATTAATAAAATCACTAATAAGACAATTAGTGCAGACAGTACTAAAATCTAAAACACAATTGCAACTAAAAATCCAGAACAATCCACAGAGACATACAGTAATACTTTGGATTGCAAGCATAATTTGTTCCGGAACTGTGCTTGTAATCCAAAACACTCTTATATCAAAGCGAGTCTCTGGTGGGCATGAGCGGGGCCGATTTCGGCCCGCTACGCTTACTCAAGGCGAGCAGTTACATCCCTATCAGCAAGACCTTGCTTGTTTATCAAGTCAAAATTTAAAAAAAATTTTTGCTTGTCTTGCAAAACGCTCTCGGACTTGCAATCCAAGGTATTACTGTACTCAATAGAAGGCCAGAGAAAACAAGGAAGTCTTCAGGGCCTTCCTAAAAGCTTGCAATGATGGGGCCTGCTGGAGGTCTGTCCTCTCCTGCTCGCACCGTAGCTGGAGCACCAGCCCAAGCTGATAAAGCGTACTCCTGGACGCTGCAGCCACCGAGGCTTCCCCATGTAACAGAGTCCAAGAGGCCTCCCAGACTACGCACTTGGGTTTTTCAGGGGAGTGCAGCCCCGTCTAAGATCAGCTGCCTTCCTGTTCTCCATTTCCTATTCCACAGCCACGCCGCGTGCCGCCAGCTGGAGCCAGCACAGTTCCTTCCTTGGGCCAGAGCTAGGCATCTCATGGGCAAGGCATGTCGAGACCACTGCTGGAGAAGGATTTGCCCTCCTCTCTTAAAGGAAAAAGAGCGGGGTGCGTATCCAAAGTGCTGGTAAAGCCATTCTCTTTATTATTGTTCACAGCTTAACAACTTTTGCCTTTAAAGGCGGCCTAGAAACATTTTAAATAAAGTAATGAATAAAAGAAGGAAGGAAGCTTCTGGGTCCATGGAAGTATGTTTATTGAGCCCAACGTGTTTCAAATGCCATCTTCAGCGGCACTGTGCAGAACCCAGAAACATCGACAACACGTTTTAGAGAAGTAATCTCTCCTTTGTTTATGCCAGTTAAAAGAGCAACGTTTCACGGCTGAACATTATTGCTCCTGAGGAAGGAGAGATCAATCCTCCAAAACACATTGAGATATGAACTATAATAAAGAAAACTGTTTTACCAGCACCCAAGATATGCACCCCCCTTTTTCTACCAGGTGCTGTCTCCCCCCCACACACAGCACCACCATTCTTTGCGCCCCTCTTAGAGGGCTGACCCCAAACAGCCGACACAGCCTAGCAAAAAGGGGGTGGGCAAAGCAAGGAACTCATCCAGAACCACTTCCATTTCTATCCTGCTTCCCAGCCAATACCGGCCCCTGAGGCAAGTTACAAATGGACCAGAAAAAACTCTGTAAAATACAGAACTGAAAAATACCACAATTATAAACATCAGCAAAAGGATTAAGACTCAAAAAGCAAATGTCAGCTAAACAGCAAACAACTTCCCATGAGGGAAGACCTCTGGCAGCCTCCTTCCCACAGGCCAGGAGCCGGCTCACTAGCCCATCCTACGGAGGGTGACTGCCGGCGTGGGCAGCCATGCAGGACACTTCCAACAGCGAGGGCCCCCTCAGAGGGCTCCTCCAGCAGACCACAAGGCACGGAAGGGGACACTTTGCTTACCTTCTGGTACTGCAAGATCCCCTCCTTCTCCTGCTGCATCCGCCAGAGCTCTGTCTCATCCGGCTTGTAGCTCCCGGGAACCACATAGTTGGCAGGCCGGTCTGTGCTGCACATCTCACAGCCGGGCCGGGTGGGCTTGTTGATGAAAGTGCAAGTAGGACACGGCCAGCCTGCCTGCGGAGGGAGAGGGGAAAGCCCAGTCACAGCGCCTGCGGGGCCGGCCACCTGCCAAGAGGCTGCTGCCAGGCCTCCCAGAACCACCCCTCTCCCTCCCACCCCACTCACGGCCAGGAGGGGTGGAGCCCCAACATAGGAGGCACTCTGATCCCCGCCTCCCACTTCTAAAATGTGGCTATGGGCAGACAGCAGCATGACACGAGGCCGCGCCACAGGGAGCCCTGACAGAAGGGAGGGCTCAGGGCGGTTTTGCCGGGGCCTGGGAGTAGTGTGTGCGCAGAGGTGAGCGGGAGCCCATGCCCCTTGCGCTGCGGCACTGAGCAGAGGGAGCACCTACCTGCACGGGGGAAGTGGGGGCAGCAGCTGTGGCCAGAGGGGCTCGGGCAGGGCTGGGAAGGTTGCTCAGCTGCAGAGCGCCCAGGAAGTGGTCGATCTCTCCGATGCCTGCCTTCCTGTTGACATCTTTCACACCTGCAGGCAAAAGAGCCATTGGAGAGAGGTGCTGCCTACCTCCTTCCAAGGAGCAGGTGGCGGCTGATGGTTATGAAGTGAACCTTCCAGCCAGCCGTGACCTCTACCCGCCTTGCCCATTAAGGAGGTGGGGCCCTCAAGCGTCCTGCTTGCTCACCTTTCTTGGGCAGAGGGCTGGGCAAGGTACTGTATTTGCGCTTGGTGTCAGAGCTGTCGGTGAGTGGCGAGGGAGCGGGCTGCAGTACTACCCAATCTTTGTCCTCCTTGTAACGCTGCTCTGAGAGGTTGGCGCCCTTCGCCGAGAGTAAGTAGAGAAAAGCCGTATCTCCATCCTTTCGGATTCCGTAAGAGCCGACAGTTCGGTCATCCACACAGAGGCACTGGCCAATGATCCAGCGCTGGACACTGGGGTGGAACCCGTAATCCTGAAAGACCTGGGGAGGGAGAGAGGTACAGGAAGTAGAAAGAGGGTCAGCATAAGTGAAGGCCCAACCTGGAACCTTCCCCGACACCGTTTACAGTGCTCTGAAGCCCTGCACAGCCCTCCCCACCAGGTCAGGAGCCAAACAATTGCCGCACAGGCCATCCTTCCTAGAGGCTGATCTGGGTGGGAGACCAGCAGCCTGCAGCCCGGGCTTAGGAAAGCTGCGGCCATGTTACCTGCTGCCTCAGTGTTGCAATTGTGGTATATGTGTGGACCCGGCTGGTGATGCTGGCCGAGCACATGGCATCTTCCACTTGCACTTTCATGCTAAAAGGAAGCAAAGCAGCCAATTAGACAGCTGCATCGTGGTCTACGCTGTGCAAGTGGAAAGAGGAGAGGAGCCCCATCCAAGACACAAGGGCAACCCTGTCCAGCAACCTCCAGAGGCACCGCCCACACCTGATCTCACTCGTGGGGTAGCAGGACTCCTTCAGCAGGATGTGCAGAGTGGCGTGCTGATGAGCGAGCACTGTGGCGCATCGCATGGCCTCCTCCTTGTCCCCAAGCTCGATAGCCGCGGAAAGATGGTTCGCCAGGTCTTCTGCGAGAGAATTGTAGGTATTTTACATGCGTGCACCGCACCGCCTTTCTCCTCTCTTGACGCGGCAGTCATCTTTGACTGCAGCACAGTTCTGGTTCATCCTTTTGTCTATTTGTGTTGACTGCTTTTCTGTATTTTAATTGTTGTTTCTCAGCTTAAGAATCTTGCACTAAAAAGCAAGTTATAAATTTTCTAAAAATAAACTGGCCCACTTCCCAATTTTAGGACAGTCAGGGGGACTTGCAACAACATCCCCCAGCAGATCCCCGCCCGCAGACTGCCCTGACTAACCGCCCTTTCAGGACCTCCACCTTGCAGCAGCCGAGTTCCACAAGGGTCATTCGGACAGGATGCGTGAACCTAACTTGCCTTTTTAATATCATGTGGGAGATTTACGGCAACTGTTGAAACTAAGGGTCTCTCCCAATTCCCCTTACCAACAAAACTTTGTGACGCCCACCCACTTCTCCGACCACCAAGCGCCTCACCTGGTGCAGCTGGAAGAGCGTTTAATTAATACGCAGATGGCGGCCCCTTCCCTGACTGCCGAGTAGAATTCACAGCCAAAGAGATAAATCTGATAGACTTGCTAACTCAATGAATCAAGCAAGCAACGGGACTGGCACCATTTCCCTCCTGTACTTGCCAAATGTGGCTTTCCAGGTAGCAAAAGCGGACTGTGCAACATTTTTTCTAGGAACATTTACTCCCTGTTCTCCCCAGCTGCCTGCCAGCCTTCACTGACCAGAAAGGAGGTCCAGGCAGAGCTCCGGGCAGATCTCTTTGGTCGCCACACCGCCGGCTCGGAAGTGCCCCATGCCAGCCTGCCACCCACCTTTCCTCGCAAGCTCCAAGGGCAGAGAGGCCTCGGCCTCCGACACGGGCAGCGAGTTCACAGCCGCCAAGGGGCGAGGGAGGGCTCGTCCCGCCCGCACACTGGTGCCCTCAGTAGCTGCGGGGAGAGGAGAGTTCATGGTTTATTCATTCATTGTTTATTATATTTATTTGTATCCCGCCTTTTTCCCAACACTGGGACCCAAGGTGGCTCACAACCTTTAAAACTCATACAATTAAAACAGAGATAGAAAAATACAAAAGTTAAAAATATATAGAGAATTAAAAACAGTACAATAAAAATAACAGTTTTATTTATACACACACACACAATATAGAATTAAAAACATAGCATTCCATCGCATCACAGGCTAGTTCCAAATGCCTGCCAGAACAGGAAGGTCTTTGCCTGCCTCCAGAACTTACCAGGGAGGACACCACTCTAGCCTCCCTGGGGAGGGAATTCCAGAGCACTGGGGCAGCCTCTGAGAAGGCCCTCTCCCGTGTTCCCACCAGACATGCCTGTGATGGTGGTGGAACTGAGAGAAGGGTCTCCCCTGAGGAACTCAAAATGTGGGCAGGTTCATAGAGGAGAATAGTCTTTCAGATAACCTGGACCCGAGCTGTATAGAGCTTTATAGGTGATAGCCAGCACTTTGAATTGTGCCCGGAAACAGACTGGAAGCCAGTGAAGCTGTTGTAACGGAGGAGTTGTATGCTTCCTGTAACCAGCCCCAGTCAGCAGTCTGGCAGCAGCTCTTTGGAACAGCTGAAGTTTCCGAACACTCTTCAGAGGCAGCCCCATGTAGAGCGTGTTACAGTAATCCAAACGGGATGTAACTAAGGCATCTGTCACTGTGGCCAAATCAGACATCTGCAGGAACGGGCACAGCTGGCGCACTAGCTTTAACTGTGCAAATGCACTCCTGACCATCGCCGAAACCTGGGCATCCAGGTTCAGGGCTGAATCCAGAAGTACACCCAAGCTGAGAACCTGTGTCTTCAGGGGGAGTGTAACCCCATCCAACACAAGCTGACTCTCTATTCCCTGATCTGCCTTCCGACTGACCAGGAGCACCTCTGTCTTGTCTGGATTAAGCTTCAATTTGTTTGCCCTCATCTAGTCCATTACCGCCAACAGACACCAGTGTAGCACAGCAACAGTGGCCGGATGTCTGGCCAGATGGGCGATTCATAAATATAATAAATAAATAAACAGCTTCCCTGGAATTACCGTAGATGGAAAGGAGAAGTAGAGTTGGGTGTCATCAACATACTGGTGACACTGAACCCCAAAACTCCGGACAACCTCTCCCAACGGCTTCATGTATATGTTAAATAGCATGGAGGACAAGACGGAACCCTGAGGAACTCCACAGGCCAACGGCCAGGGAGTCAAGCAGGAGTCCTCCAGCACCACCTTCTGGGTCCGCCCCTCCAGGAAGTAATGGAGCCACTGTAAAACAGTGCCTCCAAGACGCATCCCAGCGAGGTGGCCCAGAAGGATACCATGGTCGTTGGTATCAAAACCTGCTGAGTGGTCCGGCAGAACGAACAGGGACCACACTCCCCCTGTCTAGTTCCTGGCGTAGGTCATCTACCAAGGCGACCAAAGTTGTTTCTGACCCATAACCCAGCCTGAAGCCAGCCTGAAATGGATCTAGATAATCCATCTCATCCAGGAATCCCTGGAGTTGGGGGGGCAACACGCACTCCAATAACTTGTCCAGAAAAGGAATGCTGGATACTGGCTAATAATTATCTAATATGGTGGGGTTCAGGGAGGGCTTTTTTACCAAGGGCCTCACCACTGCCTCCTTCAGGCAGGTTGGTACCCTTGGTGAAGAGAGGCATTAACCATCCCCTTACCCACTCAGCCAGTCCCACTCTGGCTGCCTTTATGAGCCAGGAAGGGCAAGGATCTAGAACACACGTGGTGGCTCTCACCTCCCCAAGGATCCTGTCCACATCCTCAGGCTGTACAAACTGAGAAGTATCCAATAGCACTGGACAAGCAGGAGCCAAAGTTACATCCACAGGGTCTGTATCAACTGTAGCGTCCAAGTCAGAGCGGATCTGAGCGACTTTGTCTGCAAAGTGCTGAGCAAATGGTTCACAGCGGGCTGTTGAAAGGTCTAAGTTCTCCTCTTGGGGGCTAGAATATAGAAGGCCCCTGACCACCCGTAACAGCTCCACTGGGCAGCTCTTTGCAGACGCAATAGTGGCAGGGAAATAAAAGGCTTTTTGCTACCCATATTGCCACAGAGTAGGCCTTCAAGTAGGCTCTAGCCTGTGTTTGGCCAGATTAGCTCTGAGTTTTCCACCAACGTCACTCTAGTTGCCGTCTCACTTGTTTCATCGATGCCAGCTCCCTAGAAAACCAGGGTGCTGGTGTAGCTCCACCATGAGAGAGGACGCTCAGGAGCGATTGTGTCCACCGCCCTGGTCATTTCTCTAGTCCAAAGATTGGTCAGGGCTTCAACAAAATCGAAATTTATGGGAGGACTACTCTGGCTCTGGGCCAATTAGGAGGCAGACACCGCCAGTTCAGAGCCCCATTCTACTGGCACAGGAAAGGGACAGGCCTCAAATTCTATACAGGAGAAAAGGCTAGACTAAAGGCAAAGAGGAACCCACAGATATGCACGCACGCACTCTATGGACTGCTACATCAAGTGAAGGGTGATCCTGGATGCTACCTTATTGGAAATGCCCACACCCGAGGCTAGAGCTGGTTGAATAAACCAAGGTTGTATGTTTTATAGGTTACTGATTTTTCCATTCATAATTTTTGGGAAAGGTTTATAGTAGACAAAATGCTTCAGGAAGCACACTTGTTATTAATATGTAAACACCTTTGTTGAAATTTGGGGCTGAGGAAGAATAAATGAAGTAATGTTGATAAAATGGGCCTAAAACCTGGGACATGATATACTAATGAAACAGTGGGAGAATATGTGATTAAAAGGTTGGTAATTTTTTACTAATATAATGTTTATAGGAGGTTGTATGGCTGATATATGCTGTTGGAGAAATTGGCTAAATTGCATCAAGGTATTGTTTTTATGTGGGAGATGTGTAAGAAAGCCAAAAGATTCAGGATATAAAATTTACTTATTAATTCAAAAGATTTAAAAGATTAATATACAATTGAAATTTAGAGTCTTCTTTTTTGGGATCAATGGATATTTAGTTGGAAAGAAGATATAGAATTATATTAATATATATGAGCAGAAAGGTTTTATATTGCTTATAATAGAAGAATGGTTAGTGAAGATGTTGGACTTGACAGAGATGGTTAAACTTTCATCATTATTTTAGAGAATAGTTAACATTTATGCCTATGGCGGAGTGGAAACCTCTAATAGATTTTTGGTAGAAATCCGAAAAAAATGATCTGTGTATTTGTGGGTTTGATGAATAAGAAGAAAATTTTGGACAATAGAAAAAAGAGAAATTTCTTTGTAATTACAGAGTAAAAGAAATTATTGTTACTTATATTTGCTGTAGAGAAAAGCGGAAGTCCATTTTAGTTTTGTTAATTTGATGTATGCCTTGTAATTTCTTTTTTCAATAAAAAAATTATTTAAAAAAAAAAAAGAGGAAATGCCCACTTGACATTTGACCATCAAGGCAAATACGGTACATCTAGCAGAGTCTACCAGCAGTCTACCCTGAAGAACTTATAAACCTCTCAGAAGTCAGGAACATTAATGCTTGATCTTTACAGACAGGCATGCCCAATGAGGAGGGAGGAGCAGGAGGCTACAAAAAGGGTGCTTAACCTGGAAGCAGCTATTCATTTTGAACACAGCTAAGCTTCCTTCGATGTGGACAGGGCCTCCGCACACACACAGGCCCTGGCAGAACCAGACACGGCTTGCTCCCTGCCAGCTAGTTTCTGCACTGGCAAATACACTCATCTTGCCGTGCCAGACACGGGCTGCTCCAGTCCAGCCTACAGCTGCCTGCCTGAGCCATCTGTGAGGTCAAGGGCTGAAGCAGCCCTGGGGATCGCGGGGCTTATGCTACTGCCCAGGTATTCAGCCGGAACCACCCCCACCTTCAGGCTGCTGGCACCCAGGAGTGGGGGCTGCACTGCAACGCCTCTCATTCTACGGCCCACACTTCCGCTAAGGCAGCCCCTTTCCGCAACATCATGCCTGTAGACTTGGGTTGGCCTGGCCCACAAACCCATGCTAACTGCCCCACAGATCAAACTGATACAGGTAGGCAGCTTGTTGCATGAAGGGTGCAAACGTGACCATGTCTGCAAAAGTGCTTGCCTCATCTGAGCAGCCAGCCTGCTCTGGGCACCAAAGACAACAAAACAGCCTCTCCACGGCCCTCATGAGGCTTTCTTGGGCAGCAGCTGACCTTTCTGCACCTCCCGGAGGGAGCTGCTGATGACTGTCCACCACTTCTGTGCCTCGTGCTCATCCTCAAAGTGAAAGACAACGGGGTCATCTGGGCGGGCCAAGACCTTCAGCTCGTGACACGTGGCAGTCTTCACCTCGTAGGAGATCTCTTTGAGGCTGTACTCAACAAGGCTCTGGGGACAAAAGAGGGTCACTGGGCCAGTGCAAAGTCAAACAGCCTGATCCATTCCAGCTGAGGCCCCTATAGTCAAGCTGTCCCCGCCCCCACCGGGCCAACAAAGTGGGTAAAATTCAGTTCCCCAGCAGAGCCTCCCTTGCCTGTGCTGTGATGCTGAAAACCCCTCCTGTGGCTTAAGAGATCAACTCTCCCAATAAAATGTGATGCCCCCGTGGGCTCTCTGCATGGAAGAAAGCTTCTACTTCTGTGGATAAAAGGCAGCCTCCCTCCCGGCAGTTCCACACACAGGAGCCAGCAGAACCCTCCCTGCTCTCTCTCAGTCCTATCTGCCCACACAGCATCTCAAGGTGACATAGTTGAGCATCAGGCTAGTTACTGGAAAAAGGAAATGAAGGGCAGTGGGGGAGACACCAGAGGCACAGCTGGTCTACCTTCCGCAGCTGCTGCAAGCTCCACACACACACACCATCCCATCCGCACAGAAGTCAGTATCTAGGCCCCAGGCCTGGGGCAGCTGGACCAGGATTAGCCACTCCCTTCTGTCATGGCAATTTGACACCATGAAAAAACATTCTGTTTCAACAGCCCCGGGCAGGCTTGGCTCAGTTTTGGATGTGATCTCCTTCACGGTGGGGTGGAACTGCTTGTAATAAATAAGAACGGCCCTACTTAAGGCGGTGGGAGGGGCTGGCCGCCCCCTTGATCCCAGCACACAGAGGGTTTCCTGAAACGGAAGTGCGAGCAGGCGAGAAGCGGCCCTTGGGAGTCCGAGCCAGCCAGCCAGCCGGGAAGGCAGGCAGGCGGGGGCCGGCGGCCGCGCGGGGGCGGGCGAGGAGCCCCCCCGCCCCGCGGACGCGCCCCCCGCCCGGGCTGCTGGCGACCCGCGAAGCCAAGGCGGGGCGGCTCCCCCAGGAGGCCCCCGCGACGCCCCGCTCCCTCCCAAGGGACAAGCAGCCCTGGTGGAGCCCCTCCGCCGCCCTCCCGCCCGCTCGCTCTCACCGGCTCGGGCCCCGAGTCCGGCCCGCCCCTCAGGCCGAGTCGGAAGCGCTCGGGTCCGGGGGCCGCGCTCAGCTGGAGCCGGAGGGGGCGCTGCGCTTCCCGGCCCGGCGCCGGCGGACGCGGCGCCCAGGCCCACGCCGAGGCCAGCACCAGCAGGCCGCCCGGAGCCGGCGCAGAGCTCGAGCCCGGCACCGCCGCCATCGAGCCGCCCCGGAACCGGAAGCCGCCGTGGCGCTTCCGCTGCTGCCGCCGCGTCCCCCGGGAACGGCCGCCCGTCCCTCGCGTTCCGGGACAGGCGGGGCAGAGGTCGCCTCCAGCCCTCCCTCGGCATGCAGCGCCCGGCCGGCGGCGAGGGCCGATGAGTGGTGGGCCAAGCGCCGGGAGACCGCAAGCGGCCCACGGCCGGGCGAGAGCCGCCCACGGCCGCTTCAGCCCTGCCCGACGCCCGCCCTTCTCTCGCGGCGGCGGCGGCGGCCGGAGCCCTGCCTGCCCGGAGCCCGCGGCCAGGGCTCTCTGGGGGACCCCCCTCCCGCGTGTACAATGCTTCCAGGCGGCCCTTCCGCGGAGCCGCGTGTGAGCATCGCCGAGAAGTGAGCGGGCGCGGTCCCGGCGGCGTCTCCGGGCAGGGCTGGGAAGGCGCCTCCCGCCTGCGACGCTGGAGGGAGGCCCGGGCGCCTGGCCGGTCGAGGGCGGCTTCCCCCGTTCCTTCGCTCGCTCGCCCGCCCGCAACACCGCCCTGTTTGGGCTGCTCCTCCGGCGCGGCCTGGATGGCCCAGCGGCGGTAGCCGGCCCGTGTGCGGCCCGCCGCTCCGGCCGTGGTGCTGGCGCAGCTGGCGTTTCCCCGGCATGGCGGGGCTTCCGCCCGGCTCCTCTGTCCCCTCCGCTGGCACATCTTCAGGCCATGGGAACTTCGAAAGCTGCCTTATACTGAGTCAGACTCCGGGTCCATCCAGCCCAGTATTGTCGACACTGACTGGCGGCAAAGGCTCTCCAGGCCAGGGTTTCAGGCAGGATTCCTTCCTAGCCCTGCCTGCAGAGGCCGGATGGGAGCTAGGACCTTCTGCAGGCAAAGCAGAGGCCCCAGCGCTGAGCCACCGCCGTTCCCAAGGATTGCGCCCCGGCACTATTATGTGCATGCTTAAGACAGCTGGTGTGGATTGATAGTGATTACTGCAGCTAATGCTTTATTACTGTTTCGACAAATTGGTTTTATTTATTTATTTACAGCATTTATACCCCGCTCTTCAGCCAGAAAAGGCTTCCAGAGTGGCTTACAGAGAGTAATCATAAGGCAGTCCCTGCCCTCAGGCTCACAATCTAAAAGACACGACACAAAAGGAAAAGGGGGGGGGAGAAGCAAATCTCAGGCACGGGTCTTAGCTACAATGTTCTTAGAGATGTTTTGTTTATTTTTCCTGGCAGGGAAGGGCAAAACAAGCTCCCTGAAGCCATTCCTCCTTTGGCCCATGTATAGGGACTAGGTTGGCCTCCCCCTTGCTGTGATGTTACTCCTGGGAGGCAGGAGGTGCAGCGTCCCAATGGCCCTTGGCTCTCTGGCCGATGGATGAGGCCAGTCTGCAGTCCCAGGGAACTGTCAGTTGGGGCTGTGTGTTCCTTCTGGCAGGGAGGGGCGAAGCGAGCTCCCTGCAGCTGCTCCCTCTGGGGCTGATGTAAGGGGTCAGGATGGTCTCCCCCTTGCCAAGACGTTTATCTTATTTAGCTGTTAGTTCTGATGATATTCTGTGTTGGATTTTAAGTATTTGCTTTGGGGATGTTTTTAAAATAGAGGCAGATTGCACATTTTTAAAGATAATTAAATAATCCCACTTGTGTTCCTGTTTAAATATATTTGGGTGAAGCAGTTTAGGCAGGTGGCCACGCCTGTGAGTGTGTAACTTCCCCTGGAGAAGTTCCTATCTCGACCATCCACTGGGCATGCACAGGCAGGCATTCCAGTTCAGGCCGTTACCTGCAGGAAAACGGCACGGAATGCTTGGCATTTGCCGGGCAAATAAGTTGCAGCCACATTTGCCTAAGAATGCCTTCGTAAACACGCCGCCGGGTCAGCCAGCAAGAGCCCCGCCCCATCCAAAGGGGGCGCGGCCGCCCCCACATTGAGTGACAGCCACCCTCCGTCTTTGTTCCTCAGTCGGGTAGACAGCGCCCTTGACGCCGCAGCCAATCAGAGGCCGGCTCTATCCCGACGGTAGGGCGATGCGGTTGATTAACGTCTAGGCCAGCCATTGGCATGCTCCAAGCCCAGCGATTGGCACCCTTCTCCGCCAATAGAAATTGGAAAGCTGGCCAGAGTCCAATCGTTGCTGGCGCAGGGCGGAGCTACTCGCTCTTGTTGTCGTCCTCGGAGGAGTAGAGTCGGTCGCTTCGCTCGCCAGGAAAGACGGACGGAGGCTGTGGCGGCGCGGGGGTTCGATTAGTCGGTCACACCGTCCCGATTAATCGGGACCATGTCGAGGCGGGCGGGGCCCCGGCGGGCCGCTTGGAGGCGACGGGCTGAGGCGGCGGCGGCGGCGCCCGATTCGAGTTCCCTCCGGAGACTGCGCCGCTCGACGGCGCTCAGCCCCTGAAGGACCCGGCCTCGGATCGGGAGGAGGAAGCGGCGCCCGGGCAGGTCAGTAACGGCGCCGCCTGGGCCCGTCAGCGGCGGGACTGCACTTCCCGGCATGCCGTGCGCCAGAGCCGCGCTGCGAGCACCCGCGACTCTGGCGCGCGGCACTCTGGGAGCGGGAGTCTCTTAGCCGGCGGCCTGCCAAAGGGCTTCTCTGTGGCGCGAGGCATCCTGGGAAGCGTAGTTTCCCCCTCTGGCCTGCCCGCCCCTCGCCGCGATGACAGCAGGATGGAGCCTCGCCTGGAGCGGCGGAGAAGGCGGTGGCAGCCTCATCTTCGCCTCCCGTTTATTTGTATGCCGCTTTTCCGTGGCAAGGCCCTGCTCAAAGCGGCTTGCAACAACATCAGAAAATGCACGCCGCAGAATATAACATCTCCCAGTAACAGCTACAAATCATAACAAGGTTTAAACAGCTCTTTGCATAACAACGCCCCATACTAATGACTGTACACTAGGATGAAGCAATCCCGGAATTATACTGAGGTCAAACAAAGGAGAAATAAACGCATCCAAACAACAAACTTAATCTTTGCAGCTGCAGCCGCTCAGTCTGCCCTCCTGGGCCAGGTGGAAGGAGCCAGAGAAGCAGGGACCGGCTCTTGCAGGACTCCAGCTGGATGGTTTCCGGAGTCTGCAGCTGAGCAGGCACCACGCAGGCCCAGACTGTCTCCCTGCTCAGCTGAAGCCACAGCAGCCCCCGCCCTGGAGCGCAAAGTCCGAGATCGCTGGGTGACGCTGCAGCGGCGGGGGGGTTTCCTTCCCTGTAACCAAGCAGCTGCTTCAGGGGCTAAACATCGCTCTGTGGAGCCACTGGGTGGGAGGGGCCCTGCTCCTAACGGCCCTGGCATGTCCTCTGGGGACTCCAGCAAGACCCAGCAGCACTGGAAACCTCTCTTGACTGGTGATGAGCCTGGCTGGCTGGCTGGCCCACACCACTGTTCTGGCAGAGCCCGGGAGGCGACTTTGGCCAAACTGGGTTCCTCCAGAGGGCTCCCACCACCCTTGTTGCTGTTTCCCTTCTGCTTGCCTTGCAGCGTCTCGTCTGCCAGTTCTCAGTTGCCCACCTACTGCATTGAGTGGCTCTACTTCCAGCCCCTTTGGCACATCCCTGGAACTTTTGACAATAATTCTGTGCCAGTTTTCTTGTCCCAGGCTTCAAGCACCCCAAAAAAGCAACCAAGGGTTTGAAATGGCTGAAAGCCCCTTGAGCAGCATGGTATGCAAGACTCATGTGCAGGCTTTGAGCCTTTCACAGATAAAGGCAGCCCTTCTTCACACAGTGCATGCTTAAAGTATGGAATTTGCTACCGTGAGATGTAGTGATGGCCACCGAGTTGAATGGCTTTATAAGGGGATTGGGCAAAGGCTATCAGTGGCCATGAGTCGTGATGGTCATATATTACATCAGCATCAGAGTCCTCTTGCGTCACTGGGGAGTGAGCAGGAGGTGCTCTCGTGCTTGTCCCCCGTCTGTGGGGTTCCTAGGGGCACCTGGTTAGCCATCGTGGGAACAGAATGCTGGGCCACAGAGGCCTTTGGTGTGATCCAGTGTGGTGGTTCTTCTGTTCTTATGAGCTGCCAAAGAGCAGCAGCTCCTTCAGGCCCCGGCCTTTCCCCCCATAATGGCTAGGCAACGCTCTTTGCACTGCTGCAGCTGACTTGCATGGCGTTCTGCGGGAGTGTAGGGTTCCGCTACCTAGATGAATGCCAGGCCCCGTTACAAACAGGTGTGTGGGGCAAGCCTCCGAGAGGCAGCTGTGAGAACTCTGTTGGCTGGAAGCCTTGAGGGCGGGGTGGCCGGGTTCCCTCTCTGGGTCCTTGCTAGAAGAGGCAGTGGGTGGGCCCCCTCCAGGGGTTCCCTGTCTTCCCAAGCCCCAGGAGGCTTTGACCTGGATTCCTGCATCGAGTAGGGTGTTGGGCTTGATTGCCTTATAGGCCCCTTCCAACTCTTCCATTCTATTATTCTGTGGGGCTGCCTTTGTGCTGGCCTTTTGCTCTGCTCTGAGTCTAGTTCTGTTCCCAGGGGTGTCAGCCCCGGTTGATGGTCTCTTCTCTCTCCATCTCTGCCAGGAAGTTCAGCCTCGTAGCCGTCGCACTGAGAACTGTTCTGGCACCAGGAAGCACGACAATGAAGCTGTTGGAAAACTCTAGTTTTGAAGCCATAAACTCCCAGCTTACGGTGGAGACTGGAGACGCGCACATTCTTGGCAGGTGAGGGGCAAAGTGGCTCCTTCATGAGGGCACGTCTGTCTCATTCATCTTGGCATGCAGCCCCACAGGTGCTTCCCTGTAGCTCATCGGGCCCTTCAAATCCAGAGCCCGGTTCATGGTCTTTAAAGAGCAGGGTGCCAGGTGGGGGAGGAGTGTTCAGCCCAGGCCCCTCCCAGTTCTGCACCCAGCCAACGCTTCTCTGGCTGCTGTGCCAATAATCCGTTTGAGCTCAATGTGCTGCCCTTAAATGCTACTTCAGTAAACAGGAGAACCATGGGATGACGGAGCCAACCTGGCATATATCAGCAAGATCTGGCGGGATGAGGCAAATGACCAGAAATCTATTACAGATCCCAAATATGCGACGACACGACCCTTTACACTGTAGGACCAGGCGCATAAACCCTTCTCAGGCTAAGCACCCACTTAAAAACCTGAGGGGAGGGTCAAATGAAACCTTTCCCCTACTAATGAGGGAAAAGATTAATTCTGGTTATTAAGGATCTATTTTTAAGTTTATGATACTGAGGGTACAAAGGTGTGTGTGTAGATTTGAAAGTAATGCAGGTTAATAACGCCAAGCTGACACGTAGGATTTGGGTAGCAAACAAAATAAAAATAAGGTTTTTTTAATTCTCAAAATCTTAGTTCCAGAAAATAACTTTAAACCAGCCTACACCAAACACTTTGTAATTAACCTAAGTCCCTATAATTCTAAATACTTGCACTCCTCAGACAAGCACTGATTTCTCTCAAAACTCCTGACAGACAAGACACGAATACTCCAACTAACTTAACTCCCAACTCTCCCCACGCTCCAAACACTCTCCCATAACACACTAACTACCTCTGACATCACTCAAACACTCCTCCCCCCACCCTTTCCAAGTCTAAACATCACAAACCACACCCACTCAGTTCAACATTCTATACTCACTAAATATACTAAAGCAGACATACACCAGGGAACTGAATTGTGGGGTTACGCCACAGAGACCCCTCCTCTAGTTTCCTGCATTGAGCAGGGGGTTGGACTCGATGGCCTTGTAGGCCCCTTCCAACTCTATGATGCTATGATTTCATCCCTTTCCCAGGTATTCTGCCCAACACTCCTTTCTGTGTTTTTCCTCCTCTTGCTTTCTTGCCTTCTAAATCTTTTCTCTGCAAAAAATGTAAATGAGAACATTTTGTGTTCCTAAAGCAGCTTCTGCCTCTCTCCTCATGACTCTGAACAGCCCCTTAGCTGATTGCTTCTTGAAACCTTCCTTTTCTCATGAAATGAACCTTGTTTTGAACCTTGTTTACTTACACAAACTGCAAGTATCTAATGAGGGGTTTCTACCATGGCATTTTTCCTTTTTTGAATTGATTATTTGCACAATTCTGATCTAAAGTATGGGGGGGATGATCATGATGATCATGATCATGATGATTATATTTATTTGTATCCCACCTGTGATGTGGCTGCAAAGAAGGCAAATGCAATTTTGGGCTGCATTAATAGAAGTATAGCTTCCAAATCGCGGGAAGTGATAATTTCCCTTTACTCAGCACTGGTTAGGCCTCATCTTGAGTACTGCGTCCAGTTCTGGGCACCATACTTTAAGAAGGACGTAGACAAACTGGAGAGGGTTCAGAGGAGGGCAACAAGGATGATAAAGGGACTGGAAACAAGGCCCTATGAGGAGAGACAAAGAACTGGGCATGTTTAGCCTTCAGAAGAGGAGACTGAGGGGAGATATGATCGCACTCTTCCAGTACTTGAAGGGATGTCACACAGAGGAGGGCCAGGATCTCTTCTCGATCATCCCAGTTTGCAGGACACGGAATAATGGGCTCAAGTTACAGGAACCTAGATTCCACCTAAACATCAGGAAAAATTTCCTGACTGTCAGAGCAATAAGACAATGGAATCAACTACCTAGGGAGGTGGTGGGCTCTCCCAATCTGGAGGCATTCAAGGTGCAGCTGGACAGCCATCTGTCAGGGATGCTTTGACCTAGATTCATGCTTGAGCAGGGGGTTGGACTCGATGGCCTTGTAGGTAGTGGTGGGGCCCAGCCTGGAGTCAGCTGGAGGCTCGCTCCGGGCTCGGCCCCCCGCGAGCGGCGGCGGCCCGATCTCGCTCTTCAGAGTGGCGCAGAGCGTTCCTCGCGCCACTCAAGCCGCCGCCGGAGAAATCCCCCGCGCATGCCCCCCCCCCGCCGCTGCTGGACACGCCGCTGCCGCCAGGACCCCCGCCGCCTATCTGGTCCTGTGCGCCGCCACCGGAGCCACTGCTCTGGCGTGCTGGACCGCCGCCCATGCTCTGTTTTGGCGGGAGGAACCAGGGCAACAGGGCTTAAACAGCCCTGTTGCCCTGGTTTCCCGCGCCAAAAACAGAGCTCGGGGGTGCAGCGCGACAGAGCAGGGTCCCGTCGCGTCACCGTTTATAATTTTAATAAACTTTC
Source organism: Shinisaurus crocodilurus (assembly GCA_021292165.1). Classification (NCBI taxonomy): domain Eukaryota; kingdom Metazoa; phylum Chordata; class Lepidosauria; order Squamata; family Shinisauridae; genus Shinisaurus; species Shinisaurus crocodilurus. The sequence goes on along the minus strand of CM037880.1, from coordinate 224,921,368 downwards.
TCAATCCAGTTATATACAAACTAAAAATAATAATAAAGGAAATAAAAAGGGAGACAACTTATATTTTTAAATTCCTGCTTATGGGTGCTTTATGACAGGAATATTGGCACTGATAAACAAGAGGGAGATAGGAACTTATTAGCTAAAACCTTGAAAATGCTACACTTTAATTCAAAAATATAGAGCAGAATTTTAATGGTCTGTTGCAGAAAGTTTTGGTCGAGTCAGTACACCTCAAGAATGGTGATCATTTTTATAGAAAACTCTAGGATCTGACATAATTTTTAGTTGTGTGGAAATCCTACCCATGCTTAGGATGTCTCACATTTCACGATCCCATCCATGCATTTACTTCCTTGCTAATTGGAACAGCCAAGGGGGACTGGCCTGTTGGGCGGGGCAGAGTGTGACTCTGGCCCAGTGTTTCTCAACCTTGGGTCCCCAGATGTTTTTGGCCTACAACTCCCAGCATGCCCCAGCCAGCATAGCTGGCTGGGGCATGCTGGGAGTTGTAGGCCAAAAACATCTGGGGACCCGAGACTCCCTTGGCCACCTTGTTGGGTGGCCTGTGCTGGGAAATGGACAGGAGTAGTGTGACCCAGCTGGCTCTTCCGAACCTCTCGGGGGCTTTTGGTATCATCAGCTGTGGCCTCTTTCGGGATCAGCTTGGCAGGATGGCAGCGGGGGACCATGATGGGCTGCTTCTTATCCCTCCTGGTAGGTAAACGCAAGAGAGTCTTGTGGCATCTTAAAAAGCTAACAAGCTTCTTATGGCATAAGCATTCATGGACTATGTTATATTTACGCAAGGTATCTCAGGGTTGTGGTGCAAAGCGTGAAAATCCTCCAGAGGCCTGGGACCCAAATCAGCGTTTCTGCGTGCCTTCCCCTTGCAGCCTTCTCACGCGGGTAGTTGGCATGGCAGGAGCATGGTGCCTGGCTCCCTGGTGTTTCCAGGCTCTGTGGACTCTGTGTGGTGGCTGCCTGTCAGTTCTCCCTGCTTCTCAGGATCTCCCTGGGCCCTTTGGTTCCAGGGGGCTCTGCGCTGCCTCCGTCGACGTCCGTTTTGGCTCAGAGTTGCCTGTCTCCCTGCAGGATCGAGAGCTACTCTTGCAAGATGGCCGGTGATGACAAGCACCTCTTCAAGCAGTTCTGCCAGGAGGGCCAGCCCCATGTGCTTGAGGCCCTGTCGCCGCCCCAGACCACAGGGATCAGCCCAAGCAGGTACGTGTGCTCCAGCTTCACCCCACACAGAATGGCTTTTCCGGCCAAAACTGGGCCATCACCAACCTTGCTTAGCCCAATCCTGCACTGTCCTGGTGGGGAGTTGGGCTGGACGAGAGTTTTATCGGCGGCGGTGGGTGGGGGTTCTGTAGCGCGAAGCCATCCGATTGGAGGGGGCACACTGTGTGCTGGAAATCATCTGGCCCTAGGGGAGCAAGTCCAGAGGAGGCTCACCCAACTTCTGTTCCCAGACTCTCCCGCATGTTAGCATTGTGTGAATGGCTACTTCTGCATTCTGCGCACTGTCCCAGGCCACAGGCATGATGGGGAAATGCGGATGTCCATAGGACCACCCTCTCGCCCAGTGTTTTGAGGCTGTCGTGCCAAGATCTGGAAGCATCTGCCCAAGTCTTAATTTGGCTCAGCAACAGGCAGCAGAGAGCCGGGCAGGCTCCAGATGTGTCCCGAGGCCCCGGTTAGGCCTGGCCTGGGGCCTGCCATGGGGTGCTCTGAGAAAGGCGACGGAGCACGCTGTGTGTCTTGTGTACTAGGCTCAGCAAGAGCCAAAGTGGCGATGAGGAGGGGCCCCTCAGTGACAAATGCAGCCGCAAGACCCTCTTCTACCTGATAGCAACGCTCAACGAATCCTTCCGGCCAGACTACGACTTCAGTGCTGCCAAGAGCCACGAGTTCAGCCGGGAGCCAAGTCTCAACTGGGTAAGTGGGTCCCCCGCTCTGTGATCAGGCCTGTGAGCCCCACATGGGGCGGCGATTCCTTGGCTGTCCTCTCTGTCTGGCATTTGGGGGCTTGTAGCGCCTTACCAGGCCTGCTCCTTACTGGGATCTCTGCCTCTTCCTCTCCCGCCGCCATCCCCCTGGCTGTAGATTATGTGGGAGGCAGCTGAGCAGTCGAAAAGGCACCCCAGGCTTTCTGGGAGTGGGTTCTAGTGCAGGTGAGATGCTCCACATCACATTTCCATCACATCAGGCTCCAGCTCCCTGCGTTTCTTCCTCCCATGTTGAGCAGGAATGTTACTTTACCAGGCCCACCCATGGGAAGCAGCTTCCATGCCCTTCGGTAAAAGGCCTTTTGCCCCAGAGATTCTGGACGGGGGGCAGGGGATGTCACTCTGGCACAAACCCATCCCTGTTATCGGCGGCCTGGCACCTGTCCGACTGAAGGCCTTGCAGAGAGGACCTCCTCCCAGGATTTCTGCGAAGCAGTGCCCGCGTTAGCTGTGCGGGGTGGCAGAGGCCAAGCTGTTGACCTGTATCTCCGGTCCCCTTTCCTCCTCGGAAGGCTGCTGAGCCCCTGGGGGCTTTCACTGGCGCCTCCACCCGCTGTTGCAGAATGCCCCAACCGGGCCAGATCTTGGGGGATGTCTGTTCTCCAGTCTCCAAAGTGGGCCACGCCTGCAGCGGGCCTGCAGCCCCCAGCATACTTGTCCAAGGCAAAGCAGCCCTCAGGCCAAAAAGGTTCCTAGTGGATCTCCACGTCTCCAGACAAATGGCTCTTTGGCTAACTGCTAAGATGGCTTGTCCACTTCGGTCAGGGAGCATCCTGGGGCTTGGGCCCGGCCCCTCCCTTTCCTCCCGGGCGATGCCTCTCCCTCTGGAACTGCTGGGCACTTGAGTGGCAACCCAAAGGCGCCGCCCCTCCCTGCGTGCTGTGTAAAAGCCCGGCCGGGGTCCCCGGGGTCTGTTTCAGGTGGTGAATGCCGTGAACTGCAGCCTCTTCTCTGCCGTGCGGGAGGACTTCATCGCGCTGAAGCCTCAGCTGTGGGACGCGGTGGACCAGGAGATCTGCCTCTCCGAGTGCGACATCTACAGGTGGGCTTCCAGCAGCGGGGGCCGAGGGCTCTGCTCCACCCTGGGCAGTTGCCTGGGGGCAGCGGGGGGTGCTGATGGGCAGGCAGAGCAGCTCACGGCTTCCCCGTCTGCCTCTGCAGCTACAACCCAGACCTGGACTCGGACCCGTTTGGCGAGGAGGGCTGCCTGTGGTCCTTCAACTACTTCTTCTACAACAAGCGGCTGAAGCGGATGGTCTTCTTCACCTGTCGCTCCATCAGGTCAGGACCTGCCAGCCCCTGGCGGCATCCGGCGCTTGCGGGCCCCTCTCCGTCGTCAGTCGCATGGGGCCAGCCGCTCACTGAGGTGCACTTTGTCTTCCCAGTGGCTCCACGTACCCGCATCCTGAGGCTGGGAATGAGCTGAACATGGACTTGAGTGAGGACGATGCGGAGGAGACGGCCGGCAGCTGCGACAAGGACGGGGGCGGTATCGAGGAGGACAGGTGAGTAGGGAACACCTCGGGCTGTTCGTGTGAATGTGCGGAAGCAACTCTGGAGCGGGGCCCTTGCTGCAGCTTGTCAGCTGAGAACGGGGCTCCCCGGGTGTGTGTGAGTCAGTCAGTGGGCTGGGCTTTGCCTCTTCCAGCAGCTCCTGAGGGCCTGCTCCTCGCCTTCTCTCTCTGCAGGAGACAAGTGATCTGCATGTGACTCCCCCACCCAGGTTGGCTCCTCCAGCGTGCTCCCAAACCAACCCAGCGCTGAGTTTGCCCGCCCGCCCGCCTGCCCTGTGGATGCTGCGTGATCAGCCGGTGCCTCTGGGTGGCCAGGACACGCCAGCCAGCCCTTGGCCCACCCGCCCTGGTGCCAGGGCCCGGACGCTGAGGGTCTGGCGCCCTTTGTAGCGCTGGATTTGTTGCCCTGCCTTTCCCGAGGAGGACGGGACCCTCCCGAAGCACTTTCTGTTCCGAACTGGGCCAGAGTGGACGCCCTCTGTTCACAGCACCGCCTGGCCTTGGGGCTGTGCCTCCCTTTCCTTGTGATGCTGAGTCCCCCGCACAGGCCGACTGACCGTGGGAATCGTCCGTCTGTTTCAAGTCTCAGTTGGGGCACTTTCTCTCCCCCCGCCCCCCGGCTGCATTGGCTGTGTCCTTTGGCGACTGTTTCTACCCTTCCTAATGCTGCAACGTACTGACGGCTGGATGAGAGGCAGAGGCTGCATTGGCAGGGGTGTGTGTGTGTGTGTGTCCCTCCCACTCTCCCTCCCTCCCTCCCTCTATTTTTAACCGCAAAAGACGTTGGGCACTGAGTGAGCTGACGCTGGACTGGGAGAAGTGGGGGTTGGGCATCTTGGTGACGTTGCTGCTTTGCATCCCCCAAGGGCTCCTAGAGTTTTATTTTTGTATTCCCCCCCCCCCCGCTGCCTGCTTTCCTCTGCCGTGGGCTGCTCAACAAGCCGCCCTTCCCGGCCCCCGCAGCAGTAGCCGGATGGACTCAGTCGCTCGTTGGCAAAGGAGCACTTGGCTGCCCCCCGCTCAAGAGGGGAAGGGACCCCGGTGCTGACGGAGCAGGAGGGCCCCTCGGGCGCCCACGCCGTCCCCCTCCCCCCGGCGCCGCGCTGCTGTGAAAAGGCCCCGCTCCCTCCCCCCCCTCTCCCTCCTTTTGCACTGACTCGGATTCCCTCAGGGAGGGGGGGTGTTTTTTCAGGGAGGGGCAGAGAGCGAGCCTGATGGGGCTGATAGCAGTGGGCATGGAGGGGGAGCGCGGAAGGGGGAACGCTGTTGGCGCCAGAGCCCCCATCCCAGGATGGAAGCTGCTGCCGCCGCCAGCCAGAACAATCTGCCATCGGGCAGCGGCTCTGTGAGGACTATCCCCAGGCAGGAGGGGGTGTTGGCCAACGGTCCGCCAAAGCTGCTTTCCCTGCCTGCCCCCGGAGGCTTCCGGAAGCTCGCTGGTGGGGGTGGCACTGGGGCCAGGCTGCCCCTGCTGCCCCAGCCACCCTTGGGAGCTGTTTTCCAGGGCCTGGGCTGGCCAGGCCCCGGGGCTTGGCTCCGGGAACGGCCTGGCCGGCCCCAAGACCAGCTAGACACGCACCGCCCGGAGACCGCTCGGTGCCACGGCCCGCGAGGCCCTGCCGTGCCGGAGCAGGGCCTGGGAGAGGCCCCGGCGCCTTGGGGGCCCTCGGCCTCCCCGTCCCCCACCGGGCGGCCGCATTTACCTCAGCGGGGGCGGGGGCGGGCGGCTGTGCTGGAGAGCCGCGTTGCCGCGGAGACCAGCGTTCTGCCGACGGGCCGGGAGGGGCAGCCGCAGCCAGGCCCCCGAGACCGGCCCAGGCGGCCCTTGCTCGCGTTCCAGGGCGTCGTCCCTCCTTTTGTGCTGAGGGGGCAAGGGGGGCTCTGTGCTCCGGTCCATCCGTCCCCTCCCTGGTGCTGAGCGAGGGCCTCCCTAGCTAGGCCCCGGCAGACACACGCCAGGCCCCGCTCCCGAGTTCTGTGCAATTCACCTGCCTGGAAGGGAGTGGCTGTTTGGGGAGGGGCAGCCTGGATTTGGCCCCACGGGGCTCCCCTGCTTCTGCTCCCCGTTGCTGCGCTCTCACCGGTGCCAGGCAGCGAGCGATTTCGGGAACTGCTCCTCACCCCCACCTCTTTTAGATTCACTGGCTTGTTTACCTCCCCCTATGTTTAACTCTGTTGCCTAGCAATTATTGGTGCGGCTATAAAAGTTTTTTTCTCTGTGACTTAACGTGTCTTTGGGGGCCTTGTTCCGCCTATTTCCTTGCAGGAAAAGGAGTGCTGGAAGGAGGGGGCCGGCGGGAGGTCTCTGCGGTGTGCTCCAGCCCCTGGGGATGCATTTGCTGCCCAGGAAGCCGTGTGGGGCCTGTGACAGGGGCCGGGAGGGGAGATGTGGGTCTTAAAGGGTCGGTGCTGTCCTGCAGCACAGTCCATGCTCTCTTGGCCTGTTTGAGTCTGCCAGAGTGACAGAGCCACGGCCTTTGAGTTTCTCACAGATCTTTTTGTTTCCCCTATAAAGATGAGCAAAATCTACTGGAAAACCCCACAAAAACGTTTGCTTAGAATTCTTTTGCTGGCATCTCCCCTCTTAAAATTCAGCCCTTGCATCTCAGCAGTAAATTTTACACATACACAGACTAGTATTGGAGGGCTGAGTGATACGATGTCGGCCTCGGCTTGCTTTGTGCAAGAAGGTTCACCCCGCCCCTGCCGCTCTGCTCTCCGTTGTTCTGGCTGCCGGTTGCTGGGCCTGGGCCTGGGCCTGGCTCATGATAGTGCCGCTATGACCTCATCCATGCGTGCCCAACGCTTTGAACAGCGGAAGCCGCCTTGTACAGAAGCCTTGGTCCATCTAGCCTAGTATTTATTTTTAATATTCACAATTTTTATTTAACTTTTTTACATTTCCAAATATAACCAAACTCACACATACAAAATAAATACGTACATAAAAATAAAATAAAGAAAAACTACAGGTATGTATAAACATAGACATATACAATAAAATAAATAAATACAATACAAAATGCAAATCCAGATAAAGAGATTCCTGGTCCAGGTTACTCACAAAGGCTGAGGTCTGCTGACCGGATGTCGGAGTGTTTGTCAGGGCAAAGCTGTCTTCGGTAACATGCTCTCAAAGGGGGCAAGAGCTGTGAGATGATCCAGCCCAGTCTTGATACCGACCAGCAGCGGCTCTCCCAAGGTTTCTGGAGGGCCACAAGTTGCCCACCCCTGGCCTAGAGAGCGGCCTGAAAAGCCGAGGCATGTCTCTGACATCAATGGTCTTAGCTGATGGGGAAATCTCAAGCCAGAGCTTTTCTGGCTAAAGATCCTTCGCTTTGGATTGTTCTAACCAGAGCTGTCCCAGATGCTGCTGGCGGCATCAGTATCTGTTTTCCATTTGCTGCTGGACTTTGGAAGCGGCTGTGATGAAAAGTCTTTTGCGCCAAGTCGCAGCACTGCAAGTCTTTCAAAACAAAGTTCTGGGGGGAGGGTGCATTTTACCAAGCAGTCATGTGGTGATGCACCATGTATTGCAGGGTGCCTGACGTGCTGTGAGAAAAGTAGGGCGGCCGTGGAGGGCGCCTCCGTCTGCGTTTGATCAGAACTCTACTTCGGACACTTCTGCCCCCACCTTTCTATTTAAAGCATAACTAACCAATTACGTTGGCTTGGTCCCATTCGTCAATCTCCCCCCCCCCCCCATCCCACCCAAAGAAATACGTGTTACGGGAGGGGAAAGTAAACTGTGTAGCAAACATTGGGGCCTGGTGAGGTCTGGAAAACGGAGAGCACAACTTAAAAATCAGTTTCTGTGACAAACGTGTACAGATACTCCTAAATGTGTGGATTTGCCTAATCTCGCTTGAGTGGGACTGCTTGCTTGGAAGTTGCAACCTCTGGAATAAAGCAGCTTAGTAGGGGAAGGATGAGGCTGGCCTGGGCAGCCAGGGGCATTCAGGGAGCTGCAGGGGACCCCAAGCCGGAGTCCCCTTCAGATCTGGGCCAGCTCTGCACTTCCCTCTGCTCGGCGGTGCCCAAGCTTCTCACCAGCCAATTGCAAGCACTGGAGAAATCGCCGGTTTAAAATGCTCCCATTGTGAAGAGGGCCAATGGAGGCCGGGGGAGAAGCAATTCCTGCCGTTACCCTGCTGACGCCCTTGTGGTAGGGAGGGCAGCTAACAAAGTGATTGTAACCGGCCCTGTTGATGTTTAAACCGCAGGGTGGAACTCTTCCGTCCAGCCGGGCTCTTCCAGGGGCTCCGTGCCCCCCAGGAAAGGCTCCTTTGGACGGCTCTGTTGGAGTTGCAGCCTGCCTGCAAGACTTGGGGTCACGCGGGGCGGCACCGGGGCATTCCCAGAGCGCTGTTTCCTTGCCCTTGCTGGCAGGGATGGGGACTCGGACTCGACTCGTGAGTCGGACTGAGTCCCCCCTCTGACTCGAGTCCCAATATTTTTAATGGGACTCGAGACCAAGGACTCTTCAACATCCCTGGGCTGTGCCAGAAGGAGTGGAGAGGAGCGTGACTGCCGGCGAAGAGCGCATGGAAGCGAGGTGTGCCGCTGCTCGGCCACTATGGACGGCTACCAGGAGTGCAGCCCCAACAGTGTGTCAAGATTTATTTTGATTGATGTGTTGTGTACTTGGGAGAGGCAGAGGAAGGACCTGAGATTACTCTGTGTGGCTGCTCTGAGTGTGAAGTAGCCTTATTTTGTTGGGAAAAAAACCCATTGATTTTAATAGGGACTCATGGAGTCAGCTTTGGGAGTGACTCATGACTCGTGAGTCACCATTTTGGACCTCGGACTCGGGCCTCGGATCCAAAGACTCGTGACTCGACTCGTGACTCGAGACCAAGGACTCTTCAACATCCCTGCTTGCTGGTCCCAAAGAGTAAACAGTCCCAAAGAGTAAACAGGTCACAGACTGCGGGGGGCATCGACTTCTTGAGCCCGAGCAGTCGCTGTGGGAGCCATAGCTGCTTACCAGGCCCTTCGTGCTATTGCCTAGGATTGGGGCGGGGGGGGGGCAGCTTCGGGATTTCTAGGGTGCCGCCCCGGGGTAGTGCGATGGGGGCAGGTGGCCGCTTCGTCCCTTCCTTCCCCCAGCGCCGCCGTGCGGGGGCTGCGACCCGAGATCTGTCCAAAGACATGTGGGAAAGAGGTGGTGGCAACCCGCCGCCCGCCGCTTTAACGACAGTAGTTCTGCCGTTTCGTCCTTGTTTTTAATTAATCCACTGCAAAGGGTGTGTGTGTGTGTGTGTGTGTGTGTCTGGATGCTTCACGTGATGGTGCCTGCCTTGACCCCCCCCCCCCCGATCTTTTGCTCCAGGCGTTTTCCGCGCGCCCCTTGCTCTCTGCAGCTAAAAAAAAAAAAGGGCCCTCCCTGCTGCGAACTGCGCGCTGCTGCCTCTCGGGGTGCCCGGGAGTGAGGGGGCAAATCCTGCTGGGCGCACAGCAGCCCTAAACGTGCATTACAGCAGGATACTGGATCTCCCCCGCCCCGCCCCCCAGGTCTTGAGGAAAGGAGCCCAATTTTGGGAGCGCCGCGTAGGCAAGCTGCGACCCGCGTTCCCACCGATCTCCTTCAGACCCAACTTTCCTGCGGGGAGCCCCGGCTGCCAACTGCCCTCTCCACCGCCGCTCTGCTGGGGCGGGCGGGGCAGTGCCGGGGGGGCCCCCGGCTAATTTTCCTGAGGGGGCAGGGGGGAGGGGAGCGGGCGACCCTGCCGGGGCTCCCCCGTACCCGAGCCGCGCACGCTCGGGCGGCGACGCAATGCCGGAGGGCCAGCCCGGAGCTGCGGAGGCCCCTGGGGCCCCTGGTGCGCGCCGCCGCCTGGGCCGGTCTCGGGGGCGCGGCTGCGGCTGCCCCTCCCGGCCCGTCGGCAGAACGCTGGTCTCCGCGGCAACGCGGCTCGCCGGCACAGCCGCCCGCCCGCCCGGAGCCGCCGAGGTACGGTAAATGCGGCCGCCCGGCGGGGGACGGGGAGGCCGAGGGCCCCCAAGGCGCCGGGGCCTCTCCCAGCAGGCCCTGCTCCGGCGCGGCAGGGCCTCGCGGGCCGTGGCACCGAGCGGTCTCCGGGCGGTGCGCGTCTAGCTGGTCTTGGGGCCGGCCAGGCCGTTCCCGGAGCCAAGCCCCGGGCAGGCCCTGCTCCGCCTGGGCGAGACGGGGACCCGCCGGGACCCCTTGCCACGGGGCGGGGACGCGCCTTCCCGTCCGCTTGGGCTGCAGCTGCGCGGGCGGCTTCCTGGCGCGGGGGCGAGGGGCGGAAGCCGCCCCGGGGCATTGCGCTCTCCCCGCTGCCGGGCCAGCCGCCGCCGCCGCCGCTCTGCCTCGCCCAGCCCCTTTTGCAATATGGGGGTAATAACGCTGGCCTACCTTGCAGGGTTGCTGTCAGGCTTTCACTGAGACACGTGTGGTTTTTCTCTCTAGAAGGCTCCCTAATATTGTTTGGGGCTCTCTGGTTATGCTGTTGGCCCCTTTCTGGCTTTAACAGGCAGTTCCTTGCGCTTCTTATAGGGGAGCAGCTGCAAGAGGGACCCCTCCCCTGTCCAGGCCAGAGAGGAGATCGGGCTGCAGCTTCTCACGGGTCTGGGCGTCTTTAGGTGTACACGAAAAAATAAATAAGATCTAAAAACAGTACCAGTAAGGACAGCACCAATAATACTAGCCTAACCCTAAACCCTCTTAATTAAAAGCAGTCTGAATTGGCGTTCGTTCTGAGCGATTGTGGGTGCCGCATTGTCATATTGAGCACCCTGTGATGGAAAATGTAACTTAACTCCGTGAACAGTTAATTGAATTAATTTTATGCTACTATCATCAGCTGTTTTTAATTTTGTTTTATTTATTTTGTAATGCTAGTTGTCAATTTTGTGTAAGCTATCCTGAAAAAAGCAACCATTTGAGTGGGCTTCCAATTTATTAGTAAGGTAATATAGATTAAATCTTTATTTCTATAACACGTAGCTGCCTTTTTACTAATCCCATAGAAATTTGTCATCTCTTGTAGAAAGCAGGAATTTAAAAGATGCACAAGAATTATAAGTTAGTGCAGAAAATTGTGCTATTGCTCGGGGCCCTGAGCAGATTCCCCCCTCTTGCGCCCCCTTCCCCACCTGGGCGAAGCAGTGTGTGTGGGGTGTGTGTGTGTGTGCCTGGCTTTCTGCATCCCAAGAGTGCCAGCTTTATTTTTTGTATTTAGAAAGGCCCAGCTCAGGCATCCTGAGGAGCCAGCACAGGCCTCTGAGCACAGGAGGCTTCTTCGCTCAAGCCTCTTCATCATCAGCTGCCACAATCTGGCAGGTTTCCTGCAGCCCTGCATGGCTTCTGGAGGGACTCAGAGCCCCCTCTTGCAGGTGGGCAGGCAGAGGAGGAAACCCAAACAAAATTCTGGCCAGGGAAGGGCTCTTGGGCCGAGCACCGAAGCTGGCGCTGTGGGCCGGGAGCCAAGGGCAGCCTCCTGCCCCCACCAAGTCGAAAGCAAGCCAGCTCTGGAGGCTGTCGAGCCCACTGAATGCCTGCACTTGCGCCGGCCAGTCATCTCGCTCAGCCTGCAGTGTCCCCCCCTCAGCCGTCAGTAGCAAAGGAGGACTCCCGCCCAACCCTGACAGGGCTGCCACAGGCCACTGGATTCCACCGCCTCTTCCGAGCCTAGGACCACTGAGCTCATTCCGCGGCCGCTGCCTGGGATGCTGGCATGAAGAAAACCTGCACCTGACTGTTGATTCACTTAATGCATTTCTTAGCCACCCGCAGTCCTCACAAGGCAGCCTACAGTATACAGCATACACTTCTATATTGATAACAAATTTATAAAATAATAAATTAATTTTTAAACCAATTTAAAATAAACCAGTAGCAAAAACAGCATGTATAATCATCATCATCATCATTAAAAAAAACCTCTGACTGAAAGCTAAAGAAGAACAATCAAGTTTTTAAACCATCTTAAAAACAGCAACAGATGGGGCTAGCCATATACTTCTTGAGAGGGAGTTCCACAGAGCAGGGGCCACCACTGAGAAGGCTCTAATTCCAGGGGTCTTTCTACACATGGTCTTTGCTAACAAGCCTGTTGCTTTCCAAGCAGTGCTTAATTGCAAAAGGAGTGTGTGCATATTTGCACGCTGCAGCTCACACATGCCTGGGTGTTGCACCTTCTGACTTGGAAGCCCTGCCTTCCCCCTATGCCTGGATGTGTGTGTGGGGGTGGGGGTTGCTTGAGGATGAGGCAAACGGGCTCTGTGCTTTGTTATGACTTTTTGTTATGACTCTCTTTGCTGCAACTTTTCAGACTCCAGAGCTGGACCCAGGCCTTGAAAACGGGTTTGAAGCCTCCTTTTGTCTGCTCTGAGAGGGCAGTTCCACTGCCCTTCAGTATCCGCTCTGTGGATGAAACAGCCTCTTCTCTTCTGATGCGTGGAAGGGAGACTGAGAGACCCGTCTGCCCTGAGGAGGAAGGCAGTACTTGCCAGGGTGTCGGAGATGCGGGGCAGCACCTGTGAGTAGGTTGCCGGGCTCCACTTGGGGACCCCGAGCTGCCACCTCCTTGGCATGGGCATCCTGCTGAGTGAGGCCAGGAGCGATCTCCGAGGGGTGGTGCCCTCTGGGGCACATAGATGGAGGCACAGAGACATGGGAGCATCTCCTGCAAAGGGGGCGATGAAGCGGGGTGTGGGATCATTTGGCGGCTTGTGCCATCCTCACCTTCCGCTCCTTCCTCCAACAGCAACTCAGCTGGGGAGAAGAAAGAGGCTGCACCTGCAGTTGCAGCCGGGTGAAAAGAAGAAAAAGGAAGAAGAGGAGGCGGAGGATGGGGCGCGGAAGGAGGCTGCGGATGGGGCGCGGAAGGAGGCGCCACCGAGCACACGGCCGGCCACCGGGCGCCAGCACTGGCGCATGCTCCAAAAAGGCTTCCGGCATGCTGTGGAAAAGGTATGTGGTCGCCCCTGGCTGGTGGCAGCTGCTTTCAGAGGGAGAGGCAGCAGGTGTGTAACAGCCCCGGGGCTGGGCAAAGTGCCGCCTGGAACTTGTCAGGAAGTGGCACCTGGCACACACCAAAGCCATTCTGTTACTGCTTTGCATGCCCCAGAGGTGTTCCTTCCCTGGCATCGCAAACAGGGTTTTCCCGGCCTAAACTCTGGTTGCAGTTAAGCCGGCTGTGGACGGGAGCAGCCCGTGGCTTGTGCGACTTCTTCGCTCGGATCTGCTTCCCCGTCCCCTGCAGTCTGCTCTGTTTAGGCTTCCCAAGACCTTCTGGCAGTAAGAACCGCCAGAGACAAGGCTCAAAGCAAGATGATGATGCGGGGAAGCCCGGGAGTCTAGTGGGGAGTCTGCTGGTTGCTACCCTCCTCCCCCTGGCGCTCTTAGCTGGTTCCCTTAAACAAAACAAAAAAAAACACCCCTCACAAAAGCAGTAGTTAGAAGCGCCTGATCCCCAGGGGCCTTAGTTAATATTCTTTATCTGGGAGTGCCTCAATTTATGGAAGTTAAAAACCCAGTGGGATCCGATTGTGGGTCCAACGAGAAAACAAAGCATTTGAGTGTGGGAAGGAAACAACATTAAAAGCCAGAGGAACATCCCATGTAGTAGCACAACAGAAAAAAATACATTTACTACTAGGAAGCTGAAATCAATTGGAACACAAACACAGAAAAAGAAGAAATTTTAAAAATCTGGCTAAAAAAAAACACTCTTTGTCCCAGGATGGTTAAAGACCACCAGTCCAGGCACACTTGCACAGATATAGGAAAGAAAGTCCGGTTCCCAAAACGTTGGCCCTGTAAGAGGCAGCTGCCTTGCAGCCACAGTCCTCCGCAGCACATGCTGCTCGGGACAAAGAAGCAGGCGCCTGGCTCTGTGAATGTGGAACTCTGAGCCCTTTAAGAAAGGAACACTCTCGGGCTGGTTGTCCCAGCACTGTGAGCCAATCAACGGTTATGCCCTCACGGGCAGGGCGAGGCGTGAATGACTCCACACACAGGAGAGCAGAGCAAGGCAGTTAAGCAAGCACTGGGCCAGGCAGGCAAAACAGACAGGGCCGGACCCACACAGCTGGCCTTGTGAGAGCTGGACTGACCCGGGTTCAAAAGCTTCCCTAGCCAATGACCCTCAGTCCCAGTCACGCAGGCGGAAGGAGGAGATAACAGCAGTTAATAAAGATTAAAGAGTTTATTTGTAAGACCCAATTACATGGGATTAAGGCAATCAATGCATCTCTACTCACTACATCATTGCAGACTCAAATCCTATACCCCAGTGGTAAGGCTAGATGAAGTGAAGTCCAGAACAATAGACATGTCATGTCGAGACGAGAAGCAGCAGAGAAGAGAGAAGCTATCAGCAAGTGTGTTAGCTTTATACCACCTATAAATAGGATATTACTCACCCCAGTTGTATAACTTATTCATCAACATGTTGACTGCTAAACCTGTCCAAGGTTGCTGAGTCATATCATCTCGAGACTATGTCTCATGACCAGAGACCTTGTGTGCTTGAACTCAAGAGACACCCACCAGGTCAGGTGATAATCCTGATGTCAGGTGGTAATCTCGTTCTGCCTATGCAAAACCCAACAGGCCTGTCCTAGGCCACAGACAAAGGAACAGAGGCTGAGTTTGGTGCCTGGTGTAAGACGGAAGCTGGTCGCACCATCTAAATCAGGGCCAGAGTAGGCCCCGGTTATGACAGACGTCTCGGGCAGACACCAGTGAGCATCACCTGCCTCTGGCTCCTTGGACATCGCGTGTTGATGTGGGGGGGGCAGAACAACTGGAAACCTACAGTACATGGAAGCATGGAAATACTTCGCTGCCTGTGATGGCTAGCAGGGTGGCTAGCTTGTAACATCGGCAAGGGAGGCCCTTCTCATTTGCCCACCTGTGAGAGCACTCAGAGCAGCTAGGTGGGCGACCACACGAGAGAGGACCTTTTACGCAGTGGCCCCGCAGTGGAATAAGTTGCCATCGGGGGTCTGCCAGTCCGTCATTGCAGGCTTTTAAGAGGGCCCTGCAAACGTACTATTTTACTCTGGCCTTCCCCTGGAGCGTTTGCTGCTGTTGCCTGTTTTCGTTGTGCTTTTGTTGTTGTGTTTTTATTGCTTTTTAAGAGCATTTCGATTTTTATTACGTGTTTTATTATTGTACGCCGCCTTGCGGGGGCTCCTGCCCTGAAAGGAGGCCAATAAATATTTTAAATATATAAATAACTAGAATGGGAGATGCAGCTGAAAAACATCTGGAGGTCCACACATTCCGTCCGCATCCCCGCTGTAAGCCATCCATTTAGCACACACACAACACTCGAGGTTCACAATGAAATTGCAGCTTAAAGGTGATCACGGGCTATGCTGGTGACCCCAGTGTACCCCTCTTGGCACCCCGCCCAGGCCAAACTACTTCTCCGGTCTCCCCACTCCCAAAGAGCCCCAGCTTCCAGCTTCCCAGAGACTTCCCCCTCCACCCATAGCCTTCTTTTCCCTGTTCCCTCTCCTTTCCATACATAGTCACTCCTTTTCCAGATGGCAGTTGTTCCTTCCTCCCCGCCAGTGCTCACACGCACGTGTAGTGGGATAGTCCTTATCAGGGCGGGCGGGTAGAGCTGCGTTTGTTGGCGCCCGAGAGAGGGGCTGCTCAGACCGAGGAGTCACGGGAAGAGTCACCCGCAGCAGAGGACCAGAGGCAGCCCTTCTGGGCCCTCGTGTCCCCGGTGAGCTGATTGGCCGAGGCCATCCATCGTGGCGGCCCTGCAGGGCAGCGGAGGAGCGCAGGTGAGCACAGAGAAGGCAGCAAAGGACCCCACTGGCCCGGTGCCTTAGCGGTGCCTTCTGCCCTGTCCAAGGCTGGCGGCACTTTCCTTCCAGGCAAGGGAGGGGAGCGGCCCTGGGCCACGCGCTCCCTTCTGCCAGTGGTGGTGCCCATTTATTTATTTATTTTTATTTCATTTCATTTTTATACCGCCCAATAGCCGAAGCTCTCTGGGCGGTTCACAACAATTAACAAGACAGTCCCTGCCCGCAGGCTTGCAATCTAAAAAGACACGACACACAAGGAAAAAGGAATGGGGAGGGAAGAAGGGCCGTGCCACTTCCTCCTCCTCCTCCTCCTCCTCCTCCTCCTCTCGCTTTGCAGATGAAGAACGAGGAGATGAAGGTGGCCTTCCTGAGCCACGGCCTGCAGCACCTGTGCCGCGTGGCCCTTGCCAGCCCCGTGCGCCACGTGGCTCACGACTCGCTCAGGCGGACCTTTGTGGCGCTGGACTCGGCGAGCACGCTGCACTTCCTGAAGGAGGACGGGACCTACAAGAGCTGCAGGAGAGCGCCGGTCCCCATGGCGGGGCTCCTGTACGCCACGCAAGTGGACCGGTTCGTGGCCTGGGAGGAGGGGGGGCTCCAGGTGCTGGATTCCGACTTCCAGCTGCTCTCCCAGGTGCCGTCTGCCCTGCCCATCCGCTGCGGCCTTTACAGCGAGCAGCTAAACCGGATCGTGACAGCCGGGGACGGGAACCTGACCCTCTGGGACTTCCGCTACGGCTTCCGGAGCCTGCAGTGTCGGGTCACGGTGAGCGAAGGCCTGGCGCCCAGCGACGTCTTCAGCCACCTGGCCTTGGACGCCAGCGGCACGGAGCCCCAGCAGCGCTGCTTTGCGGCTTGTGACACCGGCGCTGCCGCCTTCGATGTCTCCCGGGGCAAACTCCTCTCCTTCAAGAAGGAGCTTCATAGCAGGTGAGGCTCCCTTCGGCCCATGCAGGGAACTGGCCTCCTCGCAAGGAGAGCGCTGGCTGGGAACGGGCTGCTGCCGTTCCGCGTCGTCCTCCTCTGTGGAATGGAGCTGTGGGCAGGCTCTGCCTTGCTTCATCTGCTTCATCCCTTGGGTGGGGTGGGGGCAGTGCGGATGGCTTTGTAAAAATCCCGACGAGCCACACCCTGAAAGCAATAGTCCGGATCTGTGGCGTTCTGCAGTGCAGCTTCCAAAATCCCACAAGAAAGATCCCTTCCCAGAATTCAAAAATCTCAGTGTTATTCCCTGTTCGCATATATATTTTGGTTTGCAGCGTGTAGCTGAGCAGCACTTGGATGACCACAAGCACTGAAGGAAGTGGAAAGGGGGGTGGGATGCAGGCTTGTGTGTGTATGTGGGGGGGGGGTATTATCAGGTTGGGGTATGTTAATCTTACAATGAATTGAAAATTAACTGAAAACCTGAGGAGTGATTGATCAAATCCGTGGTGATCCAGGATTGGTCTGTAACTATATTAGGCCACTGCTGCTGGAAGAAGAAGTCTAGATTCTCCCTCGTCCGACTGCTCTCGCCGCTTGCAGTCCTGCAGCGTGTTGCACAAAAACTCTGCAGTCCGCATCTGCCCCCATGTCACAGGTCCCCACGTCCTCGCCGCCTCCTGTTCCTGCAGCCTCCAGTGGCTGAAAGTGCTTTGCGGCGGTGCAGGGCTCCTCTCGCCAAGCCTCCCAGCAAACGGCAGTCTTTTCAGCTACAAGTTAGAAAATATTCCTAACGGGAGGGGGGGGATAAAGAAATCACATATTTCACCGTTACGTTAAGGGTTGTGAATGCGTAGTCATGACGTGAGGCCTATTTTGCAATGCTGGTCAGGCCGCTCCATCATCTCGCGCTCTTCTGACAGCTGGTTTGTTTGCGGATATTTCTATTCGGCCTTTCTAGTTCCAAACTGAACTACTCAAGGCAGCTAACATAAACAAAATTTTAAATCCACAATTGCAAACACAAATCTAAATAAGCAGCATGTAAATGACAAAACTGCCACAACGGCATCAAAGCAGAGAAGTAGCAGACCTAACCGATATGCAGAAGTCCTGAGCAACAGAATTTTCTGGAGGGGGCAGAAGGCCACGGAGAGGATCACCATTTCTAGTAACCACCATTTGGAGCAAGGGGGTCAGTAAAAATGGCATTATAGGCGTATAGTGCCATACCCCGTATAATACTGAACATCATGGGGCGGGGAAATCTTTCTGGTCACTGCCATTGCTAAGATTTTTGATGCTCCTATTTTCAATTTTTTATTTCTATATAAAACAGACACATAATATCAAACATATAACAATTAACAAAACAAAATAGACCTCCGATTTTTCTTCTACAGCAAATACAGGTAACAATAATTTTCCTTACTCGATAATCCAAATGAGAAATCTCTTTCTTCCCATTGTCCCAGATTCACTTATTATTCCATAAATCCACAAACAAACAAATCATTATTTTCCAGTCTCTGCAAAAAGTCAATTAGAGGTTTCCACTCAATAATAAATGCAGATGTTGTCCTTTCTCTAATTAGTGATGTAAGTTTGGCCATCTCTGCCAGCTCCAGCATCTTGACCCACCATTCTTCACTGCCATTGCTAAGATTGTGGTGACTGGAAAGGTTGCTTTTTCCCATTGCTTTAAAAAAATGTACACATTGCATTATTGTATAACGTTATATAACACTCTTTCACACACACACACATATACACATGTGTACACACACACACACACGCACACATATATGATACCCACACTATTTAAAAGATGGATTGAAAATAAAACAAATGTGTGATAAAAACGGTGCCTAGCACAACAGTTCTATTGAGTGGAGTGCTGACCTATGATGATGGGTTTGCCTGCCTGATAAGTCTCTCTCGGGGGTCACTGCCCATACCAAAATGACACCTCTTTAAAAAGACAGAAGAGTAGCACAAAGGGCATCCGCACCTGTGGAGATTGTGCGATTCTTCCATCCATCCTCAAAAAAGTTGGGACTTCTCCCGTTTTCTCACGGAAGCAACGCTGGGAAAACACAGGAGGATCACAAATGGATGAAAGTGTGACTGAATGAGCCACGGTGATTCCACAATAAATTCTCAATAAGTGTGGCAGCAGCCACCAAGGGGGTGGTCACCGGCTCAAGAGCGCTTTATAGTGCAATGCTAGGCGTGTCTACTCGGAAGTAAGTCCAACAGGCTTCAACGGGGCTTACTCCCAGGTAAGTGAGTGCGGGATTGCAGCCGCCGTAACCATGCGGGCAGCTTTGCAGAGTGTGTGGCTGTCCAGCAGGCCGCTGGATTACGAGGAGCCGCTGGGGGGGGGGGCTGCCACGGGAGGTGAGCGTGAGCCTCTGAGAGCCATCGATCTGGCCACAGGAGGGGGAGGGGGCTGTCCAAGGTGGGCTTTGGGCTTGATTCCACAGGGCCCTTCTTACGGGGCCTCTCGGCCGCTTCTCCCCAGGGTGATCACGGATATCACCTACTGCGAAGCGATTGGCTCTGCTGTCACGGCCTCCCGGGATACAACCATCAAGGTCTGGGACGAGGACTGGCACATTCAGACGGTTTTCGTGGGCCACACTGGTGAGTGTGGGCATTTGCCCACATGGTGAGGATGAGGAGGGAAGGGCAGCGAGCACGCCGCTCCCCTAGATCCATCACCTGCAAGGGCCGCCTCTGCCCGTAACCCTTCCCTTTCTCCCCCCCCCCCATGCGCCTGGCTCCCTTGCAGGAAAAATACCTACGGTAATTAATTGGGGACAATGAGTCATTGTCACGGCCATGAGTACAATTGCCACCTTTCCTCTTACAAAACGGCTGTGTGACTGGCAGAAATTCAACAGATGAAGCTTTTATCAGCATGAAAACACATCAGGAAAGCTCTACCTGTTGCATTTCTGGCTGTCACGGCTGTCGCAGGCATAAGGATGTTTCCTTCTTAGTTGCCACAGCTACTAGCTGGTGATCCCTCTGTCCTCTTTGAATTTTTGCCTTGCCCTGAGCTGTTTTCCATTCCAACATCCTGTGGCAAAAAAAAGGTTTATGTACATGGATGTGCCAAGATGTAAGGAGCGCAAGCGGGGGGGGGGCAGGATGGAGGCTTTTCTCCTTCCTGCAGCGATTCTGAATAGCAAAGCAGACGGTCAAAGAGCTCCCCGAATACCTTAATTCACCCTCCGAAGCTGGAGGGGAGCTAGCTGCAGGTGTGGCCCGCCGCGCTGCTTCCTCCCCCCGGGGCTGTGCATGTCCTCGCCTTCTCCGGCATGACCTCTCACGCTCCCCCACTCCTGGCCCACCTGCCTTGTACCCCCCCAGCTCCGGTAATTGCTGTGACCATCTACCCTCAGAGGCCGCTCATATTCTCGGCCTCCCAAGACGGCACCATTCGCACGTGGAACCTTGACACCGTCGACCAGGTGGATCAGGTCCATATCTCGGAGCCGGTGGAGGCCCTGGACACGAAGACCACGTCGCGCGTCATCTCCATCTCTGGCTCGTCCCTGAACTTCTGGAAGATCAACACGCTCTACTCGCTGCACGCCCCGCTGGGCTCCCCCGTCAAGCGCCTCAGCTGCTTCGACTTGAAGACTGTGGGTGACTTCCCCGTCCGTGTCCTCTGCGTGTGCCAGGACTCCACGGTGCGGCTGCTCGATGCGGAGAGCGGCCAGGCCTGCTCTGTGCTGTGCCTGGACCAGCCCTTCCAGGCCTGCAATGTGGCGTACTGTTTGCCCCGGGAGACCCTCTTTGTGCTGATGGAGCAGGGCGCCCTCCTGCGCGTCAACGCGGCGGCCGACCCCATGGTTGTCAAGAAGAGCACGCCTGCCTGCTGCTGGGACTCCAGGCCATGCTGCCTCCTGCTCTACAGCCACACCGTGGACCCCGAGGGGGCTTACAGCATGTGGCTGGACGTGGCTGAGAACAAAGGCCACCGAAAGCCGTGGCAGAAAGTCCCGCTCAAAATGCAGGATAAAAACAGGTGCGGTGTGCTGCATGTCTACCCGGGGGACTTCCCTGCCCCCTCGCGTAGCCGCCTTGCCCTGGGCCTGGGAGACACCCTGCCGCAGGCCTGCGTGAGCTGCCCTGCCCGGGAACTGTACTGACCCTTCCTTGGTAAACCGGCATTTACCAAGGCCCTGTGTGCGCAGAGCCCGAACTCCGTGCTCAAGGTTCAGCGGCCAACACGGGGTGCGGGTGGGCAGGCAGCGTCGGGCTGGATTGCGGGCTGAGTGGCCGAGCACGGGCCGCACTGAGTAGGAGGGCCTCGAAGCCTGGGCCATGGGTGGAGAGAGGCGCCGGCGCCGGGGATCGCAGCGTAGGTGCAAAGGAGAACTTTGGGGGCCGGGCAGTGTCCGGTGACCCAGCAGGACCCGCGTTCTGTGGCACACGTGGCCGTGGCAGAGGGCTTGAGGCAGGGAGTGCAGATTCATCGGGGCCAGTTAAGAGTCTTAACCCTGACTTTATGCCCCATCCACCGCTCGCTCACACACACACACACACCCAGCCCGCGGGGCTGGTAACATTTGCGCGTCTTGGGACTAGGCTGCCAAGCCGCCCGCTGCCTCCTGGCTGGATCGAGACATGTACAAAATCCGATTTCTCTGGAGACGGCTCAAGGCCCCGAGGAGGCTGCAGCGTGCCTAGCCCCACCCTGCCCGCTTCTAGCGCCAGGGCCGCTGGGCTCTCCCGGCCGAGGGCCCAGCCAGAGACCGCTTTTCAACGTGCCTGTGGATCCCGTGCTTTGGATTCCCCCTGCCTGTCTTGGCCCTTCTCCCTCCACGCTGCTTCCCCACAGCCCCCCCCCATGCCGCGCCCACCCACCCCTGTCCACTACTCTGCCGTGGGTATTTGTGAGCGTGTTTCTCATTGTAGGTTTGACTCTCCCTGCCAGGTACTTTGTCGTTTTGGGGCACCAGAACGGGTTCCTCAGCGTGGTGGAATGGTTCTCGGGCCGCATCCAGTACACGGTGGAGTCCCATGGCCCCAAACCGGTCACGGCGCTGGCTGAATACCCCACCCAGACGTGCGTCGTTTCAGCCGGTGAGTCCTAGCTGGGCAGATCCAAATGTCGGGTCCCCAGGGCCAAGGGGTCACCAGCAGGGTGGCCCGTGCCGGAGCAACAACGGGCCTTGCTCCGCACAAAGGCTTCTAAAACACGTGGCTGGGGGTGGGAGGCACACACACACACACACACACCCCGTTGCGATTGCTTCACAGGCCTGCGCCGAAAATAGAATCACAGAATAGTGGAGTTGGAAGGGGCCCACGAGGCCATCGAGTCCAACCCACCGCTCAGTGCAGGGATCCAAGTCAAAGCATCCCTGGCAGACAGCTGTCCGTCCAGCCGCACCTTGAATGCCTCCAGTGTGGGAGGGCCCACCACCTCCCTAATGCACAAGGGGTGTCTTCTACCGACAAGGGGGGGGGGAGGTCAGAGATGGAGATGAGCAGGGGGGGACGGGGAGCCAGCAGGGTGGCAGCGGAGGAGGGGTGGGTTGCTCTGGCAAAGGGAAGGGGCTTGTCTCCGGGAGGGGCTCAAGGACGGGAGGGCCTTTTCCTCGTACGTGGGGTGTGTGTGCCCTTGTGCTGCTCTCCCTTGGCCTTTCGCCAGCCATCCCTGTGGCTTCCCTGCCCACGTGGAACTAGGGCAAGGGAAGTGGCTGCATGTTCCCGCAGGAGGAAGCCTTGTTTCCCAAGGAGGCTTCCAGACGTTGCCCTTGCCGCCCCGTCGCCCTGCCTCATTCGTGGGCGGCTGGGTCCGGGTGACAGCACCTTCCAGGTGTGCCCTTCCTGCTTCCCCCCACAGCTGCTTCTGCCTTTTTCCTTGCTGCAGAAAATCTGTTAAGGAGAAAAAGATGGAAGAGCGAGCGGCATGAGGCATGCTTGTCGCTCACCGTGTGTCTCTTGTTCCATACTACCTCTGTGCTGAGCCCGACCCGTGTGCTGCCGGTGCCCACACAAAATGGAAAAAGAAAACCAAAAAAGGCGGATACTGTGAACAGGTTCTTGGGTTCATTAAATTAGCCCACAGAGAGCTGAATGTCTAACTATGGAGGAAGAGGGGGGGGGGGCTGGCTGGCCCGCCAGACTCCCAACCCTTTCCTCCCTGCAAAGGGAACCCAGCACTTGCCACCATGTGGCCCAGAAGGGGGGGCTGGCTGACCCACCACCACCCCACCTTTGCCTGCTGGCAAAGGAACCAAGACCCCCAGAGATCTCAAGGTACCAGATTGCCAGCCTCAGCTATCTGCAACCCTACTTGAATCTCTGTTCAGGGACTCGCCTTTAATTTCTGTAACCTGGATTTAGATACTGAACCAACAGAGTACTACAAAACCCATTTGGGGTGAAACCACGACAAGGTTTATTTCTGGTAGCATCTTACAACAAGATTAGGCAAATGAGAGAAGCACACAATATAGAGAGACACTTTAGTACACAGTAAAGCTATAAAACAAGAAAACCTGATTCCTTAAAAATCTCTCAAGCACACACCTGTTACCTGAGGGTGTCTTCTTCAAAGGGTTAGATCCAGCACAGCCCTGCTGCCCGATGGAGAATTACCACACCTACCCGAAGGTCCAAGATGGGTAAACCCCTACAAGGCTTGCTTTCACCAGTCCTTCAAACCAGCCAATTTTACCAGAGGCTGTCTGGGGTCGGTTCTTGAGGGGGGCCCCCCCCCTAAAGGCTCGGGCCCCTCGCTGGCGCGCTGCCATGCTGGCAAACTACCAAAAAGGACTGACCAAGAACAAAGGCTTACACGTGGGGAAAAAACTCATCCCCCTCCCCCTTTCTGCAACCCTCTCGCTTCAGCCAATCAATTTGAATTTCACCTGGCCATGCAGGGGGGAGGGAACTGGCCAGGCAGGGGAACGGGAACTGTGAGTCATGGCTTGAACTATCTGCATTACATCTGCATATGAACGCTTTCAGCCTGGCTCCTCCAGACCTCTGGGCGCCAGGCCCCATCTTATGTTCCATCACCTTTTGCTTCCTCCCAGCCCCCACCTGGTTTACTCATGAGGAGGCGTGTGTGTGTGTGTGTGTGTATGTGTGTGTTTATTTGTTCCTGCATGCATGCAGGAACCCTAAAAACTCTTTTCTCTACACGCTAACTATGCACACCCCACCCCAGCCGGTTCACACCTGAGGTGTGTGTGTGTACCCCCAAAGGCTCGTTTCTCCACACTAACCAACAATTTATAGGAACCGTATGTGGTAAGAGCCCAAACTGGACTCAGTTTGTTGTCTAGCTGACCTCAGCCAATTTAGTAGCCAGACGCAGTTAAGGCGGTTAGACAGTAAAGCACTTTATTGATTCTGTTCCCTAACCCAGCTGAGCAGAGGCACAGGAGAGGCTCCAGCTGTTTCGGGGGCTGTATTTATTTTATTTATTTATTTAATACATTTTTTATACCACCCAATAGCCAAAGCTCTCTGGGCGGTTTACAACAGTTAAAATCATAAAATACAATATAAAATATAAAATTTAAAACCACAGATTAAAAACAAACAGCAGAGCTAGCAGCAGCAGTTACAATAACGGAATTAAAAACAATTACAAGATTAAAATGATTAAAATGTATAGGCAAGCAGGCTCCCAGAGAGCGAGCGAACAGAGCGAGCAAACAGGAATTTGGCAGCAGAGTTCGGCAGGGGAGGTCAAGGGGGAGGGCCCTAACAGATTTTCTTGTCTGTTGGTTTTGTTCTTGTATCACACACCTAAAGACCAGGGGGACTCTCTGTTAACCTTCCCGGAAGGCAGGACAAGGCACTGGCCATTCCAGCACGAAAAGAAAGGCAGAAACATAAAGGGAATAGAGAACTATGGACGGAAAGGACTCTCCAGTGGTGGTGACATGCAAGGTGTGTGCAATGTTTATTTTCCTGCCATGATCAACATGGCCTACACGTGCAACAAGTGCAAGCTGGTCACGCTGTTGGAAGAAAAGTTCAGAGGACTGGAGCAGCAAGTGTCCACCCTCAGGGGTGTAAGAGAAAGTGAAGAGTTCTTAGACAGAACGGTGGATCTACAGCAGCAAAGCGTAGAACAGGAGCCAGAAGGGCAACGGCAGGATGAGGCGGAGTCGGAGACTGCAGAGGCAAGGGAAAATAACGTAGGAGGAACTCCCTGGAAAAGGGTGACTGTTAGGAGCAGAAGAACTAGAAGACATTCTGCGCCTGTGGAAGCCGCTTACAGATACTTGAGGACGAGAGCAGAGGACAGCCTGCAGAGGATGAATTACTGGGCACCCAACGTGACAGCGAGCAAAAGGCTGAAGGTCAGTCAAGTGGAGGCAATCAAACCAAGGCCTACAAGAAGAGGAAGAGAAGAGTACTCATAGTGGGAGACTCCCTCCTGCGGGGGATCGAAGCCAAAGTATGTCGCGAAGACCCATGGACTCGCCAGGTGTGCTGTCTCCCCGGAGCACGGATTAAGGATGTGTCAGAGCAGCTGCCGAGGCTCATGCAGCCCACCAACACATACCCCTTTCAGTTCTCATCCACGTGGGTACAAATGATACTGCCAAGTGGAGTTACGAAGAAATCACGTCAGAATTTGAAGATTTGGGGGAGGGAACTCAAGAACTTTGGGGCCCAGATAGTTTTCTCATCCATCCTTCCAGTACTTGGAAGAGGCATAGAAAGGGAAAGAAAAATGCTCCGAGTGAATGACTGGTTATGAAGGTGGTGCCGACGCGAGGGATTTGGATTCTGGGACCACGGGCTACACTTCCTGGAAGATGGACTGCTGGCAAAGGATGGGTTGCACCTCACAAGGACTGGGAAGAATGTGTTTGGCCACAGCATGAGGAACTTCATCAGGAGGGCTTTAAACTGAATCCAACAGGGGAAGGAGACATAAACTCAGGGGTAACAATGGAAGAAGGTCTATGCGCCGAAACGGAGAGAACCGCTATAACAGCACCCAGTGATAGTCTACCACAAAATGTAGGAAGAAAGCTGGACTATAAAGCACATGGTCTTCAATGTCTATATACTAATTATTTTATTATTATTATTATTTTATTTAATTATTTATTTTATAATAATAATAAAAATATAAAAAATATAATAAATATATACTAATGCCCAAAGTATGAGAAACAAACAGAGCGAACGTGAACTCTTAATGCATGAGGGCAAGTACGACTTGATAGGGATAACTGAAACCTGGTGGGATGACTCCCATGGCTGGAATACAGCAATTGAAGGATATAACTTGTTCAAAAAGAACAGAAGCAACAGAAAGGGAGGTGGAGTCGCACTATATGTTAAAGATAGGTATCTCTACACAGAAATACATGAGGATGAGCTTGGTAGCCCCATCGAGAACATCTGGATTAAAATAAATGGGGCAAAGAATAAAATGAACATGGCGGTTGGAGTCTACTACCGACCACCCAATCAAGGAGAAGAAGAGGATGAAACTTTGGAAAAGCAAATTGCCAGTGTTTCAAGGAGGCATGATATAGTAGTGACGGGGACTTCAATTTCCCTGATATCTGTTGGGAGACAAATTCTGCCAAACATGGCACCTCCAAGAAATTCCTGACTTGTGTTGCTGATAACTTCCTCCTACAGAAAGTGGAGGAAGGAACTAGAGGATCAGCTATCCTTGACCTGATTCTAACCAACAGAGACAAGTTAGTGGATAAAGCAGCAGTTACGGGAACTCTGGGGGAAAGTGACCATGTTATACTTGAGTTCTTGATTCTAAAGGAAGCAAAAGCTAAGTGTAGCCAAACGCGTACCCTGGATTTTAGGAAAGCCAATTTTAATAAATTCAGAACAATGATGAGTAAGGTCCCATGGCAAGCGACTCTAATGAGAAAAGGAGCCCAGGAGGGGTGGGAGTTTTTAAAAAAGGAAATTCTGAAAGCACAATTACAAGCAATTCCCACAAGGAAAAAAGTCAGAGGGCAACAGAAGGAGCCAATGTGGCTTCACAAAAAGCTCAGAGATGACCTGCAAACAAAAAAGGACACATACAGGAAGTGGAAGGAAGGGCTACAAGGGAAGAGTACAGGCAGGTAGCACAGAACTGCAGGAATAGCGTCAGGAAGGCTAAAGCTGAAAATGAGCTGAGGCTAGCAAGGGATGCTAAAAGCAACAAAAAAGCTTTCTTCAGATATGTGCACAGTAAAAGACAGAGGAAAGAAATGGTGGTTCAACTATGCAATGGAGACAACAAAATGATAACAAATGACAAAGAAAAGGCAGAAGTGTTCAATTCTTACTTTGTCTCGGCCTTCTCCCGAAAGAGGGTCTATGTCCCCCCCGGCAAACCTGAAGTGCAGACTGAAGGGGCAGGATTGCAGCTTGAGATTGATAGGCAAATGGTCAGGGAACATCTGATTACTTTGAACGAGTTTAAATCTCCAGGGCCTGACGAACTGCATCCTAGAGTAATAAAGGAACTGGCAGAAGAACTCTCAGAACCACTGTCTATTATCTTTGAGAAATCATGGAGGACAGGTGAAATGCTAGATGACTGGAGGAGGGCAAATGTTGTTCCTATCTTCAAAAAGGGCAAGAAGGAGGAACCTGGGAACTATAGGCCAGTCAGTCTGACATCAATCCCTGGGAAAATTCTGGAGATTATAAAGAAGTCAGTCTGCAAGCACCTTGAAAACAATGCAGTGATTACTAGAAGCCAGCATGGATTTGTCAAGAACAAATCCTGTCAGACTAATCTGATCTCATTTTTTGATCGGGTAACCTCCCTTGTGGACTGTAGGAATGCTGTGGACATCATATATCTGGACTTCAGCAAAGCTTTCGACAAAGTGCCACATGATATCCTGATTAACAAACTAGCTAAAAGTGGGCTGGATGGAACAACTATCAGGTGGATACACAGTTGGCTACTGAATCAGACTCAAAGAGTGCTTATCAATGGTTCCTTCTCAAACTGGGGAGAGGTAACAAGCGGGGTACCACAAGGCTCGGTCCTGGGCCCGGTGCTCTTCAACATTTTTATTAATGACTTGGATGAGGAGGTGCAGGGAATGCTTATCAAATTTGCAGATGACACAAAGTTGGGTGGAACAGCTAATACTCTGGAAGACAGAAACAAAATTCAAAGCAATCTCGATAGGCTGGAGCGCTGGGCCGAAAACAACAGAATGAAATTTAATAGGGATAAATACCAAGTGCTGCACCTAGGGAGAGGAAACCAAATGCAGAGTTACTGAATGGGAGACACTTGGCTCAACAATACTACAAGTGAGAAGGATCTTGGAATTGTGGTAGATCACAAACTGAATATGAGCCAGCAATGCGATGTGGCTGCAAAGAAGGCAAATGCTATTTTGGGCTGCATTAATAGAAGTATAGCTTCTAAATTGCATGAAGTACTATTTCCCCTCTACTCAGAACTGGTTAGGCCTCATCTTGAGTATTGCGTCCAGTTCTGGGCACCACACTTTAAGTAGGATGTAGACAAACTGGAAAGGGTTCAGAGAAGGGCAACAAAGATGATAAAGGGACTGGAAACAAGGCCTTGTGAGGAGAGACCGAACGAACTGGGCATGTTTAGCCTTCAGAAGAGGAGACTGAGGGGAGATATGATTGCACTCTTCCAGTACTTGAAGGGATGTCACACAGAGGAGGGCCAAGGATCTCTTCTCGTTCATCCCAGTTTGCAGGACACGGAATAATGGGCTCAAGTGACAGGAACCCAGATTCCATCTGAACATCAGGAAAAATTTCCTGACTGTCAGAGCAATAAGACAATGGAATCAACTACCTAGGGAGGTGGTGGGCTCTCCCACTCTGGAGGCATTCAAGGTGCAACTGGACAATCATCTGTCAGGGATGCTTTGACCTGGATTCCTGCACTGAGCAGGGGGTTGGACTCGATGGCCTGGTAGGCCCCTTCCAACTCTACTTTTCCATGATTCTGTGAAAGGGGGAAAAAATGCTGCAGCGTGTCCTCCCCTGGGACACAACAGGGGAAGGCCCAGAATGCACGCAGGTGCCCACTTTTATACGACACATGGAGTATACAGCTTTTACACCTGCACATTTGCACTGCTCCCCCACCCCCCTTTTGACAATGGGCTGCTTGTACAGTTAGGAGTCTTCCCACTTGCTGACTCACGGTTTACTGATGTGCCCATATCTTATCTGGCCAAGGCTAGCTCATGCAGTTCTGTAGCAATGCTCTTTATCTGACCAGCTTCCTGGTCAGCTTTGTGGTTCGTGTGAAATTACAGGGAGGGCGAGGCAGTCACCTTGCATAATATACCTACATCTGTAAAACATACCAAACATGTATGGAAATAAATCTCACTCACTCACTCAGGAGAAGAATGCCATCAATGCTTGAAAGTTCATATTTTTTACTTTACATCATCATCATCATCAGGCGATCACTCGTGACCGAGTAAGATTGTCTTCCGGGATAAAAGGAGGAAATTCTAAAGAAGATTGTGTAGACTCTAGCGATGGGTCCGTAAGTGACTGTGGAGGCCAATTCTAGATCCACACAGCTTCCCACAGTGAGGACACAGGTTACCAGATAGGAGATGGTCCTGTAAAGGATTCATTTGACGTGCTTTTCGCTTAGCACGTTTCTCCCTTTCACCTTGCACTCGGGCTTCTTCAAAGTCCATGGAACCTTTGTGAAAGGCCAACCTCCATTTAGATCGTTCATGGGCCAGAGCTTCCCAGTTTTCGATGTTTATATTGCATTTTTTTAGATTTGCCTTATGAACATCTTTAAACCTCTTATATTGACCACCGATATTCCGCTTTCCATCCTTGAGTTGGGAGTAAAGTAACTGCTTTGGGAGACGGCAGTCAGGCATTCGAACAACATGACCGGTCCACTGAAGTTGGCGTTGAAGGATCATTTTTTCAATGCTAGTAGTCTTTGCTTCTTCCAGTACACTGACATTTGTTCGCCTATCTTCCCAAGTAATTTGCAGGATTTTACTTTACATACAATCCAAAGCAAAGGGGGGGGGGGCAGTCATGCCGAAACAGAAGGGTGGGCAGGAGCGTCTTCCCGGGCGGGCATCTTTGTGCCGATTCCGTGTCCTTGTCCCTGGCACAGGTGCTGATCTCACGGTGAAGATGTGGCGCCTCTTCCCCTACGCCGAGGAGTGCCTGGTCCCGCTCCTGTGCTTCTCCTGTGCCTCCCCTGCCACGCACATGTGTCCTCTGGGCGAGACCCTGGCGGTGGCCTTCCAAGACCCTGAAACGGTCACCCACAGCATCGTCTACTACAACCTGATGGAGCAGACGCGTGCCGAGCACGGCCCCGAGGATGATGCCCAGGATGACGTCACAGGTGGGCAAAGAGCTGCCCTCAGCTGTGGGGCTGGGGGAGGGGGCAGCACTGCAAAAGGGGGTGCTGATCCAGGGGTGGTGGTCTTGGCGTTTGTATCTCACGGCTGCTCCCCCCCCCCCCGTTCCTCTGGCCAGGCCTCTGCTGTTGCCCCAACCTGAAGCTCTTTGCCTCAGCCAGCAGGGATGGGTCCGTGAAGATCTGGGACATCAAGAACAAGCTGTTGCGGTGAGTGCCAGGCTAGGCCGGGGGGGGGCCCTTCCCGCCCCGTCCCTTCTTCTGAGCAGGCGATGGTGGTTTCTGAGGGGGCAGGCGCAGCAGCTGTGTGTCTCGTCCTTCCTGCTTCTGGTGGCTGGTTCTACTTCTTGCCTGCCATCTCTGGCCTGTGTCCACTTTGCCCCATGTGACTCTTGGCCCCCGCAGGGACGCTGCAAACCATGGGTGCTGTGCCTTTGGCTGCAATTACTGCTGGGGAGGAAGTGCCACGGAAGTCAGTGGGACTTGTTTCTGAGTGAACGTGCCGCTTGTACTCCCGCCTTGCCCGCTGCTTGGGGATCCCACAGTCGCTTCTGGGGCTGGCAGCTGGTGAACGTTTGGGCCTTCTGCTCTGCTGTATGGCTGACCCCTCCCTCCATTGAGAGCTTCCTCCCTCCTGACACATCGATCTTTGCTCCTCTCCCCTAAACTTCATAAAAATGCCTGCAGATCTCCACCACCACCACCACCACCACCTTTAGAGCATTGAGTGTTGATGCTCTCATAATGTATTTCCCGCCTTCCCTTGATTTTTCCTACTTTACTAAATGCATGGTTCTATTTGCACCTGCCTTTCTGGCCTGCAGCACTTTCCTGCCCATGACAACGAGGTGCGTTTTCTTTCAAGCAGAGTTCAATGTGATCTACCCGTATCTGTAATCTTTTAACGTAAGCTTGCTAGTTGTGTGTGCAAGCATCACTCTGCCCGTGGCCTCCAGCGCCCCTGCCCGTTGCCTACCCAAGAGGGCGACTGGGGCGGGGCCGTCTTGCATCCGGCAGAGTCCACCTCCTCTGCCTCCTCTTCTCCGTGGCAGGCACCTGAAGCTGAACACCATCCCGGAGAGCCTGGCGTTTGCCAATCATTGGGGAGACCTGCTGGTTGGCATTGAGCGACATCTCTACCTCATCCACCATAGCAAGTACTTGCCCAGCTACTACAAGATGAAGGTGAGGGTGCCTGCTCGGCCTTGGGGGTAACGCAGCAGGCCAAGGAGCCGCCTGAGGCTGCTTTTTGGATCACCCAGACACAAGCGCCCAGCAGAGTTTGTGTTCTTGCCACTGTTCTCCCACCTTGGGTCCCCAGATGTTTTTGGCCTACAACTCCCAGCATGCCCCAGCCAGCTATGCTGGGGCATGCTGGGAGTTGTAGGCCAAAAACATCTGGGGACCCGAGGTTGGAGAACACTGTTCTAAAGCATGATAATGCTCTGCCAAACCCCTGATCTCGCGCTTGTTTGTTAGTTGAAGTAGGATTCTTTAGGGAGCTGTTGGAGACTTCTCCAGACGACTGAAAACCAGGAGCATCATAGCAACGCTCTGCTTTTTGCTTAATTTTTTGGAAGTATTTGTATCTTGAAAGGATGTAATTTGTATATAGTTTATATATAAATAGTTGTTTATAAATAATAACAACAGCAGCAGGCACAATAATGAAAAGAAAATTAAATCCAGGCCAGAGTATTGATCTACCTCAGTGTTCTCCAACCTTGGGTCCCCCAAGATGTTTTTGGCCTACAACTCCCAGCATGCCCCAGCATAGCTGGCTGGGGCATGCTGGGAGTTGTAGGCCAAAAACATCTGGGGACCCAAGGTGGGAGAACACTGCGCTAGAGGGGTGGCAGATTTCCATGAAGCTGGGAGCTCATCTATGCTGGGCGTGCAAGTGTTGCCTCTGGTGCTCTGTCCCGTGGAGGTAGGCTGCTGCTCCTTCTCTTGCAGCTGCTGTGTGCCAAGTTCCTGGAGCCCATCAAGGACATCCCCCTCCCCATCAGTGACTCCTGCTTTGAGGATCTTGTCAGGGAGAATACCAGGCGACTGAAGCAGGAACCGCCCTTGGAGGACACCGAGTAAGCTGGCTGCACCAAAATACTTTAGTATGGTTAAAACAAAAAGCGATTGCAAAGAAGAGCTCCAGAGAGGGATCTCTCCAAAGTGGGAGAAGGGGCTTCAAAATGGCATTTGCACTTCAGTGTAAGAAAATGTAAAGTGATGCACGTTGGGGCGAAAAATCCCAACTTCTAGCATAAGCTGATGGGATCTGAGCTAGCAGTGACTGACCAAGAAAGAGATCTTGGGGTTGTGGTGGACATCTTGATGAAAATGTCCTTATACAAATCTGTGGGGTGACCGCACTTAGAAAGAATACTGTGCACAGTTCTGGTCACCACACCTAAAAAGTCATTGTAGAGTTGGCAAAAGTGCAGAAAAGGGCAACTAAAATGATCCTGGGGGCTGGAGCAACTCCCCTGTGAGGAAAGGTTACAGCAGCTGGGATTGTTTAGCTTAGAAAAAAGGCGAGTAAGGGGAGACAGGATAGAGGTGTACAAAACTATGCATGGTGTGGAGGAAGTGGACAGGGAGA
This sequence comes from Shinisaurus crocodilurus, assembly GCA_021292165.1. Classification (NCBI taxonomy): domain Eukaryota; kingdom Metazoa; phylum Chordata; class Lepidosauria; order Squamata; family Shinisauridae; genus Shinisaurus; species Shinisaurus crocodilurus. Next base: position 224,889,145 of record CM037880.1, on the reverse strand, counting down.
CATTTTTCTCCCTCTCTCATAATACTAGAACCCAAAGGGGTCATCCCATGAAGCTGATTGGTGGGAGGTTCAGGACAGATAGAAGGAAGTACTTCTTCTCACAGCGCAGAGTTAAACTATGCAGGAACGGTGCAGGGCTGTTTGGCGCCCTAGGCCAAATTATATTTAGCGCCCCCCCTCTCATGCCGTGGGGGGGCCCCCGGAGCAAAGCAGCCCTGCTCTGCAACCCCCCCCTGCACCGCCGCTGCCGCCGCCACCACCTACCTTCCCTCCCCCATGCTGGCTGCTGCTGCTGCTGCCGCCTCCTCCTCCGACGCCACGGGACCCCCGCGCTTTTTTTTTTTGCCGGGGAAACCAGGGCAACAGGGCTGTTTAAGCCCTGTTGCCCTGGTTCCTCCCGTCAAAACAACGCCGGCGGGGCTCCGGAAACGACGCAAAGGTAGGTAGGTGGCGGGCAGGCGGGCGCAGCGGGGGGGAGGTGTGGCGGTGGCGGGCGGGCGGGCGCGCGGGGAGGCGCAGCGGAGGCGGCAGGTGGGGCAGGAACGCGCCGGCGGCGAGGAAGGAGCGCAGCGTTCGCGCCCTCTTCCACCACGCGCCCTAGGCAGCCGCCTGGGTCTGCCTAGCGGTAGCGCCGGCCCTGAAACTATGGAATTCACTTCCACAAGATGTAGTGATGGCCACCAATCTGGACAGCTTTAAAAGGGGTATTGGACAAATTCATGGAGGAGAAGACTATCCATGGCTACTAGTCCTGATGATGATGATGATGATGATGATGATGATGATGATTAATTAATTTATTTATCGCCCATCTGGCCGGCAACCGGCCACCCTGGGCGATGTACAAAGGATAAAAACAAGATAAAATACATTTAAAACAATATAATTTTTTTTAACATCTTAACCCACCCCATATTCCCGCCTGAACAGCCAGGTTTTTAATGAGCGGCGGAAGCTCAACAGAGAGGGGGCATGGCGGAGGTCACTCGGGAGAGAGTTCCACAGTACGGGGGCCGCCACAGAAAAGGCTGAATGCTTGCTCCAGTGTCAGAGGCAGTATGCCTATGTACTCCAGCTGCTGGGGAACACGGGCGGGAGGGTGCTGCTGCACTCCTGCCCTGCTTGTGGGCTTCCCGTGGGGGCATCTGGTTTATTTATATTTATTTGTTTAATACATTTTTATACCGCCCAATAGCCAAAGCTCTCTGGGCGGTTTACAACAGTTAAAATAATAAAATACAATATAAAATTTAAAACCACAGATTAAAAACAAACAGCAGAGCTAGCAGCAGCAGTTACAATAATGCAATTAAAAACAATTACAAGATTAAAATGATTAAGATGATTAAAATGCCTGGGAGAACAGAAAGGTCTTCACCTGGCGCTGGAAAGAATACAAAGTAGGCGCCAGGCGAGCCTCCCCAGGAAGCTCATTCCACAACCGGGGCGCCACAGCAGAAAAGGCCCTCCTCCTGGTAGCCACCTGCCTCACTTCCTTTGGCAGGGGCTCTCAGAGAAGGACTGCTGATGCAGATCTTAGTGTCCGGGCAGGTACATATGGGAGGAGACGATCCTTCAGATACTCTGGCCCCAAGCCGTTTTGGTTGGCTACTGTGTGAACAGAATGCTGGACTTGATGGACCCCTGGTCTGATCCAGCAGGGCTCTTCTTATGTTCTTATTTTATTGATTTGGTAGGCTAAAGTCATGGGATACTCGCACGATCCAGTGTGAGGGAAAGCTGTTTTGAATTCCAAACAGCAGTCCTCTTCTAGGGAGAATCACTCCCAGTTTCATTCCTGCAGGCTTAGCAAGTGAGGGGTGCGGGGGCGGAGGTGGGTTCCTGCCTCGTCCGATGGGAGTAGATTTCCTCATGGTCCAGTGGGCAGAGACTGCTTCTAGGGCAGACTTTATGCAAATGGGGCAAGATCTGTCCTGCAGGTATAGCACCTCTGACAGGGAGCAATTTGGCAGACCCTGGGGGTCAAAAGGAGAGGTGCAAATAATTACCTCTTTGGAGGAGGAGGAGGAGACCGGACCCGTGGCCTCTTGGCTCTGCTAGACATGATACCACATAATCACAGATTTCCTGAGCCACTTGTTAGCAGGAGTGCTGTAGGTGTGATGGGCAGGCTGGCTTCTGATGGCCCTGGATGATGTAACTTGACTTTTAGCAGAGTGTGTGTGCGGGTTAGGAGATTTATAATCCTTGTCTGTGTGCCTGCACTTGCCTGTACAATCCACACACAGATATCTGTCTCCCTCCTCCCGCAGCAGCGTGCAGCGTGTGTGCCAGTGAACCAGCCTGGCTGCTCCGTTGCAGATTAATCCATGTAGTCAGGAAACACTCTGTAAACACCACAGGTCTATTTCTACCTGTTTATTCACTTAGCAAGTAAAGTTCTACAGAGTATACATTTCCTAGTTACAGTCCATGTGCAGAGTATAAATGCATAGCAAGCATTACATTCAGTGGAGTTGACTTGTGCTCACTCCACTGCAGCAAAGACGTTACATGGTTGCAGTAACAAGTCCAGCAAGCATCACCAAGAAGGTGAAGAAGAAGAAGAAGAAAGAAACAGTTCAGCTTCTATCTAAAATGGCTCCAGACAGACAACAAGTTAACACGCCATCAGAACATACAAACCATGTGACAAGCTCATATTGTTCTCACACTCAAGTAACCCCTGCGAAAACACGAGATTCTAAAGAGACATAATAAACCTGTTTACCCCGCCATTCTGTTCCTTCCATATGTAAACAGTGTGCCACAGCTGGTAATGTGATACATATCACAACACTGGAAAGGTCACCAAAGGGTTGACATTGCGATTGTGTCACTAATTCAGCAAAAGTGTGGGGGTGAAGAATGAGCCCTTGCTCTGGCTGCAGAAAGGAAGCCAGTAATTGAAACAGCCTGCCCTCCTCCTCCACAGCAGCAGGAGCAGGAACTGACTGAGGGCCATGTGAGGGAACAGGAAGCAATGAGTTAAAGGGGCTGAAGCTGAAAATCAGAAGCCACTTTTTTAAAAAGGGGCTGGGGGGGGGGGATAATGGAGGCAGGAGCCTTGAAAAGCCTCAGTATCACTTTGTCAGTCCACACTGGCCAGGCTGTTGCTGCAGCCGCATGTCAAGTGGGGAAGTGCCACAGACCAGCTCCGAAGGAAGGACGCTGGTCTGAGGACAGTGCTGGGATGCAGCCGCTTGGCAGGGAGTGACATCACCTGCATTCCCCGTAAAAATGGAATGATCAAATGGGTCAGTTGGTCTGGAATGGATACAGTGCGGAAGCGACCTCTGTTTCCCCCGGCACAGCATTTCTGGGGTACCGTCTCAATCCCCCCCCATCCACCTTCCCCACAGCACAGAGTCTGGAGGGTCCTCAGAAGGCAGTCTCAAGGCAGCACATCAAGGTCTTGGTCTCTACTAGGGGCTGCTAGGCTGAGCCCCCTTGGGCCGGAGACCCCACCTCCAGCCGGTGAAGGAAGCTTGGAGACGGCTCCAGCCCAGTGGTGCTCGCAGAGTATGGGAGTCCGTGGGCGGGGGGGGGGGGAGTCGAGAGAGGCGGGCAGGGGGAGGCAAGTTCTTCCCTGTTTATGCTTCCGCCGCTCACTAAAAACATGGTTATTCAGGCAGGAATATGGGGTGGGTTAAGATTTTAAAGGTTATACTGTTTTAAATGTATTTTATATCATGTATTTTATCATGTTATGCATCGCCCAGGGTGGCCGGTTTGCCGGCCAGAGGGGCGATCCAGAAATGCAACAAATAAATAAATAAAATAAATATGCCTATACCTGCCCACACAGGTCACCTCTGCCTGTAGCCCGCCGGATGGGCTCGAAAGAATCAAAGGTGATCAGTGGTGTCCACAGCCAGGTAAGCGTGGCCGATACAAGTGGGAGAACCAGGGCCACTTTGGGTGCTAGTAGCCTTGTTGCCAAGACCTGGAAAGTAAGAGCAGCCCTCTTCTTGGCTCGCTCACGTGGAAGCCACATCTGGGTGTCCTGAGCTCAGCTCACAATGGACGTGGCAAGATGGCAAGGAGGTTTCGGAGGAGGGCAAAGGTCAGGCTCTCCTGCTCCTTGCCTCAAGATGAGATTAAGAGGGGAGATGCTGCCCTTGTAAAAGGGTCTCCAGCAAGAAGGAAATGTTCACTTCTAACTATTGAGGACAGAACAAAAAGCAGTGGGCCTAAGCAACACAGGGACAGATGCTCCTCAAAGTCAAAAGGGAGGTTGTGGGGCTGCGCATGGGCGACGACATTACAGTAGAGTTTGCTAACCAAGTTTAAATGCCTCTGGGAGTTTCCAAAGAAAGTCTGGGCGGACAAGTGTCGAGGGGGATTCTTCAGGAGTAGAAGACTGTGCCAGATCAGGACATTGCATGCAGAAGAGCTCATTCGTCGTACTCCTTTTAATGGTGCTTCCATGGCCCAATAGAGGGAAAAGAACAGCTTGGGGAGGTGGCAGCCTTGTAAGGGGTGCCAGTGAAACCATGTGTAGCCTGTCCTGTTCTGTGGCCCCTTGAATTTAACAGGGGAAGCTGGTAGCATCTGATAGATCAAAGCAGGAAGAAAATAGGACCTGGGATAGCTCCAAGTGGGTCCTGCCGGTTGGAACTCTCTCATGCGACAGCAATAGGAGAATGTTGTCTCAGCAGGGAGCAAAAGCCAACTGAAGCCTTATGTGGACTGACAAGACCTATACCAGTGATGGCGAACCTTTTTGAGCCCGAGTGCCCAAACTGCAACACAAAACCAACTTATTTATTTCAAAGTGCCAACACTGCAATTAAACCTGAATACCAAGGTTTTAGTTTTAGAAAAACAACTCATACAGTTGTCCGAACTAATTAACATCTTTTGTCTTAAAAGAAAAACATAATAACAGAGCTTTCAATGATACAGTTTTTTGTTGGGAAAAAAATCAACTCAAAAAATTATTATAGTACTACATTGTACACATAGCCTGAAGGGAATTTATACAAACTTTTTAAATAATTAGGCACATGTATTTTTGGATAAGGGATTCTCAACTTGTAATATGATTATATGCCAGACTGAAATTGTATGGGGCAAGCTTTACCCCGGGTCCTTTCCCTGCTTCTACAGGTGTCGGATTAATAAAAGTAAAAGTCAACCTGTACTAGGATGAGCAAGATAAACAAGAAAATGAAACGTGCTTAACACATTTTAAACACTTTATGTCTTGGACTGCAAACACTGCATTAGGTAAAAGTTTGCATTGGGCATGCTTTTGCACAATTAATGTGATTTTTGCTATTGCATGCATGCTGATAATTTGTCAAACCTTGGCTCATACTCCGTTAGTTTGAGAGCAACACATGCAGCACTCGGGTCAACTGTTAGGGCTTTACATCCAAGCCATGCTCTGTGCATCATTCTTCAAAATCTTTTAAATGTGATAACAATGTAGAAAAGAATTCTGTAACAGGAATTCTAGAATAAAACCATTCTGTTCCACACTGTGAGAAAGAACAAGATCATTCGTGTTTTGCAGAAGGGGAAAGTCTTTTCGCGATCTGGACTGGTGACCAATGGCTCGAGTGCCCACAGAGAGGTCCCTGCGTGCCAGCTGTGGCACCCGTGCCATAGGTTCGCCATCACTGACCTATACTGTGGTCAGCTCCGCCCCTCCTAGAGGAGCTGGCTGGACTGTTAAAAGGCCCTTACCTGACGCTGTAGCCTGAGACTTCTGTGAGGCTGGGAGAGGGATTTTCTGCTGGGGATTTATCCTCTGAGCCAGAGGACAGTGGCAGGACTTTCGCCTGACCCGGAGGACCCGAATAAGGCACTGACTGCCCTACCCCCGAGGGAATCGCCTCTGCCTCCTCATCCTCCCCAGAATCCTCTGCTGCATGCTGGAAGGTTCAAGGGCCAGGGGTCATGACACAGCCTGAGCGGGGAATCCTAGACTCATCTGGGTCCAGGCTAGAGCTCCTGGGACCCCTGACCTGGACTGTGCACTGCCTCAACAGGCCTGTGGCTTATGCTGGCTCAGCTTGCCTGAGTGTGGAAAGCTAAGCAGGGTCAAGCCTGGTTATTACTTGGATGGGAGACCCCTCCTCTAGTTTCCTGCATTGAGCAGGGGGTTGGACTCGATAGCCTTATAGGCTCCTTCCAACTCTATAATCTATGAATCTATGAATCTTGGGCCAGCAGCACGCCTCGGGCCATGCCTGGAGAGGAAGGAGGCGGAGGCCCTGCTGGGCCAGGGGGAGGCCTGGTCCAACTGCTTGGATCTTCCCCTGGCCCAGCAGCGGCGGGTTGGGCGAAGGACTCTCTGGCGACGGTCTGTGTGGCCAACGTGGCCTTGCGGCGTCGGGAGGGTTCTGCGGGCTGCCCCTTGAGCCCGGGCGCACCCTTTCAGGTGGCAGCTCGGTGACAGGAGGGCAGGTGGCGGCTGGAGGAGGAAGAGGCATGGGGGGGGGGGTTTTCTGAGCTCCAAACCCCTTGCAGAGATTTCCCCAGCTGGTCAAGAAGAACCAGGACTTGCAGCTCCTCCAGAAGGGGAAATTAACCGCAGCCAAGAAATTGCGGGTCACCAAGGAAATGAAGGAGGAGGCCTTTGAGCAGTACCTGCAGATTTTCTACAAGAAGCAGCCCAAAATTGAGGTGAGGCTGGGGCAGGGCTGCTACCTGGGGGTGCTATGTGGGTGGTGGGGGAGGGTGGGGGAGCTGCACCATCCAGGTGATGGGCGCGGCCTCCTCGGGTAAAGGGAGGCTGCTGGCTGTTACGCGAGCACCGAAGAGGGAGAGCACAGAAAGGCGTCCTGGGAGGCGTTGCTTTTTTAGCGTTTCTTTCAGTCCGGCCTGGCACCTCCTGCAGTCCCACCATTCCCACCCTGGCAGGAGAGTTGAGAGCAAGTGTGTATTCTTCCAGGGGGAAGCGGTGTGTGTGTGTGTGTGTGTGTGTGTCTCCAGGACAGGCTTTTAAAACATTCTCTGCAGCCCGTTGCGATTCGCACCCCGTCCTCGTTCATCCCAATAGTTCCCATGACTTTGTCGTCCTGTGTTCCCTTTGTACTCTTATGTGCATCCCAGTTCTCTGAGTGGTGAGAAATTCCAGGGGTTCAGTGCTCACCTGATTCTGGTTTCCTTGGGAGGGAGGTCAAAGGCTGCAGTATTTGTTTCTTTACAGATATACAGATTGAGCATAGGTGGAGGCTCACAGCTTGACACCCTAGCAAACACCCCAAAAGCTTCCGGAGCTCCGGCTAAGCTCTCTGATCCTCCACCTTCCCCTGTCTCAGAACTTCAGGCTGCTTGCTTGTACACGGGCCCAGCTGGATGGCATCCTCCCCAGAGGAGGGAGGGGTGGGTGCAGGGGTGGAGGAGGGAAGGCGTGCCCCCTCTGAGGAGTCTCTCGCGGGCTGCTCCTTGGCTAAGCTCCGTCATGGCTCCGTCACCTCCTTTTACTTGATGATAGAACGGGCCCAGCCAGATGTTGTGCCTGGAAGGTTTCGAGTCCACAGTCTCCCTTAGAAACAAGATCCACCAGGTTGGGGGGGGATCCCTGGGAGGTCGTTCAGACCAACCCCTGCCGTTCCCATAAAGTACTACCATTTTGCAGGTCCCGCTGCAGCCCAGTGTGTGGCTGATGGCTGGACCATTGTTTGCCTGTAGCAGACTAGGTTTCTTGCACTCCCTGCTCCGGTTTCTTTCTCCACAGATCCCTGAAGAAGACACCTTTAATGCAGACGAGGTGCTGGAAGCCATCCGCCAGGTTGACTCCATATCTGAGCTCTACGGCCCGAACCAGTGTAACATGTTTCTGGGGTGTTTCCGTCAACCTTCTCTTCTGAAAGCCGATGCCCAGATATTAATGGTAACTGGAATGTCTCCTCTGTTCTCCTGCCCCCGCCTCATCCCAGAAACCTCTTTGCTGCCCCCCCCTCGTGTCTCTGGCCCAGTGCTTCTCAATTATTTCTGTCATGCCCCCCCTAGGAAGAACAAAACATTTCGTGCCCCCCCCGCGCGACTGTAAATAGTATCATTTGTCTATAAAATTGTTATAAGTACACCTCTGCATAACACTGTATCCTTATTAACGTATAAGAGAATAAAAAAAGAAAGAAATGTGGATCAATTTACAACAAAGAATAGCTTTATTAACTGTAGCAGAAAAGATTTAAAGGAGCACAGGATTTAAAGGAACACAATATTAAAAAAAACTTTTAACTGAGGTCAAACGAGTCCCCCTTTACGGAGCCTCGCGCCCCCCCTGGGGGGCCCGCCCCACTATTTGAGAAGCACTGCTCTGGCCTGACCCAGCTGCTCTAAGCAACGGCAGGCTCCTCTGGAGTCCCATCCGCCCGGCCCCAATTTCTCTTGGTGAAGATGTGAGCCACACCCGGAGCCTCGGATCCCTCGGGAGCCAGTAGGAATATGGGGCACTGCAGGCGAGCAGCGGAAAGGGCCAAGTCCCTGCACGCACCCCCGCCACCCTCGTGCCTTCTCCTTGTCTGAGGTGGCGGCGCCTGCGTGACTGCTTTAGGAAGCCTCTGCTCGCTGTGCCTGCTGGTGCCCGCTTGGTTCATGAGCCCCCAAGCTTGCCTCGAAGAGAGATTACCGTGCCGCCTCTCTCCTTCTCCCTACAGGATGCCAGCCCACCCACGTGTGCCAGCCTACCCACTCCCTCAACAATCACAGCTTCCTTTTGGGCCAAGGCCCCCTCTGACGTGATGGCCCGGTCTGGGACCAGAGTTACTCTTTCCCAAGCAGGAAAGGTCAAGGGTGAGCAGGTGAGGGCCTGGCAAGTGGGGGGAGCTCGTGGGGGCGGGGAGGGCGTGGCCCACAAGGGGTCTAAGAGCATGTCTTGCGTTTCCCGAGGCTGCCCCTCCGCTGGAAAAGGCACAGGAGCTGCCCCAGAAAGAGGGAAAGGTGCTCCCGCCGCCGCCGCTGGTCCCCTCCGTGGAGATGGCCCAACCTTCCGTTGCGCCTGCCCCAGATGAAGTGCCGAAAGAACCCCCAGCGTGGAGAGCTGTTTCGCAAGGCATCTCTGTCACTGTCAGGAAGCCCGCGGAGAGGAGGACCAGGATCCCCAGGGAGAAGGTGAGAGTCCCGGCTCCGGGAAGGGTGGGGGCAGGTGTGGGGCAGGGGGGCGGTGCCGGGCCTCCTGAGCAGAAACACTCAAACAAGCCTTCGGTATTGTCTAGATTTTTAGTCCATCTGATCCAAAGAGTCATAGGCACATTTGAGCCTAGGAAGCGGCCTCCTGCCAGGTGGGCATTGTCTTCTCCGGCTGGCGGCAGCCGTGGACGGCTCAGCTGGGGTGGGCGGGGCGGTGTGAGAAGATCTTTCCTGGGGAGAGGCGGGCCCCTTTCCTGAGCCCCACGCACTGGCAAGGGTCCCCTTCCCAGGACTCGGTTCTCCAGAAAGATCCCAGGGGCCAGCTCCCCCCGCCTCCAGCGGACGACGCATTGCTGTCCTCAGGCTCCGAGGACTCGGCCATGAGGACACTCGCCTCCTGCCGCAGCCACCCCCGCGTCATCGCCGCCCGAGGTTGCTAAAGCGGGCCAGGCCCCTTGAAGAGACGGCGCCGGAGTCCGTAAGGCCAGAGGGCAACTGCATACAGCGCCTGAAACAGAGGCTAAAATATATGCCCAGTGAGGGGCACCCTTGACGTGTGCCACAACAAAACTAACTCTCCATTAGTGATCACACATGAATGAGGAGCCATATACAACATACTAATCCACAAAACAAAACTTTAGGGAAATCCATGTTTAACCAAAATGAGTAACAACTCCCCCCCCCCCCGCTGCCGCCCATGCACCCTATCAAAAGCTTTCTTTGCATCCAAGGAGATCATTGCAGTCAGATCTGCCTGTTTTAAGATAAAGCTCTGGCACATCAACTAAAAGTCTAAGATTATCCAGTCCTTGATGGCCCAATATAAACCCAGCCTGAGCCAGATGGGTAATACTGGGGCGTGTAAGCCGAACCCAACGCAGGCAGCGCCCACATAGCGGTCAGTATCTTGGAATCCACGTTTATTAAGGAAATGGGTCTATAGCTGGAACGTGGACCAGGGTCTTTACCCAATTTAAGAAGAATAGTTATGTAAAGCTCATTAAAAGAAGGTGAATTTTTAAAAGAAGCTTTATTACAGACCTCCAATAAAATAGGAGTGAAACAATACACTTTTTTATGCCAGCTGATGGGAAATCCATCAGGACCAGGAGGAGCTTTCCCCAGTGTCATGGATTTAATAGTATCCACCATTTCAGGGGTGCGGACCCTCCGGCCCACAGGTGGAATCCCGCCTCCCGAAGTTCACCCTCCAATGGCCCCACCCCCTTTCTCCCAAGCACCCTTCACTTGGGGGTGTCCTGGTTTTTGTGCAGTTCCCCCCTTCTAAAAAGTTGAAATGCCTCCCCCAAGGTTGGGGGACTGTCCGTGAAAGCTTCCGGCTAAAGCAGGCCGGCATTTTGGCCCTTCCCTGCTAGCCCTTGGGCCACGCCCCTTCTGCCTTCAGCTCCACCCACCCCTGGACCGTGGCCCTCCCGAGAGAGAGCTTCTTCGAAATGGAATTCAGGCCCCGGGCCAAAAGAGGCTCTGCCTCCCCCCCCCCCCCCCGGCCATTTTTTGGAAAGAAAGACCTGGATTCCTGCATTGAGCAGGGGGTTGGACTCAGTGGCCTTGTAGGCCCCTTCCAACTCTACTTTTCTATGATTCTACGTGAGGTGGTCAACTTGGTCCTGCAATAACTGTGGAACTCTTGCTGGCTGGGTTCACGCAACACTTTAAGCCAGTGTTCTCCAACCTACGCTGGCTGGGGCATGCTGGGAGTTGTAGGCCAAAAACATCTGGGGACTCAAGGTTGAAGCCCACAGAGGTTCTGAAACCTCTGTGGGCTTACATTTTCCTGGGCCCCCGAGTAATGGTCAGGCACAGCAGGGCTCCCTGGCCATCTCCCCCAACCTCTTCCCACGTCGGTCCTCCTGCAGGTATCGCAGGGCACACCGCAGGAGCGCCGAGTCCCCCCCCCAGCTGTCATTGGTACTCACACACACACACACACACACGGCACAGGGCATTCCCTCTGGTTTTTGCCACTTCCCGGGGTGCTATCGACTTGGGGTGAATGGCAAAACCGAGGGGACAGTTGGGACTTCCCAGCATCTCCCCCAAAAAACCCGAGGACCCCGCTTGGGCACTTTTGGGCAGCTGCCATCCCCACTTGTCTCCCCTCAGTGCTCCTGCGTGTCCCCTGGGATACCGACCGACCGGAGGACTGAGGGGAGAGGCAGCGCCTCCGGACCCCCGCTGTGCCTGACCATTAGTTGGGCAGAGCTGGAGCCTGGGGCAGCTTTGAACCCACAGAGGTTTCAGAACCTCTGTGGGTTTAAAGTGATGTGCGAACCCGGCCTCTCTCTCTCAACAGTCTATGACTGTGTTCATACGTAATACTAAGCTGTGGTTTTTGTTAACCATGGTTTGTTGCTTTAGCCATGAGTTGTCTTGCAGATGAGCAAAAAAAACCCCCACAACTTGTTTTCCTTATTTCTGGGGTTTTTTCTCCACAATCCATCTTGCCAGCCTTCAGAGCAGTTTTACTTTCAAGCTGCTTTTGCTGGGCACCTCTGTTTCAGGGTAGACAGCAGTGCAAACAAGCCAGGGATAAGCCATGGTTCTGGGTTCAGACATCACAACAAGCCAAGGTTTAAATAAGCCAGACTTTGTGGTTCATAGCTAGTTAGCATGCCATGGTTTATACCTTGTGAACAAGTATGGTTTGTTTGCAGGGATGGGTTCAGACACAACAACAAGCCAGATTTCAACAAGCCATACCATGACTTAGGGTGATGTGCGAACAAGGCTTATAGTGTTGTCTGATGCAGAAAAATTTGCTGATATATAGATCTAGAATCTGTATTCATTTTACCATGGGTGTCATGAATGGAGCATATAATATTTCATTGCTTAATCTTTTTTAATCTAGAGGATAATAATTTAGTAGATTTCTCTCCCTTTTCCCAGTATCTTTGCCTAGTACAGTTTAACAAAAATTCAGTTTCTGAGGCATGTAATTTATTAGGTTTATGCTTAGCTGTAAAAAGAGTTCCTTTATAATAAATGTAACGTCACCCTCAAATTGCAGTGCTGTGCCTTGGGTCTTTCACACGCTGCCGCAACAGCTCACGTGTGTCACATTTGATCCACAAATGATGGCAGGACCCCGTGCGCCCCCCGTGAGCACTTCGGCCCGTTTCTGGGGTTGCTCTAGGAAGCGCTAGCTTCCTGCTGAGCCAACGGTGGGTCCCGCTGGCGCAACGCAAACAGACGCGCGCCGGCAGCAGTACTGGATACTGCCCATCGTTAGGAGTCTTTCATAAGGGGATTTTAATAAGGTGGTGTTCTAGCTGCTTGGAAGAGCAAGATGATGGCAATCTAACACGCAGGGCCGGATTAAGAGCATTATGGGCCTGGTGCTGAGGATTTTGGTGGGCCTTTTTATGGAAATAAATAAAATGAAGACGCAATTTTATATTAAAACAAATTAAATATTTTAATTACCATTAAAGTGCCAAAACTCAAAAACTCCTGCAGCTCATCAGTAAGGGTCTTCCCAATTTCCCCCAAATTATTTATTAAAAAAGAAAAAGCAGCCACAACAAAAAGCCAGGAAGCTTTGCTTGACCAAGAATAATTGTGTTGTTCTTGTTGCTTTGTTTCGTTTTTTTTTTTTTTTTTTTGTTAAACTAGCATTTGAACAATTGAGCTGCGAATCAGAAAGATCTTTTGCTAGAGGCTGGAGAGAGAGGTCCCTTCTAAATCTGAATATTACAGACCCTAGCAAGCCCCCCATGTGCTTCAAAGAAATGTAGTAACAGTGATTGAAATGCAAAAAGCTACCGAAATGCTAATTTGAGAACAACAGTTCTTGCTAGGTCTTGCCTCAAGCCTGTAATGCAGATGTGCTTAGAACACCTTTCTAATCTTGAAAAAATCATTAATTATGCTGAATGATAACGATCAGAGCTAACTCAAATCGTGCCTATATTGTGGGCCTATTTTCTGTTATGAGCCTGGGGCTGCAGCTCCAATAGCCCCTATCTTAATCCGGCCCTGCTAACACGGTATTTATAAGTCTGACCTTCCCCACCCCCACCCCTTGACAAACAAGCAGGGGCTGAGCGGAAAGTCCTGCCTGCCCCGGGCCCCGCCATAGTCCCCAGTTCCCAAACACATGATAGATTCTCCCCTCTTCGTTCATGAGGCCGTGGGCAGGCACCAGCGCAAGGGGCGTTGCAGTATTGCGTTGAACAGTGAGGCGGGGGCGGAAGGGACAGGGGTGTCGTGCCACTGCTTTGCGCCGCTCGGGCCAGAGGGGGGGCTATGGGGTGGGCAGCAGGGCACTCTGGCCTGCATCCAGGAGAGGCACGGGCGGGGCGGCCTTCTTCTCCCATGCTGGCTGGAAGGGGGCCTGGGGCCGGTGACCCTGTAAACTGGGGGGGGGGCGTAACGTATGATCGGTGGCGGCAATGCGCGTGTTGCTGGAGCGGGAGAAGGGGCTCGAGAGAGAGGAGGGAAGCCCGTCTGCCGGAGAGCGCCCTCAGCACCGCCTTCTCCTTGCTCCCTAGACGGAAAAAGACCCGGACCTGGCCGAAGAGGCTGAAACAGAGAAGCTTCCGGTCTCGCCCCCTTCACAAGTCTCCCCAGCCCCCAGTTTGACAGCGGACTTTGTCAAGAGTGAGAAGGTAAAAGGTGCCCCCGGAACTCTGCAAACACACGGCCGTCTGCCCCTGAGCTCTCTGCTGGGCCCTGCGGGTGTGTCTCCAGAACACATTGTAACCCCCCCTCTCTGCCCCCCCCCCCGAGAACCACAGTTCTTTCTGTAAGGCTGCTGCGGGAGCGTCCCGGTGGGGGATCCACAGCAGCCCTGCAAAGTTGCCTTTCCCAGGATTCTGTGCCAGGACCAATTTGAACCAATTTCATCCCAGTTTATTATTGGCACTGGCTCTTTATTTTGTAATGCGCCTCCCGCCCCTGAGAAGAGCATGCAAGGCCTCCAGGAACTGTGGACTGTGGTGGGAGGGTGCAGGGGTGGCGGTGGAATTCTGCTGCTGAGGGGGAAAGATCCCTCTGCCAGTTAAGCATCTTTCCCATAAACATTTCCAGTTTGCAGGCCTCGGTACGGTTTGCCAGGTGTATTTGCAGCTTTTTTTGCACTCCACCCTTTCTTCTCCCCAAGATCGCGAAAACCGGCTTGACAGCCGGGTCCCCTTTAAAGGGTTTTTTTGGACTGGGACATATGCAGCCACATGTGGGAGACGGGAGTGGAAGCAGAGAGGGAGGCGTGTTTGGGGGCTCTTCCCCTGGGCATTAACGGCCACCCTGGATTGTGCCTAGAGTGTTGCTTTTGCGAAGTTTCCCTCCGTGAGTGGGGGCCAGGAGTCCGCCATGCGCATCGATTCGAGGAGCCAAACATCTTCCATGGTCATCAAGGGCTTCTTTGCAGAGAGGCGGCTGATAATCAAGGAGTGGCCCAAGCCACAGACGGTGAGGGCTCAAGGGAGTTTTCCTGGGGGGAGGAAGCCACGGAGCCTCCTCCCCCCCCCCCCCCGCTGGGCAGTGGGCAGGAGCCGTCCGTGGCCACTGTGAGGTGTGGGGAAGGTAACGCCTCTCTTCTTGATGGCATCCTGAGCAGAGGTACCACACCTGCAGCGGTTCCAAGGGAGTGAGTGCCCTAGCCAGGGAGCATGCATGTGTGGGATGTGTGTGTGTGTGTGTGTGTGTGTGTGTGTGTGTGTGTGTGGTCTCTGAGAGACTAGGCTGGGGGCTGCTTGGGCGAATGTATGGCGGGACAGGTGGAAGCCCAGTGAGCTCTCCTTTCCCTATCAAGGGCCATATAATGGCCTCCCCCTCCATGCATCGCACATAAGTGAGAGGTCAGAGGTCAGAATTGTTTGGAAGCCTGCAGACTCTGACCTGGAAGGCCGTGGCATTCTGCACATGCTTGGGTGTGCTTTCTTCCTTCAGGCGGAAACTGGGCTCCGAGGCTGCACTCTGGCTCAAATTAGGCTACCTGGCCTGGTCCAGCCCTCTTTTCTCTTGGGCGGGGTCACACGTACGCTGCCCTGCCCTCTCGAGTTTCTGAGGTTGCCCGCACACGCACGTTTGCCCTGTGTTTGCATCAGCAAGAGCTAGATACGTGCTCTTTATCAAAACGAAAACGGAGATCCTCAGAATGCCGAATTGCTCACCCAACATTCATGTTTCCCGCTTGCGCACGGCAGGTCTGCTCTGCCCGCATGCCTGGCACCAGGGTGGGGTGTGTGCGTGCACGTGTGCATGATGCGCCTGATGTCCTACGGAGGGACGGGGGATCCTGAGGCAGGCGGTGTGCCAGGCGGAGTGGAGCCCGGAGAGATCCAGATCCAGTTCCTCTTGTCCTGCCAGCAGGGGTCCACCAGCAGCAGGTTGTGCTCACAGAGGTGCCTCCCAGCATCTTGGCACATTCATGGGCGGGGCAGGTGGCTGGGAGGGGAGGGGGTGAGCTCAGGACGATGTTTGGGGAACAGTGCCGAGCAGTGGGCGGAGAGGGCTGCAGTCCGGAACTGCTTTTCCGTTTCTGTTGCCAGGAGCCGGTGCCCAAGATCTCGTCTGCCTTCATCCCCAATTCAGTGGCTGTCCAGCAGTTTTACAGCCAGGAGGAACTGCTGAAGGAGGAGAAACTCATCAGGGTGATCGGACCCCAGGAGGTGAGGCGGAGCGGCAGCAGCAGCAGCGGAGCAAAGACTGGCACCTCCTGCCCCTTCTCGTCAGGCCTGCTGAATCAGTGGCCAAGTCAGGGCGGAGTGGCGGGTGCCTCGGAGGGATGGCTGTCCCTTTACAGCAGTGTTTCTCAACCTTGGGTCCCCAGATGTTTTTGGCCTACAACTCCCAGCATGCCCCAGCCAGCATAGCTGGCTGGGGCATGCTGGGAGTTGTAGGCCAAAAACATCTGGGGACCCAAGGTTGAGAAACACTGCTTTACAGGATCGTTCCGCGCTGCACCCTCTGCAGGACCCTCTGTTGCCTTTCCTGCTCGCAGCTCAAGCGGGGCCCCTCCTGCCAGGCAGTGTGAACGGAATGATGGACCAGATAGACATTTGGTCTGACCCAGCACGGCTCCTCCTATGTTAACTAGGTTTTTCTTATTTATGGGGCATTTTGTGTGTGTGTGTGTGTGTGTGTGTGTGTGTGTGTGTGTGTGTGTTTTAAGTACCAGGGCTGTTCTGGAAGTGCCCCAACTGCATACAGTCCAAACATATTTTTCCACTCCAGAGTTGAGCTGGAGCTGGGTGGGTGGGTGGGTGGGTAGTTCTGTAAGTTTGGAACAGAAGCCAGCTGTGCATGGTGCTGATTGGCCAGTGCCTGTGATGTGATGTCATGAAGAAACCTTCCTTCCTCGTCCCAGTTTTGTACTTTGAAAAAGGCCCTTTTTTGTTGTTATCCTGTGACAAATGATGAGATTAAAAATTCATGTGGCACTCTTAATAATTTTTTAAAAAACTGACAGCCTTCCCTGAAGCAAGTAAGGAGGAGCAAGAAAGACAGACAGGCCAGCATTTGATTTGCTGGCGTGCGCGGCTGGCGTTTCCGTGGTAAAGCTGGGCTGAAGCTGATCTCGCCCTGCAGCTCACTGCCCTCTGTTTCTATGTCACCCGTCCTCAAATGGCTCTGAATGCACAGCGAAAGACCGGCTCTGTTTTATAGATGGCTAATGTTGAGTTGGAGTTCAGAATCTGATGAATAGAAACCGAGGGCAAAGTATTGAACAGACGTCTGTGTGAGGGATGACGCAAGAGTTGCGCCCAGCTGAAAAGAGGTCTGTGCTTATCAGGACTGTTGAGCAGGCAGATGTGGTCGCAAGCAGATGTGGTCGCAAACAGATGACCCAAGAATTAAAAACGAAGATGGAAAGCCCCTCCCCCCCAACCGAGACAGAAGAGGAATGGGGCAGGGCAGCCTTCCCCAACCCTGGTTCCCTCCAGATGTGTTGGACTACAACCCAGATTCCACCTAAACATCAGGAAAAATTTCCTGACTGTCAGAGCAATAAGACAATGGAACCAACTACCTAGGGAGGTGGTGGGCTCTCCCAGTCTGGAGGCATTCAAGGTGCAGCTGGACAGCCATCTGTCAGGGATGCTTTGACCTGGATTCCTGCATTGAGCAGGGGGTTGGACTCGATGGCCTTGTAGGCCCCTTCCAACTCTACTGTTCTATGATTCTGTCCCATAACCCCACATCCAGCATAGTTAGCTCGGGGATTATGGGAGTTGTAGTCCAACACATCTGGAGAGAACCCAGTTGGGGAAGGCTGGGGTAGGGCAACGGTCAAGGAAGGCAGAGCTGGGAAACAGGAGTTGTGTTCTAGGCTGGAGCGACCTCGGGAAGGGTGAATCATAGAATCATAGAAAAGTAGAGTTGGAAGGGGCCTACAAGGCCATCGAGTCCAACCCCCTGCTCAATGCAGGAATCTAGGTCAAAGCATCTCTGACAGATGTCTGTCCAGCTGCACCTTGAATGCCTCCAGAGTGGGAGAGCCCACCACCTCCCTAGGTAGTTGATTCCATTGTCTTATTACTCTGACAGTCAGGAAATTTTTCCTGATGTTTAGGTGGAATCTAGGTTCCTGTAACTTGAGCCCATTATTCCGTGTCCTGCAAACTGGGATGAACGAGAAGAGATCTTTGCCCTCCTCTGTGTGACATCCCTTCAAATACTGGAAGAGTGAGATCATATCTCCCCTCAGTCTCCTCTTCTGAAGGCTAAACATGCCCAGTTCTTTCAGTCTCTCCTCATAGGGCCTTGTTTCCAGTCCCTTTATCATCCTTGTTGCTCCATTGTGTTGTTGCTCTGACAGTCCAATGTTGGTTCCATTGTCTTATTGCTCTGACAGTCAGGAAATTTTTCCTGATGTTCAGGTGGAATCTAGGTTGCTGTAACTTGAGCCCATTATTCCGTGTCCTGCAAACTGGGGTGATCGAGAAGAGATCCTGGCGGCCCTCCTCTGTGCCAGGACCAACCAAGTACTGGAAGAGTACTGAAGGCAGGCAGCTCTGTGGGGATGGATGACCTTGAGCTTCAGACCCCCGAGGGGATGGCTGGGAGGTTCGAAGTGCAAGGCTGGCCCCATTTGCTACTGCTTGGAGCTCTTCAGGGGCAGGGCAGGGCAGGGGTGTCGTGGATGAGCCCCAGCACCCATAGGACAGGGACAGGGGGCGGGATGTCCTGGGCCGTGCTGGGCGGCAACGGACCGACGCACGTGCGCCGTTGTCCCCCTAGGCCAGACCCACTTGCTGTGCTGGCTTGTCACTTGTGTGTGTGGGGGTGCCCTGCCTTTCCACCGGGGAGCTCAAGAGGGTTGTGTGGGGTTTCCAGGCAGTCTCCCGTCTGCTAGGCCTGCTGAGCTTCAGAAGGGTAGAGTGAGGTGTCTGCCGCAGGCAGCCGATTTGAGGGGTCACGAAAGGGCAGCAACTGCTTTCTCATTCCCTGTATTCTTGTTGCAGTTTCAAAGCCAGGAACGGGGAGAAGCGCTGGGGGGACTTTCTTCCTCAGCTGCCAGAACAGCTTGGCTGGCCTTTGATGCCGTGCCCCTTAGCTCATGTGTGAATCATAGAATCATAGAATCATAGAAAAGTAGAGTTGGAAGGGGCCTACAAGGCCATCGAGTCCAACCCCCTGCTCAATGCAGGGATCTAGGTCAAAGCATCTCTGACAGATGTGTGTGTGTGTGTGTGTGTGTGTTGGGGGGGGCTTTGGTGCTCCACCGCAGGCAGCAAAATGCCCTGGGTAGTGCCCTGGGAGGCCGGGGGAGCCTCCAGACGGGGGGGGGGGGGGCTGGCACTAGCAGCCCGAAGGCGTCGTGAAGCTTTCCTGTCTTTGTTTCCTTAATGCATTTCGCCTGGTAAGAAAACAGATGGAAGAAGCGGTGGGAAAACACAGGGAGGGGGCTACAAGTGGAAGACAAGGAAAGGACCTCTGGACGCCCCGTAAACTCCTGAGAACGTGGCAGGGTGCAGTTGCCGTAACAGCAGCCTTGCCCGGGAGCAGCCTGGGCCCGGCGGTGGGCCGCACTGAGGCTGCCCGTGGCAGATTATTTATGGCCGAGGTGCCCGCACTGCTCCCAAGGCTTGTCTCTTCCCTTCTGCCTTTGCCAGGAGCCAGCGAGCCCCCCCAGAACCAGCTCCGTCTGGATAAGTGACCAGGATGAACTGCCCGGGAGAGAAGATTCAGAGGTGAAAGTGGGCGGCACTTCGGAGCCCGGCAGCAAGCAGGTAAGCGGCCCCTCTGCACCGCCGCCCGCCCTGAGCGTTGGCCAGCTGAGGAGGGAGGGGTGGCGGCTGCTCCGTGGCCATCCTCCTGACGCCGTCCTGGGTGAGGTGGCTTCTTGTGTCTGTGTCATGGAGCACGCCCGCTTAATGGGCCACCCTACGATTCCCTGCAGGCAGTGGGTCGGATCACAAAGAGCCCGGCCAAAACTCACTCTCTCCGAGTCCGAGCAGCCCTCAGCCCCTCCGCTCTCCTTTGTTTCAGAGCCTGCCTGAGATTTTCCTGACCCAGCTGGATGAGTCCCAGTATCCAGAACCGGAGCAAGGGGCACCGGCCTTCGTCTTGCCGTTCAGGGACACGGACTGGTTCAACAAGCTTTTCCCCGAGGTGAGGAGCTGCCTCAACTTTTCTCTTGTGGGATGAAGCGCAAAGAGGACTAGGGCCTTGAGATTATACCTAGTGGCAAGGAGCGCCTGGCCTCTTGTCTGGCCCGTGCTGTTTTCGCCCTCCCAGTTCCCCTGGCCCCGCCTGCATGACTGGGACTGATAAGATGGAAGCGAGCAAAAGGCTGGCGTTGTGGTAGCAAATTGTTTTGGCTTATTAACCCCCTCTGTCAATAGAAAAATTGACCATGGTGATCTGGTATCGGGATCAAATGAATCCCAAGAGAGCCATACAATTTTTTAAAAACCCAGTGGCAGTTATTAAGCGTGATGCCAGCTGCAAATTTAAGAGAGATCATGCCTTCATTGAGACCTTCCCTGTCCCAGTAAATCAGAATGGTTATGCATAAGTATAACTAAGGCAGCCAATGCAAGACTGTCCCGAAACCAGGCCTGAGCCCAGACTGGAACAGGTCTAGGTCATCTGTTTTGTCCAAGGATGCATGCAGCTGCCCCACCACGGCCCTCTCAGTGGCTTCCCCCAAAAACAGCGTGTTTGTGACTGGGCGACAGCCGTCACTGGGCTCCAGGGCGGGATTCCTCAGGAGTGGCCATGCCACTGCCGCCTCCTTCAGGATGGCGGGCAGCGCTCCTTCGTGCGGGGACGCCTTCACCACGCCCTGGACCTGCCCTGCCGAGATCAAGTGGGCACGGGGGGGGGGCCTGTGCAAATAGCGGCAAGCACCTTGCCCGTGTCACCTTGGCTGCATTACCTGAAAAAAATCGATTCCACAAAATGTGGCGAGTTGAGGCACTGGACGCCTCACTTGGATCGGCCATAACTAGACTGCCTTGGAGCCGGATGACTACATCCCCAGAGTCCGCTGGAAAGGATTCACAGCGGGCCTGTGGAGCTCCGCTCGTCCGTTACCTGGGCCTGTGGTGGAGGCTGCAGAAGGGGCCTTTCTCGCTGCCAGAACCGCCACAGGGCAGGCGCGATTATGGGCCCCACCCAGTGTTCGGCAGGCCTTGGAGCAAGACTTCCACCAGCTGCGGCCTGGTCATCATCCGGCCTGCTTTGCCGCCTGGAGCTCCGCAACCCAGCACATCCACCCGGGGCTCAGTAACGCATGCCAGGCCGGCCCCCTCGTCCACGGTAAAATCGCGGAGGAGGAGCAGCGCGGTCTTACCCTGAGTCAGCCTGGCCTCTGGCAAGAGCTCCACCAGACCCGACCCGCGGGCACAGCGGACGCACAGCCAGACGCACGAGGGTCGGAGACGGAACTGGAGTGGGGGGCGGGAACCACACGCCTGCAGGCAGCCCCCCCTCCCGAGTTTGCACTCCCCCGCCCACAGCCACTAAGACAGAGGCAGTGGGCCCCTCCCCACTTGACCTGCCCTTATTGAGGTGCACCCTGCCTCACCCCACCCCTCACCCACGCCTGTGTCGCGATCACTGACTCGCTCCGTTCCACGGACCTCGCCACGTGGCCTGTGCACGTTCACCCACACGCTCAGCACGCGGATCCCCCGCCAGCTGAATCACTAACAGGATGTTGTGCTCACTGAAGGCCCAATAGCAGAACAACAACACGACATGTAACGCCATTTGTGGGCACCACGCCCCCACCGTTCCCGGGGTCGGGCAGTGGGAGAGAGGGAGGCACACGCACACATATATATGCACACCCCAGTATGAAAGCGTAGTGACCAGTCAAAGTGGAAGGAATAAATGACCATAGCCCAACTGAAACCCCAATGCCACAGGTGTGTGTGTGTGTGTGTGTGTGTGTGTGTGTGTGTGTGTGTGTGGCCCCCGCCCTCCTGGTGGCGCAAAGGACCATCTATCCGTCAGAGTCATAGAATCATAGAAAAGTAGAGTTGGAAGGGGCCTACCAGGCCATCGAGTCCAACCCCCTGCTCAATGCAGGAATCCAGGTCAAAGCATCCCTGACAGATGTCTGTCCAGCTGCACCTTGAATGCCCCCAGAGTGGGAGAGCCCACCACCTCCCTAGGGAGTTGGTTCCATTGGCGTATTGCTCTGTCAAGTCGGCGTCCTCTTGATAGAAAGGGAGGCCGCAGTGGGGCTGCTTCTGTGTCTCTAGAGTCCTAGATGCAGATAACAGAGAGCGGCAGCCGAAGCAGTGCTCTTGTGCTGCTCCCGTTCATCGGGGGGGGGGGGCAGGCTTGAGCAAGAGGCCCGCCTGCCGGGTTGTGCCCTAGGTTAGCGTGCGTGTGCGGGGAGGGTCCTGCCATTTTGATTTCCCTCTATGTACAAATGCACATTTTTACATGTGGATACCACAAATCTGCCTGTTTCTTTTTTAGCGTGCCATCTAAACTC
The DNA here is from genome assembly GCA_021292165.1 of Shinisaurus crocodilurus. Lineage (NCBI taxonomy): Eukaryota > Metazoa > Chordata > Lepidosauria > Squamata > Shinisauridae > Shinisaurus > Shinisaurus crocodilurus. The sequence goes on along the minus strand of CM037880.1, from coordinate 224,867,127 downwards.
AGTGATTTTCATAACTCAGTATGTATTCAGAACTTGGTACAGTAATACCTTGGATTGCAAGTAACTTGGTTTGAGAGCGTTTTGCAAGACAAGCAAATTTGTAAATATTTATTTATTTATTTTTTACTTGATATACAAGCGACGTCTTGCAATACAAGTACTGTAGTACGGCTTAAATTAAAAATCTCTGTACAAATTTTTTTGGGGGGGATTTCGTTTTGATATAAGTGTTTCGGATTACAAGCACGTTTCCGGAACGAATTATGCTCTCCATCCAAGGCATGACTGTACATATTTCCAGACTGGTTTGATCCAGTAGTAACAGAGCAATGAAACCAGTAATCTGACCGTGGAAGTGGTACTTCAAAAGGACATGTGTCAATACCATGTGCGAATTCTACACAGACCACCAGAGAGAGCTCATGTGCACTGTGTATATTTTAGAGATATTAGAAGGGTGAGAGAGTTGTAAGAACCAGTAGGGTTCCTCTTCTGCGATGTGCGGGTCAGTTGCGGGTTTTGCCCATCTTTGCTTTTCCGCACGCAGTGGGTCTTCCTGCAAGTGGTGCTGCTGACTTGCCCTGAGGCGTCTTCTGCTCCCTCGAGCAATCCTCCTGCCTTTGGCCAGTGCTTGTTGCCCTTTGTGAGCAGGAGGAGGAGCTGGGTCGGTCCAGAGGTGCTCCTCCTCGGCAACAGCTTCCCTTCCCTCTCACCAGGGTTTCCCACCTGAGCTGAGCTTGAACGGGTTCATGAACAAACTGCTAGCCGCCATGCTCACGGCAGACTTCGGCACAAAGGTGGAGATACTGGGTGCCATCATGGGCCTGAGGGACGAGCTGGAGGATGGGATGAAAGCCGTGGCCCACGACACCGTCATCTACGTCCTGAACAAGAGGAATGAAGTTCCGTCCATTCTGGTGAGAGCTTTATTTCTGTGCCTTTGGGGTGCGCTGCGCCCTCTCTCTTGCTCTGTGATGCAACACGAACCTTGTCCAGCATCTTAGAATCATAGAATCATAGAAAAGTAAGAGTTGGAAGGGGCCTACAAGGCCATCGAGTCCAACCCCCTGCTCAATGCAGGAATCTAGGTCAAAGCATCTCTGACAGATGTCTGTCCAGCTGCACCTTGAATGCCTCCAGAGTGGGAGAGCCCACCACCTCCCTAGGTAGTTGATTCCATTGTCTTATTGCTCTGACAGTCAGGAAATTTTTCCTGATGTTTAGGTGGAATCTAGGTTCCTGTAACTTGAGCCCATTATTCCGTGTCCTGCAAACTGGGATGAACGAGAAGAGATCTTTGCCCTCCTCTGTGTGACATCCCTTCAAATACTGGAAGAGTGCGATCATATCTCCCCTCAGTCTCCTCTTCTGAAGGCTAAACATGCCCAGTTCTTTCAGTCTCTCCTCATAGGGCCTTGTTTCCAGTCCCTTTATCATCCTTGTTGCTCTCCTCTGAACCCTCTCCAGTTTGTCTATGTCCTTCTTAAAGTGAGGTGCCCAGAACTGGACGCAGTACTCAAGATGAGGCCTAACCAGTGCCGAGTAAAGGGGAATGATCACTTCCCGCGATTTGGAAGCTATACTTCTATTAATACAGCCCAAAATCTTCCATGAGAGAACCTGTGTGCGCGCGTATGGAGTGGCAGGTTACTGAATTTAGGCAGACCCAGTTCCCCAGCCATTGAGTAAAGCTGCTGGGAAAATTCCTAATTGAGCAGCCACTCAGAAGGAGAACAGGCCTTGTCCACATCGGGGTTGTGGTAAGGATGCGAAGGACGAGGGTCCTCCTCAGGAGAAAAAACCTTCTTGATGAGGAAAGGGGGCGGAAGCTGGCTGTCACAAGCAATCCCAGCGTCTTTCTCAAGGCAGCTCTTCTGGGTGGAGCCACGGCATCTTCACACAGTGCTCTCACAAGGCAGTGTTGTTGTGGGGAAATGGCGGTCCTTCCCACAGCGACCAGGTTCCCACTCCTGTGAGTGTTGTGTGGGATGTCGCCCCCTTGCCAGGGAAGGACGGAGGCCCACTGGGCGCAACCTTCAGCATCCCTGTTGGTCAGGCCCAGAAGTGTCCTGCTGGGAGGGGTCGTGGCTCAGGGTGGGACGCTTGTTTCCTGCTCCAGCAGTTAAGAAGAGTCTCGTGTGGCAGGGCTGGGAAGGACACCCCCCTTTTCTCTTGGGGAGCTGCTACCAGTCAGCAGACAATCCTGGGCTACATGGGGGGACCACTGTTCAGACCTGGCAAGTTGTTGCTTCACGGGGTCGCCTGGTCGCTGGCAAAGACACTCTGCCTTCCCTTCGCATTTTAGGAAAGGGACCAGCGGAGGTTCATCTTGGCTGCCCTGCGTGCCCTCCTGAGACTGAACAAGAACAGCAAGGAGCTGATGGAGGAGCTGATGGCCTACTACCTGAAGTCTCCTGCCCCCATCAGGTGAGCGCCTGCCTGGCGTAGGTGTGCCAAGGAGGCTGCAGGCGCTGGCCTGGCGGATGGCGGAAGCCGCTTGCCTCGGGCGATGAGCATCCTTCCACGCACAGCAGTGGGGCAGGCCTTGGCTTTGTGACGGGGAGAGCCCTCTGGCCTGCACCCAGCGCCTCATTTTGGAAGGAGGGGAGCAACTGGGGTCCCCACTCTAACCTTAAATGTGTGCCAACTGATTGTGGTCGCTCAGTGGTAAGAGGGAACTTAAGGAGAGCCCTGAAGCTGGATCAGAGCAAGGGTCCATCCCCTCCAGCATTCTGTTCACAAGGTGGCCAAACAGCTGCCTGTCGGAAATCCGCAAGCAGGACGTGAGTGCAACGGCACCGTCCCGCTCATCTTCCCCAGCAGTACATGGGCCACGCTGCCACCGATACTGGAGGTAGCATGTAGCCATCAGGACTGGTAGCCATTGACTGCCTTCTCCTCCATGCATTTGTCCAATCAGCCTAACCTACCTCACAGGGTTGTTGTGAGGATAAAATGGAGAGGAGGAGGAGGAGGAGGATTATGTAAGCCGCCTTGAGTTCCTTGCAGGAAAAAAAGGCGGGGTATAAATGCAATAAATAAATAAATTTAAGCCATCCAAATTGGTGACCATCTTGTGGCACCGAATTCCATGATTTAACTTTCTTGTTGTCTGAAGGAGTACTTCCTTTTAGCTGTCCTGAATGTCCCAGCATTTGGGTTCTAGTATTAGGAGAGAGGAAGAAAAACTACCCTCTTTCTCCATACCATGCATAATTTGGGACACCTCTATCATTCATGTCCCCCCTTGCTCACCTTTTCTCTTAATAAATGGTCCCAAATGTTGTAACTTTTCCGCATAGGGGAGCTGCTCCAGCCCCTGGATCTTCTGAGTTGTCCTTTTCTGCCCTTTTTCCACCTCTACAATGTCCTTTTTTAGGTGCAGCGGTGACCAGAACTGTGCACAGTATTCCCAAGTGTGGTTACACCACAGATTTATATAAGAGGAGTATATATGATCAGGGCAGTTTTATTTTTGAGTCCTTTCCTGATTATGCCCAGCATGGAGTTTACCTTTTTCACAGCTGGGTCGACATTTTTGTGGAGCGGCCTGGCACAGCCCCAAGGCCCCTTTCTGGGTCACTCACTGCCAGCTCAGCTTACATGTGAAGCTGGGATTTTTCGCCACTGCCCCCTGCCTTGCTCCCCTCCCGCTCCCAGACTGCCCTGGCTACGCTCCCTCGGCGGCGTGCGGCACCCTCCGTCTGTACTGCGCATGGGACCCCACGGCACAAGAATCTCCACCTCCATGGCTTTCCCCAGGCACAGGGAACTGCGAGGGAAAGGAGTCCCTTTGCCAACTGGAAGCTAGCTTTGGGGTGGCCTGCTCTGTTCTGCTCTGCTCTGCAGGGATACCGCTTACCACAGTAATTCTGTTCTCTCTCTTTTTTTTTTTTAATTTTTTTTAAATTTTTAAACAATACAAAGAAAATAACACACACATATAACTAATATTGTGCTCCCATCACCATGGGACCAAATAATCCAATAACTCTATAATTGTTCATTATTCCAAAAATACAACATATCTTGACAGGGTAAACTCCCTTTCCCCTTTTTAAACACATATTCCAAAAATAAACCCCAAATATCCTTGAAATTATTTTTCTTTAATTGACCCCTTTTGCATTTAATATTACAAGTCAACATATCATTCAAAGCCATATCCCATACTTCTTTATACCAATCAGTAATAGTGAAAACTTGCTGAATTTTCCATTTCCTTGCTATCATTAGTCTACCTGCCGTTAACAAATTTATAATGGTTCCTTCTCAAACTGGGGAGAGGTAACGAGCGGGGTACCACAGGGCTCGGTCCTGGGCCCGGTGCTCTTCAACATTTTTATTAATGACTTGGATGAGGAGGTACAGGGAATGCTTATCAAATTTGCAGATGACACAAAGTTGGGTGGAACAGCTAATACTCTGGAAGACAGAAACAAAATTCAAAGTGACCTCGATAGGCTGGAGCGCTGGGCCGAAAACAACAGAATGAAATTTAATAGGGATAAATGCCAAGTGCTGCACCTAGGGAGAGGAAACCAAATGCAGAGTTACAGAATGGGGGACACTTGGCTCAACAATACTACAAGTGAGAAGGATCTTGGAATTGTGGTAGATCACAAACTGAATATGAGCCAGCAATGCGATGTGGCTGCAAAGAAGGCAAATGCAATTTTGGGCTGTATTAATAGAAGTATAGCTTCCAAATCGCGGGAAGTGATAATTCCCCTTTACTCGGCACTGGTTAGGCCTCATCTTGAGTACTGCGTCCAGTTCTGGGCACCTCACTTTAAGAAGGACATAGACAAACTGGAGAGGGTTCAGAGGAGGGCAACAAGGATGATAAAGGGACTGGAAACAAGGCCCTATGAGGAGAGACTGAAAGAACTGGGCATGTTTAGCCTTCAGAAGAGGAGACTGAGGGGAGATATGATCGCACTCTTCCAGTATTTGAAGGGATGTCACACAGAGGAGGGCAAAGATCTCTTCTCGTTCATCCCAGTTTGCAGGACACGGAATAATGGGCTCAAGTTACAGGAACCTAGATTCCACCTAAACATCAGGAAAAATTTCCTGACTGTCAGAGCAATAAGACAATGGAATCAACTACCTAGGGAGGTGGTGGGCTCTCCCAGTCTGGAGGCATTCAAGGTGCAGCTGGACAGACATCTGTCAGAGATGCTTTGACCTGGATTCCTGCATTGAGCAGGGGGTTGGACTCGATGGCCTTGTAGGCCCCTTCCAACTCTACTTTTCTATGATTCTATGATTCTATAATTAATTCTTTAACATTTTGAGGACCGATCACCTTTTCCGTTATTGATAGCAAAGCTAGTGTAGGGCATACCTCTAAATCAGCTCCAACAATTTCTGATATTTCCTCAAAAATCATTTTCCAAAAATCCATTACATTTTTACAACTCCACCACATATGAGCATATGTACCCAACTCCTGGCATCCTCGCCAACACATTGGAGAACATTTATTATCTATTCTATTTAATCTCACTGGAGTCAAATACCATCTCCAAATTAGCTTATAAAAATTCTCTTTAATTCTTATAGACATATTTTTCAATATTCGCCTATCCCAAATCTTGTTCCACTCATCCTTTGATATAGTAATTCTGTTCTCTGGCTGCACGAATGGACCGGTTCGCACGTCACAATAAAGCCACCCTGAAAATAAGCCACGGTGGGCTGGTTGTTCGCTTGCTGGCCCAGGTTACTCCCGACACATGGTCAGGTGCTTCGTGGCTTGCCATGCCTTGCTTCCCCCTCAGTCCTCCCGCCTCCTCCCGGCACGTATCCCATGGGCCTTTGCGGCACGAACTCGGCCGCCTGCTCCGTTACTCCACTTAATGCACTTTAGCAGATTTGCGCAGATCTCCCGGAAAGTCAAAAATAGATACAGTTCAATTTGCACAAGTCTCCTAAAGGTGGCGGCTGGGGGGGGGGGAACCCACTAATGCTAGAGGCTGCTGAGGTTGTGCCGTAAAGGTGAAAAAAGAAGGGGGGGGGATACGTTAAATTTGTACAAGTCTCCCCAAAGGTGGCGGGGGGGAAGGGTGACTGTCTAGGGAGGCGAGGAAGTGGAAGAGTAAATTGACCAGTGTCCTCTCAAGAGGGTGTATCATTGGCGAGATCGCGAGGAGCGACCGGGCTTTTCGCCGCTCTTGTCAGGCGGCTCTGCAGCCCTTTCCCACAAAGCAATGCACGAGCCGCTCTGCCGGGTTTGGACGTCGCAGCAAGGCACCCTGAAAACAAGCCACCCCGGACAACCCAACAACAAGCCGAGGGCTCTCAGGGTGGCGTGTGTGCGGTTAGTAAACCCTGCTGAGGAAAGCACGCCAGGTTCGGACGGCACGACAAGCCACCCTGAAACAAAACAAGGCTGACAGCCCGCTGTGGGTTGTCCTGTCGTGCGAACCCGGTCCCTGTCAGTGATAGATGCTGCAGAGCTGCCGCGTCGCACGTGCTGGGCCAGTTCGCATGACACGGCAATCCACCCTGTGAATAAGCTAGCAGTGTGGGAACAAAAGCTAAGCAGGGTCAAGCCTGGTTGTTACTTGGATGGGAGACCCCTCCTCTAGTTTCCTGCATTGAGCAAGGAGTTGGACTCGATAGCCTTGTAGGCTCCTTCCAACTCTATAAGAAATCTATGAAACCCGTGGTGCGCCTGACAGGCGATCGGGCTTACCGTGGGTTGTTCTCCCCTGGCCCTCCAGTCGGTATCCCTGAACCCATCTTGTTTTCCCCTCCTGGCTCCAATCGCGACCCCGTTTTCATTCACAGGTTGTTGTTTTTCCTTTTCCGGATCCCCGTGCCGGCACTTCGGAGCAACCGTCAGTGGCTTTCTATCCTTTCTTTTGGGGGAGGGCAGCAGAAATGTGTGCAATTGAGACCATATTTAAAAAAAAACAACAAAAAAAACTTTTCGGTATTGCACATGTGCACGGGTAGGCACGTACGGTTGCCCGAAATGTGAAGCCTTGCTTGGCCAATATCCTGGTGAGTGGCCGCTGTCAAAAGTGCAGTCGGTGGCATCCATGGGCGTCAGCAAAGTGAGGCTGCATATAGGTTAACTTGTGCTCACTTGACAGCTGTCAACTGGTGAGCCGTAAATCGAAAAGCAAAGCAGCGAAGGGTTTTTTTGCCAAAAGGGGGTAGCGGGTTCATCTCCCCCTTAGCAGCGTGATCCTGGGGGGTGTCATCGTCTTCCACAGATATCCTTCCCGTGTTTCCCCACGGCTTCTTCCATCTTTTTTCTTAACGCACAAAATCTGTTAAGGAGAAAAAGGTGGAATTGCAGCACAGTGCTTGGGGTTGTTAAACCATTAACTAGTCTAAATATTGTTGTGTTATAATGATGTCCCCTCGCCGGATCGTCACCTTGAAGTGGTGAGTGGGCTTGCGTGTTCCGAAGAACCCTGTGAGCAATGCCGTCGGAAGCTACGTACTCCCAGTATGTGGGAAGCTGTGTGGATCTAGAATTGGCCCCCGCAGTCACTTACGGACCAATCGCTAGAGTCTACACAATTTTTTTTACAATTCCCTCTTTTTATAATTTTCTTTTGTAATTTTATCCTGGAAGACAATCTTACTCGGTCACGAGTGATCGCCTACTACTATAATGATGTATTGTTTTATAATTTGCTGTAAACTGCTTTGGGATTTTTAAAATGGGAAGCAATACACAGATATTCGAAAATGAATGAATGAATGGTTAATGCCAGGAGTCCTTCATCTGGAAGCAGCCTTAGTTAGCAGATGGTTCAGGTGCTTCGCTGTAGTGCCTTTTGCTCTGACCTTTGTGGCCGCATGGTCTGTCTGTCTGTCTGTCTCTCTCTCTCTCTCTCTCTCTCTCTGTCCATGTCTCTCCCATTGGAGGTTTGTGTTCAGTTTCTGGTTTCCTTTCTGTCTTTTCTTTCAGATCAGTTATTAAGGATCTGATAAAGGAACTGGGCATACGGGATCCTCACAATTATTTCTTCAAAGAGCTGGACTCCTGGCCGGTGGACGGAGATGACTCCAAAGAGGCCATGCATGAAACCTGCAAGCAGTGGCTGGAAGGAATGATGTGGGAACTCCAGGTGCCTCGTTCATTTTCTCCTCCAGTGGCATGGGCCGGGAGTGGGGGGGGCATCTTGCCCTAGGCCACAAACCAAGCTTCTACGGTCACACAGAAGCCAAATTCTACAAGCAGGAGGCCAAGTGATGCAATGCTCATACTCTTGCCCATTTCTCCAGCATGTCAGTAAGGGATAGGAGGAACGTTCTCTTACTGGTACACTTTGTGGCTCAAGGCTGGCCAGTTCACAGGACAGGGTTCCCTTCTTATGGAAGAGCAAATATGCAGACAGGCATATGCAGACAGAGATGTCAGATGGCCCAGATAAAGTGTGCTCAGCTTTATTCGGAAGGTTATTGTGGGGGAACACAAAGCTGCACATGTTCCCCTTGTCTCTGGCACAGCCAGATGTCTTGGTTTGGTGCCCCTGAGGCAGCTGTCAGTTTTCAGATTAAAGTTACATATATGTGAGCTTCCAAGGAGCAACAGTCAATTCAAACAGCAATGCCTAGCAAATACTTTTGAACTGGCCAGTATACTCTTGAGTAAGAAACATATGCATCCCATGTTCAACAAACTTTTAAGTTCGCATGGCCTGATAGATAAGATAGTAGCTTCTGCAAAGGCAGCTGGGATGACCGCTCTTCAGCAGACAGCAGGAGCTTGTCTGTAATAAAACCTCCATCTAAAAAGCAAAGTTTGATTATGGGGGCTTTCAGATGAGGCTTTTAGGGCACCACTGCTTAGTTATGGAATTTTACAGAGGGTCCAGACATTGGGCGGGTTCACATGATGTCACGCTAACCCATGTGGGCAAATAAGCTATGGTGGGTTAGTGGTTTCCCAACCTGACAGATGATCGGGCTTTGGGGATATCTTCTAGTTTTCACAGAGTTTGCAGACAGTGGTTGCAATAAACGGTCTGCTAAGACTTATGGTTAAGGTGAAAAAGAAAACATTAAAAATCTAAGGCTTTATTCAAAGTAGAAAAACATACATACATATCTTTAGCTGGTAGAGACAACACTTCATTCCAGATGAAATTGAAAGGGAAAAAAGGAGCCTGCGAGGGAGGCCGGGGGAGTGGTCAAGATATAGGAGCCTAGAGAAGGGCAACAAAGCCCTATGAGGAGAGACGGAAAGAACTGGGCATGTTTAGCCTTCAGAAGAGGAGACTGAAGGGAGATAGGATCGCACTCTTCCAGTACTTGAAGGGATGTCACACAGAGGAGGGCCAGGATCTCTTCTCCTTCATCCCAGTTTGCAGGACACGGAATAATGGGCTCAAGTTACAGGAACCCAGATTCCGCCTGGACATGACTGTCAGAGCAATAAGACAATGGAACCAACTATCCAGGGAGGTGGTGGGCTCTCCCAGTCTGGAGGCATTCAAGGTGCAGCTGGACCGCCATCTGTCAGGGATGCTTTGACCTGGATTCCTGCATTGAGCAGGGGGTTGGACTCGATGGCCTTGTAGGCCCCTTCCAACTCTACTTTTCTATGATTCTCTGATTCTAAGCAATTGTTAAAGCAGATTAACCCCTTATTTACCAGAGAGAGGGTCAGTCAAGAAAGACACAAATCACTTTACCTATCACCTCCCACTGGCCCAAGCCATTAACTAGCAAGCGGTGTTGCCCACTCCCAACAGGGCTTACCTTGGGTTGTCCCCCCCCTGTGTCAAATCTTCCATTTTTGGGCAAGGTGATCGAGAGGGCAGTTGCCTTCCAACTCCAGGCAGTTTTGGATGACACCGATTTTCTAGACCCATTTCAAACTGGCTTCAGAGCAGGATACGGAGTTGAGACTGCTATGGTCGCCTTTGCAGATGATCTACGCCTGAGTACCGACAGGGGGAGTGTGTCCCTGTTGGTGCTTCTGGACCTCTCAGCGGCTTTCGATACCATCGACCATGGTATCCTTCTGGAACGCCTGAGGGGACTGGGAATCGGGGGCACTGTGCTTCAGTGGTTCCGGTCCTACCTCTCGGGTAGGTTCCAGATGGTGATGCTTGGGGATAGCTGCTCCTCCAAAAAGGAGCTGCTATGTGGTGTGCCACAAGGAGCTATTCTTTCCCCAATGCTATTTAATATCTACATGAAACCGCTGGGAGAGATCATCCGGGGGCATGGGGCGGGGTGCTATCAGTATGCTGATGACACCCAAATATATTTCTCTATGCCTTCGGCAACAGCGTCGGCTAAGGACAGTGTGTCTCCTCTGAATGAATGCCTGGAGGCAGTAAGGGGCTGGAAAAATAAACTGAAACTGAATCCAGACAAGACGGAGGTGCTTGCTGTCAAAGGCCACAACCTGGGTTTGGAGGTATGTCAACCAGTTCTGGATGGGGTTACACTCCCCCTGAAAGACTGTGTTCGCAGCTTGGGGGTGCTTCTAGATCCGTCGCTCCAAATGACATCTCAGATAGATGCGACGGCTAGGAGTGCCTATTATCAGCTTCGGCTGATACGCCAGCTGCGCCCCTTCCTAGAGTCGGAGGACTAAAAACAGTAGTGCACGCGCTGGTAACTTCGAGGCTCGACTTCTGCAATGCGCTGTACATAGGGCTACCTTTGTACCTAGTCCGGGAACTTCAACTAGTGCAAAATATGGCAGCCAGACTGGTTACTGGTACACCTAGGGGTGTTCACATCACACTAGTTTTAAAAGCACTCCACTGGCTGCCAATCAGTTTCCGGGCGAAGTATAAAGTGTTGGTTATTACCTTTAAAGCCCTACATGGTTTGGGTCCAGGCTATCTACGGGATCGCCTTCTCCCATACAATCCACCCCGCACACTCAGGTCCTCTGGGAAGAATTTACTTCAGTCAGCCAAAACCAGGCTGACGGGTACTACCCAGAGGACCTTTTCTTCTGCTGCTCCCAGATTATGGAATGGCCTGCCGGAGGAGATTCGTCAACTCACCAGTCCCTTGGAATTTAAAAAAGCCATAAAGACTGATCTCTTCCAGCAGGCCTATCCGGCGGAATTTTAGGTTGCCTTTAAGATGTTTTTTAGATATTTTAAGATGTTTTAATAATGTTTTAATGATGTTTTTATGATGTTTTTAATATGTTTTAAGATGTTTTCATAGTATGTATTGTGTATTTTATATTTTTGTTGTTCCCTGCCTCGATCTAGACGGAGAGGCGGGTAAGAAATAAAATTTATTATTATTATTATTCCCCCGCCGTCCTCTCGCAGGTATCCCGGCGGGGGACTCTGTGACAGAACCAACTTGTCTCCTCTCCCCCTCCGTGATCACAAGCCCTTTTTGGCTCACTGCTGCTTTTTCCCCCTTTACCTTTTTTTTCGGAGATCATGAATAACAATCTCTGAATTGACAGCCCATGGCAGCCCCTCCAAAGTGCCCAAAAGGCACATTGGAGGGTCTGTCAGTGGTTGGCCTCTTAAAAAAAAAAAAAGCGTCCCTAATGCGTGCAGATTATTTCATAATTTTTTAAAAAAAAATTCTAGTCGGACTTGTGCAAGTGGCAACACCACGGGAACAGTGGCAAACTGGAGGGGGCAGTTGGGAGGCAAATCCTGAGGATCTTCTTACGAAAAGGGGGGTTTGAGTCCCCCTTTTCACAAGCACCAATCAGTTCAGCTTGACAGCTGTCAAATACTTCAAAAGGATGGAGGGGGGAGATCTCCATACCTGCACCCCCTGCCCATTGGCCACCCCAGGGTCCCTGTTGCCCCTTGCGTACAACTGTGATTGCCCGTAGCTGCACACAGGTGGCAATAATTTTTTTAAAACTAGTTTTTGCAAATACTTGCACAAATTAATTTGGCTAAAAAAATATTTAGCTACCCTAGGCAGCCCCTTGAAGGTACTGCTGGTGACCCTTGGGGGGACTGCTCAGGGATGACTAAATTGGGATCATGAAAGCCACCTTGAGAAGCAGCTTTTATGATCTCAAAAAAATAATAGTTTTAAATCGAAAATCAAGATGCGGCCCACGAAAATGGCTCACCGTGGCAGCAGGGAGTGAGGGAAGCCTTTGCCCGCTGCCCCCAAGTGCCACTTGGGTACTTTGGGGGGGGGCTGGCACTGGTGGTCGCCCACTAGCCACTTGGCAAGAGTGGAAAGGGGTTTGTGCCGCTCTTGCCAAGCGGCTCGCCTGCCAATGGGGTTGACCCACAATGGGTCACGCTGTCTGGGATTGGATGGCACGAGAACCCATTGTGGGTGAAACAACCCCAACTACAAGCCATAGGTTGTCGGGGTGGCTTATAACCCAAACTTAAGCCGAGATAACAAAGCACGGAGAAATCGTGTCGTCTAGACCCAGCCATTGTGAGTCTGGCCTATTGGCTGTGTGGGTGATGGTGGTGTTCCTTTAAGGGGGGGGTGTTCTTTTTGCTTGTGCAGCTTAGCTTCCTGCCTCCCCTTGCCTCCCCAACCCCCAGTGTCTCCATGCTTCTGAAACCCCAAATTCACCCAGATATTTTTATTTCATATTCTCCAGGCAATTAAAAAAATACCAATGAAATAACCGTTCATACTTTAAGAACATCAGAAGAGCCATACTGGATCAGACCAAGGGTCCATCTAGTCCAGCATTCTGTTCACACAGTGGCCAACCGGCTGCCCACGGGATCCCACAGGCAGGACATGACGGGCAACAGCAATTGTCAATAAAAATGGCCTAAAACAATATACGCGTTTAAAAAGCCAGTCTTTATGAAATTAATCATCAAAGGCCTATCTAAAGGCAATGGTCATAACATATGCTAAATAATTGCAAACCGGCATGTTATCTTTTCTGACGCAGAAGCAGAGAGGCCCCAGTGTGGACCACAAGGGAGAGCCAGAGAGGAAGCCCTCCTCTGAGAGCGCCGAGGAGGTGAGGTGATCCGCAGAGCAATCCCACCTGGAGGGGTGCTGGTGCTTCCGTAAGCAGGGCTGCGCGTGCAAGCAAAGCTCGAGCTCCTCAAAGTTCTCTAGGTTGCACCTTGAAGCGCACTCCGACCTATGGCTGTAACAGATGGCGATCTTTGGGGGGGGGGGGTTTGCATGAAAATTCATGCATATTTTCATGCATGTTCTTCCAAATGTATGCATCAGTCGCACACATCTTTGAAATGTATGCATCCTTCTCCCAGTGATTAAGGTGTGTTTGTATGCATTTTTCAAATGTACGGATTTTTCATATACTTTCCCCCCCAAACGTACGTGTGAAGGACTGCAACCGGTCCTTTATCTCAAGACAGAGAGACCAAAGGCGCCAAACTGCCAGCAGTCTTGACCTGATTCTCTCAGGGCCTTGCCCTTGGTCTATACACTGGATTTATTTATTTATTATATTTATTTATTATATTTATTTATTATATTTATTTATTATATTTCAAAGATGTGTGCGATTGATGCATACATTTGGAAGAACATGCATGAAAATATGCATGAATTTACTTTGTCAGGAATCTTCCATGGTCCACCAACAAAAGCTGGTTCTTATACTATTGTAAATCATTGCAAAATGGGACTCTCATTGCCATGCTATCCTTTTTGACCCAGGAGCCGCTGGGCGACAACAGGGACCTCGAGGAGCAGCCAGAGAGGAAATACTCCTTTGAGCGACTCCGGAAGGTGAGTCCCCAGCTACAGGAAAAGCCCACCTTGAGTCCACCCCTTTGACCTGTGGGCTGGCTGCTTCTTCAAGAGCGCTGCAGCAAGGCCAGGCCTCCTCTTGCTCCCCATGGCCTAGGTCACTAGATTCAGGCAGAGAACGCTATTTTACGGGCCTAACTGGAACTTCTGTGCCCGCTGCACCCCGGCCGGAATTGCCTCTCCCTGCTGTGCCAACAGGAGCGTTCCTACGATCGTGAAAACTCTGTGCGCACGTGTGTGGGGGCTGATTCAGGCTGGGACCGCAGCAACCCACCTCACCTGCCTCCGCAGCCCCATGCAGGCGATTCGTTAAACAAAAGCCATCTGTGCAAACGTCGCGTCTAGTCCGGACCCGAGGGTCGCTGGCAGCTGGGCAGGCACTCCCTGTGCTGGCGCACACGAGGCTGGGCCTCATCTGGTCCTGTTTGGCTTCCCAGAGGTAGGGGAAGGGTGGGATGAATCGCCACCCCTAGAAAGCCTGTGATTTTGGAACCTTCCGGTATTTGGCTGGAGCAGCAGCAGCCGCCACTCGCAGATGCCCTGCCAGTCACGTGCCAAGGCGGCTCCCCTTGCACCCCACACGGCGCTCTGGCAGGAAAGGACGGGTTCAGGGTTCAGAGGAGGGCAACAAGGATGATAAAGGGACTGGAAACAAGGCCCTATGAGGAGAGACTGAAAGAACTGGGCATGTTTAGCCTTCAGAAGAGGAGACTGAGGGGAGATATGATCGCACTCTTCCAGTGCTTGAAGGGATGTCACACAGAGGAGGGCCAGGATCTCTTCTCGATCATCCCAGTTTGCAGGACACTGAATAATGGGCTCAAGTGACAGGAACCTAGATTCCACCTAAACATCAGGAAAAAATTCCTGACTGTCAGAGCAATAAGACAATGGAATCAACTACCTAGGGAGGTGGTGGGCTCTCCCACTCTGGAGGCATTCAAGGTGCAGCTGGACAGACATCTGTCAGAGATGCTTTGACCTGGATTCCTGCATTGAGCAGGGGGTTGGACTCGATGGCCTTGTAGGCCCCTTCCAACTCTACTTTTCTATGATTCTATGATTCTATGATTCTGGGAGCTGTAGTCCAGCAACATCTGGGGACCCAAGGTTGGAGAGCCCGGATGTAGACAGACTGGAAAGGGTTCAGAAGAGGGTAACAAAGATGATCAGGGGACTGGAAACAAAGCTCTATGAGGAGAGAATGAAAGAACTGGGCATGTTTAGCCTTCAGAAGAGGAGACTGAGGGGAGATATGATCGCACTCTTCCTGTACTTGAAGGGTTGTCACACAGAGGAGGGCCAGGATCTCTTCTCGATCATCCCAGTTTGCAGGACACTGAATAATGGGCTCAAGTTACAGGAACCTAGATTCCACCTAAACATCAGGAAAAATTTCCTGACTGTCAGAGCAATAAGACAATGGAATCAACTACCTAGGGAGGTGGTGGGGCTCTCCCACTCTGGAGGCATTCAAGGTGCAGCTGGACAGCCATCTGTCAGGGGTGCTTTGACCTGGATTCCCGCACTGAGCAGGGGGTTGGACTCGATGGCCTTGTAGGCCCCTTCCAACTCTACTTTTCTATGATTCTATGATTTTATGACGGGTAATCCCCATCCCGCGCCCCCCTTCTGTAGGGGATTGTTGGTGTGTCAATGGCCTTTTCCTTGAGCATCCTCTGCCAACGTGGATCTCCCCTCATTGGCTAATTGCCCCTTGGCTGGCAGTCGTGGCTGATCCAGATTGAAACAGCCTTCCCCATCAGGCTGCCCTCTAGACGCGTTGGACCACAACCTGCATCTGAACAGCCCGATCTCGTCTGATCTGGGAAGCTAAGCAGGGTTGGGCCTGGTTAGTACTTGGATGGGTGACCGCCTTGGAATGCCAGGCGCTGTAAGGAGGGGCCAGAGCTCAGTGTGAGAGAGCAGCTGCTTGGCACGCAGAAGGTCCCAGGTTCGATCCCCGACCTCCAGGTAGGGCTTGGAAAGAATCCTGCCTGGAACCCTGGAGAGCCATGGCTGCCAGTCGGTGTCGATAGATGCCTGGAGAGCCATGGCTACCAGTAACGGGCCGGTAGATGGACCCATGGTCTGACTCCGTAAAAGGCAGCTTCCCCTGTTCCTATGCAGGGGAATGCTGGGTGTTATTGTGGAGCAGGGGTCCTCAAACTTTTTAAACAGGGGGCCAGTTCATTGTCCCTCAGACTGTTGGGGGGCCGGACTATAGTTTGAAAAAAATATGAACGAATGGATCAGGTAAAAAAAAAAAAAGGACCCGGGTCCTTTTTTTTTTACTTGATAGGGGGGAATTTTTTTCCCCTTAAATGGAAAGTTATTTCATTTATTTATTTCATTTCATTTCATTTCATTTTTATACCGCCCAATAGCCGAAGCTCTCTGGGTGGTTTACAGCAATTAACAAGACAGTCCCTGCCCGCAGGCTTACAATCTAAAAAGACACGACACACAAGGAAAAAGGAATGGGAAGGGAAGAAGAGGGAATATTAATGAATACTCCTGGCAGGGCTGGTGGTATTTACATATATAGTTGCACAATTGTTTCATGCCTAACACGAATATACTTTTGTTTTTGCCATCACACAAATGAGCATACTCTGCTTCAATCCAAAGTAGCATTTTTGAAACATTAGAAATCTGACTTAGCTACATCAGCTCATACATAAGAGGTAAAACACCACCACTAATTTTTCCATATTATGGAAAAGAATTAAAAGAATCGGCGCTTGAAGCGAAAGAGTTTTTAAAAAGTCTGCTTCCGCCAATCGGCCGGCGGGCCGGATGTGGCCCGCGGGCCTTAGTTTGAAGACCCCTGTTGTGGAGGAAGGGGGGCTGGCTGGCCCGCCACAACCCACCCTTTCCTACCCCAAAGGACCCAAGACCCCCAGAGATCTCAAGGTACCAGACTGCCAGCCTCTGGTGTCTGCAATCCTATTTGAATCTCTGTTCAGGGACTTGCCTTTCTGACTGTAACCTGGATTTAGTTGCTGGAACCACAGAGCAATCCACAAACACCATGTGGGGTAAAAAACCAAAAGAAGGTTTATTCAGGTAGCATTTTACAACAACCAATAGGGAAATGAGGGAAGGACACAAAATTAGAGAGACGCTTTGGTACAAAGTAATAGAGCTGCAAAATAACAAAACCTACTGATTCCTTATATCTCCCAGGCACACAACTAGTTACCTGGGGGTCAGTTCTCTTCCAGGGTTGGATCCAGCACAGCCTTGCTGCCCGGGAAGACTACACACCTGCCCGAAGGTCCGAGATGGGTAGCCCTCCACAAGGCTTGCCTTGCCAAAGCCCTCATTCAGCTAATTTCACCAGGTCGGATCCTGAGGCCACCCAAAGGCTTGGGCCTCTGCTTGGCTTGCCACCATTGCTCCAACAGCCAGCAACCACGCGATGACAAAGACAAAGAAACAAAACTCACACTTTGGAATATAGCTCTTTCCCCCTCCCCTCCTCCTTCCTGTAGCTCTGCTGCCTCTTAGCCAATCAGGATGTACTTCACCTGGCCAGGCAGGGGAGGGGGACCCATGACTCATGGCATTTGCATTTGAAAGCCGGGTCTCCGGCTTTTCAGGACTTCCAGGCGCCCTGCCCCACCCGATACTTTATGCACATTTCGCCTCCTCCCAGCCCCCCAACTGGCCTTACTTGGTTTACACATGAGGAGGCGTGTGCATGTGTGTGTGTGTGTGTGTGTGTGAGTGTGTGCAGGAACCCTCAGAGGCTCTTTTTGTCCACAGTTATATAGTCCAATGCATTTGGAGGGCACATAGTTGGGGAAGGCTGGGATAAATCATGGCATAATGCCCCTTACGATCTGTGCCCCTTCATCCATCTTCGACCATCAAGAGAAGCTTCCTCCCAGAGTGCCGAAGTTTGCTTGCTCTGGCTGACTTGCTCAGCATAGGATCAGGTTCAGTGTTCTCCAACCTTGGGTCCCCAGATGTTTTTGGCCTACAACTCCCAGCATGCCCTAGCCAGCTATGCTGGGGCATGCTGGGAGTTGTAGGCCAAAAACATCTTGGGGGACCCAAGGTTGGAGAACACTGAGGTAGATCAATACTCTGGCCTGGATTTAATTTTCTTTTCATTATTGTGCCTGCTGCTGTTGTTATTATTTATAAACAACTATTTATATATAAACTATATACAAATTACATCCTTTCAAGATACAAATACTTCCAAAGCAGCTTATAAGAAGCATCTGTAATCATTGATAAAATCATGATTATTTTTTTTAAAAAAAGGTAACAAGTGCGGAGAGACGGCCTTGTTGGCAGGGGCAGGGTGGGGGGTGGACAGCAGTCCAGCTGGAACAGGCTCTGCGGTGGCAACTGCCCGCCGCTCCCTTCCACTTGCTCACTGCGTTCTTCTGTTTTACACTTTAATGAACTTAAGCAGACTTTGGGCTGAACCGGCTTCTGAAACGTACCCCTTCAAGGGTCGGGTCCCCCCCGTGACCTCTGTAACGGGAGGGAGGGGGAGACGTGTGAATTGCTTGCTCAGCAGAGACCGGGAGCCCAACAGGCTTTCCCGACTCCCAAGTAACTACCCTGTACTCAGGAGGAATCTCATTCACCTCCAACGCGGGTTGACTAGGAGAGAGTGGCAGGAAGTGCAAAGAGGGGGGGCGGCCATGTTGCTGGTGGTCTGCCCGACAGGGCTGGCGTTGGAATGCTGATTCTCCACTTGGACAAAGGGTGCCTCTGCACACAGGCAGTGAACGGCTATTGCCCATGAGCGGTCCGGGGAGGGCTAGGCCACCTTTGGATCCTGGCGCTTCACGCCACGGAAGGGGGCCAGTCCTGCCTCTGCATGCGGCCGTGGCACTGGCGAGTGGGCGGCTCCAAGGCAGAGGAAAAGGTGCCACATTTACAGAGGGTCCCTTCCACGCACCTGCTGCAGTTCTGACTGAGCACACCTGCGTGGCAGGGAAAAGTGCCGGCACGCGTGTCCAAAAGGCCAACGAAAGTGCGAAGGCAGGCATTCAGAAAGCCAGGTGAGGCCTTTTCCTCAAGTCCCGACCTTACCTTTATGTATATCAGTTAAACAAGAACAAGCAGAAAGTTCCAAGGGGTCTTCTGTCTGTCTACCTATCCTATAGATTCTACAGCTTCAGGTGTGACAATATTGTGCGGTTAATTATTACTTTATTACTTATTTATTTTACAAATGCATAGTCTGTGCTTCAACACATGTATTTCCAGGGCAGCTAACAATAATGCATACAATAAAACCAATGTAATCAAAATAGCATAACAGCAAATATAATGTTGCTTGGTTCCTAGTCTTCTTCTTCTTCTTCTTCTTCTTCTTCTTCTTCTTCTTCTTCTTCTTCTTCTTCTTTATTGTGAAGAAAAGAGCCTCTAGGGGTTCCTGCACACACACACACACACCTCATGTGTGAACCGGCTGGAGGCTGGGTGTGTGTGTGTGTGCATAGTTTCTCTGGATGGCGCCTGAATGTCCGGAAAAGCCGGTCTAGTCTACAGTGACCCAGCTTTCATATGCAAATGTGGTTCAGGCCCGGTAAGTCATGAGTCATCCCTCCCCTGCCTGGCCAGGTGAAGTGCATCCTGATTGGCTAGAGGCAGCAGAGCTACAGAAAGGAGGAGGGGAGGGGAAAAAGGTATATTGCCAAGGTGTGGCCTTTGTGTCTTTGTCTTTGTTCGTCGCATGGTTGCTGTGGGTCAATGGCGGCAGCTACGCAGAGGTCCCAGCCTTCGGGCGGCCTCAGGATCCGACCCCAGGTAGCTCCTGGTGAAATTAGCTGAATGAGGGCTTTGGCAAAGGCTAGCCCAGAGGAGGGCTACTCATCTCGGTCCTTAGGGTAGGTGTGGTAGTAGTCTCCTTGAGTGGCAAGGCTGTGCTGGAACCAACCCTGAAGAGAACTGACCCCCAGGTAACTAGCTGTGTGCCTGGGAGATATAAGGAATCAGGTTTTATTGTTCTGCAGCTTTACTCTGTGTACCAAAGTGTCTCTCTATTTTTGTGTCCTTCCCTCATTTCCCTATTCTTGTTGTAATATGCTACCTGAATAAACCTCCTTGGTTTTACCCCACATGGTGTTTGGGAATGCTCTGTGGCTTCAGCATCTAAATCCAGGTTACAGTCAAAGGCAAGTCCCTGAACAGAGATTCAAGTAGGATTGCAAAGAGCTGAGGCTGGCAGTCTGGTACCTTGAGATCTCTGGGGGTCTTGGGTCCTTTGGGTAGGAAAGGGTGGGTTGTGGCGGGTCAGCCAGCCCCCCCTTCCTCCACATTTATTATTATTATTATTATTATTATTATTATTATTAATTAACAAAACCAGCAAATCACTTGCAGCGTGAAACCAGCAGCCCAAAGGTTTACAAAGGGTATTTGTCTGGTGCTGAAAAGTCATGAGCCTGGGTACCAAGCCCGTCCCCTGGGATCCGTGTTCTAAAGGTGGGTGCCTCCTGGAGAGGAAGTCGCGGTTCCTGTTTCTCTACAGCCAGCCTCACCACACCTCAAGCCACATGCCGCTCTGACGGTTGGCCTCGCTGGGCTCAGTCAGCTGTGCCATGTCGAGGGCTCAAGCTGGAGACCCCTCCCCGCCTCTCGTCCGCCTGCCCTGTCCCTTCTGCTACCCTGTCGCTCTTGACTCCTCTTCCAGGCTAAAGAGGGAGCTCCCCGCTGGATGCGGTCTGTGCGCGCCGTAGAGGCCGTCCATTATTTCATTGAAAAGCAGCTGAAGAAAGAGCTGGCGGAGATGAAGCGCCTGGTCTCGTCCGTCATAAAGTCTCCCAGGGATACGGTCCTGGCCTTGCCCCCGCTTCAGAAGTAAGTTGCTGCCGTGTGGGATGCAGAGAACTGGCCGGGAAGGCCGAGCACCTGCACCGCGGTCTCTCCCGTTAGCCACTTTGCCCGAGAGTGTGCTCCTAACCAAAGCACATACTTCCTCAGATCTGAACAAGAGGCGAGAAGTCCCAAAATGAATATATATATATATATATATATATATATTTGTTATAGCTGCTAGCAAAATCAAACAAAAATTTAAAAAAAAAAATGGCAGCAAAACTCATGAGTGTTTGTGGCTGCATTCAAATTTTGCCTTTTAAGTTTTAGTGCCCAGTTTTGTTAGAGTGGGCTTTCCTGAATTTTACCCCTCCCCTCTTTAACACAATCCATGCTTAGTGGGTTTTTGCCAAAGGCAAACCAACAAGGCATCGTTGGTTAATTTGGGCAGTTTAATTCCAGAATTCATGCTTGGCTAGTAGCTTTATGGCAAGCTAGCAGAAAACATTTTGTTAAATAGTATTTGGGTGCAACATAGCACAGTAGCACCAAGATACTAAAAGAATTGCAATTCCTGTTTTCACTTTAGTGTTATTAGGCTGGTTTTCAAGAAAAGTGTTCTAGTTTAAATTACACAAGTGCTCCCTTTGTAGCTCATGCTGGCTCAGCTTGTCTGAGCGTGGGGGGGTTGGACTCGATGGCCTTGTAGGCCCCTTCCAACTCTATATCTATGAGACGCCCGGCAGAGAGACGAGGCGCCAGGAGACCCGCATGCTCCTGAGCCGGTTCCAGCGCTTGCTCATTCTTCAGCCAAAGTGTGCCGTGGCTAAAAGAGCGGAGCCTCGCGGAGCCTTGAAGACGGACAGATTTACCGTGGCATCCGCTTATGTGGACTAGAGCCATTTCTGCAGCATTCCATAATATCATCTCTGGTGAAGTGGTGTTAGTGCATGAGGACTCTGCCACAATAAATCTGTTTGGGTGTTTCTGCATGGAGGGCTCCTAGTTCTAGCAAGTGGAAAGGCGGCCCTGTGTAGAAGTTCTATCTTTTTTTCCTTAACCGATTTTCTCTGGTAAGGAAAGACAGAAGAAATGGTGGGAAAGCAGGAGAGCCTTACAGGTGGAAGAGAATGCCGTCTGAAAAATTCTGCAAGTGAGGCAGGACAGTGGCACCAAAAAAGCCCCATCTAGAAGCACCCCGAGCCTTTAAGTGGCCAGAACAACTCTCTGGTTGTTGCTGTTTTGCTGAAATAGACTGCTGTGGCTGCCCCTCTGCAGATCGGATAGTTCATGGAAGAATGTGGAGTAATTATTCCCCCCCATAAGAAATGGATTGCATGGAATATTCTGGGGGAATTAGCCCCACTTAAAGTGAGGCTGAGGAATAAAGCTGGGAAGAGCTGAGGGAGAGAGAACTCTAGTCTGGAAACTACAGGGAAGCAGGCCTGCTTGATTTGGGTTCGTGCTGTAATACTTGGGCCTGTCTGTTTGGAAAATGTATAATTCTCACGCAGGGGAGGACAAGCATAGCTCCGTGGCAGGGCACTTGCTTTGTACTATGCAGCGGGCACCTCAAGTGGAAGGGATCCCCGGTAGCAAGGCTTGGAAAGAACCCACTCTGCCCATGCCCCTGGAAAGCTGCTGCAGCTCAGGCACTAGCCAGGCCGGGCCGCACAGATGAATGAACGGGCCTGCCCGAAGGCAGCTTCGTGTGTTTACTGCGACTTGTGTGGGAGTGTCCCGGGCACAGACGGCGGAGTGTCAGTCGGTGGTGACATCCATAAGGCATCCATAGGGCTGGCCTGTGAGAGCAGAATGCTGGGCTAGAGAGGCCTTTGGTCAGCACCGTTGTTCTTCTGTTCCTATGCCAGGAGACACGCCATCCTGCGACTAGGAGAAACCAACTCGATGTTGAGGAAGAGAATACCTGAGCGTAAGTGGCGGGGTTCGCTGCCACCTTTGGCCACGCAGGTCGTCTAACTCAGTTCTCAGTAGGACCGGCCGTATGCGAGCGAGTCGCCTCGCTTCTGCCACACCGGTCCCCTTGGGGAGGCCGGTCTGCCCTGCGGTGGGTTGCGGCTTGCCGCTGAGCAGCTGTAAGTGGAGCGGGGGGGCACTGGGGGAAACTGCCCTGCTGCCCTTGGCCCTTCCAGTGGGAGACTGGCTTGAATGCATTTGTTTTTTATTTTATTAGGATATGTATTCCCTGCCTTTCTGCTTCATCTATAAATTAACAGATAGTCGGGTTTAGCACCCAACAGGGCAGAGGAAGAAGCAACACACGTCTTCTTTTGCCGCCTCCAGCTTCTGGTGCAAGCTCGCGTGCCGGCCAGTCCTGGCGTTAGTAGCGCCGCGTGCCCAGGCTTGCCAGATGTCCTTCCTTTTAAAGGGATGGCTGTTCTTCAAGATCCTCGTTGACCATCCTGCATGGACTTTCTAGATCAGTGTTCTCCAACCTTGGGTCCCCAGATGTTTTTGGCCTACAACTCCCAGCTGGGAGTTGTAGGCCAAAAACATCTGGGGACCCATGGTTGGAGAACACTGTTCTAGATGGTCCAAAAGTTAAATTCTCCTTTAAAAGAGAACTCAGCTCATCCTGCTACTTAAGACAACCCTCAACCCTAAAACAAGCTGTGATGCAACAGCCCCCATGGGTAGATTGAGCCAGGGTTGGGCGGTCGTGTCATGTGGACCAAGTCACTGTGTTGTCTGTAAGTTGGCAGCTGGCCAGGAAACCCCTCCCCCCCCCCTCCACCTGTTCTGGAGCCTTTAATAGTGCGGATCTCAGAAATCAGCAGCTGAAGCTTTTCGCAGAATGGAGATAAACATCAGTGTTACGCGGGTGAAGGGGCAAAGCATGTGGAAAAGGGGATGCACTTCTGGCTCCACCCCACCCACCCACCCCCCAACATGCACAGCATGCCCTGCCCTGTGCAACTGGGGCTCCGGGACCCGGGGA
Organism: Shinisaurus crocodilurus; assembly: GCA_021292165.1. Classification (NCBI taxonomy): domain Eukaryota; kingdom Metazoa; phylum Chordata; class Lepidosauria; order Squamata; family Shinisauridae; genus Shinisaurus; species Shinisaurus crocodilurus. Next base: position 224,843,684 of record CM037880.1, on the reverse strand, counting down.
AGCCCTCGCTCGCAGAGGTCTGCACATAAAGTCTTCCCCCGTCTCCGATGTTCATGCGTTATCGAGGTGGAGGCGAGGGGAGCCATGCATTGTCCGGGGTGGGGCAGAGGCACAGCCTCGCAGCGCCTTCCTACGCACTTTGCCCTTTTACATGGTTAACATGAAGGGGGCTGTGTCACCGCCTGTTAATCCAAATAAGACAGAGGTGTGTGTGTGGAGTAGGAAAGCTGGCCTGGAGTCAGGTCTGCGGGCGATTTGGGATGTGTTTGCACTCCCCCTGCAGCTGTGCAGCTTGGAGGTGCTCCTGGTCTCAGTTTTGCTCCCAGAGGCCCTGGAGCAGCGGTGGCGACCAGGCGTGCTTTAGCACAGCCGCAGTTTGGGTGCCAGCCACAGCCTTTCCCACAGAAGGCAGATCTGCCACAGTCAGGCATGCCTTGGCCGCACCGAGGTTGCATTACTGCAGCGCGCTCTCTGCGGGGCTGCCGCTGAAAAGGGTTTGGGTGCTGCTGTGGCCACTGCTGGGAGTCCACAGCGTGGATCATGTCCCTCCATTCCTCCTTGGCCTGCACTGGCTTCCGGGCCATTTCCAAGCACGGTTCATAGTGCTGGTTGTGGCCTGTAAAGCTGTGCGTGGTTTGGGATCAGGTTATCCCAAGGGCTGCCTTCTGCCACCTGGGAGCATCACGGGAAGCCCGGCTTCTTGCCCCACTGCCATCGGAGGTGTGACTGGCAGTGGCACAGGATGGTGAAGGAAACGAAATAGTTAAAAGAAAAACTTAGCCAGGCATGTGGACAGATTGCCAGGGTGATGACTAATACTAAAAGAATGTAGTCAATGGCTGGTAATGACTGTGGCAATAACTGACAATGGCCGTCAATGGCTGTTGTTGACTCACAAAGGTTGAGGTGTTTTGCTGTCTCACCCTGCCTACGTGACCAAGATAAGATAATACCTACCAGCTGCTTGATTGTAAGATCATCTTCCTGTCTCCTTGTAAGGAAATCCCCCTCCCCTAAAGCAAACCCCCCTTTTTGTCTTGACCTGCTGACCAATGTAAGAACTGTTGCCAAATGACCAGACTTAGGTATGCTATAAAAGTGGTTGTAAAAGCCCCGCCCGGGGTTCTGCTTTGCGACACAGTCCGCAGGACCTATTGTGCACAATAAACCTCTTTCCAATAACCCGAGTTGGTCCTCGTTGTCCTTATCTGAGTTAAAGGGTGACCACTTCATCTGGCATTCAATGGCGCACCTTTGGAAATTATGGAGCGCCCCAGGAGACCCGCGTGGGCGCCACGCTGCAGGCATTCTGATGCCCCTGGGCTTTTATTTATATTGTGTTACGTTCTCTGGGTTTCTGTTTGAATTTTATTGTGGTGATCTTGGTTTCTCCACTGCTCTGTCTTTTATTGATAAAGTGTATATTGCTTTATTGGATTATGTGAAGGACTGCAACCGGTCCTTTATCTCAAGACGAGAGACCAAAGGTGCCAAACTGCCAGCCTTGGCTCTGCCGTCTTGACACTGATTCTCAGGGCTTTGCCCTTGGTCTATACACTGGATTTGAGCACTGAACCTCAGAGGAACCACACACACCGTGTGGGGTAAAACCAGGAAAGTTTATTTAAGGTAAACAGATTACAATAAAAGGTGGGAATGAGGGAAGGAGAAAAAGCTGGGGAGACTTGGGGAACATTTGCATGCGAATACCTGGAAGACTCTGAGGCGGCACAGGGCCATCAAAGGAACTGTGTACATTGCATGAAGATCCCAGCCTCTGATTACACTTGTTTACATGCGTGTGTTGGAGGAGGACACCGAGACCTGGTCTGCTTTTTTTCACAGATTGAGAAAAGCAATTATAAGCTGCTTTGAAGGCCTTTTTGGCAGAAAAGCAGCCTAGAAATATTAAAGTATTTGTATGATGAAGTGGTCACCCTTTAACTCGGACAAGGACAACGAGGACCAACTCGGGTTATTGGAAAAAGGTTTATTGTGCACAATTGGTCCTGTGGACTGTGTCGCAAAGCAGAACCCCGGGCGGGGCTTTTACAACCACTTTTATAGCATACCTAAGTCTGGTCATTTGGCAACAGTTCTTACATTGGTCAGCAAGGTCAAGACAAAAGTGGGTTTGCTTTAGGGGAGGGGGATTTCCTTACAAGGAGACAGGAAGGTGATCTTACAATCAAGCAGCTGCTAGGTATTATCTTATCTTGGTCACATAGGCAGGGCGAGACAACAAAACACCTCAACATTTGTGAGTCAACAACAGCCATTGATGGCCATTGTCAGTCATTGCCACAGTCATTACCAGCCATTGACTACATTCTTTTAGTATTAGTCAGGACCCCGGCAATCTGTCCACATGCCTGGCTAGAATCTCTTGTAAGGTTTTCTTTTAACTGTTTCGTTTCCTTCACTATCAAGCTGCTGTTAAAGGCAGAACCACAGTGGCTTGCTGAACAGTTGACCACCATAGTTGTATCCCCCCACCTTTATCATGCTGGAGCCAGACTAGAGACAGGAATGAGGATCCCCCTGCATCAAATTGTATTTCATACCTTTCTTTTTATTCTCTGTTGTGCTCTGCAAACACAGGCTTTTACTTCCCGTATATCTTCCCACGCTATCTCACGAAGGGCTTTGTCCCCTTTATGAAACTTCCTCTGCCGAAAATCAACTTGGACCCATTCCCATCCCCTGCGGAGAGGCCGGCTTCACCAAAGACATTTACTGCCATGCAGCAGCTGGTACAGAAATATTTCATCCCAAAGTTTTCGTACGCCGACAGCTATCCTTGAAGGCGCAGGAGACGCACATCTCTCTCCGGAGTAGAGATGCCTGACTGCTGCATGAGAAGAAGGATTCCTCCAGACTGGGAAGGAATGGACGGATAATGAGCGATGCTGCCCCAGCCAGCCAGATGCTAACAAGGTGGTCGGTTAACCAAACGTGATAGCGGTGATGGGATGGGAGACAGGTTGTCTGCCACGGGCATAGCCAGACAGAATGTGAAGTCAAAATAAGGACAAGGCACAAATAAAAGCAAATCAATGCCAAGTGTCACGCCACGGCTTCTGTTCTCAGCCTCTGCCTGTAGTCAGGGCCGGTGCTACCATTAGGCCAACTAGGCGGCTGCCTAGGGCGCCGGGCTAAAGGGGGCGCCAGGAGCATAGGGCTGGAGGGAGGGAGGGCTCAAGTGGGAAGAGGGGGGGCGCTAAATATCTGATCTTGCCTAGGGCACCAAACTGCCTTGCACCGGCCCTGCCTGTAGTCCCCTACTCATCGCAGTACTATGACAGGCAGCTCCCACACTGGGTAATCCCCTTTCTAGGGATCATAGTTCTACCAGCAGGAATGGTTGTTACGTTGTGCCAAAAGGAGGACCACAACTGATGCAGGAAGGTAATTTTTCAGCACAATTGAGGAAACAGCTGCTCATGTGCAGCCGGCAGCCGTGTCATGCTTTACTTTTGGTGTAACTCATTTAACATAGCAAAGTGCAAGCGGCAGCGTCACACTGGGTAAGGACAGTCCTCCACTACCAGCCGCCCTCTGAACGGCCGCAAAAGCTTTACAGAAGTGGGCGGGGGGGGGAGGGAAAGCCAACGCTGCAACTCCCTCCCCTGTGCCAGGCAGGGTATCTGTTAAGGTGCCGGAAACAAAGCCAAGCATGACTGACTTGGATAGATTTGTGAATGCATGAGCTGCAGCAGGGTGGGAGGGTAAGCAGATGTAGACCTGGCCAGGGCCTGGACGGACAGCATCGGCGGCTCCGAGTTCCCCCCAAAAGAAAAAGCAGCATAAATGTAGTGTTTAAACCGAAAGAACGCACCAGGGTCGTCCTCTTTACAGTGTGCAGTGGGAGGCCCGTTCCCAAAGGCGGCTGTGCGCCCTCCTGGGTCTGGCTGCCTCCTCCACTGCCGGCTTGTGTCCAGGGGAGGGGAGAAGCCACGGTGGGGCGCCAGGGGGCTCGCTGCGCATGCGGTGGTGCGGCCGGGGCTGGGCTTCGACCAGAGCTCAGGCCTCCTCACTCAGCCCCCGGGGGGTCCAGACCATCGCCCGGAGAGTGGCAGGGAGGGGGCACTGCCTGGTGCGCCTGGCATCAGCACCTGGGCCCGCACAGCCATGCCGGGGCTCACCGGGCCTGACGCTGCTGGCTTTCTTATTATTATTATTATTATTATTTTTAAATTAACACAGATGCGCTCTTATTTTTTGCGTTGCTCTCTTCTGCAAGGCTGGTGCTTGTTCCCAAGTACGCAGACGTGCTCAGTGTGGGAGCAGCAGAAGCGAGCTCCATTTCCCCCCCCCCCCCCGGAGTCACCACAATGGCCCTACGTTTTGAGTTTAAAAACGCTGATTCATATCAGGGTTCGCAAATGTTTGTTTGCTCTATTAGGAACGGGGCAGCAATTGGATTTTATTTATTTATTTTATTTATGAATCGCCCATCTGGCCAGGCATCCGGCCACTCTGAGCGATGTATAGTCCAATAAAATACAGGGGGGGGGGGGACACACACGACACACACACAGTATAAAACAATTTAAAACAGTACAAAAATTAAAAATCCTAACCCACCCCATATTCCCGCCTGAAAAGCCTATTAACACAAACATACACTACAAAAACGTGGCAGCAATTGGGAAGGGGGGGGGGGAGCCAGGAAACGGGGCAGCGCGCCTCACTCTGGGGGCGATGCACGTGCCCCGCCCCCGACGACGAGGCCGGAGGCCGCACAGGCGCCCTGGCCAGGCTGGTGCGCTGCGCCAACACGCCTCTTCCGCGCCAAGAGCGGGCGCGCGGCTGCGCTTTCGCTTCCCCCGCGGGGGACCTCACGCGCGGAGCGGAGCAGCACAGCGCAACGCAGCGGCGGGAAGCAGGAGCCGCTGACGGTTCAGCTCCTCCGCCGAGCCCCGCGCCCGTGGTAATTCCGGGGTTGCTATTCCGGAGTGGCTGGTGGAGTCGCCTTGCAGCCGGGGGGGGGGAGGAGAGGCGGGGAACCCCCGAAGCATGCGGGGCGCCGGGGGTAGAACTGCTGCCCCCGCCAGGGCAGGCCGCCTGGTGGGAGGGCGCGGGCAGGGAGCCCCTCCGCGCCCCAGACCGGGCCGCGTCTCCCTGCGCCTGGGTGGGTGGGTGGGTGGGGGATCTCGTCGTGGCGGCCGCGGGGAGGGAACGGCTGGCTCGGGGGACGGGAGACGCCGTGCGCGCCGCGCGAGTGCTGGCCCGTCCGGGGGCGAGTGGGGGCGTGGCGGCCGCAGAGGCGCTGCCCGCGCCGCTTCTCCCGGGCGCCCCCGCGGGGCGGCCCGCTTCGTCCGCCGCAGCAAAACCAGCGGGAGCCTCGCGGCGCTTCGGGGACGGGCGCCGTCTCCGGCAAGAGCGGCCGCGGCCCGCTTCGCCACGCACGTCGCGGGCGGGCCGCAGAAGCTCGTGCCGGAGCAGAGTCGCTGGTCTGCGGGCGCCGCAAGACGCTCAGCCGAAGACGGCCCTGGGCTGAGCTGGCATGTTCTCGGGGGGGGGGGGGCTGCGGTTCAACCAGCGGCCCGGCGCGGAGAGCCCCCGGGAGCAGTTTCGCAGGAGGGTGTTCTCTGCGAAATCGTGGCCAGCCTTTTAGCCCGCGAATCGCGCTCCCTTCCGGGGGGGCTGACATGCGAGCGGCTGGCGGCGGAGCGGGGTGGGCCGGGCAGGCGGTGCCTGGAGCCTCCGCCGCCCCCGCAATACCCGGAGCAGCGCTGCGCTGTCGGAAAAGTTTCCTCCCGTGCCCGCTGCGATGCGCAATGAGCGCTGCGCTCCCAGCAGAGTCCGCTGCCCTAAAACGCGGGGGCGGGGTCGCGGCTGAGCCGGCCCTGACTTGGCCGCCGGCAGCAGGAGGCGGGGGCTCCCTGGAGCCGGGGTCTGCCTGCGTGGGGTCCTCCGCGCGGCCCCCAGCCGGCCGCGGAGGTCCCGCGCGCTCGGGTGCGCCGGCGAGGGAGCGTGTGGGTGGCCCTGCCCGCCGATGGCCCGACAGGAAGGGCCCCCAGCCGAGCGAGCCGGGCGCGGAAGGAGAGCCCGCGGATCCAGCTCGGAAACCAGGCAGGGCGGTGCTGGAGGTGGCGGCGGCGGCGGCCCGCCAGGCTGGCTCCCTGGCCTGCCGCTTGCTCGTAAGAGGGGCTGGCAGAGATCTCGGGGAGGAAAAGGAAGGGCAAGCCGGCAGCTGCCGGGGCAAGTTACAAGGACAAAGTCAAAGGCACTGTTTGTTTTCCCGTTGTAGTCACGCTACTTTGGCGCATCACAAAAGGATACTTCTTTCCAGCCTTAAACATTGAAATGAGCGTTCCCGTTGAAACGACAGTCTTTTCTCTCTCTCCTCTCAGATTGTTTGAAACGGTTTCTTTGTACTTTATCTGTAGGTTTGTTTGTCTGTTCTAGTGTTTTGGAGGATTCCCCCACCAGTTTTCCAGTTGAAACATGGCATAGTGGTGGGGTGTGCACGGGCGCATGTGGGGGGGGGGGGGGAAGGAAAAGAAGCCTTGTCTTTCGGAATGAGTGAACTCAGCTTTAGTGAAAATCTCTGTGCTAGCAATGGAACAGAGCCTCCAAAGGAGAACGATTAAGGAGGCAATGTCTTATTGGTCAGCTGAAGGAGAAGATGAAACTAGCCACAGCTTGGCTGGCTGTGGAATGCAGGTGCGGACTGTTAAGCTTTGTTTTCCCTCGCTGAGGTTTGGTCTGTTCCTGCCTGGTTCCAGCTCAGATATAAGTGGTATTGAAGCATAGCCTTATTTCATAGATCATAGAGTTGGAAGGAGCCTACAAGGCTATCGAGTCCAACCCCCTGCTCAATGCAGGAAACTAGAGGAGGGGTCTCCCATCCAAGTAATAACCGGGCCTGACCCTGCTTAGCTTTCCACGCTCAGACAAGCTGAGCCAGCATAAGCCACAGGCCACTATGGCTTATGCCATACACTATGACTGAAGCTGGTGTTTTATGCCAAAAGTTTAACATTTTACAATCTGTTTATATATATTTCAATCTATAAAATTATAAACTGGATGTGCTATTGTTTGTTTTGGGAACTAGATTTGTAGCATTTTAAAAAAAGTATTCAAAGTCCTGCTAGTTCATGAGGAAAGACGGGTAGCCAGAATTATGAACGTTGTATGGGATGTGGTGAAGGGGAGCAGGATTCCTAGCAAAGATTCTCTTATCGTTTTCACAGGCAGAAATTCAGTAGGTGAAGTTTCCAGCAACATGGAGATGCCCTGTCAAAGTACTAAAATTCCACCAGGGGGGAAAGGGAAGCAAAACTAGTTGTGCATTGCACAGAAGCCAAACATCACCAACAGCACAATCCTTTCACAGCCAGAGGCAATAGGTCTTCGTTTAAATGTCTTCGCATCTGTTCTGGTTATTATGCATTCCTCAATCTTACATGTTTTTAACAAAAACTAGATAACTGGGCAACAAGGATTGTTGTTGTCCAACAATTGCTGTAAGTTATTATTAGCCTTCCGCTTTCACTGGTGCTTTTCCAAACCATCCTTGTATTTTTCCGACTTGCTTGAAACTCCCGTCATTGTTGCAAGAGTATATGTAGTGTGGTCCGGTAGATGTAACAATAATGACTCATTATATCAAAATCTCCTTTGTGACTCACAGATATTCTTAAAGTGCCCACATCTTAAAGTGCTTTTAATTGCCTCAGTTCCATTCTTTGATCTCTCGACAAATTATCTCTCTGATGTGTTTTCTCAATGTCAAATAATTTATTCATTTCATCAGCTACCAAAATCATGAGATGGTCAATATCTCAAGAGACTGTGTTACAATTGGATCATGTCGGAGTTGGCACCCCTAATTACCACTTGCACCCACCCCACGCTACCCTGAGAGACACTAGGATCTTTTGCTGGAGTCTTAATGTGCATTGCTGCCTGTGAGTGCAGGTTCCCTACTTATACTAAAACAGACAGACACATGTAGAAAATACAACGATACTTCTATTACATGAAAGATAGGACAGATACAGATCCCTTGATATCATCTCTTATGAGCACCAATACAAGCATCAAATGGCAAGGCAGCAATTCACCATTCACACACCCTATAACTCTTGAGAGATCGAAGACCTTAACCTAATAGCCTATGGCAGTGTTCTCCAACCTTGGGTCCCTAGATGTAGGCCAAAAACATCTGGGGACTCAAGGTTGGAGAACACTGGCCTATGGGATAGCAATAAGAGTGGAGACTAGAGCTCCGTGCTACAAAGAGAAAGACAGTTCAGAGTCCCCAGAGGCGTGTACCTGTCCCTTTCGTTCCTCATGCGCTGTTTACTCCGACAGCAACTCTTCTGTGGGCATAGGTGAGCTAGTGCGAGCTACCTTCCATTCCAGAACCCTCAACATTCTTAGACCCTTTCCCTCCCTGTTTGTCCTGTGGGGAGGGGCGGCAGGGTCCCCTATAGTGAGCAAGTGACTCCTGACAGTCTTTCTCCTTAGGCCCTTCTTCCTGGCTGAATGTATATTAACCATATTCTCTGCAATATTTCCTCCTGCCTACCTCCTGCTTTTCCTTAATCCTTAAAATCTCTTCTTAAGATCTCTTCTCGTTCATCCCAGTTTGCAGGACACGGAATAATGGGCTCAAGTTACAGGAACCTAGATTCCACCTGAACATCAGGAAAAATTTCCTGACTGTCAGAGCAATAAGACAATGGAATCAACTACCTAGGGAGGTGGTGGGCTCTCCCAGTCTGGAGGCATTCAAGGTGCAGCTGGACAGACATCTGTCAGAGATGCTTTGACCTAGATTCCTGCATTGAGCAGGGGGTTGGACTCGATGGCCTTGTAGGCCCCTTCCAACTCTACTTTTCTATGATTCTATGAAAATCATCACCACTCTGAGTATTAACATAGCCTGCAGCCTGATTCCCTGCTGGGCGTGTGTTAATCCCTTTAGGCCAACACCTCCTATTGTAATCAACTCAGACATTCCTCCTTTCACAATCTCTCACTATTCTCATACTCTCAGTGCAGAGGTTACTCCAGTTCATACTTCTGTCCCATAAGCCAACGTTTCAGGCCTGTATGAATTCTTGTCACTTTTTCAAAAGAGAAATTAGGAAGCAGGCAGGACCTCCCTCCATTTCAGCAGCTTAGCTGGGCAGTGCAGCCCCATCTGCAGATTCTGCAGCTCCATTCTAATACGCTCCTTCACTTTTAAACTTGGAGCAAGCGATGTCCTGAATCAAATACAGTCATGCCTTGGATTGAGAGCATAAGTCGTTCCGGAAATGTGCTTGTAATCCAAAACACTTATATCAAAACGAAATCCCCCCCAAAAAAAATTTGTACAGAGATTTTTAATTTAAGCCGTACTACAGTACTTGTATTGCAAGACGTCGCTTGTATATCAAGTAAAAAAAAATTAAATAAATATTTAAAAATTTGCATGTCTTGCAAAACACTCTTAAACCAAGTTACTTGCAATCCAAGGTATTACTGTACGTGCCTGATATTATCTTTTGGTACTGCACCTCCAATTACTGTACACCATGCTTCCTGCCCCTTTTCTTCGCCTTGTAGATTACAGCCCGTCCCAAAGATTTGCTCAGTCTTGCGACTCATTCTATGGGTAAATGCAGCTCGGGGCTTCAAGTAGTTCATGATCTTATTCCACATTTTTCTTCTTTACCTGAGGAACCGCTGCCTGAAGATGATCTTTTGCCTCCTTAATAGCGTCTCTGTTCTTACTTTGAAAACAATACACATATCGCTTTTCTTACTAAGCTTGCAGTTCAACAGGCAGGGTATGCATCTGTTAATCGGTTAGCACATCCAGTTTATAAATTTATAGATTAAAGAAAATAAGAAAAAAATACTGTTTTACATGTATACATTTATAAACTGGATGCACTATTGTTTGTTCGTTTTGTTTTGGAGTGCTGTGTTATGCACATCGCATCGCCTACGTATCGGTTTATCTAGTTCAGGGCTCTCCAACCTTGGGTCCCCAGATGTTTTTGGCTTACAACTCCTTAATCCATAAACTATGCTGGCTGGGGCATGCTGGGAGTTGTAGGCCAAAAACATCTGGGGACCCAAGGTTGGAGAACACTGCGCTAAGGGCTAATGTTGAACAGCAGAGTTAAAAAAAAAAAAAGTCGTTTACGGTGTTTAAAATACAATTTCCTCCCTATATTTAAAATACAAAGCACTAAGTTTTCTCAAGCTGGACTGTATACAATCTATATACTGGTTGTGTTTGCACATAATACTAAGCCATGGTTTTTGTTAACTATGGTTGTTTGCTTTAGCCAGGAATTTTCTTGCAAACAAACCGTGGATTCCCCCCCCCCCCCATTTCTGGCTTGCTCCTCTCCCCATTTTGCCAGCCTTTTGCCAGAGTGGTTTTGTTTTCAGGCTGCTCTCTGTTTCAAGGCGGAGAGCAGCGCAAACAATCCTGAGATAAACCACAGTTCTGAGTTCAGACATCATGACAAGCCATGATTGAACCAAACCAGACTTCGTAATTGCACAAAAGTTTTGAATTCATCTGAAAAGCTGTCAAACTCTTTATTTCCAACTATTTAAAAACAATCTAAACCGGTTTACTAGAGGGTAATTGATGTATTTAATTCTCTGATGTTTGCAGAAATTTTAGGAATTTGAAATGGGTCAGAAAATGGGATGTATCTATATCCGCTGGTATAACTGCTTATACAAGTGGCAAAAGTTCTTATTTCTTGTGAGCCGCAGTTCTGACTAGTCTGCAAGGGCTTCTTCCATTATGGCCTTATAGATCCCACCTCTGGCAGGGCTTTCGCAGAAGGCCTCCTTCCATTAACATCTCTGCTGCCCCCCACAGCCCATGGAAGAACCAAGTAACTGGCCAGGATCATGTTTGAGCACAGGGAAAAGGAACTCGTCTTGCTGCTTGTTGAAACAGGCCACAAAGCCTCCACATCGCTGGCTGGCTGTCGGTTGCAGCTGAGGATTCCTTGAAAAAGGGTTTTTCAAGCGGCTGAATATCTGGGATTAAGATATCAGTCGAAGCATGCCAGTCCTAGTTTAGCACAAAACTCTTTGACTGCCAAAAGCACATAAAGGGAGGTACTTTGTGCTACTGTTCATGGCATCTCCCGCCCCTTATAAATCTGTCCAGGTAAGTCTGTGCTCCGTTGCGGGAGAGCCGGAACAAATGAAGCTAAAGAAAAGTGGCAAAACCATGAAGAGGAGAAGGGGGTAGTTCTGCCCTGCGTTGCTCCTGTGCTTGAACTGTAATTGTGGAGGAGGAGAGGGCCTTTAAACCATGTCACAAACAAGAGCAAATAGTAAATAATTTGCTGTTTGCGTCAAGCGGCTGGGCACGTCCCCACTGTGGCTTGAACAGGGTGGTGTGTCGCTCCCCCAGCGCCACTCAGGTTTAAACCAGGCTAGGCTGTGCAGGCCGGCTGTACTTTTCTCATTCTCTGAAACAAGGTAATGAGACCCGCTTTGGCTTTATTTCTTCCTCTTTTTCGTAACTCGCCTCCTCCATCTTTTCTTGCTTTATCGTAGTTGCTGGGAGTAGTCTACTGGTCCAGTGCTAGGGACTTGGAATACTAAACCATTATTTTCCTTCTGTAAACACTTTTGGTGAAATAAAACGTCTGTATTTCAACTGTCAGCGTCCTTCAGTTAATTTCTCCATTTTGCTGAAGCACAGTGTAAAGTCTACTGTGTGCACCACTGCCTCTGCAAGTAGGCAGAGGGGAAGCCTGGGCTTTGCTGGGACCTGCTAGAGGTGGATTTCCCCAGCCCTGGGGAGGGATGGGCAAAGTCGGCTGTTGTCCTGCTGTGTTAACTTGCAGGATTTCTGTGCAAACGCTGAGTAGAATCATAGAATCATAGAAAAGTAGAGTTGGAAGGGGCCTACAAGGCCATCGAGTCCCACCCCCTGCTCAATGCAGGAATCCAGGTCAAAGCATCCCTGACAGATGGCTGTCCAGCCGCACCTTGAATGCCTCCAGACTGGGAGAGCCCACCACCTCCCTAGGTAGTTGGTTCCATTGTCTTATTGTTCTGACAGTCAGGAAAGTTTTCCTGATGTTTAGGTGGAATCTAGGTTCCTGTAGCTTGAGTCCATTATTCCGTGTCCTGCAAACTGGGATGATCGGGAAGAGATCCTGGTCCTCCTCTGTGTGACAACCCTTCAAGTACTGGAAGAGTGCGATCCTATCTCCCCTCAGTCTCCTCTTCTGAAGGCTAAACATGCCCAGTTCTTTCAGTCTCTCCTCATAGGGCCTTGTTTCCAGTCCCTTTATCATCCTCATTGCCCTCCTCTGAACCCTCTCCAGTTTGTCTATGTCCTTAAAGTGTGGTGCCCAGAACTGGACGCAGTACTCAAGAGGAGGCCTAACCAGTGCTGAGTAGAGGGGAATTATCACTTCACGCGAGTTGGAAGCTATACTTCTATTAATGCAGCCCCAAATAGCATTTGCCTTCTTTGCAGCCACATCGCATTGCTGGCTCATACTCAGTTTGTGATCTACCACAATTCCAAGATCCTTCTCACTTGTACTATTGTTGAGCCAAGTGTCCCCCATTCTGTAACTCTGCATTTGGCTTCCTCTCCCTAGGTGCAGCACTTGGCATTTATCCCTATTAAATTTCATTCTGTTGTTTTCGGCCCAGCGCTCCAACCTATTGAGGTCGCTTTGAATTTTGTTTCTGTCTTCCGGAGTATTAGCTGTTCCACCCAACTTTGTGTCATCTGCAAATTTGATAAGCATTCCCTGTACCTCCTCATCCAAGTCATTAATAAAAATCATGGAGGACAGGTGAAGTGCCAGATGACTGGAGGAGGGCAAATGTTGTTCCCATCTCCAAAAAGGGCAAGAAGGAGGAACCTGGGAACTATAGGCCAGTCAGTCTGACATCAATCCCTGGGAAAATTTTGGAGCAGATTATAAAGAAGTCAGTCTGCAAGCACCTTGAAAACAATGCAGTGATTACTAGAAGACAGCATGGATTTGTCAAGAACAAATCCTGCCAGACTAATCTGATCTCATTTTTTGATCGGGTGACCTCCCTTGTGGACTGCGGGAATGCTGTGGACATAATATACCTGGACTTCAGCAAAGCTTTCGACAAAGTGCCTCATGATCTCCTGATTAGCAAGCTAGCTAAAAGTGGGCTGGATAGAACAACTATCAGGTGGATCCCCACAGCTGGCTACAGAATCGGACTCAAAGAGTGCTCATCAATGGCTCCACTTACCAATGGAGTGGCGGAGGCGATCTTTTTTATTTTTATTTATTTCATTTATTTCATTTTTATACTGCCCAATAGCCGAAGCTCTCTGGGCGGTTTACAGCAATTAGTGAGACAGTCTTTTGTCTCCTGTCCTCTGACATTTTCGCCAGACAGGCTTTTCAGCCCATCTAGCAAGGAAGCTCAGGATAAAAGTTATCCCGGCCTCTCTGGTCTGTTAGTGTATGAAGCAAAACAGGCTCGCTGTAATGTTTCTGTTCCGATATGTTTTTGCAGCGGCCTCTTTGCTGCTTCTCTGGGAACTTCCCAGACAGGGTGAAACGTGGTCTCCTCCCCTACCCCTTTACTCCCTCTCCGAGGTAGATTTTCCAACCTCGGAGAGGCGGCTGGCGTGGTTCTCTCCGCACTGGCCGCTGGGGGTCGGGGGCCGGATCTCCGGCTCCCCACTTCCGAGGTCAGAGCGCTGTCTCCAACCTCGTGAGGGGCTTTCAAAGCCATCCAGTGGTCACTGGGAAGAATGTTTTTTTTCCCCCAGGCCTTAGAAAGATGGAGTGCGGCTGGTTATGTTGGTAAACAGTGCAAACACTGCCAGTTTCGGCCTCAGGAAATGGATGTGGAAGTGAAGTGAGACCTGCTGGAGGAGTGTGGCCAACCCCCAGCCTGTGCCGAGGCAGCGCAGGAGGGCAGGGGTGGGATGGGCCTTCCTGCAACCCGATACGCTTTATCAGCCGGATCATGGGCACTCATTAACAGACCGTGGGTCCCCGGATGCTTTTGGCCTACAACTCCCAGCACGCCCCAGCCAGCGTAGCTGGCTGGGGCATGCTGGGAGTTGTAGGCCAAAAGCATCCGGGGACCCACGGTTGGAGAACACTGCTTTAAAAGAACAGGTGATGGGCCCAATTTCGCAGTGTAGACAAGAGTCACTCTGGTTTCCCTGCTGCCTCCCTTCCCGTTTGCTGTGCCAACTGTTTGTGTTTGCTTCTTGTTGACAGCACGGATCTGCCCTCCCAAGTCTGGATGCAAGACGAGCGTGAACCTTCCACAATGGCTGCGCCCTGCCGGCCATGTGGTGAGGGCCGGAGCCCGTGTCACCTGCGCAGGATTGGCACCCGAGCGCCCGTCCCCGGCATCGTTGCTGATGTTATCCAGTAAGTGAGAGGCGCGGTCTCTGCCCTGTTGAGGCCTGCGCCCCCCCCCCCAGGCTGTGTTCCAGGCCAGTGCGGAGGACCGCGGGGGCCACACTGCAGGTTTGGTGTTCTGCGTTGAGACTCGCTGCTCTTCTGTTCCAGTTACGTTCAGACTTTGCTGAAAAGGCTATAAATTTCTCCAGCCTTGATGGCTTACAATCCACCCTGCAGGCTCATCCGCCTACGTGGATTCAGCAGAGCGTGAGTTGGAAGATTTAGCCTCTGTCTCACGTGTGTAACCGGCCCATGTAGTTCACACAGAGATTCAGCCTTTGTCTCCTCCACACGCAGCTTGTCCAAGCGTCTCGGGTTACAGCCAGCTCCAGCTTGCTCGTCCTGTCAGCTCAACTGTAATTAGGAATTTCCATAGAATCCACCACAGGGTTTTTTCTACCTGTTTATTCTATTTCAGAGTAAATACAACTTCCTAAGTTACAGTCTATTTTGCATAGCATAGTCCAGTGGACCAAGTCCACCATAGCAGACAGAGCATCAGAGAGAAGAGACAAGAAGATGCATACAGAAAGCAATCCTCCTCTCTACCATACAAGTTACAGGAAACGAAACTTAACAATCATATTACGTCATCAGAAAGTACAAACCATGTGACCAGCTCATATTTCTTTCCCAGCCTACTTTTCCCATGAGAATAGAATAGTAGTGTCAGACTAAACAAGATTGTTTTTCTAGCCATCCTGTACCTTTCCAAATGAAAAGCACTTGTGCCACAGCTGTTGTTGTGTTACATGTCCCAACATTTGCCAGGTTCTGTCTCCGGATGTAAGCAATTAAAGGGATCTTTTGTATTGGGTGAAGGCATCAGTGAGTGCTTCTGGGCTAGAGGTGGTGAAGCAAGAGTCTCCGGATCGGGCCGTGATCTGCCGGTAGCCCTGAGGCCAGCCTGAGGGACACGGCTCGCTTCCGCCCTCTGCTCCGTGCCGCCTGTGGCATGCCCCCTGTGGCTTGGTCCGCTTGACTTGAGCTAAACGTTCTCCTCACCTTTAGTGCTCCATCCACACATACCCAGGGGTGGGGAACCTGTAGCCCTCCCGTTGTTGCTTTCGGACAAGTTCTCATCAGCCCCGGCCAGCATGACCAGGGATGATGGGTGTTGTAGAGTCCAGCAGTATTTGTTGGGCCACGAGGTTCCCCACCCTTGAGGTACACAGCCATGTATGATGATGCCGGGCAAGTCTCTCTCAGCAGGGGACGCACATGCTAGAAGTCACCGTTGGCTTTTTGACAGCAGGCTCTAGATACGTGAGATTTCCAAAATCTTGGAGCCATGGAAAAACAACAGGGCTTTTTCAGAGAAGAATTGCAACTCGGGGGGGAAATGAAACATACTTATTTTTTTTAGTGCTCTTTATAAATCTAAAGTCACTTTTTTACTTCAGAAACATAAAATGTATTCTGTATAACTTGGATTTATTTGTTTGTTTATTTATTTATTATA
Source organism: Shinisaurus crocodilurus (assembly GCA_021292165.1). NCBI lineage: Eukaryota > Metazoa > Chordata > Lepidosauria > Squamata > Shinisauridae > Shinisaurus > Shinisaurus crocodilurus. The sequence goes on along the minus strand of CM037880.1, from coordinate 224,827,799 downwards.
TTTATGCCCCGCCTTTTTTCCTGAAAGGAACCCAAGGCGGCTTACATAATCCTCCTCTCCATTTCATCCTCACAACAACCCTGTGAGGTAGGTTAGGCTGAGAGTCAGTGACTGGCCCAAAGTCACCTAGTGAGTTTCATGGCCAAGTGGGGACTAGAACCCGGGTCTCCCGAGTCCCAGCCCAACACTCTAAAAAAAACATTTTAAAGTAAACTCAGTACATTCATAATTGTCTGGACAACTTTTAAATGTAATATACTAGACATGATAATTTTATGAACAAAGCAAATTATACATACCGGTAATATATTTTAGGTTCCTATTTTATGTCTGACCAAGTAGTCAGACAGAGCAAGTGGTCCCTGAGACACCTGAACCATCCTAGATGCAGGCGGAGGAAGGCTGGCATTGCAGCATCTGTTCTTGCTGTGAGGAATTGGCTGGGATGGAGCTTAGGGGAACCTCCCCCCCAATGCTTCAGGTCATGTTGGGACTAGATGGATCGCCGTCGCTGGAAATGGCAGCCCCGCGTTGCCGTGTCTCTGCCAGAGTACCCAGTAATGCAAAACGTGTGATGCGACATTGCCCCAGCGCAAGCCTGCCAGCAAAGTTGGGGTCAGGAAGCCTGCCCTGCAGTGAGATGGTGTTGCACAATGCATTTCAGATGCCTAGATATCTAACTCTGGCCTCTTGTCGCTAGACAACGACATTAGAGGTGCCCGGTTTTCACTTGATTAGCTGGGCACCGGATAGTGCGGGTTGCCCTGAGCTCCCGCTGGCAATTGGTGGGGCAGGTCTCTTTTTTAAACATGGTGGCAGTGGGGAGGGGGGACTTTCTAGTGCAGAATGCCCCTCCCAGCATTTTAACCGTCCGGCTCCTTTGGGTCCCCTCTCCCCAGTTTGGAATGAACGGCACTGGCTGCCTGTTACTTCCTGGGTCCAATTCGGGGTGCTCATACTTGCCTTCATAGCCCTGCATGGCTTGGGGTCCGGGTACCCGAAGGGCTGCTTACTTGCACAGCACCCTGCCCATCCTTTATGAGCTGCTGAGGCCCTTCCGCGAAGACCACCCCTTGGAGGAGAGGCCGTGGCCAGCCATGGCGAGGGCTTTTCGGGCTCTGGCACTCCAGTTTCCGGATGCCCCTCCGGGGAGGCTTGCCTGGTGCCAACGTGATAACCTTTTTTTTAGGCACCAGCCGAAAACCTTTTTATTCACCCATATATTGTAAGTATGGCACATCTGCAAGCGTTTGTCCGCTGGTTTAATCTTTGCATTCTGTGATGTTTGGGGATTGTATTTTTAATTATATTGTGAAGCATCCTGGAACCAATTTTTGATAAAGGATGATATATAAATATTTTAAATGAATGAATAAATTAATGGAAGCAAGCCATACGTGGCTGCGTGGTTCAGAGAAGCGGGAAAATCCGCATGCTTGCTTTCTCGCTGAACTTTGTGCATAAAGGGGATAATAAGCAGTGACTCCAGGAAACTGTTTTTTCTCTCTCCCAAGTTTTTGTAAGACTGTAACGCTGATCGGCAGGAACCGAGAGGTTGTTGACTACTTCCTCAGCTCTGCTGCCCCAAGCGGGGGCAAGTATATATCCCGCATCCATGCCCGCGTGATTTGGACCACCGGCACCTATGAGCTTGTGGATTCCAGCCTGACGGGGGTGTATGTCAATGACATCCGGATCAGCGGTGAGTAGTGTTGACTGTCCTGCCAGAAAACAAGGCTCTTTGGGTCAAAGAGGCTTGGCTGAAAGAAACTCTGGATTTGCTGCCAGGTTGAGATCATTTTGTCTGGGTTGTATAAAAAGAAAAGAAAAAATAGAGCTGTGCTGTTGCAGACCAAAGAAGTTAGCATATCTGCCAGAATAAGATAAAACACCACGGGTAGTTAGGTATGTAGCAAATGTTCCTTAGCACCAAGGCTGGACCTTCCAATTTGGACTGAAGCTGCTTCTTTTACAGCTTGGAATCCACCTGATACAGCTATCAGGTGGATCCACAATTGGCTACAGAATTAGACTCAAAGAGTGCTTATCAATGGTTCCTTCTCAAACTGGGGAGAGGTAACGAGCGGGGTACCACAGGGCTCAGTCCTGGGCCCGGTGCTCTTCAACATTTTTATTAATGACTTGGATGAGGAGGTACAGGGAATGCTTATCAAATTTGCAGATGACACAAAGTTGGGTGGAACAGCTAATACTCTGGAAGACAGAAACAAAATTCAAAGTGACCTCGATAGGCTGGAGCGCTGGGCCGAAAACAACAGAATGAAATTTAATAGGGATAAATGCCAAGTGCTGCACCTAGGGAGAGGAAACCAAATGCAGAGTTACAGAATGGGGACACTTGGCTCAACAATACTACAAGTGAGAAGGATCTTGGAATTGTGGTAGATCACAAACTGAATATGAGCCAGCAATGCGATGTGGCTGCAAAGAAGGCAAATGCAATTTTGGGCTGTATTAATAGAAGTATAGCTTCCAAATCGCGGGAAGTGATAATTCCCCTTTACTCCGCACTGGTTAGGCCTCATCTTGAGTATTGCGTCCAGTTCTGGGCACCACACTTTAAGAAGGACGTAGACAAACTGGAGAGGGTTCAGAGGAGGGCAACAAGGATGATAAAGGGACTGGAAACAAGGCCCTATGAGGAGAGACTGAAAGAACTGGGCATGTTTAGCCTTCAGAAGAGGAGACTGAGGGGAGATATGATCGCACTCTTCCAGTACTTGAAGGGTTGTCACACAGAGGAGGGCCAGGATCTCTTCTCGATCATCCCAGTTTGCAGGACACGGAATAATGGGCTCACGTTACAGGAACCCAGATTCCACCTAAACATCAGGTCCAAGAAAAATGCCGGGAGCAAAATCAACCCCTTTATATGGCATTTATCGATTTGGCTAAGGCCTTTGATACTGTAGACCGTACAGCTCTCTGGACTATCCTTATGAAAATTGGATGCCCCAATAAATTTGTGAATATCTTGCGACTTCTCCATGACAACATGACGGCAACCGTTTTGGACAACAACGGCTCTCATGGTGCTCCATTTAAAGTGGGATCAGGTGTTAAACAGGGATGTGTTATCGCCCCAACATTATTTGCCATTTTCATCGCCATGGTTTTACATCTTGTCGAGGGGAAACTTCCCACCGGTGTGGGAATTATATATCGAACAGATGGAAAGCTTTTTAATCTCAGCAGGCTGAAAGCAAAAAGTAAGGTAATTACAACCTCCGTTGTGGAACTTCAGTATGCTGATGATAATGTGGTCTCCGCACATTCAGAGGATGATCTCCAAACTATCCTAAATGCTTTTGCAGAAGCATACGAAAAACTTGGTCTCTCACTTAACATCAAAAAAACCAAAGTGCTTCATCAGCAAGTGCAAGCCAATCCTTTGGTGATGCCATCTATCCAGCTTGGCGGGACAATACTGGAAAATGTCGATCATTTTCTCTATCTTGGCAGCTATCTTTCTGTTACAGCTAACATCGACAGTGAAATCCAGCATCGTCTGAGCTCCGCAAGTGCCGCATTTTCTCGAATGAAACATAGAGTGTTCGAGGATCGGGATATTTGTAAGAAGACCAAAACACTGGTTTATGAAGCCATTGTATTACCAACTTTATTGTATGCCTGCGAAACATGGACTATCTATAAACGTTACTTCCACCTCCTTGAAAGGTTTCATCAACGTTGCCTCCGGAAAATCCTGCAAATTACTTGGGAAGATAGGCGAACAAATGTCAGTGTACTGGAAGAAGCAAAGACTACTAGCATTGAAAAAATGATCCTTCAACGCCAACTTCAGTGGACCGGTCATGTTGTTCGAATGCCTGACTGCCGTCTCCCAAAGCAGTTACTTTACTCCCAACTCAAGGATGGAAAGCGAAATATCGGTGGTCAATATAAGAGGTTTAAAGATGTTCATAAGGCTAATCTAAAAAAATGCAATATAAACATCGAAAACTGGGAAGCTCTGGCCCATGAACGATCTAAATGGAGGTTGGCCTTTCACAAAGGTTCCATGGACTTTGAAGAAGCCCGAGTGCAAGGTGAAAGGGAGAAACGTGCTAAGCGAAAAGCACGTCAAATGAATCCTTTACAGGACCATCTTCTATCTGGTAACCTGTGTCCTCACTGTGGGAAGCTGTGTGGATCTAGAATTGGCCTCCACAGTCACTTACGGACCCATTGCTAGAGTCTACACAATCTTCTTTAGAATTTCCTCCTTTTATCCCGGAAGACAATCTTACTCGGTCACGAGTGATCGCCTGATGATGATGATGATGAGCTTCCAAATCGCGGGAAGTGATAATTCCCCTTTACTCCGCACTGGTTAGGCCTCATCTTGAGTATTGCGTCCAGTTCTGGGCACCACACTTTAAGAAGGACGTAGACAAACTGGAGAGGGTTCAGAGGAGGGCAACAAGGATGATAAAGGGACTGGAAACAAGGCCCTATGAGGAGAGACTGAAAGAACTGGGCATGTTTAGCCTTCAGAAGAGGAGACTGAGGGGAGATATGATCGCACTCTTCCAGTACTTGAAGGGTTGTCACACAGAGGAGGGCCAGGATCTCTTCTCGATCATCCCAGTTTGCAGGACACGGAATAATGGGCTCACGTTACAGGAACCCAGATTCCACCTAAACATCAGGAAAAATTTCCTGACTGTCAGAGCAATAAGACAATGGAACCAACTACCTAGGGAGGTGGTGGGCTCTCCCAATCTGGAGGCATTCAAGGTGCAGCCTTGTACTGTATTTTGTTCAGTCAGGCATTTGAAAATTCTCTTTGCTGATTTTAATTGTGTCTGTTATACTGTGCTTTGCTTTTTTCCCTTACAATTTTTAGTATTTGTATTGATGTTCTTGTTATCTGCTTTAGGTACATTTTTATGTAGAAGTGTGTGATGATCAAATAAGTGAATAAGTAAAAACAAAATTTTAAACTGTTTTTAAATTTTGTATTATGGACAGAATTTTGGGGGGTTGTTTTTATTGTGTCATGGTCTTGTTTAGGAACTGCACCACCCCAGGAGCTTCGGCTGTTGGGCAGTATAGAAGTTAAATGAATAAATAAATGAGAGTGTTGCTTTTTCTTCTCAGAGAAAGAATAGTTTTGCTTGCGAGGGCTGACTAGTGGCCTCTTTTCTAGTTAATATACAGTAAAACCTTGGATTGCAATTAACTTGGTCTGCAAGTGTTTTGCAAGACAAGCAAATTTTTAAAATAAATTTTAACTTGATAAACAAGCGACGTCTTGCAATACAAGTACTGTAGTGCAGTCAAGAAAAATGAAGACTTTTACACTATCATTCTTTATTGCAGCTTAAATTAAAAATATGTGTACAAATTTCTTATGGGGAATTTCACTTTGATATACAAGTGCTTTGGATTACAAGCACGTTTCCGGAACGAATTATGCTCGCAATCCAAGGTACTACTGTATTTGCTTTTGGATCAGAAGCTTTGGGATCGGGAATCTTTGGGAAGTACGTAAATAACGTAAAACAAAAAAGTTCTTTAAGCTGATCTTTTAAAAACTTCTTTGTGTGCAGGTAAAGTAGCCTTGCAGGAAGGAGACACTGTTACTTTTGGCAACCCAGCTGTGAGCAGGACGGTCCCCGGAGCCCACATCCGCCAGCCAAACTCTCCCTTTTACTTCCTGGTGGGACTTTCGCTTCCCTAGCATGCTTGTCTGTCTGTCTGTCTCGGTGTGGGCGCGACGACTGTCTGCAGGGGGTTCTAATGGTCGGTCGGTAGACAAGGTCACCTGGGATTTGGAGAAGAGGAGTTCAGGATCCTCTGAAGGATCAGGTTCACAGCCTGGGGGTGCTGCTGGATCTTGCCCTGCTCTTGGGTGGCTGCTGTGGCCAGGAGACCCTTTGGCCGGTTCCACCCCTTCCTGGAGAAGGCCATGGTGGTCCGTGCTGTAATCCTTCAACTTTTAAGGGGTTTTAATGTGGAGTTCATTCTGCTCTGTTAATCTGGTTCGCTTTGGATTTCTGTTCGTGTCCTCTTTCTTTTTGTACATGTCTATGGGGGCGCTGTTTGCACCAAACGGTCAATTATAAACATTTTAAATAAATAAAAGCTGAAATCAGGCCTAAAAGCTTTCGTTTCCCAGTTTGCTGTCACACCAGAGAGTTCATGAATATCCTTGGCTTTGTCCACGTTTGTAGGAATGTTCTGCTCATGATGCCAATGAGTGATGTGTAAAATTTGCCGATGAACTGATGCCATCTCCTTAGGATGTATTCCCAAGTCATCCCGCGGGGGCTCAACTGTGTCGGCTGTTAAAATCAGAAACTAGATTATGAAATGCTCTGGGTGTTTTTGTAGGCAAACCAGTTTACAAGGATTCCTTCTAGAATTTTGTCCTCCTTGGAAATTAAATGCTAACACTGGTGCCTTCTGTTTCTTTTTAGTTTGAGCATTGCCATTGCAACATGGACGGAGAGAGAAATTTGCCCCCAGAGGTAAAGCAAGAAGAGCGTTCTTTCACATTAGACATTTTGTTCTCTCTCTGGATGTAAAGGTGATGGGGTCAAGACAGAGCTGGCTGATCTTATGACGGGCATCCTCGGATTTCTTTTCCAGTGCTACAGTTTTAGCCCATAAGGGTTGGAAAGGGTCGTTCTTCCTTGACACGTGATATGGTTTGTTTCTCTTCCTCTGGGACATCAAGGATTATTGCAGTTGAAAGCACAGTACTGGCCAAATTTCCTTGTAGTGATTGCTGGAAACTTGGCGTGTATGGAGTTTTCCCCTCCTCTGTGTCATTCTTAGGGATGGGGTGGCATTCCACCTCCACTGGAATCCAGCTTGTAACCACAGCTTCCAGTGCAGGGGAGAAACATTTCTGGACTGGGAGTATGACCTGCTGTTATATGGTGGGTTCCAGGCACAGTCTGGACACCTAACGGGGTTTCTGGTGCAGGAATGGGGAAGGGTTAGATCCAGGACTTGCCTTCTGTGAGAGGATGGCTCTGCTTGCAGAAGCTCCCTCTGCAGGTTTTTGGGGCTCCCCCCACCCCAGAGCTCCCCCCATAGAACCAGGGTCTCCTGACTCTGTGTAGCATTTTTGGGGTGCCAGGGGGCTGCCAGGGAAAGTCCACTTCTGCCAATGCAGGTTGATCTGGATCTAACCTGAGATTTGTGTCCACCGCTCTCTACCTCACAGTCTTTTGGGGCATGTGAGGCAGAGACACTAGCCCTCCCGTACCAAGGATCTGTGTTCCCACAAGAGGAAGGCCCTTTCATGCCTCCTACGCTGAAGAAGCTTCCCTCATTCCATGCAGACTGAATGTCTGTGACGCAGCAAAAGGGGTAGTCAAAAGCACACCCCTTCCACTGGATGTTGGGTAGGGCAGAATCATTGGATTCCACCAACTGCCAAAATTCAGAGGTGTGGGGAGATTCTAGCCCAGCGTTTTCCAACCTTGGGTCCCCAGATGTTTTTGGCCTACAACTCCCAGCATGCCCCAGCCAGCGTAGGGGACCCAAGGTTGGAGAACACTGTTCTAGCCATTCTCGCAAAGCTTTACATTCTAAGAAGATGCTGAGTGCTTTCAGTGCTGACCTCTTGATTTTTCCCCTTCTTTTTCCATAAAGTTTCTTGTATCGGCGTCTGTGGAGGTATCGCCGCCATTCACGTTGAGTTTGGGATTTGTGAATAGCATTGCTGTACCTCAGACGGCTCCACCGCTAACCTCGACAGTTTCAGTGGTGCCTCCGGTTACATTTTCACTGCCCACGAATTCTCTTAATGTGACTTCAGTTTTGCCAGGAGTGCTCAGGCGGACTAGGCCAGCTGTATTGCCTGTTTCTGCACCAAGAGATAGGCCAGCCTCTCAGCTTCTGCGTTCCACTTCACCGGACTACACGATCCTTGGGGAACGTTCACTCGTCACTACCGAGTCTCCCCCTCAAAGGACCCTCGCAACGACACGCTCCCTTTCGCTCCTGGAAGGTCCAGAGCCGAGTGATTCCGAGTCCCTGGGTGGCGGCAGGGAGCAGGATGTAAGATGCAGGCCCGACTCTCCCGAGCAGTTTCTGCATGAGAATGGCAAGAGTGATGCTGGAACCGGTCCTGCCCAGGTGAGTCATCCACTGCCTGCTCCTGCCTGTCTGGGGGATTCTGCTGCAGCTGATCATGGCGACTTCCAAAGTGGAAGACAAGTTAACCCAGCGGGGCTCCGTCAGGACTTGCTACACCTCGCGCCCTTCTTTCAAACAAAGGATGAAGACGATTCTGATTCCAAGCTATCTACTTCCAGCACAGAAGAGCTGGTTCCTGGTGACTCTGACCACGACGACGAAACGATGGAGGTGGATATTTATCCAAGTGCTGAAGAAACAGCTGAACATGATGTGTCCTGTGTTTCTGAACCTGCTGTTGCCCAGCTGCAGATAACAGAAGAGATGAGAGAGGCTGTGAGTGGTGCTCAGGTGACATCTGTCGGTAGAATGGAAAAGGAAAGCCCCGTAGAAGAACAGGAGCAGAGCCTTTACCCGAAGCAGAAGTCTTTACCCGAAGGTTCCGAGCTAGAAACAGACAGGGCAGAAAGCATGTCAAACAATCCTGATGTAAAAATGCAGCCATTGCTCACTGCCAAACTGGGAAACGCTTGTCACGATGCAGCCAGGAGAACTGCGGATGACACCTTTTCTGGTGAAGAGCCAGGGAGTGACTCCTGCACAGAGCTGGTGAGTCAAGACAAGTTGGACGCTGAGAGTGTGAGTGCCCCTTCACCTCCAGGGAGTCTGTCTTGTGGGATGCAAAGTGGTGGTGATGATGAGTATGAAATGAACTCACAGGAAAGCGTTTCTGATAGTGAAGGTGACGTGGAAGCGGAACCTCATACAGACGCCGGCCTGTTGGCCGTGGACTGCCTTGTTAGTGCCGGGGACGCTGGCTGTCTGGAGCCAGAGGCGGGCTCTGTGGCTGGCATTGGCAGCGGCGTCCGCTTCGCAGAACCCCCCTGTGCAGAAGTGGGAACTCAGACTGAGTGTGCCAAGGAAAGAGAGTTGGATGTCGAGATGACAGAGCCTGCAGACCAAGGGGCCATAAATGCTTTTGATTATGACAACGGATTAAGCACATACGCGGCCAAAGAAATGTCCCTTCAGCAATTATCTGAGGCTTCACCAACAGGTTTCCCAGCTGAGAACCATTCCAAAGGTGAGTTCTCTAAACAGGGAGAGGAGGATCCAACGGTGTCCTGGGACGCGCAGTCTTCAGAGGATCTCCCGGAAACTCATGAAGAGGAGAGAGCTCTCGTAGCTGCCGTGCCGCCACGTGACTCTGTTAGCATGAAAGGGATGATTCCTGAAGAGCCTCTGGAAGCGCTGATTCCTGAGCGTCCTGTGGCTGGGTGCCTGTCCCAAAGCAGCAAGACTCCCGTTGAAAGAAGAGGGGAAGAAATGGTTGAGGCCGAAGAAAGACGGGAGCACGCAAGCCCTGGATGTGCCGAAACTGACAGAGGTCTGGAGAATTGTGTTGCGGATTCCACACAAGGGCCTGAAGAAGAGATGGCTGAAAATGACGGTCCTTCCCTGGGAACTGCTTTAGTGTTGGTGGCTGGATTGCCCGGAGGAGAACAGCCCAGTTCCAACACTGGCCGTGAGAGGCAATGCCAAGAGGAGACGGATAACGAAGACCCAACTGGGGAGGGGGAGGCGGCGATGAAGGGAGCCACTGGCGAAGATGCAGGTGACCAAAAGCGACTGGCTGGAAAAGGTCCCCTGGAGAGAGAGTTGAGTCCGGTTGCAGGGCAGCGGACAGTTAGCTGTCTCAGCCCTGAAGTTGTCCTCCCAAGAAGCCTTGAAGGGAACGCCACACAGTCGTCTTTCGACCTGGCAGGTAGAAAGGCAGGGCAGCGTTCTCCTTTTCCGGTACCTGGGGATGACCCTGAAGAGGGGGGGATCCCCCGCTCAAGTGACTCTTCTCGTGCAGGCACACCGTTGTCTTCTCAGGCAAGCCAAAAGGACGTGGCGGGGAGATTGGAAGCTGGAAGCAGCCTCCGGTGGCCCCATCAAGGTGGCCCTGACGAGCAAGGGGACAGGAGTCTGAACGGCGAAAGCGCGGGGGCAGCCAGAGACTGCGGGGCACGTGCGATTCCCGACGTCGTAGAGGCTTCCTTGGATGAGGCGAAAATGGATTCCAAACAAAACGACACACGGGTGGGGCTGCTGAATGATCGCCCTGAGCATCGTGGGCCGTTTTCTGCCCACCTGGAATGCCAGCAACAGTTTCCTGTACCTGTTGGTCAACAGAAACGAGAGTCTCCTGGGGCAGAGCCTGATGGACTTGAATATGGCTTGGAGGGGAAGCCCCAAGGAACGGATGTTGGGGAGGCGTCGCTTTGTCCCGAGGACGCTTCCAGGGAAGGCAGCACTTTGGAGGAAACTTGTGAACCGGACGCGGCTGCTGAACCTTCCACCCCGCTTGGGCCAGAAAGCTCTAACAAGGAAATTGCCCTCCCAGAGCAGCAGGGGGAAGGCGGCGGGCTTGATCTAACTCCTGCAAGTTCCCATTGCAGTGAGGAAAAAGTCAGTCTCCTGCAGGGCACTCCCAGTGTTGTCTTTGAAAAACCAGAAGCTCGAAAAAGAAGCGCTGCCGGAAATCTCACCAGGGTAACCCAGACCGACTCTGCAGAAGTCCCAGAGTCCTGTAGCAGTGACGAACTCAACTTGCACATCTCTGACTCTGAAGCTGAAAAGGAAGAGAATGACGGCGCTGGTCTCTTTGGAGCCTCTAGCAGGTTCCTTTGGAGAGGAAGGGATGCTTTGCTTTTGGATCCAGTTATGCATTTAGTTGGTGTTGCTGAGAACAATAAAGCATGTAGGGAACTAACTGAGGAATCCACCATCCCAGCTCCCTGCGATTCAGTCACTCGAGAAGCCAATACTGGACCGTTGAAAGGCATAGAGATGCTGCGTATGGGTTTGGGGCAACAAGAATCTTCCCCTGGCGACTCACGCGGTGACCTTAATGACGTGATTGCCACGGCTCAGACCCATAGTACGGAGATGGCGGTGGGTGAAAAATCTGCTCCTTTCGCAAAAACTGCAGCGTTGGGAGAACTGCAAGGCCAGGCCGTTGCCGGAACTGAACTTGTGCCCCTGGATCGTGCCTGCCTTCCTGCGGCGTCTCCTTGCCTGTCGCAAAGCAGCGCCGAGATCGGCACAGAGGAACAGGCTCCAGAGCGTGCTGGTGCATTGGCAGAAAACACTTGCTTGGATCTCGCCCAAGAGGACGGGCTCACGGGTGACGGGTTTCCTGGCACGCCAGAAGGGCGGATTTTGACTGTACCTCTTGAAGTCGGAAAAGCAATTAAAGAGCATCCAGAAAGTGAAGTGGCAACCAGCCTTTGTTCAGGAAAAGAGGAATGTGCCCAGGAAACCGAAGCGAAGGCACCAGGACCCCCGTGGCAAGAAACTGAAACGTTGCTGTGCCAAGGGGATGCATGCCAAGCTACAGCTGCTCAAGTCTCCTCTGCAGGTTTTAGAGAGGGGTTGGGCGGTTCAGAGTACCACAGAACTCCTTTGCAGAAAGAAGAGGAATTGAAAGGCTGTTCCTCCCGAAAAAGACATTTCAGTGAAGCCGAGGTCTTAAGGATATCAGACTTGGAAGATTACTCTTGCTCTCAGAAGAGGCCCTGCCCGCTGGATTCTGTTTTGGCTCAGGGCTCTGCCTCTGACCTACTCACTCCGACACTTCCGGCTCCTCTTGGCTCAGCAGGGCGTCGTCGTGACCAGTTTGACAGGACTGTGGGGAAGTTTCTTGACCAGCGCAGCAACGAGGTAACTCTGCACCTTGACGACGCAGAACAGAGCAATAGGGACAGCATTGCCCAAATAGTGAGAAATTACTTTAAAAAACCCTTTTGCTCCAATAAACCAGCAACTGAAAACAAAAAAGCAGAAATGCTTGCACTGCCCCCTGAAGCTGAAACAGGCAAAGACATGGATTGTGAATCGGCAAGCATATTGGAGACCGGGGAAAGGGCAAGCTGTGATGAGCTCGGTTCCCCTGAAGATCGGGTCAAGGATGTCCAGTTCCAGGATTCCACCCCTGATGGCCAGTGTCTGTCCGCTAGTGCCCTGTCCAGTTCGTTTGGGGGCCCCACTCAAGAGCAAGGCAAAGACTCTGCAAGCGACATTCCGGAAAGTGTGTGGGAAGCCTATTTCTCCGAAGAGGAACACTTCCAGTTGCGCATGTGTTCAGTGTTAAAAAATGCTCCATCTGGCTCTCCTGTTAAGTCCCCTGATGCAGCGCGTGTGCCGGTGCCCGGTGAAATGAACGTGGACTCTGTCTTCTCCGACATCTCCAACAGCTCAGTAGAGTCTGACCTCTGGGAACCTTTGCCTTCGCAACAGAGCAACATCGCTGCTGGACCGGGAAGTGATGATGGACTCCCCACAGGGGGTTCTGACACGGTTGGCAAAGCGGCTGAGGTCAGTCTGGTCTCGGGATTTTCCCGTGAAGCCTCTGATGTCGATCGGTGTGAAAAAGACCCAAGAACGCCATCAGATGTGGTTTCATCGCCTCGGGAAAGCAGCCAGGCTGCTGCAAGCAGTGCGTGGCCCGCGTCGGAATGCCACGTTACCGACACGCCGGATGGAGCGCTCGACGGGGATGATGGCGAGGAGGCTTCCGGCGAGGAGGACGCTGAGTGGGATGCACCCTGTGCGACTTCCACAGCTGGTGAAAAGGAGCAGGGTGACCGCCCCAGTCAGACGCGAGCTGAAGAGGAGAGGGCCTTTCTCCAAAGAAGCCACGCAGACCTTCCTAGCCAAGGTAAAATTTAAAAGCATGCATTGGGTGAGAGAACACACACATTTGAGGGGCGGGGCACGTCGTGCCACTTAAGGTGGTTTGAGACCAGTTTAACTGCCAAGGCTGCCTGGAGTGCCAATTTTGGTGGAAATGCGGGATATCAATTCAATCGATAGATAGATAGATAGATAGATAGATAGATAGATAGGGCTTTCCCAGACCTCCTAGACTCCAGTGCGGTGAGGCTGCTCTGAACTTTTCACCAGTCCCTTCAAGGAACCACGCTGTCCAGGATCCTTGATTGGGAGCTGCTGTGACTAAACTGGCTTGAGACTGGTTTAAACTTGCAGCATAGCCTAGCCAAGGATAGCCAGAAAGTGCTTCAGTTGGGCCCTCACAGCACACAGGCCCAGCGATACGCCGTCCAAAGCGGCCGCAGCCAGTAGATCCCTTGCTTGTGACGGGCACACCCAGTCCGTGGGCCCAGACTTCCTCTTCCGAAGTGCAGGGGCCCAGTGCCCTCCTCCTCTTGCTGCCCCTCCTCCTGGAGCTCAGCTTAACTGCTCCTTAAACTCCAGCTTTGCCCCTTCCTTGCAGTAGGTCAGTGTTCCTCAACCTTGGGTCCCCAGATGTTTTTGGCCTACAACTCCCAGCATGCCCCAGCCAGCATAGCTGGCTGGGGCATGCTGGGAGTTGTAGGCCAAAAACATCTGGGGACCCAAGGTTGAGGAACACTGCAGTAGGTCCTGGGTCTCTGGACCGCCGATTGCAGCAGCAGAGAACGCAAGCATGGCTGTGCTGGGTCATAAGAGCGTGAAAAGAGCCCTGCTGCTGAGTCCGACCAAAGGCCCGCCTCGCCCAGCGCCCCGATAGGAAGCCCACAAGCAGGAAGTGCGCGCAGTAGCGCCCTCCCGGTGGCTCTTCGGTAATAACCCAAGGATTATTTCCACAGAGATGGAGTGTGAGCCGGCCGCCGATCCGCCTTCTGCCTCCTCTCCGTGGCGGCCCGGCAGCGCACCTCACGCCCAGGCGGGGGCTGGCCATTCCGACGTGCCGCTGGAAAGGGAGTCGTCTTACGAAGAGCGTGACTGCCAAGAGGATGGCGGAAATTGGGGGGGGCCGCCCTCTGTTGTCGCTGCTGAGCCGGCCGTGGGTGATGCGAGAGAGGGAGGGCCCCCGCCACAGAGCTCTCCAGGCCCTCGCCCCGGCCCGACCCAAGCTGAGTGCCCCGTACTGCCGAACCCGCCCAGCTGCGCAGCGAGGGGTGGATCGGCAGAGGCAGATGGTGGAGCCAGTGGGAGATCTCGGGGCAAGGAGGGTGGCCCTCTGCCCTCTTCTGAGGCTAGTGGGCCTGCTGGCATGGCTGATAATGCTGGGCCAGGGGATCTGGGAGGTGATCTTGAAGACGGCCTTTGCAGAAGCAACAGTCTGACAGGATTAGCAGGGCAGACGGACTCCAGCAGCGCCTCTCGGAGAGCTCCAGGGAACACGGGGGCCTTTGGCACCTTGGCAGCCCCTGGTGTGTGTGGCGATCGGACGCTTGCCGGCAGCCCCTCGGGGTCAAAAGACGCCGCGTCTCCTGTGGCCTGGAGCCGCTCAGCAGATGCGCCTTCTGTTTCTCGGGTCTTCAAAGAAGAAAGGGACTTGTGTGACCGTCAAGACCAGCTCACCGGCCCCAGCCGCTGCACGGCATATCCCATGGCTTGTTCTCCAGCCATCCCGGTCTTCCCTGAACCCCGCGTTCCCGAGGCGTTAACAAACAGGGATCCAGAAAGTTCTGCAGGCCCTGTGAACTTTGGAAGCGGAGACAGACTGCTCCTTCCTTATCAGTTCGAGGAGGCTGAAGTATTTGGGCGGTTGGAGCCAGAGTGTGTGCATTCAGATGACGAATATGTGCCCTGCTGTGCTGCTTCTCCAGGCTTTGAGGAAAGGGACCCCTCCGTGTCAAGGGACCATCCCGATGCTTCAGGTTCTCAAGCGAAGAGCAGCAATCCCTGCCCTGATGCCGCGGGAACAAAGAGCAACGCTCTGAAAGGCTGGGCATCCTCCAAGCAAGACGTGGAGTTCCAGTTGCAGGCGTGCCAGTCTGTGCTCGGAGAGATCTCTCAGTCCCTGGACATGGTGGAAGGGATTGACCACGTGCACATGGAGAGGTGGAGGTAACGGAAGTTCTGCTGCTGGCCAGTCGCCACACAGGCGGGAGGATCCTTCGGGTTTGCCCCTGGGGTCAGGCCGCCCGCAGGAGCGCCTCCTCCCATGTTTACCTACCCAGGCTCCAAGGTCCTCTTCGGAGGCCCTTCTCCAGGCGCCCCCGGCAAGCGAGGCGAGGTGGGTGGCTGCAGAAGAGGACACGGTGGCGGCACTGTGCCTGTGGAGCGCCCTCCCGAGAGAGACTCGCCTGGTGCCTCCATCGTGGCCTTTCTGGCTCCAGGCGGAGACCTCCTTATTTTGGTATTACGCTAACGATGCTGGACACTTAACTTTACAAACGGTTTCGTTTCTTTCCCTTTCAGGGACCAGATTGCAGTTATCCAGAAGGCTACCAAAATGCCCCAAACCTACATAGCTGTGGTGGGGAACACGGGCGCAGGGAAGAGTTGCTTGCTCAATGCCCTGCTGGGTGAGGAGGCTGTGCTGCCCACCTCGGCCATGAGAGCCTGCACGGCTGTGGTCGTGGAGATCTCCAGGGCTGCAGGGGGCAGCCCATACGAGGCGGACGTGGAATTCCTCTCTCGCGAGGTAGGTTGCCCTGTATGTGTGTGTGTGTAGGAGCTAGCTTCATCCTCAGGCCCCTGCAGGAGCTGCAGGGTGGAATGTGGGTTTGGCGGTGGCACGTGTGACTAAAAGCCCTGGAAAGGGCACCTGGTGGTGGCGGGGAAACTTGGAATCAGTACCGCACCAAGAGAGCCTTTGTACTTTGAGTCCCCTTTTGCGTAGCGGTAGCTGCTCACGCTACTACAGTGCTTCTCAAATAGTGGGGCGGGCCCCCCAGGGGGGGCGCGAGGCTCCGTAAAGGGGGGCTCGTTTGACCTCAGTTAAAAGTTTTTTTTAATATTGTGTTCCTTTAAATCCTGTGCTCCTTTAAATCTTTTCTGCTACAGTTAATAAAGCTATTCTTTGTTGTAAATTGATCCACATTTCTTTCTTTTTTTATTCTCTTATACGTTAATAAGGATACAGTGTTATGCAGAGGTGTACTTATAACAATTTTATAGACAAATGATACTATTTACAGTCGCGCGGGGGGCGCGAAATGTTTTCTTCTTCCTAGGGGGGGCATGACAGAAAATAATTGAGAAGCACTGCGCTACTATAATAGAGTAACAGAAATCCTTCCCTCTGAAAGCGTTCTCTTGGTCTTGCTTCCTGCTTCAGGAGTGGTATAAGGAGCTAAAAGCGCTCCTTGAAGACCTGAAGGACAAAGCCGGCAATTTGAAAAGGCGATGCCCGGATCGCAGCACAGAAGCCGGGGCTGCCTACAGTCGGGTGAAGGCCGTCTACGGAAGAGTAGATGAGCTTGCGAAGCTGGAGGAGATGCAGGAAGTGACCCAGCACCTCGGCACCCTCAAACACATCTTTGCTGAGACGGCAAGTGAAGCCTGGGCTGGGGCTGGCGGGGGGGGGGGCTGTTCGGGCACCCTCTTCACCGGTGGCGAGCAGCGGAGTCTGTGCTGCTTCGGCAAAAAAGAATGGATAAAATAGCTTCACATGCTGCTGCTGCTGCTGCTGCATTGTCCCACAACACTCAGCGACGTATCTATGGTGAGAGTAAATGTTGCAGAATTATAAAGTCAAATAGGGGCTTTTGGTATCCATGTTAAATCCATAATCAAAGCAGAAATAAAACGGATTTCTGAGGCAAAGTGGAAATAGGAGATAGTTTTTCATCTAAATAATTAAGGATGTGAACAGGATGGCCAGAGGTAATACAAGAAGAGGTAACCATTGCATGTGCGGTCCATATCTTGGATGGTGCTCATGTTCTGTTTTAAAAATCTAGTTTTTGTGTTTTTAATTATGGTGATACAAGATCCCGCAGAAGATGTTAAGTTTAATTCATTGTGTTATAAATGTGCATGTGGAATAATAAGCTACCAATAATAAAAATTAATACCATGCAGCGAAAGGTAAGAACATAAGAAGAGCCCTGAAGCTGGAGCAGACCGAGAGGGGTCCATCTAGTCCAGCATTCCGTTCACACAGTGGCCAACCAGCTGCCCCAACAGGAAGCGCACAAGCAGGACCGGGAGTGCAACAGCACCCTCCTGCCCATGTTCCCCAGCAACTGGTGTACATAGGCATACTGCCTCTGACAATGGAGGTAGCATATAGCCCGTAGCCATCAGGACTTGTAGCCATTCACAGCCTTCTCCACCATGAATTTATCCAGTCCCCTTTCAAAGGCATCCGAATTGGTGGCCATGACTACATCTTGTGGAAGTGAGTTCCACATGCTCTGTGTAAAGAAGTATTTCCTTTTATGTGTCCCGAATCTCCTACCAATCAGCTTCATGGGATGACCCCTTTGGGTTCTAGTATTACGAGAGAGGGAGAAAAAAATGTCTCCCTGTCCATTTCCTCCATACCAGGTCACGGAAGATGAGCTGACAGCTCCACATTTTACAACGTATTAACTTCGTACAGTTTTGACTAAGTCGATGGTGGGGAGTGAGATTCAGTTGCTTCAGCTGCAACATTAGGTTGGTTTAGGTATTCCCAGACCCCTGAAAGAGCCGTCTTGGCAGAGAGCAGAGAGAACTGAAGATGTGAAGGTAGCACCGAACAGACCGCACTTCTGCTCATGCTCTGGCACCCGCCCATTCGCCGCCGCCCCCCCCCCCCCCCCCCCGCTTCGGTTCTGTATTGTCAAGGATTCACAGTGGCTAGGATTATTACAGAAAATTCTTAACTTGATTAGACCCGCTTGACTAGAAATTGGTATTTGATCACACCACACACACATACTCTCACATCCTCTGCCTGCTTCAGTATATGCAAATCAGGAATCCAGTTGAAAAGGTACAAAAGTTAAAACCTTGACAAGAAATCGACCCTTTAGAGAATAATTTTCCTTGAAGATGAGAACATAAAGGAAAGAGCCGCCGCCTCTCATCTTGACGGTCGCTCGAGATGAGAATCGGAGTCAGTGACTATAATTTATAGACTGACATATTTGACAGGCCTTATTAAATGTACGATAAAGGAAAACATCTTTTAAGATGTTACTTTAATGGCACACACTAGCAAGAATTAAGAAAATGTGTGATTCTGCCTCAGGCAGATGTTGGAGATGCCACAATTCCCTTTCTGCACATCTGGTGGCAATGGCATGCGAGGCAGTCCTCCTGGGGTGATCATTTTAATCATGATTAAAGTAGTACTTCTGTGCTGTGGGTAAATGATCTAAAAGACAGTGCGAGCAGAAGTGACCAGCGCTGGTAGCAGCTAAAGTGATCGTAGCAAAAATCTGGAAGAGGAACAAGAAACTGTTGGTTGTAGAGTGGGCTGGGGAAACCTGAAAGTCCGTTATTTGCTCATTAATTAACATTTTTGCAATAACTGGCCTGGGACCAGACTCCCCCCCCCCCTCTGCATTTGAACAAGCCCACTGTAGTGCTGCATGGCCTAGCTGGTGGTGGGCCATAAACTTCAGCCCAACTGCCGACCCCTCCGACCCCCCCACCATAGCTGCTTCTGCATGTGTGTGCAATAAAATGTAATCTTTAAAATGTGTTGGTGGAGTTTTGGGGGGCTCTAACTGGGTGGGGGGCCCTACTGGTGCCCAACTCTGCCGATCTTTGACCTCGGGCCTGGCAAAACCGTTTTACAACAGACTGCAAGATGCCAACTGAAGTAGTCAAGTACAGAAGATTAGTTCCTTATAATAAAAGTTTGTACCATGTTGTTAAATTGCGCTTCTTAAAATGTGCATCTTGAAAATACTAAAAAGCCCCCCCCCCCTGCTGATTTCCCTGCCTCCTTTATTTCTAGGCAGCAGACTTCCGCACAAACATTGAGAGATTCATTAATTCTCGCACTGATAATTTGCGCGAGATGAAAGGTGGAGAGTTTTGGCCAGTTGTGAAATGCGTACGGATCCGTGTTGCTGAAGCTGAGGTTTTGAAGACTGGGGCCGTGCTGGTGGATCTGCCGGGGGTCCGGGACTCCAACGCAGCCAGGGATAAAGTGGCCAAAGAGGTAGGGCGGCCTTCTCCGGCCGGGGACGGGGGGGGGGGCTGTTCTCTCACGGGGTCCACTCGCTTCCCCCTAGCAGGCCAGTGCTTGTGACGTGATCTCAGTTGTGTATCTTTATTTTTACACACACACACACAAGTCTTTTTTGGGTGTGGCCAGGTCAAGAATTTGTCACCTTTGACAAAACTGTTTTACTTTAAATTTCCTTTAACCCCCTCCAGTACCTAAAGGACTGCAACGCGGTGTGGGTTGTTGCCAGCGTCACCCGGGCCGTGGATGACAAAACCGCAAGAGAGATGCTGGGCGCAAACCTGCGCAGACAGCTGCTAATGGACGGTCGGTACGGGAGCCTGGCTTTCATTTGTACCAAGACGGACAGCTTTAACATTACGGATATAGTCAGGTAACCTCAGTTTGTGCCAGCCTGTTGTGTGTATGTGTGTGAGGAAGAGGCGTGTACAGTATGGTTGCATAACCTTTTCAGCCCCAGGGACTGCGCATGCGCATACATACTGTATGGGATAGAGAAAGGCATCCTTTATGTATCTGGTCAGCCACTGTGGGAACAGAATGCTGGACTAGATGGCCCCTTGGTCTGATCCAGCCTTGGCTCTTCCGGTGTTCTTAGGATCTTTGTCAGTTCAACAACATCCCCAAATTCCACATTGCTCTTACGGGCTGTTGTGAGATGCCGTGTCAATGCCAAATGTAACCATAAGGCTCCGAGGGCTCCCTGGTCATGACGTTTGGAAAGGAAGGGGGTTGGCTGTGGGTAGTTAACAGCAAGTGGGGCAGAGCTGAACGTGTCTGTCCCGTTGGCCAAGCAGAGGCTGCCGTAGGATAAAGCCCTGTTTGACAGCCGAGGTGTCTGTCATACCGTCAGCATTGCCGGAAAGTTAGCAATTAAAGTTGAATCCTCATGTGAAGAAGCACCGCTGTCAAGGAAAGGAAAAAAGCTTCCGCCGTGCATTAAAAACATGGCTGTTCAGGCGGGAATATGGGGTGGGTTAGGTTTTTAATGAGAATTTTTTATATTGTTTTAATTATTATATTTTATTGTGTTTTACTGTATTTTAATTGTACATCGCCCAGGGTGACTGGCCAGATGGGCGATTGATAAATATAATAAATAAATAAATAAAACAAGTACCCTGAATATTGCAGGGACCTGGACTTGCAAGACGAGATTCAGGCCATAGAGGGTGAAGTGGCTGAACTGGAAAATCGGAAGATGCAAGCCGAAGCGGAAAAGAGGCGCTTTTATGAGCATCTGCAACAAGAGGTCTGTGAATCTGCCTATTAAGGCACGCCCCCCCCCCCCCTTCTCTCAGCCTGCCGGGCAGAAGTTCTGGTCCAGTGGGAAGCCTGCCTTGCTCGTACCGTGAACATGCCGCACCGTCACGAAGGCACCTCGCTCGTTCGCTGCCCGAGTGAGCGGGTCTGTGACTGCAGATGCCGGGGAGGGAGAAAAGGCTATTCTCAAGCCTTGTAGGATGCCGCCCTGGCTGGATTTTGCAGCGCCACTGTGGCTGGTGGCGTGCAGGGCAAGCTGAGCCCAGCAGAGGCCATTAGTTTGGCCTGCTTGCCTTGCCTTGCCTTGCCTCTCGAAAGGTGGCACGTTCTGTATTTGGCAGAGCTGTGCTTGCCCTCTGTGCAGCTCCCAAAAGGTCGTGAGGGTTAAGGTCTTTTGAGTGACTGTAATGGAAAATGGAAAATGCGCCAGATGACGGTGCTGATGGCTTTGCATGCTGCCGTCTCAGCCGCACGGCCTGGCGTAAACGAGCCAGCGGAGCATTTGTCTCTCTCTCAAGGCTATAATCCAGGTTTGCCTGTATTTGATGTTTTAAAAGAAGCTTGACATGCTGCACAAAGCAAAGCAGAACTCTGCACCCTGTGCGGATTACGCACATTTGCATCATCTCGTAATTGGAATAGTTCGTTCATATCTTTGCGGCCATAAAAGCTGTTCTTTAAAAACAACAAAGCCAGGGGAAAGGAGAGCGGTGTCCTGGGCCCGGTGCTGCCCCCACGTGCGCTTCTCCTGCGCTTTGGGGTTGCGGCACGGTCTCCGTTTTACTCAGAAACAAGCTGTGTGTGTTTGTTTTTTCTGGGTGGAGTGGACGATGGCCTGGTCAGTTACTTCACCACAACAGGCCAAGTTATCCTAACGGGCTGGTACGCATTCTGATGAGGCGGAGTTTAACGATGCTGTGTTGCATTTTGTGCCTGGCGTGTTTGTGATGTGCCCTGAAGCTGACAGCAGCTGTGTCAGATTGCTCCAGCCCCCTCGAGACAAACTGACTTTCTGTGGCGTGAGTTCTTTTGCCGGCAGAGGGAGGGGTCTGGCGGGTCAAGGAAGCCACCTTCCTTCGAAAGCTCTGCTGCAGTCAGCCAGTCTGTTGGGTGCTGTGCTGCTCTCTGATCCTGTCCTGGCACGAGCTACCAGTAAGTAATACTGCTACATTTGTCGTTGAGTAGCAGCAGAGACGAGGAAGTGATGCGGCAGATCCAGCCTGGCTGCAGAGACAACATGAAGTTCTGGAAAAGGAGTTCAGGGTAAGTTCCGCCCTCCGGCCTGCTGCCTCCCACCCTGTCAGTTGTGCCTTGTTCGGGACATCGCTTGATTGTTAAAAGCACCAGTTGTGTTCCCTGCAATGTGTGCACGGATGTTCCGGATTTTGCTTGCTCTTCCAGGCAACGTGCCTTTCTGTTCTCGGAAGAGCCCCTCAGTTTCTCCCCATTTCCCCCCTTATTTAGATCAGTGCCTTGCAGAGACAGAAGGATGCAAAGCTTCGTGCCATTAGTCTGATCTGCGTGCAGGCCCGGAATAAGTTTTCCAAGCAGAGGATTTCGATGGATTTCAGAGCTGGCCTGGAGGTAGGGATGTGTGCCTTGCAGGAGTGGACCTGTCAGAGTAGAGTAGAGCACTGGTTAGGCCTCATCCTGAGTACTGTATCCAGTTCTGGGCACCACACTTTAAGAAGGACGTAGACAAACTGGAGAGGGTTCAGAGGAGGGCAACAAGGATGATAAAGGGACTGGAAACAAGGCCCTATGAGGAGAGACTGAAAGAACTGGGCATGTTTAGCCTTCAGAAGAGGAGACTGAGGGGAGATATGATCGCACTCTTCCAGTACTTGAAGGGTTGTCACACAGAGGAGGGCCAGGATCTCTTCTCGATCATCCCAGTTTGCAGGACACGGAATAATGGGCTCAAGTTACAGGAACCCAGATTCCACCTAAACATCAGGAAAAGCTTCCTGACTGTCAGAGCAATAAGACAATGGAACCAACTACCTAGGGAGGTGGTGGGCTCTCCCACACTGGAGGCATTCAAGGTGCAGCGGGACAGCCATCTGTTGGGGATGCTTTGACCTGGATTCATAGAATCATAGAATCATAGAAAAGTAGAGTTGGAAGGGGCCTACAAGGCCATCGAGTCCAACCCCCTGCTCAATGCAGGAATCCAGGTCAAAGCATCCCTGACAGATGTCTGTCCAGCTGCACCTTGAATGCCTCCAGAGTGGGAGAGCCCACGACCTCCCTAGGTAGTTGATTCCATTGTCTTATTGCTCTGACAGTCAGGAACCCCTGACTGCATTGAGCAGGGGGTTGGACTCGATGCCGTTGTAGGCCCCTTCCAACTCTACTTTTCCATGATTCTATGAGAAGGGGCTACGGCTTGGCATTGATCTTGTGTAGTAGGGCGCATCAGCCACAGCTCTGCAACCACATTTGCTGTGGGAAGGTTGCACATGGGGACCCATCAGCTCTTCTTTATGGTCTCTGGGAAGGCGTGCACATGGGAAAGAGCTAGTGCTGTCTGGTGCTGGGGTATTGTGTCTCCTTCCCCAGTCCATTGTGCATGCCTACAGGGGTAGACCTCATGCCTTCCCATTTAGCATCATGAAGAACGTTCTCTTGGTCTTAGTCAGGCAAGTGAGCTAGACCTCTAGCTTTTTCTACTCCTTATTTTCTTCCTCTCGTTTTGCCTGGATCTGTGGCATTCCTTCTCTTCCCTTGCATAATTAACCAGGAAGGGCACCTTGTCATGAAAGGCAAAGCAAGCCTCCCATTTCCATCTCCAGCATATTGCATGTTTGTTAATTATTTTTAGGATTCCTAGAAACCATTATGGTCAGTCATCTGGACTGGCTAGGCCGGATTTGGAAAAGGTGCAGTAAAGGGCAAATAGTACCCAACCCTGTCTATACGCACCTAGGTACAGGTCTTCCCATGGATCAGGACCAAAGAAGACATACGTGCAAAGTTCAAAGCCAAGGTAGAAGGTGAAGATGGAAGACAAAGGGACACTGTTACCACTTGCCCCCGCCGCCCCATTTTATGCTCACACTCCTGGCAACTCCAAGGAGATCCCTGTTGGCCCATCACAGGCTGACGAAGACTGTTTTCCCAGGCCCCAAGGGGGGTGGGGTGGGAGTTCCCTCAGGAGCGCAGCTGAGATCACTCAGTCCAGCTCACTGAGCCTCGGCCCAGCCTTGAGGCTTAAGGGCCTCCCTAGATACGTCAACTTGTCAGTCTTTTGGACTTTAAAAAAGCCATAAAGACTGAACTCTTCCAGCAGGCCTATCCGGCGGAATTTTAGGATCATAGAATCATAGAAAAGTAGAGTTGGAAGGGGCCTACAAGGCCATCGAGTCCAACCCCCTGCTCAGTGCAGGAATCCGGGTCAAAGCATCTCTGACAGATGTCTGTCCAGCTGCACCTTGAATGCCTCCAGACTGGGAGAGCCCACCACCTCCCTAGGTAGTTGATTCCATTGTCTTATTGCTCTGACAGTCAGGAAATTTTTCCTGATGTTTAGGTGGAATCTAGGTTCCTGTAACTTGAGCCCATTATTCCGTGTCCTGCAATCTGGGATGAACGAGAAGAGATCTTTGCCCTCCTCTTTTTAAAGGCTTTAAAAATGTTTTTTTAAATGTTTTAAAGATGTTTTAAGATGTTTAATAGTATATATTGTGTTGTTTTAGTTTAGATATTTTATATTTTCTGTTGTTCCCCGCCTCGATCTAGATGGAGAGGCGGGTAATAAATAAATTATTATTATTATTATTATTATTATTATTATTATTATTATTATTATTATTATTATTACTCATATGCAGGTGGTGCATCAGTCCAGGCCCCTCCAGTCTGGGAAAGTGGGAACTCACAGGCTCCTGAGATGCAGAGAGACAATGGAGCTCTTGAGGAAGGGGCTGTAGCTCCCGCTCCCTCATATGGAAAGGCCAAAGCAGCCTCCCCCCAGCCTGGTGCCCTCCAGATGTGTTGGACTACAGCTCCCAGCATACCCCCCAGCCAGCTGCTGGAGGATGCTGGGAGTTGAGGCACCAGGCTGGGCTAAAGCATTTTGGACTTTTGACTTTAGAAAAACCATGACCAAGGGAGGACCTGATGATAAAGGTTTATAAAGCTCTGCACGGTGTGGGGAGAAAAGGGGGGAGAGCAGGTTCTTCTCCCTCTCCCATAGCAGGGGTGAAGTGGTCACCTTTTACCTCAGACAAGGACAACGAGGACCAACTCGGGTTATTGGAAAAAGGTTTATTGTGCACAATAGGTCCTGCGGACTGTGTCGCAAAGCAGAACCCCGGGCGGGGCTTTTACAACCACTTTTATAGGATACATAAGTCTGGTCATTTGGCAACAATTCTTTACATTGGTCAGCAAGGTCAAGACAAAAGGGGGGGCTTTATTATGGGAGGGGGATTTCCTTACAAGGAGACAGGAGGATGATCTTACAATCAAGCAGCTGGTAGGTATTATCTGATCTTGGTCACGTAGGCAGGGTGAGACAGCAAAACACCTCAACCCTTTTGAATCAACATAGCCATTGTCAGTCATTGCCACAGTCATTACCCTGGCAATCTGTCTACATGCTTGGCTAAGTTTTTCCTTTTTAACTATTTCGTTTCCTTCACTCCTCCCTTTTGAAACTTCAACACCCATCTGGAGTTTCAACCTGGGGGATGGGGCGATATTCCCACATAGCCAGGACCTGGGCAGCCGCCCTTTTTTCTGCTAATAGGCTCAGGCTATTTTGGATTGTCCGGACCACAATAGGGAGGACACAAGGGAGCAGGATGCAACCCATCGCGATTAGCCCGATGAGAGCTACTATTGCTTGCAACCCTGGTAACTTGGGGAACCATCCAGAGAAAGCTTCTCCCAGATCGAGCCCCTTCCAGGTCTGGACTGGAACATGAGCCACCTTTTCTATGCGGTTAGCTATTCCTTCAATGATTTCACCTTTGTCATCAATTTGCAGGCAACAGTTGCTTATATTAAACTTTCCACATACTCCACCTTCAGCTGCTAGCAAGTAGTCAAGGGCTAAGCGATTCTGGTATATGGCATCTCGGAACTTTGTTTGCTGTTGGGCTATCACTTTGAGTGCCTGTGAGGTTTCATTAGCAATTATTTCTACCACAGCTTGTAATCTTATAATACGATTTAACATATAAATTGGGGTGCGGTACCCATAGGAGCCGTCTTGTGCCCATGAGGCTGGGTCATAATATTGGATTATTCTTTCAGGTGGCCAATCTGCATCATCCCACTGGCCAATTTTTATTGCCCTTTTTTGCTTGGTTTTTGTGGGAGTTTCTATGGGCAACAGGAAAAATGCCGGATTTATATGACCCAGTGTACAACTACCTGTCCAATTGGTGGGGAGATCTGTCAGGGCTAATCTCCCACAAATCCAATACACTCCAGGAGGAGCTCTGGTGGCACGCGTGCTGTCTTCTAAGGAGAGGTTGGGCCACTGTAGGGTGGAATTGGGCCAAAGGTCCCACTGATTGGTTGTCTCATTCCAGGTTTGGGAATTTAGGCAAGGCGTGTTTCCAACTGCTATTCTCCCTTCTGCCCAGGGACGACTTAGGCACCAATCAGCCACTATGGCCTGTCTTAAGATCCACGTGGCCCCTCTTCTCACATTCTTGGGCATGGAGGAGATGTCATAAGGTTGGGTGTAATTGTACTCTTGGGCATCCCACGGCCACTGGTCTCCTCTTTGGGTACCCCCACACACATAACAGTTTGACACATTTAAGGAATTGGCAATGTTACTAGCAAGTTCTAAAAACAAATTTTTTGCCTCTTGAGTTGGTTTAAACTCAATGGCTGTTTCTTCCCAAAATTCAGAGAAATGCCGGGTGTAATTCTGCGTGGGGTGGTACCTGGTTTCAATCTGAAGTAGGAAAATACCTCCAGGGTCTACACCGGAGGAGTATAACCGGATGCCTAAACCACTTCCATACTTATCTATGAATCCCTGTGGATCAGAGATAGTTAAATTTACATTGTTGCAATTGTATAATGTGCAGTCTGGTTTTTTATGTATCCTGGAGACGGCTAACTTCTGTCCTTGGCCCTTGTTCTGGTGGTAAGTGGCCCAGAGTGCACATCCCCAGTAGGGGCAGTATCGTTCTTCAACATTGTCACACTGTGGGTTGTGTGGTTGGGGGGCTCTCTGGGGGCACACATATATTTCACTGAGGGCGTAAGCTCTGTGCCAGTTAATGTCTGTGCCACATGAGGTAGGCCAATACGCGATTCTGCATAGGTCAAAGATGAGGGATCCTGGACTAGACTTTGACTTTAATTGTGTTTGGGCTATCACATGTCCTTTGGTAGACCCTTGTGCCCGGGCTACCAACCATGTCTGGGCTGGATCTACCTTAGGATCAAAACAATGGCCTGTATTTACACATAGGGAGTACCAGGTATTTTTATAGCAACACTTAGTTATGTTTTCGGATGTGCATCTATAGTGTGTGTGGTACACCAGGGTAGTGGTTAGGGTTTGTCCTTCTAACACTATTTTCTGACAAGCTGTACAATTATTGGCACAAGCAATTACAACTTTTCCCACCCATGCTAGTAACAATATCTGTTTCCACATGGCGAGGCGTGATCCTCAGGCTTCTCCCGAGCGACGGACGTCAGCTTCCGGGTGTGACGCCTGCTAGGGCCTGTAGATCTGGGTAACACTGGTTCTTTTGGCGGGGGAGAGGTTACTAGCACTTGCACCCCGAGGTGGAGGCTTTATTATGGCCTCTGTTGCACTCTTTTGAGGGTGACTCTGAGGCCACGGTCTTTGGTTGGACCTGGAACCACCTTCCAAGTAGAAGCAAACTGGGCTGCTGGCTTGACTCGGGTCCAGTGGATCCACGGTTTGACTTCAGCAACTTTCACGGCTAAGGGAGAGCAAAGGATGACTGTATACGGACCCCTCCACCGAGCCTTTAATGGTTCGGCCTTCCAATCTTTCACCCAGACTTGGTCCCCGGGGTGAAAGCCATGGGTGGAGCTGGAAAACAAAGGCTTTCTTTGTGAAATAACATAATCTTGCAGGTCTTCAATTGTTTTTCCTAATCCTTGCACCTGTTTTAAGACTTGAGTTTTTCCCAGCTCTCCCTCATTGGCTGTTATGGGTCTTACTAGTTGGGGTGGTCGTCCAAACATAAGCTCAAAAGGGGAGAGATTCAGATTTCGCCGGGGTGCGCACCGAATTGCCAGCAGGGCCATGGGCAGCGCATCTGGCCATTTCAACTGGGTTTCTTGGCAAATTTTTGCTAGTTTGTTTTTCAGAGTCCGGTTCATCCGTTCCACTCTGCCACTTGACTGAGGATGGTAGGCACAATGTAATCTCCAGTCTATTTTTAGCGCTCCTACCACTTCTCTGATTACTTTATTGGTAAATTCTGGGCCGTTGTCAGAAGAGAGATAGGAGGGTATTCCATATCTGGGAACAATGTCTCTTAGGAGGGCTCTTGACACTTCTTGGGTCCGTTTAGTCCTGGTTGGAAAACATTCTGGCCACCCAGTGTAATTGCAGACTATCACCAACATGGCGGTATAGCCTTTTTCCTTTGGCATGTCTGTGAAATCTATCATGGCTGAACTGAAGGGAAAGTCTCCCTCTGGTTGTTTTCCCGGTGGTAGGCTGGGGCCTACGCGGGGGTTGTTCTTTGCACATATTACGCACTTTTCAGCAGCCCATCTGGTTAGGGTGTACAGTTTGTCAATGAGGACTTCTCTGTTTAATGCTTGGGCTAGGGCACCATATCCCATGTGAGTTCTTTCATGGGCAGCTTGCACCACTTCTTTGCTTAGTGATGCTGGAATCCAAACTCTTTTGTCCGGGAGAACCATCCACCCATTCAGTTTTGTGGCAAGTAAATCTTCATACCCCTTTTTCTCTTCTTCAGGAGTATAATATGCTTGTTCTTGCATGCCTGGGCAGTCCCACAGTGGATAGCATGCTTCAGTATTTTCGGGAGGATCTCCTCTGGCTGCTGCTTTGGCTGCCAAATCTGCCTTCCTGTTTCCTCGTGCCACTTTTCCTTGTCCCTTGGCGTGGCCTTCACAATGAACTATGGCTAACTTCATGGGTTTCCATACACTGATTAGTAGTTCTTGGATGACGGTCATGTGCTTTATAGGCTTGCCCCCTGAAGTGATCAATCCTCTCTCTTTATACAGGGCTCCATGCACATGTGCGGTGAGAAAAGCATACTTAGAATCGGTCCATATGGTCAGTTTCTTATTTTCTCCAAGTTGGAGAGCCCGAATAACTGCGTGTAACTCAGCTAGTTGGGCACTTGTTCCCTTGGGCAATGCTCCACTCTCCAGTACTTTTTCTTCACTCACCACAGCATATCCTGCCAATCTTTCTCCATTTTCTATGTAACTAGACCCATCTGTGAATACTTCCATTACTCCGTCAGGGAGCGGAGTGTCTTTTAGATCTGGTCTGGATGCATAAGTCTGTTCTATGACTTCAATGCAATCGTGGTGGCAGTGTGTTTCTGATGGGCTTTCAGGGAGCAGGGTAGCTGGGTTGAGGGTGTATGATTGTTTGAGGATCACATGTGGGTTGTGTGTTATCATGGTTTGATATTTGAGCATCCTAGTGTTGGTGAGCCAGAGATGCCCCTTTGCATCTAAGACAGCTCGGAGTGAGTGTGGGGTCCACACTATGAGCTCTTGTTCAAAAGTCAACTTGGCTGCTTCTTGGACGAGCAAAGCAGTTCCTGCCACTGCTTTCAAGCATGCCGGCCATCCTTTTGCTACGTTGTCTAACTGTTTGGAGAGATACGCCACTGGCCTCTGCCATGACCCTAACTTCTGAGTCAGGACTCCAATTGCAATGTTGCACCTAGTATCCACGTAGAGGCTGAATGGCTTCTCCAAGTCTGGCAGTCCCAGGCTTGGGGCTTGCATCAGGGCTTCTTTAAGCTGTTTGAATGCTTTCTCTTCTTTTTCTTGCCAGAGGAACGGGTCGTGTTCTCTTCCTCGGGTGGCTTCGTACAAGGGTTGAGCTATCAGGCTGAAATTTGGGATCCAGATCCTGCAGAATCCTGCAGCTCCAAGGAATCCCCTTAACTCTTTTCTTGTCTTTGGGGTGGGCAGTTGGCATACTGCCTCTTTTCTTTCATGTCCTAGGGATCGCTGTCCTTGTGCCACCTCATAGCCTAAATATTTGACATTTTTCTTTACAAGCTGGGCCTTTTCTCTTGATGCCCGGTACCCTCTTTTTTCTAGGAGCTGCAGAAGATGCCTTGTATTTTCCCAACACGTGTCTTTTGTCCTTCCTGTCACTAGCAGGTCGTCTACATACTGCAGCAAAATTTCATCGCGGTGACATGGGTAGTATTCTTCCAAATCTTTTCCTAACGCAGTGCCAAATAGGGTCGGTGAGTTTTTGAACCCCTGGGGCAATCTTGTCCACACATACTGGGCCTTTTTTCCAGTTTCAGGATCTTCCCACTCAAAGGCAAACAGTTCTTGGCTTTTTGGGTGCAAGGGGATGCAGAAGAATGCGTCCTTCAGATCAATTACTGAGAACCACTCAGCCGATGCGGGGAGCAGGCTCAGAAGGACATACGGATTTGGGACCACTGGGTGTAGGGTTACTGTAGCCTCATTAACTCTCCTCAGGTCTTGGACAGGGCGATACTTTCCCCCGGGTTTGGGGATTGGCAGAATCGGCGTGTTCCAGGAGGAGGTGGCTATTCTGACGATGCCATGTTTTACAAACTTATTAATGGTATTTTGTATTTCCTTCATAATTGGCCTGGGGTATGGCCTTTGCCTCTGGCGGTATGGCTGTGCATGTGGCTGCAGGGTGACCAATAAGGGTGGGTGGTGTGCTGCATGTCCAGGTGGATTGTCTTCTGCCCAGACCCCAGGCACTCCAAACTCTTCCCAGTCTAGGCTTTCTCTGTGTTTTTCTCTGGCCACCATTAGCCGCCACACCTCCTCCTGGGGATGTTGTAATTGTAGGCGTGGGGTCTCTGAGACTTCCAGTCTCATGTTTTTGCCCTCATCAAAATATATGTGGGCCCTTAGTTTACTTAGGAGGTCCCGTCCCAGAAGTGGGATGGGACATTCAGGAAGCCAGATAAATTGATGTGTCACTGTTTTTTGGGCTAAATTACACGTGACTGGATTTAACAAATCATAAGGCCTTGGAGACCCTGTGGCTCCCTGAATTTTTACTTTTGTCCCTGATTTTTTGTTAACAGGCTGGGTGACAACGGATCGGGTGGCCCCCGTATCCACAAGAAAGTCCATTAGTTGGCCCCCTACTTCCATTGTAACCACCGGCTCGTGGGGGCCAAGATTTTTCGAGCCAGGTGACCCTCATTTTTCTTCAGCTCCCCATCCTTCTACAGCGGCCATTCCCATGGCCCCTTCTTCTCTCTCCTCTTGTGCTGTTGGTGTTCTCCCCTGGCCTCCTCTTCCTTTTCCACGCCACGTTCCATGGGTGGCTCCTCCCCTTTCTCTATTCGGGCATTCATTTTTCCAGTGACCATCCCGTCGACAGATGGCGCACTCGCTCCTTCCCAGGGGCCTGGTGCCTCCACCCCCTCTTCCTCCTCGGCCCCTTCCTCGCCCTCGGCCACGTCCCCTTTGTTGAGTGACAAGGGCCGCCGCTAACAGTTCTGCCTTCTTCTGCATCCTTTCTTCTTTCTTCTTTTCTTCTTCTGTCTCTCTGTTTACATACACCTTTCTTGCTGTCTCCATCAACTGGGACATGGACATTCCCAGCGCATCATCTTTTGCTTGCAACTTCCTCTTTATGTCAGGGGCGCTTTGGGATATGAACGCCAGTGCCAGCATTCTCACATTTTCTGGGGCAGTGGGGTCAATGGGGGTGTAGGTTCGGTAGGTTTCTATGAGTCTAGAATAAAATGCTTCAGGTGCTTCTGTTGGGCCCTGGATCACAAGGGACGGTTTGGACATGTTTACAGCTGGCCTCCCCGCTTTCCTCATGGCCTCTACTACTCTATTTCGATACATGCGCAGTAGCGCACTTTGTCCTTGGTCGTAGGGATCCCACCTTGGGTCTCTTGAGGGGAAGAATTCTTCTACATGGTCTTCCACCCGCGTCCCTTGTGGACACGTTGGCTTTAGCACTTCGGTGGCTGCTGCTTTCAGTCTTTCCCTCTCTTCGGGGTTCAAAAGAGTCCCCACCAGTTGCTGGATATCATGCCACGTTGGGTTATGGGTAGTCATGATAGTGCTCACTAACTCTGTCATTTCACTTGGTTTCTCTGCAAATGGCCCATATTGTTTCTTCCAATTCAAGAGGTCAGAAGAGGTGAATGGGACATGCTGAAACAGGGTCTGCCTTTCCAGCCCTTGTGGCCCTTCCACCATTTGGTCCACTTGCCTAAGCGGTGCAGTGAGGACAGGTTTCTTGTCTTTTATTTTCTTTTTCTTTGTTCTAGTGTGGTCTGCCACTGGGCTTCCCACCTCCCCTTTTTCATCTTGATCTTTCCCGGGTGCTGAGGGAGTCCTTTCCTCCTCTTCTGACTCTTCACTACTACTCTCTAAATGGGGAGGGGGAGTGGGTGCCCGCGGCTGTGGCCGCTCCCTGGGTGGCACGTATGGAGGGGGTCGAAGAGGGACATATGCATCAGGATCTGATGGCAAGACATTAGATCTTCCTGCTCTTTGTCTCTGGAAAACTGCCAATGCCCTTTCGCCTGCATATCTTTTCAGCCATGGGGGCTGTTCCATAACGTTTTGTTGCCACTGGTCGATGTAGGGAAATTGGTCTGGGTGTCCTCCTGGAGTCTGAGTCACCTTTTGGTGTACTCGCTCAATGATATTGAGGTCGAAGGAGCCTTGTGCTGGCCACCCCACTCCCATGGATGGCCACTCTACCTCGCATAGGGTTCGGAGAGTTTGGCGTTTGAGTTTTCGCCCATAGTCTCTCCCGAACCCTGCTTTGAAATTCTTCTCCATACATTGAAGCTGTGTCCGTGGGACGCTGCTTCCCCCCCCCCATTTTCCTAATTCCTAATTCTGAGACCAACAACAAAGACAGAAACAGAAGGGTGGGGTACAGACAGGAGAGTAAGGGGTCTCTCCTGTTAGACGTTAAGGGATTTCACACACACGCTCCGCTGACCCGCGGCCCCGGACGTTCCACGGTCACCTACGGGAACTGCAGCGGTGGGCAGACTTCAGGCTCCTGGGCTCTTCCTCGTGTCTTACTGGAATCCTGAGATCCACCCACCGGAGCCTGGTGCAGAAGGCTTGCAAGGTAAAGAATTCCGAACCCAGGGATTTTGTTTTCAGTACCCGAACTGAACGGAGCCCGCAGTCCTCCCGCACAAAACCCCCTCTCCCAGCTCTCCCAGGCTTTCCCCATTTCAGCGGCGTAATTTAAAGTGGTGGGGGAGGGGCAGCCATTGTATTGCTGCCGTTGTTAACCAGTTGGGGAGCCAGGGATCCGTGCTGATCTGCTGGAAATCACCCAGAGATCGTCCAGTATATCTAGATCCACCCTCTGCCCACCCTGTCCTATAATACTAGAACTTGGAGTCACCCAGTGAAATTGGAGGAGGGAGATTCAGGAAAAACTAGGCTCCTAGTCCGCACAACACATACCGTAATTAACTTCTGGAATCTGTTGCCATCAGCTGCGGAGATGGTCACAGACTCAGATGGCACGAAAAGGAGGCTAGGTGAATTCTGGGAGGAGGGGTTTGCAGCAGGCTGTAGGTATTAGAGCTAACTGGAGCCTCTGTGAAGACCAGTAGCTGGGGTGGGGTGGGGGCAGTGGTGGGGAAGGGATACCGTTGCCTTCCCGGCCTGCTTATGGGCTACTCTGAAACATCTGTCTTGCCACTGCATGGAACAGGATGCTGGACTAGATGGACCCGGCTTGGTCTGATCCAGCAGGGCTCTTGTGTTCTTAATGGTCTCCAGTTCTGCCTTGGTGTGGTCAACCTGCCTTCAGAAAAAAGCCGCTGCACTTGCCATGCGGTCTGTGCGCCCAAGTGGTGGTCCTGCGGAAGAGTAATCATAGAATCATAGAATCATAGAAAAGTAGAGTTGGAAGGGGCCTACAAGGCCATCGAGTCCAACCCCCTGCTCAATGCAGGAATCCAGGTCAAAGCATCTCCGACAGATGTCTGTCCAGCTGCACCTTGAATGCCTCCAGACTGGGAGAGCCCACCACCTCCCCAGGTAGTTGATTCCATTGTCTTATTGCTCTGACAGTCAGGAAATTTTTCCTGATGTTTAGGTGGAATCTAGGTTCCTGTAACTTGAGCCCATTATTCCGTGTCCTGCAAACTGGGATGAACGAGAAGAGATCTTTGCCCTCCTCTGTGTGACATCCCTTCAAATACTGGAAGAGTGCGATCCTATCTCCCCTCAGTCTCCTCTTCTGAAGGCTAAACATGCCCAGTTCTTTCAGTCTCTCCTCATAGGGCCTTGTTTCCAGTCCCTTTATCATCCTTGTTGCCCTCCTCTGAACTTCCCAGCTTGTTCACCTGCCATTGACATCTGTGTCACAAGGCACGTGATTGATTTGGGCAACTCCTTGCCCAGCAGGGATTGTCGCTTGCCCTTGGTAAGCAGCAAGTTACGGGGCTCGCTCCATTGGGGTCAAAAAGTAAAAGCGGCGGCGGCGGTGGGCTTCTTGTCTTAGGAAATGATGAGGAAAGCGGCGTATCCTGAATATGAAGAGGATGGTGATGAAGACTTGGAAGATGGAGACTTGGACAGCTCAGACCCGCGTGACCTTGGGGACGCTGAATCCCAGGACAGGAAACTTCAGGTTTTCACGGTCAGCTCTACAGAATATCTCAAACTGTGTGGGAAGCTGCTGCGAGATGGCCAGCCCCAAGTCTTCCACGACATCGAGGACACAGGTATTTGCAGGCCACGTAGACCACCGGGCTGCTCCCAGTCGTAAGTCAGGATCCATCCATGCAGCCGTCCCTCCTTACTCTTCAGTTGTAATCCGGGTGTGCAGAGGGATTGCGTGAGGGTCCCCAGGGACCGTTACAGCACCATCCTGTACATGTCTGTTTAGAAGCAAGTCCCACTGAGGTCAGTGGGGCTTACTTCTATAGTAAGCCCCACTGTAGTATAGAATCGCAGCCTAAGTGATGTGATGGGAGGGGGCTGAGTCCTGTAGCTTCCTTCTATATGAGTGCTGTTACTCTGGACTGCCTTTTGCCTGTCTTTGCTTCAGGTCCCCACAAAGAAAGGTAGAACTGAGTAGTCACGTAGTTCCATCCTAGAGAGAACAAATACTACTGTGATTGTGTGCCGATGTTTTGGCTCTTCAGGTTACTACCACTGATCTGGGAGAGTAGAATTCCATTTTGGTTTTATAAGCCAGCCGTAGAATTATATTGGCGGCAGCATCTGAGTCTCTGGAATCTTGATGGTACTTACTTGGGCAACAGTGCAGAGAGGACACAAGCCGGCAGTCCTCTGCCCTAAGCCCTCATCTGCTACTCGTGTGCAGGTCACCTTCTCCGGAGGGCAAATGATGGCGTACCTGGAATACCTTACGCCCACAAATGTTACCAGCTTGGCTCACTGGGCCAGCACAAGCTTGGGTAACACTGCAGGCACCCTGGTTTCTCATCCAGTTGAATTTTGTTTAAGGCGTTCACTGTGCTGATAGATATTTCGAAATGGTATTTTATTGTAACTGGCCTTACAATTGCTTATCAAAAGGCAGCTGAGAAATGGGTTAAATGATCAACAAATAAACTTCAGAGCCCCAGCCCATCGTTTGCTCACATATCATTTTTCTACCGAGCGATCACGGGCACGGGGTGTCTGCCGTGCAGCGGAGGGGACTCTTCCGTCATCCAGAAGGGCTCTTTGCCACGCCCGTTGTTGCTTTGCCTCTCCTCTTCCATCGCCTCCACAATTTCTGAACTGCTCATGCTGGTGTTCAGCACATTCCATACAGTGAGGGAAACATGGTGGAGATTGTAAGTGGAAAGCGCATAGAATGGGCGCCGCCTCCTCGGGTGGTGGGTCGTGGCATAGCCTGCCCCTTCATGTAATACAGTGTTCTCCAACCTTGGGTCCCCAGATGTTTTTGGCCTACAACTCCCAGCATGTCCCAGCCAGCGTGGGGAGTTGTAGGACAAAAACATCTGGGGACCCAAGGTTGGAGAACACTGCTGTAGAACAGCGCTCTAGTTGGTCTACCGCTGCTACATTCTCCGCTATCATAGCCTCTTTTTCTGTTTCCTGTGGACTGTACACCATAGAAAGCTTATTGAGGTTTGTACAGTCATGCCTTGGATTGAGAGCATAATTCGTTCTGGAAACTTGCTTGTAATCCAAAACACTCTTATATCAAAAGAAAATCCCCCCCAAAAAATTTGTACAGAGATTTTTAATTTAAACCGTACTACAATACTTGTATTGCAAGACGACGCTTGTATATCAAGTCAAAAAAAATTAAATAAATATTTAAAAATTTGCTTGTCTTGCAAAACGCTCTCAAACCAAGTTACTTGTAATCCAAGGTATTACTGTACTATGGTGAGGACATGTCAGGAACCGTGCGCTCTCTCTCTCTCTTTGGAGCTCTTTGTTGCCACTGTAACGTCTGAGAATTGGAAAGGAGACCTTTATGCTGTGTTGGCACGTGCAGTAGTTTTATGTTGTTGATTTTTATTGTGATTTTATTTGTATTTTTAACATTATTGTAAAATGCCTAGAGAAATGTATTTTATGGAGCTTTTAATAAAATAAATAAATTAAAACCGAAGCACTGTGACATTTCACCCTGCTGTCGTTTGCCTTTTACTCAGAAATACCGGCTTTGAGGAAGTTTGCCATTGACACGGCCTTGAAGCACAGCATGGTAGCAACGCAGAAGGTCATCCGGGACTTGGCTCGTGTTCTAAGCCAAATGGTGAATTATCTGAGCAGCCAGAGAGCAGAGGTCAGTCAGCTTTGCACAGGCTCCTTCCTACCTAACAGGAATTCAGTGGCTTAAAAACTTGCAAGTATTGGAATTAGTGCTGCACCCACCCAAAATTTGTGTTTATTATTTATTTATTATTTGCATTTATCTGTCGCCCATCTGGCCGGCCAACCGGCCACCCTGGGCGATGTACAGAAAATAAAACAGAACAAAATACATTAAAACATTTTTCTCCATTAAAATACATTAAAACAGTATAAAATTTTAAAATCCTAGCCCACCCCATATTCCCGCCTGAATAACCAAGTTTTTAGTGAGCGGCGGAAGCTCAGCAGAGAGGGGGCATGGCGGAGGTCACTTGGGAGAGAGTTCCATAGTACGGGGGCTGCCACAGAGAAGGCCCTCTTCCTCGTCCCGACCAGTCTAGCTGCTCTGGCTGAAGGGACAAGGAGAAGGCCGTCTGTGGCAGATCTTGTTGAGCGGCCCACTTGGTGTTGCTGGAGACGCTCCTTGAGATAGACTGGACCGGAGCCGTATAGGGTTTTAAAGGTCAAAACCAACACCTTGAATTCAGCTCAGCAAGCAACTGGTAGCCAGTGTAGCTCCTTGAGCACTGGCGTGATATGATCCCGCCGGTGGCTGCCTTTAACCACCAGCTAAAGTACAGAACCAGGCGAGCCGCCGCGTTCTGTACCAGCTGTAGCTTCCGAACTGTCTTCAAGGGTAACCCCACGTAGAGCGCATTACAGTAGTCTAGGCGAGAGGAGACCAAGGCATGAACCACTGAAGGGAGCAGATGATTAGGAAGGTAGGTTTCCTGGCTTGGTCATGATGCTTGCCTCAATGGCCTGGTTGTTCACACCCCGAGTAGTCATGAATGAGCGAGATCCAGCGAGCGCCCTGGCTCCCACCTGCCCGCTCTTGCTGAGCAAAACAGCCCAGGGACACGCCATCCCTGGGCTGCTTAGCATGATGTCCTAGCCCGGAATGGTGGGTTTTGGGGGGAGAGGCAACCCAGAGTTAGAACCCATGTTTTGTTCATGGTTTTGTTCCTCAAAAATGAGGAACAAAGGTCACAGTGTGGTGGTTTCTAAACCACTTAAAGAGATTTCTGCATTGCAAGTGCAGAACTTGTATTCCTTCTCCAAAAGAACAGATGCCTCTTGGCTGTTGCTTGCAGAGGACTCCTCTATAGGCCATTTGCTTGCTGAATTCGTTGTCGTCACTGTCACTTAAATTTCTTTGACATCTTTCTCAAAGAAGACTGAAGGCGACTTACAACAAAATTAAAACATACAAAATTTAAAGCAGCTAAAAACAATTATCCACTAAAATACACCCCCTCCGACACAAAATAATTAATTAACACATCGGTGACAACCATAAACAATTCAACTGATGCATTAAAGAACCCGTCATGTGCTTGGGAACAGAACAAGAGTCTCCGCCTGGCGCTGAAAAGGTCACACAGACAGCTGCTTCCAACATCCTCCTTATTTTTGGTTCCTAGGACAACTCTCATCGGGCCCAGGTCCAGGAAGTCGTGCATCGGTCCTTGCAGGACCTTCCCGGCCTCCTCCAGGAGGCGATGGATGACAGCCTCCAGGACATCCGGGACCACTTTGATGTCCTCCTCCTGGCCAGCCTGAGGAAGGGCACAGCTAAGGCCAAGGAGCAGTGTGAGGCCATAGTCAGAACCTGGGGCTTGCCGGTAAGCAGTTTCCTCTCCTTTGAAACCTGCTCTTGGCGTGCCCACCTTTCATGTTCCACGCTCAGTGCAGCCACCTTTTGCCTGCCTCCCAGTATTCCTTGTGTGCCACAAAAGAATGCCTGACAGCAAACTTAAAACTACAGCAAAGAGAACTAGCTGGTGTCGGCCAGCATTTTAAAAGATGGACGTCCTGCTGTGTCCGTGGCATTGAGCATTTTGAAGCTCTGTGGGCCCTGCTGTTTCTGGTGAAATGCTGGGCTCGTGCAGAAGAATTTCCTCTTGGAATACGCCCAACACCTTAAATGCTCGCTTCCCCTAGTCTTGAGGGGAAAGGAGAGGCACCCACAGGGAGCGCCTCTCTGCATCCACTTGTTTTGGTAACTCACACACAAGTAGTGACCTCGGTAGGATGCTTGCTTGTTAGTGAACTTCACTTGGTTGCCTGATCTTTGTCTTTGAGTGCCTGTGACCCCAGGGTCCTGGATGTGTGCTCTTTTGGCTGCGTTTTCATTTTCCATCACGTTCTCCCTTGGCAGGTTTGTGGCTACCAGCATTCCACATACCGCGCTGTGTGCATCCGCCATGGGGCCTACACCCCTCCAAAATCCCAGTGTGTGGATTTCAACAGCAGTCTCGCAGACCCAATCCTTAAGGCCATCTCTTTGACCTGGCATGAGGTCTTCAAGTACGTTCCCCTTTGCTCCGGGCGCCAGGGAACCCCAGTCCGAACGGCACATTCCGGCTCTGTAGAAGCAGGCCGCGCGTGCCCGCTGTGAAGGGAGCGGGCCAAGTGTGGGCGTGCGCTCCTCATTCTCAGGAGGGTGGGTGGCACTGAGGCGATAGGTCGCCTGGTGGCTCTCTGACTCCTGCCACGGCGCGCAGGGTGTCATCACCCTGCCAGTCAAGGGGCAGAAGTAACGAGCAGGGTGCGTCTTAAGAGTGACAGAACATGCAGTTGCTGGCTGGGGCATGCTGGGAGTTGTAGGCCAAAAACATCTGGGGACCCAAGGTTGGAGAGCCCTGCCATAAAGGGAGACGGGGGGGGGGTTGCGTGCTGACCACTTGGCCCCCCTGGACTTCCTTCCCCCAGAATTGCTTCCCCCCCACCCCACTGCCAGCCACTGTTTCTCCCAAGGGGCTTCCAAGACCAGGGCTCCCTTTTCACTGCTGAACGAGGGAAATGCCTGGGGAGAAAATCACAGGTGGGAGAAGAGGCCAGCGGTCGTCGTCGTCCCCCCGCCCCGCCCCGCCCCGACTGTGCTTAGAATCTCCCACCCACCCCTCTTTACTGGGATTCCGCTGCAGCGTGATGTGGACCCACGGGCATGCTGCCCCTGATCCAGTTGTGGGGGGCTGGCTGTGTTGCAGCGCTTGAGAGGAGGGAGGAGGCTCGGACCGCCCGTGACCGCAGAGGGCGCTGGGCGCTGTGCCAACGGGACCCGGGCAGTGACGGATGCTCTCGGGAATGAGCACCGGGCCGCTACGGCCAAGGTTAGGGGGTAGTTGGGCCCACTGGGCCTTTCCCCCATTCTCACCCTCCTTCCCCCCCCCGCCCCGACCCCTTTCCTAGCACTAAGTTGAAGGACTCCTTTGAGGGCTTCGCTAAAGCGATCTTGGATAAGCTGAAATCCTTCTTCAAAGACCTCAAGAGGAAACTGAGCACGCAAGGAAGAATCGCAGGGGCAATACGAACCATTTATGGCCAGCAGATGGAAGCGGCTCGAGCCAGGGTGAGGCTGGAGGCGCTGCTCCCTCCCTGCCGTGGAATGCCTTCGCTCTGAGCTGCCCCTGCGGGGCTCTGAGGGGAAGCTGCGCCGTTAGGCGAGAGGTGGGGGGGGTGAGTGCGTATGAGTGGCTGCCCTCGTTGGGCCCCCGGGCAGGCTTGTAACGCTCCCCCCTCTTCTCAGCTACTCAACTTCACCCTGGATCTGACTGCCCGCATCGAACGAAGGCAGCGGGACATCTCCCGTGAACTGACGCCAGAGATCCAGGCGGGCATGAAGCCGGCGTATGCAGGTGATGTGTCACGTAGAAGCGCACCCGCTGTTGCTCGGCTGGGGCCGGCCCACGGCTGTCAGAGGGACTGTGACTGGGCCAAGGGCTGCAGCCGAGCGCCCCTGCGGGAATGGAGGGCTGCCCCTCTTCCCGCGCCGCCGGGGGGGGGAGCTCAGCTTTCGCTGTGCTAGATAGAAACCCAAACGCTGCGCTGAGGAAGTTCCTTGGCTTTACTACATTCAGAGCCCTTGAGTTGCAGACGAGAACGGGATGGGTCTGGGAGACTCGGGTCTCTGCTCCGCACGGAGCACAAATCCATGCCCTGATTCTTCCAGAAGATGGCTTTGGGCTGACGGGACTTCAGACCACCCACCATCTTGTCTGTAGTTTGTCAGTTGGGGAGCGGAGGCACCAAGTTCATCAGAAGAGGAGCCTTTGAGAAAGCCCCCATAACGGAGATCGCGGGGACGGGTGTTGGCTTTTCCTTTCTGGGGCGCACCTCTCTCTAGTTAAGCGAGCAGACTTGTTCGGCTGCCTTAGAGTTTGATGAGGGCGCACAGCAGCAGTCCCCACACGAGCGTGTTTTATTTATTTATTTATTTTATTTATTATATTTATCAATCGCCCATCTGGCCGGTCACCCGGCCACCCTGGGCGATGTACAATTAAAATACAGTAAAACACAATAAAATATAATAATTAAAACAATATAAAAAATTCTCATTAAAAACCTAACCCACCCCATATTCCCGCCTGAACAGCCATGTTTTTAATGCACGGCGGAAGCTCATCATGGAGGGGGCATGGCGAAGGTCACTAGGGAGGGAGTTCCATAATGTGGGGGCCGCCACAGAGAAGGCCCTCTTCCTAGTCCCCACCAGCCTGGCTGCTCTGGCTGATGGAATAAGGAGAAGGCCGTCCGTGGCAGACCTTGTTGAGCGGCCTACTTGATGATGCTGGTGTTCGTGGCGAACGTCCGTGCTTTTCAGCAGCAACTTCAAAGGGGCCACGGGTTGGGATCCTCTGTGAGATTCTCTTGTAGTGGGAGCAGGCGGGCCCCGGGTGGCCCTGGCTCCGAGGTGGCTTCAGCTCTTAGCTCTTTCCTTCAGATTGGTACCCTGCTTCATCCCAAGGGCTTAGGATGGATAACAATACTATTTAAGCAAAGCTAATTAGAAGCCTCAAAATCTCCAGTTAAAATACACAGAATGAAGTTGCTGAGCAGCCGCTACGATTGTCTCATCGAGCCCGTGCCGAGAATGCTACCGGGCTGGCTTTCGGGTTGGGCCCCCCGAGCGTGCGCTGCGGGGACTGTCTGAGAAATGTGAACGGGAAGGAAATGACATTGTAAAATAATCCAGATGGGTTAAGGAAGAAAACCTCGCTGCACACCAGCGACAGCCGCTGCAAGGGGGAGCAGGGGGTGAGGAGTGCCACAGGCGTGTGTTGTGAGGGCGGCGCATGCTGACTTGTGCAATTGCGACGTAGCTTGCGCCCAAATGTCTGGCCCGGGCTATTTCCGGAGGATGAAGGAGACGATGGAGTGCTACATCCACAAGGAGAAGGACGCCGTCTTTGATTCTGCCGCGGAGAAGCTGCAGGAGCAACTGGACCAGCTGCAGGTGAGTTCGCACACAGCTCCAGGCAAGAACCAGGGGCGCGTGGTCTTCGGCTGGCTCCAGGAAGCTGCTGAGCCACTCCCACCCTCCTGCCAGCTTTGGAACTGGGGAGGGGGCAGGGGGCCCTGCATTACTCCCACCCCGGGAGTGGTGGTGTCAGCTTTTTGTAAATACCGCTGGGACAATCCCTGCCCCACCTTTGCAGCTTCCAAGTTGGGAGGAAGGACGGCTGCTCAGCACGCTGCCAGAAGGTGGCTCCACATTCACCAAGATGGTCCAAGCCTGAAAATAAGAATAAAATAAGAATAAAAATCAGAATAAAAGCACTGTCGTATGTATGCTAGTGTTGCCACGCATTAGGACAGTATTCTCCAACCTTGGGTCCCCAGATGTGTTTGGCCTACAACTCCCACCATGCTGGGAGTTGTAGGCCAAACACATCTGGGGACCCAAGGTTGGAGAACACTGCATTAGGAGGACACCTGAAAATGTGTACATTTCGTCAAAGTAGATGCAGCTCAGATAGCCAAAGCAGATGCGCCCTTCCCCCCCAGCTTGCGGCATTTCTCCCTGGGCCTGCCAGACTGGATCTGTCCTCTGTCTTAGTTCTTGGCCGAAATCCTGAGGTTTCAGCGGCCGAAGCCTGGCCTTGTACGCACCGTGCATACCTGGTATTCCTCCGATTTCAGGTATAGCATCAAGCGGCCACACTTTTTACACATCGCGTTAGCAGCTTCTTCCTTGTGCTGCTGGTAGGTCATGGAGGAACCAAAATCAGCTGAGAGGGAGGGAGCGTTCCCTGCTCCCTCCTGAGAACTGGAGGAGAAGCGGTCCAGGGTGATGAACAGCGGATGAGGAAGCAGCAGGCAGGGCTGCTGCGGAGGGGCTGGAAGGCCCCTTCTGATCAAATGAGGACGTGTCCTAAGCGGAGCAGAGAGACCCGTTTCTCTGGCTGGCTGTTTTCTGGGCGCGTCTGTGAAGCTGTCGCTTGAGTCCCCCGCTGCCCGCCGGCGGATGCTTGTTTGGCTCTGGCAGAACCGTTCGGCTGAGGTGAGCTTGGCCCGGCTAGGAGCGGTGCTGGCAGCAGAAGGAAGTCGGGGGGGCTGCGCTTGTGTGCCGACCACCACTGTGTGATGCTTCGTTCCAGCAATGCATCCGAGTGAGCCTTCAGAGCTTGGTTTGGGAGCTGAATAAATCCCTGCAGATGCAGTTTGAGCCAGTGCTGATGTCTGTCCAGAGGAATGCAAAGATAATTCCAGGTAAGGGTCTCTTTCTTGTGAGCTACGCTGCGGCAGGTGCCCTTCACGGGAAAGGCGGCAAGTGGCGCTTTAAGGGACCGAGTGATTCAAGGGACTTGGTTGTGTCTTCCCAGTAGTTGTGGGCTTGAGTCTTGCATGGGGGCAGGAGCGTCTTCTGTGTATCCTGCTACAAAGGCACCGATCCTTTCCCCTCAAAACTAGACTAGATATGCCTGGTATTTGGATGGCTTTAAAAGGGGATTGGGCAAATTCATGGAGGAGAAGGCCATTGGTGGCCACTAGTCCTGATTGGCTGTATGCTTCCCCCAGTATCGGAGGCAGAATGCCTCTGTACACCTGTGCAGGAAGGGGGGGCTGGCTGGCCCGCCACACCCCCACGCTTTCCTGCTCCAAAGGAACCAAGACCCCCCAGAGATCTCAAGGTACCAGATTGCCAGCCTCAGCTGTCTGCAACCCTACTTGAATCTCTGTTCAGGGTCTCGCCTTTAATTCTGTAACCTGGATTTAGATACTGAACCAAGCAGAGCAAATCCACAAACACCATGTGGGGTAAAACCAAGACAAGGTTTATTCTGGTAGCATTTAACAACAAGATTAGGGAAATGAGAGAAGCACACAAAATAAAGAGAGAGACACTTTAGTACACAGAAATAGAGCTACAAAACAATAAAACCTGATTCCTTAATATCTCTCAGGCATACACTCTATTACCTGAGGGTATTCTCTTCAAGGGTTAGATCCAGCACAGCCCTGCCGCCCGGGGGGGGGGGGGGACTATTCCATCTACCCGCAGGTCCGAGATGGATAGCCCTCCACAAGACATGCTTTCACTAGAGCCCTCAATCAGCTAATTTCACCAGGAGCTGCCTGGGGTCTTTGGCTTACCACCATTACCACAGCCGGGTAGCCATGCGATCCAAGAACAAAGAACAAAGACCAAAACCCACGCTTTGGGAAATATACCTTCCCCCCCCCTCCCTGTAGCTCTGTTGCCTCTTAGCCAATCAAGATGAACTTCACCTGGCCAGGCAGGGGGAAGGGAACTCATGACTTACTGGGTTTGAACTACATTTACATATGAAAGCTTTCAGCCTGGCTCCTCCGGACCTCCAGGCGCCACCCATTCAAGAGGAACT
Organism: Shinisaurus crocodilurus; assembly: GCA_021292165.1. Taxonomy (NCBI): domain Eukaryota; kingdom Metazoa; phylum Chordata; class Lepidosauria; order Squamata; family Shinisauridae; genus Shinisaurus; species Shinisaurus crocodilurus. The sequence continues at coordinate 224,783,849 of CM037880.1, read as the reverse complement.
ATGCGCACACACACACACCCCAGCCTTCACACATGAGGGTGTGTGTGTGTGTGTAGTGTGCGTGTGGGGACCCCCCAAAGGCTCCTTCTCTCCACAACACCAGTTGCTGGGGAACATGGGCGGGGGGCAATTTTTGCACTCATGTCCTGCTTGTGGGTTTCCCGTGTGCTGCTTGCTGGCCACTGTGTGAACAGAATGCTGGACTAGATGGGGCCCCCTCGGTCTGATCCAGCCTCAGGGCTCTTCTGTTCTTCTTTACTGGACAAGGCTCTGTGCTTGACCCCTCAAAAACCAGCTCACTGGGAGTTGCGGTCTCAGTATCTGCAGTGAGCCTTCACTTGCAGGGGCGTAAATAGAGGGAGGCCGAGGAGGAGATCTGCCAGCCACGCACTCCAGCAGCGCTCTGGTCTGGGGGGGCTTGGGAGAAATCACGTTGGCTTCCTTGTGTGTCTTTTGCAGAATTAATGGCCATCTGTGCCAAAGTGGACAAGCTTTGCAAGCGCTCTTGTGTCGAGTACCTCCTTCCCAGCCCGGCACAAACAGAGGGCAGCCCGCCCAGAGCGGGAAGGGAGCTGCAGCGGGGTTGGGATCCCACAAGCTTCTCGGCAACATTCCTGGACATCCGCTTTGGAGCAGTCCCGCTTCCCCACGTTGCAGCCATCCAGGTATAAATGACCTTCCTTTGCCGGGTGGGGGGGGAGGGGGAGGGGGAGGGGGAGGGGGGAGGCCCCTCAGTCCCAGCCAGGAGGAGGAGGAGGGGGGCAGGGCCTCCCTGGGGGCCAAGCCTTTGAACTGGTCATGGCTCTGCCTGTTTCACAGCCCCTAAGCAGATGCCCCCTTCAGTTTCTTCTCCGTTTTCTTTCCACACTGCAGTAGGACTATAAAGGTACGGATTTAAGTAATGCTCAATTTTGTTTCTTTAATAAAGAAACAATTTTACAGATTAGGCAGCACTATAATTCTGCCAGGGAGGTGCCAGAGAAGGCATTTTGCCACATCCTCTGGAGTCCTCCAGAAGGCCCTTCTGGCCTGTATAGTACAAGAGCGTTTTCGCAAAAACTCAGTGTACACTGTACACACACACACACACACACCCCGATCCAGCAAGCCTCTCTTGTGGATTTCAACGCTAGGCTACCGTGCTAAGATTTCAAAGTTTATATTGGTAGGACTTCTGCCCGAATGCTGCTGTGTTGTAGGAAATAACCCCTGCCCTATCTAGGTGTGTCCGGAGCGGAAGCTGCGGTGCCGTTTCCCACGGCAGCTGCAGATCGTGGGAGCCCAGGCGGCGCCCTCGTGCCGAGCCGGACCACGGGCCCACCTGGCCCAGTGTGCTCTGCAGGCGGAGCGTGACCTACAGGCGCCCCCCCCCCCAATCAGCAAGGTCCCGTGCTTGAATAATGAGCAAAGGGCGCTGAGCGTCTGCTCCCCAGCCCCGCCGCCGACCTCGCTTTAGACACGGACCTCCTCGCTGTGAGCCGGGGGGGGGGGCCTCCTGTCATCTGGCTGCCCCTCCTCCTCCTCCTCCACCCGCTCTCCTGAGATGTGCCCCCCCCCCCGTCTCTTTCGCAGAGGGGATTTCTGTTAATGGGCGGGACTTTTGTGCCAGCCTTGCTCTATGGGTGGGGGGGGGGCACACATCCAAACGGCAGTTTCTCTCTCTCTCGGTCTGACATCACACATCATGGACTGGAAATTGCATTGAGCAGGGGGTTGGACTCGATCGCCTTGTAGGCCCCTTCGAACTCTACTTTTCTATGATTCTATGATTCTATAAATAAAAAAGGGGGTCTTGAAAAAATCCGACCAAACTCTTTCCAAGAGGTTTTCGAGGTCCCCTTCTGTAACTGTGGCTGAGTAAGCTTCACGCTGTTAGAATGGAGTGCGCGTTTCTACAGCTACCTGGGGGGTGGGGGGGGGTGAACAACCAGTCCAGTCTAAAGGTAGCCGTGTTGATGAAAGCGCCCCCACCCCCGGTGCACTGGCATGTGGCCTCCCTCCAACGGCTTGTTATCCCGGGCACTTTGGCTTCCTTCCCCTTGCCCTCCCAGCCATGGCAGAATTACAAGGGGTTTGACATGGGGGTGTGCATTTCTAATGGCTCTCTCTCCTGAGCGTTGGTAGTCTCTGATGGCAATCTCTCCCGTGTGCGTGTGAAGGTATCCAGGCAGGACATCAGCTTGACTCTGGCAGGTCAGTAACCCCAAACTTTCTGGTCCCGCCGCCAGCCACTCTTTTCTCCCTACACTCCCTCCCCAGAGCACTGTGGTCGGAAGAGTTGCTTTCTGCACTGGCAGTTGGTGTGCCCGCGCGTGTAAAATTACTGAGAGAGACCGATTTGCTCACTTGCTTCAGGGGCGTAAAGCACTAGAGCTTTGGGCAGCGCCGTGAATATCCCTCCAGAAGAGGACTAACCTGCCGGGTTACCCAGCAAAGGGCATAGAATTGCTGAGACATGTTCAGTCTGTTACCCGCTCTCCGGCAGCATTAGGTGTGGCGAAAGGGCCGGTGCACACGACATGGGAACCGTGGGGGAGCGGAAGACCCCTGCGGTTCCTGTGCCGTGCGAACGCCAGCCGGGGGTGCCCCTGTGCGGGAAGCACGTACAGTCACCATGGGCGGTAGAGGGGTAAGCCCCTATTGCGCGTGGCTGCCCTGCCGTGCGGACAGCGGGCGGGGGGCAGCCGTCCCCCAGGGTGCCTCCCGTGGCCGCACAGAGACGGCAGCCCAGAGCGGCCAGAGCTTTAGCCGCTCTGGCCTGTAGGGACGAACAGCCCCACTGGGCATCCCGAGCTGCCTCCCCCTAGCACCGGGAGGCCTGTGCCGCACCACGGGGACTGCCAGTTCCACCACGGTCTGTCCACGCATGCGGGGCACAGGTCGTCACCGGACCCCATGGTACCTCCCCCACTCGCCACCCGGGTCATGTGACCCCTAGGAGTAGGCAGTATTTGACCGTTGCAGTGGCCGTTACTGCATGTTTTTTTAAAAGAGTGCTTGGTATTTCTACCTTATCTTCAGTGTAATTGCTGTTAGAAATGTGCCCTGCTTGGTGCTGGGGCATGGGGTGGGGGGGAGGGGGGAAGTCTTGGACCCCTGGTAGGAGATTGCAGTGCCGCCCTCTTCCCCCTTTCCGCACAGATGACACCACAGTGGCTCTCCCACTGAGAAATGTTTCCCGCTGTGAGAGTTGCCTGCCTCTGGGCTGTTTGATCCTGCATGTCTCCCCTGAAGCTGCCGAGGAAATTTGCTCCCGATGCAGAGTCCAGACATACAGCTCAGGTGAGCAGAAGCGTGAGCCCTGGCAGGATATATGGGGTGGGGGCAGCGGGGCTGCCGTAGATGGTTTGATGCTCCCTCGTGCAAAAGTATATCCTCCTGTGGCCGCTGCTTCTGCCGCATGCCTCACGTGCCAGTTTACTGGATTTGACTGCCCTCTTGTTAGAAAGGAGACCCGGAACCCAAGGTTTTGCAGCGCGCGCACCCGACACCCCGCCCCTCCATCCCGCCACCTGCGCGTCGGTGGTGCTGCATAACGTTGCGTAATGTTCTGGCTCTCCTTTCTAGGCTTGCGCAACCGAGAGGCGCTGGTTATCCTGGATGTGGCTCAAGATCAGAAGCGGTTTGCCAAACTAACGGCCTGCGTATCGTCAAGCCACAGGGATGCCTCCTGGTTTCAGGCGCTCGGCCTGCAGCGAGGGAGGGAGGCGCTGGAAGCGCTGGGAGTTCACTGCACGGCCCAGGTGAGCCGCCTTCCCTCCCGGGGGGGGGGGGGTCCTGGGGGCGCTGCCCCTGTTAGAGGAACCCAAGTGCCCGGGCTCCAAACGCCGCTTGAAGATGGGTGGGCGCCTGGGAAATGTTCACGCTGTACCTTCGGTCTGGATAGCTAAATGTGGCAGTGGGGAGGGAGCGCGCGCGCGCGTGTGTGTGTGTGTGTGTGTGTGTGTGTGTGTTCACGCCTGCAGGTGGCCCCCTCCCCCCCCCTCCCCCGGCCAGTGGTCCAGGCACAGGGCTGCTCTTGCTCTGCCCAGGGTCGAGGCTGGGGGGCTGCACCCAGAGGCTCCTCCTGCCCGCACAGTGTCTAAGGTCTGGTCGTTTGCTGGGCCCGCCCCTTAGGCCGGGTCTGGCGGAGGAGGAGCTTGCTCGGGGGGGCGGGAGACAGCCGCCTCAGGTTGACCTGGCCCCTTTCTGGCTCCCCACCCGTGCCTGTTCAGGCTAGAAGCTAGAAGGTGGAGCTCGCCTTTTCCTCTACTTCTCGCCCCCCCCCTCCTTGTGGGACAGATCGGTCTCTGGGGTCGGTGTTGACTCGGGCGGTTTAAGGGGGCGGGGCGGCAGCGATTGAAGCGGTGCTTCCGACCACAGTTTGCAGCCGCCTCCCCCTTCACCGCCCCACCTCAGATGCAGCCCCGTAGAGACCTGCCTTCTCTTCCCACACACATCTAGGGCTCAACAGTCCTGCGCTGATGAAATAACTGCAGAACTATGTACCTATACTGAGGAGACCTTCAGATTACCAGCCATTCCCCGCCACCCCAGCGCTTCCTTTTCAGTCTCGGGGCTTTCAGATGCCCCTGACTATTCGGCAGGATGTGACTTTCCCCTCCCATTTTTATCTTAAGGCAGCAGCAGTCTGGACTCTGCTATGGGTGCAATTCCCACAGACGTTTCCAAGCGGGACCCTTCCGGTCTGAGCTCTACTCAGAAGTGCTGCCTTCGCCCATGCGCCGTGTGCCTGCCCCCCCCCCCCCATCCGAGTCTCCACAGCCAGCCAAGCCAACCCCTCCAGGGCTAATTTCAACCGACCTCTGGCTTGCTTGCCAAGTGCAGGAGGCCGCCTCTTCCTCCTCCAGAGGCTGGTTTTTGATGGGGGGAGTCAGGAGAGCTCTCTGTTGTTTGCCGTGCTGGAGCTTCTCCCCAGGAGAGTCTTGGGCGAGGTCTGAAGCCTTCCCTGCTTCCACAGGCAGGTGGGGGGCTCTGGGTTCAGGTTTAGCCGTCCTAAATGTAATTCTGCTCAGATCACGCCCACGCGTGGGGGGGCGCATTTTAAGGGCAACAGCCTTTGCCCTCCGGGCAACTGGACTTGGGTACTTTTAAGTGTTAAGTCCCAGTCTGAGCAAGGGGAAGCCGTTTTTGTGCTTGTCGCTCTCGTCACCACAATGGCTAGTCTGGTGGCCGTTCCCTCTGCACCCAGGCTGTCGGAACTGGCTGCAATATCGGCCGCCCCAGGCTTCCACATATCCCCTTGATAGCGTGATCCTTTTCCCTGATCACTCCTTCGCTCTAAAGGTTAATTCTCCCTTCCTTTGTCTAAACTCGTGACACCCCAAAGGGAAAGAATGGGAAGAATAAGCGGTGCTGGGAGTTGTAGGCCAAAAACATCTGGGGACCCAAGGTTGGAGAACACTGCTCTAGACCTTGGGGGAGAGCCTGGGAGATGCTCTTCCTGCACTCGGCCCTTCAGACGGCCGTCCTCCCTTTTCATCATCTCCGGTGGGGTGGGGCAGAAAGACAAAGGCCTCCTTCCCAGTGTGGAATGAGACAGGCAGGTCAGAGGCCTCCCCCTTCCCAGCTGCCCCAGAGTGCATCGGGGTGTAATTCAGCCAGGAGTCCAGACCACACACACCCCTCCCCCATAGGCGTGGGGCACTGCTTTGTCTCGCCCCTGTGTCGGGGGTCACCGGACTGCACTGAGCAGAGAGGGAGGTGGACTTCCCTTACTTGTGAAGTCTCCTGCTCGTTCGCCAGACCACGGTCCTGCTCCTCCCCTGCTGCAGGGTGACTGCACTGGATCTGTCCTCAGGATTAGGCCCCATGAAATCAGGATGGTTGCTTCGGCGGTCATTTCTGGCCTTGGGGAGTGGGGGGGGGGCTCCTGGCCCCTCAGGCTAGTCTTGGATTAAGAAAGATCCTGCCTGGGAAGGGGGGCGAGATCACCCAGAGCTCCACTGGGCCACTGTTTGGTGGACAAGGAGGAGGAGGATTCTCACACGTAAGGAAATTTCTCTGTTCTATATCCTGCAGTTGATATGCGGGTGGATTGCCACAGAACATCACGTGAGCCCCTGTTTTTCTTTTCCTGCAGCTGTCCAGGTACGACGGAGCGGAGGGCCGGGCGGTGCCACCCGGTGCCTCCGTGCCTCCGGACCTCCCCGAGGCCGTCTCTGGCGTGCAGCGGCCCCAATTCCCTGCACTCGACTTGCATCCATGCGGCAAAAGGAGAGCAGCGGAAGCCATCGAGCCGCAGCCGGAAAAGAAGCACAAGGGCCAGGCCGCAGCGCCCGGGACAGGATGTGACCCTTCTGGGTACGCTCCGCTGTGGTAAGTCCCCGCAGTTCAGCCGTAGCCCTGGCAGCAGCGACTAAGACGGTGGCGGCGGCGGCGGCGGCGGCGGCAGAACCCTAATTGGGGAGCGGCGAATTCTTCCTCCAGAAACGGGCCAGCGCCAGTGAACTTGCCCCGAGTTCCAGCCCTGCCCTCAGACACGGTCTGGCCTTGGAGAAGCAAGTCCCCTTGGGCTAGAATCGGGTGTTCCTCTGCATACGTGGGGTGGGGTGGGGAGATGAGGGCGGTGCCCCGCACCCGCGCGCGCACAGCTGAAGCTTCCTTGTGCCGCGTCAGGCCAGGCGTCCCTCTAGCCCTGCGTGGCCGCCTCTTGGGCAGGGAGGCCTTTCCCAGGCCTGCTCCCTGAGAGCCTTTTGACTGGGGACGCGGCCGGCCAGAGATGGAGCCGAGGACCCCTGTGTGTGTGCAGAGGGGGGGGGGGCTCTACCCCAGCGCCGTGGCCCTCCCCGCCTCCAAAGGGTGTTTTGAGGACGAGCCACTTTTGGATGTGCGGGGGCACGGCGGCGCTTCCCTTTCTCGGTCGTGCGCTCGGTGGGGCTGATGGGGCGCTGCAGGCGATGACGTCCCTCTGGCGCGGCAGCTCCTTCTCTCTCGAATGCCGACTTCATTCCTTTGCTGCGCTTACGTTCGTCCCCCTCTTCCTTTAGAGCAGGGGTGGGCAACGTGTGGCCCTCCAGATGTTCCGGCCGACAACTCCCATCACCCCTCATTATTGGCTATGCTGGCTAGGGCTGACGGGAGATGAAGGCCAGAACATCTGGAGGGCCACACGTTGCCCACCCCTGCTCTAAAGAGAGCTCAGAGGCCCTCACGTGGGCCTTGCATCCAAGCGCGGATCGGCACGCAGCTGCGTAGCTTCCGCAGTGCTGCAGCGTCGGATGCTCCTGGACCATTCGCCGGGCAGGGGCCCTCAACGAACAGCTGGCGTCCCAATAAAGAAACGTTCTGCTCACCCTTACACGGCATTGCAGGAGAGCGGAGTTCCGAGTGCACCTGGGTGGTGGTGCTGAGCGGGAGGGGTTTGAAGGGGCAGAGCTGGGGGTGGAGTCGGAGCATCGCTGTTTTCGGGGTGGGGTGGGGGGAGCCCACGCCAGCAGCTGCTGCATCCCAGTGTGGCTTTCTCCACCTGCAGTGGGACTGCAGAAGCCAAGCCAGTGCCCTGTGCCCGAGACACTGCGCCCTGTTCTCTGCCCACAACGAGCCCAGCGTCTGCCCTGGAGGGCTGCAAGCAGAAGGCGACGGTGCCTCGGGGAGCGGCTCAGCACCACGTAAGTCTTGACCGCATGGGAGGGGTCTGGTGGTGAGAGCACGGCAGGCCGTTGGTTCTCTGGGCAGCAAGACCCCAGATCAAGCTTATCTCAAGGAGCGCCTCCAGCAACATCAAGTAGGCCACTCAACAAGGTCTGCCACGGACGGCCTTCTCCTTATTCCATCAGCCAGAGCAGCCAGGCTGGTGGGGACTAGGAAGAAGGCCTTCTCTGTGGCGGCCCCCACATTATGGAACTCCCTCCCTAGTGACCTTCGCCATGCCCCCTCCATGATGAGCTTCCGCCGTGCATTAAAAACATGGCTGTTCAGGTGGGAATATGGGGTGGGTTAGGTTTTTAATGAGAATTTTTTATATTGTTTTAATTATTATATTTTATTGTGTTTTATTGTATTTTAATTGTACATCGCCCAGGGTGGCCGGGTGACCGGCCAGATGGGCGATTGATAAATATAATAAATAAATAAATAAATAAATAAATAAGGTGTTTGCATCAGTGGTTGTTCTTCAGACACGAACAGGTCCGAGGGGTGCGCTTGTTCTTGGAAGAGTTCTTCTGACCCCCTCAAAGCCCTGAGCATCTTTTCCAGACTGCAGCGCTGCGGCCCTTCCCTCTTTACTCTTGCCCTATTTCCTCTGGAGGGAAGTAGCAGTTCTTAGCCAGCCTTACTATTAGCCAAGCCACAGACGGAAGTTGCAGAGCTCCCATCGTGATCCTAAGGAGCCGTTTTATTGAAGTGAGGAGATCATAGAATCATAGAATCATAGAAAAGTAGAGTTGGAAGGGGCCTACAAGGCCATCGAGTCCAACCCCCTGCTCAATGCAGGAATCCAGGTCAAAGCATCTCTGACAGATGTCTGTCCAGCCGCACCTTGAATGCCTCCAGACTGGGAGAGCCCACCACCTCCCTAGGTAGTTGATTCCATTGTCTTATTGCTCTTGACAGTCAGGAAATTTTTCCTAATGTTTAGGTGGAATCTAGGTTCCTGTAACTTGAGCCCATTATTCCGTGTCCTGCAAACTGGGATAATGTCCCATGACTTGGAATGGGTTCACCGCTAAAATCCCAGATGAGAGGCGGTGGTTAAGATGTAGCCACTTGACTGCTGAGATAGGAGGGGGTCAGCATTTAAAATTAAAAAGGGGTGGGTTTTTTTGCTTGCTTCAGCATTTATCCTCCCGTACGTGCCGGAGCCACCTGTGCATGACCAAAATAATATAAAACCCTTTCTTGACGTGTCTTGTGTTGGAAGGACACCAATGTTGCTGGAAGTACATCAAAACCAGTTGGAAAGAGATTGCTATAGTTAAGGGCTTGTTCTGTTGTTTAGGTATGCACATTAATCATTATGGCTTATCTTCTCCATAAAATCAAGGGGTATAAATATGGGGTGATTTTTAAAATTAAAAAGGGGTGGGGGTTTTGCTTGGTTCTTGGTACTTGTCTGTGCGTGCCTGCACTCGTTGCCGTCCCCTCCTTCATTCTAAAACAGTGTTCTCCAACCTCGGGTCCCCAGATGTTTTTGGCCTACAACTCCCAGCATGCCCCAGCCACCGTGGCTGGGGCATGCTGGGAGTTGTAGGCCAAAAACATCTGGGGACCCGAGGTTGGAGAACACTGTTCTAAAGCATGATAATGCTCTGCCAAACCCCTGATCTCGCGCTTGTTTGTTAGTTGAAGTAGGATTCTTTAGGGAGCTGTTGGAGACTTCTCCAGACGACTGAAAACCAGGAGCATCATAGCAACGCTCTGCTTTTTGCTTAATTTTTTCAGGCGGCCGTGAATCCTGACGTGGAGCAGGGTGCCCTGCCTGGCTCTGGAGGTGAGGACATGCGAGTGCCTTTGACAGGGTGCGCAGAGCCCACAGGAGACCCGTCTGGCCCTGAATGCCGCCGCGGAGGAGGTGCCTCTTGGAAACTCACGCACAGGGCAGAGTGGCGACGGTCCTGGTCCCCTGGTCCTTTGGGCTCTGCCGCCTCTGAACATGAAGGCCCGTTCCACCTGGCTAAGCGGACGGCGCTCATGTTGTGACGTGATGGCATGTCATCCTAGTAGGACTGAGCGTGGGTCTCAGGGGAGGGAGGGAGAGGTGCAGGCTTGGAAACAGGCACCCTGCTGGACCGTGATGAGGAGTAGGAAGGAACTATCACCAGGGAGGGAACCTTTGCAGGTTTTTTAAGGCTGTTTTTAGGCTTCCAGTAGTTGATCTGGGATAAGAACAATTGTTCTGGGCCAGGAATTTTGTGGGCCAGTTTGCAAAGTTGTAGTAGAAGAATTGTGGGATCCTTGTTCTCATGAGGCTTTTACAAAGGGTGGCTTGGTGGGTCGGTGAAGAGTATCCGAAAGGGACCGGGTGGTGGGGCAGACCTTGTCAGGAGGCTGCAGCGTTAGCATTTGCCTCTCCCTGACCTGAGTGTGAACAGCCCAGCCAAGAGAATTCAGCCCTATATGAATCTTGCAAGAAGGACGTCTGACAGCTCCAAGGGGTCTGTGAGAACAAGGAATATCTCTGGTTAAGCCCAGGAGGCTCCAAAGGAAGTACAAGGGCCTAGGTTATCTGTCGACCCATCTTCTGAAGCTGGTTAAATTTTCAGAAGTGTAAATGAAGAATGCACAGCTGAATAAAAGAGCACCAACAGTGCATTTGTCAGGCATGTGTGTTCCCTCCAACTCCCCAGCCCTCCGACCTCACAAAATAATAAGGAGTAATAAGGATGATTTAAAAAAACAAAACGTGCATGTGGGTGATGAACAGAGAAGGGCAGCCCGTGTGCTGCCTGGGGGAGGGGCCAGTCGCATGCCACTCCCGTGGTCCACCGCAGTGCCAGAGGACACGGCAAGACTGAGAGGTGAGTGAGGAGACCGTGTCCGGGAGATGCGGGCTTGTGGTGTCCGTTGCTGGAAACGGCCAGTAAGCTGGATGCCTTGCTCTCTTCCTGCAAACGACCAGGTCTTCTCCGTGTCCGAGCCAAGGAGGGAATCTGGGGGAAGTGTCCAGATCTAAACGCCGAGGAGGGGAGCGTGAAAGACGAGAAGATGGAGATCGGCAGAGAGACTCGCCCTGCTGATTGCTCTTGGATGAGCCACTGAGACCGCCTGGCCTTGCCCACCCCGTTTCGGGCTCCATGTTTGTGCAGCCATGTCTCGTGGCTGGGGAAGGATGCAGCCCTGCCCTGCTTGGAAGGAACATCCAGCACTGTGCATTGCCAGCCTCAGCACACTCTGTGGGAAGAATTTTGCTGACCTGTGTCTCCCCCCCGCCCTTCCTTTTAGAACCACCTGTGCTGAACTTCCTATTTAACATCTTGTGCCTGCCAACGCCACCGTGAAGCACATTTCCCTCCCCACAGCAGGGGGGTGGTTTTCTGTTGTCTGTGCTCTGCGCATGAGGCCACACAGTTGAGACACATGGGGGTCGGAGGTGGGGGCGAGGCCTGGCTGACTATGATAGTCATACTGTGGCAGAGAACCCACCTACTGCTAACGCAGGAGTCATTGGCAAGATACCCTCTTAGCAAGTTCCTCTCCATTTTCTTTAGAACTTCTAATGTTTCTGGGGAGAATGCGGCCAACTATCCCCGTGGACCTGCCTATGCTGCCATTGGGAGTCTAGCCAGTGTGGAAGCAGACGTCCGTGGCGTCATCTGTGGCCACGTGCCTGTGTGGGTTGCTTAAAACCTGGTGGCGAGTCGTTCTTGAATTGCTCGACTGAGTCCCAGGGCAGGTTTGGTCCACTGATGGTGGTTGCCTTGCTGGCGCTGCCCCAAGTGCAAGAGTCGATGCAGAAGAGCCGCCTCCCTGCAGCCTTTGCGTCTCATGACGTGGAGTTCCTCAGTCCGGATCTCTCGATGGAAGGCATTTCAAGGATGAAACTGGAAGGGTCGTCTCAATTCTCTGCGACTGCCAGGGGACCAGGGAGTCTGTGTACCTCTCCTCTGTGCAGCTACACAAATTCCTGGCCCCTTTTGCTTCTCCTAAGTTTGCTTTTGGGTTTGGGCCCCATAGAACTGCGCTAGACCCGTGATATTGGGTGGCCCAGATGTGAGAGCACCATGTATGATGATGTCGTTTTTCAGTAATCAGTTGTTTTTTGCTCCGATACCCGCAGTTGGCACGGTTTCTGCTGAACGTAGCCCCGGATTCAGCCGTGACTGTGCCGGGCTCCTGGTTCCCATCGGCGGGTGGTTTGTTTTGCTCTGCCGCTGGCGCTCTTACTTTGGTTTCTGCTTCTGCTCTTCCGCTTGGCCTTGCATCTGCATTGCGGACCACGAAGCCTGCCAAGGCGTCTGATTCAGAGCCGTGCCAGCAGTGCTGCGGGCGTCCTTTCTTAGCAGCATCCACGTCACTTAATTTCAGGGATCCTGCACTTTTATATGTGCCTTCTTGTGTTTTATAAAATAAAGTGCTTTACTACTTCTAAGGACTCTCAGCCTTCTTTATTGTGAGGGATTCCTATCCTCTTGACTTTCAGCAACTGGACCCACCACTGGCAGGAAGGATGGGCAGCCTCGTGAGGAGTTCTGCCCTTCATTGGCATTTGGCTTCTTTGCTTTTCTGGGGTCCATATCCCTGACTGCATCTGTGGTTGTAACTTGATTCAAAGGTATTAATCGGTGCAAAGATTTCATTAATAAAGCAAAGTGGACTTTTCTAACAAGCCCTAAAAGAGCACTTCGCACAGATGGCATCACAATAAGGAACTTAAATCAGGTCTGGGCCGCTGCTTTTGTTGCCAGGGGCCCGCTCCCCCTCCCTCCCTCCTTGTCCACTTCAGCCTTGCATTGGGCTCAAGTGAGGATGGCTGTCCATTGTGCACACACCCCTTCGTGAGGGATGGGACAAAAAGCAATAAAAGGAAGACGGAAGTACGTTTTAGCTTTAAATATTGGGAAGAGCTGCCTATCTGGGAGCTAATGAGGCCATAGAAGTATTTCATAGATCATAGACTTGGAAGGAGCCTACAACGCCATCGAGTCCAACCCCCTGCTCAATGCAGGGAACTAGAGGAGGGGTCTCCCATCCAAGTCATAACCAGGCCTGACCCTGCTTTAGCTTTCCACGCTCAGACAAGCTGAGCCAGCATGAGCCACAGGCCATGAAATCGTGTTTGAAGTGCCCCTTGACAGATGCTTTCAGTATTTGCCTTAGTACTGGTGAGCTAGGCTGTATGTCCATGGCTCCCTGGCGTGGAGCCGGCCTGGTCTCGTGGAGCCAGCCAGCCGGCCTCTTGCGGGCACCTGTTTAATTAATTAATTTGCTGCCTTTCCACCAAGAAAGGCACACAAGAGTGCTAGAATGGCACTCAAGGCAACTGCAAGTGACTCGTCAATGGACAATTCTAGGAGTGAGCAAACTGGCTTTCACGCTGGTAGCTGCCACTGATTTGTCAGGTACAGAAGTCTGTGGATTAAGCGAAATCTCTTGTGTTCCATTTCTATTTTATTTTTAATTTGCAATTCACTTTCCTAACATCAAGGTAGACAGGAACTAAGCTATGAGTGCCTTATGAAAGTTTAGGTCATAGGTTTTGGATAACGGGGGAGAAACAGAGGCAAGTTGCGAATAATGCTTTATTCTGGGGAAGACAGATGTGAAAATCAGTTAATAAAACCAAAAGCACGCTAGCTCAGAGGTTTAATGTTACAGAATAGGGCACAAATACTACATCTGCTTTTCAGATACAGAGTTACACACTTGCTCCGTTACAAAACAGACCTTTCTATCGTAGCATGAACGCGCGTGGCCCCAAGAGGGAGGCACAGAAGCCGTCAGCTGCACCTCTTCATTGGAAGGGCCTTGAGTCTTGAGAGCCCAGTCGGAAAGTAGCTTGGTTCAGTTGGACCAAGGCAGGCTAATACACCGATTAAACAGCAGTTCACCTTGTGCATTGTCACTTCTGGCACAGACCCAATGGTGCGTCAGATGCCCTAGTGCAGCATGTGCAGTGTACCAAAAAAAAACCTGACTCCCAACAAATTTTGCTCCACTTCTAACGTGTGTTCTATAGCACGTCAAACGAATCCTTTACAGGACCATCTTCCATCTGGTAACCTGTGTCCTCACTGTGGGAAGCTGTGTGGATCTAGAATTGGCCTCCACAGTCACTTACAGACCCATCGCTAGAGTCTACACAATTTTTTTTTAGAATTTCCTCTTTTTATAATTTTTGTAATTTTATCCTGGAAGACAATCTTACTCGGTCACGAATGATCGCCTACTACTACTAGCATGAGTGTTGTGTGAGGCGGTCAGCATCTTTGCAATAGAGTGGGATGGAAATCCAAATAGGAAAAGCACATTGGGAAGATCTGTTGCACAACGTGCTCACTGCTTTCCGGTGTATCCACGCACAACTTCCTAGTCCCCTCTGGCACCTGTGCTAGAAGGGGGCGCTCCTTGGGGTGTTCGGGATGCTGGAGCTTGGGCTGGAGTCCTGGCCATCTCTTTCCAGGCCTTGTCCTCTTGGCCGGGTCCTTTTTGTCTGTCCTCTCTCCTCGCTTTGGAGCAGGGCCCTTGACGTCGTTTTCCTCTACAGCTGCCTCCTCAGTTTGATGGTGAAACTCATGGATTCCAGTGGTTACAGCTTTGGGGCTGTGCACTTCAGAAACATCTGGTGAAGTAGGAAGAGGTTGAGGGAGCCTCCCCTCTTCAAGCCCCGCTTCCTTAGTGCTTGTCCTCTCTCCTAGATCTGCCCCCCCCCGCCCAGGCACTTGGGGTACCTTTATTTCATTTCATTATTGTATTTATATCCTGCCTTTTTCTCCCAAGGAGCCCAAGGGCAGCTTGCATGAGCCGCCTCTTCCAGTTTATCCTCAAGACAACCCGGTGAGGCAGGTGAGGCTGAGAGTCCGTGACCGGCCCAGTCACCCAGTGAGCTGTGTGGGAACTTGAACATGGATCTCCCGAGTCCCCCAGCCCAGCACCTGCACCTGCACCACTACACCGCACTGGCTCTTCCCAGGTCAAAGGTTACAAGCAGAGATGGGCGCACACCACTGCCCCCGTGGACTCTGTGCTACGAATGAAGCGCCCGTACAAGTAAAAGGCTGGAACTGGCCAGAGCGTTGAAGCCCTTCCCCGCCCCCAATCACAGGCACCGGTTTCAAGCAAATCCAGAGCTGCTGTGGCAGCTTGAAATGCCTCCTCGATGATGCCGACTGTCTGGGGCCTCCGGCACAGGGAAGCCTTCCCCATTTGCAAGCTGGTTCCTTTTTGGGGGGAGGGATGCCAGGGAATGAGGCTGGGACCTTCAGCTGGCAAAGCATTTGCTCTGCCACGGCCCCTCCCGTCACTGAGTTCACAAAAACCATTCATGAAATAAACTACCGGTAAGTGTTTGCCTAAGCTCTCCATTTCCTGCCTATTCTGCAACCCTGTGGGACCAGCAAAACCAGTTGTTTCTACAGGTCGTGTCCCCATGAATTGTGTCAAATTAAGCTAATGATCCATGTACCTACAGATACGCCCTTTTCTTGGAACTTTTTCTCTTGGCTGCTACGGGGCTATGCAAGCGTCTTGAGTTTATTTATTTGTGATACTTCTATACTGCTTAATAGAATAAAACCCCTATTATGTGTGAGTGTAGTGGTGAGAGTGTTGGACTGGGACTCGGGAGATCCGGGTTCGAGTCCCCGCTCGGCCATGAAGCTCACTGGGTGACGTTGGGCCAGTCGCTGATTCTCATCCTAACCTACCTCACAGGGTTGTTGTGAGGATAAAAGGGAGAGAAGGACAAGGATTGTGTGAGCCACCTTGGGTTCCTTGCAGGAGAAAGGTGGGATATAAATGTAGTAAAATAAATATTATTGCACCAAACTACTTCCCCCTGCCTCTTGTATCCAGCAGAAGATGCGGTGCCAGCTTCCCTGGCTCCCGTACCTCTGCCCTTCCCCGTCGAAAGGGATCTTTCTCCGTCAGACAGAACGTGAGGAGGGAGATGTGCTCTGTGGTGGAGTGATTGGGACGGCTTCTCGGTTTCCGCTGGACGTGCTTTGGCTGCCTGGCGTTGAAGTGGTCACTCAGATAAGGACAACGAGGACCAACTCAGGTTATTGGAAAGAGGTTTATTGTGCACAATAGGTCCTGCGGACTGTGTCGCAAAGCAGAACCCCGGGCGGGGCTTTTACAACCACTTTTATAGCATACATAAGTCTGGTCATTTGGCAACAGTTTTTTACATTGGTCAGCAAGGTCAAGACAAAAGGGGGGTTTGCTTTAGGGGAGGGGGATTTCCTTACAAGGAGACAGGAAGATGATCTTACAATCAAGCAGCTGGTAGGTATTATCTTATCTTGGTCACAGTAGGCAGGGGGAGACAACAAAACACCTCAACCTTTGTGAATCAACAACAGCCATTGACGGCCATTGTCAGTCATTGCCACAGTCATTACCAGCCATTGACTACATTCTTTTAGTATTAGGACCCTGGCAATCTGTCCACATGCCTGGCTAGAATCTCTTGTAAGGTTTTCTTTTAACTATTTCGTTTCCTTCAGCGTGCTGCAGCTGGACTTGGTGGAAGCAGCTGCGCTTACTGACAGCTGGAGGAAACTCTTTGGTTCTGCGATGGCGCACTCGAGTTCAGGTCAGGAGGAGTCCTGATGCTGGAGGAGAGGGGTCTCCGAGGCGGGGCTCCTGCCTTCCCAGAGGAAGTCGGACGTCCTTCCTGCCTCATTTTGTTTGCATGGAACCCTGGCAGCCTCTTCCCAAGACCTTTGGTCTGAGACCCAGAGCGAAGCAGAAACTGCAGGAGCGAGAGTGGTGGCACTGGAGGGGACCAGGCGCTGCTTCCTCGCCGTCGTGGCTGTGGCGGACCTGCTGCCCCGCCCTCTGGGCCTGGAGGGCCTGCTGCTCGGTCAGGCTGGCTTGGAGAGCCTTGGCTGCGGCTTGGCCAGTGGAGGGCATAGGGTGGAGCTTGGACTGTGCGAAGGGCTGGCCGGGGCTTGCAGAGAGGAGAGGCAGGGCGGACAAAGGAATCCCATTCCTGCCAAGACGAGCCGCTTAGCTCAGGTCCGTGTCTTCCCAGCAAGAAGGGGGACTCTTGGACGGGGTGGGGACTCTTTAACTTTGGCTCTGGGGCAAGGTGCCAAAGCGGCAGGAGTGTGGTTCAGTCAGGTAGCCGGGACAAGTAGCTGGGCAAAGGAGGGGCAGCACCAGGCAGCGACTTACAGCAAGGCTTGCAGCGGGGCCCTGATCCTGGAAGCACTCATGGCAGGGGCTCCTCTTCCACAGGAGTGCTCTTGGAAGGCAAGAGCCGTCCTGCCCGGCGGCGGCGAGTGCTCCGCTTCCAACGCTGGGTTCCTTGTGGCTCTCCTTGGGAGCCGGGGGGTGATTCTGGAGCGTCCAGAGGGACAGGGTCAACACCGGCAGGAGGCACGGACTGGGTACCTAGGTCTTTGGATTCAGCAGGCCCCAGGCATCTTCTGTGGCTGCTGCCTTGGTGTCCGCTGGAGATGGGTCAGGCACCTCCTGGCCCCAGCATGTCCCGGGGCTTGCAGTGGGGCTCTTCTCCTCCAAGATCCCATCTGGCCCGGGTTCTAGGAACGGGCAGGACCTGGTGGGGATGCTGGGGTGGTGGTGTTGAGGCCATACTTTCCCTCCTCCTTCCAAGAAGAAACCAAGCAATGGCTTCTAGCCAAAAAGCTTTATTAGAAAATGCAAGGCTGGCAAACTGGCTTAGAAGTACAAATGAAGTGGATTGCAGAAATCAACCACAAAAGAAGCAAGCTTAGTCAGAATAATAGCCATCAAGGAAGAATGGCCGATTGTTGAGAAGCTGATTCCAAACTTAAGGGCCAGTCTCTTGGAGCGCCTGCCACTTCTTGGCTGGTCCATCCTCCCTAGCTGTCTGGCTAAGAGCTGGCTGGCAGCCAGCAGCCAGCTTTGCTTCTGGGAGCGTTGCCAATAGGACAGCTGAAGATTAGATATGGAGCTGTGTTGCCTTCAGAGCAGAGGGAAGCGCAGTCGGGCAGTCCAGGGATTCCTAGCCGGTATTGTCCATACAAAGTCCGAGTGTGGAGCAGAGGCGTCGTCAGGGTCAGTCCGAAGTCGAGTCCAGAAGTCCGGGGATCAAGGCAGGGTTCAGGAGCAAGGTCAGGAATCAGGAACAAGAGCCAAGGAAGACGTTGTTTCCCGATACCCAGGCTTCGGCGAGTGAGCGTTTTTATACTGCCTGCTTCCGGGGCACACCCGTCCCACAGCTGGAGCCCCTTAGCAGCAGGCTGATTACAAAAGACTCACAAGGCCGACTTCCTGGCTTGCAGCCGGACGCTGCATCTGAGTGCCCGCACCTGTTCCTGCCGTCTCACCCTTCTGCACTGTCGAGGGCTCGGGGCCTGCGCCATCTCCACCTCTGATTCTGGCTCCTGCCGGGCCGGGGAACTCCCACGGGTCATGCCAGAGGGTCCTGCCAGCTCTTCAGCTGCCCGGTCGGCCCCGTCTGGCGCAGCAGCGTCTGAACTCTGCTCCTGAGGAGTGCTCCTGGGTGAGTCGCACTCGTCCTCCGAGGAGGACTCCTGCAGGGGGGTCGTGACACCCGCTGAAGTCTGACCCTGGGCGTGAGTGACACCTGATTCGCCCCCCTCCGGATCAGCGAGCTCAGACTGCCTTCCCACGGAATTTGACACCGATGGCTCCTCGCTGACTGTTTGGCTTACCTCGAAGTCGGCTGGCCTTGGGGATCCAGCTGCAGGTTCCCTCTCCTCCTCCTCCTCCTCCTCCTCCTCCTCCTCCCCCTCCTCCTCCTCCCCTCCATCTTCCTCCGAATCTGTCCCCAGATCCTCCTCTGTGAGAACAGTGGGCCCAATCCCTGCAGGAGGATATGTTGGAGAGGTTGGACTGTAGCAAGGGCTGAATCCTGCCCCTCTGCAGCCATTGCTGGCATGTGAGGGGGAGCCCGGCTCGGAGGGAGGGACCTTGGCGGCAGATGTCAGATGATCGGAGGGTCCAGCCGACTCCGTGATGTCACTGAGGCGCCTCGCTTCCTCCTCTCTTTCATCACCAGGGTCCAGTATTTGATTATCTACTGGACGGTTACCAGGGTTCGCCTTTTTCCCCCGGCCGCCAATGGTAGCTCTACATTCGGGGCAGCGGCTCTCTTCCACGGGCCGCCCACACTGCCCAACGGTGTATAAGTGGCCCGCGGGGCACTGGTACCAAAGCCCCCTTCGAAAGCGCATGGCCTCCACGATGGAGACCCTCTCCGCCTTGGAGAGCGCAGGCCTGAGGCTGGCAGTAGCTCGTCGATGTTCTCCAGCATGGGCCGGAGGAGTTCTTCCTGGGCTTCTGTGAAAGGCGCGTCCTGGCTGAGCACACTCAAGGCCTGGTCGACAGCCGCCGAGGATCCTGCAGAGGACGGCGGCGCTCCGTTCTTCTCGTAGCTGCTCAGCCGCTCGATGATGTTGGCCAAGTACGAGATTCTCTTGATCTCGTCCCTGCATTCTCCGAGTTGCTGGGCCGTGAACGTGTCTCCCCTTTTCCTCCTGCACACCCAGGACTCCACAAGCTCAGCCGCCTCCGTCAGGTGCCTTTCCCTCTCTCCCGTGCACTTCCCTGCCTGGTTTTTCAGCTTCTGAATGCAGAGGAGGACATTCACGGCGTTTTCCCAGTCCCTGAGGCTCTGGAGGGAGTCCGTTGCCTTGATCTTCTTCATCAGGGCTGCCACTTCAAAATAGCGACTTGCACGTGGCATTGCGATCAGCTTGCTGAGCAGCTCTGTCTGGCCAGCCTGGAGTTCTCCTCTGCTGCCCTGGATCTTCCGCTTGACCTCCTCGATTCTTTGCTGCATTGCTTTGATGACGTTGTTGTAACGTGGGTTGCTCAGGATGGGCGTCGAGCACTTGGGACACACCTTCTGCTGGATGTGCTGTGCGTGAGCCTCAGCCGGTTCTCTGTCCATGCAGTGATCTAGGCCTCCCACCTCAAAGACGTGCCCGCAGTCCTCTAAGACGACAAAGCGAGAGTCTGGCTCATCTTCGCTCCCAAAGAAGATCTCCGCCAGCTCGTCCTGGTGGCACACCCGACACTTTGGGGGGCACGGCTCCCCACAAAGGCCCACGCACGGGTGCTTGCACTTGAGGGTCTTCTGACAGGGCTCGTCACACCGAGGCCGGTTGCAGATCTCCGAGCACATCCGTGTGCACTGGTGGTGTTTGCACCTCCAGACGCAGGGCTGCTTGCAGGGGAAGCAGGCCTCCCCACAGGTCCGGCTGCAGTAGCTGTGGGGGCACCAGACGGCACACTTCTTTTCACACGGAGGACAGTTCTCGCAACAGGATCCCTGGCACACGTGGGAGCAGAGCAGGACCCTGGAGCACTTCCGCTGGCAGGCTGTGTGGATCCGGCCCCGGACGCACTCGTGACAGCTTCCCTTGCAACTGTGCCCGCATGCCAGGCGCTGCCGGCACTTCTCGTGGCACGGCAAGGCCATCTTCCGCTTGAAGCACTCTGCCTGGGTCGTGTGGGAGCACGGCAGAGTGACCTGCACCATCTCCTTGCAGAGGGCGGCTCGGCAGTTCTGCCCGCACTGCAGCCGGCACGGGTGGCCGCATTCCAAAAGCTGCCGGCAGGGCTCCTCGCAAATCCAGCTCTCCGCGGCCACGTGGCACGGAACTGTTTGGCTGTGCCCACACTTGGGCAGGACTTTCTGCACGTGGACCCGGCAGGGCCCACAGGGGTCTTTGCACTTCTTGGGGCACTTGTGGCCGAGCTCACACAGGGTCTTGCTGCAGGGGAAACGGCACACGTTCCGGCGGTGTTCCCTGTCGCAGGGGTGGCAGCGGCGTGTGCAGGGGTGGCCACATTCCAGCCGAGCCTGGCACATGAGCGTGCACCCCCCGTCTGGGAGCTGGCTGAAGTCGGCGGCGGCCCTCACTGCCGTCTTTGTTTCGGGGTGGTTTTGGCACATCAGGGTCAGCTCTTCCCCAAGAAGACGCTTGGCGCTTAGCAAGCCTACGATCTCTTTCCACAGTTCGTTGCTGGCAGAGAGACTTTCTAGGTCCCCCGTGCAGTAGAGGCCCTTCTTGGCACGAGAGAGAGACACGCAGAGCCTGTTCTTGTCCTTGAGGAAGCCAATCCTCCCTTGGCTGTTGCTTCGTACCAGCGAGAGGAGAACGATGTCGTTCTCTTCTCCTTGGAAGTCATCCACGGCGTGGGCCGCCACTTTCTCCATCGCCTGCTGCTGCAAGAGGGCTCGGATCCTCATCACTTGGCCGTGGTAGGGCGTGAGGATGGTGACCTGGCTCTGGCCGTACCCTTGCTTAAGGAGGTAGCTGGCGAGCGAGACCAGGAAGGTGGCTTCGTGCCCGTTGCTGTAGCTCTCGGAGTCCGTGCTGTGGCTCTCTTCCTCTCTGTGTTGCACGAAGAACACGCTCCTTTCTAAGCCCTGTTCGGAAATAAGACAGGACCAGTTAAAATGGGACACATCCAAGAGGAACATTACGTCCAGATTTTAGAGAGAGGGTGACTAGAGTAAGGCCCCATAAAATCTGAGAGAGAATGGTCCTCCCAGGGGAAGCCTTTGGTCTCTTTCTCATCCCGTTGTAAGTCCTTACTCAAAATAGGCCTCGCCTTTTTCCTATTTAATAATAATAATAATAATAATAATAATAATAATAATAATAATAATAATAATAATTTGGGTTGGAAATGGGGCCCCACCTCTTGCAGAGCTGCCATAAAATAGCACAGACCTGCAGGTTACTTTTCTTTGGGGTCTGGCTGGCGCGAGTTAGGAAGCTGCCTTATCCTGAGTCAGGATGCCAACGGGAGACTGGACCCCCATAAAGCTCCATGAGTGAGGCAGGACAACTTCGGCCCCCACATTATGGAACTCCCTCCCTGGTGACCTTCGCCATGCCCCCTCCGTGATGAGCTTCCGCCGTGCATTAAAAATGTGGTATTTCAGGCGGGACTATGGGGTGGGTTAGGATTTTTTAACAATAAAATAAAATAAAATTCTAGATTGTTTTAATTGTGTGTGTATGTTTGTTTTATTATTGCATTGTTTGAATTGTACATCGCCCAGGGTGGCCGGGTGGCCGGCCAGATGGGCGATTCACAAATGTAATCAATCAATCAATCAATCAATAGAACAATGAAAGCCTCAGCCGGACACATCCTGCACTGACTGGCAGCGATGCCTCTCCAGCGTTTCAGGCTCAGGCCTTTCCCTCCCTGCCCTCCCTGCAGATGCTACTGGGAATTGAACCTGGGGCCTTTGACCTGCAAAGCAGGGGCTCCAACACAGAGTGGCAACCCTTTCCCCCAATGTGAAGCTACTTGCTCTGTCGCAAGAAACTCTGCTCCCAGCTGGCAGGCCACAGCCAGTGCTCAAGCCAGTCCCAGATATGGCGCATGAGCAACACAGACTAGCGGCTACTGCAGGAGCGAAAGCGAAATGGCCCTGGCTGAAGGTGCCCCCTCCCCAGGGCCTGGAGGGCCATTACCCCCCATGGGGGGGGAGGGGGGACCAAAGGCAAGCTTTGCCTCCTCTTCAGGGCTCGGTGTTGCTCCCTGCTGAGTTCCACGGGAGTCTTCTGGCTGAAATGGGAAGAAAGAAACACCCTTCCGCACGGCCTCCTTTTGCTCGGCAGGCTCCCTCCAGCAGCGGCGGCTGAAGCAGTGACCCGGCTACTGACGGTGCTCCATACCTTGATGCTCTCGTACTCCAGGACGGCACTGTGATCCCGCAGTTCCTTGTAGAAGCAGGGCACGAGCAGCTGGGAGATCTCCGGCCGCATGCGATGCTGTCAGTGGGGCAGGGAAGAGGAAAGAGCCATCACCAGCGTGTCTATTTCCTGCCCAGCAATTTCTCCCACTCAGGCCAAGTGGCAGTCACTTATTATTTCCCCCGGACGTGCTCCATTCTGAAGGCTCCAATCATTTAACAAATTTATATATTTATATATGCTTTGACCTAGATTCCTGCATTGAGCAGGGGGTTGGACTCGATGGCCTTGTAGGCCCCTTCCAATTCTACTTTTCTATGATTCTATGATTCTATGATATACACAAAATAGATTTGTAAAAAGTAATAATGGGGGGGGGGCGAAGCTCGAAACTTCATGAATGCTGAAACAGCTGCGCCCCCCTCCCCCAGCAATAATCTGACAGGAAACAGATCGATCCTGCCTTGGGCTGTGCTGAGTAGACTTTCATAGACCACAGAGCTGGAAGGGGCCTACAAGGCCATCAAGTCCAACCCCCTGCTCAATGCAGGAAACTAGAGGAGGGGTCTGTGGCTCACGCTGGCTCAGCTTGTCTGAGGGTGGAAAGCTAAGCAGGGTCAGGCCTGGCTATTACTTGGATGGGAGACCCCTCCTCTAGTTTCCTGCATTGAGCAGGGGGTTGGACTCGATAGCCTTGTAGGCTCCTTCCAACTCTTATGATCTATGAATCTCTATGAATCCAAGTAATCACCAGGCCTGACCCTGCTTAGCTTTCCACACTCAGACAAGCGTGAGCCACAGGTCTCCTTGAGGAAGCGGGTGGGTGGGTGAGCTGTACTTGCAAGCTCCAGCTCTTGGCCTGAAAGAGACAGAGGCCGGTGGGGCGACCACAGGGCTGGTTGAATGTTGTCTTCTGCGGTCCATGGAGGATTCCGCCAAGAGCAGCTGGACTGGGCCGGCCGGGTCCCGCCGCCCGCTGACAAAGGTCAGGAGGGCGCTGCTGATTCTGGGCACCTGCCCAGGCCCGACGCACAGCGTCTGGATCACAACTCCCATAAGCCCTGACCACCGGTCATGCTGGCTGGAACTGATGGGAGTTGTAGCACCAGGTTGGGGGAGGGTTCTTTGCCTTAAGGCCAGCGAGCGAGCACAAGAGGACGAGCCACAGCTGCGGGGGGGGGGGGAGTTCAGCCAAGAACAGAGAATCCAAGCCCTGGAATGCGCGGGGGGGGGGAGCCCACCTGAGCCTGCCGCCCTGCCCCGCCCCCCACGCACCTGGTGGAGCAGCTGCACATGAGGAAGCTGGTTGTTGATCATCCGCTCGAAGAGAGAGATGCCGAGGCCATACCGCTTCTCCAGGGTGTAGTCCGCGGGCTTTGGTCGCAGCTGGAAAACACCAAGCACAGCCCTGCATGACTGGGAGGCCCCGGGGGAACTGGCGATTGCTGATAATTGATTGGGGGGGGGGGAACACGGGTCTTGGAGAATGAAGCGGAGGGCTGTGGTGGCTCTCTTATTGCATATATAGTATGCAAAATGGTTGGGGAAAGTGCACAAACAGGCAAATAACATTATCAAGGGGCTGGAGCAATTCTCCTACGAGAAAAGATTACAGCGACTGGGACTGTTTAGCTTAGAAAAATGGTGAGTTAGGGGAGACATGATGGAGAGGTGTCCAGAATTATGCATGGTGTAGAATTCACTACTACAAGGCTTTAAAAGGGAACTAGACAAATTCCTGGAGGAGAAGGCCATCCGTGGCTACTAGTCCTGATGGCAATATGCCGGCTCCAGTATCAGCGACAATATGCCCATGCACACCACTTGCTGGGGAACATGGGCGGGAGGGTGCTACTGCACATATGTCCTGCTTGTGGGCTTCCTATGGGGCAGCTGGCCGGCCACTGTGTGAACAGGATGCTGTGCTTGGTCTGATCCAGCACGGCTCTTCTGATGTTCTTATGCACTGGCCTACATCTGCAAGTAAGAAATGTTTATTGCATCAACTCGCTGAGAGTTTCTTTCTGAGGCCCCAAGCAACCCTGCCATTTCCTTTCCCTTCCCATTCAGGGGACAGCCAGCAGCATCTTTGTTTGTGCGTGCTTCATGGTCCCACTTCTAGCCATACCCCAAGCGCAGCAAAGAGGCTGTTGGAAGGTCTCTCCCCCGGGGCGCGTCAACGGCAGCGGGAAGAAGAAGGCCTGGAGAAGCTTGCATGTACCTGCTGGTGATCGCCAATGAGAATGAGATGCTGGCAGGATGCGGTGAGAGAGGTTAGGACGTGGGCCTCCAGGATTTCGGCGGCCTCTTCCACAATCACTATGCGGGGACGGATGGTTTGCAGCAGCTTCCTGTATTTGGCAGCTCCTGGAGAGGGAGAGACCACCGAGGCCAGGAAAGTGGTAACTTCCAGGGATGGGGACTCAGACTCGAGGACTCGACTTGTGAGTCGGACTGAGTCCCCCCTCTGACTCGACTCAGACTCGAGTCCCAATATTTTTAATGGGACTCGAGACCAAGGACTCTTCAACATCCCTGGGCTGTGCCAGAAGGAGTGGAGAAGAGCGTGGTTGCCGGCGAAGAGCACATGGAAGCGAGGTGTGCCGCTGCTTGGCCACTATGGACGGCTACCAGGAGTGCAGCCCCAACAGTGTGCCAAGATTTATTTTGATTGATGTGTTGCGTACTTGGGAGAGGCAGAAGAAGGGCCTGAGATTACTCTGTGTGGCTGCTCCGAGTGTGTTTCTGGTTCCAGCAAGTTCATCACCAGTGGAGCGGGTGTTCAGTGAGGGTGGAATTGTGATGAGATCTCACCGTTCCAGAATGGGGGCCAAACATTTAGAAAAAATCATGTTCCTCAAATGCAACATGGATAAGTTTTAGGAAGTACTGCAAGTTTATTTTTTAAAATCATTTTTCTAAAATGCAACCTTTCAGACATTTTGGGTTTGGCTGCCTCTGCCTGCCTGTCTGGGGTTCCCAGCCTCCTCTGCCTGCCTGGTCTCTTCTTGACCAGTTCAACAGTTGAATTGTCCAAGACAAAGGCCTCTGCCTGCCTGCTTTGGGGTTCCCTGCCTCCTCTGCCTGCCTGGTTATTTTGGGTTTTTCTGCCTGGTCTGATCTTGCCAAAATCAGTTGCAGAGTTTTGAAATAAAAAGGCACAGTTGTGCCTAGGATTTATTTAAGCCACACATCTGAAGTAGCCTTATTTTGTTGGGAAAAACCCCCATTGATTTTAATAGGGACTCGTGGAGTCAGCTTTGGGAGTGACTCGTGACTCGTGAGTCACCATTTTGGACCAAGGACTCGGACTCGAGACTCGGGTCCAAAGACTCGTGACTCGAGACCAAGGACTCTTCAACATCCCTGGTAACTTCCCCACGAAGACTCACCTGAGCTGCGGGTCGTGTGGTGCTGACTGCGTCACGCACACCCTCGTCCCACTTGGCCAGAGTTACAGAGTCCTGGAAATATTTCCCTTTTAGGTAAATTGTGAATAATTGTGAAAATTATTCACAATGAGGAGAAGGGGTAGGGGGTGGTGAGGGGGTGAGAGTTTTTTCTCCCTCACAACACTAGCAACTTGGTGGTCCACCAGTGAAACTGATTGGCGGGAGTTTCAGAACAAAGTCCTTCTTCACACGGCACATAATTATCTGATGGAACTCACTGCCACAAGAGTAGTGATGGCCATGAACTGAGATGGCTTTCAAAGGAGGGGGCAGACAAATTCGAGGGGGGAGGAGGAGGAGGAGGGCTATTTGTGAAGATGGCTAAAGGTTCAGAGGTAATATGTGTCTAAGAGTCTGTGAGGCAACATCAGAGGAGATGGGGACGCCCTTCCACCTATGTGGGCTTCCAGGAGGCATGTGGCTGGATTGGGGACTTGATGGGCCCTCCTTGGTCTGATCCTGCTGCAGGACTCTTCTCTGCTAAGGTAATACCTGAACTAGGGGGCTCATCCATGAAACGAACACAGAACAAGCTTAAAATGAACAAAAGGCACTCGTTCTTGCTCTCTCCTTCCCCTCCCCCCAGGAAAAAGAGGGGCAACTATTTTAAATTAATTAATAAATAGTTTAATAAAAAATAAATAACATATTTTAGGTTTGATGCTAAGAAGGGCTTAACTAGAAAGCCATACCCCGTTTGATTTGAGACTATCTTCTAACAAAATTATGTAACATGTCACGAAGATCAGCCTCTGTACCAGAGGACTGACCAATGCAACACCAATTTTTTAAAAAGGATCCAGGAGGGGATCTGGGAAATTACAGGCCAGTTAGTTTAATGTCTGTTCTGGGTATATTGGTTGAAAGTATTATTAAAGAAAAAATCAGTAAGCATATAGAAGGACAAGCCCTGCTAAGAAAAAATCAACATGGCTTCTGCAAAGATAAATCCTGTCTCACTAACCTTTTAGAGTTCTTTGAGAGTATCAATAAACATGTGGACAGGGGTGATCTGGTAGGCATTGTTTACTTGGGACTTCGAAAAGGCTTTTGACAAAGTCCCTCACCAAACTCCTGAGTGAATCTAGCAGTCATGCAATAAGAGGGGAGAACCTGTTATGGATCAATAACTGGTTAAAGAACAGGAAGCAGAGAGTAGGAATAAATGGTAAATTCTCCCAATGAGAAACAGTGGGGTCCCACAGGGATCTTTATTGGGACCATTGCTTTTCAGCTTATTCATAAATGATCTGGAATCAGGAGCGAGCAGTGAAGTGGCCAAGTTTGTTGATGACACCAAATTATTTCAGGTGGTTAAAACAAAAAGGGATTGTGAGGTGCTCCAAAAGGATCTCTCCAAACTGGGGGAATGGGCTTCGAAATGGCAGATGCAGTACAATGTAAGCAAGTGTAAAGTGAAGCACGTTGGGGCAAAAAAATCCCAACTTCAACTGATGGGATCTGAGCTAGCAGTGACTGACCAAGAAAGAGATCTTGGGGTTGTGGTGGACAGCTCGACAAAATATTTGACCCAGTCTGTAGCTGCTGTGAAAAAGGCAAACTCCATGTTAGGCATAATTAAGAAAGGAACTGAAAATAAAACTGCCAAGATCACACTGCCCTTGTACAAATCTGTAGTGCGACCGCACTTGGAATACTGTGTACAGTTCTGGTCACCTCACCTGAAAAAGGACATTGTAGAGTTGGAAAAAGTGCAGAAAAGGGCAACTAAAATGATCCTGGGGGCTGGAGCAACTCCCCTATGAGGAAAGGTTACAGCAGCTGGGATTGTTTAGCTTAGAAAAAAGGCGAGTAAGGGGAGACAGGATAGAGGTGTACAAAATTATGCATGGAAGTGGAGAGGGAGACATTTTTCTCCCTCTCCCATAATACTAGAACCCAAAGGGGTCATCCCATGAAGCTGACTGGTGGAAGATTCAGGACAGATAAAAGGAAGTCCTTCTTCACACAGCGCAGAGTTAAACTATGGAATTCACTTCCACAGGCTGTGGTGATGGCCACCAATTTGGACAGCTTTAAAAGGAGACTGGACAAATTCATGGAGGAGAAGGCTATCAGTGGCCACTAGTCCTGATTGGCTATGTGCTTCCTCCAGTATCAGAGGCAGTATGCCCATGTGTGTACTCCAGTTGCTGGAGAACATGGGCGGGAAGGTGCTGTTGCACTCACATCCTGCTTGTGGGCTTCCTGTTCGGGCAGCTGGTTAGCCACTGTGTGAACAGAATGCCTGACTAGATGAACCCTTGGTCTGATCCAGCAGGGCTCTTCTTATGTTCTCATGGCTTTGATTCTGCACCCCCAGGAGGCGGCATCAGCCATTCCCACACCTTCACTCCCCCCCCTCCCCCCATTATGTGCAAAGAGGGGGCACAAGAGCAGCGGCCATGTTTTGTCACCTGTTGTCGTCATCCCAATGACCTGGCTGTGCCTGAGGATCTTCAGGTCTCCTTGGAAGGTCATCTCCTCCAGCTGCACCGCATCCTTCTCATAGGCCTCCAGCTTCTCCACCAAGGCGGCCTTCAGCTCATTCTCATAGGCCACCACCCATCTCCTGAAGCCGGGTGAGAGACAAGACATAGCAACTTAGCACAGAGCAGGGATCTATCAATGGTTGCTGGTCATGGCAACGGCTATATGGCACTTCCATGTTCAGAGGCCACAGCGGGAGAGGCCTGCAAACACAGCTGACGGGCTCCCCGAGAGGCTCCTGGCTGGCCACTCTGGGATGCAGGTGGCTGGACCAGATGCCCTCTTGGTCTGATAATCCAGCGGGACTCTTCTGATGCTTTCCTTGCAATGTCCACACTCAAAGAGCCCCCTGCCAGCTCCTGCCCAAGGGCAATTGCAGGTAGATGGAGATGGAACAGCTGGAAGCCCATGCAGGCCACCTGGCACCCTCCAGGTGTTTTGGGCTACAATTTCCACCAGCCCCAGCCAGCATCCGGAGGGCACCAGGTTGCTCACCCCGGCTGAGGGTGAGGACACCCTCCCCCTGAAGCGTCAGTGCTGCTGCCAAGCAAGGGGGTGCCTGCCTGAGGAAGGGGGCAGGCCTCGGTTCCTCCCCAGCCCTGAAAGAGGGACGGGGGCATAACTGCCTTCTCCGGTTCTCACTAACAGCCGAGATACGGCCTCCTGTACATCTCCTGAAGGGAGGGCCCCGAGAGGAGGAAAGAGCGCCAGCTTCACTTGGAGCCCCCCCAAGCCTCCCCCCATCTCCTCGCTGGGCACTCTGTCCTCAAACTGGACGCTGGGAAGGAGTGAGGGGTTGAGTGAGGCAACCTGTAGAGGCGCCAGCGGTCCTTCGGCCGTAGCCACTTCATGTTGCGGACCTGCGCAACCTCCTCGTCGGTCATGGTATCGCCTTCCTTCAAGTTCGCCAGCATCCATTTCTGGTGGGATCTATGAAAGAGAACAGGGGAAAGGAAAGGAAAGGAACGGAATGGCGGTGGCACCTTGGAAGAATGGTTCTGTCACTCCGAAATCGGTGCTGGGGCTTACGCCTGCCTGGAGCTTGCGGCAGCTGACCTCAGTGGTCTTTCCCGCACGGCCCGGGCAGGGGCAGGCCTATTGCCAGTCACAAGCGAAGCCCTTTCCAGGCAAGCGGCCTGCTTGGCCCAAAGGGATACAGGCGGCATGTTGGGCCTGGACCAGGCAGCCGGAGCTCACGTCTTGAGCTGGTCTTACGGTCTCAGCATGTCCTTCCGAAGACATTTAATCAAAATCTACCTGCCCGTAGTGTCAGCCCAGTGCTGCTTGTCCTGTCCTCCGTGGGTCAGGTGGGCAGCAGCGTCCCCTTCCTCTATTTCGAGATCCTGTTAAGGATCTTTCCCCCCAGCCTCCCTCGTGGGACCCCCGCCTCTCTTTCTACCCCTTCTCTGAATCTCTTCTAGCATCTTCTGTGCTCCATTCTGTGCTCAACAATACTACAAGTGAGAAGGATCTTGGAATTGTGGTAGATCACAAACTGAATATGAGCCAGCAATGCGATGTGGCTGCAAAGAAGGCAAATGCAATTTTGGGCTGTATTAATAGAAGTATAGCTTCCAAATCGCGGGAAGTGATAATTCCCCTTTACTCGGCACTGGTTAGGCCTCATCTTGAGTACTGCGTCCAGTTCTGGGCACCACACTTTCAGAAGGATGTAGACAAACTGGAGAGGGTTCAGAGGAGGGCAACAAAGATGATAAAGGGACTGGAAACAAGGCCCTATGAGGAGAGACTGAAAGAACTGGGCATGTTTAGCCTTCAGAAGAGGAGACTGAGGGGAGATATGATCGCACTCTTCCAGTATTTGAAGGGATGTCACACAGAGGAGGGCAAAGATCTCTTCTCGATCATCCCAGTTTGCAGGACACGGAATAATGGGCTCAAGTTACAGGAACCTAGATTCCACCTAAACATCAGGAAAAATTTCCTGACTGTCAGAGCAATAAGACAATGGAATCAACTACCTAGGGAGGTTGTGGGCTCTCCCACTCTGGAGGCATTCAAGGTGCAGCTGGACAGCCATCTGTCAGGGATGCTTTGACCTAGATTCCTGCATTGAGCAGGGGGTTGGACTCGATGGCCTTGTAGGCCCCTTCCAACTCTACTTTTCTATGATTCTATGATTCCATGCCTCCTGGTGGGCCCTTCTGATAGAAAGCTGGCATTCAGCGGCCGACGCTAAAAGAAAGTCCGTGGGGACGTGCTGCAGGGCCGGGGCCTGGATCCGCGGCAGCACTGCTCCCCACAGCTCGGCGGCCGGGGGGACTGCACAGCGTCTGGGGCAGTGGCCTCAGCATTCCTGTGACTTCCTGGAGTGCTGTGTCCAGTTCTGGGCGTTCTGCTTTAAGAGGCCCGGTGACAAACTGGAGTGTGTCCAGAGAAGGGTGACCAGGATGGTGAGGGGTCTGGAAATCAGGATGGTGAGGAATGGCGGAAAGAGCAGGGAAGGGAATGGCTGGCCTGGAGAGGAGACGGCAGGCAGCGGCCTTCACGTATCTGAAAGGCTGCCGGGCAGAACCGGGAGCAGAACTTGTTCTCTGTCGCTCCCGGGGGCAGGACCAGAACCTGGAAATGGCAGGGAAGCAGATTTGGGCTAAATATTTGGAGAAAAGCTCCCAATGGGGAGAGCTGCTGGGCAGTGGGACAGATGGCCTCGGGATGTGGCGGGCTCTCCTCCGCTGGAGGCATTTCAGCAGAGGCCGGAGGCTGTGGCTGCACCCTGCAGGGCAGAACCTGCCTGGAAAGGAGATTGGGCTAGATGATCTCTGTGGCCCCTTCCGCCTCTCCGATTCCTCCCTCGGCAGCCTTTCTGGGCATTTACCTTTCCTCCGTGGGGACAATGTAGGCAAACTTGCTCTTGGGCGTTGCTGAAGAAGGAGGCGCTCCCTCATCGTCGACTTCGTCATAATCGTCATCCAAGAACCGCTCATCCTTGTGACCCTGGAAGAGCTCCGCTTCGTGGGCAGCGATCCTGGATGCGAATCCAGCTGGGGGGGGCAGGAGAAGCAGCTGGAAAAGATCGGGGGGGGGAGCTGGGGTCCACGGGGGGGGGGCATCATCTTTAATCTCCACGCGGCGCTGACTGAGAGTTGCAGCCAGTCTCGGACCGCACAGTGCAAGCTGAGGATTTGGGGGGTGGGGGCGCAGCTGCCAGCCACGTGTGGCCCTCAGGGGCTGCTTGTGTGGCCTGCCCTGTGTCTGGACCCCCCCAGTACCCCCCCCGCGCACCACTGGTGGGCTGGTGGGAGCCCCGTTCCCCTGGGAAACGGTGCAGGGGGGATGTGGGGGAGCCACCGTGGCAGGGCGGCGCCTTAAGCCAAGGGCACCTTCCCGGTCCCTCCCCAGGTGGTCGTTACCTGCCGCTTTCCTGCCGGGCATCCGATCGCAGTGGTTCTGTCTCCTTTGTGGCTGCGCTTTCTCTTGTGGGGGGCAGATATTCAGCCACTGCAGCATCCCGCCCTTAAAGATGGCATCGACTGAGAAGCTTGCTCGAGGCAGCCGGGGGGGCGGGAATCAGTGCCCCGCCCGGCCCCCTCCTCAGAAGGGCCCCGGGAGCCCTGAAGGCACTCTTCCTCACCTCGGGGATCCGCAGGCCGTCATCCCCAATCTCTGCGTGCAGCTCCTGCTCCGTCAGCACGCCCTTGTGGAGCAGCTCCAGGACCTCCGTGCAGTAGGCGACGCTCTCCTTCTGCCGGCGCAGATCCTGCAGCATCTGGGGGCAGGAACCACAGAGGGAGACGTCGTCGCAGAGCAGGCCCGACCCCGCGGACATATTGGGCGGGCGGGCCAGGCTGTGAGTGCAAGGAGCACCTCCTTAGCCAGCGGAGGTGATCACCGAACAGGATGCGCAGAGGGCATCCCAGCAGCAGGGCCGGTGCTACCATTAGGCCAACTAGGCGCCGGGCTAAAGGGGGCACCAGGAGCATAGGGCTGGAGGGAGGGAGGGCTCAAGTGGGAAGAGGGGGCGCGCTAAATATCTGATCTTGCCTAGGGCACCAAACTGCCTTGCACCAGCCCTGCCCAGCAGCAGTTCTCCTGCTGAGCTCCCCACCCCGAAGCCCCCAGTATAGCCCAGTGGCAAGTGCATCAACGGAGCCCTTCAAGGACAGGCTTCCCAAGGGCACCCCACCCAGCCCTGTAGGGGACCGTCCACCACACAGGACTGATGTACCTTCCCAAAGTGCTGCTTGTCTCTGCTCGCCAGGAGGCCACGCAGTTGCAGCTTGCGCAGATTCTTCAAGGCGCATGCCGCCACGGCCTCACTCTTGCTCCGGCCCCCGATGCGCACCACCCCCCATGGGTGGAACTGGAGGATCCCTGGGGAAAGAGTGGAGTCGTGGCCTTCCTCGGCGCTGGGTGTGACACGGGGGGGGGCTGCACAAAAGAAGGGCTGGGTGCAACAGGCTCCCATCAGATGAGGGTGGAGTGGCGGATCGTGGCCGGTGGGTGGGGGCTCAGCTCCACTGCAGGCTGGCAAGGACAGGGGAGCCACCCTCTTTGGATCCCCCAGATACCGTGTGTCACACTGCAGAGAGGAAGGCGCTTGTGGGCCAGCAGGTGTGTGCAGAGTTTGAAACTCCGGGCCGAACAAGAGGTGGCATTCTGGGTGGCATTTCAGTGAGACCCACAGCTGCTACTGGCAGGGGGAGATAAGCTCTACTACACACACACCCCTCTGCAATCCGGGTGGATGTGTCATTCTGAGAATCTGAGACTAGTTCAGCCACAAATGCAGAGTTACAGAATGGGGGACACTTGGCTCAACAATACTACAAGTGAGAAGGATCTTGGAATTGTGGTGGATCACAAACTGAATATGAGCCAGCAATGCGATGTGGCTGCAAAGAAGGCAAATGCTATTTTGGGCTGTATTAATAGAAGTATAGCTTCCAAATCGCGGGAAGTGATAATTCCCCTTTACTCGGCACTGGTTAGGCCTCATCTTGAGTACTGCGTCCAGTTCTGGGCACCTCACTTTAAGAAGGACATAGACAAACTGGAGAGGGTTCAGAGGAGGGCAACAAGGATGATAAAGGGACTGGAAACAAGGCCCTATGAGGAGAGACTGAAAGAACTGGGCATGTTTAGCCTTCAGAAGAGGAGACTGAGGGGAGATATGATTGCACTCTTCCAGTACTTGAAGGGATGTCACACAGAGGAGGGCAAAGATCTCTTCTCGATCATCCCAGTTTGCAGGACACGGAATCATGGGCTCAAGTTACAGGAACCTAGATTCCACCTAAACACCAGGAAAAATTTCCTGACTGTCAGAGCAATAAGACAATGGAATCAACTACCTAGGGAGGTCGTGGGCTCTCCCACTCTGGAGGCATTCAAGGTGCAGCTGGACAGACATCTGTTGGGGATGCTTTGACCTGGATTCCTGCATTGAGCAGGGGGTTGGACTCGATGGCCTTGTAGGCCCCTTCCAATTCTACTTTTCTATGATTCTATGACTAGACAAGTTCCTAGTATTCATGACTACACAGGGGTGGGAGTGGGGAAGGAGAGGCATGAAGCTGCGGTGAGTCTGGGAACATCTGGGAACATCTGGGGCCACAGCAGCTCCCTCTTCCCCTCCATTGCCTCCTTCCCTTGCTGGCTGAGATGCCCCATCATAGTCCTCCTGGAGGGACAGTGCTGGATGAGTGCCCAGTCCAGGTTCCAGTGCATGTGGCACATGGCGCATGGCAGTGGAGGAGGCAACTCTGGCAACTAGCAGCTACTTTAGATGGCCAGAGAGGCTCTACAGAGCGGGGGGGGGGCGGGGGGCAGCCAGCGGTGGTGGTGCTTGCTCCACTGTTTGCCACAGACTCTCTAGGTATGTTCAGAATAATGTGTACAGGGCCCCCCCACCCCGAGTATCCTGCTGCTGGCAGGTGGGCCCCAGCCTCGAGCCGCTGGAGCTGCTTGCTTCGCCCCGGTGGCAGCTGCGGGAAGGAGGCAGCTGCTTAGATGGATCCACCCTACCAAGGATCGTGTGCGTTCTGGGGGCCGGGGGCACTGCACATGTTGGGTTGGGCCCGGACGCAGGTCGTCATACTTGGTTCCCATTGAAACCAATACCTTTCCCCACTCATTTCACGGGGACCCCGGTGCACCTCTCCCAGTCTGGCTCCAACCCAGCAGTTCCTGCTCTGCCCAATACACCTTTTGTCTACGTCAGTTCTGAAAGTGCCAGCGGTCCCCAGCTTACAAACGAGTTCCGTTCCTAAGAATGTCTTTAAGTCGAACTTGTATGTAAGTCGGAACAGAATAGCGTTCTATATGTTAAAATAGGAATTTATGCAAATTGCGTAAATTACTCAAATTGCGTAGTACACTATGCTCTGTACACTACATAAACGAACTAGCGCCGGGGAACCCAGAAGTCCGTTCTTAAGTATGGGTGGTCTGTAAGTCGGACGTTCTTACCTCGGGGACTGCTGGCACTGCTTGCCTGTCCAAAGTGGGCTTGCCTTTCACAGGCACACAAGAGCCAACCACATCCCAGAGCGGAACACATCACCCAAGAAGCGGCCTCGAGACCGGTGAGTCGCATTTACCTTCGAGAAACTGGTCCAGCGCGTGGTTTGTGTAACAAACGACCAGGCAGGGTGTGTGATCCTTGTTCCAGATGGCCTGATTGCCCAACAAGATCTCCAGAAGCTTAAGCCCTACGAATGTTTTACCTGGAAGGAGACCAGAGACCACTGCCCCAACGTGGATGGAAAGGGAACCCCCTCCCCCCCCCCAGGAAGCCCCACTCTCCCTGGGGAGATGGGCAGTCAGACAGGCAACAGCGCTTGCCTTGGCCGTTTGTGGACAGTCCCTGCATCCCCGGGCCGAAGTCACGCCGGGCCCAGTGCATTCCCACTGGCCATGCTGAAATCCGAGGCTTCCCGTGGCCATTCGGAAGGCAGGCTGCATTGCAACGGCCAGTCTCTGACATTTGTTTTGTCTGTCCCGGGAGAGGCCAGCCGCCCTGGCATGTTTCGTTGGCCGGAGGTGGGGTGGAAGAAGGTGCCCCCCCCTTCCTGCACCAAGGTACCCCCCAGACACGGTCCCACCTTGGCCAGTGCCTGCAGGATTCCTGCCAGGCAGTGGGGCACAGGGGTCACGAGGGGAGCGGACATTCCTCACCTGTCCCAGGTGGGCCCTGGATCAGTGCAAACTCTGTGCTCAGAGCCATCCGGATGGCCGAGATCTGAGATTCATCCAGGCATGGAAACACCTCTGGAGTCCAGAGGCGAGAGCAAAGGGGGCTTACGGCTGTCAGATCCACCAGAGGCACCTCCACCTGGAGCCAAGAGCCACAAAGGCCTTGTCAGCTCCCCTTGCCCCTCTGTGGAAGTCAGTTCCAGGGCAAGGAACTGCTGCAGGGACTGTTGCTGGGAGAGGCCGACCGAGATCTTCCCCACAGAAGTTGCAAGCTACGCTGCCTCCCCACAGGGCTCTCCAGCGCGTGATGATGGTGGCGGGCGGGGGGGAGGGG
The DNA here is from genome assembly GCA_021292165.1 of Shinisaurus crocodilurus. NCBI lineage: Eukaryota > Metazoa > Chordata > Lepidosauria > Squamata > Shinisauridae > Shinisaurus > Shinisaurus crocodilurus. The sequence continues at coordinate 224,748,138 of CM037880.1, read as the reverse complement.
GCATTCAGTCGTGCAGCTGCCCACATCACTTCCTCCCCAGCACGTGTGCTTTTAGGAAGCCCCACTGCACCCCCAAACTGGCACTGGAGGTCCCCGTCTGCTTCCCTGGGCATCAGGGCGCTCTAACCCAGGGACTCCAAGCAGCAAACTGCCCACCCTTCTACCAGGCTCTCACCAGCCCTGCCTCAGTTTCCCCAGGACTTGTAGACAGCATACACACTCCCCCCCCTTCCGCCAGGTAGCCTGAGCGTGTTTCCCATGGCGCTGGTTGTTCTCTAGCAGGTAGTGGCTTGTTCCGCCCTCAACAGGCCTCCTCAGACAACGCTCCACCCCCGCCCCCAAATTAAATGCGTGTTGGGTCCCTACCCCCAGATTATACTCCTGGCTCTCACTGTTGGGTTTCTCCTTGTACCTACCTCGGGGTAGTCCTCGCCAGCAACAGCCGCCGCCGCCGCATGTTTGGGCCTTGGGGGACACAGAGCATGGATGTCAAAGGTCGCCACGTCCCCCTCCAGGTAGCGGGGCCGGGAGATGTCGCGGGCGCACTTCACGATGTACCTTCGGAAAGGCACGTGGGTGGCATCCAGCTCCTGAAGGCCCTCTAGCACGTGCCGGTAGGCTTCAAAGAAGGCCGGGGACTCCACCATGGTGAATCTGGCCCTGCTCGTGAGCCTCAGGAGACTGGCGTGGCTTTGCTTGAGGTCCAGCCACACGGCCCCCTGGAGGGCCTCGCTCCCGTTGCACCCGGCCACAGTCCCGAACAGCACGTGGTCACAATCGTGGGCGATGAGGCACACGAGGGAGCCACTCAACAGCCGCTTGGAGGAGGAGGAGAAGGCAGTGGCACTTCGCGTGCAGCGGAACTTGGCCAAGTATGTCACGCCGGCTGGCAGGATGCCCACGTTGACCAGCTGGACGTTCTGATAGAGCCGCAGCTCTCCGGCTGGTTTCTGGGAGTTTGAGAAAAGGCTCCGGAGGGTGAACTGCGACGAAATGCCATCCCTGAGGGGCTTGACTAGATCTTCACGCAACAGGCGGAAGTGCGTGTCCAGATACTCCGCGTCATTCTTGTATCTGCCTGATATTAAGTTGGGTTTCAGCTTCCCACTGGGCTCCAGAAAGATATCCTCTGCAGTGGGGAAGACAGGGATGAGGTGGAAGTCCTCCCTGCCCGCTGGGGACACCAGGCCTCCTCTGCTGGGCTCCCCACGATGGCTGAAGGCCTCGTCCAGCAGGCTCTTGGTATCCCATAGCCGCTTCTGGGTGATCCACGAGAACTGGAAGCCACGACTCTGCAGCCTCGGGATTGTGGAGCAGAGGAGGTCCACGGGGTAGCAGAGCAAGCTGTGTGCGTGGCTGGGGGAGGCCTCAAGCAGATGGTGGAGGGCGGCCACCGTGTCCCCCAGCACCTCCGGGGAAATCTGCCCGTCCTCGCAGCGGAAGGTCTCTAGGTTCGCAATGAAGGCCAGCAGGCTCCGGAGCACAAAGGCCGGCTGAAGCACCAGCTCCAGCACAGACTGGGCCTCCTGGAGTGCCGCACACCCCTCCAGCACATGCCTGATGGCGCGCAGCAGGGTGTACACCTTGCCAGGAGAGAGCTCCGGGCTGCCAAGCGCCCTTGCCAGCGGGTACTCGTTTCTCCTGAAGAAAGCCAACAGCTGACTTGGGCTGCGGCCGCAGAGCCTCTCCAGGTCCTCGAGGGCGTCACAAGGAGCCTCCTGCCCCCAGCTGGGCCCTGCTGGCTCTGGCGACAGCCGGGGGGCCTTGCAGGGCGGTGGGCTGCCTCTCCGGGCTGGCAAACTGTCCCAGTGGCGCTTGAGCCCAGACATGCTCCTCCAGAGTCGTGGGGAAGTCAGCCAGGGCCGGTGCTCAGTCAGCCTGCCTGGGGAGAAGCAACGGGGACCGGGTGGGTCATAGAACGGCCACCAGCCCCTGCCCAGCCAAAGCCTCCATAGTTCGAACAACAGAACAGCTGTGGCTTGACCGGGCAGATCCAGGAGCCAGCCAGCCAGCCAGCCAGGGGTGTGTGTGTGAAAATCAATGGTTTCTTTTAAAAGAATTTTTTAAAAATCAGATTTTTAAGATTTAAATCAGATTTATTAAAAATGTTATTGTTAAAATGATTTTTTTTTTTTTTTTTTTTTTTAAAAAGCCCTACATGATCATAGTTCAAAGATCTCCTTATGGAACAGGGATTATACATTTCAATTCTGTATTATGACACAATGTAGTTATATAATCTTGGGGTGGGCTAAGATTTTAAAATTTTATACTGTTTAATGTATTTTAATGGAGAAAATGTTTTAATGTATTTTGTTCTGTTTTATTTTCTGTACATCGCCCAGGGTGGCCGGTTTGCCGGCCAGATGGGCGATAGATAAATGCAAATAATAAATAAATAAATAATTTAAAAATTTCTGTAAATAGGGTCTTGGATTGGGGCCTCCATTTTATGAGGTTCCTGATAGGCTTGCAATTCATTAGAACCTAGGTTTGGTCCTGCTGCTTTTACAGCTTCAGAGCCTCCTTTGCTACTGGATGCATTGATTGAGGCTGAGCAGTTATATCGACCTACGATTCATGTTTAGAAATACTTATTATCGGTGAATAAGTATGATACACAGAGTCTTAAAGATGAATGGAATAGAGGATTAGATGGTCTTATGTTGCCTAATCAATGGAACATTGTATTTGCATCCATTTCAGAAGGGTCTGTGGATCTTCGGTTATGTCTTATTCAGCAAAAACTTTTGTTTCGTGTTTATTGGACACCACGACGTCTTTTTAAGTTAGCTAATTGTTGGAGGTGTAATGCTGTGAATGCTTCATTTACACATATTTTTTGGCAATGCCCAGTTTTCCCATTTTCCAACCCTGACTGAAGTTATTCCAATCCTGGAGCTTCCCCCCCCACACACAATGATTAATAATGTTGGAAATTCTTAGAAGCCCTACTAAAATCTCCACCAGGATTGCTTTCAATAGTTTCCTTGAGTGATGCTGATTCCTTTAGAGTGGCAACCCTGCTAGCTATTGTCCCTCTGCAACTTTGTGTAGTAGACTAAGTCAACCCTCCAACTCTCTCTCTCTCAGACACTGAAAGTGTCAATGAATAGAGGATTATTGGAGGTGGCCCGGTTCGCACGTCACTTTCAACCCACAGAGGTTTTCGAACCTCTGTGGGTTTAAAGTTGCCCCAGGTCCCGGCTGTGCCTGACTAATGGTCGGGTACAGCGGGGGTCCGGAGGCACCACCTCTCCCCCTCAGTCCTCCTGTCGGTATCCCAGGGGACACCACGGGTGACAGCCGGCGAGGGGTGCCCAAGTGGCATTTTCCACCAGCTGTCAAAGGCTCCGTGCCCTTTCTTGGCATGGCCACGGCTCAGGTCAGAAGTGCCCGCGCCGAGAAAGCTGGTTGGCTCCCCCCCTGCCCGAGCCCCACTCACTGCTGCCTCCGCCCGCTGCCACCGGAATCTGCTGGCCGCCCCCTTCCTAAGGGGGGGGAGGCCCCAAGGGTGTGACGGCACGCACCCGACCCCCCCCCCACACCTGCTGATGTGCAGCAGCCTAGCTTGCCGCACACCCTCTTCCCGCTTGGGAAGGGGGCAGCGAGTGGGCTGGGGGGGCGGGGGGAGGAGGCACACGGCGGCAGCGCTTCCCTGTGCATTTCTAGTGCCAACGCAGGACTTTGGCAGGAGCGTGTGGGGAAGCCGAAGACCGCCGGCCCAATTGCTGTCCCCGTCCAGGTCACTGTGCTTCGGCACGATCCATGGCGCATGCATGCACCCAGGATCACTTTTTTTTGGTGTGTGATTGTTATTTCCTCATCATTTCCTAGTTGTCCCAGGGTGGCCGGGTGACTGGCCAGATGGGCGATTAAAAAATATAATAAATAAATAAAATAAATTGTCCCTGGATACATTTTCACATTTCTACTAACTTCATTAAGCGGATGCCTTCGAGTTCCCCCGTCGGAAGCGACTACCCCACAGCGCAGCAGGCCAGGCCAGCCCTCGCGCAAGCCTTCCTGATGAGCCCTTGCAGTTGTGCGCGGGCGTACAGATGCGGCGTGGAGTGTGTGTGGGGGGCTGCGGCTCTTATCCCGCGATGGCATTCTGCCCCCTCCTCCCCCGCCATTCATTCCAGCTTCCCTGGTCTGTCATGCTCCTCTTTCAGGAGTGGCCGCTTATTGTGAGCAGGCCGTGTGTCCATCTTTTCAGCGAAGGCTGAATTGTGTATGCCAGGCCCAGGGGTCCTCAAACTTTTTAAACAGGGGGCCAGTTCATTGTCCCTCAGACTGTTGGGGGGGGCAGACTATAGTTTGAAAAAAAATATGAACGAATGGATCAAGTAAAAAAAAAAAGGACCCGGGTCCTTTTCTTTTAATTGATAGGGGTGAATTTTTTCCCCCCTTAAATGGGAAGTTATTTTATTTATTTATTTCATTTTTATACCGCCCAATAGCTGAAGCTCTCTGGCCGGTTTACAGCAATTAACAAGACAGTCCCTGCCCGCAGGCTTACAATCTAAAAAGACAGGACACACAAAGAAAAAGGAATGGGGAAGGAAGAAGGGGGAATATTAATGAATACTCCTGGCAGGGCTGGTGGTATTTACATATATAGTTGCACAATTGTTTCATGCCTAACACGAATATACTTTTGTTTTTGCCATCACACAAATGAGCATATTCTGCTTCAGGGCTTTTTTTCTGGTGGAACTCACCGGAACTGAGTTCCAGCACCTTTTCTTCTATTAATTGCATTACAATTTAATCGCCATCTACTCCCGAGGAAATGTAACCCAAGAGTTCCGGTACCCTTTTCTCCAGAAAAAAAGCACTGCTCTGCTTCAATCCAAAGTAGCATTTTTGAAACATTAGAAATCTGACTTAGCTTCATCAGCTCATACAGAAGAGGTAAAACACCACCACTAATTTTTCCATATTATGGAAAAGAATTAAAAGAATCGGCGCTTGAAGCGAAAGAGTTAAAAAAAAGTCTGCTTCCGCCAATCGGCCGGCGGGCCGGATAAAAAGGCAAGGCGGGCCAGGATGTGGCCCGCGGGCCTTAGTTTGAAGACCCCTGGTGTATGCAGAGAGCCGGCAGGGAGGCGAAGGGCGGCAAGAAGCGGCCTGATGGAGAAGACGGCAGACCCGGCAGAGAGGGGGCGTTGCTGAGCTCTGCCCCTCCGCATGGAGACGGCTGGGAGGCCGCTGGCCGAGAAGAGGCCAACACAGGGACCGGGTTCCCGACTCCGCCCTTCACCGCTGAAGGCAGCGGGCAACAGGCAACAGCGGTGGGCATCGCTCTCCCGCTGCCAGCTCCTCCAGGCAGTCATGCAGCGAGGGCCGGACTACAGGGCCAATGTCCAGGTTCCCCCAGTTGGGGGGGGGAGCTAATTACCACCCAGAAGGGGGCAGTGGCAGGCAGGCCTGGTGTGAGCACCTGGGCCAGAACGGGCGGGGCCCTCGCCGGCTGGGGCTGACGCAGTTCCCCACGGCTCCCCTTCTTTTTTCTTACGTAGGAAATATTTTGTAGCTCGGGGTGGCTGGCCTGACTCATACATGGTTACAGGTGCTCATTTCAATGCTTTTATTTTAAAATATATTATTCTTTTCTACAACAGAATAGTGCTTATTCTCAAGTAGATGTGCTCAGCATCAGGCCAGCAGAAGCAAGTGCCACTTTATTCCTGTACTGTAGCCAGGATGGTGCATTGATTTAAGTGCGCTTAAAGTGCAAAACGGCACATGCCCTTTTAATCAGGGCTGGCAAACAGACTGCTGTTTGTTCTTGTCTTTAACATAGCAGGCATGTGGAAGCTGGAAAGCATGGAATGGTGGGAAGACCATACTGGGGTAGTGGGGGGTGGTGGTGGTCTGAGATGACAGGGGTGCACCACTGCCCCCAAGTCCTCTCCCGTCTCCCTCTGCTTTGCTGCTGGTACCTACCAGGTTTCGAAGGATGCAGCCGGCAGCTTCAGGCTTCCCTCTTGGTCTCATCCAGGGATCTGGACTCCCAACAGATGCCAGGGAGGCAGTGGCAGCTTTCCAAACACAAGTTTCTTTTCAGAGAAATAGAAACTTAGATGTGCTTGTGTGCATCCTTCTGGGTCCTAATGCTATCTTCCAACTTTCTCCATCAGGGCTGTGCTTTTTTTCGGCATACGGCAGCTGGGCCAGCCAGCCACTGAGCCGTGGGTAGAGCAATCTGACAAGTGTAAGTGTTATTATATGGACCGTCAGGATGGGTGGGGGGGCCAGGCTTCCCTTGAGGTTAAGGCCCCCCTCCTTTGCTCCCAGGCATATTCGCAGCTCCTTGTGTGGCACCTGAAACGCACTGTGCACATTCCACACGAAGTGGGTGGGGGTGACCTGACCGTGGCTGGGTTGGGCCGCAGCTTGCCATGTGACACCCAACAGGAACGCAGGGGAGCTTTTATTGCACTACCGTGTGGAAATGCACCAAATTATGGAAGATTTCCACGAAGCTCCTCATCCAATAAAGTGATTTGTTACCTGTGCATCTTTCTCATTCTTGCCAGCTTTCTCCTTATTATTTGTTTTTAAATTTTCTATACTGCTCCTTCACCACCAAAGGTGATCCCGGGGCGATGTACCGTACATAAAAGTAGGTACATCAAATTTGCAGATGACACAAAGTTGGGTGGAACAGCTAATACTCTGGAAGACAGAAACAAAATTCAAAGAGATCTCGATAGGCTGGAGCACTGGGCTGAAAACAACAGAATGAAATTTAATAGAGATAAATGCCAAGTGCTGCACCTAGGGAAAGGAAACCAAATGCAGAGTTACAGGATGGGGGACACTTGGCTCAACAACACCACAAGTGAGAAGGATCTTGGAATTGTGGTAGATCACAAACTGAATATGAGCCAGCAATGCGATGTGGCTGCAAAGAAGGCAAATGCAATTTTGGGCTGTATTAATAGAAGTATAGCTTCCAAATCGCGGGAAGTGATAATTCCCCTTTACTCTGCACTGGTTAGGCCTCATCTTGAGTACTGCGTCCAGTTCTGGGCACCTCACTTTAAGAAGGACATAGACAAACTGGAGAGGGTTCAGAGGAGGGCAACAAGGATGATAAAGGGACTGGAAACAAGGCCCTATGAGGAGAGACTGAAAGAACTGGGCATGTTTAGCCTTCAGAAGAGGAGACTGAGGGGAGATATGATTGCACTCTTCCAGTACTTGAAGGGATGTCACACAGAGGGGGGCCAGGATCTCTTCTCCATCATCCCAGTTTGCAGGACACGGGATAATGGGCTCAAATGACAGGAACCCAGATTCCACCTAAACATCAGGAAAAATTTCCTGACTGTCAGAGCAATAAGACAATGGAACCAACTACCTAGGGAGGTGGTGGGCTCTCCCACTCTGGAGGCATTCAAGGTGCAGCTGGACAGCCATCTGTCGGGGATGCTTTGACCTGGATTCCTGCATTGAGCAGGGAGTTGGACTCGGTGGCCTTGTAGGCCCCTTCCAACTCTACGTTTTCTATGATTCTATTATTCTAAGTATAAGAACAATCATCATAATCAGGCGATCACTCGTGACCGAGTAAGATTGTCTTCCAGGATAAAAATTTTACAAAAAGGAGATTTTAAAAGGAGGAAATTTTAAAGAAAATTGTGTAGGCTCTAGCGATGGGTCTGTAAGTGACTGTGGAGGCCAATTCTAGATCCACACAGCTTCCCACAGTGAGGACACAGGTTACCAGATGGAAGATGGTCCTGTAAAGGATTCGTTTGACGTGCTTTTCACTTAGCACGTTTCTCCCTTTCACCTTGCACTCGGGCTTCTTCAAAGTCCATAGAACCTTTGTGAAAGGCCAACCTCCAGTTAGATCGTTCATGGGCCAGAGCTTCCCAGTTCCCAGAAGAACAATATAATATAACTAAAATCTAAACGGAGGCATAACCTCCCCCCCCCCTGCACTCTGTGATATGGAAGCAGCTACAGTCGTGCCAAGGCAAGGGGTGTGAACACAACTTTTGTTTACTTGGGGTGAGCTCCATTTTAGGCAGGCCTAACTTCCTGGTTCAGTTCAGATGTTTCTTCTATCCTGTATGAAGTCAGAACAGCTTGATCTGGAGACAGCTTTTGTGGGATGACTGGAGCTTTGAACAACCTGGAGGGTAGCAATATTTATTGGGAAATGTGACAAAAATTTCATGCATATAAAACAGAAATTAAAAAAAATAGCACTCCTAAATAATAATCTTGTTTAGCACAGATGCTGGATGCCACAAGTTAATTGCTGGAGCTACAAAGATCCCACATAGACGACTACCCAGAACTTTGTTTTACAACTTTGTTTTAAATGGCTTTTATTTTGTTAATTACAAAAGAATTAATACAATGCACACAAACAATATATACATGACTGGGTGGTTCACATTCCCTTTGGTGCTGTTTACTCACAGCACCAAAGGGAATGTGAACCACCCAGTCATGTACAGTCATGCCTTGGATTGAGATCATTATTCGTTCCGGAAACATGCTTGTAATCCAAAACACTTGTATATCAAAACGAAATCCCCCAAAAAAATTTGTACAAAGATTTTTAATTTAAGCCGTACTACAGTACTTGTATTTGTGAAGGGAAAGCCGGGTAGCCTGCTTTGTGTCTGAAGAGGCCTATGTAAATAGTAAGCTGACAGTAGAAATAATTTCCTCAGCAAAATGAGTCATAAAAGACTCCCCTAGCCAGATGGCTCCCTACCTTATCTTAGAAAAATACCAGGGCTCCTCTTCAAGGCCATTTGTTCCGGGAGAGAGGAATGTAAGAAGTATTTACAGCTGGGGGCCCTTGAGTTGGCCCGGAAGATTTACAGCTGAGACCCATTAGGTGAGATCTTGGGCAATGAGGTAACTGAGCATGGCCAGAGGTGATCAGGCCATGGTGGGGGGGGGAGGGATATAGGAATGTCCATTCGGGGCCTCTGTGTCTTTTCTTCTGGTCCGGTGATGCGAAAGGGCTGCTGTTGAGGCAGGGCCCTGTGGAGATCGACCCCCTGGCGGAGGAGACCGTCCTGGGTACCTGTGGGTAAAGTAGTCATCATCATCATCAGGCGATCACTCGTGACTGAGTAAGATTGTCTTCCGGGATAAAAGGAGGAAATTCTAAAGAAGATTGTGTAGACTCTAGCGATGGGTCCGTAAGTGACTGTGGAGGCCAATTCTAGATCCACACAGCTTCCCACAGTGAGGACACAGGTTACCAGATGGAAGATGGTCCTGTAAAGGATTCGTTTGACGTGCTTTTCACTTAGCACGTTTCTCCCTTTCACCTTGCACTCGGGCTTCTTCAAAGTCCATGGAACCTTTGTGAAAGGCCAACCTCCATTTAGATCGTTCATGGGCCAGAGCTTCCCAGTTTTCGATGTTTATATTGCATTTTTTTAGATTAGCCTTATGAACATCTTTAAACCTCTTATATTGACCACCGATATTCCGCTTTCCATCCTTGAGTTGGGAGTAGAGTAACTGCATTGGGAGACGGCAGTCAGGCATTCGAACAACATGACCGGTCCACTGAAGTTGGCGTTGAAGGATCATTTTTTCAATGCTAGTAGTCTTTGCTTCTTCCAGTACACTGGCATTTTGTTTTCTTCCTTCCCACCTCTTATTTTACCTGTTCCCTTTTAATCCTAAATAAACTCCTTTTGTTTTAACCCTGAATGGTGTGCGCAGTTTTCTCTATAGATTCAGTGCCAGATCCAGTACCTTGACCAAGGGCAGAGGTTCGGTACTTGCTGGGCCCAGGGTAAGGGCCGACAAGGACTGGGTCAAGTCCTTCACAGTATTACAAGATGTCACTTGTATATCAAGTCAATAATATACAAGAGAGCCAGTGTGGCGTAGTGGTGAGTGTTGGACTGGGACTCGGGAGATCCAGGTTCTAGTCCCCGCTCGGCCATGAAACTCACTGGGTGACTTTGGGCCAGTCACTGACTCTCAGCCTAACCTACCTCACAGGGTTGTTGTGAGGATAAAATGGAGAGGAGGAGGAGGAGGAGGATTATGTAAGCTGCCTTGAGTTCCTTGTAGGAAAAAAGGCGGGGTATAAATGTAATAAAATAAATAATAATAATAATAATAAAAATTTAAAAATTTGCTTGTCTTGCCAAACGCTCTCAGACCAAGTTACTTGCAATCCAAGGTATCACTGTATGCCATATACATTGACGGAGCGGCAGGCAGCCCACCGGCCGGGCAGGCCTGCGCGGGGCTCCCACCGGAGCACGGACACAGCGCGGCGCTGCCCCTCCCCTGGCGGGTCCCGGCTTGCGAGCCCGCGGCAAGGAGGCGCGCCGCTGCCCTGTTCTTCTGCCCGGGGGCCAGCTCGGCCGGCCGGCCGGCCCACCCAGTCCGGTCCGGTCCGATCCGGGCCCCGCTCCGGCCCCTCCTCCTTACCCCGGGGTGAGGAGAAGCCCCCCGCGGCCCGGCCTGCTTTCGCTAACCACGGCCAGCGCCTGGAAGGCTCCGGAAGGGCACCGGCCGGGCAGCGCTTGGGGCGCATCGCCGGCCGCCGCCTCCTCCTCTCCGCACAGCTATGGGGCGCCGGGGGAACCGCCACGCGGCGGGATCCGGCAGGCTGGGGGGCCGGCGGGATCGGGGCCGCGTCCATCTTTTGTAAGGGCCAGGGGAGCATGCATGTGGTTGTTGTAGCAGCTTTCCCCAACCGGGCGCCCTCCAGCTGTGTTGGACTGCAACTCCCAGCATCTCTCCCCCCCCTTCCCCCCCCCCAGCCTGCCAGCAGCGCCGGGAGTTGTAGTGCCTGCCAAGCACCCGGAGGGCGCCAGGTTGGGGGAAGGCCGTGGGCCGGCCCAAAGCCGCCGCCGCCCCGCGCGCTCCCGCTCCCCCTGCCGTGGGCGGGGCGGGGCGGGAGGCAGGCAGGGCAACTACAAGCCCCAGCAGGCGTCGCTCCGCGGTGCCGCTTCCGTCATTGGCTCGGGGCATTCCCGGGGAATTGGGCGAGCCTTCCCGGGAGCGGAAGCGAGCCGTTCGACGCGTGGTGGCGGACCGGGCGGGCAGGCGGGCCCAGAGGTAGGTCCGTCCCGCGGGCGTTTCGGGGGGGAGAGGTCCGTCGGGGCGCGGCGCGGGCAGGCAGCCTTGTGCGCTGTGCCCGGGGGGGGGGGCCCGCTCTGCAGGGCCCTCCTCATCCTGCCCGGGGGGGGGAGATCCCTTCAAGGGGGGGGGGATATCCCTTCACGGGGGGGGGATATCCCTTCACGCATGGAACCCCGGCGCCCCAACCCCGTGCCCGGGAGCTCTTCCTGCTTCATTCACGTGTGTACTGGATCCATCCAATGAAAGGCTCCCGGAGCGCTTCATGCGAAATCAAGAAGGAACATGGAAGAAGAGCCATGGGATTTATGTAGAGTCGGGAAGGGGCCGTTTAATCCAGGAGGGTTGCAGAAAGTACGTAGGTCGCTAGATGTTTTGGACTTCCAACTCCCAGCATTCCTTCCCCCTTGGCCATGTCTGTCAAGGACTGAAAGTGTTAAGTTGTCCTTGGGGCAGAAAGAAGCGAGAAGTTAGCCTGGCGCTGTGCACCTGTGAGTGCCAGGGATGTTGAAGAGTCTTTGGACCCGAGTCTAGAGTCGAGTCTAGAGTCCGAGGTCCAAAATGGTGACTCGAGTCGAGTCCCGAGTCCCTCCCAAAGCGGCGGCCCATGGAGGGAACAGGAGAGTCTCCGCGAGAGGAAGAAGAGCTGCCCTTCCTCCCACGGAGACCCTCCTGCTCCCTCCATGGGCCGCTGCCGCTGCCGCCCTCACCTCCACCTCTGCCGCCCTCACCTCACCGCCGCCCTCACCTCCACCTCCGCCGCCCTCACCTCACCGCTGCCGCTGCCCTCGCCGTCGACCTCGTCGCCATCGCCGTAGCACACAGCACGCTGCGTCACGCCGCCAACGGCGCTCTGTTTTTGAACCACAGCAACCCCGCCAAAAACAGAGCGACGGCGCTGGCGGCGTGATGCGGCGTGCTGTGTGCTACGGCGATGGCGACGAGGTCGGCGGCGGCGGCGGAAGAGGAGGAGGTGAGGGCGGTGGCGGCGGCAGAGGCGAGAGCGGCGGCGGAGGCGGAGGCGGAGGAGTCCTTGGGCTCGAGTCCCGAGTCGAGTCTCGAGTCCCACATAAATTATTGGGACTCGAGTCAGAGGGGGGACTCAGTCGGACTCACGAGTCGAGTCCCCGAGTCCGAGTCCCCATCCCTGGTGAGTGCACAAGGCTAAATTTTGCTCAAGGACAAATTCCTAGGCAGGGAGCTTATCCGTGAGCTGAGTTATTCTTAGTTGGCTCGTTGGTCACTGGTCAGCAGCCAGTGTTTTCATCTCTCAGCTCTCTGTCTTGTTGCTTTATGGAAGACTGTGCCTGTTGCATGGGACTCTATGCAACTGCTCCGTAAATAGTTCTGCTATGCTTAAAAGCCTCAGTAAAGGACTTTGCTGATGAACATCTGAGTCTCCTTGTCATCTCTGCACATGCACTGGCTGGGGCAGCCATATCTGACAATGTCAGCAGGGGATTCTAGGAGCTGGATACATTTAGCTGGCTTGCAAGCTATATTTCATAGAATTGGAAGGGGCCTAAGGCCATTGAGTCCAACCACCTGAGAACAGATGTGGGCAGCCCAGGCAGTCACCCATCCAAACACTGACCCGGCTCATACCTGCTTAGCTTCAGCATGGGGTCTGCATTATGTGCTCTTGACACCACCTGCAGGGAACCTGTGTCCTCACTGTGGGAAGCTGTGTGGATCTAGAATTGGCCTCCACAGTCACTTACGGACCCATCGCTAGAGTCTACACAATTTTTTTTTAGAATTTCCTCCTTTTAAAATTTTCTTTTTGTAATTTTTATCCTGGAAGACAATCTTACTCGGTCACGAGTGATCGCCTACTACTACTAGGAGCTGAAGTCCGAAACAGCTGGAGATCTATTTTCTGCAAACCCCCGATTTATGCTGTCGAACCCAACCCCTTGCTCAGTGCGGAAATCCAGTTTAAAGTATCCCTGATGGATGGCTGACAGGAGACGAGCCCTGCCCGCAGGCTTACAACTGAAAAGACACAACACAAAAGGAAAAAGGGAAGAGGAGGGAAGAGGAAACAAGCCACCTCAGGTACCAATTCTTTAAGTTTAACGATAGTTCTTGAATTGACCAGCTGGAATGAAAGCATTTCAGGGAAAGGGGCCTGACGGAGGAGCTGGTATTTCAGCAAAGCTGATGGAGTGGGCGTGCAGTCCCGCCTCCCCCAGTGCCGCGGCCTGAGAAAAGGGCTACTGCAGTGCGCCGAGTTAAGATCAGCCTCTCCCAACCTGGTGCCCTGTGGATGTTGTGGACTTCAGCTCCCATCAGCCACAGCTGGCAGATGGTCAGGAATGAATGCTGGGAGTTGTACCCCAAAACAACTGGAGAACGTAAAAAACAACACTATAAGAACGTAACACTATAAAAACAACACTATAAGAACGTAAAAAAAACGGCTATACTATAAGAACGTAAGCAGAGCCCCGAAGCTGGGCCAGTCCCAAGAGGGCCCCTTTAGCTCCAGCCTCCCCCAGATGCCCGACGGGAAGCCCAAAGCAGGGCGGGGGCGCAACAGCACCCTCCCGCTCGTGTCTCCCAGCACGAGCCGTTTGGGGCTCTCCTAAAACAGGCTAACCGGCGGGCTTTTCCCCTTACAGATCTCGTCAGCGCCCCCGCTGCGCCCGACCCAGGATGGATGACCAACAGGCCCAAGAGCTGTTGGAGTTCCTTCGCCCAGAGACCCGTCTGGATGTGAAAGGCCAGGCCACCCAGTACATTCTGGGGCTTACGGGGACCCCTGAGGGGAGGCAACTGCTGGCTACGCGGCTGGGCTTTGTGGAAGCCTTGCTGGCCCTGACCTGCGACCCCTCCCTGGCGGTAGCCAAAGATGCCTACCACGCCCTCATCAACCTGGCCACGGAGCCGCTTGCCCACGGGGCCCTGAGGAAGGGGCTGCCGGCGCTGCTGAGCCGCCTGCTGGACCCCGGCTTCGCCTTGGCCGACCAGGTCTGCGCGCTGCTGTCCAACCTTTCGCGGGAGGAAGCCTCGTGCCGGGAGCTCTTCGCGGCCCTGCAGCGGGAGCGCCTCGGAGGCCTGGAGCCGGTGGTGGACGCGTTTTGCACGGAGGGCTTCAACGCCGGGGCGTCCTTGCACTACTTGGGCCCCCTGCTGTCGAACCTGAGCCAGCTGCCCGAAGCCCGAGCCTTCCTCTTGGACAGATCCAGGCAGGTGGGGGGCAGCTGGGCCTGTGGGGTGCGCACGCGTGCGCAGGGACGGCCGAGCGGCGTTAGGGGGGGCGAAGAGGCTCTGAGCACTCTGGGGAGCAAAGCAGGAGCTTTGCTCCCCAGAGTGCTCAGAGGAAGAGCAGGCATCCCTGCAACCTCTGGGGAAGAGCGGGCATCCCTGCAACCAGGTCACTGGAGGGGACCGGGCCTTCCCCTGCAACGTGTGGGGAAACGGCCCTGTGGCCCCTTGCTGCCCCCCCCCTGGGCCGCTGCTCCAGTGTGTGATGGGAAGCCTCGACAGACACCCCGCTCCCCTCGGTGGACCTGCCGAGCACGGGGAGAGGGAGGCGGGGCAGCACCCGCCGCGGCTTCTGCCCCCCTGACGGCTCCCGTCGCCCCTCTCTTCCTCCCCCCCAGGCGCGTGGTGCAGAGGCTGCTGCCGTTTTCACAGTACGCGGGCTCAGCCGTCCGGCGAGGGGGTGTGGTTGGGACGCTCCGGAACTGCTGCTTCGACCACGGTGAGCGGGGGCGCCTCTCCTGGCCCGCGAGGCGGTCCTGCGGCCTCTCCTTGGCTGGGGCCTGGGCGGGGGCGCCGGGGAGGGTGCTGCCTGGCCGAGGGCCTGCTCCTGCCTCTGGCCCTCAAGGGCTGTCCTTGCTGCGGTCCCTTTGCGGGCAACGCCCGTTTTTTCTGGGGGAAGGGATGGTGCCGGGGCCTCGCCCCCACCCCAGGGTGCACCTCGCTCCAGGTTGATCTGGGGATTGTCTGTTTCTTCCAGGGGCCCACGAATGGTTGCTGAGCGAAGAGGTGGACCTGCTGCCCTTCCTGCTGCTGCCGCTGGCCGGCCCCGAGGAGCTCCCCGAGGAGGAGACGGAAAGTGGGTCTCGTGGTGGAGGGAGGGAGGATAGGTTAGGCTGAGAGTCAGTGACTGGCCCAAAGTCACCCAGTGAGCTTCATGGCCGAGAGGGAACTAGAACCCGGATCTCCCGAGTCCCAGTCCAACACTCTTACCACTACGCCACACTGGCTCTCTAGAATGGATTCTCCCCCAAGGCCAGTTTCAGCACCCCTATCGGTGTTTAACTGGGCTACGTTTATTTACATATTTACATACAAAGACCTGCAAAGGGATCGAGTGCGGGTTATTCTATTCTGGCCTGGTAGGCCGCTCTGTTATGCACTTGGGCGGAGCATCCAAAACCGGGAGGTGGCGAGGAATTCCGCCGCCTCCCCCTTTTGCACTTTCCAGTGTTGGGAGCCTTTGTTGCGTCGCTCCCTCTCGGAGTCTCACGACAACAAGCTTGGCGAGAACAAAGGCCTCACAGGCGTTCTTGACCCCCAGCTGTCTGAGCCTACTGACCCATCCATCTGAGGCATCCTAAAACCGCCTGTCAATAGGCTTGTTGTGAGGATAAAATGGAGATGAGGATTATGTAAGCCGCCTTGGGTTCCTTGAAGGAAAAAAAGGTGGGGTATAAATATAATAAATAAATAAATAAATAGACGCACCCGCGCAGGCTCTGTCCGGGAGCTCCGTGGCCAGGGATGGAGCCAGCCCCTGTGCCCGGCTGAGTCCTGCTGCGTGCGCCGTTGCGGCGTCGGCCAGCGGGGCCTCCTAGTGAGATGGGTCTGGGCAGTTCTCCGGGGCGTGATGACCACCGCCCTGCCCATGCCTGAGTCTGCGTGTCTCGGTCCCAGGGCTGCCCCTGGACCTGCAGTACTTGCCGCCCGAGAAGCAGCGGGAGCCGGACCCCGACATCCGCAAGATGCTTCTGGAGGCCCTCATGCTGGTGAGTGAGTGCGCATGCGTGGGGTGTGTGTGTGCGTGTGCAGGACCCGGGGTGGGGCGGGGGCGTGCAGTGCCTGTTTGCCACACAGTTGCCGAGCGTGGTCCCGGTCTTGGAATGCAGCATCCGGAGCGCTGCCGAATTCTCTCGCTCCGAGCAAGCGGCCGTTCGTGCCGGCTGCAGAGAGGGGCAACACAACGCATTCACGGAGCAACATCAGCATCCTGGATGCGGTTTGCCAAGAACAAGGAAGGTCTCCTAGTAGCAATGTGGGCCCTCTTGGGTGTATTTCCCCCAGCGGGTGCGGTGCAGGGGCGTGGGATGATTGGTGAGATCCCGGACGTCCACAGGCAGGTGCTGGGCCCACACAGGCTCGGCCCAGCCTCTCTTCCCGCCCCCCCCCTTTGCCCTCATGCTGCCGCCGCCTTTCCTCCATTGAGGACTGGCTTGGAGATTTGAGCCGGCTCTGCCTCTGGAAGGGGGTGCAGAGTGCCGGATTCCTCTCCTGTGAGCGGCGTCTCTGCTCCCGCACGGCCCACCTTACCTGTTGCGGGGAGCGGGGGGGGGCTGGCAGTTCGGAAGGCAGAGAGCCGTGGAAGGGCCGTTCGCGGTCTGCGAGCTGCCTCCCCC
Source organism: Shinisaurus crocodilurus (assembly GCA_021292165.1). Taxonomy (NCBI): domain Eukaryota; kingdom Metazoa; phylum Chordata; class Lepidosauria; order Squamata; family Shinisauridae; genus Shinisaurus; species Shinisaurus crocodilurus. Next base: position 224,731,438 of record CM037880.1, on the reverse strand, counting down.
CAGGCGGCCGAACTGCCTCCCCCGGCGCATCCGTTCCTGGCACAGGCACAGTGGCGGGCGGGCTCCTTTCTGCCCCCCGGTGAATCCTCCCAGTGAAGCGCCTCCCTCATTCTGCTCGCTCTGGGGATGCAGGATTTCCGGCCTGGGCCTTTGGGCACAGCCCCAGCGTCAGCTGACCGTTTCTGTATCCCTGGGCAGCTCACCGCCACGAAGCCGGGCCGGCAGCTGGTGCGGGGAAAAGGCGCCTACGTTATCCTGCGAGAGCTGCACAAGTGGGAAGTGGACCTGGGTGCCCTCACTGCCTGCGAGAAGCTCATCCAGGTGAGCGGAGGAGCGGGTCGCTCAGGGTGCCTCCCTGTTGTCGCTTAATCCTGGGGACTGCTGGGTGATGCCTGTGTTGGGGTGTGTGTGTCCGTGAGTGAGGGTGCCTCACAGAGGGTGTGTTTCTGCCAGCACCTGCTACGGGCCACGGTGCCGGCGGCTGCAGGGTGCCTGTGGGAGGGAGCAGCCGTTGCCTTCAGTTGAAATTGGGGGTAACGCTTATGACCCCACACTTTAAGGAAGACAGCAGCCAATTTGAGAGGTGTTTAAGAAGAGCAAGCGTGTAGAGCAGGGCTCTCCAACCTTGGGTCCCCAGGTGTTTTTGGCCTACAACTCCCAGCATGCCCCAGCCAGCATTGTGTAGCATAGCTGGCTGGGGCATCCTGGGAGTTGTAGGCCAAAAACACCTGGGGACCCAAGGTTGGAGAGCCCCGGTGTAGAATATTTGCCGTTCGAGGACGTGCCTGAATGATCCAGGCACGTTTCGCTTGGAGTACAGATTAAAGAGGGGGCACTTCTTTCTGAGCAGGGAGCAGGTCTCTTCAGGCAGACAAAGAGCGTGGGCTGTATTTGGGGGGATGCTGGGACTGCGAAGTGGCTGGGCAGCGATCAGGCCGCTGGAAGAAGCCATGAAGGTTTTTAAAGGAGAATTATGGAAGCACTCCCGGGGGATATTTTTAAGCCTCAGAAATCTGGAATTATTTTTTTAAAAAAATTGGGAGCTATGGCCTGTTCTGTAATCCTATGTGAGAGCTTTCCCTCCCTCTGTGGATGCTTCTGGTTCAACTTGGTGTTTGTGCCACAAGCTGGGTGATGCCTGTGTTGGGGGGGGGTGTCCGTGAGTGAGGGTGCCTCACAGAGGGTGTGTTTCTGCCAGCACTTGCTACGGGCCACGGTGCCGGCGGCTGCAGGGTGTCTGTGGGAGGGAGCAGCCGTTGCCTTCAGTTGAAATTGGGGGTAACGCTTATGACCCCACGCTTTAAGGAAGACAGCAGCCAATTTGAGAGGTGTTTAAGAAGAGCAAGAGTGTAGAGCAGGGCTCTCCAACCTTGGGTCCCCAGGTGTTTTTGGCCTACAACTCCCAGCATGCCCCAGCCAGCATTGTGTAGCATAGCTGGCTGGGGCATCCTGGGAGTTGTAGGCCAAAAACACCTGGGGACCCAAGGTTGGAGAGCCCCGGTGTAGAATATCTGCCGTTCGAGGACGTGCCTGAACGATCCAGGCACGTTTCACTTGGAGTACAGATTAAAGAGGGGGCACTTCTTTCTGAGCAGGGAGCAGGTCTCTTCAGGCAGACAAAGAGCGTGGGCTGTATTTGGGGGGATGCTGGGATTGCGAAGTGGCTGGGCAGCGATCAGGCCGCTGGAAGAAGCCATGAAGGTTTTTAAAGGAGAATTATGGAAGCACTCCCGGGGGATATTTTTAAGCCTCAGAAATCTGGAATTATTTTTTTTAAAAAATTGGGAGCTATGGCCTGTTCTGTAATCCTATGTGAGAGCTTTCCCTCCCTCTGTGGATTGCTTCTGGTTCAACTTGGTGTTTGTGCCACCCCCAGAGGCCACGGTGCCACCCCCAGAGGTTTTGGGGATGAAATGGACGTCGCTTGGGGGGTTGGGGAAGGATGGCCCTTTTCCCTCCTCCGAGGCCTTGGGTCTGTTTGCCCTGAGCAGGTCCTGATTGGCGACGAGCCCAAGGCGGGGATGGAAAACCTGATGGAGGTGGAGATCCCCGCGGAAGTGGAGGAGCGTCTGCAACGTCTGGATCGGGAGGAGGAGGAGGAGGGCGGCAAGAGGCCTGCGTCTTGCTCGGAAGGACAGCACGGATGAGGTGCAGATGACTGGGTGTTGGGGCCCCCTGGCATTGAGGCCCAAAGTATCTGGGCCACAGTGTGGAAGAGAACCCTGCCTTTTGTGCCAAGTCACTGTGCCCCAGAAGACCCACTTTCTACTTTGCTCCCTGCCCAGCAACGCGAGAGACTGAACTGAGCCCCGTTCTGGATTGGGACGTGCGGGAGCTCTGCTTGAAGCCGGGGTTGAGGGCCCCCTTTCCAGCAGCAGGCACGGATGGTCGCCCTCCCTTCCTGGGATGCCGGGGAGCTCTGCCTGCCGTTTTCCTTCTGCCACCGCCTGCCGAAGGGGACGGACGGACGGGCGGGCAGCCACGCGGACTGTGCTGCGCCCCAATAAACCATTGCCAGCGCAGCAGGGCTCCGGTTCGTACGTGCAGTTTGCCGCCGTCGTCAGAAGGGCAGGCGGGAAGGCGGCCTTGCGTCCAGCAGACTAGCTGGCTACCGGGCTCTCTCGCCCCCCTCCACTCCCACCCCACCTCCTTCCAAGTCCTAGTCCTGGTTGTGAAGTGGGACGCGGCAGAGGGGCGGGGTGTCCCAACCGCCATGTTCCGCGGCAGCTGCACCTGGGCTGCTGTTCAGCACCAGGGCCCTTCTCGGAATGGCCTCGCCCAGGAATGGAGGAAAACGGGCGAGCGTTTCCAGCTACCTTGTTGGTCTGTCAGGAATGCCTCGGGTCAGCGAGGCCTCCCGCTCCCCAGCAGCTGCCCGTTCTCCGGCTGCCGCCCCCTCGCCTGGGCAGCCCTCCTCTCAGTCTCTCTTTGCCTTTCCCTCCAGAGTGGAGCCCTCAGCCGTTTGCACCCTGGTCTTGGAGGAGCTTAAGAGTGGCTGAAGCGGTGTGTGTGTGTGTGTGTGTGTGTGTGTGTGTGTGTGACCCATTGGGGAGATGGGGAGGATGTTGCCCCTTGGTTGTGTAGCTGCTTTCAGTTGTGGGGGGCTCTTGATGTAGCTTTGGAAATAGACGGAACCGAGGGCAGGAGACTGCGGCTCTGTTGGGCACGGTCTGGGGTGACCTCTTGGCCACCTGCTAAAAGGCAGTGGCGTCCTGCTGGCTTCCATTACTCCAGTGCATGGCGGGGGGAGGGGGGGAGTGTAAGATCCACCAGTGGGGGGGAGGAATGGGATGCTGAGCCAGAGAGGCCTGGGGCCCGCCGGGCCCGCTTTCAGGGCTCCTCCGGTGTGCTAGGAGGTGGGGCAGGCCGTTCTGATTACCTTGTAGTGACACAGACACCGAAAGCGGGCGACTGGCGTCGGGTGCGTGAGGGGGATGCAAAAGGAGGGCAGTGCAGCGTTGGGCGCGTCATGGCGGAAACGGCAAGAGGAGGGTGGGCGGGCCCGCATGGTCCACGCCGGGCGGCAGCGGAGCAGAACAAGAACAAGGAAGGCTTCTGGCGGTGTGTGCGACTGAGCGGGTCCGCCGCTCGTCTGGAAGGCGTTCACGGCACGGGGGGCCAAACTGGAGGGGACTTGCGTGAATGCAACTGGCGTGCATACTTTTTGTTCCGTGGACGCCCCACCCGCGTAGCCCCAGTCGCCCTTTTCCAGAATGGCTTGAGCGGCCGTCGCTGTTTCCCTGCGTGGCCCGGCCGAGGCGTGGAACCCACCACACTTCAGACGGGACGTTGGCACTGGGGAGGGCGGCAGGGAGGATGAGGGCTGGAGCGCGCCTGACGGGCCTGGGTGTCGTGCGTGGCCGTGCGTGCATACAGGCAGCTCTGAGGAAGGCGGGAAACGGCTGTGCCCGGGACTGTCTCGGACAATAACACAGGAGGCAATCGGTTTAACGTTTAGGAAGGAACCTTTAGGGCAGATATCCTACTGAGCAGCAAAACAGTTTTCCTGGAGAAATAGCGGAGCCCCTTCAGCAGGAGGCACTTGGAGGAGGCTGGCGAAGGACCCCTCCCCGACCCACGGCTGCCGGGGGGGGGGGAGACGTCTTGGCTTAAGGAGGCCGGCGGCCACGAGGCTCACACACGCGGCAACCACAGAGGGGGCGAGACAGGCACACGCAGCAATGATACACGGTTGTACATGGGGAAACGGTGGGCAGCCACGCGTGGAGGAGGCGGGTGGAGTGGCAGCACTTGCTCAGATGACGCCTCTTCAGTTCCACGGCTGCGGCAGGTGCCAGAGGCGGCCCTGGGTGGCGCACACACTCCAGCAGGCAGCCCGGTGGGACTCTGAATAATATTTAATAGTGCTCACTGCATCCTGTCCTTGGGCGCTGCGTTTCCCCGGGGTTTGCCAGGCCGTAGCAAGGGGGGGTCCCCAGCCCCAGCCCCACCTGCCGAGCCGCCTGGGTCTGCGATGGGGCGTGGGGGCGGCTGGTGGGTCAGGGGCACGGCGTCATGGTGTAGAGGGAGTGCACCTGCTTGGAGAGGCTGGACGAGCCGCTGCCCAGCGCCGCGGCCCGGGCGGGCACCTTTTCCCCGAGCCGCTTGCTGGTCACGTAGGCGCTCGTGGAGAAGCCCGAGCCGGGCTTGCGGAAGTTGGGCAGGTGGTGGAAGGGCTGCAGGGTGGTGAGCAGGCTGGGCCGGTACAAGGAGAGTCTCGGGGGGCGCTCTGTTTTCCGCGGAGACGGCAGCTGGAGGATGCAGTTGGCCGCCGCCGCCGCCACCTCGGGGCTCTTCTTCTCCGCCTTGGCCCTGCTGGGGAAGGCGCCCGTGGCGGACGAGGCGCGGGGTGCCGGCAGGGCCTTGGTCTCCTTTGCGGGCCCCTCCGGCGTCTTGGCCGTGCTCTCGAGGTCCGGGAGTTGCGAAGTGGCGCCCCCAGCCTCGCCTGCAAAGGTAACCGTGGGGTGAGCGGGAACCCGTGCCCTCTGCCCGCAGGCAGAGCGGGAGAAGGCCCTGGGAGTGGGGGCGTGGCCGTTCCGAGGCTGCCACGCAGAGGGCCAAATCCCCGTGTTACTTCCCGTGCGAACAGGAGGCGCCGGGCTCTGTCCCACCCCAGCCAGGTCAGCGTTTGGAAAGAGTAATGTGCCTCTGGCGTGGTGTGGTGGAAGGACCACAGCCACGTGGTGGCTTCTGGCTGAATGTGCCCAGCGCGGAAGCCGTTTGAGGATCGTGCCAGCCTTCCCCAACTGGGTTGGAGATGATGATGGGGGTTGTAGTCCAACCCCCTCTGGAGGGCCCCCGGGTGGGCAAGGCGGCTTTCACACTGCAAGAGGCACCTTGCTCTTTCCTCACTGCAGAGACGAAGTGGGAAGGGCTGCTCCGGTTCTGCCAGTCTTAACGGGATGAGCCTGACTGCTTCCCCTGCCCACTTCAGGGGGGCTGGCCGGGGGCAAGGGGGCAAGGCGTCCGCTGATGTCACACAAATCACTGTGGCGCCCCATCCCTCTCACCCGTCTCTGTTGTGCCTCGTCAAGCTCGTTTGTGGCTTCAGCCCAAAGAAATGGGAAGAGGCGGGACTGCAGGGGAGCCCGCCGCGGTGCCGAACGCGTATCGGGAGCGGGGCCCGCGCCTGTCGAAGGAGGCCACCCGGGCTTGCTGGGGTGCAGGAGAGGAAGGGCTTGGGGTGCGCACCTTGTGACGCTTGCGACTTCTCCTGGCTCGTGTTGCACTCTGGATGGACCCCCATGGAGCTCATCACCCGGTGGAAGATGGCGGATGTGGCGGGCAGCATCCAGCGGTGCGTGGCCACCTGCTGCAGACCCAGGCGGGAGGCGGGCTTCAGCTGCAGCAAGCCCTCAATGAGGCCCTGACACTCTGGAGCGGGGAGAAGGGGGTGAGCGCGACAGCGGACTGGGAGCCCAGGCCAGGGAAGGCAAGCGGCTGCCCCGGTGCCCCCTCGCCAGCCAGCCAGCACTGCCGGGGAAGCAGGACCCCGCGCCCGAAATCGTTGCAGCCGGCAGCGAAGGGGCCCCGTCCCAGGGCTGCACCAAGGGCACAAGCCATTCCTGGGGCTGCTTAGGCGGGCAGTGCGTGTTTAGGGGCGCCAGCAAAGCTGTGCGTGAGCCAAGATGATCCGGGGAGTTACAGATGCTGTAACTCCCCGGATTCTCAGCAGTTGCATGCAGTGCAGTCCGTGGCTGTGCCACGGACACAGTGCATGGGCTCCTGGCCAGCCTCGTTGTGTTCTGCAGTGCAGCCAGGCGAGGATCCATTTTGTCACTCCTGTCTGGCCAGGCTGTAGGGCTCAGTTGGCCGTGAAACTCTGGGCATGAGCGTCGGTACCAGGACTAAGCCGAGGCCTCTGCAGAGGGAAACTGTGATGCAGCTCAGCTTGATGTGGCATAATAGCGGCTGACACCGGGGCTGGCCTGGCGGGGCCCCTGCCAATGGCCCCAGCCTCAGCAAGGGGCCGCCCTGGGCTTTTTGCAAGGAAGGGCAGGGTGTACCTACGTTCTGACCAGGGCCCCTTCCCCATTGCAGCCCGCCTGTTCCTTGCCCCTGGCTCCGGCCCAGACAGCAGCGGTGGGGGTCCCCGGCACTCTGCCTGTCCAGCAAGCAAGAGGGGGCCATGAAGAGGAAGAGAGGCAAGCACGGGGGGGGGGCGGCACAGAGGGTGTCTTGCCCAAGGGCGCTCCCAAAACCTGGAGCCGGCACCAGGCGGCGTGGTCCGGAGTGAACTACGACGCTCCTCCTCCACCAGCACCAACGTTGTCTGGGCCAGAGTGAGAGGAGGGCGGCCGAGCGGGCTGAGGGTGGAAGCAGTGAGCCAATTGCCACGTTGGAGGAAGAGGCAGGCGAGGGCCAGGCTGGGAGCTCAGGATCCCGACTGCTTGGCTACTTGCCTGGCATGACTGCAGCCGACACACAGCACACTCCGCTGCCTGCTCTCTCTCTGCCTCATCGCACTGGGCCCCCTTTGTGCGTTCTGGGCCACAGAAACAGCCGTGTCAAAGTGGCCGTGGGATGGGACAGCCCCCCCCCCCAAAGTGCTGTTCCTTGCAAAACGCTGCTGCACTGTGCGCAGTGTGTACTTTTGTCGGGGCCGGGTGGTGTAAGGTGCAGGGAGCAGCTGCCACAGCGCTGCTGCTCTTCCCCAAGTGCTGGCGCGCCTCGAGCACCGGCTTTCAGAATTGTGCCGGTCCCGGGCATGTCCCAGCTCTGCTTCTGTTTGTGATGAAGAGATGCCGCTCCAGTGCCCAGGTGCCCGCCGCTCCCGCTCCCTGGGCCGGGACTGCCGAGGCGGGTGAGCCTCCTCGGCGGAGGGGGTGTGCTGTCATTCATACCTGGCGAGATCGGCTGCCGGAAGGCGAGGCCCTGCTTGATCACATGGATCATCTTGTGCGGCTGCCGCTCCTTGAAGGGGAGCTTCCCTGTCACCATGGCGTAGAGGATCACCCCACTGTGCAAGGGAGGGAGGAAAGAAAGGGCAGAGGGCGCTGTCGGGACAGAGCTCGGGGGCATGGGGTGTGCTGCCCACGCCCCCGATCGGCATAGACATTTCCCCTCCCCAGATGCACCAACATCCAAGGTGAGCAGAGATGTAGAGCTGGTCAGCAGAGTGAGATGTTGCAGTGACATTTGCTGATCCCTCACCCACACCCACACCCCTCAGCATGGCACCCAGAGCCTCCGGCGTGTTCACCAGCCTGATGTGGGCCCATCAAAGAGCATTTGTGTTCCTTGCTCCATCCCACAAGGCCCCTTCCTTCCCTGCAAGATCCTGGGGCTCAGCCTGCCTCCGCCGTGCCACCGCAGCTCTAGCCAGTCTGCTGACCTCCTCCCCCTGCCCGGCCACCAGCTGCACTCACAGGCTCCATAGGTCAGCCAGCTCCCCATTGTACTTCTTGCTCATGAGGATCTCCGGGGCGGTGTAGGCCACGGACCCACAGAATGTGTTCATTAGAGAGTTCTTCAGGGAATACCGATTGGCAAACCCAAAATCTGCAGCAAAGACACAGGTCAAGGTCGGAGATGCTCATCCCTCTGTACCAGGGCTCTCCAACCTTGGGTCCCCAGATGTTGCTGGCCTACAGCTCCCAGAATCCCTTGCCCATTAGCCATGCTGGCTGGGTATGCTGGGAGCTGTAGGCCAGCAACACCTGGGGACCCAAGGTTGGAGAGCCCTGCTCTATTCAAATCAGGCAGTTGAGGGGTGTCCCTCAGCTACTCAATCCATACCTGCTTTGGGAACTGGATCTTGCAAGGTAAGCAATAGAGAAGGTGTTCAAAAACAGCTGTAAAAGATGCCAAAACGCACACTAAAAAGAGACTGCTGCTAGGATTTATATTCCCAACATATTTTGGTATGATCTTTATCGAGGGAAGTTGGATGGATAACAACTTCTGTTTCCGTTTGCTTGCGATTAGTGAGGTGGGCCGCTTTGCTGAGCAAACTCATGAAGGTGTCGGCTGTACATTTTCCCTTGATTGGAAGCACGTGGAATACCAATCCTAGCCACTGTCTGTCTCTTTTTAAGTACTCTCACCCAGGGTTGGATTCAGACATTGTCATGCTGAGGAGACCTTGAACTGAATCGGACAAGTTATTCATGGGCATCTGAAGTCCCATTGATTTCTCAAGCTCTGCTCTAAGCATGCCTAAGTCCAGATCCAACTCAGGGTAACGAATGAATCCCATATAGAAATTATGAAAACGTTCATGTTTGAGGTGTGAGCTATTGTGTTATGGTACTGAAATGGGGAAAGTGCTCTTGTATTTAGGGGAGAAGGTATAATTTGATGTTAGCAATCTAAGCATCTTTTGTTGAGGTGGGGGATGTCGTGGTGAGAGCCTCTGGGGGCGGCGGCTCGCTGACTTGAGCTGCTTGCTGTCCTGCTTTGAACCTGCTCGCTCCAGCCTTGGGTCCCCAGATGTTTTTGGCTACGCTGGCTGGGGCATGCTGGGAGTTGTAGGCCAAAAACATCTGGGGACCCAAGGCTGGAGAACACCGGATCAAGGAATTATATGGGATGGTGGGAAGCTGTTCTCCTCCCTCTCCACGGAAGTAAACTCACCAGTCAGCTTAATGAAGCCACGTTCATCCAGCAAAATGTTCTCGCATTTCAAATCTCTGAGAGAAACAAAAACAGCAAAAGGAGCGGAATAGCATCTGTTGATCGGCATAGACATTTCCCCTCCCCAGATGCACCAACATCCAAGGTGAGCAGAGATGTAGAGCTGGTCGGCAGAGAGTGAGATGTTGCAGTGACATTTGCTGACTTGTTTGTGTGGGCGAGCAGCAACGTGTCGCACATGTGTGTGCAACTGGAATCCGCTCTGAGGAATGAAAACCCTATACATTTATTTAATATATTTGTTAATCGCCCATCTGGCCGGTCACCCGACATTGACATTCACATGACATTGATCACACAAATGTGCGTCCGTTTACAGTATTTTTCCATGTATAAGACTATACTTTTTCCTAAAATTGTTAGACTAAAAATTGAGGGTCGTCTTATACACGGAAGTAAGCCGAGGAGAAAACCGCCCGGTTGCGAAACTGCCCAGTGGGGGGCGTCTTATACATGGGGGCGTCTTATAGACGGAAAAATACGGGTACTTTGGATGCATAATAATTAACTCATATTTGGGCTTTTGCAGCCATCTCGGTATGTCGGAGTTGCAAAAGGCCAGGCAGGCAGTGCGTTAGCCAGAGGGACCCAGCTGGGGGGAGGGGGAGCAGCACTGGCCCAGGCAGGGACGCTCCCACCACCCTCAGACAAGAGCACTTTGGAGCCTGCGTGTGCTCCGTAAACAGAGCCCTTCTTGCACCTTAATATTGTCAGAATGAATGCAAGCTTGAAAACACACAAAGGAATTGGGCTGTATCTTTCCTGCAAAGTGGGGAGAACTGGGGCACCCTTATGGGACATTCTGCAATCGCCAGGAAGTCATGGGAAGTGCCTGTAAATTCCTATCTGTGAGTCCCCGGTTAAGCTTGCGGAAGGCCACAGAGAGTCTTGTTCTGTCGCAGCCCTGATGGGCACCTTGTTTAGGCGCTGTTGTCAACCGCCCAGAGCACTTTGGCTATTGGGCGGTATAGAAATTAAATAAATGTTGAGCCACTCTTCTTCTAGAGAGGGAATCTGGGTAAAGCCCAGGGAAGCTGTTGCCTTTGGTTCTGGAGGTGTCCGGGGGCCACAGAGACAGTCCTGCCATGCTCTCGCTTGCCTGCCCGCCCGCCCGCCCGCCCGCCTGCTCCCATTCTCCCTGCCCAGCCACCGCGCACTCACCTGTGGACGATGCCAACGTTGTGGCAGTGTGCGACAGCACTGACAATCTGGCGGAAGAGCCTCCGTGCCTCCTCTTCCTCCAGCCCAGGGCACTCCCGCCTGTCAGACGTGGCGTTGATGTGCTCCAGGAGGTCCCCACGGGAGGCTAGCTCCAGGACCAGGTAGGTGCGCTTGCTGTTCCGGTACATCTCATAGAGCTGGATCTGCAGGAGAGCCGGTGCTCGCTGAAGGGGGGACCACGTGGTCTGCCCTACCCATGCCTACCCTGGCTGGTTTAATGTTGCAGTTGAAGATATAACTCACATACTCTTACAGTGTTCAATTTATAATGATCTTAGAATTAAATATATTTCTCCATTGATAAAACAATTGAAGGGAAGGTCATCATTTGCAAAGGTATGTTTCCTGTTGTCTAATGTTGACAAGTATATATCCTATAGAACATCCAAATTCCTTGTAAATGTTTTACAAATGTATACTGTAAAAACCTAATGTTATATGGGAAATTATTTAATTTCTGAAGGTCTATTAACTAAGTTTTGATCGTGTATAATGGCAAATTGCTATGATACAATAAAGTTGTTGTTGTTGTGATGCTCCCTTCATGCAATTCATGCGTGAAGGGGACTCTGACAGCCATAAATGTGAAATTTTTAATCATATTTGTAATGATGTCACTGTTTTAGCCTGTCTGTATGTGCATATGTATGCTTTTTAAACTTTGGGTATCCAATGTTTTAACCCTTTTTTCCCTTTTAATTCACCTGTACTGCTGGCCCCAGCGGGGCGTGCCACAGCCTGGTTGGCTAGTGCACATGCAAATAAAATTGAATTGAATTGAATTGAATTGAATAATGTTGCATAATGGGCCCGCTCTCAATATTTGCCATGGGCATGGAATCATTGACTTGTGGGCCTGGAATAGATTTGACGCTCCTGCAGCATAATCTGCACCACCAAGGCATCACCCCCTGGACCCGGGTTGCCCCAACAGGACGCAAATGGCCCTGCCAGCTGTGTTTACTGCAGTGTGCTCTGCTGTCTGCACTTGCCCGCAGCTGTCTGAGCACCACCACACAGGTGTGGGATGTGGAATGTCAAAGGTGAAGGGCGCACACACTTCTAAGTGGCCACCATCTTCTACGTGGCTAGCCGCAATGAGAGGACCAATGGAATTAAAGAAAAAAACCTATCGATACGCACAAAAATAAAGATTAATATAAATAACCAAGTATATAGATGGAGGCTAATATCTGTAATCAGTGAGCAGTCAATCGTATTGATGCACCAGATAGTATGGCATGATATACAGAAATGAAGTGTCGATAGACTGCACATCTTTCAACCCGGAAAGGTCTTCAGCAGGAAAATGTACATCAGTTTGAAAAGAAGAGACCTCCCCAATAATCTTCCGTAAAGCCACGAATGCAGAAATTGAAATTTCTCGTAACCTATGTAGTACCTAAATCAGGTTCCCAGTTGTTCTGGAAGAGCCGCACAGATGTATGCAAGGGCACAGCTACCTTTGGTCCATATGATGGAGATATTGGCAAAGACAGATACAGTCCTGTAAGGAATCTGTCCTTGATCACCCACTTGGATAATCAATGGGACAAGTTATTCATGGCCAACTGAAGAGGTCAGGCCTCCTATGATACAAAATAGTGCATTGCACCAAAGTATTTCCAAAAAGAATTTAATCTGTGGCAAAGTCACCAAGGGCTTCACCTTCAGTCTGCCTCGGCAACCTGTTAGTTAAATCACAGTGTGTTGCTGCAGAGCTCACAGTGTCTTAGAACACTGATACGCTGTACAGATGATGCTTTCACCCTGCACACCAAACTGCAGGACAAGCAGCATAGTTCAGATGATGGGTAGGCAGAAATGTGTCGACTACTCGGGGACATGCTGCGCATGCCCGCTTGCAAAGGACTGTGGAATGTTATCTCGGCATGGTTGGTATACACTGCGCAGGCATGTCCGGCGTAGAGCCAAAAGGCGTTCGCTCGACTGTTCTGAGATCTTCTTAGCGGCATCTGCACACGCGTGACTTATAAAACCTGGATTCCTTAAAAGTAGAACACTTGCGCATATTCGGGGCTCACTCCATTTTTGTTTGGAGCTGGGACATGCAGCTGCATTATCTGATTGAATAAAGCTTTGTTCTTAAACTTCTTTTACCTGCGTTTGGCTGATGGATTGACCTAATCGGCTAGACTCGAACCCAGGGCTACTTGAGCCCTTACCACAAATCCTAACCCACTACCAGGTACATGCACTGTTGAAAGGGCTGAAGCTTCCTGTGCCTTGACATGGAAGCAGCAGCCGGGAAGGGGCCGGGCCCCGCTGTCACACGTGTTGCGGAGAAAAGCGGCCATTTAAATGTGCGTGCGCTCTTTGCCATTGACACACCGTGCACACATTTCGTATGTGGATTCCCATTGCTGAATACAAATCAAGAAGTATGGATCAGCCTGCAGACAGGACGGGCTGTGCCTGCCGGTGCTTTGTGTGCATAACAGAGTGTGTGGAGCATAATCCATGTATCCTGTTGGATTCTGGAGGGTGTGCGTGCGTGTGTGTGTGTGTGTGTGGTCTGTGTGTGTAGGGGGTGGGGTGGGAATAGTGATTCAGATTGCTTTTTAAGAAGCTGCTTTTATTGGCCACTCCAAGCATGTTCTATCGATGAATAACTGCCTGGTTAAAGATAGTTTCATCCCTTGCTCTCCTGCTTCCTTTGGTTTACGTTGCGGAGCCGTTACTTCCCTGAAATCCCCTACTTTTCCCTGTGGCTTTTAGGGTGTGTTCAGGTTGCCTTTTACAACCATCTCTTGCTGAAGCCCGTGCTACTTACGGCCCGTGCTTTCTCTGTCGTGAAGGAAGGAACTGCGTCAGTCATTGGGAGCTACATGCCCGATCCCCTTTCTAACCACACTGGCCGTCCCTCCCTTGATCTCCACGTTGGTTCTGGGTGTTGCACACTCGCGCTAAGGCTGGGGCAGCCTTTGCTCTCCGCCGAGCTGTGTGTGGATCCACAGGCTGCCCTTCCTGCCTGGCTCGGAGATGCGGGCTGGGGGCGTCTGCGCTTTCCCAGACACCCCTGCTCTTGAGGGTGCTCTCTGGAATGCACCTGCCATCTGCCAGCAGGAAGGCCGCAGCAGGCTGCAGAGACTTACCACGTTTAGGTGCTTGTAGGTGACATTGAGGGAGTAGATTTCTCTAGGGAGGAACTTTTTGGTATATTCTACAGGCGCCTCTGCCGTTGAGATGATCTTTATAGCAACCTGGGAGAAGAGCAAATTGAGTGTGAATGCAGAGCAGGAGAGGATTCACATGCTGCTGATGGTGTGAGCTGAGCGTGCGCGCCCCCCCCCCCAGCAATGCAGCTGCTTGGCACCATCCCTAAAGTGAGCGAGTGACTTTGTGTAAACTACAGGGATGGACGGCCACAGCATTATGCCAGGACAAACTAGGAAGAGGGCCTTTTCTGTGGCGGCCCCCATATACTGTGGAACTCTCTCCCTAGTGACTTCCGTCATGCCCCCTCTCTGCTGAGCTTCCGCCACTCACTAAAAACATGGCTGTTTAGGCGGGAATATGGGGTGGGTTAAGATTTTAAAATTTTATACTGTTTTAAATGTATTTTATATTTTATCATGTTGTACATCGCCCAGAGTGGCCAGTTTGCCGGCCAGATGGGCGATTCATAAATGCAACAAATAAATAAATAAATAAATAAATAATAAACAATTGAAGCAAACAGCTGTAGGCCTCACACACTTCTGCAAATTCTGTTTTGATCCCAAACAAGGCAGACAAAAGGGTGGGTGGGTGGCTGAACAGATGTGATGCATGGGAATGAATTGACTAATGGCCTGTTTGGTAAAATGAGGATCATTCCAAACAAAGGGTGAGATCGAGGCAGATGAGGCTGTATATCCTTGGGATTGCTGATTGCAGGGCGTGGCCTGGGAGCTCATTCTGTTCCTGACTCCCAGCTGAGCAGGAGCACAACAGGAGAGAGGCTCCAGCTGTTTTTGGGACTGTTTTTGGGACTGTGAAGAGGCAAGCAGGCTCCCAGAGAGCGAGCAAACAGAGCGAGTGCACAGGGAGAGCAAACAGGAGTTTGGCAGCGGAGTTCGGCAGGGGAGGTCAAGGGGGAGGTCCCTAAAAAAAAAAATAAAAAAATTTAGGAAGACAGAAACAGAGCACTATGGAAGGAAAGGACTCAGCAGTGGTGGTGACCTGCAAGGGGTGTGCAATGTTTGTTTTCCTGCCGGAGATCAACATGGCCTACACATGCAACAAGTGCAAGCTGTTGGAAGAAAAGGTCAGAGGACTGGAGCAGCAAGTGTCAACCCTCAGGAGCATAAGAGAAAGCGAGGAGTTCTTAGACATAACGGTGGATCTACAGCACCAAAGCACAGTACAGGAGCCAGAAGGGCAACGGCAGGATGAGGCGGAGTCGGAGACTGCAGAGGCAAGGGAAAATAACGCAGGGGGAACTCCCTGGAAAAAGGGTGACTGTTAGGAGCAGAAGAACTACAAGACACTCTGCGCCTGTGGAAGCAGTGGAGCTATGGAACCGCTTCCATGTACTTGAGGACGAGAGCAGAGGACAGCCTGCAGAGGACAGATTACCGGGCACCCAACGTGACAGCGAGCAAGAGGCTGAGGGTCAGTCAAGTGGAGGCAATCAAACCAAGGCCTACAGCAAGAGGAAGAGAAGAGTACTCGTAGTGGGAGACTTCCTCCTGCGGGGGATCGAAGCCAAAGTATGTCGCGAAGACCCATGGACTCGCCAGGTGTGCTGTCTCCCTGGGGCATGGATTAAGGATGTGACAGAGCAGCTGCCGAGGCTCATGCAGCCCACCGACACATACCCCTTTCTTCTCTTCCACGTGGGTACAAATGATACTGCCAAGCGGAGTTACAAAGAAATCACGGCAGACTTTGAAGAGCTGGGAAGGGAACTCAAGAACTTCGGGGCCCAGATAGTTTTCTCATCCATCCTTCCAGTACTTGGAAGAGGCATAGAAAGGGAAAGAAAAATACTCCGAGTGAATGACTGGCTACGAAGGTGGAGCCGATGTGAGGGATTTGGATTCTGGGACCACGGGCTACACTTCCTGGAAGATGGACTGCTGGCAAAGGATGGGTTGCACCTCACAAGGACTGGGAAGAATGTGTTTGGCCACAGCATGAGGAACTTAATCAGGAGGGCTTTAAACTGAATCCAACAGGGGAGGGAGACATAAACTCGGGGGTACCAATGGAAGAAGGCCTCTATGCCACAATGGAGAGAACAGCTCCAGCGGTGCCCATTGATAGTCTACCACAAAATGTAGGGGGAAAGTCGGACTATAAAGCACATAGTCTTCAATGTCTCTATACTAATGCCCAGAGTATGGGCAATAAACAAGACGAACTTGAACTCTTGATACATGAGGGCAAGTACGACTTGATAGGGATAACTGAAACCTGGTGGGATGACTCCCATGACTGGAATACAGCAATTGAAGGGTATAACTTGTTCAAAAGGAACAGAAGCAACAGAAAGGGAGGTGGAGTTGCACTGTATGTTAAAAATACGTATCTCTGCACAGAGATACAGGAAGAGGAGCTTGGCAGCCCCATTGAGAGCATCTGGGTTAAAATAAAGGGGGCAAAGAATAAAGCGAACATGGCGGTTGGAGTCTACTACCGACCACCCAATCAAGGAGAAGACGAGGATGGAACTTTTGAAAAGCAAATTGCCAGTGTTTCAAGGAGGCACGATGTGGTAGTAATGGGAGACTTCAATTTCCCTGATATCTGTTGGGAGACTTATTCAGCCAAACATGGCCCCTCCAAGAAATTCCTGAGCTGTGCTGCTGATAACTTCCTCCTACAGAAAGTGGAGGAAGGAACTAGAGGATCGGCTATCCTTGACCTGATTCTAACCAACAGAGACGAGTTAGTGGATAAAGTGGCAGTTTCGGGAACTCTGGGGGAAAGTGACCATGTTATACTTGAGTTCTTGATTCTAACAGAAGCAAAAGCTGAGTGTAGCCAAACACGTACCCTGGATTTTAGGAAAGCCAATTTTAACAAACTCAGAACAATGATTAGTAAGATCCCATGGCAAGTGACTCTCACGAGAAAGGGAGCCCAGGAGGGGTGGGAGTTTTTAAAAAAGGTAATTTTAAAGGCACAATTGCAAACAATTCCCACAAGGAAAAAAGGCAGAGGGCAACAGAAGAAGCCAATGTGGCTTCACAATAAACTCAAAGATGACCTGAAAACAAAAAAGGACACGTATAGGAAGTGGAAGGAAGGACAGGCTACAGGGGAAGAGTACAGGCAGGTAGCACAGAACTGCAGGAATAGTGTCAGGAAGGCTAAAGCTGAGAATGAGCTAAGGTTAGCGAGGAATGCTAAAAGCAACAAAAAAGCTTTCTTCAGATACATGCACAGCAAAAGACAGAAGAAAGAACTGGTGGTTCAACTACGCAATGAGGATGGCAAATTGATTTCAATTCCTACTTCGGCTCGGTCTTCTCCCAAAAGAGGGTCTATGACCCCCCTGGCAAACCTGAAGTGCAGACTGAAGGGGCAGAATTGCAGCTTGAGATTGATAGGCAAATGGTCAAAGAGCACCTGATTACTCTGAACGAGTTTAAATCTCCAGGGCCTGATGAGCTGCATCCTATAGTAATAAAGGAACTGGCAGAAGAACTCTCAGAACCACTGTCTATTATCTTTGAGAAATCATGGAGGACAGGTGAAGTGCCAGACGACTGGAGGAGGGCAAATGTTGTTCCCATCTTCAAAAAGGGCAAGAAGGAGGAACCTGGGAACTATAGGCCAGTCAGACTGACATCAATCCCCGGGAAGATTTTTGAGCAGATTATAAAGAAGTCAGTCTGCAAGCACCTTGAAAACAATGCAGTGATTACTAGAAGCCAGCATGGATTTGTCAAGAACAAATCCTGTCAGACTAATCTGATCTCATTTTTTGATCGGGTAACCTCCCTTGTGGACTGTGGGAATGCTGTGGACATTATATACCTGGACTTCAGCAAAGCTTTCAACAAAGTGCCTCATGATATCCTGATTAGTAAGCTAGCTAAGAGTGGGCTAGATGGAACAACTATCAGGTGGATCCACAATTGGCTACAGAATCGGACTCAAAGAGTGCTTATCAATGGTTCCTTCTCAAACTGGGGAGAGGTAACGAGCGGGGTACCACAGGGCTCGGTCCTGGGCCCGGTGCTCTTCAACATTTTTATTAATGACTTGGATGAGGAGGTACAGGGAATGTTTATCAAATTTGCAGATGACACAAAGTTGGGTGGAACAGCTAATACTCTGGAAGACAGAAACAAAATTCAAAGTGACCTCGATAGGCTGGAGCGCTGGGCCGAAAACAACAGAATGAAATTTAACAGGGATAAATGCCAAGTGCTGCACCTAGGGAGAGGAAACCAAATGCAGAGTTACAGAATGGGGGACACTTGGCTCAACAATACTACAAGTGAGAAGGATCTTGGAATTGTGGTAGATCACAAACTGAATATGAGCCAGCAATGCGACGTGGCTGCAAAGAAGGCAAATGCAATTTTGGGCTGTATTAATAGAAGTATAGCTTCCAAATCGCGGGAAGTGATAATTCCCCTTTACTCGGCACTGGTTAGGCCTCATCTTGAGTACTGCGTCCAGTTCTGGGCACCTCACTTTAACAAGGACATAGACAAACTGGAGAGGGTTCAGAGGAGGGCAACAAGGATGATAAAGGGACTGGAAACAAGGCCCTATGATGAGAGACTGAAAGAACTGGGCATGTTTAGCCTTCAGAAGAGGAGACTGAGGGGAGATATGATCGCACTCTTCCAGTATTTGAAGGGATGTCACACAGAGGAGGGCAAAGATCTCTTCTCGTTCATCCCAGTTTGCAGGACACGGAATAATGGGCTCAAGTTACAGGAACCTAGATTCCACCTAAACATCAGGAAAAATTTCCTGACTGTCAGAGCAATAAGACAATGGAATCAACTACCTAGGGAGGTGGTGGGCTCTCCCAGTCTGGAGGCATTCAAAGTGCGGCTGGACAGACATCTGTCAGAGATGCTTTGACCTGGATTTCTGCATTGAGCAGGGGGTTGGACTCGATGGCCTTGTAGGCCCCTTCCAACTCTACTTTTCTATGATTCTATGATTTGGCAGCTCCCCCTACGGACTCTGTGGACTTTGCCCCCGGTGTTCACAGTGACGTCCATCCCCAGCAAGCGACAAGCAATCAGGAGAATTACCGGTAATTATCTTCTGAGGCTTCACCAGGTGTTGCTCACATATTTCCAAGCTTATCATAATGAGTTAGAAATTTGCTTTCAATCTGTGATTAACAACAAGCTGCATTCTGCACCTTTTTCTGCAGTCGTGCAGAATTGTGGAATATGCAAGTGGTTCACACATGCCCTATTCATACTTTATTACAGATGTGCATTGTGTTTTAAGGTCCAGAGGTTTATGATTATGTTTAAAAATAATAAAATACTGTCACAAAGCCAGAAACTGCCTCTGCAGGATCTCCCCCCCCCCCTTGCTCAAGCAAAGTCTTGTAGAGCCAGACCAAGATGGGATTAAGCTTGACATCTTTAATGATGGCACCTTGGTCACAAAGGGAAATTTCAGTGTGACCAGTAGTCCTATTATGCAGATACTCCAAGCCCAACATGCTTTGGGACCATGCCAACCAGGAGTATTTAGGACTGACCTTGCTGTGGGGCTTCACAGTAGTCCCAGCTTCCTCCACCCACACAACATTTTTTTTGTTTAATTATATTTATACCCCGCCTTTTTTCCTTCAAGGAACCCAAGGCAGCTTACACAATCCTCCTCCTCTCCATTTTATCCTCACAATAACCCTGTGAGGTAGGTTAGGCTGAGAGTCAGTGACTGATCCAAAGTCACCCAGTGAGTTTCATGGCTGAGCGAGGACTAGAACCTGGATCTCCTGACTCCCAGTCCAACACTCTAACCACTACGCCATTACTGGCTGTAAAGTCTACTATAGTAACATAAACCAAGACTATGCAGGTCTGGGGTGCGCAAAAGGTATACGAGTAGATCTTTGGGTGTTTTGCAGTTGATTGGCAAGGATTCCCAAACCTCAGTTATTTAATAATAGCAGCAACAAACTTATCTCCCTACCCCCAGTCCCATTTTACTGCTGATATGAAGAAAGCTTGGAGTAACCAGTAGTAGATTTTTCTGTGGAAGGACTGTGAGCTCCATTCAGTTCTGGTACTCAGAACCAGAGCACAGTCCCCTAGGAGCAGCACTCTGAAGGGGTTTCTTTTGCACCAGGCTCTGGCTGGCAGATCTTGGGGTTTTAGCAAAAAACAACAAACAAAGAAGATCCCACAAACCTTAAGGCTGCCCACCCCGATGTAGGGGACAAGCTATTTTGAAAGTACTCGGGAGAACAGGGCACATCTTAACACACTTGTTCATTACAAGAACTCCAACAAAGACATACAGGTCAGGCAGTGAGAAGAAACTGAAGGTAAAAGGGGCACCTTCCTACTTAGCTCTAGATGGAATTTGCTTAAAAGAGGCTTACATTCTTGGGAATGAAGAGAAGAAGTCCCAAAGGGTGGACTAAAAACAGTTTATTAGGCTGCAATACATTTTGAGCTGGAGGACTCTTCTTCAGCGGCAGTTTTATCAAGACAGGTAAAACAATTCTACATGCTATCATCTGTTAAAGTTAAGAGGGATCCTTAAAACAGTTTACTTAAGGACACCTTTTGAAGCTTTATTGTCTCTTCATTCACTAATGTGCTGGTGTGCTCCCTTTCTTCTTCCTCTGGTACTCAGAGAGAGAAAAAACATGGTTCTGACCAGCAGTCACTGTACTCTTGGCTGGAATCTGCAGAAACGTGTGGCTTCAGCACTCTGGATAGTTCCCTACCCAAGCCTGATGACCCCAGTTATCCAACAGTGCCTGTTTCTCAGGACAACTTTCTGAGCAGAAAGAAACCAAGTACTATTTTTTTTTAAAAAAAATATAGAATCATAGAATCATAGAAAAGTAGAGTTGGAAGGGGCCTACAAGGCCATCGAGTCCAACCCCCTGCTCAATGCAGAAATCCAGGTCAAAGCATCTCTGACAGATGTCTGTCCAGCCGCACTTTGAATGCCTCCAGACTGGGAGAGCCCACCACCTCCCTAGGTAGTTGGTTCCATTGTCTTATTGCTCTGACAGTCAGGAAATTTTTCCTGATGTTTAGGTGGAATCTAGGTTCCTGTAACTTGAGCCCATTATTCCGTGTCCTGCAAACTGGGATGAACGAGAAGAGATCTTTGCCCTCCTCTGTGTGACATCCCTTCAAATACTGGAAGAGTGCAATCATATCTCCCCTCAGTCTCCTCTTCTAAAGGCTAAACATGCCCAGTTCGTTCAGTCTCTCCTCATAGGGCCTTGTTTCCAGTCCCTTTATCATCCTTGTTGCCCTCCTCTGAACCCTCTCCAGTTTGTCTATGTCCTTGTTAAAGTGAGGTGCCCAGAACTGGACGCAGTACTCAAGATGAGGCCTAACCAGTGCCGAGTAAAGGGGAATTATCACTTCCTGTGATTTGGAAGCTATACTTCTATTAATACAGCCCAAAATTGCATTTGCCTTCTTTGCAGCCACGTCGCATTGCTGGCTCATATTCAGTTTGTGATCTACCACAATTCCAAGATCCTTCTCACTTGTAGTATTGTTGAGCCAAGTGTCCCCCATTCTGTAACTCTGCATTTGGTTTCCTCTCCCTAGGTGCAGCACTTGGCATTTATCCCTATTAAATTTCATTCTGTTGTTTTCGGCCCAGCGCTCCAGCCTATCGAGGTCACTTTGAATTTTGTTTCTGTCTTCCAGAGTATTAGCTGTTCCACCCAACTTTGTGTCATCTGCAAATTTGATAAGCATTCCCTGTACCTCCTCATCCAAGTCATTAATAAAAATGTTGAAGAGCACCGGGCCTAGGACCGAGCCCTGTGGTACCCCGCTCGTTACCTCTCCCCAGTTTGAGAAGGAACCATTGATAAGCACTCTTTGAGTCCGATTCTGTAGCCAATTGTGGATCCACCTGATAGTTGTTCCATCTAGCCCACTCTTAGCTAGCTTACTAATCAGGATATCATGAGGCACTTTGTCGAAAGCTTTGCTGAAGTCCAGATATATTATGTCCACAGCATTCCCACAGTCCACAAGGGAGGTTACCCGATCAAAAAATGAGATCAGATTAGTCTGACAGGATTTGTTCTTGACAAATCCATGCTGGCTTCTAGTAATCACTGCATTGTTTTCAAGGTGCTTGCAGACTGACTTCTTTATATATTTATATCCTACCTTTTTTCCGAAAGGAACCCAAGGTGGCTTACATAATCCTCCTCCTCCTCCTCCTCCTCCTCCTCTCCATTTTACCCTCACAACAACCCTGTGAGGTAGGTTAGGCTGAGAGTCAGTGACTGGCCCAAAGCCACCCAGTGAGTTTCATGGCTGAGCGGGGATTTGAACCCGGATCTCCCGAGTCCCAGTCCAACACTCTCACCACTACGCCACCACTGGCGCCACACTAGAGGCCTGCAGCTGCAGCCAGTGATGAGCATAGTCCTCACTAGTTGAAAGTCCTGTCCAGTCCTGTAGATTTCAGATTCAACCAATATGTCTGAGAGGTTCCCTTGAAATCTTAGCATGCAAGGGTTTGGGGAAGAGGGGAGGCGGCAGATCCAGTTTTAGAAGGAGACAAGAGTTTTTCAAGAGCCAGAGATGGCGCTTCACCCTGACTTGTATACATGATTTTAACAAATTTATTTCACCATTGTGCTGGAGAGGATGTGCTCTTTCTGAAAAGTTGACACATAGACGGAGACCTATAAAAGGGCTGGAAGCTCAAGACTTATTCACAGAAGTGTGGTATCCATTCACTGCACATGCTAACGCACATTCTGCAGCCCTCCTCCACCTACACAATTCAGATTCTGGAGTGATTCACGGTAATAATAATAATAAATAAACGTTTATTTATAACGCCCCTTATACCAAAGGGCGGGACAAATAACATATACAGTAAACATAACAATACAATAAAATAACCAACACCAACCACTTACTATGCAGTATCAAATCCCAGCAACCACCACATTAGCCCAACCACTCATTCTGGCTGACTAAAAAGATAAGTCTTTAATCCCGTTCGAAAGCGGGAAAGATCCTCCTCCAATCGGAGGTCCATGGGAAGCCTGTTCCACAAAAGTGGAACCAGGTCCTGAAAGGTTCGCAGCCTTGACAAGGCAGAGCGTGTCGGTGGGACTGCTAATAATCCCTGGCCCACTGATCTTAAATTCCTACCAGGAACATACCAGGAAAGCCTAGATGATAAGTAAGGAGGGACATTAGAGCGCAAAGCCTTGAAGGCAAGAACCAATAATTTAAATTGGGCCCTAGTCCGAATGGGTAGCCAATGAAGATTCCTACGGGCCATAGTAATATGGGAGTATCGGGGCAAGTTCAGAACAACACGAACAGCGCTGTTCTGAACCAGAACCAGTGGAAGAAGCACAGAAGAGGGCAAGCCAGCAATTAAGCTATTACAATAGTCCAAGCGGGATACCACCAAAGCCTGAACAAGCAAATGGGCTGTTTCAGGAGACAAAAACTTGCGAATCCTGCGAATGTTCAAAAGGTGAAAATTACATGCCTTAGCAGTCCTAGTAATAAAAGGACGCAAGGACAAACGATCATCCAGCAAAACACCAAGGCTCTTGGCAGCTGAAACCGGGGCCACAACTGAGCCCTGGATATGCAAAGACGGACATAATAAGGGAGCTGACACACGATCAGGTTGAAATACCAGAATTTCAGTCTTATCCATGCTAGCTAGTGGTAACACTGCTAGCCTCATAATCTGTACATCTTTTGTTTTTGTATTATATTAAAACTAATTTTTCAGGGGGAAAAGAACCAGAGATGGAAGAAAAGTTTGCCTGTGCCCCTGTATAGCAGGAAGGATGGCTAGATCAAGGAGAGCTTTAAAAGAAACACAGAGAAGCACAACGTAGGTGTGAATCAAGGCTTTGAAGTTTGCATAAAGTCACTGCTTTAGGGGTTGGAACATAACTCAGTGGTAGAGCACATGAATTGCGGACAGAAGGTCCCAGGTTCAATCCTTGTCATCAGTGAGTGCCAGGAAAGACCCGTCTCTGCTTGAAACCCTGGCGAGCTGCTTCTACTCAGACCCAGCAATGCTCGGCTAGATGGACCACTAGTCTGGCTTGCTATAATGCAGCTTCCTGTGCTCCTCTGCCGAAAGGAAAGAAGCTTGCCCAAGGCCATGGTGTTTCATAGAATCATAGAAAAGTAGAGTTGGAAGGGGCCTACAAGGCCACCGAGTCCAACCCCCTGCCCAATGCAGGAATCCAGGTCAAAGCATCCCTGACAGATGGCTGTCCAGCTGCACCTTGAATGCCTCCAGAGTGGGAGAGCCCACCACCTCCCTAGGTAGTTGGTTCCATTGTCTTATTACTCTGACAGTCAGGAAATTTTTCCTGATGTTTAGGTGGAATCTAGGTTCCTGTAACTTGAGCCCATTATTCCGTGTCCTGCAAACTGGGATGATCAAGAAGAGATCCTGGCCCTCCTCTGCGTGACATCCCTTCAAGTACTGGAAGAGTGCGATCATATCTCCCCTCAGTCTCCTCTTCTGAAGGCTGAACATGCCCAGTTCTTTCAGTCTCTCCTCATAGGGCCTTGTTTCCAGTCCCTTTATCATCCTCATTGCCCTCCTCTGAACCCTCTCCAGTTTGTCTACGTCCTTCTTAAAGTGTGGTGCCCAGAACTGGACGCAGTACTCAAGATGAGGCCTAACCAGTGCCGAGTAAAGGGGAATTATCACTTCACACGATTTGGAAGCTATACTTCTATTAATGCAGCCCAAAATTGCATTTGCCTTCTTTGCAGCCACATCACATTGCTGGCTCATATTCAGTTTGTGATCTACCACAATTCCAAGATCCTTCTCACTTGTGGTATTGTTGAGCCAAGTGTCCCCCATTCTGTAACTCTGTATTTGGTTTCCTTTCCCTAGGTGCAGCACTTGGCATTTATCCCTATTAAATTTCATTCTGATGTTTTTGGCCCAGTGCTCCAGCCTATCGAGATTGCTTTGAATTTTGTTTCTGTCTTCCAGAGTATTAGCTATTCCACCCAACTTTGTGTCATCTGCAAATTTGATAAGCATTCCCTGCACCTCCTCATCCAAGTCATTAATAAAAATGTTGAAGAGCACCGGGCCCAGGACCGAGCCCTGTGGTACCCCGCTCGTTACCTCTCCCCAGTTTGAGAAGGAACCATTGATAAGTCAATTGTGGATCCACCTGATAGTTGTTCCATCTAGCCCACTTTTAGCTAGCTTGCTAACCAGGATATCATGAGGCACTTTGTCAAAAGCTTTGCTGAAGTCCAGATATATAATGTCCACCGCATTCCCACAGTCCACAAGGGAGGTTACCCGATCAAAAAAATGAGATCAGATTAGTCTGGCAGGATTTGTTCTTGACAAATCCATGCTGGCTTCTAGTAATCTGTCTCGAGACAAGACAGTGTTACAAACCACCTATCACAGGACAAGCGCAAATGCGAAGCTGCAAGAAACAGACGGAAAGAGGAACTCTTTCTACAGCTGTGCCACATTCATGACTAGAATAGCTACTGAAAATTAGAAAAAAAAGGTAAGAATTCCCAAGGAAAGTGAAAGTATTAAGGGAAGAGAGGGTTAAATTGGCGAAGAAGCAACAGCAGGAGACATTCTCGAGCCGCGAATGGGGTGGGGGGGGTGCGTGAGTGACAGGAAGGCCCCGCTCCTCAGGCAGCTCCTCCTCCCCGCGCCCCCTCGCCTGCAGTCTGGGCAGGGGCTGCATGTGGGGGCTGGCAATGCTAGCAGCAGCAGCAGCAGCACACACGCCCCAATATTGTTGTATATCGAGTTGTTCACAGCTTCTGGAACTGTGATCTCACCCATATGCTAAGCTGAACGGTGTACTCCTGCCACCTCTGCGACCCTGGAGGAGATACTAGGGCCCGGTTCTAGGGTTGGCTGCTCTAAAACCTGACCTGACCTCTTCCACTGCAGCAGCTCCGACCTCTGTGGAAGATCTGGGAGCCAGGCAAGCCTTCCAGCCAAGGCATTACTCGGACTGAGGAGCCAGGCCTGAGGTGGCGGCAGCAGCACCAGCAAGCTATTGAGACTGGACATAGGAGGAGACTGCCTCACACCAGCAAGGGAGAGGCCTCTTCCGGTCCCGCTGCCTGAGGTCCTTTTAAGTGGGGATGATGCGTATGTCAAGTATGCGCTCCACCACCAAGCTGCGGCACCTCCCCAAGCAGTTATAGAAGGCCAGATCAGACGGGACCCTCGTGGCTCCTCAAGCCACTGGTCTTTCTGGACAGAAAGCTGCAGCACACCCACACCCACACACACACCAGACACCTACAGCGGTGTCCTGCAGAGCACGAGAGGGTCACGCCAGCAGTTCCCTTTGCCTGCAAAGCTATTCCAGTAGCTCCGTGCCTGAGGGACCCAGGCCCCGCTGCCCGGGCCCAGTTCAACATGTGCACAGAGCCGTGCCTCACGCGCTGAAAAATGGCCGTTACAAGGTACAAGTTTACCTGGGGCTAGGTACAAATATTGTGTGCTGTACCAGGTAAATCAGTTAGTATTTGCTGAAGGATTTGCACTGGCTACCAGTTGCTTGCCGAGCCGAATTCAAGGTGTTGGTTTTGACCTTTAAAACCCTATACGGCTCTGGTCCAGTTTATCTCAAGGAGCGTCTCCAGCAACACCAAGTGGGCCGCTCAACAAGATCTGCCACGGATGGCCTTCTCCTTGTCCCTTCAGCCAGAGCAGCTAGACTGGTGGGGACGAGGAAGAGGGCCTTTTCTGTGGCGGCCCCCGTACTGTGGAACTCTCTCCCGAGTGACCTCCGCCATGCCCCCTCTCTGATGAGCTTCCGTCGCTCATTAAAAACCTGGTTGTTCAGGCGGGAATATGGGGTGGGTTAAGATTTTAAAATTTTTATATTGTTTTAATGTATTTTATTGTATTTATGTATTTTATTGTGTGTACATCGCCCAGGGTGGCTGGTTGCCGGCCAGATGGGCAATAAATAAATATTAATAATAATAAATAAAATAGTAGTATTAGACAGAATGGGAGTTGGGGTCTGTGCCAGCGTTGCCATGTATCATTTGTTTAATGCCATCAGTCCACCAGGTGCCGTAAGAAAATATCGAGGTATTCTGGTTCCTGTGCAGAATGTTTGTAATCTGGCCTTGACTGACAAGAAAGCAACGGAGAAGGTCGGGGCGGGGAAGTGTCACGTGGCAACCAAGGAGAAGGCAAAGTGGTTCCAAAATGTTTTGTTAACAAAGCCATTCGTGCGAAGACCCCTGAAGGACCAGAGAGGCAGCCTGAAGAATGAAGAAGTGAGGGTTGGCTTCCTTCCCACTCACCATCATACATATCAAAGTCAAAATAAAATGACCTCCAGGTGAATCAGAATCAATAAAACGACCTCCAGGTGAATCAGAATCAAATGAGTCCAAACTGAGCCAGTCGCCGCCAAGGCAAAGAACTGCGCATGGATGAGGGAGACGCCACGGCATGCATGCCCTGGAGCCGTGGCAATGCGGTGGTGGTGGTGGTGGTGGGGAGCTGGCCTGAAAAAGTGGGGCAGCTGCAAGGGGGGGGGGAAGACTCTGACTAGTGCCTCCAAGAGTTTGCTGTTTAAGCCCTTGCTAAGTTTGTTTGGGGCAGCCGCGGCACGCAGCCCTTTTCAGGCTCTATAGCAAACCCAGATGAAGGGAATGTCACTCACGGCGACCCCCATGGACTTGACTGTGGGGGTCGTGGTCTGCCTCATACACTGTGCCAGCCTTCCCCAAGCCAGTGCCTTCCAGATGCATCGGACTCCAAACCCCATCTATCATTGGCCATGGTGGCAGAGGATGATGGGAGCTGAAGTCCAACACACCTGGAGTTGGGGAAGGCTGCACTGACTATTGCGCCCCTTCTGGGAAGCCTGAGAAGCAAGCATCAGTAAAGGGCAGTCCACAGCATGGCCGGTCTGCCTTCCTAGGAAGCAGGTGAGCCAAGAGGCCTCTGCTGGGCATGACCTGTGGCCCTCCCCTCCCCGGCCAGCTTGGGTGTGGCCCTGCCCTGTTCTTCTGCTCACCATGGAGTGTCGCTTGTTCCTGAGGTCAGAGGCCAGCTTGTAATTCTGCATCATTTTTTCTTGGGTGGCATAGCCCAGGTAGACTTTGGAGAAAGCCCCCGAGCCTATCTTCTTGGAAGAGAGGAGGTAGCCATTCTCCTTGCTTTCCCGAACCTGCTCCAGGAATGTCCTCCTGTCGGCCTCGCGCTTGGAAAAGCTCTTCATGGCGCTGAAGTCGCCGAAGAGGGGGCAGCCCTGCTGCGGTGGGCAAAGGGGCAGTGACTGCACCTGGGCTGGAGGAAACTCCAAAGGGACCAGAGTCCGGATAGACACATCAGCTCTAACAAGGAAGGGAAAACAGAAAGCTGTGGCCTCTTCTAGCACGGTGCCTTTCTCATCTTTTGGCCTGGCGGCTGCTACTGGTCAGACCCAGGGAATGGAAAGTCCAGAGGGTTCCTTGTTGCTCTTCAGATGGAGGAGTTTCCACAGTGACGGGGGCGGAACAAGCATTCCAGCAGCAGCATTCTAGAACTGAAGCCTAACAAGCAGCTTCAGAACCTCTGGCCTCGGCGAGGGTGGGGGGCAGATCTTGCCCTGGACCCCTACCACCGCCCCTGCATTCGGCCACAAGAGCGTTATCAACGAAAGAGCTCCCAACTTCGCTCGACAGCACAGAGCCATTGAGCGGCTTCCCAGGTGGAGCATCGTGGACGCCAGGTGGGTATATGGGAACTGGGAACACCAGACAGCCAGGGCAGCTTGGCCGAGTTACTAGTTTTACCAACAGAGCGGCCTGGCTGACAACCGATTGCTTAGTCTCACAAAAACCTTGTGAGGTAGCCCAGGCTAGTCACTTGGTTAAGACCCACCAGGGAACTCCACGGCCAACTGGGAAATTGAACCTGGGGGCTCCCATATCCAAACCCCCATGACAGCCATTATATCACGGTTGAAAATGGAACATTTTTAATGGAAAACTAAGGCCAATGGGATCTTATGGCCTGGGAAGGCCATAATTTAGCCCCTTTCTAAGTGTCCAGCAGCTCCCACGGAGCCAATGCTAGGTCATCTTCTCTTCTTCCTAACCAAACAGTGAGCAGCTGGACAGACATCTGTCAGAGATGCTTTGACCTGGATTCCTGCATTGAGCAGGGGGTTGGACTCGATGGCCTTGTAGGCCCCTTCCAACTCTACTTTTCTATGATTCTATGATTCTATGAACATCTCCTGAGCTGATGATGATGATGATGGTGATCATGATAATTTGTATAAATTAGATACCTATAAAACCAGCTTCCTCAGTATTGTATAACCATTTTAAAACAGAGCAATAATACAATAAATACAGAGAGTACAGAGATATAAAAGTTCACAGCAGTAAAAGTAACTTCTAACTGCACCTGCAACACCTGGTTATTGTTGTTGATTTCTCCAGCCACGGTGTTTTACAGAGTAACGTAAGCACAGGAGAGAGATCCCTGCCCCAAAGAGCTTGCACTTTGTATTCTGGCAGTGGGGGAGACCAGAGAAGGGAGGAGAGAGGGAGGGGGCGAGCCAGGGGCAATGGGCGGAGAGGGGGAGGGGCTGGGCAGCAAGGGGGTTTATTGCTGTTCCTATATAAATGTTTACAGCACCGCCAACGTCCGCGGCACTTTACGGAGTGACAGAAGCCATATACCTACCCACAGCGGGTGCCGGTTCTCACCACTTCCTAGGATTCTAGGAGGCGCGGCTTTGCCGGATGGCAACCGAGGACGGAGGGGCTCCCCCCGCCCCCGAGGCGAGGGCCCCCGGAGCGTCCTCTGCTGCTTCACCACTTCCGTCCAAGCCGCACCGGCAGGCGGCGCAGGGGACCGCCGCGCCCCCCCCCCCTCCAGGGCCGCTTCCATCCGCGCGCGCAGGCGGCGGCGGCGGGTCCCCCCCCCAGCTCCTTCGCAGCATTTCTCCTTCCTTCGGCCCCTGCAGTGGCGAGGGAGGCACGGCGGTCAGGTCTGCTGCATGCAAGCCGAGCCCGGCGTCGGCCCTTCCTCCCGCAGGGAGCCGAGAAAAGGATGAGCGGATGGTGAGATCTCTGGGAGCCCAGAAGGAAGGGCGGCCCGCCTCCCCCTTTCTGAGTGAGGGCGAACTCGCAATGGGTCTAAGGTGCCCCGATCCAGCCCTCTGTCCTCTCAGCATGGCCCGTCCACTCTCTCTCCTCTCGGGCTCTGGGGCTGGCTGATCGATCCCTGTCGGCAGGAGACGGACTAGTGGAGATGGCGGGCTCTCAGAGGGATCAAGGACAGTGACCGGCATTTACCAGCCGGCAGGTTTCTGGGCCGGGCCGGGCCGGTGTGCTTCCGTGGGCAGGGAGCGGCTTTGTATCGCCATCGCCTCCTGGACCCGACGCCAGCGGCGGGAGCTCTCGCTCATCTGGAGGTTGGTGAAAAATAGTTGCAGTGCTTTTGCCTTAGGTAGGAATCCTGCATAGGGGGATGTGTGCCTGCTGTAGACTTTTTAAATTTATTTATCTGTCTTTGAGTCAGGGGGACACGCTCTGCCCACACCAAGTAGTAACCAGTGATAACATGAATCAAGGATTCCAAAATAGTTTGGAGAGAACGCTTTGGGGGAAGAAGGGGGCAACACCAGAGAACAGAAATCACAAGGAGAGAGGCAAACCTCACGGAAGTACTGAACTGGAAAGTTTATTCTTGCAGAATAAAAATAATAAAATCCACAATACATTTTGATTCAAATCACCCTCAAAGGCAATTGGATCTGGTATCCTTTTCCTTCAAAGGAAATTATTTTGGGGACCCTTTTCCCGGGAAAGGGTCTCTTTTTCCTTTTATGGGCTTCTTAACAAGTAGGCCTTAAGGGCAACATTTGGAGCACAGACCTACCTTTGCCCTTGCTCTGCCCTCTAAGTGGGTGTGCTGAGCAGGAAAGAGGTTTTTGGAGGGCACCGAGGCGAAGACAGAGAAGAGGGGCTGGAGATGGCTAGATTCACCCAGATACTACCGCAGAGAAGCCGCAGCCTGCGTCCAGGATGAGCAAGGTTACTAAGCGGGGGAAACACATAATGTAGCCTTCCCCATACTGCCTTTTACAGACAGGGCAAACTGAATCTGAAAGGGAGGACTCTGTCCAAAGCACTAGGGCCCAGGGTCTCCAAGAACCAAGACCTACTACACTCTAGTCCTGTTTACTGGGTCTGGCTATGTACGTAAATCCAGGGGTTTGCTATGTAGCAGCCATAGCAAGATCTCTTGCGGGCAGGGAAAGTGGCTTTCCACAGGGCTTTGAAATCATGCTGCAGACGACCAAAGTTGCCTTCCAGGACAGAATGCGTTGCATCTCTCAGAATCCAGCAAAATGTGGCTTTCAGCAAAAAGCGAGTCTCTAGTCACTGAGGAGAGGGGAGAAGGGGTGGGGCAGATGGTTGGATTAGTCATTTGAGAAAGCCTAGGTGGGCAGTTCAACGGCCAAGGGGTTAGGTTTCATGCTCTATATAATGCCCTGTCACTCTATTCAAGAACACAGCAAGAGCTCTGGTGGATCAGACCAAGTGCCCTATTCCTAACAAAAACAACAGAGCATCTTGGGACTCATCATCATCAGGCGATCACTCGTGACCGAGTAAGATTGTCTTCCGGGATAAAAGGAGGAAATTCTAAAGAAGATTGTGTAGACTCTAGCGATGGGTCCGTAAGTGACTGTGGAGGCCAATTCTAGATCCACACAGCTTCCCACAGTGAGGACACAGGTTACCAGATAGAAGATGGTCCTGTAAAGGATTCATTTGACGTGCTTTTCGTTTAGCACGTTTCTCCCTTTCACCTTGCACTCGGGCTTCTTCAAAGTCCATGGAACCTTTGTGAAAGGCCAACCTCCATTTAGATCGTTCATGGGCCAGAGCTTCCCAGTTTTCGATGTTTATATTGCATTTTTTTAGATTAGCCTTATGAACATCTTTAAACTCTTATATTGACCACCGATATTCCGCTTTCCATCCTTGAGTTGGGAGTAAAGTAACTGCTTTGGGAGACGGCAGTCAGGCATTCGAACAACATGTCCGGTCCACTGAAGTTGGCGCTGAAGGATCATTTTTTCAATGCTAGTAGTCTTTGCTTCTTCCAGTACACTGACATTTGTTCGCCTATCTTCCCAAGTTGGTTGATTGGTTGGGTTGGGTTGGAAGACGCCTGTGCGTGAAACTGTTTTATGTGGGGACTTGGGACTTTTATCTTGGGACTATAGCCCACTTCATCAGATGCACGGAGTGCTATAGAGAATTTCAGGTTTTATACAGCACATGTGGTGGGGGAGGGGGGGGAAGACCTGTAAACAGTGAGGTCAGAAGGACATTTTTTGAAGGGAAAAGTTCATTTCTTTGTCATTCTTTAACTACCTTTAGCACACAAGTGTGGCAGGATGGTTAGTGGGTGTTCCGGGGCAAGGATGTATGATCTCGAGCGTGCTTCTCTGGTGTGTGGGTGAGGGAGCCTTTTTGAAGTGGCTAGATATGGAGTGGAACAGCATAAATGGTTTTGCTTCTCATTCCCCTGCATAATAGCCACACTGATTGAATAGCAGGCTAGGAATGGTATGACAGGGTCATCAGACCCTCCAGTTCAGTGTTCTCCAACCTTGGGTCCCCAGATGTTTTTGGCCTACAATTCCCAGTATGCTGGGACCCAAGGTTGGAGAACACTAACTTACTCCATGGCGATAGCACATGTTCTCTGTGTTCTGAATTGCCCATGATATTCAAGCTTATCTATTTTGGGAACTGGATTTCACAATTTTGCTAGCATCCTGAAAAGCTTAGTATGAGAGGAGCAAAATGTTTTGCCAATGAAAAGAGAGATACAATTTGTGAGAGGCCACCTTCTATTGGGCCAAACAATACTGTCGCACTACCACGAGGCTTGTAGTTTCACAGGCTCTTCACCAGGCAAAAGGTTTGTGTACCTGCAGAAGCTTATGGTCTCGATGAGAGAATGAACGAAAGAATTCCCTTGTTTTATTCAGGTTGCCCTAACTTCTGTATCCCAAGAACCAACAACTACCCAGTGGCCACTTCTAGCCAAGACAGCCTTTTTGTTCATGGAAACAAGCTAGACTAAGACCAAAATTGAACACACTGATAACTTATTCCATCTTCTAAATATTTATTTTGGTCCGGTGAAGTGCGCTGAGAGTGGTACTTAAAAACATGCTACAGCTGGCTAATCCGCCATAGGGATCGGTAAAATAGCATCTCACCGACTCTTTCTGTGGGAGCAACACCTTGCTATATTTTTAAAAAAGAACACGTTTGACATCGCACTGTCGCACACAGAGAACATGTGCTATCGCCATGGAGTAAGTTAGTGTTCTCCAACCTTGGGTCCCAGCATACTGGGAATTGTAGGCCAAAAACATCTGGGGACCCAAGGTTGGAGAACACTGAACTAGAGGGTCTGATGACCCTGTCATACCATTCCTAGCCTGCTATTCAATCAGTGTGGCTATTATGCAGGGGAATGAGAAGCAAAACCATTTATGCTGTTCCACTCCATATATAGCCACTTCAAAAAGGCTCCCTCACCCACACACCAGAGAAGCACGCTCGAGATCGAAATGTGCCCAGTTATGCAGAAAGGTGTGAAATCGCCGCTCGTGGCGGGCCCCCTTCGTGGCGCCGAAGTGGGGGGGGGGCGGAGCTGCCGGCAGCCTGGCAGCCCCTCGGGGCAGGCGCACGCCCGGCTTCCCGCCCCCTCGGAAGGGGCCCGGGGAGCGCGGCCCGCGGGGAGAAGCGCTGAGTGGGGGCCGCAGCCCCTTCCCTGGCCCAGTGGAGCCGCGGGGACCCCGGGCCCCGTCGTCCAGCGGGGCGCCTTCCGCTGCGAAGCCGGCCCCCTCCGGCCCGCGCTCCCGCCCTCAACGGGGCTCCCAGCCAGCCCCGCCCAAGCCTCGCGTGTTGCGCCCGTTCGGGGCCGGGGGCCGTCGCCGGAATGCCCTCGGCCGGGGCCGCGTGCGGGGGTGGCGGCCGCGTGCGGGGGTGGCGGCCGCCCTCCCTCGACGCACACGGGCACGCGGGAGGGCTCCGGCCGGCCAGTCAGCCGGCCGACGAGACACGCGGGAGCGCGCGCGGGGCCCCGCCGCCTCAGGGGGCAGTCCCTCCCCCACACGGCTCGTCCCCAGATGAGGCGCGAAGGCGGCTCCGCCCCGGGCGCCGGATCGTACTGCGCGTGCGCTATGTTTGGTTGTGTTTTGTTTTGTGTTTTTTTTGCCCCAGGGGGCGGAGTCATGCCCGAGCTCCACAGAGATAGGAAGGTTAGAACAAAAGTAGACGTCCCCCGACTTCCGCGGAGACGGGGGAATCTAGGGGCGATGTGAGGGCCGACGCCCCTGCTCTGCCTTGGCGGGGCGGAGTGAGGGGGGAGCCGCTCGGCCAGCCTGACGTTTGCTGCAGCCCCTCCCCGCCTGCTGAGACCCCTTTCTGGAGCTGGACCTCCTGGGCACGTCTGCGTGCAAGGCGGGGGGTGGGGGCGCGCTCTGCCCCGGGGCTTCGCACCCTCCTCCTGGCGCGGCGAGCCTTCGCCGGGCCGCCGCAAACAATGATCGAAATACTTTCTCCACCTCCCCGGGAGGCCCTGCCCTGCCCTGCCCTGCCCTGCCCTGCCCTGCCCTGCCCTGCCCTGCCCTGCCGCTTCCTTCCTTCGGGGCTGGGGGAGGGGGCGCGGCAGCGCTTTACAAAGCCCCGCAAGCCCCTCCCACTCACTGGGACTCGCTGGGGCGTCAAACACAACCGGGAAGTCCTGTCTGCAGGCAAAGGAGCCATCATTCTACCCTTCGCGTATCTCTAAGGCAGAGCCCGTGGGTGGGCGGGGCCAAGGGGCTCCGCCCGCCGCCCTCTCGCACAGGTGGGGGCGGGCCTTAAATACCCGGAAGCGGCGGGCGGGAGCTCCACCTGGAGCAGGTGAGCGGGGCGGCACCGGGGCCCGGGCGTCCTGGCTGCGCCTCCCCTGGGCGGCGGGCGGCTGGCTTGGGGCTTGGGGCTTGGGGCTCGGGGTCCCCGTGGCTCCACTGGGCCAGGGAAGGGGCTGCGGCCAAGGTCAGGGGGCGCAGCCTTGCCCCGGGCGGGTGTGGGGCTGTCCGGCTCGGGCAGGGTCTGCGCCTGCCTGCCTGCCTGCGGGGCGGGGGCCTCTGGGTGGTCCCGCTGGGCTGGGCTGGGCTGGGCTGCTTGCGGAGCCCCTGCTCCCGCCCCTGCGTTTTCCTCCCGGTGCTGCTGCTGCTGCTGCGCCTCGGCTGCGAGGAGGCCGCGCCGCTTCTCCCGAGCCTGCCGCCGCGGGCTCTCAGGGCTGCCCGCCGCGGGGTCCGCTTGCTCCGGCGCGGCCGCCCTCGCCTTCTTGAGGGTCTCGGCGTGGCAAGCGGGTCTGCGCTTGCCGCTCTTCGGGGAGGGCCGGGGATGGGGTGTGAGTGAGGGGTGAAGCTGGAGCATGGCGGGGGATCCTCTCCACACGCCCCCTCCCTAGCCCAGTTCGCCCAGGGTGTGAGCCGCGTGCCTGGCGAGGGGCGCCTTCTCACCCTCCGCGTGCCCGGCCAGGTTATTTGGGTCACCTGGATTCTAATCCTGGGCGCGGGGCCTTGCTCGCTGCTGCACACTGGTTGCTGCCCGTGAGTTCCTTGTCCCCTTTCTTCTTGCAGGGAAGGCTGCCTTGCTCTTATCCCAGCCTTGTGCTCAGTGAAATTGGGGGCGGGCCTTGCAACACTTCTGTCTGCTGGCCTACTTCTGCATTTTAGGAGTTCTTTTCCATGCTAGCTTCTCTCCCTTTTCCCCATTGCTGCATTCTGATGTGTTCTTTACCTTCGTAAGTAGCTCTAACTTCCCTGTTACTTTATTGCAGGGAAAACAGCAGTGTCCGGTGGCACTTAAAGGCTAACAGTTTATTAGGGCATTCGCTGCTGTGGTCTAGAACACAGTTTAACAGATGTGTGAGGTGTTCTCTACCAGGAGTAGTTCTAGTATTTGAGGGGCCACTCCTGGGAATCTGGGCTTCAGAGGCCTCTGCAGATGACAGCAGGGGCTGGGAGCCTCTCTCTGTCTAAGGGCCAAATTTGGTTTCAGAAGCTCTTGGGGGCTGCGTTCCAGTCATGGGTTGGGCAGAAAGCAAGAGGGCGGGCCCAAAAGCTCCAGTGTATTTCGTCTTCGAACTCTTCCCGCCTGTAAGCAAGCCTTAGGAGAGGCATTTCAACCTCTTAGAATGAGGGGAAAGCGGCACAAAAGGAAAACCACCAAGCCATTGGCAGTTGGGGGCGACCGAGTGTGGCTCTCTGGGAGCCACAAGAGGCCGGATTTGGGGGCTCCTGGATTACAAGATGCAGGCATGAGGCACTGGACTCTCCTAGACTTCCAAGTATGAATGGCTGTAAAGCTAGGGAGTGCTCCGAAAATTCTTCCCAGGAGGCTGTGGCACGGCCCCACCGCCCATCTTCTGAGCAAGAGTGCTGTGAAATGGTGGGTGCTTGACTTTGAAAATGAGGTCTGGGAGCTCGAGCCCTTCTTGCCTTTCAACAGTAGCTCTGGGATTAGGGAGAACAACAAAGAGTCTTGTGGTACCTTAAAGACATGCACGTTTATTCTGGCATGAGCTTTCATGAACAGTGTCCACCGAGTGCTAATGTTTCTGGCCACAAATTGCGCCACAAAGATGACTGCTTTTGCATGGGGTGATGTGTGAGTCATGCGTTTGAGACTTCAGCATCCAAATAATGCTAATTGTTGTGTGTTTGCTTTTCCCCCTGGTGTTGGTTATGGGTGTGTTTTGACAGATAGACTTTTGTCTTTAGTGGACACTCATCTAGAAAGGCAACTCTGTACTATTCTCTTTTTTAAAAAGTCAGCTTTATCTGTCTCAATTGCATTACTGCATCACACCAGACCGGTTGCTTGGCCAATATGACAGACCGTATGAAGTTGTGAGTGACATCCCGTGTGAGTGAATGAATAGCTAGCTGGTACATGACTAGATGGAAGCATAACAACTTGTGCTAAGATCTGTCTTAAGGACTGTCATCTTGTTCACAGGGCAAGGAAGAAGGAAGCAAGCAGCTCAGGAACCCAGTGCCTCTAGTGAGTTCTTCTCAGATGCTTCCTTCGGAAGGACGAGTGAGCTGGAGATGACCTGTTCCCCGTCATCTGGAAGTGGCCGGAGGCTTGGAGACATAGTGGCAGTCCCTGTGCTGGCCGATGTTTTTCTACATGAAACAGGAATAGGGCCCCTGGAGGGTTTCCCAACTCTGAGCCTTCCTTGAGCCCCAGAGGGTGAACTTTGGCCCCTCCACCTCTGAAGCTGAGCAGTGACTCCTAGCCTTTGTGTTCATTGCGGGGGGTGCACCATATACCCTTGTGCCAAAATAGGGTCTCCTGGAGCCTTGCGCTTTGAACAGCAGGACTGATCAGTGGACTGGAAACCCAAAGACGAGGAAGATGTCTGAGTCACGGGTGAAAAGTAAGTACAGCATGCTGAGCCATGGGTTCAGTAGAAGGTTGGACTGATGCATGCATGTGTGAAGGCTCTGGCTGGCTGGAGGGTTTGTGGGCTTTGGGAACTTCCCAAGATCACCTTTGGGGGGCATCAAAAGTTCCTGAAGCCTTCAGCTTCCAGCAGATGTCAGTTTAGGTTTTTGTGAGATGGTGTGGATCGTCTCTCCCCTCCACTCCCTGAATCTTAGATCTTCGTGTCCAGCTTAAGCGCTTCAGGGTAGAACTTGCCACCTCCTGTTGTCCAGCTTCTGGCATCCACAGAAGCATCTGCAACAGAGTTGGTCTTTTTCTCCCTCCCTCCTTCACCTGGAGTGGCAACAGTGCAGAGCTCCTAGTCCCAATGTGATTTGTGGCTCGCCAGGCTCTTAAGAGCTGGGAGTGTCTCCCAGCCTTTTTCCTGTGCACAGTGTCCTTAAACTGTGGTTAGAAGGTGGTTTGCCGGACCATCCTCGTGGTGTAAGTCTTCACTGATGTGCAAGCATCATAGTCGGTGTTGGGGTGGTAAATCCTGGAGTGCAGGAGCTCACATGATGGTGTGTGTACACATACCCAGTGCTTTTTTTCTGGAGAAAAGGGTACCGGAACTCTTGGATTACATTTCCTCGGGAGTAGATGGCGATTAAATTGTAATGCAATTAATAGAAGAAAAGGTGCTGGAACTCAGTTCCGGTGAGTTCCACCAGAAAAAAAGCCCTGCACATACCCCACCCCACCCAGTACGTAGCATAATACCCATTCTGTTAGGCTCAACTTGACTTCAGTGCTATGCGCAGTTATCTTGGAGTAAGCTCCATTGAGCTCATTGGTGCTTGCTTCTGACTGCATAGATCCAGCTTGGAAAACACATTGAGCTTTAACCAGAGACCTTCAGCTGGCAGAAATGCAACCTTAGCTTTTAATTAGAAATGCAACATCTTGCAAAGAAGTGTTACCATTTAAATTCCGAGTGTGAGCCCCATCAAAGAGAAAAAAAGTATTCAGCCTCCGATTATTTTTCTCATTCTCTGACTTGCTCATGCTACCTGATGCCCTCCAGATGTTTTGGACAGCAACTCAATTGTTCTGAACTGCAGCTCTCATAATCCCTGACATCTGGAGGTCACCAGGTTTGCCTACCCTCCTGGTCTGTTGCAAGCAATAGTAAAACTGGAAAGCCTCATTCTCACTTCGTTCACTTGTTGGAACAAGGCAGGTCTCCTAGAATCATAAGAGTTGGAAGGGGCCTATAAGGCCGTCGAGTCCAACCCCCTGCTCAATGCAGGAATCCAAGTCGAAGCATCCCTGACAGGTGGCTGTCCAGCTGCAGACAAAGATACCCTGGCAGAGGTCACCACTCCTGTGCTGCAGAAAGTCCCAAACAGCACTCCTGCACATTCCCTCTCCACTATGCCTCTGTCTGCAGATCTCCTGTTCAGGTGGAATGAGAAGATAACACACTGTTCTGGTCTGAGCTTACCTGCAGGATATCAATGGATGTTCTGTCAGAAGAACGCTTGGCTGTACAGCAGTGTTCT
Organism: Shinisaurus crocodilurus; assembly: GCA_021292165.1. Taxonomy (NCBI): domain Eukaryota; kingdom Metazoa; phylum Chordata; class Lepidosauria; order Squamata; family Shinisauridae; genus Shinisaurus; species Shinisaurus crocodilurus. The sequence goes on along the minus strand of CM037880.1, from coordinate 224,692,878 downwards.
CCAACCGTGGGTCCCCAGATGTTTTTGGCCTACAACTCCCAGCATGCCCCAGCCAGCTACGCTTATGGCCATATGCGTCAGAAGATCAAATATGATTGTGTTGAGATCTCTGTAGAGCCAGCATTGAGTAGGGAATACTTATTCAGCGTACAGCAAGCACTTGGCTTTGCATTTTTTAAATCTAGGAACAAAATAGAATGTGGCGAATGCATACAGCACACCCACTGCAGCTGATTGATATTCCTTTTGTGAAACGGGTACCTCACAACTGCAGAAAAACTGGGTCCAGACCCTAGTCTTGATAGAACGTGGCTTGGGAATCATGCAGGTTGGAAAACACTGGCTAGTGGGCTTCACTTCTGGTGACCCCCGAGATCGCAAAATGCAATTCTCGGATGACCAGCATTTCTTAAGCCTTCCACTGCTGGACTGCCAAAGCTTGGCAGGCAGGCTGGCTTCAACGGGCAGCCTGCCTAAGCCGCCTCCAACGGAGCAGCTGATCGTGCTCTGCAATTCTGTCCCTCATGTTATTCTTCCCAGCTGCTAGTCCTGTTTTTCATACTGTTTAGAGGGTTTGTTCCCACCTTGGCCCCAGTTTGAAGTGTGTACTGATGGCAATGGCAGAAGCTTGTGATAGCTCTCCCGGAGAGCTGCTGAAGTCAGGATCCCCTTCGGAGATGCAGTATGCCCGTGAAAAGCTCTCTGGATCCCCTTGGATGCGGCAGTAAGACCATAAGAGCCGTGCTGGGTCAGGCCAAGGGCCGTCTCATCCAGCATTCTGTTCACCCACTGGCCGACCAGCTGCCCCAATTATCACACCCTCCAGCCCATGTTCCCCAGCATCTGGTATTCAGAGACATACTGCCTCTGAACTGGCGGCAGCATGTAGCCACCAGGACTAGTCGCCGTTGATGGCCTTCTCCTCCATGGATTTGTCTAATCCTCTTTTAAAGCTGTCATAGTTGGTGGCCATCACTGCCTCTTGTGGAAGGGAGTGCCATAGTTGAACTCTGTGCTGTGTGAAGAAGTCCTTCCTTTGATCTGTCCTGAATCTCCCGCCAATCAGCTTCATGGGATGACCCCTAGGATTATATGACGGGGAGAAAAATGCCTCCCTGTCCACTTTCTCCACACCATGCATAATTTTGTACACCTTCCTTTACTTTTTTCTAAGCAAAGCAGTCCTAGGTGTTGTAACTTTTCCTCTTTGGGTAGTTGCACCAGGCTCTTGATCATTTTGGTTGCCCTTTTCTGTACTTTTCCAACTCTACAATATCCTTTTTGAGATGTGGTAGCCAGAACAGTGTTCCAAGAGTGGTTGCACCATAGATTTTCATAAGAGCAGTATAATATGGGCAATTTATTTGTAGATTCTTTTCCTAATTATGCCCAACATGGAATTTGCCTTTTAGACAGCAGGCACTCACTGGGCTGACGTTTTCATTGACGTTCCATGGCTGCGAAGTTTGCTCAGGCGTCCTTAAGTGAGCCATTCATTGGCACAGTGGCCTTTTGGTCAGCGGGGTCCCAGATAATTAGCCGGTCTTTGTATCCTGTGATGTGGCTGTGCTGCATGGGAGGACAGAATGAGGCCTCTAAGTCTGAGACCAGGCTGGAGCATAAATTCCCTTTGGTGTTTGCCCGGTTTTGCACCTTGAAATTCTTTGGGGCACGCTCCCTGTGTTGGCAGGCTTGGTTAGTGCAGCAGCAGCATGTCTGATTTAAATGTGGCTGTAGGAAGCTACTTTTTAGCACTGAACACTTTTAAACCAACTTAAGTCTACTCTGTTGCCCTGGTCACTCTTCATGCTGATCAAAATTGCAATTCTGCGCCATTCCATGTAGTTCAAAACATGGCCAGATGCACGAAGCAACAAAGAGGGCCTCGGCCCATATGTGCATTTATCTGGACACCTATGCCCCACTTCTCTATGATGCTATCATACTCAAGGTGCCTGACAATACAGTAATACCTTGGATTGCAAGTAACTTGGTCTGAGAGCGTTTTGCAAGACAAGCAATTTTTTAAAATAAATTTTGACTTGATAAACAAGCAACATCTTGCAATGTAGGGATGTAACCGCTCACCTCGAGCGGGCATAGCAGGCCGAAATCGGCCCTGGTCACACCCGCCGGAGACTCGCTTCGATATAAGAGTGTTTTGGATTACAAGCACGGTTCCAGAACGAATTATGCTTGCAATCCAAGGTATTACTGTACAAATATAAATCAAATAAATTTAAAAACAGAAGTAAAGCCTGAATGAAGCATCATAAAAACTATCAACAGCAGTAGACCTACATCACATCAGTGCACTGCTACTGTTATGTTACTATCACAACTCTTGAATGAGAATGATTGGTTTGATGGAGACTGTAGCCCCGGGGCTGTATAAAGATAGAAACTTGCTCTGGTCTTCCCAATAATCCATAACCTTCAGGGAGAGGAAAGTGAAGTGCAAATCATACATTGATTTGAGAAGCTGATGCCCCAAATTGTAGAAAACTGAACTGGAATTGCCCCCCCTCCCAGAATCTAGCAATTAGTATCTTTGCAGCTGATAAATAAGCAATTTTGTGCAGTCTTGGATTCAGTCCGAGTGACCCAAGAGAATCTGGATCACTTAGCAAGTTAACAACTGCACTAAGCTGAACTCCTGCCCCTCAGTGCCCTCTCGGGATTCCTGTATCTGGGAGCATTGCTACAGTATGGGAATAAACTCTTCTTTACTGTATCGGCATTGCCAGCATTTTCCTTCTGAATTTCGGGGGCGCCTTCTGACTTCCAAGCTGTGTTACGCCATGGTGGAATGAGAGTTGAAAATCACTGACTTGAACAAAGGGAGCGATTCTTACACCCGCCTTCCAAGAGTACTTCGGTTGGCCAGAAGGGTCTGGTCTCCCAGATCCTTCCCTCATCCCCTGACTATTCCATGTTGATAGAGCTGGCTTACAAATATCAGGCCATGAACACTTTAGTTCTTCTTTTTTAAAAACAGAAGTTATCCCTCCTGTTTAAAATACGGTAACTCCTTAGTTGCAAATTTTGGAAAAAAACCAGGTGGCAACAATTGTCCGTTCTGCTTATGGTCTTTTCAAATCATAAGATAAATATCCTTGTTAAAATAAGTTATTTTAGTCCACTCAGTTGCCCTTTCATACTTTTAAGTCCTTAGCACTGCTAGATCTTCCTTAAATGAGGTGAGCAGAATTGCACAACATTTTCTAAATGTAGGTACACAGAAGCTGCCTTTCGAGAGATTTAACGTTTTAAAATTTCCACGAAGTTCTAACATACCCTTTGCCATCTCACCACGGATGTGTTTGGAGACATTCGAGGTGCGACTGGACAGCCATCTGTCGGGGATGCTTTGACCTGGATTCCTGCATTGAGCGGGGGTGGGGGTGGGGGTGGGGGTGGGGGTGGGGTTTGGACTCGATGGCTTGGTAGGCCCCTTCCAACTCTACGTTTTCTACGATTCTATGGTGAGCTTTCTGCTACGAGCAAGATCTTCCTGGGTAGCTGCCTCTGGGTGGGGGGTGGAGGCAGTGCCTTGCACTCAGATGGTGGGTGAGGCTCAGTATGTCTCTCCAGATCCCAAAAGAAGGTCCTTCTGGATTCCTTCACAGTCTGCTTTGGACTTCACTGTCTTGACTGCTTCAGGACCTGCTGCGTTCACAGGTGCTTGACAGCTGAAGGATGGCTCCCTGGGCTGTGCCGTTTTCTAACCTGAGGGTAGGAAAGGGGCCTCCTCACCCAAACTTGAGAGCTGTATGTGAGACTCAAAAGGTTGGGTCTGGGAATGCTACACCTCCCAGCTAGTATTTTACTTACATCATTATTTCTGAGTGGCCTCTCATAGGATCATAGAAAAGTAGAGTTGGAAGGGGCTTACAAGGCTCTTGAGTACAACCCCCTGCTCAATGCAGGAATCCAGGTCAAAGCATCCCTGACAGATTACTGTCCAGCCGCACCTTGAATGCCTCCAGAGTGGGAGAGCCCACCACCTCCCTAGGTAGTTGATTCCATTGTCTTATTGCTCTGACAGTCAGGAAATTTTTCCTGATGTTTAGGTGGAATCTGGGTTCCTGTCACTTGAGCCCATTATTCCGTGTCCTGCAAACTGGGATGATGGAGAAGAGATCCTGGCCCTCCTCTGTGTGACATCCCTTCAAGTACTGGAAGAGTGCGATCATATCTCCCCTCAGTCTCCTCTTCTGAAGGCTAAACATGCCCAGTTCTTTCAGTCTCTCCTCATAGGGCCTTGTTTCCAGTCCCTTTATCACCCTTGTTGCCCTCCTCTGAACCCTCTCCAGTTTGTCTATGTCCTTCTTAAAGTGTGGTGCCCAGAACTGGACACAGTACTCACGATGGGGCCTAACCAGTGCCGAGTAAAGGGGAATTATCACTTCACGTGATTTGGAAGCTATACTTCTATTAATGCAGCCCAAAGAGCACTTGCCTTCTTTGCAGCCACATCGCATTGCTGGCTCATATTCAGTTTGTGATCCACCACAATTCCAAGATCCTTCTCACTCGTAGTATTGTTGAGCCAAGTGTCCCCCATTCTGTAACTGTGCATTTGGTCTCTTTTCCCTAGGTGCAGCACTTGGCATTTATCCCGATTAAATTTTATTCTGTTGTTTTCGGCCCAGCGCTCCAGCCTGTCGAAGTTGCTTTGAATTTTGTTTCTGTCTTCCAGAGTATTAGCTGTTCCACCCAACTTTGTGTCATCTGCAAATTTGATAAGCATTCCCTGTACCTCCTCATCCAAGTCATTAATAAAAATGTTGAAGAACACTGGGCTCAGGACCGAGCCCTGTGGTACCCCGCTCGTTACCTCTCCCCAGTTTGAGAAGGAACCACTGATAAGCACTCTTTGAGTCCGATTCTGTAGCCAATTGTGGATCCACCTGATAGTTGTTCCATCTAGCCCACTTTTAGCTAGCTTGCTAATCAGGAGATCATGAGGCACTTTGTCGAAAGCTTTGCTGAAGTCCAGATATATAATGTCCACCGCATTCCCACAGTCCACAAGGGAGGTTACCCGATCAAAAAAATGAGATCAGATTAGTCTGGCAGGATTTGTTCTTGACAAATCCATGCTGGCTTCTAGTAATCACTGCATTGTTTTCAAGCAGCTTGCCGACTGACTTCTTTATAATCTGCTCCAAAATTTTCCCAGGGATTGATGTCAGACTGACTGGCCTATAGTTCCCAGGTTCCTCCTCCTTGCCCTTTTTGAAGATGGGAACAACATTTGCCCTCCTCCAGTCGTCTGGCACATCACCTGTCCTCCATGATTTCTCAAAGATAATAGACAGTGGTTCTGAGAGTTCTTCTGCCAGTTCCTTTATTTCAGCCCACAAAGGGTCCCCAAGGCAACTTTCAATTTAAAATTATAAAGCGATTTACAAATTTTAAAAACATCACATGCGGCAAAGCTAAGGGCAGGAGAAAAACAACTGTAAGAAAAGAGCAGAGCAGACAAGTTTAAAAACGCTCAAAAGCCAAGCAGGACAAAAAAAAGTGTTAACCGCCTGCCTAAACCTAAACAAAGAATTCAGCAGGGATGCTACCTAAATCTGCTCTGTGCCCGTGCAGGTAAGGCCCAAGTCTTGGGAGCTCTGTAATTGCTCCCAGGTGGAGGAGAAGCTACGGCTGTGTCTCGTAGGGCTGCCAGTAGCAGCAGCCGCAGCAGCCGCGTGGCACTGTGGCTCTGTCCTGGAGGTGGGGTGAGGCTGAATCGGTACTTCCTGTGGGATCCCTTGAGGTGTTGGGAGCAGGAAGAGGCCTCGCTGCCTCATGGCGTACCCCCTCCAGGGGGTGAGGAGGAGGAATCGCTGAATGGGTTGTGAGTCTTGTCTGCAGCCCCCTTCCGGTTATCTCCTTCAGGGCTGGCCACAACTTTGATGGATGCCACGACCGATAAGGATCCAGTGGTCCATGAGCAAATCTTCAGTGCTCTGTGCTTTTTGGGAGACGAAGAGCCTGAAGAGATCTTGAATGCCTGTGAGGAGTATCTGCGGCAGCACGACAAGGTAAAGCGGGGCAGTCGTGACCTTTTTGGCTGGATCTTGCTTGGATGTGTCTAACTTGTCATGAGCCGTGTGTGCCCACCTCTTGTATATGGAGAAAGTGGCCCCACCACCACCAATCTGTGGCAGAGGGCAGGTGAATGGGTTTGGGGTGGGGAAGAGCAAGCCAGGTATGGGGGCTAGAGGCCTTTTTGGGAGGGGGCTGAGATACTTGCGTGTCTTGCTGGGTACTGGAAGTCTTCCCTCCCCATTACCTCAAATATTGAGCACATCAGTGGATTTTCTCCTGCAGCTCTCAATGCTATAGAAAATGTAAAATCCAAGGTCGCCAGCGCCTGTGTCAGGTCCAGGTTCTTGTGCAGCTCCTGTCCTCTTTTAAATGGCCCTGGGCAGGAGAACTTCCTGGTGGACGGTGCCCCATGTTAACGGAGAGAGGGTGTGTGTGAATGCCGCTTGGGCTTTGTGCCTCAAGCGAACGACTGTCCTGGGTGCCCTCTGACCTTTGCTTTCTCCTCTCCTCTCCTCTCAGCTGGCTTATCCGCACCGTATAATTATCCTGAGGGCTATGGAGGCAGTGGTGAGGAGCAGCCTTGCCCACCTGGACAGAAGCACAGCCAAGATAGTCATCTTCTTGGCATCCAATGAAATGACCAAGTCAAAGGTACGGCTGGGAGCTGCTTCTGCGGTGTGATGGCGGCGGCGGCGTGCTGCCTAACGAGTGGTCTTGACGGTCTTTGGGCAATCCGTCTCTCCTGCAAGCTGTAAGGACCGCCTCTGCGTCTGTAAGTTGCTCCCAACACTTGCTGGAGAAGCAGTGTGTTTTCTCAACTGGTTCCTGAAGCCCTGGGATTCCTTGGTTCCTGGAAGCGTACCTTCAAATCACCTGAGACTTGTCCTAAGAGTATTTCTTTATTTATTTATTATATTTATCAATCGCCCATCTGGCCGGTCACCCGGCCACCCTGGGCGATGTACAATTAAAATACAGCAACAACACAATAAAATATAACAATTAAAACAATATAAAAAATTCTCATTAAAAACCTAACCCACCCCATATTCCCGCCTGAACAGCCATGTTTTTAATGCACGGCGGAAGCTCATCACGGAGGGGGCATGGCGAAGGTCACTAGGGAGGGAGTTCCATAATGTGGGGGCCGCCACAGAGAAGGCCCTCTTCCTAGTCCCCAGCAGCCTGGCTGCTCTGGCTGCTCTGGCTGCTCTGGCTGCTCTGGCTGATGGGATAAGGAGAAGGCCGTCTGTGGCAGACCTTGTTGAGCGGCCTACTTGATGTTGCTGGAGGCGCTCCTTGAGATAAGCTGGGCCGGAGCCGTGTAGGGTTTTAAAGTTCAAAACCAACACCTTGAATTCGGCTCGGCAAGCAACTGGTAGCCAGTGCAACTCATTAAGCACTGGCGTGATGTGATCACGCCGGCGGCTGCCCTTAATCAGGCGAGCCGCCGCGTTCTGTACCAGCTGAAGCTTCCGGACCGTCTTCAAGGGTAACCCCACGTAGAGCGCATTACAGTAGTCTAGGCGAGAGGAGACCAAGGCATGAACCACTGATGGGAGCAGGTGATTAGGAAGGTAGGGGCGCAGCTGCCGTATCAGATGGAGTTGATACAGCGCCGCCCGGCTCACAGCTGCCACCTGAGCCTCCATGGACAGCTGGGAGTCTAGAATGACCCCCAAGCTGCGGACCTGGTCCTTCAGGGGTAGATGTACCCCATTCAGCACCAGGTCAACATCCCCTAACCTCCCCTTGTCCCCCACCAGAAGTACCTCGAGTACAGCTGCACCGTCCTTTAGACCAGTGTTCTCCCACCTTGGGTCCCCAGATGTTTTTGGCCAAGGTTGGAGAACGCTGCTTTAGACCAACCGAGGAGGTCGGGAGTGTGGGGCTACAGCACGGGCCGCAACCGCCCTCTCTTTCTGCCTGGTTTAGGACGTCGTCTTTGAGTGGCAGCAGGCTGCGAGCAACGTCCTTGTGGCCGTCGGGAGGCGCTTCATCAACCAGGTGATGGAGGAGGTGCTGACCAAATTCCAGCCAGGAGTCCTGCCGCACTACTTCATCGTGCAGACTTTCGCCAACCTCTCCGTGGCGAATGGTACGTGGCTGCTCCCTCCTTGCCCTCTCTGGGGGAAGGGAACAGTGCCCGCTTGGCATGAATGGACCGGGGATCTGGGGTCTGGGAGGGAGACGGGATGCCAGCGGCGATGGCTTTCTGGGGCCGATGTCGGCCGAGGGGGCCACCCTTCGCGGCAGCAGCTGTTGCGGCAGGTGGCTGGAATGGCTGGCGAGGAGTGTGTGCGGGAGAAGCTTTGGGAAGGAGAAGGGGTGGGGGTGCAAGGAAGGGTCAGTGGAGATGAAGGGGCGTTGCTGGCAGCCTGGCGCTCGGCCACCCGCTTGCACCCAGCCCAGGGCAGCGCAGATTCCTCTGGCCAGTGGACCAAAGAAACCAGGACTGAGATGCTGTGGGTGTCCGTGGAGCCGGGGGGGGGGGGGGGCTGCTGCCACAGTGCAGTGGGGCGGCATCCGTCAGGAGTAGCTGCTGCAGAGGGCAGAGCCCGGTCCCTGGGGCAAGAGCCCGGTCCCTGGGGCAAGAGCCCGGTCCCTGGGGCAAGAGCCCGGTCCCTGGGGCAAGAGCCCGGTCCCTGGGGCAAGAGCCCGGTCCCTGGGGCAAGAGCCCGGTCCCTGGGGCAAGAGCCCAGCGGGTAAGCCGGCCCAGCCCTGATCTGCACAAGGTAGGCAGGCAGGTCCATTGAGAAGAAAATCTAAATGGGGAAAGCATTGTAATAACGTTATTGGGGCCAATTAAAAACCATAAAGCAGGGAGCTATTTGACATATTCATATTAAAATGGCACACAATCCAGAAAACAAAGGCTAAAGAGTCCTGTTAATATCCAGCTTCTGGTTTTTAGCATCACAGGAGGGGCAGTGACTGGCTGGCTGGCTGTGGGAGACCAAACCAAAGATGTGGTAGAACAAAAAATACCATAGTTGACAATGCAATAGGAAAGGTAGGGTGTTCCACAGCAACCGAAAAGGCCATCTGGCAGCCGTGGGCCATGAAGGAGGTCCCTGATTACTGTGGGGAGGCAGGGTAACGTGGCAGAAAGCAGCCCTTCAAATCCGCTCCCAAACCCTTCAGCGCACCCTTCCGCAATGTGGTACCCCCCAGATGCGTTGGACTACAACTCCCAGAATTCCAGGCCATTGGCCATGTTTTCAAGTTCCAAACATTTGGAGGAAGCCATCTTGGAGAAGTCTTCTTCAGGGCTGACTAGTGAAGCTGTTGGCGCTTAGCTAGACATCGAGTTCCAGGGAACGTGGGGGTAGAGCGGCCCTGCCAACAAGACTGAGCCACTGGATGGGCTTCTCTGCAGACTAGGGACTTGGTGCCACTGTCAGATTTCGCAGCTGGTGCCAACCTGGATTTGGGTCTGTGCCCGAGGGTCCTTGCACAGGTGCCAGAGAGTCTCTTTCCACATGTGAAAGGGTGGGTGTGTCCACACCTGAGCTACTCCAAACCATGTTGCAGCTTTCCTTTGCTACCTGCCCTCTGAGCATGGAAACAGATGTGTTAAGTGAACCCCCAGAGTTCTGGCTGGCTTGCGAAGCAAGGACATGCGAGGGGCGCACCTGTGGCCTGCTCAGTCACCGCTGGGCAATGCGTAGGGAGCTGGCTGTCACCTGAGCTCGGGGTGGGCCTGCTGGGCAGAGGGCAAGCTCCTGCGTGTAGCGAGCACCGCAGGCCGATGCTGCGAGCGCCCGAGCCCGCTCCGCGCAGCCGAAGGGGTTCGCTGAAGCACTTGGGGCCCGAGTCTTCCCTCCTCTTGTTCTTTCCCTCTCCGCCAGTGTTTGGGATGGTGCCTTTCCTCAACTCGATCCTAGGGACGATGCTGCCCCTGCTGCTGCTGGCCAAGCAGGAGAACATGAAATCGGTCTTTTGCTACGGTACGCCGCCCGTCCTCTTCTCTCGGTGCTCCGATGGTTTAGACCTGGGCTGTGGCTTGTGTGTGCGCATGTTCTGGAGGGGCTGGCCCGGCCCCCAGGGGGGTCATGGGCTGGGCTGGGCTGGTCAGGCTCTACAATTGGGTTTAAGTGTGGAATGTGGTCTCGAGCCAAACACGGAAATGCACTCGGGTTGTGTGTGTCTCAGTCAAGAGCTCCTTTCTATAAGGTTAATTAAAGGCGCAATCCGATGCATGTGTAGACAGAAAAAGGCCCTACAACTCTCGGCATGCCCTGGCCGGCTGGCTGGGAGTTGTAGGCCCTTTGATTGCACGCCGAGTCTTCCAAATGCCCCACAAAACAGCCTTCAAATGAAATGGCATTCTGTTCCCAACCCTTCCAAAACTAATTGGCAAGGCTTTCTGCCCACAGTTGATACGAGGGGCATTCCTACCTTCCATCCGTGCGTGTCGTTGGCATTACACCCGGAAAGCTTCCGGCTGTTTAAGCTCCCCCATAAATCAGCTTATGCTCCGTCCCGATGAGAATTTCCAAGTTCCTGTTGCAAGCCTCCTGCCTGTGCCACGGGGCATCGCTGCAATTCCACAGAGTCCAACAAGGAAGGGGCTTTGGAGATCATCTAGTGTGCCTCCCCCCCCCCCAACGCAGGCTCTGCCATGCAGGGTGCAGCTGCAGCCCCCCCCCCGACAGACGGCCACCCACCAGCCTCTGCTGAAAGGCCTCCCGCGAAGGAGAGCCCACCGCCCTCCCTAGGCGGCCCCTTCCACTGCTGCTCGGCTCTCCCTGTGAGGACGTTTCTCCCGTGTTTTGGCAAAATCTGTCTCCCTGCAATTTCTGCCCGCTGGTTTTGTCCTGTCCTCTCGAGCAACAGAAAGCCGTTCTGCTCCGTCTTCTCCATGGCGGCCTTCCTGATGTTCGAAGACTGCTGTCGCCTCTCCCCTCAGTCTTCTCCTCCCCAGGCTCAACATACCCGACTCTTTCGACCGTTCCCCAGAGGACGTGTCTTCCGGGCCCCTCACCCTCCTGGCTGCCCTTCTCTGGGAGTGCTGCTCCAGTTTGCCCGTGCCCTCCTTATTTATTTATTTATTTATTTATTAACGTGGGGTGCCCAGGGCTGGCCTCACCACTCCAAATGCAGCCGGGCCCCTGAACAGCAGGGGTTTTGTGGGGTTCCCAAGGACTTCTTCTGGCTGTCCTGCCCCCAGCCCGCTCTAGCCCCCTGCCCAGCCGTAGTGCTGGAAGCAAGCCCTGGGTGCGGGGCACGCCATGCTCATGTGTCCTCCGCGTTGGGCTGTGCCTGGGCTGGATGTGCCGAAGAGAGATCTAGATTTTGGTGGCAGCTGCTTTGGCTCGAGGGGTGGGAAGGAAGGAAGGACTCTTTCCACAGGGCAGCCAGCATGTGTGAGGGTAAAGCGCCTTCCTCCCCCCGCCCCCCGGACCACCTCTAGATTCAAGGGGCCCGCTGCTGTGGAGGGGCAGCTGACGTGCAGTCTGTTATGTAGCTTTGCAGTACTTCAGCGAGAGCATCCAGGAGTACCTGGCGAACCTGGACAAGGCACCCGATCCAACTGTGAGGCGAGACACCTTCTCAAACGAGATCTTCAGTGCATATGAAGTGCTCTTCAACAGCTGGCTGCAGAGCCGGGAAACCAAGGTGGGGCGAGCGATCAAAGCTGGGCTTGGGATCTCGGGGGAGAGGAGAGACCTTCGCCCCTCTGCCCTTCGCCCCTCTGCCCTTCGCCCCTCTGCCCTTCGCCCCTCTGCCCTTCGCCCCTCTGCCCTTCGCCCCTCTGCCCTTCGCCCCTCTGCCCTTCGCCCCTCTGCCCTTTGCCCCTCTGCCCTTTGCCCCTCTGCCCTTTGCCCCTTCGCCCCTCTGCCCTTTGCCCCTTCGCCCCTCTGCCCCTTCGCCCCTCTGCCCCTCGCCCCTTCGCCCCTCTGCCCCTCGCCCCTCTGCCCCTCGCCCCTCTGCCCCTCGCCCCTCTGCCCCTCGCCCTTCTGCCCCTCTGCCCTTCGCCCCTCTGCCCTTCGCCCCTCTTCCCTTGGCCTGTGCAGATCTTGTTGGGGTTGGATTGAAAAAGCAGTCTGTGTGCTGGCCAGCTCAATGAAGTCCCGGCTGTCCACACGCCGCAGCAGAGCACTCTTCCCCACACAGCCGTCAGCTTCAGCCTTTCCAGCAGCATTCCATCCCAGGACTCAGGAATCATTCTGTAGCCAGAACAGTTCTAACTGTTTTATTAACTTATAACAAAGTATCACTGCAAGTTACTTTACATTCCATATACAGAGTCCATGTGCAAAGCCTTGAAGGTACATCCAGCTCAGCATAAAGCCAAGTGCAAGCATGTGCAGCTCAAAATCATACAAGCATGATACACGTGGCTGAAGCCTGGCCACTACACGTCATTGGCTTATGTACATCACATGACCTCTCTGTCCCACGGTTAGCTTTCCCAAGCCTAGCAAGGCTGCAGATGAGAATAGCTCCGTAAACACAGACAGCCATGTTTTACCCTGTCTTGGAAGGTCCTAGATAAGCAGCAAAGAAACTGCTGCAAAAATAAACATAAACATTGCAGCAAGCCTGTTTTCCTTCATACACTAACAGATTTCATAGATCATAGAGTTGGAAGGAGCCTACAAGGCCATGGAGTCCAGCCCCCTGCTCAATGCAGGAAACTAGAGGAGGGGTCTCCCATCCAAGTAATAACCAGGCCTGACCCTGCTTAGCTTTCCACGCTCAGACAAGCTGAGCCACAGGCCTGTATATTATCTCTGACTTCTTTACCTGGGCTGGGGTGTGGAGGTGGGGGTTGGCTCATCAGTGTCACCGGCACTTGCAGATGGGCTTTCCACCTATGAGGCTCCAGGTGGCTTGTGTTGGCTGGTGCCTGGCGTGCCCCCTCCCACGTGCCTGCCCCCTCCCACAGCTGCAGAGCAAATCTCCCTGCCCGCCTCCATCCAGGGCCCGATGCAATGCCTGGGCTCCCTTTGTTTGGTTTGTACCCTGCCTTTCTCCCCAAAATGGCACTTAAGTTGGCTTGTTCCTGGCTGCTGCTTTCTCTCCTCGCCCTTCGAACACTTGTTGATGAGCCAGCAAGGTGGCGGCCAAGGAAAGGGAAAGCCCCTCTGGGCGGAATAAAGCGTCCCTCGGTGGGAGGGTGCAAGTCCTTGAGCAGAGCTGGGCCCAGTGGAAAGGCGGGCTTGTGGGCACAGGCCAGGAGGGGTGGGTGGGGGTTGGTCGGCAGGGCCTCTTGACCCCTCCAGATTCTGGAGCCACCGCTGCTGGGCCCAGCCGCCGCCGCCGCCGCCGCTTGCCTAGAGGAAACCCTGTTCTGCTTGCTGTGGTGGCTTGTTTGGGCACAATGCCATGGATCCTGCGAGCGCAGCCGCCGGATTCCAGGGTGCCACGGAGCCGCCCTTTCCTCACCTGGTTAGGCGGCGGACTTGGAGCCGGCCTTTCATGCTCCCTCGCGTGCGATGCCCGTTTCCAGGCTGGAGGCCGTTCCCCTCTGGCCTGTGCTCAAGGGAGAGGTTGTCCGGGCAGCCCTGAGTTCATCCTCCTTGTGGCAGCGGAGCCGGTTCAAGCGGCTGGGCTGGGAGGGCTCGTCACAGCCATGATGGGCTGCTGTCGGTGGTGTCTCGGGAGGCCGGTGACCTTGCTGTCTGCCCCCCCCCCTCTGCAGCTACGACTTGCTGTGGTGGAGGCCCTGGGTCCCATGAGCCACCTGATGCCCAGTGAGAAGCTGGAGGAGCAGCTCCCTCGCCTCGTCCCAGGCATCCTGGCTCTCTATAGGAAGCCGGCGGAGGCCTACCACGTCTCCAAGGTAGGTGTGGGGTGTGGAGGGCCCCCTCTTGCCGGGGCGACCTTTGGATTGCGGCCTTGCCCCAAGGGCCTGCGGGGGGCGGGGGGGGCTTTGCCCGAGGCTGTTGCCGCAGAAGCTCGGCACTTGTTCGTTCTGCCGTCCTTCCCTGTGCAAGGCCCAGGCGTCCCGAAGCATGTTGCTGCCCTGTCTGCAGCTTCAAAAGCTTCTCTGGTTCACATGCCGGCTAGTTGTGCCATGGCAGGATGACTAGAGATCATAGAATCATAGAATCATAGAAAAGTAGAGTTGGAAGGGGCCTACAAGGCCATCGAGTCCAACCCCCTGCCCAATGCAGGAATCCAGGTCAAAGCATCCCTGACAAGATGGCTGTCCAGCCGCACCTTGAATGCCTACAGAGTGGGAGAGCCCACAACCTCCCTAGGTAGTTGGTTCCATTGTCTTATTGCTCTGACAGTCAGGAAATTTTTCCTGATGCTTAGGTGGAATCTAGGTTCCTGTAACTTGAGCCCATTATTCCGTGTCCTGCAAACTGGGATGAACGAGAAGAGATGTTGCCGGTGCAAATACCGCAAAGCCTAGATTAGCTGGGGAAAATGTTCTGGTTTAACTCGAGCGTTAGCAATGGATTAGGCGTGATACGGTGCCGTTGCCTAGAGGGCTCGCGGATCCCGTGGCAGGCAAGAGAGATGTGTGTGCAGGATGGGCAAGGGGTGGCGGGGTGAGTGTGAAGCGGGTGGGGGAGCAGGGCGGTGAGGTCAGGGCTGTTGTATGTGGAGGAGAAGGCTTTGCCGGGGGGGGTTGGGCGGGGAACTGGCACCGCTGTTCAGGCAGCGGGTGCGCTTGTTACGTGGGAAGGGCAGGGTGGAAATAGCGGGACGCAGGAGCAGAGGTGGAGCTCGCGTGCCTCCCGGGCAGTGTCCTTGCCACGCGTGGCTTCCCTCTCGGCAAAGCAAGGATGAGATGGTGCCACTTTGCCACCCTACCCAAGGCGGTGAGTAGCTTGGCAGGAGCCTGGGGGTGGGGGTGAGGGGTGGGTGGGAGTAGAAGCCGGAGGGTTGGGAGAGAAGCCTCATTGCTGGAGCTCTCCTTATGACGCCGCAGGCGGCTCACCTCCTCAGCAAAGGGGTCGGGTTGCGTCATCTCACCCTTGCTTTGACGGCGACACAGGGGAGGCCGTGGGCAGCCAGGACACGGCCCGGCTTCTGTCGCCTTGGGGTTCTTGGGGGAGGCCATGAACTGGGCCAAACCAGGAAATGTGAACATCCGAGGAAGGGGTGGCGGTTCGAAGAGGTCGAGGGTGGTGCAATAAGACATGATCTGGCGTCAAAGGAAGGGCGTCAAAGTGTCAGATGCCGTTTTCTTATTCTCGGTGGCAGTAGTCCAGCGTAGCCACAGCCATGCTGCCGGGAATGATGGGATTGGCCGTCCAGCACATCGGAAGGGCACCAGGTTGGGGAAGGCTGGCCTAGTGGGTTCTGTGGATGAATGTGCTCTGGATGGGGAACTAGACCTGTGGATCATGCGCTGGTTCTTGCACCGCGGTTTAACTATGTCCACATTTTTGGTCTTCAGCGGCTGAGAAGTGGTCGTCTCCCTGTTACTGTAGGTATCGATGTACCTTCGTGTGAACGGGATAACCCTGGTGTTATCCTGATTCATTATAAGCCTGCCTCAGAAGAGCTCTGCTGGATCAGGCCAAGGGTCCACCTAGCCCAGCCTTCCGTTCCCACAGTGGTCAGCCAGCTGCCCCAATGGGGGAAGTCCACAAGCAGGACAGGAGTGCCGCAGCACCCTCCCGCCCATCTTCCCCACAATAGCTGGAGAACTTGGGCATCCTGGCTCCAGTACTGGGTTAGGTAGGCGGAGGTGGATCCAGCCGTTTCTTGGTGTTTGAATTTGCAGATGTGCCTGAAGGAGAAAAGTGCTGTGATGGAGGCTTCTAGAACAGATACTCCTCATCTGTATTCTCTCCTCTGGAAAGTCTTCTCCAGGAGAAATTTAAATCTTACATTAAATCAAGCGCTGGAAGTAATTGGCATAGGAAAAGTAAATGGTTTGACGAGGAGTGCCAGTAAACAATTGCAAACCATGTGTTACAAGTATAGATCAAAAAACAAAGGCAGCCACGTTGGCCATAAGAAACTGCCAAAATCCATATAATGTAATACTCTTATTAGGCCAACTTGGAGGTCACAAAAAATGTGCAAGCTTCTGAGGTCTCCAGATCTCTTCATCAGGCAAGATGTCACAGGAAGCGGGGCAGGGGGAGGAATGGGGTGGGAAGGCTGGCCGGGTGTTGTAGTCAGGGTGCCTGCATGGTCAGAGTCTTAAGATGATGGGGGGGGCTTCAAGTTGGTCTCTGCCAGGTGATGTTTCCGGTTGCCAGGCCCCCTGGGTAGAAGAAACTCTCTCAGATGCTTGTAGATCTTCTGTTTTTTGTAAACATAAACTCCAGCAGTGAACTCAAAACTGTCTCCATCCAGCATCTAAATCTATCTCCAGCTTTGTTAGTATAAAGACTGCCTGATCGATCTGTCTTGTACCCACCGAGGGGCCTGCCTGGTTCCCCCTGGATGGAGACAGAGTTGAGCTAACAGCTGGACTGCAGGTGCGGCTAAACCTCACACAGGCGCAAGGCGTGAATGTGCTGATCTGCCCCTTCCCAAGAGGGAGATGCTGACGCCCGTGTTGCGATGCGTCCCCTTGACAGAGTCTGTGCCAGATCCTCGAAGCATCGGTCAACATAGGCAGCCGCACTCTGGACACACAGCTGGACACCCTCCTCAGCGCCTTGCAGCTCCAGGTAGGAAAGGGACTGGACTGGGAGGGGAAGCCCTCTGGCACTGCCTCTCCCAAGCCCGTGCCGCCTAGCGCACAGGTAGTGGTGTGTGTGTGCGCCTGCATGAGAGGGAGGGAGACTGGGAGAGACTGGGTGGGGGGGAGGCAGAGTGGGGGGAAAGGAGGACTAAGGCTGAGGGAGGGGGACACACACACACACACACACACACACACACACACACACACACAGGATCTGTGTTGTGATGTATGCGGTGCCTGTTGGCATCCAGTGACCCTGACAGCAGGAGCAGCTCCGGTGGTTGTCGGGCGTGGCCCGGCTGCCTGAGCACTTCTCCGCTCGCGATGCCCGGGGCTGGACCTGGAGCTCCCTTGTGCCGTGCTCGTGCTCTCCCCTTCGGCCGAGCGGCTGGGACCTGGAGGGGGAGCTCTGAATCTAACCTCCTGTTCCAAAGACATAATGAGCTTGGGCAGCCACTGTGGTGGTGTCCTCGGGGTGTCGAGAGTGCTTGGCTAGGACCAGGGAGACCTGGGTTCAAACTCCCACTCAGCCGTGGAGCTCCCTAGGAGATCTCCCTAGGAGATCTCCCTGACCTTCCTTATAGGGCAGTGAGTGGGATAAAATGAGGCCAGGCAGCCGCTCCGAGCTCCTTGAACGGGGCCCTCCGTCAGCGGCAGGGTGCCTACGGTGCTTGGGCCGCCTGGGCCCCCTCACCTCTGGCTGGTCTTTCTCCTCCCTCGAGCAGATCTGTGCCCCTCTAGATTCCTCCGTGCCAGTCCCGCTGAAGAATCACAACGAGGTCCTTCGGTGCTTCACTGTACTTGGTAAGAGCCCAGAGAGCTGTCCCGCCAGGGGTATCTCTGTGAATGGGCCCCTGCCGGAAGGCTCCTTGCGCGTAAGCTGCCCTGGGTGGGGACATCTGGCCTGACTCTGAATTCTGCCATCGCTCTGCACAAATGTGGAATTTGACTGCAGAGACCATCGTGAGGATTTCTTCCCCCGATGGCTGCAAAGATGGACTTGGTGGCAGGACCTGGTGAATTGTCAGAAGACCGGGGTGGGGGGGTGGGCAGGATTTTCACAGGTTGGGGCGGGGCTTCTTGTGAGCGGCACGTGAGATGCAGGGCAGAGTTTGCCGCTTTGCGCACTTTTAAGTTTGCTAATCATGGGAGGGGCCAACTTCTGCTTTATTATTTATTTATTATTATTTATTATTAATATTTGTTTATCGCCCATCTGGCCGGCAACCGGCCACCCTGGGCGATGTACACAGTATAAAATACATAAATGCAATAAAATACATTTAAACAATATAAAAATTTTAAAATCTTAACCCACCCCATATTCCCGCCTGAACAACCAGGTTTTTAATGAGCGACGGAAGCTCATCAGAGAGGGGGCTTCCCCAAGGCTGAGTTTTGGGGCTTGTGTTAAAGTAGAGAGCATCCAGCGCTGGGGCCTCATTTGCGGCCGTCTGTGCCCTGGGCGTGATGGGCTGCCCTGAATGAGTCCCCGTGTGCCGTGTCCGGGTCGTCTCTCCTTGCTGGAGCAGGACGTGTTGCCGCAGTCTTGCTGCAAAGGGAGCCCGTGGAGCTCTGGGCCGTTTCTTAGCCGCGGTCAAGTGATCGTTCCAACTCGCTGACCTTTCCCACGCATGCAGGTTGGAGGTGGAGCCATGCGCGTGTGCACGGCTGCTTTTCCCGTGCTGCGTCACGATGCAGATGCTGTCCCTCAGCCGTGCGGGGTTTCACACCCGTTCCAGATTTGGGCTCGCTTTGCCGCTTTGGGTTCCCCCCCCCCCTAGTTTTCCGGCACTACTTTGTCTCTGTGGAAGCGTGACGTTCCCCTTTCTCTCTCCAGCTGACGCTTCTGCTATGGCACTGCTGCCTCCGCCCCCCCCCCCACGTCAGTGATCTTTTAGCAAGTTAATATTTAAATTGAGGCTCGGTGCCCCCCTCCTGTGCCGCTAAGCAGGGAGCGTTCCGATGTGCTCAACGCCACACGGCATGCCCGGCTCCTTTTTCGTCTCTGCCCCCTCCCTGCCTCACCATTCCATGCGTGTTTTTCACGGCCAGATGCTTGCCCCCGGGGCATCTCTCCGCCTTTATTTAAGAAGTGGGGAGCCAGCTGTCTGTCCCCCTTGCAGCAACCCTATGATAGGCCGTCATGTGACTGCTGCCCCTGGATCGGATCACGTGTGCCTGTGGTGCTGGGCTGGCGAGCCCAGCGTGTGGCTGTCCAGAAGGCCTTTAGTGGTTCGGCAAGGACTGGCCGTGCTCCTTCCTTGCACCTGGGGCGGTGATCGTTGGCTTGGCTTCCGTTTCTTGCAGCCTCTTCGTTCCCTGACCGATTGCTTGGGTTTCTGCTTCCAAAGCTGGAGTCCGGCAGCGAGAGGACGCGGGTGGGAACCCTGACCATCCTTCGGCAGATCATCAACAGCGCCCGTAAGTGAGGGCGGGGGGGGCAGGCCCTTCCGGGCCTAGAAAGCTGGCGTCTGTCCCCGGCTTCCCCTGTCAGAGGGAGGGGCTTGGAGCAAAGGGCTTGGCGTTCCTTCCTGGCGTGGTGCGGATGCCCTTGTGCGCCGCCGTCTTCCTTTCCTCTGAGACGGGGGGGGGGGGATGGGGCGGGGGGAGGTTTGCTTCCTTCCCTTCCCTGCTCCCGAGGGGCTCGGGGTGCCCCGTTGCCGGTGCTCTGGCACACAAACCTGGCTCGTTGAATTCTGCATCTGCCCCTTTTCTGCCCAGCCTCCCAGATGGAGGTGAAGAAGCCCTTCATCCTGTCTTCCATGAAGCTGCCTCTGCAGGACAACAGCAACAAGGTGAGCGGACGGAGGCGGCGGCTCCCCCAGCCCTGCCTGCCTGCCTGCGGCTGCTCCTGGGGGCCCCCTCTGCGTCCGCTGGGCTCTTGACTGGCACGGGGTGTGTTCTGAACCAGTATCTCACCCTGACCTTTTAAAGAAAAGCACCTGTAGAGCACTTCAGCTGTTTAAAGCGCTTCACATGAATGCTCTCGGTCTGCTTTGCCGTGTGTTATCACTCTATTGCCGGGGTGGGTGGGGGCTGAGGGGAATGCTTATGGCTCCGGAGAGATGAGCTGGGAATGTCCACTTTCCCACTTAGGCAGGAAAGGGAGAGGATGGTGGCTCTTCTGGTACAGGGGAGTCTGTGAGGTGGAGGAATGGAATCATAGAATCATAGAAAAGTGGAGTTGGAAGGGGCCTACAAGGCCATCGAGTCCAACCCCCTGCTCAGTGTAGGAATCCAGGTCAAAGCATCCCCGACAGATGTCTGTCCAGCTGCACCTTGAGTGCCTCCAGAGTGGGAGAGCCCACCACCTCCCTAGGTAGTTGGTTCCATTGTCTTATTGCTCTGACAGTCAGGAAGCTTTTCCTGATGTTTAGGTGGAATCTGGGTTCCCGTCACTTGAGCCCATTATTCCGTGTCCTGCAAACTGGGATGATCGAGAAGAGATCCTGGCCCTCCTCTGTGTGACATCCCTTCAAGTACTGGAAGAGTGCGATCCTATCTCCCCTCAGTCTCCTCTTCTGAAGGCTAAACATGCCCAGTTCCAGGGGGACATAGAATCAGAGAATCATAGAAAAGTAGAGTTGGAAGGGGCCTACCAGGCCATCGAGTCCCACCCCCTGCTCAATGCAGGAATCCAGGTCAAAGCATCCCTGACAGATGGCTGTCCAGCTTCACCTTGAATGCCTCCAGAGTGGGAGAGCCCACCACCTCCCTAGGTAGTTGGTTCCATTGTCTAATCCTGATGTTTAGACGGAATCTGGAGGGCGTGTTCTGGCAGACTTGCTGCTTCCCTTGGAGACTGTCTGCATCTACCACAGGCAGTAGCCAAGGCAAATGGTCTTTCTTGAATCCCGAGTTGGAGGGGATCTTGGGGATCACCTGGTGCAACCCCCTGCTCAGTGGATGATGTAGCTGCAGCCTGCCTGACGGGTGGCCCTGCGGCCTCTGCCGAAATACCTCCTCCGGCAAAGGAGGACTCGGCGCCTCCCGAGGCAGCAGCCCCTCCCTCGGCTGAGTGGCGCTTCCCATTGGGAAGTTCCTCTTAACGTTTATCCAGAATCTTGTTCCTTGACATTTCTACCCATTCATTCTATTACAGCTGATCGCATGGGTTTCATGCCGCACTATATTTATATAGGAATTTTTTGTCCTGATTTTCAGCAATACATTAGGGCAGCTAACAATAAAAAGCAAGTAGGTACCGGTACATTGAAAAAATACAATAAAACAGCCCAGTAGCAGGATCAGATGAAGGCAGGTTAAATGGCATTAACTGATGTTTTGGAAAGGCCTGTGCCCGGAACGGAAAAGAGAGCCGGGTGGGTGCCAAGTGAGACTCTCCTGGGAGGGCATTCCAAAGGCGGGTGCCGCAGCCGAGAAGGGCCTCTCCCCACACGCCTGGGGAAGGTTTTCCAGAGATCTCCATGCCCTGTGGGCAAAGGCAGTCCTTTTCGGCCCGCTCTGCGCCTTGAAGCCTCGGGGGGGGGGGAGAGAGGGGAGGGTGTGCGTTGGCCTCTGTGCTACCTGGGGATGGGGCAAGACAGCAGGCTGCCCAGTTGGCAACTTCCCTGGTTGCTTTCCTGCAGGTGAAGCGGGCAGTGGTCCAGGTGATTAGTGCGATGGCCCACCACGGGTACTTGGAACAGCCGGGCGGAGAAGCCTTGATCGAGTTCCTGGTCCGCCAGTGCGCTCTTCCTCTCGACCAGGTGAGGCTCTTTCTGGCGGGCGAGCAGCTGCCTTGGATTCCGGGGCCCGTCGCTGAAGAACGGCGGAGCCAGCTCTGGGGCGCTAAATGGGTCCGGTGGTGGCAAGGAGAGATGCTGGGGGGGGGGACGGGACGTGAGCAAAGGTAGCAGTGAGGAAAGCTCTGCGTAGATGCCCCCAGCGGAGCGAGATGCTTGTCGGCTTCCTCGAGGGAGTAGCGGACTCGGCTATCAACGCCTCTGTGGAGTTGTATTTTTTCTGTCCCTCTCCTAATGGCCCTGGCGTGGAATTGGCCTTTTCCCATTGCCGCCCACAGAGTGGGTGTTTTCATTGCGCCCGCGCCGCATGATCGAGGCGGCTCTTGGTGGATCAGCCGGAGCGCCTCCAGCTCCCTGCAGGCCACAGGCACCCCCTCCTGCCCCCCTCACCGTGGGTCTCCCACAGGATCTTTTACGGAGCTCTCTGTCCACTGGCGGCTTCTCCAAGGCTTCACGTGCTCTGGGAATTTATTTCAGTAGCTTCCCCAGAGTTAAATGTTGGTTAAAGATTGGGGGATGATACTGAACGCCTACTGAGCTCCCCGATATTCACCGGCTAAGCTGCAAAAGATGGGAATTGGGCCGGCCTGTGGCCCGACGTCCCGCCCAGAGCAAAGAAGCCACACGCTCTTCGTGCAATGCAAGTGTGTGCTGGCCCCCCCCGGGGGGGGTGGGGCACCGCCCCTGGCTGGCTGGCTGGCTGGCTGCTGAGTGGACTTCAATAGGCTGCGTTTGTCCTGTGAATTCCCGCGTGGCTTGTTATGGCCTGAAATCTCCCCGAAGTGGGTTGTATGGCATGCAGAGCTTAAGACAGGGGTCTTCAAACTAAGGCCCGTGGGCCACATCCGGCCCGCCTTGCCTTTTTATCCGGCCCGGCGGCCGATCAGCGGAAGCAGACTTTTTTTTTAACTCTTTCGCTTCAAACACCGATTCTTTTGTCGAGTATGCTCATTTGTGTGATGGCAAAAACAAAAGTATATTCGTGTTAGGCATGAAACAATTGTGCAACTATATATGTAAATACCACCAGCCCTGCCAGGAGTATTCATTAATATTCACCCTTCTTCCTTCCCCTTTCCTTTTTCCTTGTGTGTCGTGTTTTTTTAGATTGTAAGGCTGAGGGCAGGGACTGTCTTGTTAATTGCTGTAAACCGCCCAGAGAGTTTCAGCTATTGGGCGGTATAAAAATGAAATAAATAAAATAACTTTCCATTTAAGGGGGAAAAAATTCACCCCTATCAAGTAAAAAAAAAGGGACCCGGGACCTTTTTTTTTACTTGATCCATTCATTCATATTTTTTTCAAACTATAATCCGGCCCCCAAACAGTCTGAGGGACAATGAACTGGCCCCCTGTTTAAAAAGTTTGAGAACCCTTGGCTTAAGAGCTGCCCCCCCTCCCCGGGGACGCTTTTAGGATCGATTGACCACGCCAGATCCACAGAGGACTGGCTCTGACTTCACTTTCTTGTGAAGGCGGTGAGTAGGGGCTGTGTCTAAATAATGTGTCTGCTCAGTCCTCCCAGCTGCCCCGGAGACATTCCCTGGAAATAGAGGACTTGACAGACAGCCAGGTCCGGGACATCAGTGCGAACACGCTCTTCCTCATCAGCACCACCGTCGACAGGATGGGCGACGTGAGTCTGCGTGAGGCGGCCGCAGGGCAGGGCAGGGCAGGGCTCCCCTAGCAAGAGCCGCCGCCTTCACACGCCGCAGCTGAAGGGTGTCCTTTGCACGGTCAGGCTTAAAGCAGCCATGTGGGTGTCCGTTTTGCCAGTGGCCAAACTCCGCTTCCTGCTGAGCCAGGTGTTCTCTCCCTCGGTCGGTAACCTGGGAAGCAACCAGGGAGTCGTGGGCTGCTTCTTGGCTCTTGCTCTCTGCACTCTTGAGAAGCAGGTGGACCCTTTCAAGGCAGCAGTTCCTTCGGAAGCAGCTCAGTTCCTGGAAAGAGCAGGAGGTGCAGAGTTCCACCTGTGTGTGCTTGGGGAAGAAGGCCCTTGGGCACAGCCGTGCCCGTGGCTTCCAGACTCACACGGGTTTCTGTGTTGCTTGGAATACGCTGGCTGGTACCAGCTTAAAGGCATGGGAGGGAGGGAGTGGGTGCTCGGAGCAGCGGGGGGGGGGGTTGGCTTTGCAGGCAGCAGAAGGCGGAATATCCCCCCCCCCCCCAGCTTCACACCTTGAGGAAATCCAGCGTTGTTGCTTCTGCTGGCAGGCTTGCGAGGGGGGCCTGTCCCCTTCGGGGCGAGGGATGGTGGAGCTGGTGTTCTGCCGTGCAAAGATGGCTGCTTCTACCCTGCAGGTTCTCTGGCCTTACCTTCTGGAGTTTGTGACTCCCGTACACTTGACCAACGCCCTGACCCCGCTCTGCAAGAGCATCATCTATCTGGCAGCCCAGAGGCAAGAGGAAGAAGAGGCCGGTTTCCAGCTCCCCTACGAGGCCAGCGGTTCGTATCCAGCCCTGGGAGGGCTGTGCTTGCCGGGGCCGTTCTGGGAGGACGGGCGCATTGCTCAAATCTCCCATGTTCTTGGTTGGCTTCTGCAAGGAAAACAAGCTCTGGTGCGCCGGCTCCGTGTAGAGAGCGGCTGGGATGCCTGGCCCGTTACAAACACCCTCCTGATGGGGGAGGGGCATGGGCTGAGAGGTGGGGGTGGGGGGGCTGCACCCCTCGGCAAGTGGGCCGGGTGGCCGTGTTCTTCCCCGGGCCGGGAGAGGGGCTTGAAATCTGCTTTGACGGTGGCGACCTTGCAAAAAACACGTCGGAGGCTTTGCTAGAGGCCGCGCTGCCCGTCGCGGCAGGGCCGTGCTTCAGATGCCGCCCCTTCCCGTGGGTGGCCACTTTGTTCTGAGCTCTTACGGGCCTCCTTCCTCCTTTTGCAGCGAGCCTCCCGTCCTCTTATGCTCTCACGGCAAGGATGCTGGTAAGTGCTCTGAGGCGAGGCTGACCTGCGAGTGGAAAGGCCCGTGCGGTGCCTCCCGTCGAGCTGCACGAGTGTGGGGTGGAGAGAATCCTGGTAGAGCTGGACACGGCAGGCCCCGGAGAACGGCTCTCCCACGGCAGGTCCCGTCCCATCCCGTCCTCTAGTCTGAGTAACTGGAATGGCGTTGGGGGACGAGAGGCACCCTCAAACAGAGCCCACTTGGCTCAGGCTCCCCAGTCGGGGGTGGCGCGCATGCGCGCGTAGTGTGGACTTCCACGCATTTTGCTCCAGAAAGCATTGCTGTTGCGCTGTCTCCTGCCACACTTGTGAGATGTAGTGGTGCCCTGGGACAAAGGCCCCGGTCCTCAGGCCCCGGGCTGCCCTGTAGCGTTAGTGAAACGGGGTTTTGCTGCCGTTGGCGTGGCGTCCCCTCAGTCACCGGCCAGAGGGAGCCAAGGTTCCGGGAGCAGCCAGAGTTTGTTCTGGCGCCCCCCGACCGCCAGCGCAGAGACCCCGCTAGGCTCTGGGGTGACCCAGGAAGACGGCGGCCCTTGCCTCGTAACCTGCTTGCTCCGCTCCCGCTGTTTCTCACGCAGGTTGTGGCCTCCCATCCTTACGCAGGGGAAGGTCGTGGGGCAGCAGCCCTTCGTCTCCTGGGTGTGCTGCACCTCAGCGTCCACAAAGCCCTCAAGCCGCTGTGGAGCAAGCAGGTCCCTGCCCTAGTGGAACATCTGGAAGGTAAAGCGCGGCGTTGGATGCCGACCCGCTTGGCGGGTGCCGCGTGGGGGGCAGTTCCCTCTCCTTCGGGAAGTGGCTCCTCGAGCCATGCTGGTTTTAACCAGGGGGCCAGATCTACAGCACGGATTTAAGCTGCCTTTGCAGCGACACCTCCTTCCCGGGGAGGCCTGGGACTGTCCTGCAAAGCGGGCCGGAGGCCTCCAAGCCTGAGCGGCCTCAGCACCAGCAGTTCAGGATTCTTTGAGGGAAGCCGTGAGAGTTACGCGGGGGGTGGGTGGGTGTATCCCTGTTCAAGCATATAAATATGTTGGTGTTCGAGGCCCGTGAGCTGCACGTAGGAGGAGATCCCAAGTCCAGCCCCTGGCGTCCCTGTGCAAGGAACCTCAGTAGCAGAGCCGGGGGGATAAGGCTCCCTCTCAGATTCCGGAGAGCCATTGCCAGTCGGGGCCGGCCTAGTTGAACCCGTAGTCTGCAGGTGTGAATACCCCATTCCCTCTCAGCAGCCAGTCTAGAAAGAGCTGCCTCTCTTAAGGTGGCTTGTGTGATACAGATGACTGATAAAGGAAGCAGGCGAAATGTTGGGCATAGTAATTTTTTGTGGGCCTATTTGCAAGGTGACAGTAGCCTAACTTAATAAGCCAGCTCTTTATTTGAAGAAGGGCCTGATCTAGCCTGGACTACCAGCTGGTCCAGGAAGGACCATCTCTCCTGCTCTGGTCCCAGATTCTGCATAGCTGCTCAGGGCAAGCTGATGGGTGTTGGGAGGGACCCCTTTGTTGTTCTGGGCTGCATTGGTAGACGAGGCAGACGTGCCTTGATGGATTGGACCTGGGCGGGTCCTGTTTCTGGCAGTGGCCAGCCGCCGGGTGCATTGAGAAGGCCACAAGCAGGCAGGGAAGCGGCTCTCCCCATTGGTTGCCCCCTCAACCAACAGTGGTTATTCCAATGTAGACTGCCCTGGAGCCTGAAGGTTCTACTTGCTGTATGGCTGGCTGGTGAGTGTAGACCTGTTCTCCGTGAGCTTGGCTGCCTTTTTCAAAAGCTATATAAGTGAGTGGTGGTCACGACATCGTGTGCTGGTGAACGGAGTGAGCTCTGCGTGGCGTGGAGGGCAGCTTCTGTCTGTCATAGAATCATAGAATCATAGAAAAGTAGAGTTGGAAGGGGCCTACAAGGCCATCGAGTCCAACCCCCCGCTCAATGCAGGAATCCAGGTCAAAGCATCTCTGACAGATGTCTGTCCAGCAGCTGCACCTTGAATGCCTCCAGAGTGGGAGAGTCCTGGACTTGCTGCTGAGCCACTTCATTGGCTGATGCCAAGTTCTGTTACCACCAGGAGAAATCTCTGGCTACCATTCATAACTTTTTAAATAAGCCCCCGTGGCCCCCTTAATGATCTCTCTTCTAGACTAAAAAGTCCACCGATGCTTTCGCCTCCCTCATAGAGAAGGGAAGTGTCACGCACCTCCTCGAGAACAGGTGTGGTGCGTGGCTGCCTGTGACGGAGGATGGCTCTGAGGCCTCGGGCGGGCGGGGGGGGGCTTTCTTCAGACGAGGCTGCCGCTTGCCGGTCAAACTCCGCAGGGCAGACCAGAAACCATGACGCGTCCCCCCTCTTCTCTCCCACCTCCCCTGCTTCCTTCCAGCGAGCACGAAAGCGTCCCTGTCCCA
Organism: Shinisaurus crocodilurus; assembly: GCA_021292165.1. Taxonomy (NCBI): domain Eukaryota; kingdom Metazoa; phylum Chordata; class Lepidosauria; order Squamata; family Shinisauridae; genus Shinisaurus; species Shinisaurus crocodilurus. Next base: position 224,666,143 of record CM037880.1, on the reverse strand, counting down.
GAAAGAGTGGGAGCAGCAGCTGCTTACGGTAAGGGAAGATTGGGGGGGCGGTGCCGAGGATGAGCCTGAGCGGCTCACTGGGAAGTTCTTTGGGCCAGAAAGTTCTTGTCCCCGGGGCACTGGATAACGGAACACCAGATCTCAAAGGCTCGTAACTGCCAATGGAATCCTCCTTGTGCGTTCGCTCTCCTCCCTGCTCCTAAAGTCCGGTATTTTTTATATAATTTTTATTATTTATTATGTTATAATTTTAAAAAAATGTTTAAAAATTAAATTAAATTAAATTAAAATATTAAATTAAATTAAATTAAAATATAATCTTTTTATATTTTTTATATTTTTGTTTGTTTTTACCTTTTTCTTAAGCATTGGCCCTCCTGCTCACTGAGGCACCCTGTGCTAATTTTTGTGGGACACGTGAACCTTTGAGAAATCGCCACTGGAGTATTGGGTGGAGTTCATGGAGGATGAGGCCATCAATGGCTACTAGTCCCGATGGCTTCCTCCAGTTGCCACCTCCAGCATCAGGGGTGGCACGCATCAGTACTCCAGTCGCGCAGGAGCGTGCCCAACTGCGTTCATGCCCCGATTGTGGGCATTTGGTTGGCCACTGGAAGAAGCAGCGGGCGGGACCAGAGAGAGCCCCTTGGGCCTGATCCAGCTTCAGGGCTGCTCTTACGTGCTCCACTGCTGCCCCCACCTTCATTAGTGTTGTTATTAAGAAAACCCCAAATCTTTGAAACTTTTAACTAGCTCTTGGCCATGACTGTGTGGTAATTTTTGGCGAATGCTACTCCTAAAGCAGTGCTTCTCAATTATTTTCTGTCATGCCCCCCCTAGGAAGAAGAAAACATTTCGCGCCCCCCGCGCGACTGTAAATAGTATCATTTGTCTATAAAATTGTTATAAGTACACCTCTGCATAACACTGTATCCTTATTAACGTATAAGAGAATAAAAAAAGAAAGAAATGTGGATCAATTTACAACAAAGAATAGCTTTATTAACTGTAGCAGAAAAGATTTAAAGGAGCACAGGATTTAAAGGAACACAATATTAAAAAAAACTTTTAACTGAGGTCAAACGAGCCCCCCCTTACGGAGCCTCGCGCCCCCCCCTGGGGGGCCCGCCCCACTATTTGAGAAGCACTGTCCTAAAGCAAGTGCATCTGCCTACAGTTCCTTGAACAGACCCTGGCCGCTATTTCGGACACCCCGTGGACTTGTCAGCTGATTCTGGAGATGTACCGACAGCTGAGTGCTTACAACGGGTCCTCTTCAGAGAAGGTCTGTGGCTTGGGCTGTGCTGGTTGTAGGGGGCGGGGCGGGCGGGCGGGCAGGCAGGCGGGGGAGGCTCTGACCAGCAGTAGCACCTTGGCCAGAAGGCTGGGTCTGCCTGCACAGCTGTTGGCTAGTCCACGCCACAGCGCTGGGGGAGCTGGCTGGATCAGGCCAGCGCGGCTTCCGACTGCTCTGTTCAGTCCCTCCCTCCTGCTTCGGGCAGTGGTGAGCAAGGAGGTGTCCTGGTGAGGCGCATCCTGTGGTCTGCTGGGGCGGAGTGGCTACAGCTGCTCTCCCAGGCCTGGGCTGCCGGATCCTGGCTCGGGTCACACCTTTTTTCATCTGCCAGAACTTCCTCTACAAATGTATTGGGACCGCTCTGGCCGCTTGCACGAACAGGGATCTGGTGCGGAAACAGCTTCAGGAGCTCCTGGAAACGGCCAGATACCAGGAGGAGGCAGAAAGGGAGGTGAGGATGCTGCGGTTGGGGGTGGAGGGACTGCCTGCCCACCTCTTGAGGGGTGAGCGAGGGAGGCGTCGGAGCCTGTGCGGCACTCTGGGCCGATCTGTGTGCTCCCGCTCGCGGTCCTCACGGGAATAGGAAGGCTTGGCGAGGGCCGTGTCTGTGTCAGGTGCAAGCAAAGGGTGGCCCGCTGAAGGATGGCGAGTGGTGAAGGGTGCTCTGTGGGCCCGTCTGCTGCAGCTCGGCACCCAGGAAGCTGTGTGTGTGTGTGTGTGTGTGAGAGAGAGAGAGAGAGAGAGACAGGCAGACATGAAGCTCCTGCCTGGTGAAATGGGTGCTGTGGCAAATGTGGGGTTGCCCCCCCCCCCGTCTGCTTCAGCCCTCCCGTGTGTGACGTGTGGAGCATGGAGTGAGTCCCGTGGCTCTGACTTGCTCCCGGAAGGTGCCCTGTGAGCATCGCCTGTGCGCTCTTGCCCGCTCGAGCTGTGCCGGAGGAGCGTGTGCCGTGCCGCTTGTGAAAGGGGCCCAAACTTGGCTGCTCCTTGGAGGGAGGGCGGAGGCTGCCAGGCCCCACTCCGGGAGCTCAAGCAGGCTGTTGGCACCACCCCGGGCCGATCCTGCAGCAGGAGAAGGGGCTGGCGACTGAGCAGCTCTGCTGCCTTCCTTCAGGGCCTGGCCGCCTGTCTGGGGTTGTGTGCAGCCAACCACCTGGATGAGACACTTGCCAAGCTGGAGGAGTTTGTGAAGTCCGATGTCTTCAAAAAATCTGCAGGGCTCTTCAGTATCTTCAAGGTGAGAGAGCCCCGCGGCTGTCATATGCTCACCCCCCCCCCACACGCACACACGCACACACATTCTGGCTCAGAGGAGGGCAACAAGGATGATAAAGGGACTGGAAACAAGGCCCTATGAGGAGAGACTGAAAGAACTGGGCATGTTTAGCCTTCAGAAGAGGAGACTGAGGGGAGATATGATCGCACTCTTCCAGTACTTGAAGGGATGTCACACAGAGGAGGGCCAGGATCTCTTCTCGATCATCCCAGTTTGCAGGACACGGAATAATGGGCTCAAGTTACAGGAACCTAGATTCCACCTAAACATCAGGAAAAATTTCCTGACTGTCAGAGCAATAAGACAATGGAATCAACTACCTAGGGAGGTGGTGGGCTCTCCCAGTCTGGAGGCATTCAAGATGCGGCTGGACAGACATCTGTCAGAGATGCTTTGACCTGGATTCCTGCACTGAGCAGGGGGTTGGACTCGATGGCCTTGTAGGCCCCTTCCAACTCTACTTTTCTATGATTCTATGATTCTATGGCCGGGCGGCACAGGTCTTCCAGGTGCGGCCCAAGTGGCTGGGGAGGGCGGAGCCTACAAATCGGCAGTCTTTTACCAAGAGCTGCCGTCCTGCCTGACTTCTGGTCCTCATGCAATCCAGGATCGCAGCGACAATGAGGCCGAGAAGGTCAAGAGCACCCTGATCTTGTGCTACGGCTACGTGGCCAAGCATGCGCCCAAGGAGCTGGTGCTGGCCCGGATCGACGCCGACATCCTCCGGAACGTCTTCCTGTACTTCAACACCAAGGTGAGTCAGGCTGCCATCCCTGCTGCAGGGCAGGAAGGGGGTGGCCTGCGGGGGGGGGGGGGGGGGGGCTGCGGCCGCCATTCACGGCCTTGGGCTTCTCAGTTGTTAATGTGTGTCTCCTTTATTTTGTTCAGGTTCTGGGAATAAAAGTAGAAACCAAGGTACAGTGTAAGGCCCTCAACCTGAACTGCTCTGTCCTCTCAATCTGCTTCTCTCTTCTGTAGCGAGCTCTATAGAGAAGGAGCAGAAACGTGCCAAGCCGGGGGGGGGGGGGGGGCGCCGAGAGCAGGAGAGGTGCAGAATGAGGGACACGCATAGAATAGAGCGCCACCCGTGGCCTACCCCTGATTAAGTGGGTCTTGACTCTGCTTCCAAAATTAGGCTCTGGCAAATCTCCAGGGGGAAAAAGTTCCCCACATGTGTGCATCTCCGTAGCCTAAGAGCTGGTGCTGAGGGAGGGAGGGAGTGGGCGTGCGCGAGGGGCACATCTTAGCGGTAGAGCACATTGTGCTTTGCAGGCAGAAGGCCCCAGGCGCCGTTCCTCGGAGCTGGGCTGGGAAGGGCCCTTCTTTCTGCCAGAGAGACCCGGAAGCCGCATGAACCACCTGGGGTCCGGCCCGGGAGGAAGCAGCCTCGTGTGTCCGTGTGACTGGGGAGGCATGTTCCTCCGTCCCCTCGCTTGGCCAAGGAGGTGCTGGGGGTGCTGCGGCCGCTACTCTTGCCGGGCTAGGGAGAGGCCCTGCGGTGGTGCCGGGGTTCCCCGCGTGGGGAATGCGGTGAGGCAGTCCCGTCTTGTAAAGAGCCAAGAGCGCTGGCCTGTACGACTGTCCCGATGGAGCCAAGCCAGACTTGCTTGTGGGGTGGGCAAGTCCTGGGCAGGCTGGGCTGCCATGCATGAGAGGAATACAGAAGCCCCCTCCCCAGAGCCACTCGGCAGGAGGCAACTGGCACCCCCTTCTCCTGCCTGTCCTGGAAGCACAGAGGCGCCTCTCTGGGGGAGCGTCGGTCTGGTCTGGTTTGGCCACCTAGCGGGGGACTGGCTGCTGTTCCAGAGAAAGGGGGCACCCGTGGGGCAGAAGCCATCCTCCTTCCCTGAATGAGCTGCAGAGGCTTATCTGCCCCCACCCCCCAGGCAAGGGCAAAGCGCTAGCAAGAGCTGCCTCTGGAAAGGGAGATGCATGGCGCGCGGAGGGGGGTGCCCCGTCCCCCAAGATCTTACTAATGCCTTTCTTCTGATCTGTTGTTGGTACTAACCCTTGCAAGCAAAGCTGGTGGCACCCCCTGCTCTCCTTCTGGGTGACCTTGAGGCACCGGGGGCGAGAGCTGACAGGTGGGGGGTGGAGCATCGTGAATGGAAAAACCCGGGTTGGGGACGCAGCTGCGCACAAGCCGAGCTCTGCTCCAGTGTCAGGCCGCCTAGGGCTTTGAGCAGCCTGAAGTCTTTGCCAAAACTTGCTTTGCTTCCAGTGAACCTTTCCGGCAAGGGGACGGCGCTTCCGTGGCTCTGCCACTTGCGGGCCACGCCCCTTCCCTGCCCAGTGTTTGTAAGGCGGACTTGACAGGCGGCGGCCCAGGGGTCAGGCCCAGCCTTGCGTTCTCATCTCATGCTTTCTGGCAGAGAAATCCCTGGGCCTTCTGTATCCTACGTTTCCCTGTGACCTCGCTGCTTAAAATCCGCCCCCCACAGAAGCGTGTGCCGCCAGCCGTGTGCTGGTTTTCAAGGTGCTGCAAGGCTCCGTTCTTCCGCCATGCGGGTCTCTGGCCTTCTCCCGATAGTCCACCGCTGTGAGCCAAGTTGAGTTCAGTTAGACTTGGCCCTACCCTGCCCTGCCCTGCCCTGGCAACGGGGCTGTGCAGCCGTGGTCTGGAGGGGTGTTCTCGAGTGGTGAGGGTGTTGGACTGGGACTCGGGAGATCCGGGTTCTAGTCCCCACTCGGCCATGAAACTCACTGGGTGACTTTGGGCCAGTCACGGACTCTCAGCCTAACCTACCTCACAGGGTTGTTGTGAGGATAAAATGGAGAGGAGGAGGAGGAGGATTCTGTAAGCCGCCTTGGGTTCCTTGCAGGAAAAAAGGCGGGGTATAAATATAATAAATAAAATAAATAAAAATTGTGTAGCCCACGTGTGGGCCCCTTCAGAGTCACCCACCCTGGATCTGTGTGCACCCTAGGTATGCCTGTGTACAAGGTTGCTGGGGAACATGGGTGGGGAGGGTGCTGTTGCACTCAGGTCCTGCTTGGGGGTTTGCCACGGGTGGGGCAGAAACTTTCCTTCTGGTTGCCGCTGTGCGAGCAGAATGCTGGGCTAGGAAGCCCGTGGGTCTGATCCAGTCGGGCTTTGCTTCTTCCGCTCCCTGCACTCAGGACCTGACCCTGAAGCTGTGTCTCATCCGGAGCGTCTGCATGATCTCCCAGGCCGTCTGCTGCAGCGCCCAGGCCCGGGACTTCAGCTTCTCCCGCAAGGCTGAGCTTGTTTCGCAGATGATGGTAAGGAGCCGCTTTCCTCGTGCGCCGGCCACTGCGGGCTTCCGGCTCGGCCGCCCACTCTCCAGGCATCTTGGCAGGGGCGCGTCATGGGGAGGGGGTGCCGCCCGGAATGCAGGGCTCCGAGGCTGTGCGCGGTGCGTGTCGCTCCACACTGGGTTCTGGGCAGCCGGGTCCGTCTTCAGGAAGACGAGGAAGGTGTTTCTGGAAATACCGCAGCGTGAACCCGCCGCTGCTGCTTGTTTAGTCGTCTCTGAAATGGGACGTCTCTTTCCCTGGATGGTTTTTAAGGTGTCTCGGAGCGGTCTGCCCGGTCTGCTCCCGCTTTGTAATCTTCAGGACCTTCATGGCCTGGGCCCAAGCCTTCCCCCACCTGGCGCCCTCCCGATGTGTTGGCCACGTTGGCTGGGAATGATGGGAGTTGCAGTCTGGAGGGCACCAGGTTGGGGAAGGCCGTTCCTTGGCGCGGTCCTTGCATGTGGGCCCCGGTGTTCGTTCATCCGGCGGAGGAGGAGGGGGGGCAGCTGTGATTCGAACTCGCTCTCTTCCACAGGACTTTATCAGAGCAGAGCCTCCGGACTTCTTGCGCACTCCCATCCGCCAGAGGGCGATGGCGGCCTGCATGTACCTGGTGTATCCTTTCTCTCCTGCTCACGCCCCAAACTGGCACATCTCTGGGGCAGCACTGGAGACTCTGGCAGGAGCTCCGTGGAGGTGTCGGCTGAGGAAGACCCTCTTGCCTTCCAAACGGGTTTTCTGGAATTGGGCTTAAGATGTCCCAGCAACTTCGGACTCTGGGGGACATCGGGGCAGCCCTGCTGGACCGGGCCGAAGCTCCAGTTCTTGCCCTCAGTAGCCCAGCTGGGTGCTTCAAGGAAGCTTGGAGGCAACTGACCCCCCCCCCCTCGCTTGCAGCCCACCCAAAGTGGCCACTCCCTGCTCCTTAACTGGCCGTTCAGTGTCCTGGAGCCCCCTCTGAACGACGCGGAGAGGGCCGAGCTGGTGGAGACCTGCCTGACCAGCGTGCTCCCGCTCCCTCTGCACGAAGCCCTGAGGGAGCGAGAGGGGCCGGTGCCGCGGTCTGGGCATAAAGAGGTACGATCCGCAGCCGGCAGCGCGCGCCACCTGGCCTGCCCTCGATGGTTGCCGCCGGTCTCATGAGCACGCAAGGAATTGTGGGTGTGCAGGTGCTTTAGCAGAATTGCCCAAACGTTTTGGATCGGTGGACGTACCTGGAATCCTGAGAGTGTGTTGTGTGGCTACCATGGGGGGTGGGTGGGAACTTGCCCACTCACAGGATGACTGCTGTGGTCACAAAACCCTCATTTCCCAGAAGGCAAGCTGGTGAGACTAAGAGAGAAGTCACTTGCCCAAGAACCGAAGTCCAGGGCGGCGCTGGGGGGGCCGAGTGCCAAAGCAGAAAACCGCTCCTTTGAACCAAAATAAGGATGGTGCCGGGGGGGGGGGGGGAAAGCAGGCCGCATCCCAGCTTAAAAGGAACGTAATGGGGAAAGTCTTTAAGACCTGAAACAAAAACCAGGAAGGGCAGCGAGCCTGGCGGGGGTGTCGGTGTCTGTGAGCCCCACTGGTCCCGAGGCAGCATGCGGGAGACCCAGCTGGGACAGTGAGAAGGCCTTGCGGCGGATGAGCACTTGCTTTCCTTCTGGAATTCCTTCTGGGCATCCACCGAAGGGGGATGTCCAGGTAGCCCTAATTTGGGAGACTGAATTCCCTAAGTTGTTTATGTGCTGGGAGTTCTCTCCCCAGTCCACTGCCTGCTGCAGCTGCTTGGATCTCCTCAGCTCAGGTGCGCAGCTCCCTCGGCGGCCCACGTAAGGGCTGGGGGCCTGGCCGGGAGCGGGGGCACGGGAGGCCGCCATCGGGGCATGGCACAGCTCGCTCCCCGGCTCCCCGTGCTGCTTGCAGCGGGCTCTTTCTCCTCCTCCTGGCCTCCGCCCTCAGTGCCCTCCGCCTCTCTCCCTTTCTCGTGCCAGCCTCTGTGGGGTGACACCCTGCATGCCCTGAAGGACTTGCTGAAGAGCCTCCTCCACCGGCACGTGACCCCTCGCGGGCTGCAGACCATGTTTGAGGTAGGGGGAAGTTTGGATTTCACGGGGACCCCCCGGGTCCCTCCTGCGGTTCACAGCCCTTGCCCTTGATGGGAGATGCCCGCTCCCTGCCACTGTGGCCGGGCCAGACTGGCACCGGCTCCGCAATTGGCATGGCAGGAGGAGTCCTCGTGGGGCCGCTGCCTCCTGCCCTTCAGCTGTAGGACTGAAGGGAAAGGGCCGGAGGGTCTCGCCTGATCCTGGGCCCTCCTGGCCACGTGTGCCTTGCTCCAAGCAGGAGATCCGGCCCCCTCCTCCAAAGCATCCCAGCCGTTGCCTGCGAGTGGCTGGGGATGCTGCCCCGCCCCGCCCCGCCCCGCCCCGCCCGGGGAGTGCTGTGGGTTCTCTTGGGTCGATCCTGCCCTCGCTGTCTCCGCAGCACCTGAGCCCATGGATTAAGTCTGCCAAGGGACACGAGCGGGAGCGAGCCGTGGAAGTTAGTGCCGCCGTGTTGGAGTTTTACTGGGAGAAACTGAATGTCAGCGTGAGTTTCCCTTGCTGCCGCACAGCCCCCTGGGAGTGGGGCTGCTTTTGTTTGCTTGCCTGAAACTGCACGGCGCCCCGGCCCCCCTTCTGGTCCTGGTCCTGGTCCTGGAGCTCACGGGAGCCGGTGCGCAGTGTGGCAATGGCGGCAGTGCGCTTGGCACGAGGCACTTGCGGCTTCCCAGGCTGCTTCTCATGCTCGGTGCCTTACCGTGCCAGACCGGGAGGCCGTGACAGGGCTGGCTTGGCTGAGCCGCTCAGCGGGGTCGCCGTCGTTCACAGCGCCGTGTCTCGCGTCAGAGTTCCTCCCGGTCCCAGCGGCTCTGCACAAGCGCGTTGAGCTCTAGCAGCACGGGCTGCAAAAGCAGCGCTGGGTGCTTCTCTCTGCCCCGCGCAATTCCTGTGCTGTTCTCTGCGCCGCTTTCCTTGCCCTCCTCCCGGTGTGACCCCCTGGGCCCGGCTCGCTCACGCAATTGTGGCTGCAGCGCGGCTTGTCCTGGCACACAGTTTGGGCCCCGTGGGCGGTGACCGGGCCGGACCCGGCTGCTCAGGCCGCCTCTCTTTCCCCGGCCCAGACGGTGGTCCCCTTCCACAACCTGGGGCAGCTGATGGCGCTGTTCTCGCCCCGCTGCACCGACTCCCAGGCCAGCGTCCGGCAGCGTGCGGTGGACTGCGTCTACTCCCTCCTCTCTATTCAGCTGTGCTACGATGGTAAGCGTAATTGCCAGGGCTTCCGAGCACTGTGAGTGTGTGTGTGTGTGTGTGTGTGATGTCTGATGGGACGTCCCCGTATTTGGTTGCCTCCCCTCCGGTCTTTCCGGTGCCCCCCCCCCGACTGCTGTCCTCCGAAGGGGGCGAGCCGTGCCTGTGTGTCGCTTCGGCTCCGCAGGCGTGCTCTCCTCCCTTGGCTGTGCCTGTGTGAACGCGCCGCGGGCCGTGTCATTCCGGAAATGCCTGCAGGTGCTGCAAGATCGGCTGGTTCACTCCTGCGGTGTGTGTGTGTCCCCCCCCGCCCCGTTTAAAAGTGGATGTGGGTTGGCCATGCTTCCTGTGGTCCTCCAGCACTCCTTCCACGAGGACAAATTTTATAACAAGGAAAGCAATACAAAACTGGAGGATTTGGTTTGCATTTTCCGCAAAACATGCTGATCCTCCCCCCCCCGCCGCCCCTCCCCCCACAGGTCTTGCAGTGCAGTAGTTGCTTGGGGCGGGCTCTTCTCTCTCTGGACAGCAGGGGGCAATGTTTCCTTTGTGATGGATGGAGCCCAAAATACGGCAAAAAGTGGGGACTGGATGGGGATTGCTCGGGGGTAATGTCGGAGAGGCAGTGCTGGCTCGGTTGGGCGAGGGCCTGTCCTGGCACAGGGTTTCACGATGCTGCCCTTCGCTTGCAGAGCACTGCTTGCACCAGCAAGGGTCTTAGAGAGGCCTAGGGGCAGCTGCGGAAGGGCCGGCTGTGTAACTTGGGCTGGCAACGCCGTGCAAGAAGTATTGGTGGCTTTAGAGCAGTGTTCTCCAACCGGGGGTCCCCAGATTTTTTGGCCTACAACTCCCAGCATGCCCCAGCCAGCATAGCTGGCTGGGGCATGCTGGGAGTTGTAGGCCAAAAAATCTGGGGACCCCCGGTTGGAGAACACTGCTGTAGAGGTTTGGCTGCTGTTCTCCTCGTCTCGTGTAGGCTTTTCTCGGGATCACAGAGATGAGTCCATAGAGAAGCTGAAAGCCATGAAGTCAGGCCTGAAGGATCCAGACGTCAACGTTCTTTTCCAGGCCTGCTGCAACATTGCCAAGGTAAGGGCCATCAGCTCTGTGGGCGCCTCCAGGCCCTGGGCATCAGCGCGCCAGCTTCCTTGCTTTTGCCAGCCCCTTGCAGCTATTTATTCATTTTATTTCATTTCATTTCTATATCTGAAGCTCTCTGGGCAGTTTACAGTAGTGCCTAAAACAAGGCCAAGATACAATAAAACAGCTATAAAATGATTCCACAATAAATGAGACAAAAACAGTTTAAAAAAATTAAAAACAATTTGGCCACAAATAATATTTAATACAGAATAGACCTGTTATGAACACCTGACCTGCAGGCCCCATCAAGCCATTAAAAATAATCCTAGATGTTTTTAAATGCCTCAGTGCAGAGGGTTGTCTTAACCTGGCTCTGAAAGGATGACGGAGTTGGCACCAGGCGGGCCTCACTGAGATCATTCCACTGTTGGGGCCGCCACTGAGAAGGTTCTCCCACCTCTTGCCACCCTCTGGGCCTCCCTCAGAGGAAGCACTTGGAGGAAGGCTTCAGATGTCGAGTGTAGTGTCTGGGTAGATTGTGCTTGGGAGAGGCGTTCTGTCAAGTACTGCGGTCCTAAGCCATGTAAGGCTTCATAGGTTAAGACCAGCACGTTGAATCAGGCTTGGAAGCATACAGGCAGCCAATGCAAGCGGGCCAGGATTGCTGTTATATGTTTGAACCTTCTGGTCCTGGTCATTAGTCTGGCTGCCACATTTTACCCAAGCTGCAGCTTCTGAACAGTCTTCAAGGGCAGCCCCATGTAGAGTGCATTGCAGTAATCTAATTTGGAGATCACCAGAGCGTAGATTACTGAGACCAGGCTATCCCTGTCCAGGTAGGGGCATAGCTGGGCCACCAGCTGAAGCTGGTAGAAGGCCCACCTCCATGCCACTGAGGCCACCTGAGCCTCAAGTGACAAAGATGGCTCAAGGAGGACCCCCAAGCTATGAGCCTGCTCCTTCAAGGGGAGTGCACTCCCATCCAGAACAGGTTGAACACCCTCCATCCGGCCAGAGGAACCACCCACTAACAGCAGTCCTTTGTTGTGGCCAGGCACCGGTTTAGCACAACCACAGCCTCACCTGAGGGAGGTGAAAAGAAGTAGAGCTGCATGTCATCAGCATACTGATGGCAGCGCACTCCAAAACCCCGGATGACCCCACTCAGTGGTTTCATGTAGGTGTTAAATAGCATGGGGGACAAAACTGACCCCTGGGGAACTCCATGCTGGAGAATCCACGGGGCTGAGCAGTATTCCCCAAGCACCACTTTCTGGAGCTGGCCATCCAAGTAGGAGCGGAACCATGACAATGCAGTGCCCTCCACTCCCAGCTCAGACAGTTGCCCTAGAAGGATACCATGGCCGATGGTATTGAAAGGCGCCAAGAGATCCAGGAGTATCAACAGGGTCACATACTCCCTGACATAGGTCATCATACAGGGCGACCAAAGCTGTTTCCATGCCAAAACCTGCCCTGGACCCCAACTGAAATGGATCTAGATAATCAGTCTCATCCAAGAGTGCCTGGAGCTGGTTCGCTCAAGGACCTTGCCCAGGAAAGGATCATTCGCTACCAACCTAAAGTTGTTAAGTCTTCCAGGTCCAGAGAGGATTTCTTCAGGAGTGGCCTCACTGCTGCCTCTTTCAAGTGGCATGGGACCACTCCCTCTCGCAAGGAGGCATTGATCACCTCTCTGGCCCATCCAGTTGTTCCCTTCCCGCTGGATTTTATAAGCCAAGAGGGGCGAGGATGCGGTTGCACAAACCTGTCCATGCACCTTGTCAACATCTTCAAGCTGTACCAACTGAAACTCATCCAAAAAATTTGACCAGGCTGTGGTCTGGGTACCTCGTCAGATTCAACTGCCATAACATTGGAGTCAGTCCCAAGTTCCTGGAAGTGCCTGGCAAATATATTGCAGTGGGCCTCAGATGGGTCTATTATGTCCTTGGGGCCAGCATGTAATAGGCCCCCGGACGACCCTAAAAAGCTCTGCTGGGTAGCAAAGAGAAGTTTGGATAGAGGCAGTGAGATGATGTTTCTTTGCTGCTCTCACTGCCCCTGAATATACCCGATCGTAGGCACAAATCAGGGCTCGATTGCATCCACTAGGAGTTTTTCTCCATCTGCACTCAAGCCGTCTCCTGTTCTGTTTCATTGCCCTCCGCTCTGGGATATACCATGGAGCCGTCCAAGCTCATAGAGGGCGCTCAGGACCACCCGGGTCATTTCCGTGTTCCTGAGATCGACCAGGGATTCGTCAGGGCCGTCAACCATATCAGCTGGAAAACCCCCAAAGGTCCTCTGGAAACCATCTGGATCCATTAGCCTCTGTGGGGTGGACCATCTTAATAGATCCCCCACCCTTGCAGAAGGAGAAAGCTGCCCTCAGTCTAACTCTCAGCAGGCAGTGATGTGACCATGACAAAGGCACCGATTCAAAGTCCCCTATGTTACCAAGCTACGATACCAAGATGGTTTCTGTCCCAACCCCTGGTCAAAAGCCAGTTTGGAAAGGATCTAAATTGGTGTCCTCCCGGACTGCCTGGAGCAGACAAGTCATCAACCAAGCTTTGACCTGGATTCCTGCATTGAGCAGGGGGTTGGACTCGATGGCCTTGTAGGCCCCTTCCAACTCTACTTTTCTATGATTCTATGAAGCCCCTACATCTGCTGGCCGTGGAGGTCCCTTGGGACACCTGTGGCCATGCCTCAGACGCGTCAGAGCTCAGAAGGGAGTACTTTTAGGGGGCCTGCGGGAAGCCCCACTGGCCCTGTGGGGCTTCCCCTGCGCGCTCGGAACTGTAGACCCTGCACTGCTGGAGTACAAGAAGTGTCCAACCAATAAAATGTTTCAAGTCTCGTCCCCAGAAATCCTGATTTGGATAAGAGCTGAATATGCAGCATCTCTGTTGAGTGTCAGCATTTTTACATGTGCAGAAGAGGCGACTGTTGTCGGGGGTGGTTCTGATGCGGGGGGGGGGGGGGCTGTGGATGCCTGGCTGGCTTGATGACCTCTCCGCCCCCCACCCCAGATCATCGCGAAGCGCCTGCCCCCGGACCAGCTGCTGAGCCTCCTCCTCTCCATGCTTGAAGGGCTGGCCGACCCCGACAGGAACTGTTCGCGAGCAGCCGCCGTGATGATCAACTCCATCCTGAAGGAGCGCGGGGCTGTCTTGCTGGAGAAGGTGAGGAGGCTCCGTTCTGTGCCTTTCGGTGCTGCCTTGGGTCTGTTGGCCTGAGAAGCCTTCAGGGGCAGGGCAGACATTTTGCTGCAGTCCTCCAGGTGCTTTGCTTCTCTGCCTGCCTCCCCCCCCCCCCGGACTCCAGTGTGTAATGCTGGCTTGCCTGCAGCTGGTGCTGGGAGGACCCCTGGGGGCCACCCTTCTCTCCCACCCAGGAGCCAGACGGCAGAGCTGGGGCCAGCCCCATTAGCCGTAGACGGCAGTCCCCGCTGCGCTGGGTGGTGGCGGCGGCGACGGCAGCACTTCTAATGCGTTGAAAAGGCTCCTCTCCCAACGGCTTTCTGGGCACAGCGGTAGGGAGGCGGACCGGGGCGGGTGTGCACCCAGGGAAGAGCAAAGCGCCCCGTGGGCTGCGTGGCAGGGCAACCGCGCTCCGTGGCAGTGAGTGTGCTCGGCCCCTCTCGCTTCTGGGGCATCGCTTGCCCCTCCCAGCTGTCCCTGACCCACACCGTCCTCTGACTTTAGAGCAGGCTTGAGTTTCCCACAGGAAACGGCAGAAGGTGACGGTTGCAAAGAGGCAGGAAACGGAGGCTCGCCGGTGCCATCCTTTGGGCCATCAAGGGGGAGGCTTAAGCAGCGGGTGGCACTGATGGGGCTGAGCTTAGCACACCTTGGTGAGGAGCGGCCTGGATGCGGGCTGTCTAACTCGCCCTGGATCTGTATTTCTATTCAGCCCAAAGAGTTTTTTGGTTCAGGCCGTTGGCCTGTCCATGCTGGGAGAAAGCTGTGTGCCCAGGGAGATGGGCTGCCTTGCATTTCAAAGGCCAATCACAAAAAAAAATCTTCCTCCCGTGGAGCAGACGTTGGCACAGACTGGGGGCCTATGCCAGGCCAACACAGGCATCCCCTCAGCTACCACTGGGACCCTAGGGGCTTGGAAACATTCTGCCTTAGGGGTGGGTTCATAGCGAGGGGTCACTGACTGCTGGAGGGCTTCCAGATGTCTTGCCCCGATGAACCCCACCCCCAGAGAGGCCGGAAGAGGTTTTCCGTCGGGGCACGGTGGCTGCTGACCCTGCCGGCCCTTCCCTTTCCCTGCCAGGGTGTGGCGCTGTCTTGTTGCTGCATGGATGGGTCGGGCTTGGCTGCCCCCCATTTGCTTCTGCGTGGCCGATGAACCCCCCCCTCGGGAAGGGCTGGACGGTGGGGGATCCCAGGCAGGTCAAGGGAAGGGCTGCTTCACGCAGCACAGAGTTAAATGATGGCATTCCCTTCCGCAAGACGTGGCGATGGCCACCAATCTGGAGGGCTGCCACGGGGGATTGGGCAAATTCGTGGAGGAGGAGAAGGCTGCCAACGGCTGCTGGCCAGGGTGGCTGTAGACGGCCTCCAGCGTCGGAGGGAAGGGAGCGTGCCCTTGTGCACCAGTTGCTGGGAGCGTGAGTGGGGGGGGGGGGCGCCGTAATGGCACTCGTGTCCTGCTTGGCCACTGTGGGGGCAGGATGCCTGACTGCGTGGGCCTTTGGTCTGGTGCAGCAGAGCAATCCTTGATGCGGGGTGGGGTGGGCGCAGGCCCTGCCAGGCTGCATTCGGGCCCCTTTCAGCCGGCACCTCTGCAGCCGGAGTGGCGACGCTTCTGGGGGAGGGGTCCGCTTTGGCTGAAGGGGGCCTCCAGAGGCTGTGCAGGAGTAAGTAAGCAAGTGGAGAGGGCTCGGTGGGTGTCGGGCCGCTGCAGCCAGGCCGGCGGTCCACCGGGCGGACGCTGGGCTCTGGCAGCCCCCCGGAATTCCCTGGGCTTCTCCTGCAGGTGCCGGAGATCCTGGAGATGGTGCGGGTCAAGCTGCAGGAGGTCGATGAGGAGCCCGTCCGGAAGGCCGCCCAGCAGACTGTCTACATCCTGGCCACCCAGCACAGGGCCGCCGTGGTGTCCAGCCTCCTGAGCCACCCGCTTCCCATGGACAGGTAGGACGTTCTCGCCGCCCCCCGCCCCCCCCTTTTCCTCTGCTCTGAGCCGCGCGTTCTGTGCGTTTGAGCCGGTGGGTCAGCTCTTGGGAGCCTTTGGCCAAAGACGTTGCAGTAGTGCCCCCCACGCCCTGGGTGTGTGTGTGAGTGAGCGAGTGTCCGAGTGGCCGTTCATTCTCCGGCTTCTGTCCGTGCCGGGCTTGGGGAAAGGTCAGGCTCTCCTCCCGCTCACTTTGCCCCACAAAACCCACGGGGAGGTGTTCCAGTTCTCAGGCAGCCGCAGGGTGTGGTGGGAGGCCGTCCTGCCGCTTTGGGCAAAACGGGGCTGCCTGCTTGGCGAGGAGGAAACCCTTCCCCGTGCCACGTGGGTCTGCCTGTGGATCTGGGCTGGGGCAACCTCTCTTCCTCCCCCCTCTCCCAACATCTGTCCAGCTGGTGCCCGCTTCCTGCAGCAGTGAATGTCGTTCCATCTCCCGAGTGGCCGGCTGCCGTGGGCCTGGCTGCTCCTCGCTCAGAGGCACGGCTCCGTGGCAGGCGCCGCCAGCTGTGCTTCTCGCAGTGTCTGCTAGCTGAGGAGGCGCCTCTGCCGCTGCTCCAGGGGTCTTGCTGAGGCCCACAAGTGGCTGCCATGCCGGAGCAGGCCTCCTGGCCTGTGGCCTGCGGCCTGCCCCTGGTGATGCCAGCCCGCCACCCCTCGCTTCCCGGCCCTGTTCTGTCTCACTTGCAGCTACACCGGCACCATGTGGAGGGCCCTGGCCTCTGAGCCCACCCTTGCTTCCCAGGTCCTGGAGCTGCTGCTGGAAAAAGTGAACCGGGACGTCCCGTACAAGGAGAACAAGTGCTTTTTGCGGGGCAGCAGCTCGGAGCGCGTTGCCACTTTCTTCCCGCTGTCGGTGAGTGTCCCGGCCGGCCTGCTCTCGTGCCGCTGCCCCCGCCCGCTTCTGCCTCTGCCCCCGCCCGCTTCTGCCTCTGCCCCTTCTCTTCTCCCCTTGCCCCCCCACCCCAGGCCAGAGAGCCAGCCCTCCCGCCCCCCACACACACCTGGGCCGCTGCTCTCGTGCCTTCTGCTCCGGTGCCTGCGCTGGGCCCGGGCTCTGGAAAGAGCGCATCGCCGTATCGTGCCTGTTAGCGCTAATCCGCCGGCTCATAAAGAGCCTCTCAGGTGTTCGTCCCCCGGGGAGATCGCGTTGCATTTTATCCCCCAAGAAAATAAACGCCGCTTGGCAGTGCTCTGAGCAGGAAAGCAGCTGTGAAAATTTCCTCCTCCGCTGAACCAGACACAGATGGCAGCGAATCCATCATGCTGGAAGCGAGCCCCCCGCCCCCACCCCGTCCGTGGCCATCGCTCAACCCCCCCCCCCAGCGCTGCCTTTGCCATGGAAAGCACAGCTCCTTCAAAGGGCGGCGGCAGGGAGCTGCGAGCCCCCTGCATCCGTGCGGCGGTGGGCCGTTCCTTGCTGCTCCTCATAAAGCCAGGGCTCCTGGGTCGCTGACCCAGCAAGGGGCTCTCCTCTTCCCCAGCAGCGTACCAGTGGGACGGTGGCTCTGAAATCACTTCCCCTTGGAGAAGAGCCAGATGGGGCAAGCCCTCGGCGGTGGTGGTGGGGGTTTCAGGAAATGTTGTGCGCCGTGGCGAGGACGTGGGCTTGGAGCACAATCCCCAGCCGCTTGCACGACCCGCTCGCCTTGCCGGAGAGCTCGCTATTAGAAGTGAAGCTTTAAAATGGCCTCTTCTGCAAATGCTTGAAGTGGCGAACAACCCCACCGAACAAAAGGAAATCGTACAAATCTGATTCGTCCCCTGCAAGTTGATCTTGCTGCTGAAACCGGGACTACCAGTCGCACAGTGTCCCGTCCCCCGAGTTCAGCGGTCAGGACTGGGAAGAAGCCCTCGTGCAGTGCGTCGGCCGCTTCCTCAACCCAAAAAGAGCAGTGCGGCTGCTTTTAACCAAGCAAAACGTTCACCAACTGGTGAGGCAGGCACTCTAGAGCAGTGTTCTCCAACCTTGGGTCCCCAGATGTTTTTGGCCTATGCTGGCTGGGGCATGCTGGGAGTTGGAGGCCAAAAACATCTGGGGACCCAAGGTTGGAGAACACTGCTCTAGACTGACCGGTGGTCTCCACCCTTTTGGGGGTGGCGCACGTAATGGACGGACATCGGCGCTGGGATTGCCCGGGGCGCCCTGGCCAGTGTACCCTGTGGAGAGTGTGTTTGTGTGAGAACAGTCGTGAGTGCCACGTTCCCCGTCTGTGTGTGTGTGTACTGAGAGCTTCCTAAGAATGGCCAAATAGTTGTCCCCACTGTGTACGCTGGCTGCCTGTTTCTGATTTCTGAACCTTGCGATAGGCGGCGGCGGCGGCTCCCCGGGCGTGTGTGTGAATCGCTGCACCAACTGGGCTTTTGTTGCTCTCGTGCAGCTGAGATGCCTCCCTGGAGAGGCCTGACCACTGGCGCTTGGGGGTGGAACCGCCACATTCTCTGCTGAGCTTCCGCCGCTCATTACAAACTTGGTTATTCAGGCGGGAATATGGGGTGGGCTAAGATTTTAAAATTTTATACTGTTTTAATGAATTTTAATGGAGAAAAATGTTTTAATGTGTTTTATTCTGTTTTATTTTCTGTACATCGCCCAGGGTGGCCGGTTTGCCGGCCAGATGGGCGATGAATAAATGCAAATAATAAATAATAAATAAATAAATTCAGATGCGGCATACCCCCAAATAGCCGGGGCGGGTCCCGAGGGGGAGCTGCCGCCCTCGTGCGCCGGAGGGCCTGCCTCCCGGCGGCATCCAGGTGGCCACTGGAGAGGGAGGATTGGAATTGGGGGGCCGTGGGCTTGATCCAGCAGGACTGGAAACAAGGCCCTATGAGGAGAGACTGAAAGAACTGGGCATGTTTAGCCTTCAGAAGAGGAGACTGAGGGGAGATATGATCGCACTCTTCCAGTACTTGAAGGGATGTCACACAGAGGAAGGCCAGGATCTCTTCTCGTTCATCCCAGTTTGCAGGACACGGAATAATGGGCTCAAGTGACAGGAACCCAGATTCCACCTAAACATCAGGAAAAATTTCCTGACTGTCAGAGCAATAAGACAATGGAATCAACTACCTAGGGAGGTGGTGGGCTCTCCCAGTCTGGAGGCATTCAAGGTGCAGCTGGACAGCCATCTGTCAGGGATGCTTTGACCTGGATTCCTGCATTGAGCAGGGGGTTGGACTCGATGGCCTGGTAGGCCCCTTCCAACTCTACTTTTCTATGATTCTATGATTCTTCTCGAGCAAGGCTCCTCCCAGGATGCCCCGCTTCCTGGACTGCTGTCCAGTCGGGGCAATGAAAGGGTGGGGACTCCTTGGGGTGGCCTCTCCCTTTCTCCCAGCTCAGCCGAGCCAGAGAGAGCGCTCGGCCTGTCGCGTGCCTTCCCGAGTCGTCTGTCCGGGGCATTCCCCCCGTGTCCTCCCAGCTTTCTGCCTGGCATGGCCGTTTCCTCCTGCTGCTGCTGCCGCTGCTGCTGTCTGTGTGGGCTGTGGTTATCCTTGCGCTGGCTTTGAACTCTCACCGACTGCTCCAGAGCCGTCTGGAGTTCGGGGCTTAGTCCCGCCCGCCCTGCCGCAGGCCGAAAGGGCCCCCCCACTGCCCGGCCTTCCGATGTGGCCCCCGCGCTTGCAAGGAGGCGGTTGTTTTCTGCATGGGTGGTGTCGTATCTGGCCCGGGCACGGACCGGTATTGCACAGACCGCTCCCCGCTCTTCCTGTGGCTGAGGTGCTTTGTCAGGATTGGGGCTGGGGGGGGGCACTCCGCCTGGGGTGTCTGTGTCTGCCTCAGGGGGTGCGTCTGTGGCGGGCCCTCTGCTCCAGCCCTGTCTCTGAACAGCTGAGAGACCACGGTGCGTGTGCAGAGGCTTTGGTTGCCCTCGACCGACTGGCGGGGGCTGGGAAATGTGTGTCCCTGGCTGCTGGTGCTTCTCACGGCGGCGGCGGGGGCTTTCCCGGGGAGTCCACCATTCAGGTCCTGCTTGTGGATAGGGAGCCATCCGGGTCCTGGCGCCGGATGGGCTGCTGTCTCCCTTCGGTCCGCGGGTGCCCTCCTGTGGCCTTCCTGAGCGTGTCCCTTGCCCTAGGGCAGTGTTTCTCAACCTTGGGTCCCCAGATGTTTTTGGCCTACATCTCCCAGCATGCCCCAGCCAGCATAGGCCAAAAACATCTGGGGACCCAAGGTTGGAGAACACTGGTCTAGAGTGCCTGCCTCACCAGTTGGTGAACGTTTTGCTTGGTTAAAAGCAGCCGCACTGCTCTTTTTGGGTTGAGGAAGCGGCCACCGCACTGCACGAGGGCTTCTTCCCAGTCCTGACCGCTGAACTCGGGGGACGGGACACTGTGCGACTGGTAGTCCCGGCTTGCAGGGGACAAATCAGATTTCCTTTTGTTCGGTGGGATTGCTTGCCACTTCAAGCATTTGCAGAAGAGCTGGCTGGGGCATGCTGGGAGTTGCATAGCTGGCTGGGGCATGCTGGGAGTTGTAGGCCAAAAACATCTGGGGACCCAAGGTTGAGAAACACTGCCCTAGGGGTTGGCGCCCCTGCGTGTGGCCGGGGCTGTGCCTGTTGCTGAACTTGGGCAGAGGCTTGCGTGGGGAAGGCAGGCAGGCAGGGCCGACCCCGTCTCATCTCCCCCGTCTTCCTCTCCTCCGTCTTCCTCTCCTCCAGGCCACATGTGCTCTGCATGAGATCATGTCTGTCCGGGAGTCTGGGCCAGCCATCGTGGGCCTCTACGCGGATCTGTTTGTCTCTCTCCTGCTCCGGGTCAGCTGCACGGTGGGTGTCCAGCTCCCCAAGAACCTCCAGTCCAAGGAGAGGAAGAGCGCTGGCCGTGGGCAGCCCCTCCGGACTCTTGACCCCTGCAGGTACTGCTTAGCAAGATGATGGCGCTGCGGGCAGGATGCGGGGGGCCGGGGGGCCGGCGGGGGGCGGGGGACGCAGCAGCTTCCCGACCTGCCATGTGGAACTGATTTTGTTTTTTCATAAACACAATTGCAAGTGCTCCGTGTGTAATATGATGGTTGGATAATACTCCACGGCCCATAACGTATTAGGTATGAAGGCAGGCCTGACCTCCACGGGGGGATTAGGCCCCTGTTTTCCACACACTCGTCTCTCCCTAAATCAGGAAATATTAAATCGCTCTTCCTGTTGCAGCCTGGCTTGTGGTTTGCATTTGCATTCCTTGAATGGTGCTGAGGTGCCCGCGCTCGGTGCGGCCGGATTGGATTACGGCTGCCTTTCCAACTGCTGGAACGGCGGGCTGGCTGGCTGGAAGAGCTGCCCAGGCTCTTCGGGGCGGGGGAGGAAGGCATCTTCCTGAATAAAAATGGGACTGGGCTGGACTGGGGGGGGGGCGCTCGCATGCGTGGGCGGGGGGGCGCTCAAGGCAGCCTTCCTACAGATTGCCGGAAGCTTCTCTTCCGCCTCACAAACATGCAAAGTAGAGGTGCTGTCGCTCCCCCAGGGCTGGAGAGGTGGGCAACTTTCTGGGCACCCTGCTTCTTCTGTGGGCATCGTGGCTTTGATCCTGCAGCAGGATTCGACCTTTGCAGTGTGTCCCGTGCCTGGCCATGCACACGCTTTTAGCAATGGTGGGCTTGCTCACAGGTGAGGGCCAAGGCCTGGCCGTTGGATTTTGCAACTGGGGCGGGTTGCCCACCCCCACTGCTTTCATTACGGGGCGGGGCGGGGGTGCGCCCAAGGTGGCGTGTGGAATTGCTGACACTCCACAGTCGGAACGGGGCGCTGCGAACAGCCCTCTTGGGTCTCGAGCTCACGCACAGGCTGCCTTGCCAGCCAGTGGAGGGAGTCTGCAAGTCCGACCCCAGGAGCGGGCAGCTTGTTTTGGCCCTGCAGATGTTTTGGCCCTGCAGATGTTTTGGCCTAGGCGTCCTGTCAGCCCCCTGTTGGCTGTGCTGGCCTGGGCTGACGGGTGCTGTAGGCCAGAACATCTGTTGGGGCGCACAAGTTGCCCGTCCCTGTGCTGCACCCTCTTGCCTTTGCTGGCTAAAGAAGCAGGCCGCCTGGCGGCGTTGCCTCCGTGTCGGTGCCTGTCGAGGGGCCGTGGCAGCACCCACGGGCCAGGGCCCTTTGGCACTGGGGAAGGGGGCCTGGACGGGCCAGGCGTGGGCGATGGCTCCTGCGAGGCGCCTCCGGTCTGCGAGGGGGGTGGCGGCGGCGGCGGCACAGGAAAGCTTCCTGGCGTGGGCTCCCGAGAAGCTTCTGGGCAGGACGGCCGGGTACCGTGTTCTGCTCCAGCAGATGGAACTTTCTCAGGCCTAATCCTGACATGGCTCAGATGGGGTGATCAATGTGTGTCTGGGCTGCATCGTTTTAGTCTGCTGGTGGAGGCTGACATGATGGAATGGTCTCCTGACAAGGAAAATCCCTGCCTCTAGAAAACTAGCATGTCATGAGGAGGGTATTCTGGAACCCTGTCCATGCTAGTTGTCCATCTGCAGGGAATGTTTTAACTTGGATCAGCCCCCCCACACACACACACACACTTTGGAGAGGTTCAGTCCAGACACAGGTTGACGGACCCCTCATCTGCTCCGTGTCGGAACGAGGTCTCGCGCTGCTTTTAGAGAAGAGCCGGGAGCTTTCTGAGCCAGTGTAGCCAATGGGGGGAGGATGGGAGTTGGCAGTCCCGCGGCCCGCCCTGTCCTTGGCTAAACCGGTCACAAAGTGCCTCTGAACTGGTGGCCGCCGTTCCCCGAGCAGAGAGCCGGGAGCCGGTTGTGATCTTGTGGCCACTTCCTGTCTGCACTCGTGTCATCCTCTGCACTGGTGGATTGGAGAACTTTGCAGGAAGGGGTGTGTGGCCAGCCCAGGCTTGACTCGGAGCTGCCACTGGTGGGGCACGCCGAGTAAGCGCTCTCGCAAGAGCAAGGTGGGCTCCTGGATTGTAGGGTGCCGGCAAGATGGAGGAAGCCCCTTCTCTCGCTGCTGCTGCTGCAAGCGGGTGGCTGGTTGGCGAGAGCTGTCCGGGGTCTCTCCCTGCGGTTCCCATGGCCCTCGTGCAGTCTCCCTTCGGGTCGTCTTGTCGGGTCTTCTTGTGCCTGCGTGGCCAGCTTGTGGCACAACTTGTGTGACTGCCGCAGGCTTGTCTCAGTGCAGATCCGCTCGAAGGGGCTGGCCTCCGTGCTGGCCTGCTTGAGGCATTCGGCTCTGGGCCACCTTGGGCCTGGTGCTCCTTCAGCTCACCGGGAGACTAATTTTGCTGGATTGGATGCCATCAATTTTATATATATTGTGTGTGCGTGTGTGCGCGTGTGCGCGCACACCCCACACAAATCAGTCTGGCTGTTCTTCCTCCGGCCAGTCCAGGCTGCTTTGCATCAGCTTCATAGATTTCATAGATCATAGAGCTGGAAGGAGCCTACAAGGCCATCGAGTCCAACCCCCTGCTCAGTGCAGGAAACTAGAGGAGGGGTCTCCCATCCAAGGAATAACCAGGCCTGACCCTGCTTAGCTTTCCACACGCACACACACCGCCGGCACTTCCCCAGATACTTGCGAGTGGCCCGGTGTCTCGAGACGGGCGGGCATGTGGTCCAGTGGAAGCCTCTGACCTGCTCTTGCCATCTGGGAGGTGATGGTGCCTCTCTTCAGGGTGGGGGCAGGGCCGGCTTTCGTGCAAGAGGGGGTCCTCCTTCCCAGCTCTGCTCTCCGAGCCCCCACCTGGAGCTTGGCGTCGTGCGCTTGCCTGTGGCGGCAGCAGCAGCACCGGCATGTGAACTTCTTCATCACTGCAGCCGAAGCCTGTCTTTCTGGCAAACTGGAACATGAGGCAGCCTAGAAGGAAACAATAAAAACATGCAAAAAGAGGTCGAGCAGACCAGGTACTAACTCATATGAAGGCATGGTGGTTGAAAGCTCTCTGGAATGAGACTGATTGGCCTCCTCCTTTCGGGAGGGTGCTGTTGCACTCCTGTCCTGCTTGTGCGATCCTGTGGGCAGCTGGTCGGCCACTGTGTGAACAGAATGCGGGGCTGGGACGAGCCCTTGGCCTGGTCCAGCGGGGCTCTTCTCGAGCTCCTCCCCAAGCAGGCAGTGATGGAGCCAGGTGCGGGGGGGGGGGGCTGCTCTGCCATTTCGGCATCCCGTGGAAGCCAGGCTCCACGCTGCTGCTGCCGCTGCTTTGGTGGGGGTGAAACATGGAGAGGAGGGGCTCCGTTGTAGGGCAGGCTTGGCTCCCATGGCCGGAGGAGGAGGAGGAGGTTCGTGAGAGACCCTGGTGCAGTTGAGAGAGGGGACTGGATGCTGTGAGGGTCCGTGGGCCCCGTAGTGAGCGACATGCCTGGCTAGCTGGATCGATTTGGCATTGGTGTGGGTTGTGGCTTTCCGTAGAGAACGTGGCCAAATGGCATTTTTGGGGAGGGAGTCCTCTGAGATGGACCCCCTCCTGGATCCAGCCGTGTGCTGGTGGCCGTTCTGTTGCTTGCTCGCTGCTGAGCCCTTCCAAGGGGCTGCGCCCAGGCCAGGCCTTTCTGTTGCTTGCTCGCTGCTGAGCCCTTCCAAGGGGGCTGCGCCCAGGCGTGGGGCGGGGGCGTCGCTGGCCTAGTGCCAAGCAAGGTCCAGGCTTGCTGGCCGAGGGCTTCCTTCCCCGAGGCCCAGCAAACTCCTGCTTTGCTCTGCTGGAGGTCTGGGCAGCCCACTGGACAGATTTCCCCAACTAATTTGAGAGTCTTGGGTGCCTCGGGTTCTGTCACTAACCGCTCTGGCCAGAGATGCTGGAAACGTCTGGAGCCTCCGAGCCAGGCTTGGGAGTGCCTGGGGGGTTGTGTGCGTCTCCCCACCACACACACACACACACCCCTTTTGGACTCCTCCGAAAGCACTGCAGCTCTCCCGGCACTGGGGGAAGGAGCAGCCCAGCCAAAAGGTCTCGTGCAACTGTTCCTACCCTGCCCGTGTTGTGTGAACACATTTCCCCCTGCTTTTGGGACCCAAATATTAATCCTTTCCTAATATTTTGGATTTGGTGTGACAGGATAATGTATGTTTCCCAGATGTAGCACTCCACTTGCAGCACAATAATCCCCACCAATAAAATACTAATGCCGAAGAACCTCCTTCAAGCAGCTCTGGACTTCTTAACGTTTCAGTCAATTGTCTCGCCTGGCTCCGAGAGAGAGGCTGTTTGGGTGTGAACGGAGGGGGCCCCGAGTCACCGCTGCCCCCTCCCCCCCCCAGTGGAAGCCCCCGCGTCACTCGCACCTGCCCCGGCACCCGGGGGATGCGGCGCGTTGCCGCTCGCGCCGCAGCCGGGCCCTGCCGCCCGCCTTGACGGAGCACGTGGGCGCTTTCCTTCCCCCTTCAGCTCTGCGGTGGAGACCCTCAAGGCCATGCTGACGCAAGGTGGCAGTGCAGAGGTGGTCCGGGCGGTGGCTGAGCCGGGCGGCTGGGAGCTCCTGAGGGGCCTCGAGAAGCACCACGACGGCGTCGCCCTCCTGGCCAGGTAAGCGGGCGCAGGTGTCGGTGCAGGTGGACTCTGCTTGCCCTGAGCCCCAGAGCGCCCCTTGTGCCGTCGGCCGCCCTTGTCGCGTTTCCCTCCAGATGCACTCGGGCCGGGGCCGAGGCTGGGGCGTCTGCTACCTTCCCCGGCAGCCTGGGCCTGGGCGAGGTGCCCTTCCCGGGTTTCCTCGGGAGCACCTCGCTTGTCAGCTGTCTGGCAGGCTTCTGTGTCGTCGTCCCCCCCCACGCCCCAGGTTATGAGAGCAAGCCGCCTGAAGCACGAGCTCCAGAAGGGTGCCCTGTTGCCGGGGCATCCCCCGCGACCTGCGTGTTCCAAACGTGGGCTGGGCCCGCCCGGCTGGTGGCACTTGGCGCAGGGGGCGGCTTCACTCCGTCCGGCACGCGACTTCCCCTCGCCCAGTGAGGTCGGGAGCCGGCCTTCTGTGCTGATCCGGGCGGGGCCTGTGTTGCTTTCCAGGGCCATGGCACAGCGCGCTGGGCCCAAGCTGGCGCTGATCGTGAGGAACCTTTCCCCGATGCTGAACAGCATCTATGACAGCCAGAGGCTCACGGCCACCGCCTTCTTGGCAGAGGTGAGGCGGCAGGCCTTCTCTTTGTGGGGGTGGGGGAGAGAGCTGTGCTGGGGGTGGGGGGTGGGTCTGAGCCAGGCCTGCTGATGCCGTGATGTGCGGTATGACTGAGGAACGTTGCAGTGAGAGCAAAACCCTCCAACCTGAGGCTCAAAGGCACGGCTTTGGTAAAAGGGCTTCTAGCCTTTTCCTACTGTGGGGACAAGCTGAATTCTGCGTCGTCACTTCCTCTCCTTCGCGTGCCCCCCCCCCCCAACCCGGTGACTTACGCAACGTGAGCAGGAGTAGACCCAGGCGCTGCACCTGCCTGAGCAAAGCTGCGGCATCCCACCCCCCCGCTGCTGGGGGAGGGGTCCTCTCCTCAACTCCGAAGGGAGCCCGGCTTTTGGCCGCCAGCAGCGTGAGCCCGCAGCCCGTCGCCTCGTCGTCGTCCCTTACGTACCGCCCGGAGGAATGGAGTGACTCAGGCCACTTCCTCCCGCACAGGGCGCCGGCCCTGCCGCGGTGTAACCCTATCCCGGCTGGCTTCCCACCTCGAGCCCGGGCCCATTCAAGCGGCCTTTGTTCCGCAAAGCGGCCCCTCACGCCAGCACCGCCGCCACGCTCGATCCCTGCTCGTAAACTGCCTCTTAAAGTCTCAGCTGACAGAGCGGCCTGGGATTAAGGCTGCGCTTGGCCGGGGGAAGCCTGCAGCTGGATGTGGGCCCAGAACCGGAGTGGCTGGCTGCCGGGGCCTGCCTGCCGAGAGTTTAAAATAGCAGCCCTGTGCGGCAGGCGCCTGCCTCTCTCCCGCTCCGAGAGGTGATGAGGTGTGAGCTGTGCGGGTTCTTCCCCCTCGCACCGAGCCGGGGGGCGGGGCGGGGCAGGCCAGGCAGCTGGGGAGGAGATGCAGCCGGGCTGGGGGAGCTCCCTGGGGAGGGGGGGCGGTATGGCTTGAGGCCCAGGCCTTGCCCGGCTCACTCTTGGGACGGTGCTACCTGGAGCAGGAGCCTTGCTGCGCAGAGATTCGTGTAGGACCTCCCCGCAGCCTGTTGGAGCCGAGGGCCTGGCCCCCTCGTGTCTTCGCAGCCTTGGCATGAGCTGGAAGTCCGCGTCGCTGGGGGAGGCCTCTGCCCCCCCGTCCCCGCCCCCGCCCCCGCGGCGATGTGCTGAGAGGCTCTGCTTCCCTTGGCTTGAAACAGTGGGGCGAGTCCCAGATGTGCCCTCCTGTTGCGCCGTGGCTCTTGCTTCGGACCCTAGACCCCGCTTCGGCCTGGTGGTTGGGGGGCGGCCCATGGAGCGAGGGGCTGCTGCTGGGCGTGTGCCAGGGAGGCCTTGGGTCAAGTCCCTCCCCTCCGACGTGGGGCGCGGAGCAGCGGGCGCCCCCTTCCTGCCCCCGCGGCTCAGCCGATCGTTGCTGGTGTGTTTCAGCTCCTCGGCAGCAACGTGGTGAATGACCTTGTCCTCCTGGAGTCCGTGATGGACAGCATGACTGCCCGGCAGAGGGACCCCTGCACCCTTGTGCGCGTGCTGGCCCTTCGTGGGCTGGGCAACATCGCCTCCGGCTCGCCGGACAAGGTGAGGGCAGAGGAAACGCGTGCTGAGCCTGCAGGCATCTGCCGAGGCAGAGAGCGGCTGCGCAAGCCGTGGCGGCGTTCGTGGTGCTCCCTCCCTCCCGGGGACCCCTCTGGCAGCCGTGGCGGCGTTCGTGGTGCTCCCGCATCTTGAGGGCTAGGCACCACCGGATCACCTCCTAGGGCAGTGATGGCGAACCTTTTTGAGCCCGAGTGCCCAAACTGCAACACAAAACCAACTTATTTATTTCAAAGTGCCTTTGGCAGGAAGGAGGAGGGGGCACTAGCTAATCGCGCCCCGCTCTGTCTCAGGGCATGGCTCTTCACCGGGCGCGCAAAGATTCGGGCGCATGTGCGCTGTGCTTCTGAGCTGTCTGTTCAGCTAGAAGGAGGGCTGGGTGCCTGCGCAGTCTGCTTCTGGGGGTGGAGGTGTTGGAGTGTGCCTGCCTGTGGAGGCCAGCGAGGAATGAATGGAGAGGAGTTACTATGGAAACCCGACGCTGAATGCAGAAAGGGATGGTCTTTTCGCGATCTGGCAACCAATGGCTCGAGTGCCCACAGAGAGGTCCCTGCGTGCCAGCTGTGGCACGCGTGCCATAGGTTCGCCATCACTGTCCTAGGGCAACCAGCTGGATTATGTAAGAACAGCAGAAGAGCCCTGCGGGATCCGACCAAGGGCCCACCTAGCCCAGCACTCTGTTCACACGGTGGCCGACCTCTGTTCCACAGAGGCCCACGGGATCCCACAAGCAGGACATGAGCGCTACAGCACTCTCCCGCCCGTGTTCCCCAGCAACTGGAGTACATAGGCATACTGTCTCTGATATTGGAGAAGCAGATAGCCAATCCCCTTCTAAAGCTGTTCAAATTGGTGGCCATCACTACATCTTGTGGATGTGAATTCCATAGTTTAACTATGTGCTGTGAGAAGAAGTACTTCCTTTTATCTGTCCTGAATCTCCCACCAATCCACTTCATGGGATGACGGTGACCCCTTTGGGTTCTAGTATTATGAGAGAGGGAGAAAAATGTCTCCCTGTCCACTTTCTCCACACCATGCATAGTTCCATACACCTCTGTCCTGTCTCCCCTTGCTCACCTTTTTTCAAAGCTAAACAATCCCAGCTGCTGTAACCTTTCCTCGTAGGGGAGCTGCTCCAGCCCCTGGATCATTTGAGTTGCCCTTTTCTGCACTTTTTCCAACTCTACAGTTTCCTTTTTTAGGTGCGGTGACCAGAACTGTACACAGTATTCCAAGTGCGGTCACCCCACAGATTTGTATAATGGTAATATGATCTTGGCAGTTTTATTTTCAATCCCTTTCCTAATTATGCCCAACATGGAGTTTGCCTTTTTCACAGCAGTTGCACGCTGGGTCAACATTTTCATTGAGTTGTCCGCCACAGCCCCAAGATCTCTTCCTTGGCTGGTCACCACTAGCTCAGATCCCATCAGATTATACTTGAAGTTGGGATTTTTTGCCCCAATGTGCTTCACTTTACACTTGCTTACATTGAACTGCATTTGCCATTTTGATGCCCATTCTCCTAGTTGGAGAGATCCTTTTGGAGCTCCTCACAATCTCTTTTTGCTTTCACCACCCGAAATAATTTGGTGTCATCAGCAAACTTGGCCACTTCACTGCTCACTCCTGATTCCAGATCATTTATGAATAAGCTGAAAAGCATTGGTCCCAATGCTGTGGGGCTCTGTTGTTTCCATCCCTCCATTAGGAGAATTTACCATTTATTCCTACCCTCTGCTTCCGGTTCTTTAACCAGTTACTGATCTATAAGGGGACCGTACTCTTATTCCATGACTGCTAAGCTTGCTCAGGACTCTATGGTGAGGGACTTTGTCAAAAGCCTTTGGAAAGTCCAAGTGATGTCTACCAGATCACCCCTGTCCACATGTTTATTAACACTTTCAAAGAACTGTAAAAGGTTAGTTGGACAGGACTTACCTTTGTGGAAGCCATGTTGATTCTTTCTCAGCAGGGCTTGTCCTTCTATATGCTTACTGATTTTATCTTTAATAGCGCTTTCAACCAATTTACCTGGAACAGATGTTAAGCTAACTAGTTTGTAATTTCCCAGATCCCCCCTGGATCCTTTTTTAAAAATTGGTGTTACATTGGCTATTCTCCAGTTCTCTACTACAGAGGCTGAGCTTAGGGACTTGTTACTTACAGTAATACCTTGGATTGCAAGTAACTTGGTCTGAGAGCGTTTTGCAAGACAAGCAATTTTTAAAATAAATTTTGACTTGATAAACAAGCAACGTCTTGCAATACAAGTCGTAGGGATGTAACCGCTCGCCTCGAGTGGGTGTAGTGGGCCGAAATCGGCCCTGCTCACGCCCGCCAGAGACTCGCTTTGATATAAGAGTGTTTTGGATTTCAAGCACGGTTCTGGAACGAATTATGCTCTCAATCCAAGGTATTACTGTATTTTTGTTAGAAGATCAGCAATTTCATATCTGAGTTTTTTTAAAGAACTCTAGGATGGGGATACCATCTGGGCCCAGTGATTTGTTGACTTTCAATTTGTCAATAAGGTTGAGGACTTCATCTTTTGTCACCACTATTTGCCTCAATTCCTCAGACTCCCCTCCTGAAAACATCAGTTCAGGCACAGGCATCTGTCCTGTGTCTTCTGCAGTGAAGACAGATGAAAAGAATTCATTCAGCTTCTCCATGATCTCCTTATTGTTCTTTAGGACTCCTTTAATTCCATTATCATCCAGTGGTCCAACTGCCTCCCTAGCTGGTTTCTTGCTTCTGATATATTTAAAGAATTATTTATTTATTTGTTTATTTATTATTTCTTTCCTTTCATTTATATACCACCCAATAGCAGAAGCTCTCTGGGCAGTTTACAACAATTCACATAAACACTGGCTTCCCTGTGGCCCTGCCTCCCCCCGCCTCATCTCCCAGGGTTGGGGGGGGGCAGCCCTGATGTTCCTTTGCTTGGTCCTGCCTCCATTACTCCTTGTTGGCCTTGATGTTGTTGGCAATATGCTTTCTTGCATCTCTTATTGTCTGCTTGCGTCTCCTTTGTGCAAGCTTGTGCTCCCTTTTGTTTTCCTCACTTGGGCAAGACTTCCATTTTTTGAAGGAAGCCTTCTTTTCTCTAATAGCTCCCTTGACACTGCTCGTTAACCATGCTGGTGATCTCTTGGACTTGGTGCTACCTTTCCTAACCTGTGGTATACATTCTAGCTGAGCTTCTATTATTGTGATCTTGAGCAACCTCCAAGCATTTTGAAGGGATTTAATCCTCTTGACCCATGCCCCTTTTCTACTTGCTTTTTTACCCGTTCCCTCAATTTGGAGAAGTTTCCTCTTTTGAAGTCAAATGTGATCGTGTTCGACTTCTTTGGCAATCTTGCATTTTAATAATTGTCTTGAGGCCGATGCTGCCTGTTGCTGCAGAGCAACCAGCTCAGCCGCAGAACGACCAGCATTGTCTCCCTCAAATTATCTTCCTCTGCAGCTTCTCTCCTGGGCAGAGAAATGACAACAGCAACATCTCTGCCTGTGCGACCAAGCAAAAGTGCCCAAGAGGCTGTGAGGTTGTCCGCGTGGCTTCCCTTTCTTGCTTCGCGTCTTAAGGTTTCCAGTCCTCCTCAGTGGAAGCTTTCTGCCCTGTTGGGGTCTTGT
The DNA here is from genome assembly GCA_021292165.1 of Shinisaurus crocodilurus. Classification (NCBI taxonomy): domain Eukaryota; kingdom Metazoa; phylum Chordata; class Lepidosauria; order Squamata; family Shinisauridae; genus Shinisaurus; species Shinisaurus crocodilurus. The sequence goes on along the minus strand of CM037880.1, from coordinate 224,635,499 downwards.
CCTTGTCCGCTCTGCTCTACTTCCACTCACCTTTTTCAACCAGTCTGGCCTCCCGGCCTCCTCATGCTGCGCTCTAGTCATGGCACGCGACTACCCTCCTCAAGAGCAAAACCGTAAGAACATAAGAGCAGCCTTGCTGGATCAGGCCAAAGGCTTCTCCGGGACAGCATTCTGTTCCCAGGACATGATCAAAATAGCAGCCTTGCACCCATGTTTCCCAGCAACTGGTATAGACACGACCCATGATGAATAGCCATTGGTCGCCGCCTCCTCCTCCATGAATTTGTTCATTCCCCTTTTAAAGCCCTCCACGTTGGTGGCCATCACTACACCTTGTGGGAGTGGATTCCACCCTTTCACTCTGCGCTGTGTGAAGAAGTCCTTCCTTCTATCTGTCCTGAATCTCCCACCTTCAGTCGGCTTCATGGGATTGACCCTCTTAGGTTCTAGTATTATGAGAGAGGGAGAAAAACCTCTCCCTGTCCACTTCCTCCACACCAGGCATAATTTTGTGCACTTCTACTGTGTCTCCCCTTACTCGTCTTTTCTCTAAGCTAAACAATCCCGGAGGTTGTGCCTTTTCCTCATAGGGGAGTTGCTGCAGCCCCTTAGCTGCTCTGCTTGCCCTTCTCCGCATCTCTCCCAGCACCGCCGTGCCCTTCCTGAGGTGCAGTGCCTTGCCCGAGTGGCTGTCACCAGAGCAGAGCACACCACACAGAGCTGCCTTGTCGCTGAGTTGGGCCATCTAGCTCAGGGGTGTCACCCCCGTCTGTGGGCTAGTGGTCGTCCCCCCCCCCCCCCAGCCATTGAAACCAAATGCAGAGTTACAGAATGGGGGACACTTGGCTTAACAATACTACAAGTGAGAAGGATCTTGGAATTGTGGTAGATCACAAACTGAATATGAGCCAGCAATGCGATGTGGCTGCAAAGAAGGCAAATGCAATTTTGGGCTGTATTAATAGAAGTATAGCTTCCAAATCGCGGGAAGTGATAATTCCCCTTTACTCGGCACTGGTTAGGCCTCATCTTGAGTACTGCGTCCAGTTCTGGGCACCACACTTTAAGAAGGACGTAGACAAACTGGAGAGATTTCAGAGGAGGGCAACAAGGATGATAAAGGGACTGGAAACAAGGCCCTATGAGGGGAGACTGAAAGAACTGGGCATGTTTAGCCTTCAGAAGAGGAGACTGAGGGGAGATATGATCGCACTCTTCCAGTATTTGAAGGGATGTCACACAGAGGAGGGCAAAGATCTCTTCTCGTTCATCCCAGTTTGCAGGACACGGAATAATGGGCTCAAGTTACAGGAACCTAGATTCCACCTAAACATCAGGAAAAATTTCCTGACTGTCAGAGCAATAAGACAATGGAATCAACTACCTAGGGAGGTGGTGGGCTCTCCCACTCTGGAGGCATTCAAGGTGCAGCTGGACAGACATCTGTCAGAGATGCTTTGACCTAGATTCCTGCATTGAGCAGGGGGTTGGACTCGATGGCCTTGTAGGCCCCTTCCAACTCTACTTTTCTATGATTCTATGATTGTTCTCACGAGATGTTGGGGATTGCCTGTGCAAGGCCCCCTCGTTCCGAAGATGTGCCCTGCCACTGAAGGGTGCCTTGGTCTGCAAGTGAGTCTCCTGGGGAGGTGGGGGCGGTGCGGTGCTTGTTCTCTGACTCCTCCTGCCCCGCCCGCAGGTGAGGAAGCACGGGGCTCACCTCCTGGCTTCCATGATCAATGGCATGGATGACAAGGATGATCCTCAGCACCTGGTTGCCCTGGAAGCCATGTCCAGCCTCTCCAAGCTCCTGGCCTTCATGGACGAGAGGGACGTCCGCTCCATGCTGCTGCATATCGCCATCCGCATACGGCCCTTCTTCGACAGCGTAAGGATGCGCAGCCCCTCCTGGGAGCACTGTTGGGGCGCTGGCACCTGCTGGGGCGCTGTCGTGTGCGATGGCAGAAGGCAGCTCGACAGACTGGCTGGGGCGAGAAGCGGCATGATCGGGAGGAGGGCCGATGGGAACCCGGTTCCAAAAGGGCAAAGCAAGACCAGTTTGGAGAGGGGAGGTTGATGCTGGTTCTCCACACCTCAGACTGGAGGAGGAGCACAAATGCATGTAACGGGATGAGAGGCAACTCCATCTTGATGGGTGGGCTGCAAGGGAGCGCATGTGGCATCCTGTGTGAGGAGCTTGCGCCTGCATGTGCCTGCACACATGTGCATGGGGGAGGGAGGAGGCTGGGGGGGGGGGCTTTTTCTCATCCCTTCCTTCCCTGGCTGTGCACGCCGAGGTCCACCAGCTATCCTGGCTAAAGTAGGCTAGCTCCTTTCTCGGCAGGTGGAACTTTTTTCCCTAGGAAAGGCTAGTGGAGCTCTTGGGGGCAAGAGCTTGTCCGTTCCATTCGTGGGACACCGATGGAAGCAGATGGGGGAGAAGGGGGCCTTTCCAGGGAGGGAGGGAGGGAGGGAGGGCAGCAGCGTGTTTCTCCAGCTCAGCCTGATGGAGTTGCTTCCCTCGCAGGAGAAACACGAGCTCCGCAGGTCATCCATCGTCCTCTTTGGAAACCTGACCAGGTTTAGTGCCGGGACTTGCGAGGACGCCTTCTTTGAGCAGATCCTGAACGGGCTTGTGACGTTGCTGCTTCACCTGCAGGACCCGAAGCCGGAGGTCATCAAGGTTTGTGACTTGTTGCCGGCTCTGGGGAGGCGCGGGCCGTGTGTGTGAGGGGGGGGGCACAGAAAGCTCACAGCCCATCCCGTGTCCCTCCTTCCAGGCCTGTAAGTTTGCCCTGCGCATGTGCGGTCCCAGCATGGGCTGCCCCGTCCTTTGCGACATGTTCCAAAACCACCTGCATGAGGACCGGAGCCTCCATTACGGCGAGTTCATGAACGACGCCTGCAAGCACCTGGTGAGTGAGATGCTGGGTGGCCGCCTCCAGGGGCCGGGGCTGCTCCTCCAGGCCCCCCCCCCGCACGCTGCTGCCCTGGAGTGCCCGGTGAGGCTGCCTGTCCTCCCGTCAGTGGGGGTCTCTCCATAGTGACCTGCTCTTGATCGGTTAAAACCTTTTCCTCTGCCTACTGGTCCAGAGAGCCCCACAGAGCAATCCTAAATTACGCTTGCGTGTCCAAGCAACACAAACCACGGTGGCCCCAATTACGCCAAACAAAATCCCTGCTGGGACATGTAAGGCGAGGAAGGGGAATGCGTGCTGGGCCAGCCTTCCTCAGGGGTCGGTGGGGTGGGGGGTTCCAGAGTAGTTCTGGGAAGCTTCTGAAGCACCAGAAAGTTCTGTTGTTCTGGCAGCTGTTGAAATGGAAGCAAGGAAAGTCTCGGTCCTGCCCTTGAGGGACGCAGTGGCGTGGGGTTCCAAGGGCAGGGGCTTCAGGCTCTTCGAAGCTCTAGAGGTTTCCAAAATGCTGCACTTCCCATACGTGAGACCGTGCAGGCAACAAAGAACAACTTTGGTGCCATGACTCAAAAGGCCCTGTTCGTAGCTGCCTACAAAATTAGACACTCAGCAGGGCCTCAGATGTTTGACCTCAGAGCACAGGCAGGTTTATATGGCCAGAAACGGTCCTTCAGATATCCTGGTCCATTTAGGGTTTTAAAGATCAAAACCCACACTTAGAATTGGGCCTGCAAACAGTGAGGCAGCCAGTGAGGATGGAACATCAGTCTTTTAAAAAAAATGAACGCCTCTTAATGTGTAGCTGTGCAGTCCCCAGAGGCTTAGGAGCTTTGTCGGTGGATAATACAAGCTCTGAAGTCCCCAGAAACTTCCCGGGATCCCTGTCAAGTGAGCCTCTGTCTGGCTGACCTGGGAGTCAGGCTGGAGGGAGCACGATGGTGCTGAGCTTGCTCCACTGGGACCCGTAAGGACTCGCCCAAGCAGCCGGTGCCATTCCAAGTGCAGCTGGCCACCTCACGGCCGTCTCTTCCTCTCATGCAGATGCAGAGCTACCCGGACACACTGAGCCGGCTGGTCGCCACCAACCTCTTCTACTTCAAGAGCAACTGGGCTGACATCCGAGCCGCAGCCCCCATGTTCGTAGGTGAGGTGGGGAAAGGGCCCTGGGGGTGGGGGGAGTGTAGCCTGGAGCGTTTCCCTGTCGTCCCTTTGCCCCCGGCCGGGCGCTGCCACTGGCCTTTTGCATCTGGCACGGTGCTGCTATACTCTGGGCGCGGCTGAGCTGCCGTAGCCCTGAGCGGGGGTGTGTTCTCCCGCCCTTCCCTTCCAGGCTTCCTCGTCCTCCACGTCGACAGAGCCCACAGCCAGCAGCTGGACCTGGACGAGCTCATCGCCGGTGAGTGGGCAAGCATGGCAGGGTCCTGGCTTATGTGGTTTCCTTTGGCTGCCGCTGCAGCTTCGAGGACTGTGTGAGAGCAGCCAGTAGGTGACCGGAGCTGCTGCTGTTGAGTGGGATACAGGGAATGCCCGTATCCCCGCCCCGTCCACCCTGGTTCTGAAAATGGCAGACCAGTGTCTGTCAGCCCCCCCGAGACATCCCGCTGGAAAGAGGTGGAAAGTGCAGCGGAGTGAGGGTGCTTCCGTTGCGGGAGTGGGAGACAAGTTCTCTTTCCTCCCATGGTGCATTGCACCCTGGCCCCCCTCTTTCATCTTCATGCATAGAGATTCAGTTGGGTTATGAACTGGGTTGGGGAAGCAGGAATGGAGAGCGGGACGGTTCGGTTCTCACTCGCAAAGCGCTGCAGGTGTAAGAGTAGCTGGGGGGTGGGGTGGGCACCCCCGCATCGCAGCGAGCTGGTGCTAGCCCGGTCAGGCTGCACTCTTGCCTCACCGGAGGGCCGAGTCCTTCAGCGCCTTCTCTCCAGCGTCTCCGACGGCAGCTGGGAGTTCTGGGCCTGGGCTCCGTCCAGGGTGTGAAGAGGCACGGGGCATTTGCTGGCGCAATCACGTGCCCGGCACAGGTCCCTCCTCTGCCAGGGACCTGCCGCTCAAAAGAGCGGCAGAGGAAGCCAGTGAAGTAACGAACTTTCCTGGATTTCACTGCTGTTTTTCCTTGTCAGCAGTGACCTCATCGTTTAGAGTAAGACTCGGAAAATCTCTGAGCTTTCCAGCGGAGCTTAAAAACCACTAAAAAAGGGAAAACTATCTTTCCGTTGGCTGGTGGAGTGGTCCTGAAGAGAGGCCCGTCTGTTTGCAGTGGCGGGGGATACTTTGGAGGGGGGAGCCGCGGGGGCTCCGGATGGGGTCACCACAGCTCCCCGTATTGAGCGCGAGACGCTCTGCCTGCCAGCGGCCCCCGGGGGGAGCTCCTGCAGCTGGCCCGGGCCTGATCAACGGGAAGCGGCTCGGCACATAAATCAGCCCGTCCCGCTCACTCTGGAGGGACGCGAGAGTCTCGGATTTGCAGTGTAAACATGCTACTGGAAAAATATTATTGTATCTCTACTGCTTGGGAGCAACCCCTGCTGGCCCCTCTCCTCTTTGCAGCTGGGTCTGTGCCAGCCATTGCAGCTGGAGCGGGTGAGCGTCCCAGGCCGGGCGGCGGCGGCGGCTGACCTGCTCCCAACTTGCTGCCTGCTCCCTGCTGCCCTCCAGGGGATTGGCACAGCGGAGGCAGGATAGAATCCCAGATTCTCAGGAGCAGGGCTTCCTTCAAGTGCAAGAGTGAGGTGGGAGTCTTGGGATGGTCTCGGCCCGCACCTCTTCAGGTGTGTGTGTGGGGGGGGGGGGGGGAGAGGGAGAAATGGTAAAGGGGGAAGACGGCCACTCCTGTTCGGAGCAAGGGCCTTCCTGTCGACCGCCTTCCTCTGCTGTTCCTCCCTCTGTAGCCCTCACCGTGCTGCTGAAGGATCCCGTGACTGCAGTGCGGGTGAAGGTGGCGGAGACCCTGGGCCGCCTGGTCAGGATTGTTTGAAGGGACTGCTTTCCCCGTCGGGACTCATGAAGTGACGGACTTGGTTGGACCCCCCCCTCCTCCTCCTCCCCTCTCAAACCTGCCCTTGCGGTCTGCACCTCTTGGGCACCTCACGTCTTCCAGAGCACCAGAGCAGGGCCCTCGCAAGCACACGTTGGAACACCCCCCCCCCCAAGGACGCGGCAGTCACGGCACCCCCTTGTTCGTTCGGCATACTTTTGCGTGTCAAAATGCATTTTCCACTTTGGGAGCATGGAAGAGCCGCTCGGCGTGGGCTGGCTGGTCCAGGCGGCAGGGCAGGGAAGTGTTACGGGGCTGCGATCTTCACGACCCGCCCCAGGAGGATCACTCCCTCTCCTGCATCTCCTCTCACCTGCTCACAACCCTCTTCCTCCAGCAGGTGTGGACCATCTGCGCTTCATAACACTGAACACTGTGCCCTTTCCCAAACTCGGGCTGTGGGGAGGGCGGGCAGCCCCCCATCACACACACACGTAGCAAGACTTGCCCCCCACTCCCTGCTGCTCGCTTGGACACCTGCCCTGCCGGGGGCAGCGCTTGTGCGCTTTCCCTCCTGCCTTGGTTTGTGGGGGCAAACCGCTCCTGCTCTTTCCAGAGCTTCCACAGGTTCATCCATTGTTCCTCCCAGTAGAGAGCGTGTACATACAATCAGACAACTTATTTTTAATAAACTATTTGCTTCTCAGAAACAAAGTCTCTTTATCTTCTTGGTAGCGTTGGAAGCAGCCATCTCTCTCAGCCCCTGGGCCACTGCAGGCATCTCCTGCACTCAGGGCCCTGCAGGGATGTGCGCGGAGCTCGATTGGCGGGTGGAAGTCCAGCGAGCTTGCCAGGCTCGGCCCGAGCTTTGCTCACCATACCTTTTCCCCAGCTCTGCTCGCGTTCTTGCAAGCTGAGCCAGGGAAGCAACTTCTGGGTCCCCGGCACTACGTTGTTTATGTAGAAAATGGCCTAATTTGTGCAAATTAGGGCGTTTTCTACTTTAAAACGTAGCACCGGGGACCCAGAAGGCCAGGGAGCGCCTCAGCTAGCGCTTGGCTGAACTTGCCCCTCCCTACTCAAGGGTATCTGCACTTTGCCCCGACAGACTTACAAAGGTGGGGGGGCTGCAGTCTTTCAACTCTGGCCAGCTCGATGCTTCTGGAAAGCCCACAAGCAGGGCAAATTGGCCGGGGGTGGGAGAGACCTTTTCATGTTTGTCCCCAGCAGCTGCCATGGGGAGGTATACATCTTCTGAATGCGGAGGTTTAACTGTGGCGGTCAGTCGATTTCTCCCTCCCTCCCATTTGTCTAGCTTTTTCAAGCCATCTCACTGTGAACTGCCCAGAGAGCTTTGGCTGCTGGTCGGTACAGAAATGCAGTAAATAAAATAAAGGTCAGACCAGAGATGGAAAACATGGTCTCCCTTTAGGCCAAGGATGGGAAAAGTGGGGCACTCTGGATGTTGGCTGCAACTCCCAGCACCCCTCACCATCGACTCTGCTGCCTGGGGCTGATGTGGGGGAAATGTGGTCCAGCAACATCCGGAGGGCCACACAGACGCCCTTCCACCCCTGCTAGAAGCAGCTGAGGAGCTCCTCCAGTGGGGCTGGGGATGTGGGAGCAGGCAAGGCTGAACACCCTCTGCTCCAATTATTTTTGGGGTGGGGAGCTGCAGTTTTTACTTTGTGAACACCAGAAATTCCAACCATGGATCTTTTGTCTAGTTCGTCCTTCTGTAGAGCAATCCTTGCTGTTTTGTGTGCTCACATATACACACAGGGAGGGAGAGCAGCAGCGACATTAAATTCCTTAGTTTGCCATCTCAGCGGTTTACTGACACCTAAAATTGGTACCAGCCCTGTCTCCTTGTTGAGGTGGCAGGTTTCTGCTTAAAGGGGATCCAGGAATAGGGACTTCAGAGTAAGCCTCTCTCTGAGCAGGCTGTGCTGTGGGTTCTCCCTGTAATGGGCAGGGCGGGAGCAATATGATCGAAGAGCATTGTCATTTTATAAACTTAGATTCTCTCCCTGCCCACTGCCCCCCCCCTTTATAGGGAGAACCCCAAAGCAGCTTTACAGCTTCTGTAGCTACCTTAGTGAGCATCTCTCCCCCCTGCAATGTGGCTTCAGTTTGAGATTGGCATAGGTGGCACTGCCCTCTTCATGCTGCTGCTGCTCTTGTGTTAGTCCAGCAGGATGGCACAGCCTGTCGCCCCAAACATAGCTGGCAAGGTCATTCTCATGCCCAGTGGCTGGCTGGGTTTAATTATTTCCTTCCTCCAAGAAATGGAGAACAGGCTTGTCTGTCTACTGAAGGCTGAAATGTACTGAGGTTTATTCCAGCCTCTTTGCCAAAGTTTTGGGGGGCAGTCTTGTCCTTTCCATCAGTGCTTAGCATAGAAGTCAGGGGGGAGCCCCCTCTACCCCCACGATATCCCCTCACCTTTATTTCAAGCTCCTCTTGAGTTGGGTTTACAAGGTTCCGCAGTGACGGGGCAGGGAAATGGATGAGGTGCAAATCGGGAACACCCTACACTCTCTGGAGGTGACATCCTTTTTTTAGTTCTCCTCCTACAGCCTGAAGGACTCCAGGTTTAGGGCAGGCGCATCTGTGGTGCTCCAGAGCATAAGGCTTGAGAGATGCTTTTACAGTAGGCAAGAGGGAAACCTGTAGGAAGATTTCATAGATCATAGAGTTGGAAGGAGCCTACAAGGCTATCGAGTCCAACCCCCTGCTCAATGCAGGAAACTAGAGGAGGGGCCAATGCAGGAAACTAGAGGAGGGGCCAAGCAAAGGGCCCCAGTGCTCATCCCCGTGATGGAAGGCACTGGACAGAGGGGCTGGGGTGTCACCGCTCCAACAGGACAAAAGTGGGTTCTGCACAGTCCTTGGGCCCTACATAATGCAGCCACTGGACACAGCGTGGACGCTGCAAGTGTTTTGGCTGCTCTCCCGTCGACTGCAGCAGTGCTGTGCCGTCGGTTAGTGGAGAGCATGGTGCACATGTGTGTGCGCCTGTGCTGAGAAATCGGGCTCCCACAGCACAGGCATGTGTGAGTGTGAAAGGACGGTGCTGCTGGCATAGGAAATAATGGGGGGGAGAGGAGGCATCAAAGCATTTCTCGGGACCTTGCAGTGGTGGGGACAGTGGTCCAAGACAGTGGTTTACATTTCAAAGTTCCTGCAGGGGCCTCTGCATCTTCTCCCATTTGCAGGTTACCGCAGCAGCCCCCATTCATGGCTCCTTTGGCCCTGGAACAAAGGACTTCGTGCACATGAGAGACCCAAAGAATTTAATTATAAAATTGGTCTTGCAGAGTTCGTTTTCTCCCCAGCCAAAGGCTGCACGGAGCGTCCAACGGTGGCTGGGAGGCAGGAAGGGAGCTGCAGGGTGCAGAGGCAAAGTCCCACCTGCCCCTGGAGCGCTGGCTACGTGAAGAGGCGGACGGTGGCATCTGCCCCCGCAGAGAAGACCCAGGGCTGGCTGGGGTGGAAAAGGACATCCAGGACCCCCAGGTCATGGGTCTGCGTGTGGCCCTTCAGCACCTTAACCGGTACAATGAGAGGATTCTGAAGCAGGTCGCTGCATGGAGAGACGGAGAGGAAAACGGATAAGCCCCAGCCTGGCCCAGAAGGGCTGAAAGGGTGTCCTTGCCCCCCCCCCCCCCGCCGCCGCTTAAATACAAGCAGCTAAGACCACATGACAGACAGACATCTGTCAGAGATGCTTTGACCTGGATTCCTGCATTGAGCAGGGGGTTGGACTCGATGGCCTTGTAGGCCCCTTCCAACTCTACTTTTCTATGATTCTATGATTCTATGTACGTACTTGTAGACTGTGCTGTGGCAAACGATGACGCTGCCGTCGTCTGAGCCCGAGGCGAAGAGTGGGTAGTGCGAGTGGAAAGCCACGGCCCGCAGTGCTGCCTTGTGGTGTCTGCCAGAAAGGGAGGGCCAGGAGAGATCAGCCCCATCCTGCCCTGGGAGTCGCCCTCCCGCGGGGGTGCCTCAAGCCCTCCCTGGGAGGCAAATCCTTTGGGAGCCGTTCTTTTGATCAGGCACGGCCATTCCCTGGCCAGCTCCCCGTTCCCCCCCAGCAAGAGTGCCGCCGGGCCAGATCTACAGCCAGGCCCAGAACAGAGACAGGATGGGAAGGGAAAGAAGGCCCCAGCCCAGAAGCCTCAGGGGTAGGGAAAGTGCCTGCAGCAGAGGTCACGCTTCGTCTCTGCAGCGCTGCACTGTCCCTAAGCACGCTGGGTGGCTGCTGGTCAGTGGCATTCTTAAGGTGACACGGCAGCACCCTGGAGGTCGCCTGCTTCTCTGGCTGGGGAAATCCAAAGGGATGTGGGGAGATGGGGGTGGGGGCAGATTAAGGCAGCCAAGCCGCACTGGGCAGGGCTACTGTCGCAACAGCAGGAATCAAGAGAATTCTGTTCAAGGGACATGTCGGACTCCCCCCATGGCTGCAGTAGGCATGGGCTCCAGAGAGCCATCCTGGGTTGGGCCCCATTAAACTTCCACATGATTCCCACGGCATGGCACAGCGCCGGGAAGAATTGGCACAAGGTGGGGCTGACTCTGGTGACCTGACTGCTCCACTACAGAGACCGGTTCTAGGGGTGTAAAGCAAGCCGCCTCCGGCCGGTCTGGGACGCAAGCCTGCCACTCTTTGACAGCTTACCTCAGCACCCGGTAGGGCTTCGTGGACAGGTCCAGATCAAACCAGGCGAGTTTGCTGTCGTAGCTGCCGCAGATCAGGTTGTCACCTACAAGAGAGGAATGGCCGGGGCCTTCAGGCAGGGCCTCTGTGGAGATGCCCCAAATGGCAAAGAGCTCTCCGTGGCCACTGGCTGCCTCAGCACAGAAACATAGCGACGCTAGTCTGGCCACAGGCCGTCTGTCTAGAAGGCAGGGAAGGGAAGGGACCCAGTGCCGCCCTGGGCTGTCCCCAGGGGGAGGCCACCAGCAGGCATCTCTCGCTGGGAGGGCTGCCCTCTTTGATTCTCCACCCACCGGCCAAGGCTTAATCGATGCCCGCTGTGGGACGCGCAAAGAGATCAAATGAAGCATGCTCAGAACACATGGCCCAGCTGCTCAGAGTCAAAGTGGGGCTCCCAGCCCCCCCCCCCCGCCCCCGGGGGGTCCCACTCACCTCCCGGGTGCACAGCCACGCTGGAGACCCACTTGCAGTTGGTGAGCAGCTTCTTGGTAAGCTCCTGCTTGAGGAGGTTGTAGATGCGGACAAAGCGCTGGGTGGCCACAAAGAAGTACGGCCGCAACGGGTGGAAGAGGACTCGCTGCACCTGACCCTTGCTCCGGCGGAAGGGCGCCTGGCTCCAGCGCTTACTTGCCTGGTGGATCAGGACCTGCAGGTGGCTGTTGTCGGACACCACTGTGGCAAAATAGTCCCCTTTCCCATGCCACGTCACCTGCTTCAAGGGCTGGGGGGGGGGGGGAGACAAGATGAGAGGGTGTGGGAATGACGTGTGCGCCCCAAAGGCAGCAGGGAGACCCCCATGCAGCCCCCCCCCTCTCTGCTGCTTCCTCCTGGCTGCAAGTCTTGGGCTTTGCAGAGCAAGGACGAGGTCTGCGAGGGGTCGCTTCCACTCAGGGCCACCCTCCTGCTGGAAGGGACGCAGGCAAGGCACCCTCCCCGGCTCCTTTCCCCAGCACAGTACCTTCCCGTGCCTGACGATGAGGCGCACGCCCTGCCTCCATTCCTCTCCAGCGGCCTCCTCCCACGTGACCGGCTGCGGCCGCTCCTCCTCCGGGGGCACGTAGCCATCGAGGAGCTGGTCCGTGGCCCCGTACAGCAGCTTGTCCCCAAGGCCAGGGTTCACCAGTAGTACTGACTGCTCCCTGTAATTGGGGAGGGGGGGAGGGGAAGACACATGTCAGCAGGGAGGGAGTTGCCCCTGAAGGGTGTGGGGCAGGGGGTGGCCAGTGGTCTGTCCCCGCAGCATGTGGGGAGGGGTGGGGGAAGAGTCCCACGGGACCGGATCAAGAAGGGTTCCTCTCTGGTCCTGCATTCTGCTTCCAAAGTTTTGTTGCTTCAATTATGTTTCGAGAACTGCTAGGAGCTGAAAGGCGAGATACAAGCAGCAGGAGTGGCCAGCCAGATGCCTCGGGGAAGCCCACAAGCAGGCCACGGGGACCACGGACCTCTCCCCAGCGAGCAGGAAGAGCCTGCCCGCACCTGGAAGATCCACGGGGCCCTCATGCCGAGCAGGGACAGATTCACAACACAGCATGCAAAGGACTCTCCTCTGTCCCTCCCAATCGGTTTCACTGGATGGCCCCAAGGGCTTCCAGCGTCATGGGCGAAGGGGACGTGCTCCCCCCCCCAGCCCCCAATTTTCATGCTCCACAACCCCAGCCTCCCTTTTCTAGCCACCCCTGTTCAGGCCCAATCGGATCGCTCTGCAAGCCCCACCCTGAGTATTTTGGTGCCCACTGCCAATGTGGTCGCTTCGTGGCGTGGCCCCGGCCCCGGAACCCACGCAGCTGAACTCACACGGCGACGGCCACCAGGCAGACTGTGGGGCTGGGATTCCAAGCAACGCTCCTCACTGCACCTTGCACCGGGAGGGTCTTCACGCAGCGCGCTGTGCAAACCTCCCAAAACTTCACCGTGCCGTCGTCAGAACCTGCACAAGAGTCAGGAGGTGGAGCCGCCCTTGATGCTTGCTGGCCCCGCAAAGGGAAGCAGCCCCCCCTGCCCTGCCCTGCCCTGCCCCCCCCCCCCCCGGTGCTGCAGGACAACGAAGAGAAGGAGCGGAGAGGCTCCTGGTTCAAACCCTGCCTCCACCAGGAGTTCATCAGGTTGTTCTCTCCACCTTAGCGAGACGGAGATACTGCCGGCCGACCCTACAGGGCGGCTGCAAGGGCTGGGGCAATCTACACCGGGGGGTGGGTGAGAGGGAGAGTGGGTGGGCCTCCAGATGTTCTGGACTACAACTCTCATCCTCCCGGGCCAATGGGAGTTGGGCCACAGGTTCCCCACTCCTGCGCCACACAGAAGTAGGACGCTTCTGGACGGGATATATAAATGCGGAGTATGAATGACAGTGCCGCAGAGCCCCCCCCCCCCCGAGCCAGGAGGGTCCCACTGCCTGGCAGAAGCCGGGACCACGTGCCTCTCAGCCTCTCACCGGCTGCCGGGCCTGGAGTGGGGCACGCTGTTGGCAAGCGGAAGGCTCCAGGCTCCAGGCTCCAGCCCGGCATTGGAGCAAGCACGCTGCGGAGAGAGAGCTGCTGCCCTTGAGGGCTTAATTACGGCCACGGCTCAGACTCCAGACAGGCAGCCCCTTGCAGGACAGAGAGGAGACGCCCCTGCGGAGCGGGCAGCCGCTCGGGAGGGCTCCTCCCCGCCCAGCAGCTCGGTGGGCAAGGGGAGAAGTACGGGGGAGCCCTTGCCTGGCATGGGGCTTTTCACACTTGACCTCAGACTGCAATTCAGCAGGCTCGCCCCAAAGTGCCATGGGCACTCCCGCCGCCTTCCAGGCACCCCCCTTCTGCCCTCCGTGGCCTGGAGAGATCCCAAAGTGGCCAGGAACACCGCTAGAGCGGGGGAGCCGCTGCAAGGCAGGCGTGGCCCCTGTGCACTGTGCACGTATCCAGCACATGCCCGTGGCGAGTCCCAGAGGCGGCTTTCCCCTGCGCTTACCTGATGCCAGCCACTGTCCACGGGGGGAGACACTAAGGCAACGCACAAGGCTGGTGTGGCCACGGTAGACCTGGTGAGAGAAGAGGGTGAGCGAAGCACACGTCGGAAGGCAGGCATGGGGTGCCCCTGACACGGAAGTGTGGACACCACTCCCCCATTAGCCAGGGCTGAGGTCCAGCACTAGCTTTGCTGCCCCCCCCCCAACTTTGCACAGTAGGGCATGGCCCAAGGGACCTCTGCCCTGAAGCAGAAGCTGCTGGTGTCCGCGGCAGCTCCACCAACCCAGCAAAGTCCTGCTCAGCTGGAGATGTGGCCACAACAGAAATGTGCGAGGGAGGGAGCAAGCAAGCAGAGGGCGGCAGGTGGCACTCCTTCACGCAGCTACCGGAAGTCTCACCAAGGCCTGCACGGTGGGGAAGGGCTGCAGATCTCGTGGCTTTGGCAACTTGGGGATCAAGTCCTCAGGGTCCACGTTGACCTGGAAGAGAACGAGGCCGTGAGCAAGCACGGGCGTTGCCCTTGGAAGCTTCTCTCATCCCAGACTGGGGCACAGCCTCCTCGAGGGGAGGCGCAGGGTCCATACAATGCCACACGCCAGAGCAGTGGGGCACGGGACGCACCCATTCCCTCTGCGCTTCCATCACACCGAAGAGGAGGACCGGACCAGATAGCAAAAAGCCCACTGGAGAGGCTTGTTGGACGTGAGATGGCCACCAGGCCAGGCTGGAGGGGGGACACTCCAGGCTGCCGCTAGAATCTCACCCGCCTCCTGCAGGCTCCCGAGTGCCGCGAGCAGAGAGCACAGACCACACACTGAGTGCCCACCTTCTTCCCCACAAGCAGCAGCCGGCCAGGAAAGGCTAGCCTGCCCTCAGAACCCCCCCTGCCCTTCTTCCTGCACCTCAGAACCCCCCCTGCCCTTCTTCCTGCACCTCAGGCTGGGACTCGGCCCCAATCCTGACCCATACAGGAATGGGCCTGCCCCCCCCCCCCAACCCAGAGTGCCACATACCCGCATCTTCCTCTGGCGCGGGCACAGGTAGAGGTCAAGGCAGCGCTCAAAGCGCTCATGGATGAAGCGGGAGTAGGCAGGCACCCGGCGCAGGCAATCGTAGTGCTGGGGCAGGAAGTTCCGCTTGCGCTCCGAGGGCTCCTGCTCCGCCCAGGCCAGCTTCTGCAGGGGGAGAGGGGCAGGCGTGGGAAGCGGCCCACATGCCCCATGTGACCCCATGGTGCTGCCTTAACCTTTGGAAACCAGCTGGCCAGGTGCCTTCTGGCTGGCACCGTCTCCCCGCAGCCTAGCCCAGACCCCTTGGCAGTGGAAAGGTGCCCTCAGCCCGCCACCCCACCCCACCCCACCCCAGGGCCTCTCCCAGGCCTGTCCTGCCTCCGGCACACTCACCTCCTCCTCCGAGGGAAGGTATTCTGGTGGTGGGTTGTAGGATTCCTCATGGCCGGGCAGGGGGAGCTTCGGGGCAGGGACATGCATCTTGTGCCGCCCCAGGATGGAGTTGGGGTCTTCGTGAGCCCACAGGTCGTAGAAGGCAGGCGTGTCCTCTTTGGGCCTGCGTGGCTTGATCCAGCCCATCTTGATGGCGTGGACCAGCCTGGAGACCTGCAAAGGGCACGGGGAGCGGGGGGGGCACCCCCAGGTCGTCAAACAGTTGCTGACTGTGCTGTGCCGCCGTGCCCTGCCTCTCCTTTCCTGTGGGCGAGCCCAGCGGCACGTTCATGCTGGTCCCATGCTTCACCGGGGAGGAGCTGTGAGACTTCCTTCATTGCACTCTGGGTTCGTCTTGACCAGTTATTAAGCTGGTATTTCTCTTTCCCCCAAAAAGGGCTATGAAGTCTGGTGTTGCGGCATTCCCCTCGCTCTCCGTGCCTCCATTCCCAAAAGGCACGGCAGGGAGCAAGTCCTCATCTGGCGTGCAGCATCCTCACTCAGCCTAGAGGAATCCGTGGCCCGTCAGCCGCAAGAGCTGATTCATTATTGCTAAGCTGCGCTGGGTGAGCCACAGCTGGGAAGAAAGACTTTCTCTAGAGCTGGCCAAATGGACTGATAAGCGGCTCATTCATCTCCTTCCTTCCCACAGTTTAATTATGACAAATGAATGTTCATGTTTTCCTATATTTCTTGCAATAAACTTTGGTCTTGTTTAGGTATATTTAAGTTTTGCTCCAGATTAAATGCTAGCTTCCTGAGAATTTGCTTTCAGTGCTCGCTTCTAAGCTGCTGAGAATTTGCGCCAGCAAGTGTGAAAGGAACTGGCCGGGGCCTCGGCTCACCCCCGGCTCGTTATTACCATCACCTCCTGCCTGCAGGACCTGTTAAACCTTCCCTGGAAGAACTAGCTTAAAGAAAGGGCAGGCTCGGCATTAAACTTGAGAAGCTACTTCCCCTTCTGCTCAGACTTGAAAAGCCACACCAGGCTGCGGAGCAGTTCCTTCTCTTACGGCCAGGGTGAGGCCACCTGTGGCCCTCCAGGTGTTTTGCCTGCAACTCCCATCAGCCTTAGCCAGCACAGCCAATGGAGAGGGATCATGGGAGTTGCAGGCCAAATGGCCCACCCCTGCCTCGAGGGCCCCAGTCTCCGTGACCAGGCAGGCAGGAGTGGAGCCAAATGCTTGCTGGGGCCGGGAGGTCGCCCGGAGAAATTTCCAAGGGGAGGTGCTGGTGAAGAACAAAGCTGTGTGGGACTCCCCAGGGGCAGGCTTGCGGTTAAGGTATAGTGACGAGAGGGGATTGGGTAGGAAGGGCTTTCTGGGACAGAAGGAGGGCCCTGGCGCTGGCGGAGGGAGACCGGGACCCCCCAGGGGAGCTCCCGAGATCGGGGCAGGCTCCAGCCACGGCACTCTGGCTCCGGGCTCTCCTCCTTCCCCCTTGTGCTCACCTTCTCCTTCTCCAGGAGGGAGGGGATGAAGCTTCGCTTGTCGGCTGGGCGGTTCGTCACGGGATGGATCATCACCTGGCTGCTGAAGAAGTCCACGGCCGGCTGCAGAAGAGAGGAGGCCGATGAGGCTGGTGCTGCAGGGCAGCCCTCCCCCCACCCAGGATGCCGCCGGGGAGCGGCGGCCCGGAAGCAGACATGGGGGGGGGGCAGAGGGCAGAGGGCAGCGCCTGCCTTACCTCGTAAGGGTTGAAATTCACATCCCCAAACTGGCCCCGCTGGAGGCGGCTCACCAGCTCCACCTGCTCATCGGTCAGCTTCACGTCTGCGCCCGTCATTTTATCCTGGACGGTTCGCCTGTTGCAGGGAGAGAGAGTGGGATGGGAAGGAGGGCCGCGGCAGCGGGCCGGCTGCACTCCCGCCACGGCGCAGCCAACCGGGCCCCTCCGGGGACCTTGGGCACGGATGGCACAGCCGCCTCCCTAACGCAGCCAGGGCCTGCTGCGCCCGATGGCCGCGCCGCGGGCCGGGCAGGCGACTGTGCCCCTCCCCCAGAGATGGTCTTGCTGCCCCCCACGTGGCCCACCCTGCCCCTCCCTGCACAGCCCCAGTCCCCAGGGGGCTTCCTCCAGGCCAGGCAGGGGTGGGAGACCCACGGCCCTCTGGAGGTTGCTGGACTACAACTCCCATCGTCCCCGGCCATCGTGGCCATGGTCAGGGACGATGGGGACTGGAGTGCAGCAACACCTGTTGGCGTCCGCTTGCTGCGTGACCCCCAAGGGTGGACACGCCTCCCCTCGTGCCACAGCCACGGGGGCTTTGAGACGGGGCGTGCGTGCGCGTGAGTGTCTCTCTTGTGGGAGGGAGTTTCTTCCTCAGGGACCTCGGACACACGTGCCTCGCTAAACTGCCACGGGCTTCTCTGGCTCAGGAGTAGCGCTCTCTGGGAAAGCCCCTCTTAATGCAGCTCATCTTCCATGGGGGGGCTCATCGGTGGCAGGTCCAGAGGGGCACGCCCGCTCCACTCTGCAAAAGGGCTGGTCTGGCGGAACTTGGGGTGCCCCTCCGCACCCCCAAGTCTCAGGTCAGCTGAGGGCCTGTCGCACTTCCTTCGTCTCAGGCCAATCGGTTATAATACTGGCCTATCTTACAAGGCTGTCGTGAAGACAGCTGAGAAGCACGCAGACTAAGAACTATGGATGCTGTTCAATTTGTTCCATATTCTCTCCTCCCCAAAAGAGACACGGGCAGGGAGGAGCCAGGCGCCTTCTCACCCCCGCCCCGCTGGTCATCCGCGAGCACGGCGCCCCTCACCAGTAGTCCGGGCTCTCCATCTTCTCCAGGAACTTGTCCAGCTCGTCCTTCGTGCGGATGGGCCTGTAGATCTTCTTGCCATCCAAGTTATAGCCAACGTGCGGGAAGTCCTGGTACCATCCCATGGGAATGTTGCCCACCGTGTTGCGGATGTCCTAGAGGGAGAAAGGGACAGAGGGATGAAGGAAAGAGACGCATCAGGGCATGCTGCGTCGGAAGAGTGTTCCAGACGCCACCCGTCGCAGCAGATGAGGGTGTTGAGCCTCCGGCCCGCCAGGGGGCCAAATCCGGCCCACCGGGATCCCCAGATGGCCACACCCCTTCCCCTGCCCCCCTCTGACTGTTTTGTGGTTTCCCGGCTTTTGCACAGTTTTTCCTCCATTCTAAAAGGTTGAAGTGCCTCTCCTACAGCTGAGTGAGGGGCAGGAAGAGCTTTCAGCTACCATCGACTGCTATTCCTGGCGCCAGTCCTTTGCCTTTGGCCCCACCCCTTTTGCCTTCAGCCCCGCCCACCCCTGGACCGTGGCCCCCAAAGGCTTCTCTGGAACTGAATCCAGCCCTTGGGCTGAAAGAGGTTTCACACCCCTGTGTTAAGGAGACTGCACCCCCCCACACACACACCCCACACACACCCCATGCACACACATGGGCGATGGCACTGGCCTCATGTGCTCCGCTCCCACATCCTCCCCAACTGATGGATTTGGTTATTTATTGGCAATAGTTATGTACTGCTCAATCACAAAGTTCTCTGGGCAGCTTACAATATCAGTAAAATATTAAAATACAACAATCAGCCATAGAGTAGTAAAATGGCGTAAAACTCAAGCAGACGAGAATAAAAGCATTGGCATTCACAAGGAACACCAAAATATTTTCTAAAAAAGATTTTAAAAGATCTAAGAGATCTTTAAAAACTTGGGGAAATAAAAGAGTCTTTGCCTGGTGCTGCAATGATCCCAAAGCAGGCACCAGGCAAGCCTCTAGGGAGAGAATGCCTCGTCCTGGGTGTCATGCCCGAAAAGGCACTCGTCCTGGTGCTGTGCTCTTGCAGAATGCCCTCCCCCTTGGAATTCAGGCCCCCAAAGCGCCCACATTAAACTAAGACTGCTAAATGCCATCTCTGGTTTGGTCCCAAGTCTCATCTCTGTACCTGAAACCCAGATGGGACTGAGGACACAAAGGCCCACAGTTAGTTCCCTGTAAAGAAAGGGCGGGGAACCTTTTTTTGGCTTGAAGGCAGAGTTGGCCTTGGGCAAGGACATTGGGGGGCCCGCATGCCAGCAGTGGGAGGGGCCTCTGTAGGATGGAGGTTCCCCATCTGTGCTGTAAAGAAAAGGCACCACAACATGGGTTGCATTCCCTGCAGGTCCACCCCCAGAACCGCAGCCTGGCCGAACTGCCAATTCTCATACGCCGTTCAACAGGGCTGCTTATGGGCCTTTCCAACCGGCCCTGCCTCTTTTCTCCTTCCACGTTGTGCTGGTACGTGCAGCGCCATAAGGTAGTCACGTCTATGGCACCAGTAGCCATGCCAAGCAGCGGCAGCTGCAACAACAGGTGAAGATGGGTCAGGGGCTGCCAGGCCTGTACCGCACAATCTGAGTACCATTTCTGAAGACCCTCACCAGAGGCAACTGGCTTGGCCACCACCTTCTCAACCTGTGAGCAACTCTCCCATACGGGGAGGGGACTTAGTGGTAGCGCACACGCTTTGGCCGCAGAAGGTCTCAGGTTCAAACAGGCAGAAGGGCTAGGGGAGGCCTCTCTCTCTACCTGAGAGAGCTAGTCAAAAACAGGCAATGCTGGGCCAGATGGCCTGGCCTGGTCCAAGGCAAACTCTTGTGTGGCACTGGGCAAGCTGGCAGGCAGGCGGGCGATGGAGCCAAGGCGCCCTGTGATGTACAGAGAGGGAACAGCCCTCTGCTTGGGCAGGCCCCAGGGGAGCCACGTGTGGCCTCAGGGCCCCCCACCTGGGCCCAGCTCATTAGGGGTTGTGGGCAGACCCCTCCTCCCCCAAGAAGAAAGTGCATCTCCCCTTCCAGCATTGCAGCCCCTTCAGTTCCTCTGAGGGGGAGGCTGCCTCAAGGCCAGCATCTGGCAAATCTTGAAAAAGGACTGGGTGGGTTAAACTCAGCCGCCTCGCATGGCTCTGTGATTGGAACCACAGCCTGGGCGCCACCATGGAACATGGTAAGCGGCTCATTAAAGGCAGAGCGGAGAATTTATGGGCGCCCTTCAGAAACTTGTTAAAGTGAAGGGGGTGGGGTGGGGGGGTGGTCAGCAGCGCTGGCTGTGGAGCGCATTCCAGGGCCTGTCCAGGCAAAGAAGGGTGCCTCACATTTTCCAGCACTCATCGGGCTGGCAACCACCAGCCTACCGCTGGCCCAGTTTTGCATCAGCCACAACTCAACCTTCACTGGCGTGAGTGACACATCGCTGGAGAAGGGGACCGCTGCAAAACATCTCCCTAGCCTACCTGTCCCACGAATTAAGGACTTGCAAGATGATGAAGTCGGCCACAAAGCCCACGGCAGCATGGAAGTCCCACCGTGACCTATTTCAGGGTTTGCGAGTGCCCTTCCTTCCTGAAGGCCATTGCTAGAATCACACCAAGGCAGACCACATGTCCCAGAATGCAATGCACCTAAAGCTTGGTCTAATACACAGATGCATGCAGGAATGCAAGACCACGTGACTTGAGGAAGGTGGAAGGCGCGGTTACACATTTTCATTCATGGTCTCTTCAAGTCTGTTACTGCATATCCTACAGAACCCAGTGTGCAAATCACGTAAGTTTACGTGTGTGTGCGCGAGTCTCATTTTTCCCAGCTAGTGCCTTTGGCTGACAACCATCGCTAGGAGAACCCCGAAGCCCACTCCCCCCCCCCCCGGCTGATCTCCCTGCCTTACAGCCCACTTTGCTCAGTGCAGGACTGCACTACACAGAGGACCCCCCTCCCCAATTACAGGCTGTTGGGCAGAGAGGTGTGACTGTGACCCCGTGCCCTTACATGCTCGGCAACCCTGGGTCGCCTCACTAGGCTGCACCATCTGGTCCCCATAAACACATGGAAAGCACAAGTGGTTCCTGGGTTGCTGCGGGTGGCTTAAAGCCACAGCTACACCGCCGCCGCCCCCCCCTTTCCTGCCCATCACGCACCACATCACGCCTGCTCTGCCTCCCCAAACTCTTGCCAGGAATTTCCCAGCCAGGAATGGATGGCTGGACCTGCGGAGGGAAGGACGGCCGATTACATTCAACTGACTCATCACCAAGGCATCCCTTTCTCCCCATGAGAAGGCCCACGCACTTAGCAAGCTCCTCAAAGGATTGGGGGGAAGGTGGCGGGTGCCACCAACTCGGCAAGGCAACGTCCCAAGAGGAGCAGAGCTGCTGCTTGGGATGCCGGGGGGGGGGGGCGGGGAATGCTGCTGCCCCAACATCAGAAACCTGGCTCCTGAACCCAGCACCCGGGCGCAGCAGCTTTTATTTCCCTTTAAAGTTTCAGCCCTGAAGCCACCCACGCCATTCACGTCTGGCTCTCAGGCGGCCAGGTAGCCACACCAGCTGCCCTACTTTTTGCCTGCCTGTTGCCTTTGGCATGCAGCAGCTGGGCAGGCCCCGGCTGGTGCAATGCGCAAACTACTCTGCCCCCTACTCCCCCCCCCCCAGAAATCACTGGCAGCAGCGGCATCCTTCCCAAGCTCCTCCACCTGGGAACTCAGGAGTCTAACACTGGCACTGCGGTCTACACGGAAGCATCCTGAGAACCATTTATCCGTGCCATTTATTTCGGTTCTGGCAAAAGCCACTTTCTCGTTCTCGTGGCTTCGTAGGAGAAGCTAGAAGCCCTCAGAAGGACGCCGGTGGGGGGAGCAGAATTGTCCAAGCCCCCTGCAGAGCAGTTTGGCCCTCCATATGCCTGGACAGGCACGTTGGCCCCTATGTATCCAAGGTGCGTAAGTCACACCTCCACTTGGCACAGAACTGCTAGCATTCCTTTTATAAACGTGGAGTTCCAGCCGGCCAGAGAGGCCTGATGGGGCTTGGTGGATATGCCGCCGCCACCACGGCAAGGGCCAGGGCGAGACGTCCAGCCCCCTCTCTCCTTACCGCGCACTCTGAATGTGAAGCACCAGTCAAGGCAGAACAGAACAGCCAAGAGCGGCGCATTCTTCCAAGAGAGAGGTCTTCCTCCGTGCCAGAAGCAAGCCCCCCCCCCGCCCTCCCCCCGCCCTCCCCTCCTGCTTGACTCCCGTGTAGGTCAACACATCAGCCTGAGTGAGCTCAGTCGCTCAGAAAGGAGGCTGGAGCTCTCCCCCCCCCCGCCCGGTCAGTCCCACCCCCACAAGGAGCTGCCATCACGTCACTCAGCCACACGTCTGGAAGTTGCTCTTGGAACGGCAGAGGCATTCCTCCTCCTCGGTGTACATTCCTGGCAAGGGAAAGGATTCTTTTCCCAGTAGCACTTTCTTGAAAATAGCTGGTCCACGTGGAGAGAGCGAGAGCGAGAAGGAGGTCTGAGGGAAAGCCAGGCATATATAGGGTGGGGGTGAGGAAGGGAAAGGTCGTCTCCCTCCAGGGCACCCTGAAATGGCCCTTATCGAGTCCCAGGGGGGGGGCATGCATGCTGTACACTTTATGGGGACTGGGGGGATATGAGAACTGGGGGGGGGGGACAAGGGAGGCAATCTGTGCACCAGGCCCCCTTCCAACAGGCACCTGGGAAGAGTTCTACCTCCGCTACTCCCAACG
Source organism: Shinisaurus crocodilurus (assembly GCA_021292165.1). Classification (NCBI taxonomy): domain Eukaryota; kingdom Metazoa; phylum Chordata; class Lepidosauria; order Squamata; family Shinisauridae; genus Shinisaurus; species Shinisaurus crocodilurus. The sequence continues at coordinate 224,612,980 of CM037880.1, read as the reverse complement.
CCCATAAAGGGAGTGACCAAGCAGAAGAACCATCCTGCTCTTCAGTAGAAAAGGAAGAACAGCAAACCTGGTTGTAGAGCTATAAAAGGCCCTTTCAGGCTACTGTAACATATATATATTTTTGAAGTGCGACATTTCCAGTCCTCTTGGTTGGGGAAACAGAAGCAAAACATGTTTAAAGCCCATGTTTGATAAATGCTCAGAAACCAGGAAGGAGCCCCTCGACGCTATGTTCCCTCCCCAACCCTTCTTGGCTCAAGACCCAATCTGTCTGCGGGCCGAGCGTATCCACAAACCCAAAGAGGCTGTGGGTGGGGCGGGAGGTGTCTCAGCTGGCCCAGTGAGGGCAGAGAGAAAAGTCGTCCGCTCACCTGCCCCAGCCTCGGCTTGCACATCTCCCTGCCCCGCCATGTGCAGAGATGAGAGGCGTGAGGATCCGAGGGGTGCCCGAGAGCGGAGGACCCACACCCCCTCCATGAATGGGAGGGAGACTAGGTAGGGGAGGGAGTGAGTGTCGCTCAGTGGCAGAGCCCTGCTTCCCAGGCAGGAGGGCCCAGGTTCAATTCCCGGCACCTCCAGTGAAGATGGTTCAGGTAGCAGGGGCTACAGATGGCACTTGGCTGCCAGAGACCTTGGCCAGGCCATGCTGGCCTGGGGCCAACGGCCTGGGCTGTTCTGTGTCATGCGAGGGCAGAGCAGGAGGGGCTGTGAGGAATCCTCGCCAGCCGCATCCACCCAGTTGGGGCCATTCGCTGGGCCCCTGCACACGCGGAGGCAGATGCCAGCCTGGGCAGGCGCCTAGCCAAAGAGGAGGGAGGGGAATAACTCTGAGCGCCGGTGCTCAGGCCTTCGTGCCCACACTTGCCTTTGCCCCATGAGCCAAGGAAAAAGACCCAAGGGCCGAGAAGAGACTGTGCCCAGGCCAGGCCAGGCCAAGCAGTGATCTGATGCGTCCAAACTCAAGGGCAGATAAAACTGCAAGTAATTAACCCGTTCATCCCAGTTTGCAGGACACGGAATAATGGGCTCAAGTTACAGGAACCTAGATTCCACCTAAACAACAGGAAAAATTTCCTGACTGTCAGAGCAATAAGACAATGGAATCAACTACCTAGGGAGGTGGTGGGCTCTCCCACTCTGGAGGCATTCAAGGTGCGGCTGGACAGACATCTGTCAGGGATGCTTTGACCTGGATTCCTGCATTGAGCAGGGGGTTGGACTCGATGGCCTTGTAGGCCCCTTCCAACTCTACTTTTCTATGATTCTATGATTCTATGATTCAGGCCAGACTGGCCACAATAAAAAGATGAGGACGACAAGAAGCAGGAAGGCTTCCCCCAGGATCAGACCCAGAATGCACTGAGTCCGGATGATGATTCCAGGTAGGCCACAATACCGGTGCATTGCGTGAAGGTGGTGATATGACCAGCAGACACACCGAGGGACCTAGCAGGTATTCTATAGATCAGTGTTCCCCAATCTGGGGTCCTCCAGCTCTGTTGGGGGACCCCAGGTTGGGGAACACTGCTATAGATGGACCCTGCTGCAAACAGACCCTGTACATCACAATCAGCATACCTCCAAATGGTTAGAGAGCGCCCTGGTAACTTGGTAGCTACATGTGCTGATTTGTCCTGTGGCTCACACCAGGCTCAAGACCCCGTCGAGAAGCCGCCTGGGTTCAGCTGTGACTGCATGCTCCACGGCCTCTTCCGCAGCAATCCTCTCGCAGGCTCCCAAGAGGTGCCACGGAATCGAGCCTTCTTGCCTGGGAAATGCCAAGAGCAAGTGTGCTTCTTTGCAGGACTCAGGTGGGCAAGGCGCCTTCCTCTCTAACCCATCTCCTTCTGGGGAGCTGAGGGCGCAAGCAGAAAGGACAGGTGCATTTCTGCAGCCTCTGCCTCGAAAGGGGCATTCCTTATGTCAGCTTGGAGACTCAGGAATGGGGTGAGGAGGGACCCTGATGCAAATAAATACATGGGCGGCAAGGGATTTGAAGAGGGTGATTGCAGGCTGAGAAGAGCAAAGTGCTTCTCCCGAGCAGGCCTTCTTCAAGCATGGCTCTGCTAGGGTTAATCTTTCCTGCTGTGCCCCATTAGCAGCAGCAGCAGGATCAGTTTGGTTATGCTTGGTGTGATGAGGAGGGGGTGGGGGAGAAAGACCACGAGAGCACCCCTCCCCCTCCCTCTCCCTCTCCAGGAATGACTAATTTCATTCTCTTTTGAGGTTTTCCAGCAAGGGCTGCTGCAGCCGCCTTCTCCTCTGCCCCGGGATAGATGGCTTCTGAGCAGCCAAATGCCTTTGGCTGGAGACAGAGGTCCCTCTGCAGGGAGACAAGAGCGCGGCCCATGGGCCCCCACAGCACTGCTTGAAAGTCCATGCTTGTGTGGGGCCCAGGTCTGAGTGCAAGACGCCCAGTACATGCCCGGAGGCCAGCAGGACAGACGCTTTATTGACAGAGACGTCTTTGGTCTGAAACCTGCGAGGCAGGCAGGCTGAGATCCTGGACCCAACAGGTGAAGCCTGCTCATGGACATGCTTCTCCCCTCTCCCCACAGCCCCCCCCCCCAGCCCTGCTCCCCTGCGGCTGACATTGCCTCCTCCTTCATCCCAAACGGAAAGGAATGCTCAGGTAGGCGTGACGCCGACGCCGCGAACCGGAGGAGGGGCTTGTCTGACCGGCCTGCTATAAGACGCTCAGCTCGGCTCCTGCCACACTCCAAACGGAGGAGGCTCAAGACGCACACGTGTGCAAGGAGGAAGCACCAGCTGTGCAGTGTGCGAGGAGACTTAACCCCTTCTTAGCTAGGGCAGCCAGCCAGAGGACACCCGGATGCAGGCTGAGTGTCACTAATAGACTGCTGGAAAAAAAGAATCAAGACAAGACCCAAAGCTTCAGGAAAGGGGACGCGGGGAGCTGGCTGTCCATCTCTTGCCTTGCGCGGAGGACCGGAGGATGGGGGAGCTGAGCTGAGGGTTGCGGCCCACGACGACTCCCTTGGCTCTCCTCGCCCCCTTCCCAGCACCAGCCATGTCCTTCGCCATGCTGCGCTCGGCCCCCAGCCGGTTCCTGTACCCAGAGATCAGCATGTTGTCGGAGGACGAGGAGAACGGGAGCGAGAGCTCCGGGTCGGATGAGAAGCCTTACCACCTGGACGCGGGCGGGTACGGCCTCAAAAGCGGCAAGCGCAGGAGCAGCAAGAAAAGCAACCGGATCAACAGGGAGCCCCGGCAGCGCCACACGGCCAACGCACGGGAGCGGGACCGCACCAACAGCGTCAACACGGCCTTCACCGCTCTGAGGACTCTCATCCCCACCGAGCCAGCCGACAGGAAGCTCTCCAAGATCGAGACGCTCCGCCTGGCCTCCAGCTACATCTCGCACCTGGGCAACGTCCTCCTGGTGGGGGAAGCGTGTGGGGACGGGCAGCCGTGCCACACCACGCCAGCCTTTTTCCACCACAGCAGCGGCAGCAGCAGCAGCCCACCCACGAGGGAAAGCGAAAGTTCGCAACCCAAACAGATCTGCACTTTCTGCCTCAGCAACCAGAGGAAGATGGTAAGTCCTGCCGGCTCCGGGGCGGGTGGTGGTGGTGGTGGTGGAAGGAGGCACAAAGAAATGCCGCAGAGCCCCCATCTAGGAAAGTTGTCGGTTGGGGGAAGGGGCAGTCACACCCCCACAGCAGCCCCAGCCCCACTCCGGTCAAGAGTTCACACCTTCATGTGCTGCAGGACTCTGGGAGACTCTCAAACGCTTCCGGTCCAGAGGGAATTAAAGAACGCTCGTGAGCCCGGCCAAAGAGACATCCCTGGTGCTTGAAGCGGACTAAGAGGAACAGGAGGCTGGGTTGGGGGGAGAGCACGGGGGAGAGCACGGCGGAGAGACACAGGGGAGCGACGCACAGCCACAGGCGGAAGCCGCACAAGCAGGGCTGCATGGAAGCGCAGAGGTGGGGCGGGCGGGCGGGACTGGTGCTGGTTAACTGGCCTTCACGTGCACGTGGAACAGTATTCTGTCAGCCTCGCCGCACCCCGTGTACAGAGTTGTTCATACATTACATATGGTAAACTGAGGCCAAGTGATGAGGGCTATCCCAAGGGTGCCCCATGTGAATTCACCAATGAGCAGGGATTGGGACCCAGGTCCCGATCCAACACCTACTGCAGTACCTGTCCAGAGACTTGGGCGCAAAATGGCCCTATCCGGAGAATGAATGGCTTGAGCTGCTTTGCCTGGCTCAGGGTGGGTGGGTAGAGACAGGGAGAGAGGGGGGGGGGAAGAATGGGTTCGCTCATGACTGGCAAGGCACTGATCCTCCACCAATTCATTTCTATCAGCCAAAGGGCTGTAGCCCCTTGCCTGGTCCGGAACGATTGCTGGGAGCAGAATCCTCAGGGCAGGAGCGCGGAGCTGGCTCCCCAAATGTCAGGCGCGAGGAGGAAGAAACCGTTCTCAGTTGCTGCCCATCGACCCACCACTCCTCACACTGATCTGTTCAGCCAGGGGCAGGCGGAAGGCAGATCGGGGGATCCACCAGTGGATCTTCAGGGGATTTGCAGCAGGTCAGCAAAGATTTCCGATTCCCAAAGGTATAAACAACAGAGAAAATAAAAGGGCCTCCCCTGACCCTCCTGAATTAGGCTGCGAGAATCAAGGAAGGTTTGGGGGAAAGACGTGCGGATCGTGGACTGAGCATGTGCTCAGAGGCACATTGTTCTGCAAATCTACGTCCATCTTCCTGAGGGTTCTAGTGAAAACCAGAGTAGATCATGCAAGCCAAAGGTCTGCCCACCCCCCTGCTAAGTCTTGCTTCCCAGTGAATGACTGGAACGACATTTTATGTCTGGAGGTTGAGACAGCTCCCCACCACCCCGTGCAAATCCACGTTCAGCCCTGAAGTGTAAAGGGTAGCCCAAGGCAAGCTTCGTTGAAGTTTAAACTTCTTCACAAGACTGTTGTGAAGATAAAACGAGGATAGTAGGGTGCATCTTGTCAACGGAAGAAGCCAGATAAGCGGTCTTTCATGGAATGGGGTGGGTCACCCAGCCTCTCAGAATCCTGCACCGCAGCATGAGATCCATCCGAGGGCCACGGACCGTGACTGCTCGACACCAGCCTCTTATTAGGTGTGGGTGTTTATCAGGTGCTGGCACCACATGGGTCTTTCAGTCTGAACAGGATGACGATAGTGCAAATATACTGCTTGCATTTAATCCAAAAGGACAATCAGCGACTTCCAATGCAAGGCATTATTTTGAGGGTCTTTAACAAGGAACATGATTTAAATTCTCATGAGAGCAAATAAGGTGGAGAAGAAGAGGCAACCAATGTGCCTACCAAATTCTTGAATACTCTTTTAGAAGATTACCACTGCAGTTTTAAAACCCCACCTTTGAAACTTGTAGAAAATTTATTTTATCAGTTGATTGGGTTAGTGCATTCAGCTACTGGAATGTGGCTGAAATCCTAGAGAGGAAAACAGAGTTTCTGACCAAATTCCTTGTTTGCACTAGTAGCAAAAAGGGAGCCGTTACGAAATACGGTGTGTCCACATTTAGAACTCTGCATGCAACTCTGGCCATCCCAGTGAGGAGAATGTACAGGAAGGGGCAACTGAGATGATCCGGGGGATGATGGAGCATCTTCCTGATGAACAGAAGCTTAAGAAGTGTGCACCTTGTAGCTGGGGGCAGGGGGAGAAAACTTAGGGAGGACCAGGTGGAAGTTATCATTAGTAGCGTGGAAAAAGACACCGGTCCTTAGCACTCAGAATCGTCCTCTAATGAAATTGGGAGTGAAGAAGCCACAATGGTGGAGCCCATCTTGCATGCAGAAGGTCCCAGGTTCAATCCCGGGCAGCATTTCCAGGTAGGGCTGGAAAAACTCCTGCCTGAGACAACTGGAGAGCCACTGCCAGTCAGTGTCAACAGTACTGAGCTAGGGGGACCAATGGTCTGACCTCAGTAAGTATAATCCATTTTACTTTATTTTATTTATTACATTTCTGTACCGTCCAATAGTCAAAACTCTCTGGGTGGTTCACAACAGTTAAAACCATAAAATACAACATAAGACACACTATAAAAGTTTAAAACTACAGTATAAAATAGATGTAGAAACCAAGTGAAGCCCACAGGATGTGTAGTGGCCACTCTTTCAAAGGTGTGCATGCAGAGGAGGGCTATCAGTGGCTATGAGGCTGGGGGCACCCACGTCCCCCCCCCCTGAGGGACAAAACCTCAGAGAGCAGGTCACCATCTCGGCCTGCTTGCGAGGCTCCCAAAGGCACCTGCTCGCTTGCTCAGCCACAGTGGGAGGGAGTGCACAGGCTAGACCAGAGGACAGGGTGCTTGCATTAGTTCCAGCGCCAGCAGAAGAGACAGGGGGGGGGGGGCGTGTTCAGTCTGAAAGGCACGCTATGCATTTGGGACCAGGACAACTCTCATCAGTCTAGAACCCAGAGCCCGGGTCTCCATTGCTCTGGACAGAACCACAGGTGCGCCCAGGAAGGTCCCTTCCTCTCTACTCCTCTCACTCTCAGACACAGCAGCATTACTGAGAGGGTTCCATCCTTTCAGGTGGCCTAGAAATAATGTTAAATAAATAAATACTACCAACTTGGTAAGACAATGACAAAAATGCTGCAAGCTGGGGGCATCTCTTCTGTACTTGAGCTCTCAGCTTCTTTCCTTTAAGGCATGAGGAGCAGGGAAAGAAGAGCCACCTAGGTGCGACTTTGCTGTACAAATCACACCTAAACAAGGATGTCTGTATGGAAGGGCGAGGCTCAGGTCCCTTGCGGCACCAGGCAAAGCAGCAGGAGCCAAGACCGACACGGTCTGGGACGCTGTCTTCCTTCCGTATGAGAAGGGCAGGCTGCCATGCCAGCCGAGACCTCTTCTCCCTGGACCTCTCGGCTTGAGTGCCCTCGGCTTACCAGAGAATGAGGGTCGGCACTTGCCACATCCCAGCAATGTTCTTCATAACTGAGATGCTGCATTCTGCATTGCTGGCAAGCCCCTCTAATGATTTACGAGACTTTCAGAAAGAAAGAAAGAAAGATTTGGAAGCTGGAAAAGAAATATCTCCTTTACTATGTGCGTGGCATTGGCAGAGAAAGGACACTGCATGAAAAGCACACCATTTCTAAAAAGAGGTGTAGCTTTGAATTTGTAGTGCAATCCAAATTGCTTTCACTCTCAGGGCTGCTATGTTTGGTCTCAGACGGTGAAGAGCAAAGATGGTGCTTCAGAGACCCATTTTCCCCCTAAATTAAAAAGGTGCATAAGTCTATTGTATTTATTTTATTGGTCTATTTAGTGAGCCCTTGCATTTTGGAATGTGCACGTTTCTCTCAACAATCCCAAAGCTGCAATCACAAAATGTCCCCCTTTCCCTCCAGTCCAGCTTGTGGGATCTGAGCAAGGGGTGAGGGCAAGGGCTCAGCCTCAGAGCAACCAAATACATAAAGTCTACTGGGGCAGAACACCAGGCCTGTGGCTTCCCAGCCTACTGCAAAAGGCAAACCCCACTACCTAACCACATATCCACCATGTAAAGAAATAATAAAAAAGGAGAATAGCAGGCAAAAAGTGAGGTGTGCATGTATGCACTGAGCCTTGAGGAGCAGTATGCTGGATGTGTGTGCATGTGTGTCACACATGGTGAAAGAGGGGTCTCCAGAATCCATCAAGGAACTCTAGAGACAACAAGAGAGGGAACCATGGAAAATGCACCTTCTTAGGTTTCGGCGTGAAAAGGTGGATTTGCAACAGAAACAGCATCTGCTCTACTACTGAGCAGGCGCCTCTGTAAACTTATCTGTGGAGCAGAGGAACTTCCAAAAAAGAAAAGAAAAGAAAAGAAAAGGTCATGGCAGGGGAGGCTCCATTCTTCACAAGGAAGGGGGAAATAGAGGTCAGGGCAGGTGATCATCTCTAGCAGCATGCCGGCTTTTACCTTAATGCTTCACCAAATATTTCTGGCTGGAGAGCAAAGATGCTTTTCCTACTATTACGGTAGTTAAATCACCTAAGACAGAATTAGATTTATCTCAATACTTTGTTTTATAGTTAGGGTGGTCAAGTGCAAAGCAAGGACATGTTTCTCTGCTCTTCCAAAAAGTATTTTGGAGACCACTTCAATTGTCTAGAGTACATAAACAAGGATTATGTACAATTTTGGAAATTATCTGACCTAAAAACAGCTGGAAAACTTAGGAGACGAGGAAGGCCCATTCAAAAGTGCTTTAAAAAGTAGTAAATGATAACTTTATAATTGTGTCTGTTTTTTATTGTTCCTCCACCTTGAGCACTGTTTTTCGTGGAAAGGCAGGCTATCAATTTAATACATAAAAATAAAATAATGGAGTAGGTCCCTACAAGGGAGGGTGGCAACTCCAACATGCAATAGATACGAGAAACCCTATATAGCACAATTTGCAATTATTGGCGTGCAATAAGAGAGACCTTGAGAGCCAGTGTGGCGTAGTGGTGAGAGTGTTGGACTGGGACTCGGGAGATCCGGGTTCTAGTCCCCGCTTGGCCATGAAACTCACTGGGTGACTTTGGGCCAGTCACTGACTCTCAGCCTAACCTACCTCACAGGGTTGTTGTGAGGATGAAATGGAGAGGAGGAGGACAATTATGTAAGCCGCCTTGGGTTCCTTGCAGGAAAAAAGGCGGGGTATAAATATAATAAATAAATAAAATAAACCGTCCCAGGTGGCCTTTCATGTTTGCTGCAATAGGATTTCTCCCTTTTCACATCTGATGCTACACAGATGCAGCAAAACTGGAGGATCTGCCCTCGATTTGTATTCACATGGACAGTTTACTGCTGATTTATTACTAGACATGCCCCCATCATAGTAGGATTTGCATGATGTGTCCTATTTAGAATGAGAAGACCCAGGAGTAGTTCACTGCTGCTTTGTCCTGGAGGCCTGAAAGATGCAGTGTAGCCCCAGCACAGAAATAGTTGGACAGATGATGATGATGATGATGATGATGATGATGATGATGATGATGATCATCATCATCATCATGCTTTATGTACTGCTGAACATATTCAAAATACAATTAAAATACATACAAATTGCTGAAACATTTATATAAAACATTAATAAAAACATTAAAATAAATTAAAAACCAATACAGCACCATAATTACAAACAGACTGGGCAGCATGTTCACTCAAGGAAGGCCTGAGTAAAGAAACAGGGCAATGACAGTGTCATCTGCACCCCTCTACATGCAAGACAAAGTGGAAGAGCAGCTCGCTCTCTCAGCACGGGAAGAAGAGCGGAAGAGCAGTTATCTAAACCCCGCTGAACAGGCTGGGCAAAGAGTACAGAATCGCTTTATTGCTGAAGTCAGCGTGGACAACGATGGCTGCTATTTGAAAAGAGGGCTGCAAACACACCAGACGGCTCTTGGACTTTTTAATCATGGAACACAGGAAGCTGCCTTATAGCTGGACAATGTATTTGTCCATCCAGAGCAGTATTATCTACTCTGACTGGTAGCAGGGTCCTTGGAAGAGATCCCCCCCCCCGCTCTCATCACCTGCTGCCGGATCCTTTTAACTGGAGAAGCTGCCAGGGCACAAACCTGGGACCTTCTGCATGCAAGGCAGGTGCTTGACCACTCAGCTGCTGTCTCCTCAGAGGAAGGGGCAAGCGCACGCTGGGGATGTCAGGGGTGCTCACAGGAGCGAAGGCTTACCAAGATTGGCCCCAAGGAGGGGTAAGTTACCTTCCTGCACCCCAAGGCAGCAAACTGCCTACTCCTGCAGCTTTTCTTAGGAACATAGGAAGCTGCCTTCTACCGAGTCAGACCCCTTGGTCCATCTAGCCCAGTATTGTCGACACTGACTGGCAGCAGCGGCTCTCCAGGGTTTCAGGCAGGATTCCTTCCTAGCCCTACTTAGAGATGCTGCCGGGGATCGAACCTGGGACCTTCTGCATGCAAAGCAGGGGCTCTGCCACAGAGCCACGGCCCTTCATAGCCCATATGTAATCCAGCCTGGCCAGTATTTTATTTATTTATTTTATTGATTATATTTACACCCCGCCTTTTTTTCCCTGCAAGGAACCCAAGGCGGCTTACATAATCCTCCTCCTCCCCTCCATTTTATCCTCACAACAACCCTGTGAGGTAGGTTAGGCTGAGAGTCAGTGACTGGCCCAAAGTATTTTCCTGGAGCCAACTCTCTCTTGACCTGGTCTCCTCAGCTGCTCTCCCCCCCCCCCATTCCTTACACCCCACCATCACTCTCCCACCCCCATGACAACTAAGTCTGCTGTGGGGGAAGGCTGGAGGGAAGCATGTGCATACAATACAAATGTAGCAACCATACATACATTTCCACAGTGCAGCTGTCTCTGCTATCTCTCAGTGTGTAGAGCTACGAAAACACAGAAATGGCAGCTACCAGTGTCCACTTGAAAGGGTCACAACATGCTTGGAGCGCTAGCAAGAGATGACAGGCCCAGCAATTTCCATGTGCTGCTGCTACTCACCCCAAGAAGCAACAACATAAGAATCGCCCTGTTGGATCAGACCACAGGCCTACGGAATCCAGATTCCTGTTTCCCACAGTGGCTGATATTTATGTATTTGTTGATTTCTAAACATCCTACCTGCACCTTTAATGGCAGTTGGCATTCCTAGGGAGGCCTACAAACATGCATGCTCGCAAGCAGGGCATTAACCATGTGCCTTGTGAAGAAGTCCTTCCTTCCTGGCCTGAACTTCCCACCAATCAGCGATACGGCTGATCTAATCCACAGAAAGTAGAGAATGGAAGGCTTCTTGGACCACTTGTGCAGGAGGCATCACCAGCCCCTCTGATAGATGGCTGGGTGTCTTGTTCAGTGCGCGTGCGTGAGAGATGTACTGGGAATGGATCATGAAGTAAAGGGCCGTGGCCTTTAAATCAACCTTTTTAATAAGCACTTAAGCTGTGCTTTCTGCAAATGCTTTTGTGATGGCCGCACATGCAAACTGTGCCATCCTCATCACACGTGGGTTATGCATCTACCTCTCTCCTGAAATCTCAAGTGATTTTTTAAAAAAAGATGCAGGAGTCGGGCTTCTCTCCCCCCCCCCCCCAGCAACCAGGCACAATTGCTGTTGCAGTTGCTGCCCAAGTTCAAAAGAAGGCCAGCCAGGCGACGGTGGCAAAGGGGTGGTCAACCCAAGACCGCTGCGCTACCTTGTCCCTCACTCCATAGCAGCAGAAGGTGCTGGACCAGCCTTAAAAATGATTAAACTTCATTTCCTTTTACTGGCCACCTTGTTTGACCTTTAGGGTTTTTTTTTTAGCCATGGCATTTTCTAAGAGCTCTCTGCAACGATAACGGCCATAAACTTTATTTATGAATAAAGAAGAAGAGGGGAAGCACCTGGGCCTCTTGTGATGTGCAGAAGAGTTTTTGTGGGTTGTAGCACTCTGCAGCGCCTCCAATGCCTGATCTACTTTTGCCCTCTCCAGTTCCCTAAGAGGAGAGGGCCCAGTCGCTGAAAGGCCTGCTGCTGTGATTAGAAATCCAGGGTAGTGCTTGGAAGGGCTTTCCTCCTCGAGACATACACCCTGCAGTAGGAGCTCTTCCTGTCTCATGTCCCATCTCACTTTTATTTTCCTAAGTCCAAATAGATGCCCAAAACAAGGTAAATGGAAGCAAATGCAACTGGTTTGCTTAAGACCCCCACCTCTCCCACAGCACAGAATTAAGAGATTCCTGGCTGCACCCCCCACTTGCCCCCCTGTTTTTTTGCTGTTTTGTAACACTCCTCCCCCACCACAAAGCAGCTGTTTCTTTAAGAGCAGGAAAGGCTGCCACTTTGAAGTCACATCTCAGCAGGAGGCTAAGTGGGCTCAAAGACCAGAGAGGCAGCTGCACCTCTGGAGCTCTGTGAGGGTCAGGCATTCAGGGCACCAACTGGGGGGGCGGGGGCGGGGGCGGGAAAGAGAAGCAAGAGCCCCCCACCCCACCCCCAGGCTGAGTGGGAGCTGTAAAGGTGTCTTTGCTCATGAAATGTCCAGGCCAGAAGGCTCTTGTTAGGGCCAGAAGAGGAAAGGCACAGAACCAGCAGGCACCCTTTTGGGGGCCATTTATGTATTAACCAGCAGGGAGCCCCCGCCCCACCCTTGACCCCATGTCTGGAGTGGCAAAGGGCATTTTCCCTCCCCCCCTTTTCAACTGAGATGTGACCGGCTCTGTGGTCCAACTTCAAGGAAGGTGCAAAGTGGCAGGATGCAGGTTGGCTGAGCTGAGACACAGTTGACGTGGCTCCTGTGCCACGTGGCATTTCTAATTTGTGCTAGTGGCTGTGATTGTCGGGACAACATGAAGTTGTTATTAACACAGAGCACCGAGACGTGATCCTGTGTGCAACGCAACTTGCCTGCGTGATGAATGCAGCAACCATCTGCCCCGCACAGCAAGTGCAAAGCGAGAAGCAACAGCTTTGAGCGTGCAGACAACAAATACTGTTTGGGAAAGGCTGGCCTCTGTCATGAGGCAGGGAAGATGGGGGCGGGTGGTGCATATTAACAGCCACCTTCTCCCTGTGGAATCCAAGGCAAATGTCATGCAAAAGAGGCCTCTGCCCCACGGGGGGGGGGGGGGGCCTCCAGGGTAAAGGAGCCCATGGCCTCAATGTGCTCTGTGGCAGCTTACAGCCACTGAACCCCATCAGGGTCAGAAAGGAAGGTGGGAGGGAGGGAGGGAGGGCAACTGAATACCGAGCAAAGGAACCCTATTTACACCCACCCCCTCAAACAAAAGATTGTAGGACTATTTTGGTGACATCATCGCTACATTTTTAAAAAACTTGTGTTTGCAGACGTATGCTAGCCTCTTGTTAAGGCCCATGGTGACATAAGTGTGCTGCAGCTTATTTTTACACCATCTTTGTTTCATCAGGCAAGACAAGTATTGTTTTTAGGCAGATCCCCCCAGTGGGACGTCCATCCCCTGTCAAGCTCCACGCATGTGGTGGGGAATGGGCCGAAGCTGGGCTCAGGGAGAAAGGAAGACCACGAGAGCCAAGAGGCACCCGGCAGACCAGCAGAGCCCTTGCTCACGAGCCCATCCCTGGTGGGTCAGGCTTCCCTTCCAGTGGCACGCAGGTGGCAAACCACAGCAGGGAGCCTCACTCACGGTGGGCACCTGGAAGCCAGCTGCGCTGTTCTGCTTGGGGCACCGGGGGGGGGGGGGCTGGGGGGGTGCCTTTTCCTGAGGCCCCCGTCCCCTGAAGATGGGCCTGCTTCGCAATTCCCTTAATTTACTGTTCCTGCTTAACTTAATGGCAGCGGAAAGGCAAGGTGATAGGGGAAAAATTATGAGGCGGGATTTTCCGAATCCCCATTTCCTCTCCAGACAGCAAGAGAACTCCTGGGGCCTGAACATCTGGGAAATTTAATTTTACCATTTCTGAGCGGAACCCCCCCTCCCCTCCCCTTTAACACAAAGGATGAGGTTGCCTGTTAGCAGTGGCTGCCACAGCAGCTAATCCCGCGCTGCGCCTGGCCGCAGCACGCGGGGGGGGGGGGGAGCCAGAGGCGGCCGGACACTGACGGCCAGGCCAGCAAGGAGTGAAGCTCCTCGACCCGCAGAGGCCCAAGTCAGAATGCCCCCACGCAAAGGCCCCAAATACCCCGACTGGAGTGGGCGCGGCGATTTGCCAAAATGGGCCAAGCTCAGGGACAAAATGCTTAGTTGGCAACTTTGTACAACCCTTTTGAAAACTTGCAAAAAGGGTGACTGGCCAGAGACCAGGCGGCCAGGGCCCCTCGCAACTGCTTCGCCTGAGGTCAACTGTGTGCAGAAAGAACTTGCTGCCCTGCATCCTGCACCTCCTTCAAGTCAAGAGCGAGCACCCTGCCACCAAATTCTGCAGGCTGACCAGGATGCAGAATGAAGGAAGGAGGCATGTTGCAAAAAAATGTTGCTGTGATCTATTCAGGCTGAACCGGCCAATCTGTGGTCCATGTTTAGCAGCAGAACCGGTTACCACTTACCCCCCAAATGGGGTCCCTGTTAAAAAAAAAAACTGCAGAAGATCGAGGAGGGATGAAGGATGAGAGCTGTGCAGTGGAAGGGGACAGGACAATTGCCAGTGTGGCGTAGCGGTGAGAGTGTTGGACTGGGACTCGGGAGATCCGGGTTCTAGTCCCCACACGGCCATGAAACTCACTGGGTGACTTTGGGCCAGTCACTGACTCTCAGCCTAACCTACCTCACAGGGTTGTTGTGAGGATAAGATGGAGAGGAGGAGGAGGAGGAGGAGGACGACGACTATGTAAGCTGCCTTGGGTTCCTTGCAGGAAAAAAGGCGGGGTATAAATATAATAAATAAATAAATAAATTGGGGCGGGGGGGGGTTTCCAGAGAGAGAAACAAGGAGGTGGGGAGGGAGGGAGGAAGTCTGCCTCCACAGCCCTAGAACCCCATATTCCCACTTGAACCTTTTTAAGCATTTGCCATCTGGTAGGTGCATGGGCTTTGTGCTGGAAGCCAGATTTCAGCATCCACAGACAAATGGATGGCACATTGTAAGAAAGCATCGCAAGGACCAAAGTTTTAAGTAGCTGTGCTCGTGCTGGCCAAGGTGTGGTTGCACACAGGGAGGCTGCCTGGGAGAAAGGGCCCGTGACTGGGGGAGGGGACTGCAGGTACAGAGGATGCAAACAGGGAGGAGCATTGAGACGCGGATCCCAATTGGGAGCGTGCAGCTACAGGGCTAGAAAGTGGGCCTAGTGTGAACTTTAGCATAACATCTTGCAAGGTAGAAACACGCTAACATCATTGAGCAGGGGGTTGGACTCGATAGCCTTGTAGGCTCCTTCCAACTCTATGATCTATGAAATCTATGAAATCCCTTCTGCAGCCCGGTGCTCTCTGGAGCTTTGGAGCAGCCCCGTTTGCTCTCTGCAGTCAAAAGTGTGTTTGTCTAACTTTGTTTTCCCACTCTGTCCCTTTGCAGAGTAAAGACCGAGACAGGAAGACAGCGATTCGGAGCTAGACGATCATGGATTCAGGAAGGTGGAGGAGGAGGAGATTAAGAGGGAGATGGAAAGATGGAAAACCCACACATGCAAAACAAAGAGACAGATCCTTCCAGCCTGCACCCAACTGCCACCAGGAGCCGTGCGGTTCTGCCCAGGATAAACTTATGGCAGCTTGTCCTAGAGGAGAGACTGAGCACCCTCTGGGTTTGGATATGCAGGAGAGAATAGTAGACTTTGATCTACAAAGGAAGGCAGAACTCTGAAGGGCTGTACTCTGCGGTGCTGGGAGACGAGCCAGGTGTGGTAGGCCTAGCCGCTGCCGCAAAGGTGAAGTCCTTCTGCTCAACAGAAGGACAGACTTGCACACAACAGAACAATCCTCACAGACCTGGATCCTGCTGGGAGATTCTTCTTGCTTTAGGGGGATAAGAGAAGAAGAAGAAGAAGAAGAATGCCTGAACTGGGTCCCTGGTACTTGTGGGCTGCCCTGCTCTCAGAACCTTGGGTGGGGATGTAAACAATACATGCTGGAGCTCCATGTCATTGATAACCATAATATAAACCCGAGTTATTTGTACAGCGAGAGGAGAGCGTTGTGCTGATGGGACACAAACTCCCATTCAGATGCCTGTCAGTTGGTTCTGGGCACAGTCTTGCCATTTCTACATGCATTTAATTTTTGCTGGATAATACCCCTCCCCTCGTAGCGTGCACACACATGTGCACATTTAGGGAGCAGGATGCAGAAGGCAGCAAAGCTGCAAGTGCTATGGCTGAGGGAGAATGATTCTAACCCAGTGTTCTCCAACCTTGGGTCCCCAGATGTTTTTGGCCTACAACTCCCAGCATGCCCCAGCCAGCTATACTGGCTGGGGCATGCTGGGAGTTGTAGGCCAAAAACATCTGGCGACCCAAGGTTGGAGAACACTGTAACCTCTTTGATTGCAGTAAAACACTGCAGGAGACTCAGGCAATAAGTGGGAAGGTGCTGCATTACAGTGGCACATCCTAAGGAATAAGTCACAGGAGGGCACACAAGACACAATGTGATCCAGAGGTATACAGGAGTGGGACCCAAAGAGCTACTCGTGAGCATTTCCAGGACGGCAGGCCTAGGACGGCACCTAGGCAACTCTCCTTGGTGGCAGGATTCAGTGCATGTCTCCAGCGGAGGAGATAAAGACAGGGCAGGAGCTGGGGACAGCGAGAGAGCCAGAGTTCCTCCCAAGAGCCTCATGGAGTTGTGGGCAAGCAGGAAAGGTTTGGTGGCATTGAGCAAGGCACAGAGTGCTAGGTCCAAGTGTGAGCTGCTTAGCACTTTTAGCACGGAGGCAGGGGGGCTAATGTGGGGTGCATGCACCATTGTCTCCCTGCACCTAGAGGTTAGCTTGCAGTAGACTCAGGACAGACAAAAGTGCATCTTCACGCAATGCATGATTAATGTATGGAGTTCTCTATCACAAGATGCAGTTATGACCACTGGCTTAGAAGGGCTTTAAAAGGGGATTAGACAAATTCACAGGGGAGGAGGAGAGGTCTATCCAGGGCTATTGGCCATGACAGTTACACAGAGCCTCCAGGCTCAGAGGCAGCGTGCCTCTCAAGAGGAGTTGCTGTGCAACAAACAATTGAGGGAAACCCAATTACCTTCACACCCTATTTGTGGACTTTCCAGAGGAATCCGGCTGACCACAGTTGGAAACAGAATGCTGGGCTAGATGGACCTTTAGGGTTATAAAGCAGGGCTCTTAGGTTCTTTCGTCATCTTACAGGTACAGGACACTCACCTGCCCACACAACAGGAGGTATGTGAACTGACACAATTACCCTACAAAGCGCCACACGATCCCCCAAACTTTAGGAGAAATCAGGCTGCCAAATCAGGCTGATCTAGGCCAGAACGGCACTGAAAAGTACAAAGCATGAATTTGGGGGCCAACAAAGAAGCCCCTGCATCGCTACGGCGGGAGGTTCCTGGGGGTGTTAATTCTGCAGGGGTTAAGAAAGAGCTAATGGGAAGATTTTGTGTACACTTCCCCCAAGAATAAATGAGGATCAAGAGACTTGCAGCTCTTTTCAGATATGGCCAGGAAGATGGAAGCAGCAGCGTACCATAAAGCAGGATTTGGTGGTGGGGGAACACACATACCCCCCCGTGTTGGATTTGGGACAGAGCTTTGAAATCCTTCCTCTACAAGTCTGAGAGTCACACCAGGCAGCACAGGGAGGCGGAAGAGAGAATGGACTGAAAGGCTGATCTAGCCGCTCTCAGACCCAGCCATGTCGTAAGGCAAACCAGTTGGGAGGGAACCTAACAAAGCTATGAAGAGCAGGGGTGGCCTTTAGGCCGTCGGATGCCCCAAGAATTAAAGAATCTGAGCCCAAGAATTTGTCTTGAGTACCAAAATGGAATAGAGCTCACAGTCCTTCCAAACACAAAAATCCACTCCTGGTTACTCCCCACCCGTCCCCAGCTTCTTTCATTTCAGTAGTATAATTTGGGGGGGGGGGGATTACGTTGCTGCTGCTAATAGTTAAAAAAAATTAACAGAAATGCCTGCAAATCAACCAGAGATCTACCAGTAGATCCAGATCTACCTTCTGACCGCCCCTGATCCAGAGTAGCGGTCACCACCCAAGCGGCTAGGCTGAGACAAAAAGCAGCGACGGCAGCACCCAGAACCGCTGTGCAGCCTCTGCGCTTGGCAGGAATACTACTACGTTCAAACAGCACAGTGCCCAAAGGGGACCGTTCACATTGGCAGGCCAGAACTGTTACATAACCAGAGTACAAGAGGAATATTAAACAATAAAGAGGTTTATTCCGTGGAAAAAATGAGAGAGGAGAGAGAACGACAGGCATTTTAAGGGAACAAACACAAAAATAGTACATTCTTGGACAAAATTCTGACTTAGTTGTAGGTGGAAAATGCTATCTCAGAGCAAGATTTTTTAAAAAACATTGCCAGGGCTCTCTAGTTGCCATTCTAGCATCTAGAAGGGGGGGGGGGGGGATCTGTCAAATTGGATTCTGCAGTAGTTCCACCTTGTTGCTCCCTCAAAGATAAAACACACCTCCTTCCTTTATAGGGGGAAAGCTTCTATTTTTTCCTAGCTAGGGGCCTCTTCAGTCATGGCTTTGACCAACTAAAAAGCATCCTAGTTATATTACAAATGGGGACAAATCATCATGAAGAAGGTGGCAGCTAGTTCCTTAGCAGGAAGTGTCCAGCAGAACTGGATGGCTGTGCTGGCCAATTCCAGCAGATAGAATGCTCAATCTTCCACTCTAAACAGCAGATAATACCAATGGTGGTTTGCTGGCCAAAAGGAATACCAACAGTAGCCTAGTGAACAGCATATTATACCTATGCAGAGTTACTGACCCTGCACCACTAGAACAGGCAGGGACACTCCCATGCGGTGGGGCTGTGTGGCAAACCGTGGGAGGAAAAGGCTCAACAGAGGTTCACCAGCCCCAAATGCTCTGGGGACAGAAATTGCATTTACTTTGACTCCAGCTGGCTACGGAGCTGGAGAAACACAGTTTTGAGGAGGCCTCTGGCCTAAAAAAGCCAGGTCTACAAAAGAAAATCGGGTACCACAGCCTTCCCCAGCATCTGATGTGCGCCAGATGTTTGGGACTTAACTCCCATCAGTCCCATTCAGTATTGCCAATAGTCAGGGATGCTGGGAGTTGCAGTTTAAAATATCTGGAGCGCACCAAGTTGGGGAAGGCTGACATTCAGTATAAGAACAAAAACACAGTGAAGATGAATTATTATCCAGCCCAGGCACCCACTCACAGCTTTGTTAATCTATAGAGCAGGGTCTCTTGCCAGAACCCTCCTCTTGTCTCCCAGCTATCACCATCATAGGCTCTAGTGAAAGTGTTTCCATTATGAATTATTTCCAGTAATTTGCAATTCTCCAAAACATTCCCCATAATTCCTGATTGAAAATGCCTCTGACTCAGGATTAGCCCAACCCAAATTGGTTGGCATTTAAGTGGAAGATGTGAATAAAGTGTGTTGGGGTGTTCACTATGTGAAGGGAGAGGCCTAGAAGGGTCATGCTATTGTAAGTAAAGTTTTTGCCCAAACAGTCAGCAGCTAAGAAACAAAGACAAGGCAAGGAGGGAAAGGGAAGTAAGAGTCAGAGAGAAAGAGATGAAGAGCTCACTAAGATGGAGTAGAGCACAGGCTGATCATGTGGCTGGTACCTGGAGGGATCCAGTAAAAAAAGAAGAGAACAGAAGGATACAACAATTGGCCAAAAGATGTTTGCCACTGACAACCAAGACCGTGTCAGGCCATCACAGTTCCTCTGGACCAGGGGTCCTCAAACTACAGCCGGTCCGCCGGGTCTTTTCATCCGGCCCGGTGGCCAATCTAGAGGCTCCCTGCGGGGGAAGGGGAGGAGTGGCGGCTGAGCCGGTGGCGGGGCGCGGGGCGCCTGCCCGCCTCCCTGCGGGGTAAGGGGAGGCTGAGCAGGTGGCGGGGTGTGGGGCGCCCGCCCGCCCGCTGCCCTGCGTCGGTAAGGGGAGGAGGGGCGGCTGAACCAGCGGTGGGGCACAGGCCACTTGCCTGCCCGCTGCCCTGCGTCTCCTGCGGGGGGGGGAGGAGTTGTGGCTGAGCTGGCACAACTTGTTATGACTTTTATCAAGTCATACAAGGAAAGGCTGAAGGAATTGGACATGTTTACATTGGAGAAGGCAAGGCTTGGTACGGAATACAGGATCACACTTTTCAAATACCTGAAGGGCTGTCACATAGAAGATAAAAAGTCTTCTTCTCTGCTGCCCCAGAGGCAGGGTCATTGCTAGGTACTTAAAAAGACCCGGGGCACAGGCTCACAACACAAATCTGCATGTGTGTGCATGTGTGTACTTTTAAGGCTGTGATCCTTTGTAAACTTACCTGGGGAAAAAGTCTCCTTGAATTCAGTGAAACTTACTTCCAAGTAGACATGCATAAGATGAGGCTGTAAGGCTGCAATCTTATGCACATTTATGTGGAATAAAGTTGCAGGATGTGGACCACCAGCTCTGTGGCTGGTAAATACTGCTCATTAATCATACTAAATACTGCTCATTACTCATACTAAATACTGCTCATCAATGGCAACCATCTTTGGCAGCACCTATGTCTGTGAACAGACTTTTTCCCCGAATGAAACATCTGAAATCTCCAACCAGATCCAGACTAACTGATGCACACTTGCATCACTTGTTACGACTAGCAGTGACAAATATGGAACCGGACATTGACCATCTCATTAGCCAAAAGCAGGCCCATACTTCCCATTCAAATACTAATAAGCTTATGTTGATTTAAATTGTTCTTCATTTTAAATATTGTATTGTTTTTTTCCTGTTTTTTTGCACTACAAATAAGATATGTGCAGTGTGCAAATCAAGCCTTTCTATACCTTTTTAAAATTTAATGTATTTCAATTTTAGACAGCAAATTAATTTATAATTAATTTATAATAACTTTCCATTTAATCAAGTAAAAAAAAGGACCCGGGTCCTTTTTTTTTTTTACTTGATCCATTCGTTCATATTTTTTTCAAACTATAGTCCGGCCCCCCAACAGCCTGAGGGACAATGAACTGGCCCCCTGTTTAAAAAGTTTGAGGACCCCTGCTCCGGACCAACCACCGTTAGTATTGCTCACCTGGCCTCCCTCAGTACATACAGCTCCAGTTAAACATACACAGAAGCAGAGAGTAGGGATAAATGGACGCCTCACACAATGGGGGATTTAAGAAGCGGGGTCCCACAGAGTTTCGTATTGGGACTGATGCTTTTTCGCTTGTTCTTCAATAACCTTCCGGTAAGTGTGAGATGACCAGGTTTGCAGAATGCACCCAGTTATTCAGGATGGTTCAAACAAAAATGGATTATAAAAAGCCCCAAAAGGATCTCTATAAAGTGGGTGAATAATTATGCGGTTCAGTGCAAGTACGTGTAATGTGAAACGGATCTTGGAGTCATGGTGGACAGCTCAGTGAAAATGCTGGCCCAGAGTGCGACAGCTGTGAGAAAGATGACTTCTGTGTTGGGGATCATTAGGAAAGGAACTGGAAATAAAAACCGTACTGCCTTTATATCTGCCTTCCCCAACTTGGTGCCCTCTAGCTGTTTTGGACAACAACTCCCATCTTCTATGAACATAGCCCATGCTGGCTGGGCCAATGGGAGTTGTAGTCCAAAACATCCGGAGGGCACCAAGTTAGGGAAGGCTGCTTGATACCCATATGATGTGACCACACTGGTATACTGTGGACAGTCCTGGCTGACACACCTCAAAAAGGATATTGTAGGGCTGGAAAGGTGTAGAAAGGGGCGACCAAAATTATCAGGTGCCTGGAGCAACTCCCCTACAAGGAAAGGTTACCATGTTGACGGACATGAAAAAAAGGTTAGTGTGTGTGTGTGTGTGTGTGTGTTGGAGAAGATGTTCAGAGGAGGGCAACAAGGATGATAAAGGGACTGGAAACAAGGCCCTATGAGGAGAGACTGAAAGAACTGGGCATGTTTAGCCTTCAGAAGAGGAGACTGAGGGGAGATAGGATCGCACTCTTCCAGTATTTGAAGGGATGTCACACAGAGGAGGGCAAAGATCTCTTCTCGTTCATCCCAGTTTGCAGGACACGGAATAATGGGCTCAAGTTACAGGAACCTAGATTCCACCTAAACATCAGGAAAAATTTCCTGACTGTCAGAGCAATAAGACAATGGAATCAACTACCTAGGGAGGTCGTGGGCTCTCCCACTCTGGAGGCATTCAAGGTGCAGCTGGACAGACATCTGTCAGAGATGCTGTGACCTAGATTCCTGCATTGAGCAGGGGGTTGGACTCGATGGCCTTGTAGGCCCCTTCCAACTCTACTTTTCTATGATTTCTATGATTTCTATGTGTTAGAAGTCTATAAAAGTATGCATGGTGTGGAGAAAGTCGACAGGGACACGTTTTTCTCCCTCACGCATAAAAGTAGAACCCAGGGCCATCCCATGAAGCTGAGTTGAGGGAGATTCAGGACAGAGAAAAGGAAGTAGCTTACACAGTGCACAGTTTATCTACGGAGTTTGCTACCACAAGATGCGGTGACAGCCACCAACTAACATGGCTTTAAATGGAGATTAGGCAGATTACCAGAGGATGGCTACCAGTGCTACTGATCATGTGGCTATACGCTGGCTGGGGCATGCTGGGAGTTGTAGGCCAAAAACATCTGGGGACCCAAGGCTGGAGAACACTGGGCTATATGCTACCCTGGAATAGCAAGCAGCCTGCCCCAGAACAGTGGGAGGGTGCTTTTGCGCTTACATTCTGCTTGTGGGCTTCTCACCGGGGCATCTAATTGGTCACTGTGGGAACAGAATGCTGGACTAGAGAGGCCTTTTGTCCAATCCAGCTTCAGGGCTCGTGTCCTTAAGCTGCCACAAGTGGCCCACGTTCCCGGCAGCAGAGCAAGCAGGCCGGCCACAGGAGGGCTGATGCTTGGAGCACTGGCAGCTCCATATGTCAACATGCACATCCCACCCCCGGTTTCTCCCAAACCAGCAAGGCCTTCAAGGTTTTTGCAACCTGAAGCTCAGAAGCAGCCTTCAGGGCGAAACTCGGGAGTTCAGGTGAAACTCCGGGGCTGCCTGTTCTGAAGACACCAGTTGTCATTAGCTGAACTGGGGTAGGTGGGATGTGCTTTGCTCCTGTAGGTACAGAGCCCAAATCCAAAGTTGGAGGAGAGACAGCATCCTGAGTGCATAGCTTTGGCTCTCGCCTCTCTACAGGTTATCTAAAAACAGAAGCGACTAACCACACTTCTAAATCGTGTGTGTGCGTGTGTCTGAGAGAGAATGTGCAGGTGGGAGGGGGGACTTACAAGTCCCTGCCAGGGATACCCCCCCCACACACACACACCCTCCACACAGCTTCACCCTCACTCGCATCTGGCAACCAAGTATGGAAACAACCAAAGCTATGCATTTTGGTAGCCTTGCTGGAACAAAGCACTAGAGAGGAAGCAGGAGATGGAAGTGGGGAACTATCCTATGTCTGTCCAGGGCAGTGGAGATGGAGCCACACCAACTGGGCAGCCCCTTTCCCACCAGACTTGCTCCACGAAGCCACAATTAGCTCCAAGACTCCTCTATCCCCCTCCCTCCCCCCTCCCCAGAGAGGGTCAGCAAGGTCATACTAGACTATAGATCCAAAACTGGATGTTTTCACACCTCCCCCATGCCTTTAGGAGACCAAAACCAGCCAGCACACATTCAGGATCAGCTGGCTGGAGTGGGAAGAGGCACGCAGGCCAAGCAGGGGGGCATCCCAATGTCAACCCAGAGGCAATGCTAGCAGCAGGCAGAGCACCTTGAAGGCAAGCTCAAGGGACTGCAGGAAGGCCCCCAAAGTGAGAGACAAGCTTTCAGCTAAGCTGTTCGGGTCAGGATTCAGCACAGCCGGTGGGAGCAACTGGATGCACATGGATGAAGGTTTGGTGCCAGCCTGCTACTGGAAGTTTCTGACATTCAGTGTTTCGTGAAGGGCCACCCTTGCAGAATGCTGAGTCTTTAATGTTTCTACAAGATCACTTTTTTCACTCCACATTACTGAATGCAGAAGTAGTATCCTCCTTCTGGCTCCAGACTCACATTCACTAAGCACAGAGAAAAATCTACTCCTCATCCATACTCAAGGGGATGGAAGATATCCACAGTTGTAGGAGGCACGGGACAGCTGAAAGGCTCTAAGGAGGAACTCATCCACAGGGGCTCTCACTTACTGGCCCCCAGAGACAGCCAGAAACAGCCAGGTCCTCCTACCCCTCATGCGCCAACAAACCCCACTGCAACAGTTTCTCCGGTTTCTCCAGCCTTGCTCTCTTCCTCAAGCAATAACAAAAGCAGTATGGGCCTCCAGCCTCCCGTCACGGATCTGGGGCAAATTAGGGACTCCAAAGGACCAGCAGCAACCTGAGCCTCGGCTGTCGCCACCAAGACAGCACGGGGCCTCTGCCCGACTCTCCCCCACATGCGCAGTGACCCCCGTGCAATCGCAGTGCCTCCACAAGAGCCCTCCGCTAAGCCCGGAGCAGAGACAATGTGCGGCCTGCCAGCAGAGCCGCTTTATGGCACTTTCATACTCATTAGCCCAACAAGCACCTGGGGAGCCACTGGACTGGAGCACCAGGTGCCTCCGTGGCTTGTGTCCCGCCTCGCCCTGTGGGAGGGCAACTGACAACGAGAACCATCTGAGATGGAAGGAAGGTGCCAACTTTGCTCTGTGCTCCCGGCCAGCGGCAGCCAGCTTTTGGGAGATTCCACGCACGTGCCAATGCAGGCGAAGCCCCTCAGGACCAGCCCGCGAGAGAATTGGCCGGCAGCCTCAGATGTCTGTCAGCAGGACTTGCCTCCCCACGGCTTCCACTTTCCCCCACTGCAGGCCTGCTGCCAGATACCCTTTGGCAACACACACAGCTGGCAAGCTATTAAAAGAACACAGGTGAAAATTATAGGATGGCTATTAAAGTTGCAAAGGTCTTGGAGAAGAAAGGGAAAGCCTCTTTTTACACACCTTTCCAGCGGCTGTTGAAAAGAATTGCCCAGGGGCGCCTCATTTACTGCCAAGGTGGGCAGGCAGGCCGGCTGGCTGGACCAGGACTGCATGCATGTAGGCGAGCAACACGCCTTCCCCGCTGGCTCTCCTTGCACACCCAGCTCCAAAAAAGCAAGCAGCAACATTTGGAATCAGCACAAAACTTGGTAAGTGAAGGAAGAGGGCAGAGCATCTTCCAAGGGCCTTAGCCTCGAGTTGGTCTTAGTGGGAAACACAGTGAGAACTGGAATGGTGCTGGTGATGGGGGGAGAGGGGGCTCTTTGGGGAGGACCCATAGCTCAGTCCTTTGCAAGGTCCCAGGCTCCGCTACCCAGGTATCCACCCCCAGTGAAAATACCGTACGTCCAGGCAGCAAGGCCGGGAAAGGCCTCTGCTAGAGACACGGAAGAACTGATGCTAGTCAGATTAAGAAGCATGTGGCTACAAGGGACCAAGGAGGCCGCTCCTCAACAGGGAGAGGGGAATCTGCTAAACTTGAGAGCTCGTGGAGGTTCTCAATTTTCCATCGCCAAGCTCACCCCAACTCAGGTCTGCATCGGACTGTGAGATTCCACACACACCCCGCCCCCTGGCATGGGAATTCATACGTATTTCCATGCATATTTTTCCAAGTGTATGCATTATTCGCATGCATTTCTTAAATGTATGTATTTCCCCCTCCACTGCGAATGACAGTTCCGTGCATTTTTAAATGTAAGCACGCCCCAGAAACTCACCACAAGGAATGTACCAATTTTGTTAGTGATATGAGTTCGATTCCTTATTCAGCCTTGGGAGGTGCGAAAGGGTCATCTCACACAATAACATTAACTGGGTTTAGACAACACGATAACCCACACTCAAGGGGTGGGTTAAAAAAGGCAGAGCACTTGCAAGGGTAGCTCCTGTCCCTTGTATGAGCCTAAGCAGCTATCCGGACCATTCAGCTCAAGTGCCCAGAACTCTCCAGAGCTGGGTCCCTAGGCAGAGCAGCGCTTTTTGTGATGTGGAAAGTAAATGGCCATGGAGTGTGGTTGGCAGAGGCATAAATATCCATAATTGACCAAGATAATAAATACAATACATGACTTGTAGCATCACTTATAATGCTTGGCCTCAAGTTACATATAGCCCCTACATCCTTTTGCATAGACTATCAGGCTTTAACTGAATGCATTTGAAAAGAGGGTGATGGATTCTGTTTTAACAGATTATGTAAGTGCAGAAGGTAAAGCACTTTCCACAAAGCAAGGCTTTCATCTTTCTTGCCCCCCCTCTCTAGTTCTGCAGCTAAACTCTGGGCATGCACAACTGAACTGTTCACAGCGAAACGGATAAAAAACAATCTTTAATGAAACAAATTCTCACCATACAGCTACTTATTTATGTATTTATACCCCACTTTTCAAGACAAAAAGCCTTCACAAAGCAGTTTACAATATAGCTAAGCTAGTATAAACAGAATTTAAAAACAATTAAAAATTCAATAAAACACCCCAAAACAACAACAACAAACAAAAGCTATTAGTGAGCTGATTTTAAGGATGGGTTAACCGGTGTTGAGTGCAACAGCTGGCCTGATGTGTGACCCATGTCCAGCCCAAGTTGGGGCACAAACAGCTGCAGAAAGCAGGGAGGTCTTTACAATGTGTGGGACACCACAGAGGAGGGGGGGCCCTTCAAGCCCTGCACATCTACCTATGTTCTGCCACTGGGAGAAGGGAGGACTATACTGCTTGGGGTGTCAGAGACTCCCTCCCTCCCTCCCCCGAGACTTGGGAGCCTTGCTTCCACATGGCTTTCTCTGGCCCAGTAACTTCAGGTAAAAATACCCTTGTCTGCAACATACCGTACCTGCAGATGGCAGTGCAGGTGTAAAACTATGGGTCTTGACCTCTTTTAGAATAAATATTTTTGTTTTGAGTGAAACTATGTTTAGCATGTGTCAACGGAGATTGTCTAATCAGCTTGGTTACATGCTTTCCAATGGTCTTATTTACTCAGAGTTGCTCATAAGGGCTCTAAAGTGGAAAGGGAACCTTATAGGGACTAGTTCGTCTACAGGTTCAGGTAAGCCTCCAGGCTTGGCAGCAGCAAAACCCTCAGACAAACCGGCTGAATGAGATTCTGTACTGTTTCCTGCAATTTGCACAAAGGGGGGGGCTGTGACACAGGGTTGCCCAATGTGCATAATTTACTCTGACATTGGCCTTCCTTCATAACCTCATTTTTGTGCGTACCTTCGCTGGCGAAGCCCTGCAACCTACAATTAGCTAAAAGCATCCCTCCTGGTTACCACCCCCATGCGGCAAGTCCAGATGGCAAGAATGCTTACCGATGCCAAAGCCAGAGCATCTTCAGGAACATCAGGGAGCTCACCTTTAGGGGCCAGGGTTACACTTTTACACAGTCATGCTCCTGGCGTTTTTGGCAAGCAAGAGGAGCCAACAGCAAAGGCTTTCCCTCACGGGCTCACTTTCAGGGTTGTCCCATTAGGAGACAACTGGAAACACAGACTGGGCACTCCCAGTTCCCAGCTGGGAATCACTGCTCTTTGGAGTGGTTCTAAATCCATTCACCAGAGGAAAAAATCCCTTCCCTGACGCAGATAAGATGGGAAGCGCCTCTGGAATAGGCAGCAGGCAAAGCACTCTCAGGACCCGCCAGAAAGGGAGTGGAGCAGGCCCAAAGAACAGCGCAGCAGCAGCTGCCGGCAGTCGGGCTTCCTTCTCTCCTTAAGGAAGCTGGAAAAGGAAGTCCCAGGAGCACTGCCACCCCCACCCCACATCCACGCACAGTGGCAGCTGCTCTTGGTTGGCCATGGAACTGGGGAGGGGAGAAACACAGACCTCAGGCTGCTGATCCCCTCATCCTAAGCAGGTGAACAGGAAGTGGCAGAACTGCTCAGCCGGTGCCAATCAGAAAACCAAAAATGGCAACGAAGTGCTGCAGGGCAGTGAGGACAGAGGAGGAGCAAACTATCCCGTAGGACCCCAAGGCCCTTTTGCAGCCACAGGGAGAAAGAGGACAGAGCGCGTGTGCACAAAGGATGAGGGTCTGGGAGCAGCACAAGCGTGGACCTCTCCACACACACACACACACACCAATTCCCTACCTAGCTTAGAATGCCTGCACAGGAACATCATCGACACCCTGTCCATTCTGACAAGGACACACGTGGTAGGAAGCCACGGTCCATTGAAATGGCCTGTGCCGATGCGTACCTTGATCCACAGGGGCTAGGCTAGGGGGCTTGCTTCAAGGAAAATAAAATGGGTTGGCTGTGGTTCAGAAGCGGAAAAGTCCACTGGGCTAAGAGCTGAATGTGACAAGAGGATGAGAAATGTACCTAAGGCAGAAGAGTGTGACCCACCACATCATGGGTCCAACTTCCTTACCTATTTATCTGAGAAGCTACGTTTCCCTTGAGAAAGACTGGTGCTCAAAACGCACTGAGAAGTTGAGATGCTTGAGAACAGGAAGATCTGCACCTCCACACGCTCCCCTCCCTTCTCGTAGGTGCTGCTTTCCCCAGTGCGACGTGGGGAGCCGTATCAAGCACTGCCAAGACCAGGAAGAGCCTCTGCTTTCCTGCTCTGCTAGCTGGGGTTTTCTCCACAGCAAGTGTGTGCGTGCTGCAAGCTGGATCTCTGCTTATGAGGCTTCAAGCTTCGGCTCCCAGAAGGCAAGAGGAATTTTCAAATGCAGAAAAACGGGGAGCAAGAGAGCACCCAGAAGCACACCCTCCAGTGCTGCCCCCCATGGACCGAGCACCCAGCTTTCCACAAGGCTACAGAACCCCCCAGCGAGCTCTGGAAACAGGAAGCCAGTGGGGTGATTGGGGAGGAAGCGTTCAAAGCCAAGCCATTATGGGGTGGCAGCGGGGGTGGGGCAGGAGAGAGAGAAGTGAGCTGAGCCGATCAGAAGCGAAGAAAATAATAACACATTCTAATGGCAGGTTCGATACTGAAAGTAACACGAGTCCAGACTTCCTCTTCCTAATCCTCCAGGAACCCACAGATGGCTGGGGATGGGGAAGAGGGAGGGGGTGCCTGCCCCGCCCATTCACAAAAGCTTTCAATCCCTCTTTGCTTCATTCTTGGTTTGAAACAAGCAAAGGTTGGCGGGACAGGAGAGGCCAGGATATGGGGTAACTGGCTTGGTGGTGGGGCATGTTCAGGCCCTCTATAAAAAATGCCCCACTGAGCAGAGGATGCCAATCCCTCTTTCACAATCCCAGACACCACTGAACAATTCACAGCTCAGATCCACACTTCTTGTACGGCTGCAGGGGTAGGCAACCTGGTGTCCTCCAGTGTTTGGGAGTACAACTCCCATCAGCTCCAGCCACCATGACCGATGGTCCGGGACTATGCAAGTTGCCATCCAAAACAGCTGGCGGGCGCTGGGCTGGCTACCCCTGAGGTACTACATCACGAGAAGATAACATGCCAAAGGCACCGGTGCAAAAAACTCCCCCCAACACCTTGCAGTCTTTGTTCCAATTAATTCCCCACCCTCACAATGCCGTCCTCACTCAGTCCTCAAGCCCTGCTCTCTCCGGTCCAAGCCGTCAGCATCAAAGGCAGGAGCCTTGCTACTTCGGTGTTCCGTGCAGCACCTGGCACAGAACAGGCCCCGATTAAGGAGCAGGTGCCCCCCCCCGGCCCCCTGGCCTCAGAAGCACCGGGCAGAACAAAAAGGGTATTTATTGACTCTGTTTACACAAAGCTGCCCAATAATGTTGTTCGCTGGGCTCTCTCTGTGCCTGGGAGGAAGGGCTGCTGAGCTGGAACAAGAGGCCGAGGCCGCAGCCTCCCGCTCAGTCCCCAAAGGGCAGTGGTGGAGGGAGTAAATGAACTGCCACCCTCGCCACATGATCCATCACAAGGTGCTTGCTGCCTGCGTCACTGTTTCGCACCTGCGAGACTGCCAAGAAACACATGTGGGGGCCCTCCCCGTGGGACTGGCTTGGCAGCTCTTTCTTCCTCTGATTTAGCTGCTGTGAGGCTCTCCCTCCCCCGAGGGAGGCGGGACTGTTTGCTCAACACTTGGCCAGCTGGGACCGTGTCTGCAGCTCCCTCCCGCCTAGGGACCGACTGAATGCGGGGGGGCCCCCCCCCCGGCTGGCTCTCCAGCTTCACTTAGAAGAGATAACAACGGAAGATGGGATCCTTGCGGCCTTCCGTGACTACTGCTTGGGGCGCAGCCAGGCTGCCCTGTTGCTGCTGCTGCTGCTGCTGCTGCTGCGAGAATCGCTCCTTCACAAGGCTGCATGCTGCTGCTGCTGCCGCCCGCCCGCCCCCTCCCTCCGCCTCCCCCTTCACATCGCTCTCCCCTCCCCCTCCCCTGCAAAGTAGCTCCAGCTGTCAATGGCCCAGATTGGAAGTGCAGGTACTGGGGCTGGCGCACTGCCCGTCTCCCTTGTGTCTGTCTGGTGAAAGAGGAAGCCAGTCCACCTCTGGAATCCTTCACTCTCTCCTCGTTGCTACTCTCCCCGCGTCCCTCCAGGGGATTGGGGGTCAGTCTCGCTCGCTCGGTCTCTCTTCCCCCCCCCCTGCCCCTCTCCGATTACAATGCAGGCAGTGTTTGCTCCAAATCCCCCACCGCACGTTAATTCTGCTCTTCTGTCTCTAACGACCAAACCGCCTTCCTGTGCCTTCTGTCTTTCCATTACTCCTCCGCTATTTTTTATCTCCAACAAACAGCGCACGTCAGCTCCAATTGAAGCGAGTGGGGCAGGGAAGGGGAGCACGCGGCGGCGGTGGCGGTGCGCGAGGAGGGCACGGACAGGCATCCCCTGTCACGGAGGGAGCTGGCTCGTGGCCCCAAAGCCCAACGGCCCCTGGTTTCAAGGGAGCAGCAGCAGCAGCACCCTCCTACTGGGAGGCAGGGTCTGGCGAGCCAAATGTTCAGTTTGGTCCCTGTCACCAGTCCCTACTTCAAGGCCAGGAAGGGAAGCACCACCTGACCACATCGCTCCTCTAAGGCAGTGTTCTCCAACCTTGGGCCCCCAGAGGTTTTTGGCCTACAACTCCCAGCATGCCCCAGCCAGCTACGCTGGCTGGGGCATGCTGGGAGTTGTAGGCCAAAAACCTCTGGGGACCCAAGGTTGGAGAACACTGCTCTAAGGAACTCAGGGTGGCTTGATCATCAGTCACTCCCCGCATCCACCCACTTTTTTTTTTTTTTGCTTTGTTTACCACCTTGCTTGATGAAGACACCTGGGGATCTCAAAAGCTTGCACATTTTTTGTGACCTTTGAATTGGTCCAATAAAGGTATTACACAAATATGGTTTTTGGAATTTTTTGTTATGGCCAGCACCTTTGCTTTTTGTAACACATAAGGTGTAGACAGAATCTGCCAGCAAAGCAAGAAGTTCTTAAAACTAGTGACATTTTATTAAGAGAAATTAAGGCATAAAATTAAGAGATATTATAAACCAAAGAATGCAAGTGCAAGCTGGCTAAGCAGGATTTTGGGTTAGTGATGTCGGAGGTGACCCAAAGGGCAATGCTCATGTTCCCCTACTCTGCAACAGTTAACGTGCCCAGCAGTTCCAAAACCCTCCTCCCAAGCTGCAGGCCCAAGAGTGTGGCATGGCCAGCTGACCTCTTGCCCCAAGTCAAAACAGCTGAGCTTTTCCCACTCGCTATGGCTACAAGAGGCAGGGTGAGGATGGGTAGATTCAATTCTAGGGAGCGTCTTTTTCTGACATGGGAGATTATTCTCCTGGGTGGAAGATGTGTGTGTTTTGTGCTGCTGCTGCTGCTGCTACACCATTTATATAGTGCCAGGAGTACACTATACAGGAGGGGCCGTGTCTCAGTGGCTGAGCCCCAGCTTTGCACGCAGAAGGTCCCAGGTTCGATTCCTGACAGCAACTCCGGGTAGGGCTGGGGAAAAAACTCCTCCCGGAAACCCTGGAGAGCCATTGTTACCAGTCAGTGTTGGCAATACTAGGCTAGATGGAACAACGGTTTGACTCAGTATAAGGCAGCATCTGATGTTCCTATGCTGGGTGCATACTATACATGCTGTCATATGTGAAAGGCAGCAGGAGCAACTCCCACACTGACTGGGTTCGAAACACAGGCCGCGGCTCGCCATGGGTTATCTAGCCCACAATGAGCTGCGGTGCCCATGGGCACCAGGTTGAATATGCAACCCTGAAACAGACCGTGGATTATGTGAGGGTTGTTCACATGACATGACAACCCCTGAGTGGGAGTTGCATATCCAAAATGGCGTCCACCCCCCCTACACACACACACACACACACACACACCGCAGCCTGGGTTAAGTAACACACAGTGGGCTGTCGTGCTGTGCGAACAGCCCTACTGTGTCTATAAGCTTCCCAATCCAGATCTTCTGGCAAAACAGTGAGCAAAGCTGACACAAAACAGCGTGTTCTTTGTTCCCCCCCCCCCAAACTCTGAAATATGCAAGTGTGGGGCAGTGCTGCCATCATGGAAGGAGTTTGGGGCTGAAGTTCAAAGCCCTCACTCAGCAGACTGAGCAGGTGGGCTTGCAAATGCAGCAAGGCTGGCTTATCCTATTTTGGAAGAAGTCAAGTAATATACCTGGCAAACTAAAAAGCCATCGTAAGACCATGAAGTCCAGAGTCTAAAATTACCTAACTGAACCAGTGGGGAGGCCAAGATGCGCCCCAGGACAGCCACTATGGGAAAGCTGCCCCCCTCCCACCCGGCCAAGATAGACAGCACTCTCTTTAGCACATGACGTCAAGAAGGGTCTCCTCGTCCTGACAAACTGGATCCTGCCCCCCTCCCCACTGCAAACTCAAAGGATGAAAATCTCCTTGGGGTGGCCAGCAGCACCCAAGCCTCTTTGCATCCAACAGCTCTTCCATGCCATGCCCAGTAATTCCCTCTTTTCCAGACCAATTCATTGCCCACAAAGGAAGTTTCCCTTTCTGCCTCCAAGATTCCTTGTGTTCTGGCCTCAGCTGCCACTGCCCTGATCCACTGTTGCTGTTGGCACATCTGGCTCTCAGCTCTGACAGCGACTGGACTTCTTCATTCTAGACACCTCAAGAGTCACACTCAAAGGGGTGGGAGCAGCACACATACCCTTTACTGGGGTCCTGAGGCTTGCAAGGTTCTACAGCAAGGGAGAGAGAGAAAACCTCCAATCTAGGCCCATGTGCCTGTTGGGTTTTGCATAGGCAGAACGAGATTACCACCTGACATCGAGATTATCACCTGACCTGGTGGGTGTCACTTGAGTTCAAGTATACAAGGTCTCTGGTCATAAGACATAGTCTCGAGGTGATGTGACTCAGCAGCCTTGGACAGGTTTGAAGCAGTCAACATGTTGATGAATAGGTTATACAACTGGGGTGAGTAATATCCTATTTATAGGTGCAGGGTCTGCGGTATATAAGCTAGCACACTTGCTGATAGCTTCATTCCGTCACTCCACTCTCTCTTCCACTTGCTGTGTTGCTCGTCTCGACACGACATGTCTCTTGGACTTCACTTCATCTAGCCTTACCACTGGGGTATTGGATTTGTATCTGCAATGATGTAGTGAGTAGAGATGCATTGCTTGCTTTAATCCCATGTAATTGGGTCTTACAAATAAACTCTTTAATCTTTATTAACTGCTGTTATCTCCTCCTTCCGCTTGCGTGACTGGGACTGAGGGTCATTGGCTAGGGGAGCTTTTGAACCCGGGTCAGTCCAGCTCTCACAGTGCCACCCTTGCCTTGGCTGGCTGGGACAGGAAAAGAAGGACTCGGCAGCAGGATCCCTTCCTCTGAGCAGAACAGGCCTGCTTATTAACTGCCTGGCCGCAGGGGTGGCAGCACTGCTGACTGTTCCTGCCAAAGCCCCCAGAGAGCTCCACACAGCTGGAGGTTTGGGAGTTCCAGCGCATTTGGCAGCCACACAGACCTCTCTCTGGCAAGGGACTCCCCACCCCCAAGGTTGAATATCCTTACTGGAGAAGGTACCCTAGGCAGTTTCCAACACTGCACTCCAGGGGGAGGAAGTACTGCTCAGTGCCCCCTCCTCTTCATCCCCTCATAAAGGAACCACCCAAACCTTGCCTCTGTGCAAAGCAGGCTCAGCTTGTTAAAGGGTTATTGGAGAGACACAGACGAAACACAGCTCTCCTTCCGCCTCACACAGGCCTGGTAGGCCAAGTTCCCTGTTGGCAGCCCCTCTCCCCCCCAGCCCAGAACACAAAGGGCCTGGCCCTCGGGCAGGGCAAGGAGGAACCACAGCAATATTACAACTGGGCAAGAGGCGCTAAAGCTGCACAAAGGTGGACAGCAGCAGCGGGCATGCATGGCTTACACCTTCTGCATTTTTCAACAGCAGCAAGACTGTTAGCATGTAGCAGCAGGAAGATTTAGCCCTTTTAATTATACCACGTGTTTTACAATCTGCCTTGGTGGGTTTTTGTTTTGGTCACAACTGCCTTGGCAAGCAAGTCACTGTTATTCCCATTTTACAGGTTCTGGACTGAGGCAAAGAGAGAATGGGATGTCCCAAACTCACTCAGTACATTCATGGCTGAACAGGGCTTTGAACCGTGTGTGCCTCTGTCTTCCTGGCTACTTCTCAGGCAGCATTACACAAACAGCCTCTGAGCAGAACAGGCCTGCTTATTAACTGCCTGGCCGCAGGGGTGGCAGCACTGCTGACTGTTCCTGCCAAAGCCCCCAGAGAGCTCCACACAGCTGGAGGTTTGGGAGTTCCAGCGCATTTGGCAGCCACACAGACCTCTCTCTGGCAAGGGACTCCCCTTGCAACACCAAGTGGGCCGCTCAACAAGATTTGCCACGGACGGCCTTCTCCTTGTCCCTTCAGCCAGAGCAGCTAGACTGGTGGGGACGAGGAAGAGGGCCTTTTCTGTGGCGGCCCCCGTACTGTGGAACTCTCTCCCGAGTGACCTCCGCCATGCCCCCTCTCTGATGAGCTTCCGTCGCTCATTAAAAACCTGGTTGTTCAGGCGGGAATATGGGGTGGGTTAAGATTTTAAAATTTTTATATTGTTTAAATGTATTTTATTGCTTTTATTCTGTGTACATCGCCCAGGGTGGCCGGTTGCCGGCCAGATGGGCGATAAATAAATATTAATAATAAATAATAAATAATAAATAAATAAGCCTCGAAAGCCGACTGATTTTCCTTCATGTAGCCCCCTTTCAAAGCACCTTCCTCTTTTTATGTTGCCTGCATGTGATGATACTGAACAGGTGGAAGCGCAGACTGTGGATGACACTAACTGGTTAAGAAGCACTGGCTGTAGGCAAACCGTAAAGTGACAGAAGTTGGCTTTGGCCTAGACCCGTCCAGAGGGCTGCCACCCCCAAAATCATCTCCAAAAGCGCATCAAATCAACAAAGAGTCCCAAAGAACTGTCAAGGAGAAGCTGCCAAGACTTCCATGTCAATGTTCCTCTTGCTTAGGCAAATACAGGCTCTGCTTTGCAGAAAAGCCTATCAAAGACAAATTTCCTCCAGGAGTCAGAGCAAGCAAACAGAGGGAGCCCGCAGCCCTGCCAAGACTCAACTGCAGAACTTGAGCAACAGCAGAGATTTCCATCAAAGCAACACTGCAGGCCTCTTTGCAATTCCAGAACAGAGGAAGGCAAGCCACAGAGCTGAGGACACATTCACGAGGAGCAGCGGAACCTTGCAGAGACCCAGTTCCAAACTTATACGGACTGGAGGGCCTCCCTAGTGATGTTCCTTATTATGGAGCATTTCCTTAAAGGAAGGGCATCAGCACTCCGTACAACCACCAGGGAATTAATTCCCTGCCTCTTGCAGAGCAAGCCCATCAACTTCATAGCCACATGAGCTTGGAAAGAGGGTTGTAGATCGAAGGCGGGAACCCAGGAGCTTAAATAAGCTCTTACCTGGGTCCCTGCCCTTTTGAGCCATTGGCTCATTTCTCGTGACCCACCTGACCAAGTGCCTGCCTCCTCTCTCCTCCCCCACGCACAAGCTTCTCTCTGTTCCCACGTAAGGGGCCATTGGAAGTTCTTTGCGCGTGTAAAGGCGAGATAAAGAAGAGGCTGACACAGGGTATATGGTTTCAAATCAGGGCCACATTTATTGAACTGAAGATCTGTGAAGGGTGAAGTGCGGTTCTAACTTAGCCCGGCCCTTGGCCGGGTAAAAGACCGATATTTGGCGAATACATCCTAACTGCACTGGAGGCGGGATGGCCCGCCACCGCCCAGTTGCCCTCCATGTGGAGCTGGAGGGCCTTACCATCGTCACCTTACTTTGGCGCCTCCAGGCTCCCAAAGTAGGTGAGAAAGGTAAAACCCCAAAGCCGTCCCAATCTCCCTCCTGCCAAGCCTCATGGCATTGGCGAGGGCAGCCTTGGGTAAACGTCAGTCACCTTGAAAGGTGCCACTGGGTGATCACCATAACGTAGTAGCAGCAGGTGTACAGAGGCAGAGAAAATGCCATCTGTTGACTTCTGGAAGATCCTCTCTGCTTTTTAAGCACTGAATAGGAACTGCTGAGTGTTGGAAACTTGCTCTTAAAAAGGGAGGTGGGGCAGGATTTGCAGAAGACTGGGATTTTAGCAGCCAAATTCCATACTTCGTGGTGAGATTACAACCACGGACATTCCCGGATCGGATCAGCAACCGTAAGTCAGGAAGGACGTCCTTCAGCCAAAGAGTGTTGGTCTCTTTCAAGCACGATCTCCTCAGCCACTCTGTTGCTCTGCCGCCTCCTTCAGAGAGTTACTTCCTGGGCGGCTGCCTCCCCTATTCTGGAATTTTATAGCTCCATCTTTATAGCTTTACAGCCCCACCTGCCAATCAACATCTCACCTGTGTTGAGGTACAGTGACATTTATGGCACAGCAGCATATCCACCACAATAGCCTTGATACAAATGCCAGAAAATTCTTTCATCAAACGTTGGTTCCCGGTAAGTAAGATACCTGAAACTGGCGTTCCACCAGGGATGGGGACTCGGACTCGAGGACTCGACTCGTGAGTCGGACTGAGTCCCTCCTCTGACTCGACTCGGACTCGAGTCCTAATATTTTTAATGGGACTCGAGACTCGACTCGGGACTCGAGACCAAGGACTCTTCAACATCCCTGGGCTGTGCCAGAAGGAGTGGAGAGGAGCGTGATTGCCGGCAAAGAGCGCATGGAAGCGAGGTGTGCCGCTGCTCGGTCACTATGGATGGCTACCAGGAGTGCAGCCCCAACAGTGTGTCAAGATTTATTTTGATTGATGTGTTGCGTACTTGGGAGAGGCAGAGGAAGGACCGGAGATTACTCTGTGTGGCTGCTCTGAGTGTGAAGTAGCCTTATTTTGTTGGGAAAAACCCACATTGATTTTAATAGGGACTCGTGGAGTCAGCTTTGGGAGTGACTCGTGACTCGTGAGTCACCATTTTGGACCAAGGACTCGGACTCGGACTCGAGACTCGGGTCCAAAGACTCGTGACTCGACTCGTGACTCGAGACCAAGGACTCTTCAACATCCCTGCGTTCCACCCAAGATAGTTTTATCTGAGCACAACTTCTCTTGGGGTTGAAAATAAGGATCTAACCATTTGTTATAACTGGAAGTTGGGAAGCAATTTTCCTCCACGTCTGATTCGCATGGGGATGCTCCTCTTCCCCTGCAGCATGTGGCTTGGCTCGTTTGCTTGAGCCATCTGGAGCTACTCACTCTCTATTCTGTGCACCTGCTATCTGCACAGAGGCCTCGAATATGGGTTGGTGGGAGGCCTGCCTTTTGAGTGGGTGGGTGGAAGTGGACTAGACAACCTTCTGCCCTTTCCAAGTCTGCGATTTGGTTTCTCCTTCACATACATAATATTTTACAGATTTGCTGAGCTCTACCTTATTGTTTTCAAATCAATTCTCCAATTTCCCCCAAGATAATTTCTGATCTGTATTAAAGACCCTATGATGAGATTCATGGTGCAGCCATAACCCTGCTCTCAGAATCCAGTTCTCTCCCCAATTCGCTACCTGAGTCCAATCATAATGCTCTGACAGTCCTTAGCTTTGCTAATCTTCCCCAGTCCTCTTTTAAAAATCTTTGCTCTGGCAAACCCCAAGCAGACAAGTGCCTGTTCCAGTGGGTTTAAGCATATGAAGGGCACTTTTGGAGAGCTTTCCAAACTATGCCCTGCAGCCAACTGCCCCAGCAGGCTTTTTTCTCACTCTGAGTGGGGGCTCGGGCATTTTAGCAGCTTATCTACAAAGGGGCTTCATGTGCGGAAGCAGATTTGAGTCTTAAACTGACATCTACAGGCAATGTGCAGATGAGAATAACTGCTGTTTTCCTGTGATAGGAAAACTTGACTCTAGTAAAAGGAAAAGAGACACAAGAATTTCCTAGGTGTGGGCAGTTTTGAGAGAAAGGGGGTCAGGGTAGAGCCCACTTCTTCATCCCATGTGACCCCAGGAAGCCACAAGGAAGGGAAGAAGTGGAGGATGACAAGGCACAGGAGACTGCAGCTCGACACCTCAACTTTAAATAACCGTCAAGATATGGGAGCAACAACAGCCCCGTTGCTTCTTCCCTAAAGAATGGAAAACAGAAGCAAGCGCCCCCTCCCTGAAAGACCACTCGTCAGCCATGAAGAAGGAAGTGGGGTCCTGCTCAGGGAGCAGGGGGTGGTCCGCTGGCCCGCTCTTTCAACAGCAATCAGTTTGGTAGCTGGCAGAAGCAGAAGTCATGAACAGCACTTGGCTGAAAGGCAAGGCACAGGCCTGGTCCTGGATACACAGTGTTATAATTACTGCTGAGGCAATGCCGACCAAGGCGCACAGGCCATGCAGCTGCTGCTGCACCTTGGCAAGGAGAATGCTGCTACTGCAAGGGATCCAAGAGGTCAGCCAGAAAGAGCTTTTACGCAGAACTGTGGACAGCTGGTCTTCTGAGGGTCCACTACACAAACTTTGGGACCAGGGGATGGGCTGACACCACACGATGCACCCGCCTGGCTGAGGCTAAGTAGGTCCCGGGGAGGGGACTGGCCAGTGCCTGGATGGGGGACTTTCTGGGAATCCCTTGTGTATGCTGCCCTTGAGCTCCATAGACATGTAATGAAATAAAACACAATTGGCTTCATGTGAATCTCGGCCTTCGTTAACAATTACAGCCCCCGTCTCTCAAAAGGCCTATGGAGGGGGGTGAACTGTTCGGAACCAGCTCCGTGCCCGGTTCGATCCCTGGCTTCTCCAAGTAGGGCTTGGAAAGAATCCTCCCTGAAACCCTGGAGAGCCGCTGGGCTAGATGGACCCAGGATCTGACTCGGTATAAGGCAGCTTCCAATGTTCCCAAGAGGCGCCTCACCTTCTCCTCCTCTGCCAGGAGGGGGAGCCCACGGATTCCACCCAGCAAATACGTACATTGGGCAGCCCCTGCTAAGTTCCGTGACTCTCAGGAGCCTCTCGGGGGGGGGGGGGGGGGGGGCTAAGCAGGCAGCATCTCCAGGTTGGGCTGGGAAATAATCCTGCCTGAAACCCTGGGGAGCCACTGTTGCTGCCAGTCCGTGTCGACAATGCTGGGCTGGGTGGACCATGTGTGCATGCCCACGCTGGCTGACCTCAGCGTGAGGCAGCTCCCTTTGTTCCTAACAGTGGAGTAGGAGCCACTTGTGCAGCACGTTCCAAACAGTGGAGTAGGAGCCACTTGTGCAGCACGTGGCTCCTACTCCCAAAGGGGTTATCATTTCTCTAGCTGAGTCTGGTAAAGTTATATTTTAAGGCTTATTATACTGTCAGCCTGAATGCTTCTGCATCATTCAGTTTCTTACTTTCAAAAGTGGTTGCATCCATATCCAGTTTTGTGTCATATCTGAAAACAACGATATTTTACATTCCTTTATACTTAAAACTAATTTCATGCCCACAAGCTGGCATCTCCAGTCTAGCTGAACCTATCTTGACCACTAGTGAATTCCTAGCCCAGGAATAAGCCCTGCAGATGAACTGCTTTCCTTGAGAAATCTTTTTGGATCTCTCTTCCTAAAAAAAACCTGAAACCTTACCTCTGCCTTCCAGAAAAATGAAATACTTCATGCTGGGTGTAAATTAAAACCAATGTAGCAGCCACAGCATGCAGCAGTGGCCTGAAGAAAAAGGCGGGCAGAGGGCAGGGTGACGTGGGGCTTCGGAAAAGCAGAGGCGGAACACCCTCCTCGGTGCCAAGACATTCCTGAGCATGGCGAGGAGAGCTCCCTGCTGCGAGAATGTACACAAACACACGTGGACGGGAGGCAGCCCGAAGCTCACCTAATGGGGAAGGGAGCTCAAGCCTTCAGCAGGTCGGCCTGACTCCTCCCCAGGGATGGGATGGGGTCCATCCTCTCACTGCCTGACAGCTCCTCAAACAGAAAAGCAAGAACTTGGATCTTCTGTTTCTCAGCCGTTTCCTCCCACTGACATGTGCCTACATATAATAATAATAATAATAATATTTTATTTATTACCCGCCTCTCCATCTAGATCGAGGCGCGCATGTGGCCGACTGGTGATGTGTAAAGCAACCTCATGACAGTCGTGAAATATTTCTGAAGGGCTCCACAGTGCTTCCAAGTCATGTTGCAGCCTATACACACAGCCACCCACTGATCTGCCCTCTCCAGCCCGTAAGGTCAGCTTTAATAACTGGGGTCATCCGGAGTTTTGGAGTGCGTTGCCATCAGTACGCTGATGACACGCAGCTCTATTTCTCCTTTTCATCTTCAGCAGGTGAGGCTGTGGATGTGCTGAACCAGTGCCTGCCTGCGACAATGGACTGGATGAGGGCTAACAAACTGAGGCTCAATCCAGACAAGACTTAGATGCTGTTAGTGGGTGGTTCATCATCATCAATTAATTTATTGTGTATAGCCAAAGGCCTTTACAATGAGCAACAAAAAACAAAAGAAAGACATACATCTGAATACATACAGTATTACCTGCAAACTTACAAGTTAATATTTATAACTAAATCTTAAGATTTAGTACATTTGCATAACTAGAGCGGAGCTTCTTAGCTGCCAAGGCAAATTTGGCTAGCAAGTGTGTAATTTGCAGGTGTTTATCAGCTAAGAGATTGACTGTCAGTTCCTGAAGAGATCGTCCTGGGAACTGGCTAAAGATAGGCCATAAAAATTTCCCTCTGGGCACTGTATATAAAGGACAAATCAGTAAATAGTGCATAATATCCTCAACCTGATTACATCCAAATATGCATTTAAGATCCCTATGGGGAATTCCCCGATATCTCCCCTCTATGTAAGTCGAGGGCATCTGTTGGAATCTCAATTCAACGAAAGCCCTGCGTAATTGCGGAAAAGTCAAAGTCTCGAAGTATTGGGGCCTTGAATGATTAGCCTTAATTTGAGGATACCAAATAGAGTATAGATACAAATAGAGTATCGAGCAGCAATAATGGATGCTCTATCTTGATTAGCATCCTGATCAAAAACCCAATTTCTAAGATCACGCGGGCTTAGGGATAAACAGTCCTCCATCTGGAGATTATAAACTATAAGCTTGTCCTGACATTTTCAAGCCCATCCCCCTGACTTTAATTGTTCTAACCAGCAGAGCTTAGTAAGGTTATGATCATCAAAGGCATTTAGACTACGCCAATATCTAAGATAGGCTAGATCAATTCTTGCTGCAATTGAGGG
This sequence comes from Shinisaurus crocodilurus, assembly GCA_021292165.1. Classification (NCBI taxonomy): domain Eukaryota; kingdom Metazoa; phylum Chordata; class Lepidosauria; order Squamata; family Shinisauridae; genus Shinisaurus; species Shinisaurus crocodilurus. The sequence continues at coordinate 224,571,703 of CM037880.1, read as the reverse complement.
GAGGCCCAGCTCAGCTCTAAGATGGGCTGCTGGCGTCCCAGAGGGAAGTCCCAAGATCTGTCTCATAAATTTATTTTGTAGAGCGTCTAATTCGGATGTAACTCCAATTCCCCAGATCTCAGCCCCGTAAAGCATTTGTGCAATAATCTTTGACACAAAGATCTTAATAGCTGGGTTGATTAGTTGCCCCCCCTTCAAATAAAAAAACCTAAATAGCTGCCCAGTTGAACGCCCAAATAATAACTTAATTGCGTCTAGATGAGGTTTCCATGATAGTTTTCCGTCAATGAGCAATCCTAAGTATTTAAATCTTTGTACTTGCTCAAGAGTATGGCCATCTAATGTCCACCTGGACTTATGAACTCTCTTACCAGATACGGTGACCTTAGTTTTCTCGTAATTGACTTTTAGATGTTCTTTTTTACACAGTTGGCCAAATTTGGCCAACATCCTTCTGAGACCAATTTTATTTTGGGAAAGCAAAACTAAATCGTCAGCATAAAGCAACATTGACACTTTACGATTCCCAAGAGGAGAAAAAAAGGAAGAGGATGCCATATCAGGGATAAGATTGTTAATATAGAAATTAAATTAAAAAGGTGCCAATATGCACCCTTGCTTAACACCTCTTTTAATTGGAATTGCCTGAGACAGGGCTCCTTGCAGGCCCAATCTCACTTGCATATAATTCTCACAGTGTAATTGTTGGAGAAGCCAAAGGAGCCTTTTGTCAATGTTTGATTGGGCCAATTTGACCCATAACTGTTCCCTATCTATGAGATCAAAGGCTGAAGAAAAGTCTATAAAAGCTGCCTGTGACAATGGACTGGATGAGGGCTAACAAACTGAGGCTCAATCCAGACAAGACTTAGATGCTGTTAGTGGGTGGTTCCTCTGGCCGGATGGAGGGTGTTCAACCTGTTCTGGATGGGGTTGCACTCCCTTTAAAGGAGCAGGTTCGTAGCTTCGGGGTGCTCCTGGAGCCATCTTTGTCACTTGAGGCTCAAGTGGCCTCAGTGGCAAGGAGTGCCTTCTCCCAGCTCCGGCTGGTGGCCCAGCTACACCCCTATCTGGACAGGGATAGCCTGGTCTCAGTAATCTACGCTTTGGTAATCTCTAAACTAGACTACTGCAATGCACTCTATGTGGGACTGCCCTTGAAAACTGTTACGAAGCTGTAGCTTGTGCAAAATGCAGCTGCCAGACTTGTTATGGGGACCAGAAGGTCCAAACATATAACACCAGTTCTGGCCCACTTGCATTGGCTGCCAATATGCTTCTGAGCTGAATTCAAGGTGCTGGTTCTAACCTATAAAGCCCTACACGGCTTAGGACCACAATACCTGACGGAACGCCTCTCCCAACTGCAATCTACCCGGACTCTGCACTCAACATCTGGGGCTCTCCTCCGACTGCCACCTCCAAGGGAGGCTCGGTTGGTGGCAACAAGGAGGAGGGCCTTCTCAGTGGTAGCCCCCCAATTATGGAATAAGCTCCCCACTGAGGCCCACCTGGCACCAACCTTACTATCTTTTCGGTGCCAGGTTAAGACTTCTCTCTATGCCCAGGCATTCAATATTTAATCTGTTCAAATAGCACATGAGAGGGGGAAGGGGTGACCTGTAGACTTAGTTGTATTAACTTTTACTATTGTATATTTTAAACTGCGTTTTAAATTTGGTTTTAAATTTTTTAATTACAATGCTGTTTTTATTGTTGATTTTATTGTATGGACTGTTGTGAACCGCCCAGAGAGCTTCGGCTGTGGGGTGGTATAGAAATGAAATAAAATAAATAAATAACTGCACGGCCCATCTCAGAAGGATGAAAATGTAGATGTTACAGTACCTAATTACCCTTCCAACACTAAACATTGCCCCTTGCTTTGTTTTCCACTGATTACTTAATTACCCAAACATCAAGTTCCATTAAATTTAGTAAGAACTGAAATCTAATTTACTAGCACAAAATTAACACGATTACCGTAATATCTTTATTAGGACCAAAATTTACAATGGAGTATGCAAGCTTTCAAGTTCCACAGAATTCTTCCTCAGGCTAACCACCAAGATGGACTCCCATAATGAGGAGCCCACAGGTCTTGGGTTGTCATGGTAACTGGCCATTACTTGTGGTTTCCACCAACCCCCTACCCAGTATGTGCAGAAGACTTTCAGAAACAGAGAAGATCTCCGTTGCTGCTTCCATGTGTCTCTAAAGCCAGATGTAAAGGAAGAGGCTTTAAGCCAGGCTGGAGAACTTGGTAAAGGAGCACCATTTCCTTCTCCTGACCAGCAGGCTGTGAGAAACATCCCTTCCCCACCAAGTTTTCCATTGGAAGCAGAGAGATTGGTGGGGAAGGGGAGGGGTCTCCCACTTTTTCTTTTTGGAAGAAGAAAAAGATGATGATTCCGGAGTAGGGTAGTGGTGTTGCAGCTCTAGGTTTTTTTGGATGAGGAGGAACCCTTTCAATCTGGGTTCAGGGCTGATTCTGAGACAGAAACAGCCTTGGTACATGACCTGGGAACTGGGCAGGGGAAGCGTGTCCTTGATGGTTCTGCTGGACCTCTCAGTAGCATTCAGTACCACTGGCATCTGGCTGATATGGTACTTGGGGGTACCATCCAAGAGTGGTTCTGGTCCCAGTTAGCTGAACTTTCCTAGAAGGTGGGGCTGCGGTACTACTGCCTGGCCCTTTGGCCTGTTCTATTCTGACCCCCCCGTGCTTTCTAACATCTACATGAGGCTGCTGGTGATGTTATTTGGGTTTAGGGCTAGGTCTCACCAATATGCTGATGATACCCAGCTGCACGTCTCATTTCCAGCTGATGTCACGGAGGCTGTGAAAGTCCTAAACATTGCCTGGAGGCAGTGAGGGACTGGATGTAGTGTAGTTGAACAAACTGATGCTCAGTCCAGACAAGGCAGAGATCCTGTTGTTCACAAGACAACCTAAGCCGGGATTGGGGAACACCCTATTCTAGAAAGGACAAGGTTAGTTAGTACTCAAGACAGGGCCTTTCCAGTAGCAGCACCCCAACTCTAGAACTCCCTTCTGAAGTGAGACAGGTCACTTCCTTATTTTGTTTTAAACAGACAGAAGAGCAGTGTTCTCCAACCTTGGGTCCCCAGATGTTTTTGGCCTACAACTCCCAGCATGCTCCAGCCAGCGTATGCAGTAGTAGAGACTGTTTAATTCCATAGGGCTTTTAATACTGTATAACATTTTGTTCCACTTCCATTTTAATTTGCTCTTATTTTATTGTATAGTTTTTTAAGAATATAAGAAGAGCCATGCTACATCAGACCAAGGGTCCATCTAGTCCAGCATTCTGTTCACACAGTGGCTTTTGGAAGTCCAAGTAAACAATGTCTACTGGATCACCTCTGTCTACATGTCTATTGACACTCTCAAAGAACTCTAAAATGTTAGTGAGACAGGACTTACCTTTGCAGAAGCCATGTTATAGATTTCATAGATCATAGAGTTGGAAGGAGCCTACTTCCAACCCAAAGGCTATCGAGTCCAACCCCCTGCTCAATGCAGGAAACTAGAGGAGGGGTCTCCCATCCAAGTAATAACCAGGCTTGACCCTGCTTAGCTTTCCACGCTCAGACAAGCTGAGCCAGCATGAGCCACAGGCCTGTTGATTCTTTCTCAGCAGGGCTTGTTTTCTATCTATATGCTTACTGATTTGATCTTTAATAACACTTTCAACCAATTTATCCAGAACAGATGTTAAGTTAACCAGCCTGTAATTTCCCGGATCCCCCCTGGATCTTTTCTTAAAAATTGGTGTTACATTGGCCATTCTCCAGTCCTCTGGTACAGAGGCTGATCTTAGGGACATTGCACATATTTTTGCTCCTTGGTTTGATGTGGCGCTTTAATGTTTTTATTGTACTTCGCCCCAGGCACCCGTTAGGCAGAGTGCAATTTATAAATCAAATAAATAAAACACTGGTCACCAGGACAGAAATCTGTGGTTGCTGCTGGCCACCTCTGCCAACCTCCAACCATAGCGGGTGGAACAGCTATCCATCCTCTTCCGCAACCTGCTAGAGCTCAACAGCTTGCAGAGGTGAAAAAACGCGCCCAGCGTCAGGGCTCACACAACGCAGATATCAGAAAGCAGTCCTCCGGGGCTTCTGTTTCAGACAAGGCAGATCAAAAGGTGGGTGGGCAAGGGCTGGATACAACCAGCAGCTGCCGCCGCCGCAGGCCAACAGCGCCAGACACACGGCTGGGTTGACTAAGCCCGCTTCCCTTCTTTTTGGAACTCTGGTTCCGGCAGCAAGGCAGGGATCCCAGCAGACCCCTACGAAATGGAGGTAAACTTGCCTCCAAAAGGGCAGCCCGTAAGCTGAGACAGACCCAACGCACAGAGGGGGAAAATAAATGGAAAGAAAGTTTCCACTTCTCACCTCAAAGCTGCTGTGGGTTTCTTTCCCTTTCTGGGTCAGCGAGAGAGATGATAATTTCAACTATTCACTGATGTCATTTTTTCCAGGGTAAAAAAAAGCTCTTTCTGCCAACCCCCCCTCCTTTTCCTTCCACATTAATGTGCTTCTATGCAAACACTTCAAAATTCAATCTTGGGGTGGCCAGAAGATAGAGTAATTCCTTCCCTCTTTTTATGAGGGCATCCACACCCATTCTTCAGCATGGGGGCCTCGTACCACACCCAGCCCCAAGCCAAGAGGGCTGTGCTCTGCTCAAGAGAGCCCAAAATAGAAGCGGGTCTGTTCTTTCCTAGCATGCCAGCGTCTCCACACAGCAGCCGCCTGAATTTTCACGGGGAAATGCCAGCCAAGCGGAGGGTGCCTGACAGCACAGACCTCTCTTAGGGCGTCAGCACGCAAAACAATCTGCCCAGTCACTGTCCAATCCAGCACCCCAGTTTCCGCCCGCAGGCATGCATGCTAGGGCAAGCAGGGTCTGGATTCTGCCCAGTGTGCTCTGGGAACGAGAAGCTGAAAAACAAAGCCACAGCAGCCCAAGATGGCAGCCTGCAATGCTCCTGGGTGCAGCACAAAGCTTTGATACTGATGTGCGCGTGCGTGCGCTCCACAAGCCACCAGGCTGGAATTTTAAAGGGTTTTATCTTTTGTTGGGAGCTACCCTAAGAACTCTCTCATAGGGTGACATATAAATACTGTTAATAAACAAACACATAACAAGTTAGACTTTGCCTCTGAACTATTCAACATAGGAGCGCAACATGACTTCTTGATTGGTCTGAGGAGTCGGGACAAAAATCAGTTTTCAACTGCCCCGCAGCTGACATTTGACATTGTGCAGCTTATATGATCTGTTTTTCTAGCCCTCTCAACCATTTCCCTGCCCAAACTCAGGAGAAGCCATCAGCCATGACCCAAAGCGCACGCCCCTCTTGCTGCTCCTGGCTATAGCACCCCACTCAAACATTCTCCTTGAGCTGACTCCCTCTGGCCATCTGCAGCGGCCCCCATGCCCCGTCCAGCTGACCTCACTTACTGGGGCCTCCTCAGCCCCACCATGGCTTGCTTCCTCCTTCTCACCGCTACCAGCAGCTGCCCACCTCCTGTTCTTATGACAGGCGGGTCAGTCTTGAATACCAAGGCACCCCATCACAGGCATCGTTAGTGCTTTTTAAAGATATCCTGGCTGAAGATGATGGGAGTTGTAGTCCAACACGTCTGGAGGTTGGGAGGGGCTGCGCTAGCTTGCTACTGGCAATGAATCCCAACCAGCTCAATGCAGCCTGACGCGTCCCCCCTTCCCAAGATATTTTAAAAGATGCCTCAACGTTGCTCTCTACCCCATTCTCCCTGTGATGGAGTCAGCAAACTGGCCTGCCAGAAATACCTTCTCCATCTCCATCCTACCTGCTGGCAGAATTGCTGCACGGCCTCCCCGCATACATTTAGGGGAATCCTGTTTAATATGTTCCAGATTCAGAAAGCAGCTCTTCTCCCGGGGCCTCCAACTGGGCTCATTACACCCAGGCCTGATGCGACTCCCCCAAGGCAGTCTTCTCTCCACAGCGGGGCAAGGACCAGAATCTAGTCCCTGAAGCTGTTACGTTAATTACTGTGGCGTCACAACTCTTCCTGCGGGATTCTTTTCGGTTTCTTGCACTTACTACCCAATATATTTTGCTCTCTCAACAGCTGATGTTCATGGAATGTTATCCCTCCCAGAAATCCCAACACCGACTGACTCTCTTCCCACAAAAAACACTGCAACTACTCCTTGAAGGTTGCAGCATTCATGAAGAGTTTCCTGTGGCCCTGGGGTGCTTCTTAAGCCCCTCACCAAACAGCAAAAGACGGAAGCCGTTGCAAAGAGCTCAGGAGAAGGCAAGGGATCTTCCCTTAACATTAGCAAAGGCAGCACTGGCTGGTGCCATCTTTCCCAAAGCAACGGGGGAGGTCAGCAGCCCACCACTCACCATTTGCCCTTTCAGCAGCGCCTAGTTTTTGCTGACCCTGGGAATGGGGTGTCGTGCATTCAGCTCATGTGGCTGAATGCTCCATATTTTAACAATCCCTTACATGAAGAGAAACATCAGAAGAGCCCTGAAGCTGGATCAGTCCAAAGGCCCATCTAGTCCAGCATTCTTTTCCCGCAGTGGCCAACCAGATTCTCCAATGGGAAGCTCACAAACAGGACAAGAGTGCAAGGGCAACTGGCATTCAAAGGCATGCTGCTTGTGAAGGCAGCATATGGCCATCCTAACCAGCAGCTATTGATAGCCTTCTCCACGATTTTGTCTAATCCGCTTATAAAGTCGTCCACATTGGTGGCCATCACTGCAGCTCGCGTTAGCAAAATTCACGGTTTAACTATGTTCTTTGTGAAACCCTTCCCTTTTGTCTGTCCTGAGTCTCCCACCATTCAGCTTCCAGACCCCAAGTTCTAGTATGATGAGAGGGGGAGATTTCTCCCTATCCACATTCTCCACAGTATGCATAATTGCATACACGTCACCTTGCACACTTGAGTCCCTGGCTGGGGGATGGCACATGAACAGGATCAGCCAGTGCCGGGAGGAGCAGCTCGCCTCAGCGCCAGCCGAGTCCCCCGCTGCCCGCACCTCCACCGTTACCTCCCCTCTGTGACCAGCCGCTAGAGCCCCTCTTGTCACTGCACCTTACTCTTGCTCCAGGTGGCTCCCAGAGCCACCCCCAAACCCAGCCTCCTTATTTGTCTCTGAATGCACACAGATGTGTGGTACCACAAAGACACCTTGTGACTATGACCAGGATTCCAACGGCTATCAGCAGCAGCCGTCCACGCAGGACAGTCAGTGCCCAAAAGTGGCAGGAAGTCAGTGGTTTTGACGACTTAATTAAACAACACTTGGCCTCCCATATCACACTCTGAAGCGCCGATCGGCAACGGCCAGAGAGGACGTTAGAGGCCTCCCTGGGCAACTCTCCATGTCTCCCAAGGGAAGACAGCTCAGACTTTTAGAGCATACCTGCTCCACAGCTGCACCCTTGGCTGTGTTTTCCTTTATGCACCTTCAAATGACATCTAAGGAATTATCACAAGCAACAACTAACTTTTAGTGGAACATGGGGACTCATGGCTACTGCAAAACCACTTGCCCAGAAGGGAGAGGATAGCAGTCCCCTGGACAAGGTGCCAACGCATAGCCAGAAAGGTGCTATGCCAGTGTTCTCCAACCTTGGGTCCCCAGATGTTTTTGGCCTACAACTCCCAGCACGCTGGCTGGGGCATGCTGGGAGTTGTAGGCCAAAAACATCTGGGGACCCAAGGTTGGAGAACACTGTGCTATGCAATCAGTCATGAAAGCTTGGGGGAAGATGCTGGCATGGATTTCAGTGGCTACAGCAGAGCGGGTATACATTCACAGACAGCTCTGCTGAGCTTCAAACTGGTCATGGTGATCCATGCTCCCCAGGTAATCTCCAGGTTGGACTGCTCTAATGTGTTATGTGAAGGAAAGAGCCTTTGGGGGTTCCTACATGCGCGCACGCGCGCGCACACACACACCCTCATGTGTGAACCGGCTAAAGGCTGGGTGTGTGTGTGTGTGTGGGCGTCCCAAAGTCTACAGTGACCCAGCTTTCAAATGCAAATGTCATGAGTTCCCCTCCCTGCCTGGCCAGGTGAAGTTCATCCTGATTGGCTAAGAGGCAGCAGAGCTACAGGAAGGAGGAGGAAAGAGCTATTTCCCAACGTGTGGGTTTTTGGTTTTGGTCTTTGTCGCGTGGTTGCTGGCTGTGGAGCAATGGCAGCAAGCCAAGCAGAGGCCCAAGCCTTCGGGCGGCCTCAGGATCCGACCCCAGGTAGCTCCTGGTGAAATTAGCTGAATGAGGGCTTTGGCAAGGCAGGCCTTGTGGAGGGCTACCCATCTTGGACCTTCGGGTAGGTGAAGTAGTCCCCCCGGGCAGCAAGGCTGTGCTGGATCCAACCCTGGAAGAGAACTGACCCCCAGGTAACAGAGTGTGCGCCTGGGAGATATAAAGAATCAGGTTTTGTTATTTTTGCAGCTCTATTACTTTGTACCAAAGTGTCTCTCTCATTTTTGTGTGCTTCTCTTATTTCCCTGTTTTTGTTGTAAAATGCTACCAGAATAAACCTTCTTGGTTTTTAACCCCACATGGTGTTTGTGGATTGCTCTGTGGTTCCAGCAACTAAATCCAGGTTACAGTCAGAAAGGCAAGTCCCTGAACAGAGATTCAAGTAGGATTGCAGACAGCTTAGGCTGGCAATCTGGTACCTTGAGATCTCTGGGGGTCTTGGGTCCTTTGAGGTAGGAAAGGGTGGGTTGTGGTGGGTCAGCCAGCCCCCCCTTCCTCCACATGTTATATGTGGGGTTCAGAAGGTTTGACTGCTAGAATTTTGACTGGTTTAAGGTGCCACATTACACCAATTCTGAATAAATTACATTTGCTCCCTATTCGCCACAGAGCCCAATTCAAGGTGCTGGTGGTCACCTTTAAAGCCCTAAATGGCATGGGGCCCAAATGCCTGAAGGCGCACCTCCTCCCATATCATCCTGCCTGTGCATTAATATGTGCAGGGGAGGCCCTTCCCCAAATGCAATCGTTGGGATAAACACATTATGCATTTACAAAACAGAGGGCCTTCTCTGTGGTGGCACCCTGACTCTGGAATGCTCTCCCCAGGGAGTTACAAATAGCACCAACTTCATATTCTTTTTAGCACCAAATCAAAGTGTTCCTGATTGCCCAGATATTTTAAATTCAGCTCAAATTGATTTTAGATTGATCGGCTGTGTGTGTGTTGGTTTTCATGCCTCTTGTTTTAATTTCATTGCTGCTGTTAAATTGTATTTGTTTTTTTAAACCTCTATGTACACCACCTGGGGATCTTTTGCGGATAAAGGAGTGGTTTCGAATTTTTAAAAAATAAATACATGAAATACGGTCTGCAGGAGGGAGCGTTGAAGCAGCTGTGAGCACTGGCGGGTTGGGAAGCCATGCGCACTCACGGCGTGATGAGTTCAAGGAGCCGTCTGCCAGCAGCACATTCTGAAAGATCTCCTCTCCCTCTCCCAGCTAATCAGCTACTGAAAGAAGAGCTCCCTCAGCCCTGCCAGCCGCTGCGCTCTCCCTCCCTCCAGGTCAGCTGCACCACGAAGGAGGGAAGTCGGCCTGGAACAGCCGCTGGCTCGCAGAGGAGCACTCAACGCGCCGTCATTCATTATCCACCGACATATGGAATAGTCATTGCGGGAGGAAGCAGAACCAAACAAGAGCCCCAAACTGCTTCCTCCCAGCGAGGCCTTGACAGCCTCTCCAGCTCCCGGCCATTCATCTCCAGGCGGCTGACGGGGAGGGCTCAGCTCGGTCTGCACGGCAAGTGCTGCACAGCCAGGCAGGCGGCTGGGGGCAGAGGAAGGAGGGAGCGAGGGAAGTGACCATGAGAGGAAGGGGGCTGGGGATTTCCCCCACTCCCACGCGCAGCCTGGCTGGGGCCCATTTGCACAGGCGGCACTTTTGGTCTCCCCGCTGCAAGCAGCGGCGGCAGCAATGGCGGCTGCAGCATTCGCTCACTGACAGCCAAGCGGGGGTGCAAAGGAGAAGGTCCAGCACCCTGCACAGAGGCAAGGCGAGGAGCAGAGCTGCCTTATCCAGGACAGCCTCGCCAGGCCATGCCAGGAAACCAATTTATTTTGTTGTGTCTCTTCCCAGAACACACGGTAGAGACGGAGCTGGGCGGCATGCCAGGCCCAGCGCCGGCGGCTGCCAACTGAGCAGGAGCTCAGTGGGGGTGGGGGAAGGAAGTTTAGTCTGCGCTGCTGAGTACGGGGGGCAGCCAGCCGTATGGGCCTCCCTCTGCCCTTTGCTGGTCTTCAGCAGAGAGCTCCAGACGCCCGCAGAAGCAGGCCGGGAGGGGAGGAGAGGGAAGGGAAATCAGCACACGCACTGCAGAAGTGGCAGGCTCTGAACGGGGGCCAAGCAACGGCCCTGGCATGCGGGCAGCCATGCTCCAGAGAGAAAGCAGACCCCCCCCTCCACAGCAGACCCCAAATTCCGTGCTAAGGAAGTCCAGTTCCGCTGCCAATGAAGTCAACAGCGAGTCACACACATTTACCCACCTCTGCTTCCCGTGTGCATTCATGATGCTGCCAAGAGCCAGGTTTGCCAATAATTTGGAAGGGTGCTCTGGGGCAAGGAACGGGGCAGGAAAGGCAGACCGGGCACAGAGTGGCTTGTAGGGAGGAATAAAGGACAAGGCGCTGTACACAACGCTGGAGCCCAGTCCCCTCAATCAGCCTGGTCCCTTGGGTCCAAATCTCCTGGGAGTCTCCTGGGAACATGCTTCATATTCTCAGAGTTCGAGGCCTGAAGATGCCTTCGTACCAGATCCCAAGCTACATACCTGTGCGTGCAATCACAGACGAGGATCTTACCCATAGCCCCAGCCAGGCCTTATGCCAAGGGCCCCGGAGCCACCCTCCCATCACCACAGGAGGCTATTAGGCCTCACAAGCAGGGCACGTCCGAAAGGGAAGGGAAGGGCTGCAACCCCACCGCCTCCTCCATAACAGGCACCACTGCTGCAGCCATGAGCTCTTCCGTCATGCGAGCCGTGACAGCACCCCGCAAGAAAGCCCCTTTGCCAGCCCTCCTTGCTGCTGCTCCAACTGGTATCGCTTAGTGGCGCAGCTGCAGGAACAATCATCCAGCTGGACAGAACTGCCTTGGGAGAGAGACAAAACTGCAAAACTAGAAGGGCTTCTCTTTTTAAATCCATGACCTCATAGCAAAACATCTCCACTTGCCATTTCATTTGGAAAAGGGTAGAGGAATGTGCCCAGACAGAAAGCCTAGGCACAGCAAATCCGACAGAAGAAAGCAGAGTGAACCAAGAGGGAGATGGCGGAGGAGAAGGGAACGGAACAAAGCGCTGGCCAGGGAGAGAGAGAGAAAGAGCAAATGTGTGTGTCCTACACATTCTCCCCAAACTTCAACTCTATGCCCACCCCTGCAGCCCCAAGATGGACTCTGCTAAGCCTGCAGCTGCACAGGACGCGGGGCTCCAAGCAACTCACCATTCAAAACTTGCCAGGCTGAGTCATGGATGCTACACATTCAGCAAGCCCAGCATCCTGTTTCCAGCAGTGGCCAGCCCAGATTTCTCCACAGGAAGCAGAGGGGTTCATGAACAGGATGTGTGTTCAGTCCATCCTTTCTCCTGGTTGCCACCACCATGACTTCATCACCCAGAACATGATCACCAAGCTTCTAGTCCTCACATGTCCAGCTCTTCACCTCTCAGCCTCCCATCTTTTCTTCTCCACCCGCTCTCCTTTCCATACCCTGGTTTTATGTCGCACCCCCCTCTTTCTTCTCCAAGCCCCTCTGCCCTTCCTTAGCAAAGCCTTTTCTAACCCACCCTAGGCTCCCCGTGCCTGTTTCCTGCATTGTGGCCAACTTCATTCCCTCTGCCTCACCCATAGTACCCCCGTAAGCCCTGGCCCCTCCGTGGGCAGGGGCGGCCACATGCCTGAACTGTGCATGGCTCCTATGACTCAGCTGGCGCTGGGCAGCACTTAGGGAGCGAGAGTCAGAAGTCACGGGGAAATTCATCCTCAGCAGGCAGGAATTTAAGGACACCTCAAGGTCACAGGACTGGAAATGCTCGAAGGCTGCAATCCTATACCCACTTACCTGAAATTTACGTACCTCTGAGTAGCCAGATATAGGATTGCACTGTAAGTGACACTCTAGTCTAGTGAGACTAGACCACCTCCTGCATCTCAGGGAGGCTGCAACTCAGGAGGGGTGGGGGAGGGCAAATCCATAAGAACACCAGCAGGGCTACCCGCGGCGGTGAAGTCCAGCCACTGCAGGGGGGAGGGCTCTGAAGTTACTCAGAGCCACAAGCCCTGGCCTGAGCACTGATGGGCTCCGGGGCGTGTTTGGAATTGGGCTCAGCCCCACCCATTCCGGGGAACACGTGCACTATCAGTCCCGCCCTGAAACTTGGGGGACCCAGGGCTCTCCTCTATGGGGAGCCGCTTACAGCATCTGAAATTAAGGTTGCGCAATGTGATCTAAGTCAGTGGTTGAAATCCTCCTACCTCATCATTTATTTTATTTTATTTAGAATTACTTTTAGGCTGTCTTTAAGGGTAAAACCCTAATCTTCACAGAGGTTCAAGTCATATGGACTTGAGGGGCACAGTTGTTCAATGCCCCTCCCATAATGGTTATCCTGCCTCATTTAACCAGGAAGGGAGCGCACTCACGCCTGGGAAGGACACATCATTCCGCCCTCAAACCCCCCCCCCCCAGCACTATGCTGACTTCTCCCACTCTCTCTGAACTAGCCTGCTTGCTACAGCTGGTGGGAAGAGACGGGGAGGTGGGAAGCCCCCAAATTCAAACTCACAGGTGCTTAAAATATCTTTGCTACACTTGAGATTTTCCATTTGGATCCTTAGTGCTCTTTAATCCACCTTTCTAGGCTTCCAACCTGCGTGCCTGAAGAGGTGGACCTACTCTTTCAGGGTCAGGTCATGCAAAACTTTGTTGCATATAGCCAAAGGCCTTTGCAAGAACTCTCGGTTCATAAATTGTTGATTGACAAAATATACATTAGGCAATATTCATAAAAATCAATCATGATTTAAATCCTTATTCACCATGTTTGCCGTGTGCATACAGGGATTGTGATGATTTGTACTGGCGCAAGTAGTTCAAAGTCTAGAACTAGAAGCAGTGGTGAGTGAACTGATTAATCTACAGGTAAAGGGGGTCACAATGCAATGAGAAGCACACACCAAGAACATGTCCTGGGCATAGAAAGCAGAAGCTTCGGGACTCTGCTGGAGGAGAGATAAATGCAATTACAGAAAGGGAGGCAGGAACAAAGCCATTGGAAGCCACTCTGATGTCAACAGGTTCTGAATCAGTGCTCCCCCCACTGGGGCCCTGAAATAGGACCAGCTGGGGAGGGAAAGGCCTTGGATTCCAACATGAAAGAGTTGCGTCCCTGGGTTATGCTCGAGACATTACACAAGCATACGCTTTGTATGGCCATATATTTCATTACACTCTCAATCTCTATTCCAGACCCAGCACTTCCGCAGCTCTCACTCGAGACCAGGTGGGCTTCCAGTCTGTGGATGCCCTGAGTGCATGCCTTTGCTAGGCCAGAAGGGCAGGCAAGAACGCCATTCCCTAAAGTCCTTGAGAAGCTAACTCCAAACACAAGCCCCTCATCTCCAGTGGCCCCATGCCATTTTTAGATTGTAAGCCTGCGGGCAGGGACTGTCTTGTTAATTGTTGTAAACCGCCCAGAGAGCTTCGGCTATTGGGCGGTATAAAAACGAAATAAATAAATAAATATGAACTCCCAAAAATATAATCTCAAAGCCCCACCTTCTTCCAGAACCTCAGCCAAGCACTTTGGTCTACTAAGGGGTGGGCAACTTGTGGCCCTCCAGGTATTTTTGGCCTACAACTCCCATCAGCCCTAGCCAGCGGAGGCAACGGTGAGGGATGATAAGAGTTACAGGTTAAAGCATCTGGAGGGCCACAAGTTGCCCAGCCCTGGTTTACAGCATTCTGGTTCCAAAGGAACACACTCAGGCAATGCTATACACCATCAGCAGGCCTCCGTGTCTGCCCTTCTACGTGATGTAGGACAGCTAGCTAGTTAGTCTTTTCAGCAATCCGCAGAAGACAGAGATGCCTGCTCCCACCCTGTCCCACCTGGCTGCCAACTCCAGCTGTGGTAGTCGGAGTTTTGATCATGAGAGACACAGACAGCTGGATTTGTGAAGGGCATGTAGACTGCATGGTGAATTGTCTGCTTGGAGCAAAGGTTGTGGATATCATGCATCACCTAGACAGCCTGGCAGATTGTGCTGGGGAGGAGCCAATGGTCACGGGGTGCGTTGGCACATGGGGAAATGTAGTCACAAGGTCCTAGAAGCCAAAATTTGGTTGCTGGATAGGAGGTTGAAAGCCAGGACCAGTAAAGCAGCTTTCTCTGAAATGCTACCTGCACACGGCCAGCTACAAATGCTCCTGCGTGGAGCAAGCTAGACAGGCAAACCTGAGAAGTCTCAATGCATGGTGAGACAGTGGTGCAGGACGGAGGGGTTTAGATTTGCTAGGCACTGGGCAACATCTGGGGACAAGCTGGGCCTCTACAAGAGGGTCGGGCTCCACGTGAACCAGAATGGAAGGAGACTGCTGGCAGGAACTTAACATCAAAAAGGTGGCAGAGCAATTTTTAGACTGAACCATGGGGGACGCCCATAGAAGCTGAGGAGCATCCGGTTTGGGTTGAATCATAGAATCATAGAAAAATAGAGTTGGAAGGGGCCTACAAGGCCATCGAGTCCAACCCCCTGCTCAATGCAGGAATCCAGGTCAAAGCATCTCTGACAGATGTCCGTCCAGCTGCACCTTGAATGCCTCCAGAGTGGGAGAGCCCACCACCTCCCTAGGTAGTTGGTTCCATTGTCTTATTGCTCTGACAGTCAGGAAAATTTTCCTGATGTTTAGGTGGAATCTGGGTTCCTGTCACTTGAGCCCATTATTCCGTGTCCTGCAAACTGGGATGATCGAGAAGAGATCCTGGCCCTCCTCTGTGTGACAACCCTTCAAGTACTGGAAGAGTGCGATCATATCTCCCCTCAGTCTCCTCTTCTGAAGGCTAAACATGCCCAGTTCTTTCAGTCTCTCCTCATAGGGCCTTGTTTCCAGTCCCTTAATCATCCTTGTTGCCCTCCTCTGAACCCTCTCCAGTTTGTCTATGTCCTTCTTAAAGTGAGGTGCCCAGAACTGGACGCAGTACTCAAGATGAGGCCTAACCAGTGCCGAGTAAAGGGGAATTATCACTTCCCGTGATTTGGAAGCTATACTTCTATTAATACAGCCCAAAATTGCATTTGCCTTCTTTGCAGCCACATCGCATTGCTGGCTCATATTCAGTTTGTGATCTACCACAATTCCAAGATCCTTCTCACTTGTAGTATTGTTGAGCCAAGTGTCCCCCATTCTGTAACTCTGCATTTGGTTTCCTCTCCCTAGGTGCAGCACTTGGCATTCATCCCTATTAAATTTCATGCTGTTGTTTTCGGCCCAGCGCTCTAGCCTATCGAGATCTCTTTGAGGTTTGTTTCTGTCTTCCAGAGTATCAGCTGTTCCACCCAACTTTGTGTCATCTGCAAATTTGATACGCATTCCCTGTTCCTCCTGATCCAAGTCATTAATAAAAATGTTGAAGAGCACCGGGCCCAGGACCGAGCCCTGTGGTACCCCGCTTGTTACCTCTCCCCAGTTTGAGAAGGAACCATTGATAAGCACTCTTTGAGTCCGATTCTGTAGCCAATTGTGGATCCACCTGATAGTTGTTCCATCTAGCCCACTTTTAGCTAGCTTGCTAATCAGGATACCATGAGGCACTTTGTCGAAAGCTTTGCTGAAGTCCAGATATATAATGTCCACAGCATTCCCACAGTCCACAAGAGAGGTTACCCGATCAAAAAATGAGATCAGGTTAGTCTGACAGGATTTGTTCTTGACAAATCCATGCTGGCTTCTAGTAATCACTGCATTGCTTGCAGACTGACTTCTTTATAATCTGCTCCAAAATCTTCCCAGGGATTGATGTCAGACTGACTGGCCTATAGTTCCCAGGTTCCTCCTTCTTGCCCTTTTTGAAGATGGGAACAACATTTGCCCTCCTCCAGTCGTCTGGCACTTCACCTGTCCTCCATGATTTCTCAAAGATAGTAGACAGTGGTTCTGAGAGTTCTTCTGCCAGTTCCTTTATTACTCTAGGATGCAGCTCATCAGGCCCTGGAGATTTAAACTCGTTCAGAGTAATCAGGTGCTCCTTGACCATTTGCCTATCAATCTCAAGCTGCAATCCTGCCCCTTCAGTCTGCACTTCAGGTTTGCCAGGGGGGTCATAGACCCTCTTTTGGGAGAAGACCGAGCCGAAGTAGGAATTGAACACTTCTGCCTTTTCTTTGTCTTCTGTTATCAATTTGCCATCCTCATTGCGTAGTTGAACCACCAGTTCTTTCTTCTGTCTTTTACTGTGCATGTATCTGAAGAAAGCTTTTTTGTTGCTTTTAGCATTCCTCGCTAACCTTAGCTCATTCTCAGCTTTAGCCTTCCTGACACTATTCCTGCAGTTCTGTGCTACCTGCCTGTACTCTTCCCTTGTAGCCTAGCCTTCCTTCCACTTCCTATACGTGTCCTTTTTTGTTTTCAGGTCATCTTTAGTTTATTGTGAAGCCACATTGGCTTCTTCTGTTGCCCTCTGCCTTTTTTCCTTGTGGGAATTGTTTGCAATTGTGCCTTTAAAATTTCCTTTTTTAAAAACTCCCACCCCTCCTGGGCTCCTTTTCTCATGAGAGTTGCTTGCCATGGGATCTTACTAATCATTGTTCTGAGTTTGTTAAAATTGGCTTTCCTAAAATCCAGGGTACGTGTTTGGCTACACTCAGCTTTTGCTTCCGTTAGAATCAAGAACTCAAGTATAACATGGTCACTTTTCACAGAGTTCCCGAAACTGCCACTTTATCCACTAACTCGTCTCTGTTGGTTAGAATCAGGTCAAGGATAGCCGATCCTCTAGTTCCTTCCTCCACTTTCTGCAGGAGGAAGTTATCAGCAGCACAGCTCAGGAATTTCTTGGAGGGGCCATGTTTGGCTGAATAAGTCTCCCAACAGATATCAGGGAAATTGAAGTCACCCATTACTACCACATCGTGCCTCCTTGAAACAATGGCAATTTGCTTTTCAAAAGTTTCATCCTCGTCTTCTCCTTGATTGGGTGGTCGGTAGTAGACTCCAACCGCCATGCTCGTTTTATTCTTTGCCCCCTTTATTTTAACCCAGATGCTCTAAATGGGGCTGCCAAGCTCCTCTTCCTGTATCTGTGCAGAGATACGTATTTTTAACATACAGTGCAACTCCACCTCCCTTTCTGTTGCTTCTGTTTCTTTTGAACAAGTTATACCCTTCAATTGCTGTATTCCAGTCATGGGAGTCATCCCACCAGGTTTCAGTTATCCCTATCAAGAGTTCAAGTTCGTCTTGTTTGTTGCCCATACTCTGGGCATTAGTATAGAGACATCGAAGACTATGTGCTTTATAGTCTGACTTTTCCCCTACATTTTGTGGTAGACTATCAATGGGCACCGCTGGAGCTGTTCTCTCCATTGTGGCACAGAGGCCTTCTTCCATTGGTACCCCCGAGTTTATGTCTCCCTCCCCTGTTGGATTCAGTTTAAAGCCCTCCTGATTAAGTTCCTCATGCTGTGGCCAAACACATTCTTCCCAGTCCTTGTGAGGTGCAATCCATCCTTTGCCAGAAGTCCATCTTCTAGGAAGTGTAGCCCGTGGTCCCAGAATCCAAATCCCTCACGTCGGCACCACCTTCGTAGCCAGTCATTCACTCGGAGTATTTTTCTTTCCCTTTCTATGCCTCTTCCAAGTACTGGAAGGATGGATGAGAAAACTATCTGGGCCCCAACGTTCTTGAGTTCCCTTCCCAGCTCTTCAAAGTCTGCCGTGATTTCTTTGTAACTCCGCTTGGCAGTATCATTTGTACCCACGTGGAAGAGAAGAAAGGGGTATGTGTTGGTGGGCTGTATGAGCCTCGGCAGCTGCTCTGTCACATCCTTAATCCATGCCCCAGGGAGACAGCACACCTGGCGAGTCCATGGGTCTTCGCGACATACTTTGGCTTCGATCCCCCGCAGGAGGGAGTCTCCCACTACGAGTACGCTTCTCTTCCTCTTGCTGTAGGCCTTGGTTTGATTGCCTCCACTTGACTGACCCTCAGCCTCTTGCTCGCTGTCACATTGGGTGCCCGGTAATTCGTCCTCTGCAGGCTGTCCTCTGCTCTCATCCTCAAGTACATGGAAGCGGTTCCATAGCTCCACTGCTTCCACAGGCGCAGAATGTCTTGTAGTTCTTCTGCTCCTAACAGTCACTCTTTTCCAGGGAGCTCCCCCTACGTTATTTTCCCTTGCCTCTGCAGTCTCCGCCTCCGCCTCATCCTGCCGTTGCCCTTCTGGCTCCTGTTCTACACTTTGGTGCAGTAGATCCACCGTTCTGTCTAAGAACTCCTCGCTTTCTCTTATGCTCCTGAGGGTTGACACTTGCTGCTCCAGTCCTCTGACCTTTTCTTCCAACAGCGTGACCAGCTTGCACTTGTTGCACATGTAGGCCATGTTGATCTCCGGCAGGAAAACAAACATTGCACACACATTGCAGGTCACCACCACTGCTGAGTTCTTTCCTTCCATAGTGCTCTGTTCCCTTTATGTTTCTGTCTTTCTAGAAAATTTCTTAGGGACCTCCCCCTTGACCTCCCCTGCCGAACTCCACTGCCAAACTCCTGTTTGCTCTCCCTGTGCGCTCGCTCTGTGCGCTCGCTCTGTTCGCTCGCTCTCTGGGAGCCTGCTTGCCTTATCACAGTCCCAAAAACAGCTGCACCTGCTTAACAGCTCACTAGCTGATCCCCGTAACCCACGATAAAATTGCTCTCCTGGGTTCGGATGACACACCAACCCATTGTGGTTCGAATTACCCCTAGAATAAGCCATGGGGTTGTCAGGGTGGCTTGTTGTCCCAAAATAAGCCACCCTGCAGGAAGCAGTCTGGATTCAGACGACACAACAACCCACCGTGGCTAGTTACCCATGATGGGTTGTCAGGTTGTGCGAACCGTTTCACTGCTTCTGCTTCCCTTTCTAGGCCATTCTTTGTGGCCTCCATTATTTTGCTCTGAACCTTCTCCCATTTGACAAAGTCCTACTAGAAACCCAAAGCTCTAAACTTGACACAGTTTCATCCATTCTCTTGTACATAATGACTTCTGCAGCTACAGTTCTAAGAGGCTCTGGCAATTTTGCAACAAGAGCACGTCAACAGCTCATATTAAGTGTGTCACTCACTGTAACCTCCAGATCCTCCTCGGCAGTGACCTTGCCTACCCAATTATCTTTCCTCTAGTATTATGAACACTGGATGTTCTCCTTGCTTGTGTTTAATACACATGCTTCTCTCTGGGTTGGAATCTAATCCGGTTGTTTCCAATCAATGCTCCAAACCATTAGGGTTCTTTTTCCTTCCTCAGACCAACAGCTGAGAAAGGTGCAGCCTCTTAAATCTCATGGGAGAGGGAGTAAAGCACGGCCATCTTCCTCTTCCCTCAAATTCAACACAAGCCCTCGCGCAACCATAGCCCTCAGTCAGCCTAATCAGACCTTCATGCCCAACCAAGCTATTTTTCACTTCCCTGGGCAAGAGCCACCCCACCATTCAGCCCCAGGGCTCTCACACACAGGAAGGCTAGTCACCACCACAAATGCTAGTTGGCACATCATCCCCCAGCCCTCTCAGTCTAGTCAGTCAGTCCCTCTCTCTCTCTCTCCCAGGCCCCAGTGAGAAGAAAATGCCAACGTGACCTGCACAGTCAACTGTCCAAATGAAAACCTGAGTCAGCAATGCACGGGAAAGTGCGCACAAAGCCACAAACTCAAAAGCAGAATTGGAAAATTCTCTCTTCTTGGAAGAAACGAGGGGGCCAACCTCACCCTTCAACTTTTCCCACACTACAAAGCTAAAACCACTCATAAGACCGTAGGAAGAGCCATGCTGGATCACACCAAAGGCATATCTAGTCTAACATCCTGCTCCCACGGTGGCTAGATACTTGTTGGAAGCCCACAAGGAGGACATGAGCACAGAAGCACCCTGCCGCTCAAGTCCCCCAGCAAATGGGGTTCAGGGGCATATCGCCTCTGACAGTGGGGGCAACCTATAGCCATCATGACTAACAGCCATTCATAGCCTTACGCTTCATGTGTCTTCAATGAAGTACAGCCCATCCTAGACAATGACACTTCCCTCATAGGCCATGGGTGGTGGGCCTCTCCTCGCCTACGGACAGCACCTACCCCCCAACCTAAAACAGCTACTCACCAGCAATCACAGCTTACATAACAGAGATACAGAGGCACCGGGACCAGACCCTGCCACAGACCCAGATGCCTCCTCCACCCTAAAGTCTGCTTGGGCAACACAATTACAAGACCTAATGACGTCCGCCACAAACCACATCAGGGGTTTCTCCGCCTGTTCCTCTTCGTGTGATATGCGCTCTCATAATCTGCCAGCAATGCCCCACTGCATTCTACACAGGACAAACAGGCCAGTCTCTACATAAAAGAACAAACTGACATAAATCTGGTATCGGAAATGGCAATATTCAAAAGCCAAGGGGGGAAGGCTTCAACCTCCTAGGACAGTCCGTCACTAACCTTAAAGTGGCCAATCTTGAACAAAGGAACTTCAAAGGGAGGCAGCAACATGAAATTACTGAATTACAGTTAATCTGTGGCTTGAATCAGGATTTATTTTTTTTTAAATCACACTACCTGTTAATTAGCTTACCAAGGCCAGCATGCCTGTGTTCTCACCAACAACTGTTCTGTGAATGACCTGCATCTATACATTCTGCATTTCATTTTCCTCTGACCTGCTTACAATCTCCCGACCAAACCATGTGCATATATATGTAACTCAGGATAATACTTCATGCACTTGATAAAGTGAGCTCTAGTTCATGAAAGCATATTCCATAATAAACGTGTTCGGCTTTAAGGTGCTACGAGAGTCTTTGCTGTTTACGCTGCCGCAGACTAATATGGCTACCCATCTGGAAGCAGAAAGAGTTGCAGACTTTGATTTGCTTAGCACCGCAGAGCCAAGCAAGTCATTGTTGTCCAGAGAGCAACTGGTAAATGGTCTTACCTCCTCGTCGGAGCTGTCTTCTGCATACTCGTTCTCCAAGGGTGATTCCTGCTGATCAGTTTCTGTGCCCTTGATCTTACGGCACGGTTGCACTTTCTTCTCAGAAGCCTCTCCAGCCTGCAACACAAGATGGCAGAAACATTTACCATGCAACGGCAGCACAAACATATACCAGAGACCTCCACAAACTATATGGAATGACTAGTGCCAGCTTCAGAGCTTTGAGGACCTCTCTCAGAGGTATGCCTCAAACTGCTGTTTCTGAGCACATCCGCAGGGCACATCCAGCTACTCCCTAGATTCTCAACAGGGCCTTGATACATGGTGAAAACATCACTCTGGACCACCTGCAGCTGCCCTCTCCTAGAAGAGTGTCACTCAGTTCCATGATCAAGCAGGGGCACTGCAGAAATGTTTAAGTAACGCAGCTCAGGTGGTAGGGCTGGGAAAGAACTTTGGCCCGAGAACCTGAAAAGCTGCTGCTAATCAGTGTAGCTGGGTAAATGATGTGATTAACTAGAAGGCAGCTGCATTTGCATGTACCCATCAGTAGTCAAAACAAGCGGAAGAAGCCCCTTGTGGAGGCAAAGAAACAACACTTGGTTGTTTGTGTTAGTAATTCAGTTGGCCGAAGGGCAGCCATTTTCTGTGAAGCAAAAGTGAACCATTAAGACTGAGGCAGTCTTTGCTTGGGAGCGAGAGAAAGAGTGTGTGTAACAGCCATTCACACCTACCGGTAACTTTCTGATTGCAGTTCCATCTAATCTGCTGTTTCCTGGCAGCATGGGTCTACAAATGCACTCATCAGTTCAACACCAGGAGGAGGATTCTGTCGTTCTGCTAAGCCTTGGAGAGGGTATGGGGGATCTCACCCTCTCCAAGGCTCACTGCAACAGGGAGAAGTCCTCACCTGCACACATAGCTGGAGCTAGGGAGGAGGGCAGGGCTTGCCTCCACAGTCATGCCGGGATTCCGAAGCCCGGCACATCACCTTCAAGGCTGACTGAGCATCTCCTCCTCGAGACTGGCTACTAAGGTCAGCCAAAATTTCTGGACCCCTGCCTGGCAGAAAGGACACTGTGGGGATTTTCTTGGTTCTACCTATTTTTCCCTTTCCTGCATTCCCAGCTGCATATTAAAGCAATGTAAGCATAGAAATGTATGTGTGTCTAAAAAAACGGCTGCAGCCTGTGGGACAGAGCGGGCTATAGACACAATGAATAGGAAGCTCCTGTCCAAGTTGAAACGTTAACCAAAAAGCTTAAAAACGATTTGATGCATCGTGTTAAGGACCTATATTTGGGGGGGGTGTGTTTTTGTCCAATTAAAAGTGCGTTTGTTTTCCTCGGCACACAGAAACACGCTACCCACCGCTCCACAATGCACTTGGCCATAAACTGTCTGTACACAATCTTCCTTCTCGTGGCCACACATACAACTATCAAGCCCAGAAGACTCCGCTACATCTACACTGAAGCCACAGTCCATTTCCCTACTGTGGGCCAAGTAACCACCAGGGCAGTTCCCACAGATCCACTCTATGCGAATGGCATAGAGGGAACGTCTTCTCCCACTCCCATAATGTTAGAACTTGGGGGTCACCCAATGAAATTGACCAGCAGTTGGTTCAGGACAGACAAAAGGAAGTACTCCTTCATACAATGCATAATTCACTTATGGAATTCATTGCCACGGGATGTGGTGACGGCCACTGCCTTAGGAAAGTAGGCAGATAGATTGGGGTTTTTTGGTGCAGTGACACCTGGGCTATTCTGTGTCATACACCAGAGGACACATCAAATGGTTCTCCCCACATTTCATATTTGAAATGAACAGAAACTTTCACTAGTCTAGATGGTTTAGTCTCTGAACATCCATTAGTCATAACAGCGAAATGAAACCCCTCTAAGTCAGAGATAGGCCACCTCTGAATTCCCATTTTTGGGGCATACAGGGAAAAAGGGGGAGGAGGGCTGTTGCCTTCACTCCCCACCTGTGGGCTTCCTGGAGGCATCTCGGTGGCTACTATTGGCAATAAGATGCTGGCCTAGAGGAACCCTTGGCCCGATCCAGCAGGGCTTTTCCTATGTCCTCGTATTCACCCTGGGCTCAGCATGGAAAATGCTCCACACTGGGATTTTGGGACAGGACAGGATCCAGTCTCAGCCAATCTGCCAGATTCCAGCCCACGGCCTGGCGTTCCAGACTGCACCTACGCATTGGCTGGGCGTGCGGGTGCAGGCGAAACTGCACATCCTTCCCTGGAAAAGAGATTTGCCCTCCTCCCCCGCTCAGAGGGGACCCAGCCTAGAGTGGGTTTTACCGGAGGACTTGGCGGAATAATCAGAAAAGCAGCCCCACAAAACACCCCTCTGGGGAGCAGTAAAATCTGCACAGTGTGTGATCACCTTCTGCTGTACGCAACCCATAACACAGGCCTTTGTGCCCCCCTCCCTGACTTCCACCCTCCTGGCCAAGGGGAGAAAGTGGGGCTGGGGGCCTAGAAAGTACGGGGCCAACTAGAAGATGGGATTACAGCAAAAACAAAGGCTTTATTAAAGTCTTTGAAAAAAAAGCTGGTCGGAGGTAAGTTTTTTCCCAGGCTTTTGGCATCAAGAAGGTTTTGTCTGTCTCTCCCCTCTCCCCCCCCCCAACCCCCGTTTCCCTTCCTCCCAGCACTCCATGGGCTTGGAGCAGAGCCCCATGCTGCACAAACGGGTCTCTGGTGCAGCAAGCCATTGCCGGCAGCAAGCCTGTGTCATGGAGGTCCAAGATCACCGCTGCATCCAGGGTGCCCCCATGGAGCATCCTGGCCAAGCGAGGTAGGCCCAGCTCCTCATCTCTAACAGGCATCCAAGTTGCTTCTCAACGTGCCTTCAGGACAGGAGGCCTGGATCTCTGCTGCTATGGACACACACACACAAACCAAAGCGCCACCCGACCGGTCGAGCTCCCCCTGCTGCAGGCTCACGTCCTTCTGGCAATCATCTGGGGGAAAGCCAGGGTAAGAAATGTTGATCCAGGCTGTTCAGACAGCACCAGCTACTGCCGCCACCCACTCCGCTGAGCATGCCAAGAAGTTGCTTTAAGGCTTATTTATTCGTTCTTAAGACGGAGTAGATGGCTCGTGTCTTCTTCTGACCCAGGAGGACTGCGCCAATGTACACGAGGCTTTGGTGAGCTGAAATGAAAGGTTGCCCCAAGCAGTTTTTCCCCCCTAATCATGAAGCATTAAATATTCCTCTTGATGAAGAGTTTGGAACCCTCTTTCTTGTGCAGCTGTCTTTTTTCGGTTGCTGCTGCTCCTGGGTTTTTTCCTATGGCTGCATTGATTCTCTCGATTTGAGTTTACGGGTTAACACCACAGGAACATGTTGCCTTGAGCAGAGTCAGTTGAGTGTCTCCTGCAGGAAGATGGGCAAGGAGGCCGCCAGAGGGCAGCAGGCAACACCAAAGAAAGAGAAGGGGGAAAGCCAGCCAGGAAAAGCAATCGGAAGGAGTAATTGCAGCAGCTGCAGCTGCTGGGACTTCTGAGGTGAGGAGGGCAGGTCACTGTGCCTGCATCTGCTGATTCAGCAACGCCTGTGGCCACAGGAGAAACACCAGAAGCCCTGGATGGTGCTGAAAACTCACTTCACCATCAGCAAATGGCTTTAGCGAGAGCGCAGGAGCAACACAGCCCTGAGACAGTGACAGGGCTCTAGTCTGGAACACAGCCTGGCTTCTTAATTTTCCTGAAAGTGCTTTACAAACTTTATTCTGTTTGCACTATCTACCACAAAAAACCCTCTTTTTAATTGCATGACTAGCTCACTAGACCAGCGGACAGCTAGAAGAGACAAACATGGACAAGAACGAGGGGTGTGGAGCTCTCCCTACCCCTGCATATTCCTGAACCATCCCTGGCAGTGGGGGAGAAGAGACTTCTCTGGAAGCCAAAACTTTACATACTGCAAACTAGCATATTCACTCACAGTGGCAAAAGAACTGCCCTGAAGCTGGATCAGACCAACGGGCCACGTAGTTCAGCCTTCAACGGATGCTCCAGTGGGAGCCACAAGCAGGACATGGAAGTGGTGGACATTCTCCGAAGTACTTTCCGCACATCGGATATTCAAAGAATTCTCTAACGTGAAGTCCCCCTTCTAGCCATCGCCACTGACAGTCTAATTCAAGGAGGAGGTGGGAAGGAGGAGGAGGTGGCCTAACTCTTGTTTAAAGCTGTCAGAGCTTGTGGCCGTCGTCATATGTTGTGAGAAAAATATTAAATAATAAATGCTTCACATTCATATTGCGAGGGCCCCACAAATCTTGGCTTGCCTTGATAGCCAACCCATAAGGTGTGGCCATCACAACCCTGCTGCAGAGGGACAGGGCCTGTACTTTGGAGCCAAGAGCCTCAGATGCTCAACGCAAAGTGAATGAAGACTCCCACCAGTTTAGAGCTCAGAAGAGCTCTCCGGAATGCACCCGATGAGCCTGGGCCTCCTCTTGCTCCCCACTCCTTTACTAGCTCCCTCAATGCTTAGCATAAGCATGGCGAACCTCCGGCCTGCGGGCCAAACCCAGCTCACAGGGGTTCCCCATCTGGCCTGCCAGATTCTTACCCAGGCCCCACCCCTCCCCCCTGCCAGGGAAAAGCTGATTGGAGATAAGAGGTTTTCCCTGCCTGGGGAAGAAGTTGGCAGGCCAAAAAAGGTCCCCTGGCCCTGGCTCAGAACATGAGGTGCTGCTGCGCTCCACCGTCGCATGCCCACCCCGCCCAGCGTGTGCTGATTGGAGTGAGGTGTGCATGGACGACAGTGGTGGCAGATCACATGCTAAGCACACCCTAGAGCCGAGAGGCGCTGGAGAAAAAGGGCATCTTCCATGCGACGCTGCGCTTTCAAAGCTACTTATGAAGCACAGCACCAGGCGGATGATCCCTCCGCCGAGTGTGCAGAAGAGTTGTTGCCGCTGCCGCCCCCACCACACAGCCCATCCCGATGACTGCCATGACAGCGGCTGCTTCCCTTCCATCCTCAGCCCTTCAGGTGAGGAGAAGTCTCCTGCTCCCTCTTTGGCACACCTCAGCTCAGCACAGAAGCTGCCTCTGCTGTCCACTGCGCAGCACAAGTCCTTCCAGCACTCCCATCAGCTCAACCCACATGGAGGGGAAGCAGTGACAGTTCATGCGCTGAGCAATGCTCAGGCTGAGAGGTGGGAGCTTAGTATTGAGCACCAGCTTGTGCAGTGGAGGGAGCGAGGGGGGAGGAAGAGAAGGGAAACACTACTGAGCCGAGAGAAGGCAGTGTGTGTGTGTGTGTGTGTGTGACTTTCCATGTTCATCAGAGAGGGAATGGGCCCTCCCTGTGCTGTGTGTGACGAACAGATTTGTAGACTCCTATGTATTGGTCTTATATGACTTTTAAGATCTTGCTGCCTTTTAGGTCTGATGTTTTTACGATTGTTTGGATCTGGTTCATTTGTATTTTCAGTTGTTTAGAATTTCTTATGCAAATGACCCTGAGAATTTTTATTGAAGGGAGGTATAAAAACATCCAAAATAAGTTCCATAACTATCAAATATAGTGCCTTTTCTGGGACAGTGAACACATTTCACATACATTACCTTAGTAATAACCCTTCCAACAAAATTATTCCCCATTGCTGCAGATGCGGGATTGAGGCTTAGCAAGGCTGTGGCTGTGAGCCAACACACATGGGCATTTTTACACTACGTCATGTATCTTATGTTAACCAACCCATTTCAGGGGCAACACTGGAGCTCACCTGCCTCGCCTATGCAAAGGAAGTGTAACTTCTTGCCCGCACAGCCCTCAGTTCACATCTGCACACATCGAGCCCTCTCCTCCCCCACCCCCACCCCTCATGTTGGGGGCCTTTAAACTAAATACTAACTAAATACTTAGTTAAATACTTTAAACTAATACTAAATACTTTAAACTAATACTAACTAAATTAAATACAGGCCTGCGGCTCACGCTGGCTCAGCTTGTCTGAGCGTGGAAAGCTAAGCAGGGTCAGGCCTGGTTATTACTTGGATGGGAGACCCCTCCTCTAGTTTCCTGCATTGAGCAGGGGGTTGGACTCGATAGCCTTGTAGGTTCCTTCCAACTCTATCTATGAAATCTATAAACCATGCAAATCATTTTTAGCTCCCTGTTCCACAAGGAGACAAATATAATTCATCAGCACCCCATACAGCTTTCTCTTCAAGTCTTTCTCTTTAGCACCTCAGGGAATAATATTCAAGGAATTCCAGGATTAACAACCTCCAGCCCCTCTGCGCAGGAGCTATTGACTGCCATCCAGAAGGAGGTCAGGCTCTCTCCCTGGTGAGGCTAGAGCAGTGTTCTCCACGCTGGCTGGGGCATGCTGGGAGTTGCAGGCCAAAAACATCTGGGGACCCAAGGCTGGAGAACACTGGGCTAGAGGATTGCAACTTCCTCCCATTCCTACTGTGGAGAGAAAGCCTGAGCACACTGCTGAACCCGGACATGTTTTTCCCTTTTCCGCTTTCACCCCTCTGTCTGCATAATCCCCACCCGGGGCACAAGAGACACAATTCTGGGCAGATCGGTTATACATAAGCCACATCTGCATACCTTCAATGGGGCACATTTACACTTCCCTCAAGGAAATGCCTAACATTCGGAGGCGCAGTCTCAAAGAGCTGCAAAGTACCACAAAGTACCCAGGAGATGCCAGCACCTGAAAGGCGCCACCACCCCGAGGGGCGGGACCAGCCCACCTGATCATCAAGGGCAGGGAGGGGGCGAGGGAGGGTAGAAAAGATATGTGCCAAAGAACAAAGGGTTGTTGGGAACACAGTGCAGGCTTGCACGGGTCAGGTAGCTAGCTCCAGCTAGGGCCAAGCAACTTCCAACCCCGGGCAGGGCGCCCCGCGATCGGCAAAGCAAACCGCTACGCTAGAATCCAGAGTCAGAGTCTCTGGTGTCAGGTAATATTCTGCATTCCAGCAAAGCCTACCTACTGTGAAATTCCTGTAGTCTGTTAGTTCCGCTCCATTAAACTCTTTTGAAACTGACTAGCTTGCGGCTTCCCTGTGTTTCTGAGGAGATTCCTTGTCAATAGGTTCGGTCCGCCACACCTACGCGGAGGTCTTTTCAGGGCTAAATAATTTAAATGCAAATTTTGCCTTTTTCAGGAAGCTCAAGAAAGCACACACAGAGAGATGTTTCTCCCCAATTTTCCTTTTACAAGCACCCTGTCAGGTAGGTTAAGCTGAGAAACAGTGAACTGCCTAACCCTTGAGCTTTATGGCAGAGTAGGATCTGCACTCTGGCCTCCCCAGTCAAAAGATCTGTCTGCTATACCACACTGACTCTAGAGACCATGTGGGCCTGTGGTGCCCATCCAAATCAGGCCAACAACGGATGTGCTAGCAGTGATGCTCTCCATGACCAATCCTCTGAGCACAGCTGCTAGAGTGTCTGCTAGATGATGCTCTAGCAGTTGTGCTCAAGAGGGCTAACCACAGAGATAGTGGCTGCTGTAACATTCCCCTCCCTGCACACAAGGGACCTTTTGTAAGCATGGGGTAGAGGAAAGAGCCCCCTACCCAGCCCACTGCCCCCACCAGCCCTTTCCACCAATGCGCCAGCTCCAACAGCTCCACCCCAGCCACCAATGCAATCCACCACCCAAAAACAGTTGTCCAATCCTGCTGTAGAGGCAGAAGCTGACCACTGTATGAAAAGGCTGAAAGTGAACCTGCCTTCCCTTGCGCTGTTTTATTCCTGCATACTCCATGGAACTGTGCATGCTCACAATGTATGTCAGCCACGTGAGAGGCTCAATGAGGCAGTGTGGCGTAGTGGTTAGAGTGTTGGACTGGGACTCGGGAGGTCCGGGTTCTAGTCCCCGCTCGGCCATGAAACTCACTGGGTGACTTTGGGCCAGCCACTGCCTCTCAGCCTAACCTACCTCACAGGGTTGTTGTGAGGATAAAATGGAGAGGAGGATTATGTAAGCCACCTTGAGTTCCTTGTAGGAAAAAGGCGGGATATAAATGTAATAAATAAATAAACAGCGGCTTGAGTACCTCTGTGGGCCCCAGCATTCCCCAGGCTCCGCCCCACTAGGGATAGAAATCCCCATGTTATCTCCAATCAAAGATAGGAGATAACATGGGGATTCCCCTGCACCACTTGGCCAGGACTTGCAGGAGCTGGTCCTGCAAACCCCAGAAGAGTCCCTTCCTGCACCACTTGTGCCCTGATCGGGAAGGAGGAAGCCAACTCGGACAAGGCTTGCAGGAGCTGGTCTCCATCTCTATGCAGAGAGAGGCATGAAGAAATGCTTTTTAAAAAAAAAATATGGAAAAGCGGGAAGGGCAGCTGACATCATGGGAGAGGAGGGCCCCACCCCCTTGGCTTCATCTGGCCCACCAGCTTTGCCGGGGGGGGGGGAGGGGGAGTTTCTAGCTCCAATCAGTGGCTGCAGAGGCAGCTGCAAAGGCATGCCCAGGGCTCAGTGCTGCCCTTACTGCCCACTCCTGCCATTTTCAGAGGCACTCCACTGTGGCCAGCCAGGGCTTGGCCCAATGCCACCCGACCTCAAGGATCAAGACCAGTGGCAGTCCATGGCCAGAGCTACTCAGGAGGGAAAGCTCAGATGGCTTTCGCCTTGAGGTAGGAGGCCTACTGGTAAAAAGGTGGAAGAATCCCATATTTGACAGCAAGCGGCAGACCTGTAACACACACTGGGGCTTGCCATCTCCACTGCCGATTGGCCCTTGTCCATTCCACTCTACACTTTCACGTTCCCCGGGATCCATGCCAGGCTGAGCCCTGATGAGGAAGGCTGGTGACAGAAGCAGGGAGGCCTTGCATTTCTTTTACTATATTATTATTTATCCACACACAGCATCAGGTTCTCAATACAGACGAAACTTGCGGTCTACAGGCAGGCCAGAGGAAAGGGAATGCAGTGGGAGAGGAAGGCTAGTGCCCCACATCAAAAGCAGCCGCTCAGAACCAGAGCATGGAAGGGACTGGAAGGCTCTCTTAATCAATGAAGGCAGGATTATTGAAAGATCAAAGCTCTCAGATCAACGTTTCAGGAATCCTAATACAAAAGCAGGAATGTCATCGCAGGCTGCCTGCAGAACCTGTGTTACTTGAGCAACCGTATCAGTCTACTCGTTAAAAGGGAGAAGGCACCCTTGAGAGCTACTCAGTAAGCTATCTCAGTAGGGGAATAATTCCTTCCCAAGTTCAGATATGACAACTGAGGCAATGAAACCTTCTTCCTTCACATGTACCGCTTTTACTTTAGCCACCTGACTGCCAACGGTCAAGGAATATTCCCCAGCTTTGCAAGAAAACAAGCAGTTCAACGGGAGATAATATGCAGTTTAAAACCTACATGTGATCTAGCTTTCCCTCACCATTACGGAGCGTTTTCAGAAGTCTAGAGATCTCTAACCTCCTGCTAGCAAAGGGAGCAGGAGCCACACAGAAAGCATCGTAGGCATGGCATCATGTCTACCGTGGCGAACATCTCTGCAGAAGGGCTGACCTTTAAAGTATGAGGACGGTGGGGACTCCTCTTTTTTCAGGAACCCTGGAACGAAGCTGCATTTTGCCCTCAAGTTATCTCCCCTATCTGTGCTGCCCCTAACAGCCCCCAGGGGGACTAGGAGTGCTAGCAATAGCTGGCTGCCAGAATTAAAATTAAGTCACACAGCTGGAAGAAGACATGCCGCTAAGACGCTTCGCTGCATTACCACTTCTGTGACTGCCACTTACTACAGCAAGAGCAACAAATCCCATCACAGAGAAAACCACCACCTCAGCAGAGTCCTAGTCAGGACAGTTCATAGATTATTCTCTCTCTCAGGGAAGGTCCCTAGACTATGACTGAATGTGCTTTAGGGCACGATGCTATGCATGTTTAGACAGGAAAAAGTCCCACAACTCCCAACATGCCCCAGTCACACATGCTGAGAGTTGTAGGACTTTTTTCTGCCTAAACATGCATAGGATTGCACCTTTAGTGATTAAGAATCCAAGAGTTTCAGGAACTCAGAAAAGGTCCTACTCCATGGGTTAAGCCCTGCCTGGGATGCTGGCTGGCAAAGCCCAGTTTGAAGGACACGGAATAATGGGCTCAAGTGACAGGAACCCAGATTCCACCTAAACATGAGGAAAAATTTCCTGACTGTCAGAGCAGTAAGACAATGGAACCAACGACCTAGGGAGGTGGTGGGCTCTCCCACTCTGGAGGCATTCAAGGTGCAGCTGGACAGACATCTGTCAGGGATGCTTTGACCTGGATTCCTGCATTGAGCAGGGGGTTGGACTCGATGGCCTTGTGGGCCCCTTCCAACTCTACTTTTCTATGATTCTATGAAAGAAGTCGACAGAGCAAAGCTGAAAAATGACAGAGCAAAGCTGAAAAATCTTTGATCTCTGGTCTTGGGTAAAGGACCGGTTGGCAGAGTCCCCTTCTTCACAACTTGATTCTCTAAAGGGCCTTGCCCTTGTCTATACACTGGATTTAGCACTGAACCACAGACTGACGACATTGCAAGAGTAAAGTAGAAACAAAGGCCTGTAAGTGGCTTAGGGGATGTCTTCCCCGCATAAGTTCTGCAGCCTCCTTGACAAGGAGCCATGCTGGCTGGGGCATGCAGGTTGGGGGATTTTTTTCTGTCTAAACGCGCATAGGATTGTGCCCCAAGATGCATTTTAAACAATATCATAGAAGCAATATAAATTATAAAACAGTTATGAAATATATTAAACTTCTGTGAAGGACTGCCAACCGGTCCTTTTCTCAAGACCAGAGATCAATGGTGCAAAACTGCCAGCCTTAGCTCTGCCATCTTGACAGAAAAAGCCTCCGTTTCCTGCACCACACACACACACACACTCACACCTCCTCATGTGTAAACAAGTATAATCCCAGCTGGGGGCTTGGGAATGTAAAAAGTACATAACTTAGAATGGGGCCTCAGAGGCTCCCCATCTTGATGGCTACCTGCCACAGCCATTGCCAAGCCCTTTGACATGCAAATGTGGTCCAAGCCCTGTAGTCATGAGCCACTCCACTGCCTGGCCAGGTGAAGTTCGTCCTGATTGGTTGAAGACCCCTGGGCTGCTGAAAGGAGGGGGGGGGAGAATCTATACTGCTGCTGTGGTTTCCGTTGTTGTTGGGGTCTGCACGTGAAGAAGCACAGGGTAGGGCTACTTGCTGAGGCAAGCCCTAGAGAAGACCAAGCAACCCCCAGGTAAAGAGAATGAGGCCTGGGTTGTTATGTAGTCAAGGAACTAGCTTTGTTATTTTGTAGCTCTACTGTGTATGTACCAAAGTGTCTTCCCACCTTGTCTCCTTCTCTCATTTCCCATCTTTTGTTGTAATCTGTTTACCTGAAATAAATTTTCCTGGTTTTACCACACACGGTGTGTGTGATTCCTCTGTGGTTCAGCGCTAAATCCAGAGTATAGACAAGGGCAAGGCCCTGAGAGACTCAGGTCAAGACTGCAGAGCGAAGGCTGGCAGTTTTGCATCTTTGATCTCTGGCCTTGGGTAAAGGACTGGTTGGCAGAGTCCCCTTCTTCACAACTTGATTCTCTAAAGCGGCCACACCATGCCTCGCCTCCACGGGGCTCCCGGGAGCTGCATGGAGGCGAGGCCACTCGCTCTGCAGGCGCCTCGCGCGCTGCCAAGTCGGCTCCTGGGCAGGGAAGCGGTACAGCAGCGCGAGGTACCCACAGAGCGAGCGACTGCACCGCGGGTGCCTGCCAGGGAGCCGCATGGAGTCGCTCCCTACCTTTCCAAGCGGCGGCTCGCCTCTCTGCAGCGAGCCGCCTGCGCTGCCGGCGGTCCCATTGCATCACATCCAGGCCCAGGAGTCACATCACTTCCGGGGCCAGATGTGATGTGACGGGACCGCCGCCACCGCTTGGAAAGGTAGGGAGCGGCGGGAGCGGCTCCACGCATCTCCCTGGCAGGGAGACGTGGCGCGGCCGCTCACTCTGCGGGCACCTCGCACTGCCGTGCCGCTTCCCTGCCCGGGAGCCTGCATGGCAGCACGCGAGGCGCCAGTAGAGAGGCGAGCCGCCACTGGCAAAGGTAGGGAGCAGCGGGAGCAGGGAGACGTGGCATGGCCACTCTCTCTGCGAGCGCCTCGCGCTGCCGTGCTGCTTCTCTGCCCGGGAGCCAGCATGGCAGCACGCGAGGCGCCCGCAGAGCGAAGCGAGGCGCAGCCAGGAGCCCGCACATCAAAGTGAGTTTCCCCATTAGAAATAATGGGAACTCCGGTTCCACAACCATTTAATCACTGCTTTGCTGGCTCCCTCCATGGGGCTCCCAGCCAGGAAGCCGGCAAAGCAGTGATTAAATGGTTGTGGAACGAATCATCTGAGTTCCCATTATTTCTAATGGGGAAACTCGCTTTGATGTACGAGTATTTTGGATCACGAGCATGGTTCCAGAACGAATTATGCTCGTAATCCAAGGTATTACTGTACTGAGAAACATCCCACTTCAGACCAGCAATGATAACACACGGGCCATCTGCCACAGCAGCACAGAGCGGTCTTTCCCAGCCCTGCCACTTGAGATTCTTTTCATGGAGATGCCAGGAAGTGAACCCGTGACCTTCTGCATGAGAAGCCTGTGCTCTTCCCCCAAGCTGTGGCCCCTCTACAGTTTATTTATTTCTGGGATGTTTTATATCCCGCTTTTTCATTCCAATATGCTCAAGGTGGCTTACAATACTTGAAATCAATTCAAGAAAAATAAGACAACCCAAGGAAACAAACAGCATCAGAGTACATTAAAAAAAAAACAAAAGGAAGTCTAATAAAATTAGGCAAAAGGCAAGCCAAACCTTTGCCTAAACAGAAGAGGTTTTAACTGGTGAAGGATCAGCATCAATAGAAGAAAAAATCTCACAGGACAGGGATTTCCAGAGTCTGGGTGCTGTGACAGAGTTCCCACAGAAGAAACAAAAATGTTACTAAGGCAGACTCCTGATCCATCTTTAAGTATCTGCATGATTATGTCAGGGAGAACATTTTCCTCACCATCAACTTACTTGGAGTAAAATGTTCCTACCTACACAAGAGTTGCTTAAATTCAAAGGAAAAAAAAACTAATTCTGGTGATTGGATTGTAATACAGTTATGGGAATTTGCCACCTTTCACTGTGTCTGCACCACAGATGTGTGGAACAGAGACAGGAAAACCATCTCAAAAGTATTACTATTGAAGGAATACAAGATTTCTTTCCCCAGAATCTCTCTCAAAAAGCTACATACCAAGAGCTGCATGAAGATGCAATGCCACACGTACCACACACTGACATTCTGCACTTACTTGCATATTTTCAGAGGGCAACATGCTTCTTGACTTCTCTTCAACCTCACTGTCACAGTCTTCCTCCTCTGTGATGCTGTCACTCCCAGAATCCTCTAGCCCAGAGAAGACACTTTCTTCACTGTCTGTCAGGTCACCACTTTCCCCTTCTTGCTTCTCAAGGGCTGGGGTGCTAAAAAGAGGCTATTGAAAGGAAATAGCAAGCATCAGAGGACTGTACTATCCGTAGTGCCCAATCCTCTTGCAGACCACAGGGCCTCCCCTCAGAACAGTGCAGGAGATGTTGGTGAAGTGAATATGCAGCAGAATCAATAATTACAGAGCGGACAATGTCGCCCTCCCAGTACTCTCCTCAGACACCAAGCAGAAACATATCATACCCTGCATTCAGACGTGTCTCATTTGCACCAGGGATGGCTAATCAGCAATCCCTGAGGTCAAATCTGCCCCCACACCGAGGTAATTTTATCTGGCCCTCCTAGTGACACTACCCAATTTGTTCAATATATAGCAAACAATCAAGTTATATCTTGACTTTGTATAACTTGAAAACAGCTTTCTTTTACAAGTTAATCTAAGGGTTGATTAACTTGTAAAAGAAAGCTGTTTTCAAGTTATACAAAGTCAAGATATAACTTACTTTATTCAAACACCTCTTTTTGTGCGTAACATGCTTATAGTATGCAAATGAGCTGGTGTGGTGTAGCAGGTACAGTGCTGGACTTGGTCGGATGAAGTAAGGACTAACACTCACACTCAACCGGGAAAACTCACCCTGGATCAGTCACTCAACCCTGCACAAGTGCTCTAGCCATGAAGGAGTCACTGCTAGGGGGAACCAGCTTTGTTATGGAACTTGATGTGAGTGGGAGACATTTGGGGTGGCAAATGCTCTCTTGATCTCCCAACACTGGGACTTTGGGAATACAGAAGTTGGCCAGCCCTGCTATAAACAGAGTACAGCTTTGAGCCAGCCCTGCTCTCCTGACTCCAGTGCAATTCAGGTTCCAGTGATAATCCTGCAGAACCCCACTGCAGGCCTGAGGATGGACTGTGTGTGTGTTTGGTGAGGGTGGGTTAATAGGCATAAGGAAGAACACCCAGAGAACATTAGTGACCGGGTGCTTAGACATGTAATAAATAAGCAAATAAACATAGGAAGCCGCCTTCCACCCAGCCAGATCACTGGCCCACCTGGCTCCCTACGGTCTCCCTCGACTGGCAGCTGCCCTCCAAGGGGTCAAGCAGGGAGAGGTCTGAGACCCTTTCAGCCTGAGATGCCAGGGACTGAACCCAGGGCCCCGGGCCTGTCAAATGCGGGCTCTCCTGCCACCGGGCGACTAAAGGGCTCTCTGTCAGCCTGGCGTGGGGATGCGACGTTAGGAAGAGGCGACCTCGTGCTGAGGAGTCAGACAGGCTCCTGGTCCTCCGTCGGAGGCGGCGCGGCTCAGCGGGGAGCCCCCGCCGGGCACGCGCACAAGGCGCCAGGCTCGATCCCCGCCGGCACCTCCAGGCAGGGCCGGCCGGGAGGACTCGCGCCTGGATTCCTGGAGGGCGCGCTGCTGCTACTGCTGCCGCCAGTCACTGCCGGCGATCCTGGGCTGCACAGCCCGGGGTGACTCGGTACAAGGCGGCGGCCTGCTCCGCCGAGCCCACTGTCGCCCACTCTGGCGGGCAGCAAGGCCTCTCCTGCAGAGCAGCGGGGTGGGGATCGAGCTTCCTCCCGTCACCGCCTGAGGCGACCCGGCGCTCTGAAGGCCAGGCCAGGCCGGCGCTCTGAAGGCCAAGCCAGGCCGGCGCTCTGCTCTGCTCCCCTCCGCCCCCCCCCACAGAGCACGCGAGGAGGCAGCAGAATGTACGGCGCGCGCAGACGGGGCCCCCGGCCACCCCTCCGGGCGGCTCGAAGTCCCGCCCGCCCGCGGCGCAAAGCAGGAGCCAAACACGTGCCCAGCCGGCCGCGGCGGAGGCCCGGCCCCCACGTCGCCCGGCCCTCACCCGGCTGCCGCTGCCGCCGCTACCGCCGGGCTCCATGGTCCCCCCTCCGAGCCGCGCCGCCGCGTGCGCTCTCCACGCCAGCTTGCCCGCACAGGCGCATGCGCGCAGAGGCCGGCGATTGCCCCGCCCCTTGCCCTCTCTATTCAGATTGACCCGAGGGAATGACGGGGTGGTTGTTTTTAAACTTGAATTTTATTTCTCCGCGCTCGGTGAAATCCCCGCTTCTTTTTCTTCTTTGCTGATAAGAATTAAGGACCTGACACACACACACGCCCAAAAAGGTGCCTGAGGGCATATCTGAGGAGAGAGGTCAGAGGTGAACCTGTCACGCCCAGACGCATACGCGGCTTTGCGCCCAAGGGCCGAGGCTGACAGTCGTGTCCACTGCGCAGGCGCCAAGATCGCGAAACCCAAGTCTATCCAGGCTTCTGGAGAGATGTGCGCACGCGCTAATGCTTAACGCAACTAAATGTAGACATATAAACTTCGTATACAGAGTTCAGCTTCTGGACTGACTTCCGAAGCCTTTTTTCTCTCTCAAGAAGGAAAAAACAGTTGAAATAGTCTGGTAGCTGTGACTGAGCAGCAACCTGTCCCTCGCTTTCCTACCCCCAACAAAAGGTAGCAGGAAAGACAAGAATCCGAACTCTTTCTAACACAGAAATAATAATAATGGATGATAATTATTATTATTACAGTAATACCTTGGAATGCAAGCATAATTCGTTCCAGAACCATGCTTGTAATCCAAAACACTCATATCAAAGCGAGTCTCTGGTGGGAGTGAGCAGGGCCGATTTTCCTGGGCTCGGGAACCACTCACCCACACAGGACTGTTGTGGTAACCTTTGTCTGTTTTGTATGTAGGGTGTTTGGATTTATACTCAAACCTGCCTCAGCCATATCTCTAAACTGCAGTATGTACAGCAGACTACCTTGCAGGGTTGTCCTAAGTCTCCCCCACCAACGTGCACAATGGGAATAGTGGACTGCATGGACAAAGCAAAAATGCTCTTTCGCACGCACGCTCAATTTATTTATTAAAATTTATTAAACGCCCCATAAAATACTTAAATGGTGCTCAATTCTCTTTGGCTTCTAAACGGTCGCGCATGCGGGAAGACCTCTGAATGAGGGGGGGGGACGAGCGGCGCAGGACAGGGAGCCGCAGGAGCGCATGCGCGTGAGTGTCAAAACACCACCGCGAGATGCATGATAAAGTCTAGACGGAGCGGCGCGAGCGCTCTCTACTGCGCCTGCGCGTCGCAAGATGGCGGCGGCCATGCCTGGCTGTTCTGAGGGGCTGAGTGCGCAGGGAGGGCGCGGGCCTCGGGGTGCTCCGGGCGGCCTCCGCTGCTAGCCGGCCTTTCGCTCGGGCGGCAGCGGGCTCCGCGGCAGGGCCGAGGCGAAGCGAGGCGAGGCGCGCCTGAGGGGCGGGGAGGCCGGCTTCGCCTGGCCCGCCCCGGCCCACCTCAAGCGGACCGGCCGGGCACTGTCGGGGCATGGAGAATCCCGGCGCCGCCGGGGGAGGCGGAGGGGGCAGCAATGTGCCCGCCTTCCTCACCAAGCTGTGGACCCTGGTGGAGGACCCTGACACCGACCCGCTCATCTGCTGGAGCCCGGTGAGGAAGGGGGCGGGCGAGGGGGCCCGTCCTCGCTCGCTCCTCCGCTGGCCCGTGCGCTCTGCTGCCCCGCCCGGCCTGTGTCCAGCGCCTAGCACGCTGGCTCCGAAGTGCACATGACGCAGGAGGTGGCTCCCCGATGCTCGTGGCTGGCCTGGCCTGCACTTCGAGGCTGGGCCTGACCGCCGATGTCTTGCGCTCTCCTTCCAATGCAAGGGCGAGCAACCTGTTGCCCTCCAGCTGTTTTGGACTGCAAGTCCCGTAAGCCCCAGACAACCATGGCCAGTGGTCAGGGATGGTGGGAGCTGTAGTCCAAAGCATCTGGAGGGCAACAGGTTTCCTACCCCTGCTCTAATATATGCATACCTTCTCGGCAGGGATACTGCAGAGCCAATGCACAGCCGGTGCTCAGTCCAACTCTCAGTAGTTTCCTTGTCTTCTGCCACACCCCTCTCCTCCTCCTCCTGCTCCGGGGTCCTCTTCTTGGAGAGCTACCTTTAATCTCCCCTACCCAACCTTTTCTGCATCTCCTCTTTACACTTCTTTTCCAGCCCTGTCTTGCCTGGCTATAATTCTTGTGGGCAGGGATTGTGCCCCTGTCTGCCCCGCTCTTGTGTTGCACTGCTTAAATATGAAGTGGTCGTAGATGCTTACTGTAAGCTTCTGCTGTGGCAGATGTTTCTAGGCAGAGATGTGGTTTCTGAGAAAGAGATTCCATAGTTTCAACAGACAACTTGTTTTTCTCTTCTGGCCTCATCTACAGTTGAGTATTGTTTTCTAGGAGACCATCTGAAAGAATCTGCTTTCTACAGCATTTGGACGATATTGAAATCAAGAGCTAGTGTGGTCCAGTATCCTGTAGTGGATTTGAGCTGTGCAATCCTACTTTCAGAGTAGTAATGGAATCAATTTAATACTTCCATACAAGGCACTGTCAGCTTCTGTTCCCTGTATATAAAACTGGGATACTAATAATGGGCTTTATACTCTGGGAAAAAGACCCTTTGCTGAATTAAACAGGTTTCTGAATATTGACTGTTGCCCTTTATTACTTGGCCTCGGGTAACTCTCGCCCCAGCTTCTGTACCAACTTTGATTCTATAGTAATATGCAGTCTATTTCCAGGTTCCCTAATGCGGTTATCTCTGCCTGAATATTTAAACACTGCTTTTCTCTCTACACAGAATCCCTCCCTTCTGCACACGTGCACACACAATCTTTCCTTGAGATGTAGCCACTACCAAATAGAGAAATGTATTACCCAGATTGCTCATATTCAAATAACTTGATTCTGACAAACAGGAAACTGACACTTTTCAAGCTGCCATAATTGTTGTGCAGATCTCAAGTTTCTGTTGAAGGAACTCTTAAATGGGAAAGATGGTAGCAATGCAAAAGAACACAGATGATTGGGAATGCTAGAAATAGTGGGGAAGATTTCTCATTGCTTTTTCTTGCATTTTTCTCTTTAGAATCTATAGGGATTGTGCAAGTTTCATGGTGGGAAATATAGATGTGTCTGATCAATTGCTGTTAAGTAACCTGACAGGCATTATTGCAGTGCTGTGTTGATGCTAGGAAGAGAATCCATATCCTCACTTTAGTTTGCAAAACGAGTTTTCTTTCAGATTAAAACAGACAACAAAAATAACCTGTTGGTAGACAGAACAAGTGCTCCCCACTACGTGCTCCCCCCAAATGGCAATATAAAGGTACTTGTCTTGAGAATGGAATTGAAGCTTTTTCATCACCTTCTGCTTAAAAGCAAAATGCACATGCATAAAAGGAGTCTAGAATAATCTCCACTGGCTGCGCGGCTTCATCTTTATGATGCCTGGAATCTGCTAAACTGTGTGGGTGGGTGGTGGAGTAGAGATTCTTTGAAGAAGCCAATCAGGCAAGTTTGGTTGAAAACTGTTTCAACTGCGCTTATGCTGACCATCACCTGCTAGAAAATGTTCACTTCCTGTTGTGCCCAATGCTGTGTCATTCTGCCTGAAGAGCCCTGCATACCTTTATTTTAGTTCTGGCCCCTGCTCAACATCCTGCACTCATTGGCTCCTTTCCAACTCTTCCCTACCTTTGTAGCCATTCGTTTCTAATATTCATCATTGCTCTTGTTCTCCCACTTTCTCTTTCCATGACATTGCCCTCACCCACCCTTTTTATTCCCATCTGCCATTCATGACTTTGTCCCTCCTGCACCTCCAGTCTGTAGTTACTTGTCTCTCTAGCTGGGAGAAGTTGTCAGAATTCCAAGCAACATACCGTAGTTATTGCTCAGCTGAGTGAAGCTGGTCACTAGGTTTTCTGTTGGCCTTCAGTGTGTGCTTATCTATGTTTCTGGGAGCAAGATTTAGTATCAGTTTCCAGATTGCTCAGCTTTGGTTCCAGTAACTGGGTGTGTTTGGAACTGTCCCTGTCTGCATTTCATGCATCTGCAACTGAAGTGAAATCTTTCCTTTAGCTTCTTTCACTTGTTGACATGCTTTCTGAACTGGAAGACAGATCAGGAATTCCTCTCATAAGCAGCATTTGCTAGAGTCTTAGCAATGGGGGCTCTGGATGGCAAAAGGGCTTTGTTTTGGTAAACCTGCTTGTTTATACTCTAAACTAAATTTAGAGGCAGATGCTTAGCTTGGTCCTTTTGTGGTCTACTACTAACTCTCCCAGCACTAGCACTAATGACATTGCACTAGTGAAAAACAATGCTTGTGTAACGTAGCAAAATATGGTAGCACATCACCACTTTTTCCCATTGCCCTAACAAGCACTAGTTTACTCTAGTTCAACATCATTTGCACTAGTGCTGGGGTACAGCTGGATCCTACCCTAAGTAAAGAAGTGAAAAAGAAATATATATGCAATCCTCTATCTCAGCAGAATACAGTCTGCCTCAAGGGTGGATATGTTCAGTTTTATTGGCTATTAAATTGACTTACAGCGCAATCACATGCATGTTTGTGCAGAAGTAATTCCACTTTGTTTAGTGGAGCTTACCTCTAGGTAACTGTACATAGGATTGTGGCCTTAGTTTTTTAACTAAGTCTGTTCAAAAGCTTTTGGAAGTACATATTTAAGGCGGGGGAAGTAAAACATTATGTTCTTTTTCTCCTCTAATATATGAGGGGTCTTGAAGTATCTTCTTATGTTCTTAAGTAATTTCTAATGATGAACAGTGGGTTAATTGTAAGATAGTAAGTAATATTGTATGGTGGCCTAGGATTTAAAGTTTTGGATATAATCATGTTTGTTCTTATGAAGACATTATTGCTTGAACAGGAGGACTGTCCCTTTTCTCTGCAAATAATATTTTTAATACTATTAATACTATTTTTAATTTTGGGCTATGAGGGAAAATCCAACTTTGAATGATTAATTATGCCTAGATATGAATGGTTAGTTGGATGTTTATTGATAGATAAGAAAAGAATGGGGCTTAACAGTGCAATCCTATACATGTTGCCTCAGAAGTAAGTCCCATTGAGTTTAATGGAACTTATTCCCAGGTAAGTGTGTATACGATTGTATTTGTGTTTCATATCTAATGAGGTATGGCACTGGATTTGAAATAATAGTTCTAATTTAATTTAACTCATTAGGTACCACTGGTACTGTATTTTTGCTCATTAATTGAATTGTATCATCTATAACCTGCCACGTGGAGATGGAGCACCCTTTGTGCTGTTTGGGGGCCTGTCCTGATATTAAAATTCATATATTTCATAGATCATAGAGTTGGAAGGAGCCTACAAAGCTATCGAGTCCACCCCCCTGCTCATTGCAGGAAACTAGAGGAGGGGTCTCCCATTTATTTATTTATTTATTTATTATATTTGTGAATCGCCCATCTGGCCAGACATCCGGCCACTCTGAGCGATTTCCAATCCAATAAAATACAAGAGGGGGTGGGGACACACACACACAGTATAAAACACAATTAAAAACAGAACAAAACTTAAAAATCCTAACCCACCCCATATTCCCGCCTGAAAAGCCACGTTTTTAATGCACGGCGGAGGTAGAGCTGTGTGTCATCCGCATATTGATGACAGCGCACCCCCAAACCTCCTGATGATAGCTCCCAGCGGCTATCCAAGTAATAACCCATTATTTTAGATTCTACTGAGCCTATGACTGAATTAGATATTACTGACAGCAGCGTATAAACAGATGCTCCAGTGGGTGTATTCTTTTCAGTCACCGGCAGTGTCTGGAGCAGAATAGACTCCCTGGAGTAACAGTTGTGGGCCACACAGCACTCTTGCGCAGCCCTGCTTGTGCAAGGCCAGCGAGGATCTGCAGTTATAACACAGAGGGCCATAGCACAGTGTGAGAGAGCCCCTGCTTTGCATGCAGAAGGTCCTTGGTTCAATCTCGGGCGTTTCCAGGTAGGGCTCGGAAAGAATCCTGCTGAAACCCTGGAGAGCCTTTGCTGCCAGTCAGTGTCAACAGTATGGGGCTAGATGTTCCAGTGGTCTGACTCCGCATAAGGCAGCTTCCTATGTACCTGAGGGTGTTTTGCCGTGGGCTGCTGAGCACATCTGTATGGCCTCCAGGTTTCCTGCAGGGCCCTTCTACCTTCAAAAGCCCATGATTCTTGGTAGCTCTTACATGTGAGCTGGGCATGAAAATGGGCAAACATAATTGGTCTTCTGACACAGTTCAGGAGTGGCAGGTGTCACACTTAGGCTTTGAACATGCAATTAACTTTGGCCTTCAGAAGTGCTGCCTGCTTTGGAAGTCCCACCCAAGTGGTGCTCCCGTTTATCTTTAACAGATGAAGTAAGAGCCAGGAGTTGAAAAAATGTCCACTCTTTCCCCCTCCCCTCTCCCGGAAGCAGTAAGACACAGTTGGGGGAGGGCCCCCCCCAAGATTGTCAGGCTGTTTGTCTCCCCACTTCAGCTGACTTTTGTGTGCTGTAGGTGGTGGGAGTGAAAGGAAGGTGCTGGTGGGAGGGGCTATGAGGTGGCAGAGGAAGAGGCCTGCAGGGTTTTTTTTTCTGGCTAAAGCAGGAACTGCAGTTACCAGCCCTCTTCCCCTCCTCGTATGCCAGATTTTTAGATTGTTCGAAGACAAAGGCCAGCAGGGAGCATGGCAGCTTGGGCACTGCTGCTTGACAGCACCATAGGCGCCTTCATGCTGCGGTGTCCAGCACACACACACACACACACCGCCTGCGTTTCCTGAGGGAAGGGTGTACTGGGAGCATGTGCCGTTGGGTGCTGCTGCAGTGCTTGAAGGTGCCCAGGAGCACCTTTGGGCAGCTGTGTCCAACCCTCTCCTTGTCCCGCCTTTCCCGCTCTGGGTGTGTGCGCCAGTTTTGCTTTGTGCACCCAGAGCTGTTTGGGTGCCTTGGCCAGAGCTCCCAAACAGTCCCCAGACTTCCTCCCAACTTTGGAGCTGGAGAAGTGGGAAGCCTCTATGCAGGCCTGTGGCTCATGCTGGCTCAGCTTGTCTGAGCGTGGAAAGCTAAGCAGGGTCAGGCCTGGTTATTACTTGGATGGGAGACCCCTCCTCTAGTTTCCTGCATTGAGCAGGGGGGTTGGACTCGATGGCCTTGTAGGCTCCTTCCAACTCTATGATCTATGGAACTACCCCATCCACTGCAGCTTCAGAGTTGGGAGGAAGACTGACTGCTTGTTACGCACTCGGGGATGGTGGTGACACACTTGCTATGGTGAGCATGGAGAACGAATTTGCTGATGCCTGTTTAGGGGCTTTAATCCTGTGCGCTCTAGTCTTTAAAATGCCACAAAATACTTGTATGTCGTGTTTTCTGCAGCAGACTAATGTGGCTCCCCTTTTAAACTTTGCTTTTTGCCTTATTATTGTAGCATTTGACTTGTATAGCGCTGCTTGTAAGCAGGCATGGGCGTACTGAATGGCAAGCTGGCATTTTAGCAATTATTCCTTCCAAGCGTGGTCTGAACCAGCAGCTTGTTGGTCTGCAGTAAAATATTCCTGTGCCATTTCTCAAATTAAGTTTGGCTGGTTTAATATTGAGTCCCCAAGTGCCCGTCTTGGCTCGATCATTCTGAGACCAGCACAACAGCCATGTGCCAAGTTCAGGATTTAGAAATGTATCGTAAACCTGGAAGGCTGATTTCTGACTGACTCATCTGTGCATTTTGGGAGTTTGGATTGACAGAGATGCGTAGTGGGATGGGCTGTGGCTTTTTATCTTATTTATGAGTTCATACTCTGCTGTTCTTGCAAACAAACCAAAGCAGCTAAAAATAAAAAAGTTTTGGAGGCAGCCAAACCATCAAAACAATAGGAAAACATGAGAACAATAAACCACAAAGGATAACAGCAACAAATACTAATGCTAGAACAACATATCAGGTTGATCAGTTAAAAAGGCAGCAGGGAAAGCAGGAACACCACAATCAACTGTCAGTCACCACCACCACAGGCTAACCCAAAGGGCCAGGTTTTCATCAAAGAATGAAACATAAATAACAATGGGGTCAGGTGGATTTTCCTCAATAGGATATTCCTAAATTAGGTGCCACAGCCTAAAAGGCCCTGTCTTGCTTG
This sequence comes from Shinisaurus crocodilurus, assembly GCA_021292165.1. Classification (NCBI taxonomy): domain Eukaryota; kingdom Metazoa; phylum Chordata; class Lepidosauria; order Squamata; family Shinisauridae; genus Shinisaurus; species Shinisaurus crocodilurus. The sequence continues at coordinate 224,526,907 of CM037880.1, read as the reverse complement.
GTCACTTCTGTGGATGGGAGAACACTGAGCGGGCCTTAGATGTCAATTGGAGAGTATGGGGTGGAGGTGATCCTTAAGATATCCGAGTCCCAAGCCATTTAGGGCTCTAAAGGTAAGAACCAAGACTGGAAACATACAGGGAGCCAATCTCATCAAATGAAACTGGAGTTACAGTATATGCTCCCTCCCTCCTATCCCAGTCCCAGACAATACCCTAGTGGTATTTTGTACCAGTATAAGCTTCTGGGTGCTTTTCAAGGGCAGCTCCACAGAGAACATGTTACAATCATGTAATGCCTTTAGGAACCGTCATGCTCTTTGGGGCAGCAACTTAAATGGTTTAATCTTGGCTATGCTAATACTTTTGGCCTGTCAGCTGTGAAGCTGCTGTGAACTGATGCTGACGCCCATTAGCTGGAAAGAGGCAACATTTACCTGTAGGCTGGGGGACAAAATGGGGAGGGGTGTGTTACTGTTTCTAGCGGGTGGGAGCCTCATCCCTTCCAGCTGTAACAGCGAACAGTAAATGACTGTAATGTGGATGGAGGCACCTTAGCAGCTATTGCTATACATGCATGAAAATAAGAAGTCTTACTTGATAAGACCAAAGTCCTATCTAGTCTAGCATTCTGTTCCCACAGTGGCCAACCAGCTACCTGTGCGAAACCCACAAGTGAGACATGAGCGCAACAGCACACACACATACCCCAACTTGTGTTCCCCAGCAACTGGCATATAGAGGCATACTGCTTCTGACACTAGAAGTAATATATAGCCATTCTGACTAGTAGCCATTGATAGCCTTATCCTCTATTAATTTATTCTGTCCCCTTTTAAAGCTGTTCAAGTTGGTGACTATTACTACATCCTGTGGAAGCGAATTCCATAGTTTAACAGTGCACTGTATGAAGAAGTACTAAATTTTATCTGTCCTGAATCTCCCACCACTCAGCTTCCTTAGATGACCCTGAGTTCTAGTATTATGAGTTCTCCCTATCCACTTTCTCTACAGCATTCATAATTTTATATGCCTCTATCATGTCTCCCTTTATTCACCTTTTTCTAAGCTAAACAGTCTCAGATGTTGTAACCTTTTCTCATAGGGGCGTCACTCCAGCCCCTAAGTGCAGTGACCAGAACTGTACAGAACTGGAACAAAAGTGTTCCAAGTGTGGTCACACCATAGATTTGATGGGTATTCCTCTCCTAATTATGCCCAATATGGAATTTGCCTTTTTCACAGCAGCTGCACGCTGGGTGATATTTTCATCGTGTTGTCCACCACAACTCCCAGATCTTTCTTGGTCAATCACTGCCAGCTCTGATCTCATCAATGTATATGTGAAATTACAATTTTTTTGCCCTGATGTGCATCACTTCACGCTTGCTTCCATTGAACTGCTTTTCAATGCCCTGCTTTTGCCATTTTCATACCCATTCCCTCAGCTTAGAGTGATCCTTTTGGAGCTCTTTGTACCATTTTGTTTTAACCACCCTAAATAATTTGATGTCTGCGAATGTGGCCACCTCACTGCTCACCTCTAATGCCAGATTATTTATAAGCAAGTTAAAAAGTACTGGTCTCAATATGGGTCCTTGGGAGAATCAACTGTTTTCATCCTTCCATTGCAAGAACTGACCATTTATTCCTAGTCAATGCTATCTGTTCTTTAACCGGTTACCAATAAATAAGAGGACCTCTCCATTTATCCCATGGTTGCTAAGTTTGCTTAGGAATCTTTGGTGAGGGACTTCGTTGAAAGCCTTTTGCAAGATCAAGTAGACAATGTCTACCAGATCACCCCGTCCACATGTTTGACACTCAAAAAACCTAAAAGGATAGTGAGACAGGATATACCGTACCTCTGAGGAAACCATGTTTCTTCTCTTTGAGCAGGGCATGTCCTTCTATATGCTAACTAATGTTATCTTTCCACCAATTTACATGGAGCAGATGTTAAGCTAATCGACGTGTAATTTCCTGGATCTCCCCAGATCCCTTTTTAAAAAAATTAGATGTACTCAAACTTTGTACGGGACCTAGTTATTTTAGGCACTTCATGTAGTGATGGCATTCGATACTTCTTGAGTCAATGGCACTTGGATCCTTTCAGTTTGGAGCCTCTCGCGTGGCTGACGCTTCACCTGTTGCTTTGCAGTCTCTAGAGGGGTTGGTGGAGGCTCCGTGCCCTTGTGCTTGGGGGTAATATACCAAGTGCAGTTTTTGCCAGCAACTGCTCAGGAGGCAGGACTGTTGCAGTAGCACCTCGCTCAGTGCAGGGTTCCTGGTTGTGACAACCTTTGATTGGTGCCGTGCCAAGAGTAAGCAGGGCATAGGTGCTCTGTGAACTCTCCTCTGCTCATGGGTGGTCCATCATGTCTTTGCCTTTCTCTTGAACGGCAAGCTTAACTTTGTTGCAGTATAGTGATTTGTTGGCAGCCCGTCTGGTTTGGTTCCCACTTAGTATTGGTATCAGCTGTGTTTGTTCTCCCACCATATGGAATTGTCTTAACAGGAAGATGACTCAATGGCAGAGCTTTTTCCTGCCATGAAAGAAAATCCAGTTGTAAAAAGTCTTTCACTTCTCTTATATCACTCTGCCAGATTGAAAATATTTTCTCTCTCCTGTAGACGCCATTATATTTTGACAATAAAATTCCTGCTATGTGAGCCAGAAAAGTAATGACATCTCGCTCGGTAAAGCAGTTATGATTTTCTTTTCATACCAAATGGTTGAACTATTGTTCCTACTGGGCAGCTACTGGTCTTGAGGCAAGTTGGAATTAGGACTGGCTGGTGGCAAGCTGGTTGCTCAGAATGGTCCGTGGCTGCCTGAGGCTGGTGCTGGGCTGGTGGCAGCTCTTTGGCTTAAATAAGCACGTGGGATGAACACACACCCGGAGCCCCTGAAGGGAAGACACAATCCCTTTAGACTCCAACTGTGCCCTATTGACCTGCCTTAACTAAAAGAGCCTCTTAAATGTTTTCATAAACTGAAAAAGCAACAAACAAAATAAAGCAGGGCAGGAGGATGTCGCCTTGCACCTGCCCACCTGCAGGCACAAGACCTGCAGTACCCCAAGACCTGCCATTTGTGGGCGCTCTTTGGCACTTCCATTGAACATACATGCACACTGGGACTGAAGGAATAGGATCTTGCCTCTCCTAAGAGAAGCCCACCTTGCACTGAGAATCCTGTGTGTTCGGGATAGGTGTGCCTGCACTCTGTTTAGTTGCTGAGTCTACCTGCTCCACGGTGGTGGGCCCTAAATAAATATAAGACCTTATGACAGGCAGTTCTGGGAACTGCCAGGCCCTGGTGGTAGAAGCTTAACGCAGGCCTTTCTTTAATCTCCCATGCAATTGAGAAACGTGGGTCTTGTTCATTCAGCTGAAGTTCAGAGACTGCCATCTCGTGGTGTTTATCCTCAGAGACCAGTTAAGGAATTTCAGGATGTTTCAGTCACATGATCCCTGTCTTTGTTCAAAGATGTTTTGCATGCATGCCCCCCCCCCCCTGCTTAGTTCTGGTTTTGGAAAGGAACTCTGGCAGAGTCAGGGAGAAGGTAGCCTAGGTAATGAGGCAGTGAAGAGCAGCAAGACTGCCATACAACTTTCTGGTTGTTGCCCTGGGCTGTCCATCACCCCTTCCCATCCTGCTGCCTGCCTGCCATAGTTCTAGTAGGTGGGTTCCTACAGCTGGGAGGGGTGCAGTAGCTGCTCAGCACCCGCTCCCATGCCAGTCTGAATTGTGTGGTTTTTATTCTTTATGCTGCCTTGAGTGGCTTTTACTCTTAAAGCTGGCCTAAAAATAAGTTTAAATAAAAGATAAAATTTTAAAGTTGCTCTAAAGCCTTTGGGCCATGGTCCTTTTGAGGGCTCATGCATTCCTTGCATAATATGTGCCACCAGGGGAATTATGTAGGAGCAGTCACACGTGTGTGTGTGTGTGTGTGTGTGTGTGTAGGGATCTCAAGTCTCCAGTCATATGGCTAAGTCTAACCACTCCTCTCCTTTCCTGAATTTCTGTGTATCACTGGACTTAAGGCCATGGTCCAAGACCACCTGCTGCCACCCTGGCCTGTAATGTTCTACTGACACGCTTTTTAAATGTTTATCGTGCTCCTTCTGGTCATCTGCCCCCTGCAGCTTAAGACACAGTCCTGTTGTCACGTCCTTCCATGCCTGAAGGGTGACGGTTTGAGGCTCCTCCGTGTGAGGTTGCTTGCCATTGGGACCATCCCAGCTACTCGAGGTCAGCAGCAGTGCTACTACAGAGCCTCTCTCATCTCCTGCTCTGTTGTTGTTGTTGCAGAGTGGAAGCAGCTTCCATGTTTTTGACCAAGGCCAGTTTGCCAAGGAGGTACTTCCGAAATACTTCAAACACAACAACATGGCCAGCTTCGTACGGCAGCTGAACATGTGTAAGTATAAATCGCTGCTCGTGGCCGGAGTCTGCCGCAATAGCCTTTGTATTCCTGTCTTCAGAAGTCCCTTGAGTGTTTTGTAGGGAGGTGCAATGAGGGTAGCTTAGTAGAACATGGGGTGGGTGGGAAATGCGGTAGCTCTGGAACTGTGTTCAACTACAGGAGTGGGCGGAAGGTGGATCTCCAAATGTTCTGAACTTCAGTTCCCTGGATCCCCTGCCAGCATGGCCAGTGGTCAGGAATGCTGGGAGTTGAAGTCCAAAACTTCTGTTCTACTCTGTTGCGGCTTCTCACACTGCCCTTAGGCCCGCAAAGCTCTAACAGTTTTATTTTACAGCTTTTATAATTTGGTTTATCACACTTCCATTCATCCTGGTCCCCCCCCCCCCAAAAGTAAGGTTTAATATCATTTCTCTGGCCTAAGTTTGACTGTTAAATAAGAGAAACATGCAGATACCATCAAATAATCATAGTCCCTATGAAATGTGGCTTCATTCTTCAGAGTTATAAACAAAGGGAGAGCCTACATTAATGGTATTATAGTGTTACTTTCAGAGTTTGCCCGGTCTGTGGTTTGGGAGCATTCCTGAAGATCTGGTGGCAACTGGGGCCAGGAGGCCTTTGCATAGCTTTGACTAGTCTCCCAAATGTATCTATACCTGGATTGAGATAAACTAGCCAGGGTCACACATGCCTTAGTTACATCATGGTTGATGCAACTGTAAAACTCTGTACGTGGGACTGCCTTTGAAAAGGGCCTGGAAACTGTTTGCAGAAAATTCTGCTATTGGGCAATAACCCATGGGACCGCTCTGCTCCCACTGACTGTGTTGCGCCAGCAGGACCGCCTGTGCAATGGGGACTTAGCGCTTCGTGAAGGAACCCTGGAAACGCTCATTTTCGGATTAGGACAGGTCAGCGGAGCTGCCTTCAGCAAGCTCCACTGACCTGCCCCATTCTGGAAACTAGCGTTCCCGCTAGTTTTGGGCTGCTTTAACAACTGCTAGTTCTCCATTGCACTAGTGTGCATTGCTAGTGTGCAGGCAGCATAGCGTACTATCCATAGAGTTTTGACTGGGGCCAGTGTTACTCCATTATATCAACTGCACTGGCTTCCCATCTATTCCTGTGCCCAGTCGTGTTGGCCTTTACCTTTAAAGTTATAGATTGTTTAGGACCAGGTACGAGAAGGGCTACACCCCCCTCCAGCGTGAGCTTCCCTGCCCACTCAGATCATTGGGGGAGAGTTTTTGCATCCTGCTACTGTCGCATGTTGGTGGGTACATGGGAGAGGACTTTCTCCATAGTGACTCTGGAACACCCTACCCTGGGAGGTTTGCTTTCCCCCCTTCCTGATGGCATTTCATCACAAACTGAAAACCATTCTGTTTCAAAGACCCTTTGGGCTCAGAAAAATATTGCCATGTAAATGTGTGTATTGGTGCAGTTTGTTTTTGTATGTAGTATATGCTTTACTATGTCAGTTGTAAGCCGCCCGGGGAATTTTTAAGCAATAGAAAGACAGGATAAATGTGCTTTCAATAAGCATTTGTCCTTATATATAGCATGAAAGATTTCTTGTCATTTGCTGATAGCTAAAGGCATTATTACCTCTTTTCCTCTTCATGTTATCTATATTCTTGCATATTGAGGCTAATGTCAAATATTCATCTTAACATGTTTTAAAGACCCTGTGTGTCTTACAGTGCCAATATTGTTACCTAGCTGCTATTTGAGTTAATAAATAGTCACACTATTTAATATATTTTGATGCTTACCTTATTTCACAGGACAAATTGTAATAGGTTTTTTAACAGGTTGAGTGCTGTGCCTGGTGGCCCAAAAAACACAGCAAACTGGATTACAAGAAGTCTGTCAGGGAGGGTCTTGTCCCATCAGAGGAGGCATTCTTAACAGGAGAAGACAGATTCATGGAGAATAGATCTGTGAATAGTTCATGGCTATGAATACTAAAAATGGAAATTCCATATTCAGAGATGGTATCTTTGAAGTGCCAAATGCCAGGGCCAAATGAGATGCCTGTAGCTGCTTATGAACTTCAGCAGTAGTCAGCCTGATGGCTCTGGGAGACAGGCATTGGGCTAGATCAGTGTTCTCCAACCTTGGGTCCCCAGATGTTTTTGGCCTACAACTCCCAGCATGGAGTTGTAGGCCAAAAACATCTGGGGACCCAAGGTTGGAGAACACTGGCTAGGTGAACCTTGCTCTGACTCAGGACTTCTGCCTTCCTCTGGAAGGCCTGCCTTGTATGTTGGGAACTGAGGTCATTTGCTCCTGAAACAGTGTGATCTGCTGCTTTGTGTGCCTTTGGAAAATTGGTACATTACGGTATTACACAGTATGCAAGCTGAGCAAATACTGGTTTCTACTCCTGAAACTGGATGAAAGAGTCTTGGAGGGTGGAGGTCCAGCTGGCCCCGCAAGCCTACAGTGTGCATGAATTGCAGGTGAGCTTCTCGAAGGTTCCCATGATCTTGTTGCCAATGCACTCCATTTCCTTGCCTTTCAGATGGCTTCAGGAAGGTGATTCACATTGAGCAAGGTGGTCTAGTAAAGCCAGAGAAGGATGACACTGAATTCCAGCACCCATATTTCCTTCGTGGCCAGGAGCATCTCCTGGAAAATATCAAGAGGAAAGTCACTAATGTAAGTCTGCCCTAACAATTTCTGGCCCGAAATCAAAGGAGCTCCTAAGGAGCTACCTGGGAGCAGGCGGGGGGTGAGGAGACTCCACTGTTTCCATCAGTGCCTGCCTGGGTGCTAGAGAGAGAGAGAGAGAGAGAGAGAGAGAGAGAGTGTTCCCACTTCATTTTTTAAGGTCCCTTTGCCTTTGGTTTCTGGCTTTGCTGGGCAGCTGTTCAAATTGCCCAGCTAAAGTGGTGGGTAATAAGCAACCAGGTGGCTTTTTTGTGCAGAAGGAGATCACGCGCCCCCCCCCCCATGTACCACCCTTCTGTATATGGCTCCAGGGAGGCGCTGAAGCCATGGTAATCTCTCTTGTTGTACTGGGGCTTCTGTTAGCAAATTGCTGGCCTTGCTGAGTAGCTTGGAAGTGGCTTTAGTCTAGTCTGTGGCTCAGCTGAATCATCCTATAGGATGTGTTGCATCTCATGTCATGTTATCCTGAGCACCCCTCTTGGGCTTAGAATGCTCTGTAAATAAGCCCATAAGTTCTCAGTATGCTCACATTCTGCAATATGTCAGCTTTCCTACAGTCTCCACAATGTTGGGCTTATCTGTAATATTGCATCTGCTTGTAGTCTTTTATTCAATATCATAAGAAGCCACTTTTCCAGAACTATCCACTGAAAGTAGTGGGTAGCTTTCTGTTTAAAAAAGAGTTTAATTGTTTCTCCTAACTTGAGGAGAAGACCAGAACTGCACAGAACCCTTACCCACTCCCCACCTCAACACACACACACACACACACACACACACACACACCACTGTTCAGCCCCTTCTATTTTTGAGACTTTCCCAAGCCATGTCAAGCTTTTCTGTAGCCTTATAGGCCAGAGACTTGCTTTTTAAAAACTTTCCACAAAGACAGAATTTCTCAAAGGTAAATTCAATGCCAGATACATAATTCCTTGTCTAGCAGAGTGATCATGCACGCTGGCAATGCACACCACCCTGTCTAGAAAGCTCTTAATGAACTTTGCTAGAGAATCCAAGAATGTGTCACTCTCTGTCTGGCATGCAGGAACTGAGGTTGAATAGTGGAGGAGCAGTGCGTGCTGGGAAGCACAAGCAAACCGAAGTACATTTAACATATGCAGCGGTGGCCTCTTAGTGCACAAAAAGCGCTTGCACGCTATGCTGACCGACCCACCGAAGTGCCGTTCACGTGTGGGGCCGCCTCAGGAGTTGCACTGGCCAGGGAGTGCCGTCTCCAGCCTCGTTGGACTCTGGCTCCAGCTCTTGTTGAGAGGAGGCAGCGCACCCGCTGCCTGTGATGCTGGGCCAGCTGTCTTCTCACTTGGAAGTCCTGGGCCTCAGTAAGGGATGAATCTCCACCCCCACCCCCACCTCCAGGTGTCTGGCATAAAGAACGAAGAGATCAAGGTTCGCCAGGACAGCGTGACCAAGCTGCTGACTGATGTCCAGGTGATGAAAGGCAAGCAGGAGAGCATGGACTCCAAGCTGATGGCTATGAAGCAGTATGTATTGCAATCTGCAAGGGGGTGGGGCAGGGGCTGGGGGTGGCCTCGCTGCTGCTGGGGGGGGGAGCCTCCCTCGCTCGGTGTTCCAGCGCCCTCTACTGGCAGGTGACACGGCAGCCGTCCCAGCTGCAGTGGCGGGCGGCGGCAGTTGGAATCGCTCCTTGGCAGACTCTTGCCTGGTGCCAGACTACTGGTTTTTGTCTTGATTCCTCTGATCAGGCTTGTTAAGTTTCTATACCACCTTTGATTCCATCACCCGGAATGGTGTACAACACAAAAATCAGGCACCAGAATAATAAGTAGCAGCTACAATATCAATTCTCAGATTAAAAACTTGCAAATGAGAAGCTTGGGCTAAACAGTACAGATTTAACCTTACATGTACTGATGTATGTACGTACGTACGTACGTATGTATGTAAAAGATACTACCGGTAACTTGTTCTTGCTTGGGATGGAGCAAGCTCACAAGGCCCTACTTTGGGCCACTGTTTTGAAGGATGAGGTGCCCAAAATGGATCCTCTCTTGACCTTAACCAGCAGGGAGATTCATGTGGGAAAATAAAGGACATAATTTTTGCTGAGCCTGCACTGTTGTGGGCTTTAAAGGTTCAAACTGGCACCTTGATTTTTTTCTTCTTCTTGGAACTATCCTAGCAACTAGTGCAACTGAACCAAAGTTTGTCAGCCAGAAAGGAAAATGCTGTTCTTCTCTGCTTTTTTTGGAAAGCAAGGAGGAAAAAGTAGGTCACTTCTCTCTTTTCAACCAGGAAGGAAGTAAAGCAATGCAGTAGACGTTAGTGTGCTCCTAGTAGCAACCTGTGCTTCGCCTTAGAATCCCCACCCCCAGACTAAAATAAAAGTCATCCCCATAAATGCAGCATTTTTTCTTCCCATGCTTTATTGAAAAGGAGTTATTATTTCCTATAGATCAGGGACAAGGAATGTGTGGCCCTCCAGATGTTGTTGGACTGCAGATCATCTCTCACTATTGGTCTAACAACATCTGGAGGGCCACACATCTCCCACTGCTGGTGTACAGGATACTGAGCTTCATGGACCAAATGGTCTGACTCAGTATAAAGCAGCTTCTTACATCCCTAGCTAGTCCATCTTGCCCTTGGCCAGGCACAGTTTTGCCCTCCTTTTGAATGTCAAGATGCTTGAGGGCTGTCTTAATTTCAGAAAAGACACCGCCTTTTGCTGCTGTTGCTAATTTTTTAAGAGGCTTTTCAACTTCTCCCTTAAACAGGGATTCTCAAACTTTATTATAGCAAACCCCATTTGACTTAAAAGGTGGATTGGTTAGTCTTCCCTAAACACAAGATGCAATGGAACCAGACAGCTCTGGCAATGCTCACTCCTGCCCTGGCCTAGAGCTGAGCATACCAGATAGAGGGGAGAATGGTCTGTGGCACATAGGCTGATGCCCCCCGAACTCCCTCAGTTGGTACAAGTAGAAAGGGGAGCATGCAGTTGGCTGCTGGTGGCTGGCAGTTGGCTGCCTTCTGGCTTAGTCTTGCACAACTGGTTGTGGGGAGACCAGGGGAGGAGTTTGTGCCAGTCCCACCTGGAGAATGGCAGCTCTAAATGGGGAGTTAGCTTGACTGACCGCTAGAGCTAGTTTTCAGGGACAAGGCCCCCAGGCCTGTGATGAGGGGAGACATGTGCTGGCGAAATCTTCTGAGTATGCGCCCTGCACCTCTTAATTTATTTTTATTTTACTTTATTAATTACTGTATTTATATAGCTTCCCTTTAACAGAAGATTTCTGAGCAGCTCACGAACAAATGCAACATTAAAACAATATAAAAGCCATAAAAACTATTACAATGAAAAACAAACACAATTTTAAACTGAGTGGCCCAGTTGTTGTTTAAAAGGTCAATAAAAAGGTCTTCACCTGGTGCCAAAAAGACCATAAAGATGGCAACAGGCCTCTCATTTCTGAAAGTCATGTGCCAGGCCTCCTTGGATAGTCTCTTCCACAACTGGGGTGCCACCACCAAAAGGCCCCTTCTCTAGTAGTTACCCACCTCATCTCAGTTGGCTGGGGCCCTTGGAGTAAGGCCTCTCCAGAAGATCTTACGGCTGAAATAGATTCATATAGGAGAATGCAGTCTTGTGGGTAACCCAGTCCCAACCAGCACTTTAAATCAGGCCCAGAAATAGACTGGGTGCTAGTGCACATGACAAAGCTCAATGTGGTCAGAATGCCCAGTTCCAGTTAATAATCTTGGAGCCTTATTCAGGACCAATTGCCATTTCTGCCCTGTTTTGAAAGGCAGCCCCACATATAACACATTGCGGTAGTTACATAGGGAGGTTACCGGGGCATGGGTAACGGTGGCCAGGCTATCTCCATCCAGGTGTGGTCACAGCTGGCATATGAGCCAAAGCTGATGAAAGGTGTGTTGAGCCACAGCGGTCACTTAAGCCTCAAATAGTGCTGGGTCAGTGAGCCCCCCTGGCTCCGAGCCTGATCCTTCAGTGGGGTTGTGACGCCGTCCAGGACAGGCTGAACATCATTCACCCATGTGGTTGAATCACCAGCCAGCAGCACCTTCACCAAGTCTGGATTGAGTATTTGATTCACCCTCATCCAGCCCATGGCCTCTTCCCACACATCTAAGGACCAAGGGGAAGAGTTTTGGTGTCGGAGGACATAGCATCCAGCTGGCTTGAGTGCCAGCACTTGGTCCAGAAGTGAAGCTCTGCTACAAACCTCCCGCAGCTGTGGAGGATGGCTCATATCAGTGAGTGTTCACATGAAGGCAATGGTTTGGAAATCCTACTTTTCCTGGAAGATTAGTCAATGACCTTAAGTACTCACCCCTTCCTGTTTTGTGGCTGCTGTGGTACCTCTCCTGGCAGTGCTGGCCTCAGCTGTTCTTTTGCCAGGACAGGAACTTTTCTCCCTCCAGCCATAAATAGCTATTCCTCACCCATGGAATGTGGAGCCTCTGTACATCTTGATTCCTTGAATCATCTAGTCTTGTGGCCGCCTTCTGGGTTTTTTGCTATTCTGGGTTTTTGCTTGCCAATGTCAGGTTTTGCTGAGTTACGTGATACCGCTTACAGTGGATGGGTGTTCCAGATGGCATCCTTCCCTGGCTTTGTCCTGGTGTTCTTCCCCATGTCAAAGAGAAATTGTGAGCCAAGAGCAGGGCTGCATGTCTTCTGTCTATCCACACAGTTGTGCTTCAAAGATGAATGATGTGGTAAAAACTGGCTTCCAAAGAAGCTTGGCCTCCTGTTTTATTTAAAATCATGTTTCTAGCCCTTATGCTGCAAAGGGTTCTTCTTAAGATTGCAGCTGGTATTCTCTCCTCCTGCCTCCTCAAATCTTAGAATTCAGAGTAGGTTGGAGCAAAATACCCGGTAATCGGAGGCTGGGGCCTCCAGTGGCCTCACGACTGTGCGTCTCCTGCATGGCTAGCAGAATAAATTTCGGCAAATGATTCTTTTGCAGAATCTCATTTTTCTTGGTGTAATAGAACATGAACTGGGGGAGTACAAAGTACCCACAACCTTCAGGTAGACAACCCATTGACTGAAATGATGAAAAAGCTCTGGGGACATTTTCTGCTATCCATGGGGAGTGCATAGCCTGCTCTGTTCTTAAGTGAGCTGTGAAGTGCTATGGGGAGGGGGCTTTCCCTACTCATGCTGTTACCTTGCCCCACATGTCTGACAAGTGTCCCTTGAGAGGCCGCAAAGGCCTTGACTCTGGGAGGTACTGTGTGGGGGCGGGTGCCATCTGGGCCTCTCAGCTCTGCCCAAAGCACCAGGTGCAGTTCCTAGCGGTCCTTCTATCAGCCCTGAAGAGAGTTGCCAGTCCCAGTGTGTGTCGTCCAACACGCAGGGCTCTCTCTGGGGTGCCCTGCGGACACACGTGGCTGGGAGCCAGCCATGTGAAGGCTTATTGGCTGTGCTTTGGCTTGGGCCTTCTCTCAGGTAAATCCAACATGATGTTGCTTGTTACTGGCTCTTTATTGCTCCTCTAGGAACAGGGCCTCTCAGGGCTTCCATTGCTGATTCTTCTTAGCTTCTAAAGATCACTGAAAAGACAGCAGGAAACAATAGAGCCCTGCTCCACGCTGTAGGCTGTGTGTGCCAAGCAACTACTGCAATGCAACCTCAGCAGTGGGAGCTAAAGAGAGGAAGCAGGTTTGGCCTGAACTCAGACAAATGGAAGCAACTGTTCTGTCCAACATCCCCTTTAGCACTGGCTGAATGTTGGCCTGGCTCTTCCATCCCCAGAGCCCAGTGGCTGCAGCTCTGTGGCCAAATTGTGCACTTGTTTGGTCGATCAGAAGTGCTCAGAGTTCTTGTTTTCCTTTGCTCCCTCCTCCTCCTCCTCCTCCTCCTCCCAACCCCTGCAATGCTTTAAAGGAAGAAAGTGTTGGAGCGAAAGGAGAAATAGCTGACGCAAGAGGAATGAGAACGCTGGACTTTGGAGCACTGAATTCAAATCCTGTCTTGACTGTAGTCAAAGCCTTCTCTTTAACAAGAGATATTATATTATCCACCAATAAAACACACCGGTGAAGGCAGATAACGTGATGCTCCTTGTGGCACACGAAGTTCTGTTGAAGTAGTTAATAGTAATTAGCTGATCATCCCAAAGCCAGAATGACACTTGGACTCCTATTGTGAAAGCAGGTGGGTTTTGCAGCCTGAAGCTGGCAGTTTGTCACTTTAGAAAATCTCTCTCAGCCTTCAGAGCTCCAGCTTCCGCTAACCTCTATTTCCCCTTCCTGTGTTTTCATTTGTTCTGGATCCCTAACCACCTCCTAAAAATGGAATCTGTGAGCCGGAAGCTTCCTTTCAGGGATATTTGTTTTAGTCTGGAACAGTTGTGGTTTTAAACCTGATCGCTCCCTTTAAAAAGCTGCTGTTGGCTCTATCATCACAAGGCATGTAGTTCTGGAGGTTAATGTCTCCTAGTTGAACCTGGAAATGCTTTGTGGGGACCTGGGAAGCCAGCCACTTGTCAAAGGCTGGAGCCATGGCCGTAGGCCTGCCTTCAGGGCCCACTGCCACCTAGGTTGTAGCTGAGGGACGTTGAGAAGATTGCTGCTGATGCCAGAGAAACTGTGTCCACTCTGCCCTTATTGCTCTTGGCGCTAAGGGAGTCATGCAAGGCTTATACAGCACCATGCACTCAGGGTGCTATAGGATGGTCACTAACCCATTTATTCTGGCATTTAGTCGAAAGTACAACTTCAAATAGGAGACTTCTTTGAGGCTGTCAAAAGAAAGAGCATAAATCCTCTTGAATGTGAGTTTGCAGAATGCAGAGGCTCTCTTTCTGACAATGTGGGAATCTGGAATAGTGGGTATTCCCTAGTTAGAGTAATACACCAGAGCCAAAACGGGTTTAAAATGTGGTACAAATCCAGTCAGCACTGTAGAAGGTTCATTTTGACATTGTCCCACCTGGTTTCAGGTTGCTGCGGTAGCTTCATCATGAACGACATGCTGTTAGGTTTGGCTACAGAATAGGAAACCACCCTTTGTAGGATCTTCCATTTCTGGTGGCCTGCACAGGATGCCTGCCTGCCTTTTCAGGCGCACTGATTTCATGGGGTGAGTTAAAGCTGTAGTGGGTATACATATGAAATTGAATTATTCTCTGAGTGGAGGAACATGTGGCCCCGTCTACCGTCACCGAGGCCCTGTGCCCGAGATGCCGCACACAGGCCCGCTGTGTAGTCCATGCAGATGGAGGTGCTCTCAGTTCTTGTCTCTACTTTGATGAGCTCATGGAGGGAGGGATAGAGGTGGGGAAAGGTGACAGAGACTGATCCTGCTGCTTGTGCTTGATATGCCTGATCCCTGTATCCCAGCAGACCTTTCCTTCCATGCAGGAAAGTGAGGCAGGAGCCCACGGCTTCTCCACCGATTGGCTCTGCTGGGAGCAGAAGTGTATCTGTAAGCTTAATTCTAAACAGATTGCCGAAAGAGGGGGCCAGCTGGGGTGACTGCACCTGTGTTTATCGGTGCGCTCCCCTGGCTGCCTTTGAGGGCTCCATTTAGCTTGGCTCGGCGCATGAAGCTCCGCCGTTGGGACACCACAAGTACTTCCTCCTGGCCAGACTGCGTTTACAAGGCCCTGCCGTTTTTACAAGGCCCCCGTTGCCCACAGAACGTCAAGGTTTAAAATTTCTCCTGGTAAAAATAAATTCAAACAGACACCCTTATCTGGCCTTCTGCCGTGCTGTTCTTCCCCTCCACCAGAATTAGTTTACCTTATGCAGCACCTCTCCTCTCCCTGCCCCCTGCTAAATCATACCAAATAATAATTTTGACCCGTGTTGCTCTCTTTATGGTTCCACAGTTCCAAAAGCAACAATATATATTATCCTTTTGACACTCACCAGAGGGATATTTTGCATTGGAACATTTGCTGAAAAGATTGTGTCTGTCAGTAACAGGCCAGAGAAAAGCTGAGCTCGGGGCTAGTGGAGCCAATGAGGGGATGGCCAAGCTGTAGTCACCATCCTCGGAAATGCCTCGTTAGTGGAAGCTGCCGGCCTGCAGGGACCAAGGGGCCGCCTTCAAAGGCAGCTTTGACTGAAGGATTTCTCTTAAAACTAGGCCTAGGCTTGGAGGCAGGGGTTGCAGAATGGTTCTCTTCTCCCCCACCCCCTGGAGCAATCTTTCTGCTAGAGTATCGGTTTAAGCAGCGTGGAAAAAATGAGGCCTACTCCGAATGGTGCAGTCCTATCGCCTGTAAGGGAATCTTGTGCGACTTCTCAGTGGGCTGTGCCATGCTCTGTTATAGGTTTGTAATACTTCGATTCCAGCCCTTAGGTAAGGAAGGGTGGGGAGAGGGCCCAGCTGGCTCCCTCTGGTGCCAGGGGAAAAGCTGGAGATAAATGCAGGAGGGAAGCCCTTTATATAGAAGTGTTGCTGCGCTTCAAAGTGCACTCACTGGCGGCATGAAATGGAACCAGAACTTTATTTATTTCATTTCTGTACCACCCAGTAGCCGAAGCTCTCTGGGCAGTTTACAGCAGTGCCTAAAACCAGGCCAAAATACAATAAAACAGCCATACAATTATTCTATAATAAAGAAATTAAAAACAATGTAAAAGACTTAAAAATGGTTTAGCCAGAGATAACAGTATTTAAATACAAAAAAGGCCTGTTACAAACACCTGACCTGCATGCAGCATCAAGCCATTAAAAACAGCCCTAGATGTTCTTAAACGCCTCAGTACAGAGGGCTATCTTAACCTGGCACCGGAAGGATGACAAAGTTGGCACCAGGTGGGCTCCAGTGGGGAGAGCATTCCACAGTTGCGGGGCCACCACTGAGAAGGCCTTCCCATTTGTTGCTGCCCTCCTAGCCTCCCTCAGAGGAAGCCCCCAGATGCTGATTGTAGTGTCATGGTAGATTACATTTGGGAGAGACGGTCCTTCAAGTACTGTGGTCCAAGCCATGTAGGGCTTTATAAGTTAACACCAGCACCTTGAATCGGGCTCAAAAGCATACAGACAGCCAATGCAAGTGGGCCAGAACTGGTGTTATATGTTTGGACCTTCTGGTCCCAGTTATTAGTCTGGCTGCCACATTTTACCCAAGCTGCAGCTTCTGAACAGTCTTCAAGGGCAGCCCCATGTAGAGTGCATTGCAGTAATCTAACTTAGAGATCACCAGAGCGTAGATTACTGAGACCAGGCTATCCCTGTCCAGGTAGGGGCATAGCTGGGCCACCAGCTGAAGCTTGTAGAAAGCCCTCCATGCCACTGAGGCCACCTGAGCCTCAAGTGGCAAAGATGGCTCAAGGAGGACCCCCAAGCTATGAGCCTGCTCCTTCAAGGGGAGTGCACTCCCATCCAGAACAGGTTGAACACCCTCCATCTGGCCAGAGGAACCACCCACTAACAGCAGTCCTTTGTTGTGGCCAGGCACCGGTTTAGCACAACCACAGCCTCACCTGAGGGAGGTGAAAAGAAGTAGAGCTGCATGTCATCAGCATACTGATGGCAGCGCACTCCAAAACTCTGGATGACCCCACTCAGTGGTTTCATGTAGGTGTTAAATAGCATGGGGGACAAAACTGACCCCTGGGGAACTCCATGCTGGAGAATTCACGGGGCTGAGCAGTATTCCCCAAGCACCACTTTCTGGAGCTGGCCATCCAAGTAGGAGCGGAACCATGACAATGCAGTACCCTCCACTCCCAGCTCAGACAGTTGCCCTAGAAGGATACCATGGCCGGTGGTATTGAAAGGCGCCAAGAGATCCAGGAGTATCAACAGGGTCACACTCTCCCTGACATAGGTCATCATACAGGGCGACCAAAGCTGTTTCCATGCCAAAACCTGCCCTGGACCCCAACTGAAATGGATCTAGATAATCAGTCTCATCCAAGAGTGCCTGGAGCTGGTTCGCTCAAGGACCTTGCCCAGGAAAGGATCATTCGCTACCAACCTAAAGTTGTTAAGTCTTCCAGGTCCAGAGAGGATTTCTTCAGGAGTGGCCTCACTGCTGCCTCTTTCAAGTGGCATGGGACCACTCCCTCTCGCAAGGAGGCATTGATCACCTCTCTGGCCCATCCAGCTGTTCCCTTCCCGCTGGATTTTATAAGCCAAGAGGGGCGAGGATGCGGTTGCACAAACCTGTCCATGCACCTTGTCAACATCTTCAAGCTGTACCAACTGAAACTCATCCAAAAAATTTGACCAGGCTGTGGTCTGGGTACCTCGTCAGATTCAACTGCCATAACATTGGAGTCAGTCCCAAGTTCCTGGAAGTGCCTGGCCAATATATTGCAGTGGGCCTCAGATGGGTCTATGATGTCCTTGGGGCCAGCATGTAATAGGCTCCTGGACGACCCTAAAAAGCTCTGCTGGGCAGCAAAGAGAAGATTGGATAGAGGCAGTGAGATGATGTTTCTTTGCTGCTCTCACTGCCCCTGAATATACCCGATCGTAGGCACAAATCAGGGCTCGATTGCATCCACTAGGAGTTTTTCTCCATCTGCACTCAAGCCGTCTCCTGTTCTGTTTCATTGCCCTCCGCTCTGGGATATACCATGGAGCCGTCCAAGCTCATAGAGGGCGCTCAGGACTACCCAGGTCATTTCCATGTTCCTGAGATCGACCAGGGATTTGTCAGGGCCATCAACCATATCAGCTGGAAAACCCCCAAAGGTCCTCTGGAAACCATCTGGATCCATTAGCCTCTGTGGGGTGGACCATCTTAATAGATCCCCCACCCTTGCAGAAGGGAAAAGCTGCCATCAGTCTAAATCTCAGTAGGCAGTGATGTGACCATAACAGAGGGACCAATTCAAAGTCCCCCACCTTCAGATCACTATCCCCATGCCCAGCTGAAAAATAACGAATCTAGAGTGTGCCTTGCTGCATCTGTTTGGCCAATGACATGTTGGGACAGTCCCATGGTCGCCATGGAGTCCATGAAATCTTGAGGCACCCCAAATAGGGTGCCCTCTGCATGAATGTTAACAACCCCAAGGACCAACAGCCTGGGGGACCTCAGCATTGCAACCGAGATCACCTCTGTCAGCTCAGATAGGGAGTCTGTTGAGCGATGGGGTGGGCGGTACACCAACAGAATCTGTACCGCTGGCCCAACGCAAGATGCAAACACACCAGACCAGTAGTCAGACAGACAGGGAGCCTGGAGAGAGAGAATTCCTATAGCCCATGGCAAACCCCCCCCCCATCTACCCTGATGCTGCACCAAGTACCCTGGGAGAGACTGACTCCTCCCTGTTCACCCACCCACGTCTTGGTTATACATGCCAGATCGGCCACCTCATCCAGTATTAGATCATGGATGAGGGAGGTCTTACTCTGCACTGATCTGGCATTTAAAAGCAGCATCTGGAGACCCGAAGGCAGGCTCACAGGGCAACCACCAAATCTGCAGGTGTGAAATAGGCTCAAGAAGCTCTTCTGTAATTCATGGTGCTTAGAAAACAGGGTGAGGCTCTGCTGATGTTAGGCCTTACAGTGCAACATATTTGAGAGGACAAAGGCTCAGGAAACGTGATTTTATTAGGGCCAGTGCACTATGTTTGAGGTGGGGTGGGGGGTAGGAATGTGCACGTACTACCTTTTATTTTTAATTCTGCAAATGTAGGTCCTGCCCTTCAACACACGTTTCCAGCTTGCCTGATAATAAATACAATAAAACAGTATAACCAAATTCCTAGTAGATCACTTGCAGCGTAAAACCTTTCTCACAAGGGTTCAAATGCCTAGGCAATTTTTAAAGAAAGTCTTCGCCCTCATACCAAGAAGTACACCTTCCTGGTGAACGTGTCAAGGCAGGGCACCACACCCATGAAGGTCCCTCACCCCGCTCGCCATCCCCTTCACCAGGGACGCCTGGAGAAAGGTGTCTAAAGGTGACCTGAGTGCACGGGTGTGTTGATGTGGGAGTGAGCCAGGTATAGGCAACCTGGTGCCCTCCAGATGTTTTGGACTACAGCTCCCATAAGCACCCAACCAGCATGGCTGATGGTCAGGGTTATGCGAGTTGTGGTCCAAAACATCTAGAGGACACCAGGCTGAGTACGGTAAGTGATTCCTCAGTCCCAAGCTGTGTAGGGCTTTCAAGGTAAATGCCAATACTTTGGATAGTGTTCAGAAACAAACCAGGACCCAGTCACCAGCATGTGTTACCAATTAGTAGTCCAGCAGTGGCGTTTTGGAATAACTGCAGTTTTTAAGCAGACTTCAAAGGCAGCCCTACATACAATATATTGCAGTAGTCTAACCAGCAGGTTGCCATCATGTGCATTACTGTGGGTGAGCCCCTCTGTCCAAGAGGAGCCACAGCTGGTGGAAGGTGTTTCATGCGATAGAAACCACCTGGTCCTCCAATGACAAAGTTGGATCTTTGAGCACATCCAGACTGTGAACCTGCTCCTTTAAAGGGAGTGCTACCCCATTCAGAGCAGGTGCGACACCACCTCCATGGGCTAACAAACCACTTGCCAAATAGTCTCTGTCTTGGCAGGATTGAGTTTCAGATCAGGATTTCTGATGTGAAAGAAGAAAGGAGTGCAAATACCTATTATAAATACCTCTACTTGGCCATCCTATTTGTGCATGACTGGAGGAGGCGGTGTGTGTCTGTACCATGGGAGAGGTTTGGTGGGCAGGGAAGAACAGTTATGGCATCTTTGCTAACAGTGTGGAACCCAGATTTGTGAAGACACTGACCTTGCTGGATCAGGCAAAATGGCCACCTGGTCCAGCACCCTCTTTCTCATAGGGGGCCAGTCAGTCAGCTTCCTCCGCTGTTCCCGCCATGGTGCCACCACCTCTTGAGCATCGAGGCATTCAGACGACATCTGCCTTTGAGCATGATGATTCCATTTAGCAATTGTTGCTAATAGCTGTTGAAATATCTAGAAAAGGCCCAGAGTCTCCTGGCTGCCTTCTGCCTGATGTGGGAGGGACTTGTCTTCCCTGCCAAGGCATCGAAGTGTGACTAGCTGCTGCGCTGGGCATAGTCAGTGGCTTGATGTCATCTGGAGACAGCAGTGGCCGAGCCTTGTTTTTACAGGAGGGGGACATGCTGCCAGCCTTATAGCAGTGCAGTGGGAGGCAGAGACCCCTGAACTGCTTCCCGGGTCTTGGCTGATGTGGCTCCTTCCGGGGCTAATGGGATGCTGGTACGCCCAATAGAAACCCCCCACCAGAACTCCTGTGTCCTCCCTGCTCTGCAAACAGTGCTTTCCAGCAGACTGGGACAAAATGAAGGGTCATGGGAAGCTTGGTCCATCTCCCCCAGTAGTCTTGACACGGACCAGAAGTGGCTCTCCAGGGTTTCGGGCAGGATTCTTTCCAAGCCTTACCTGGATATGCTGGGGATTGAACCTGGGCCTTCTGCCTGCAAAGCAGGGGCTGTACCACTTTTTACCAAACAGGTAAACCTCTCAGTGGGGCAGCCTGGCCCTCAGGCTACCAGCATGATGCTCTTAGGCCTGTTGTGGTGGGAGAGCACTTCTTCCTCTGTTTCCCTCGAGTATGCCAGAGAGCTGCTTTGCTGTCATCAGGCAAAGGCTCCAGAGGGAGGTGATACAGAGTGGCCGGTTTGCCGGCCAGATGGGCGATTCATAAATACAACAAATAAAGAAATAAATACTGTCGACCGTTCGATTAATCCTGTCGCTGCCGCAACCGGCACAGCTAGCTCAACCACCGGGGTCGAGCTGCACCGTCTCCTGCAAGCTCCTCCTGCTGTCACTGCAGTGGCTGTTCTGATCTGCCCTGCCCTGCCCAGAGGGGATGCCCCCTTCCCTTGCCCATTGCAAGGGCAGGCTGTGCTCGGTCACCATTTGTCCCACCGGTTCTTTCTGCTGCTGCTGCTGCCTCCTGTGCCTTTAGGAAGGGGGAGGTTTCTAATTGCTGAATTCACCGTCTCAGAAGTCGAGCACAATCAAAGGCTCGCCTGTACAGTAGGTTGTTCAGCGTTGTGCAGAACTCTCCTTCATGGCTTGATCCCTACAGGAGGAGATCAGACTGACTGTCAGAGCAATAAGACAATGGAACCAACTACCTAGGGAGGTGGTGGGCTCTCCCACTCTGGAGGCATTCAAGGTGCAGCTGGACAGCCATCTGTCAGGGATGCTTTGTGTGAAGGACTGCCAACCGGTCCTTTTCTCAAGACCAGAGATCAAAGGTGCAAAACTGCCAGCCTTAGCTCTGCCGTCTTGACTTGATTCTCTAAAGGGCCTTGCCCTTGTCTATACACTGGATTTAGCACTGAACCACAGAGGAACCACACACTCCGTGTGGGATAAAACCAGGAAAGTTTATTCAAGGTAAACAGATTACAATAAAAGGTGGGGAATGAGGGAAGAGGGAGAAAGGTGGGGAGACACTTTGGTACATGCACAGTAGAGCTACAAAACAACAAAAGCTAGTTCCTTTACTATATAACTACCCAGGCCTTACTCCTTTACCTGGGGGTTTTGTCCTCTTCAGGGCTTGCCTCAGCAAAAGCCCTCCTCCCGCGAAAGCGTGCAGACAACAACGAAACCCAAAAGCCCCAGCCGCAGTATAGATTCTCCCCCCCTCCTTTCAGTAGCCCAGCTGTCTTCGGCCAATCAGGATGAACTTCATCTGGGCTAGGTGGAGGAGAGGTGACTTTTTGATCTTGAATAGAGCGCTTGGGCCCCATTTGCATGGGAGACTCTGCGGCGTCTAGAGCAGTGTTCTCCAACCTTGGGTCCCCAGATGTTTTTGGCCTACAACTCCCGGGCTGGGGCATGCTGGGAGTTGTAGGCCAAAAACATCTGGGGACCCAAGGTTGGAGAACAGTGCTCTGGAGTCTTCAGAAGAAGCTACATTTGCATAGGATTCCCCACCTCCAGCTGGGATTATCTTGTTTACGTGTGGGGGGGAGGGTGCAGGAAACTGACGCTTTTTCTCCACACTTTGACCTGGATTCCTGCATTGAGCAGGGGGGTTGGACTCGATGGCCTGGTAGGCCCCTTCCAACGCTACTTTTCTATGATTCTATGAGAGGATCTGGCACAGCTGCTGCCCTGCCGCATGGTGCTGGGAGGACACTGTTGCACAGCGAGAGCGCCTAAAGCTGCTGACTGAGATTTGGAAAGAGACATCATTGGCAAGGGCTGCACATGGGGAAGAAATGCTATAAATCTTGCTGCAGGGCTGTGTCTTGCTTTTATTAAGGAGCCCAAGGCCTCCGTGCTTGGAGGCGTAATAGACTGGAGCATGCACGTGGAGGAAGCTGCCTGGCTTCCTTTCCAGATGTGACTTCTTAATAAGGGCTCCATCCTTAATAGCATCAGAATGAAGGTACGATGGTCTCCTGCCCTCCAGGCCCTTCCCCCCAAACATTGTACACAAAGAGGCAGAGTCTGTGTTGCTGCCGCCACCTCTCCCACTTGCTGTGCTGAGGAAGGTGGCCAGGCAGTTCTCCCCCACCCCAAACCTGTTCCCTATCAGAAGAAACCGCGGCTCATGCCTCATCCCAGGTGAATTGTTGGGAGCATCTGCAACTTCTAAGTGAAGGTAGCTGAAGCTTTTCAATCTGAGAAGGGGTTCTAGTCCCCCAATCTCTGTATGGCCCAGCTTTGTCTTGGGGAGGGGCTTAGAGAAGCTCCTCATGCGCCACTGGTTGCCTCCTGAGCCTGCACAAAGTGCCAGGCCTCCTAAGGGCGGGCACAGCACTTTGGCTTGCTGACGTTAATGGCTCCGGTCTGTTTAGCTGATCCTGCTTGAGGCAGAGACTACAGGCCAGGTTTTTATGACCTCTAAATTAGGCTGTTGTAATGTGGCGTGTTACAGCCTCTCTGTATAAAATGCTGCATGAATTCCAGCTGTTCCGGCCGGTTGCACGGCAGTCTCTGCATATCCGTGGGGATTTTGCTGGCCCAGAGTCAACCGTCAGCTTGGTCTCGAAATTGCTTTGATGGGCTCCAAGCAAGGCGCTCAATGTGAACTGTGTGTGTGCGTGTCTGTCTGTCTTCCCCTCTCCCTCCCTCTTGTGCAGCTGTGCTTAGTCATTGCTTGAGATCATCTGAAGCTGGTTTTACTGGCCACAGTATTCCACAAGGTTAAGGACTTCTAGAGTCTTCATTTATGGGGGGCTCTGATGAATAAGATGTTACCAGCTGCAGCCTGGGAGAGTGCCAGGAAAATCCGTGCCTCAGGATGCAGGCTTGTTGATCGGCATGCTGGGACATCTTCTCCTGCCCCTGAAGTGGCCGGTAGCTGTGCAGTTTGCCGCTTGCCCCAGGGGAGTAGCAGACAGAGCCAGCCTGCCCCTCCCTTTGGCCCGTACTTGTCCCCTCTCGGGTGCCCTATCTGTTTAAAGCCAGGACTGTCAGGCACTCCTATAAGAGCAGAAGAGAGCCTGGCACCCGTGCCAGCTATCTTTCTGTTACAGCTAACATCAACAGTGAAATCCAGCATCGTCTGAGCTCCGCAAGTGCCGCATTTTCTCGAATGAAACATAGTGTTCGAGGATCGGGATATTTGTAAGAAGACCAAAACACTGGTTTATGAAGCCATTGTATTACCAACTTTATTGTATGCCTGTGAAACATGGGCTATCTCAAAGATTTCATCAACGTTGCCTCCAGAAAATCCTGCAAATTACTTGGGAAGATAGGCGAACAAATGTCAGTGTACTGGAAGAAGCAAAGACTACTAGCGTTGAAAAAATGATCCTTCAACGCCAACTTCAGTGGACCGGTCATGTTGTTCGAATGCCTGACTGCCGTCTCCCAAAGCAGTTACTTTACTCGCAACTCAAGGATGGAAAGTGGAATATCGGTGGTCAATATAAGAGGTTTAAAGATGTTCATAAGGCTAATCTAAAAAAATGCAATATAAAGATCGAAAACTGGGAAGCTCTGGCCCATGAACGATCTAAATGGAGGTTGGCCTTTCACAAAGGTTCCATGGACTTTGAAGAAGCCCGAGGCCCCGAGTGCAAGGTGAAAGGGAGAAACGTGCTAAGCGAAAAGCACGTCAAATGAATCCTTTACAGGACCATCTTCTATCTGGTAACCTGTGTCCTCACTGTGGGAAGCTGTGTGGATCTAGAATTGGCCTCCACAGTCACTTACGGACCCATCGCTAGAGTCTACACAATCTTCTTTAGAATTTCCTCCTTTTATCCCGGAAGGCAATCTTACTCGGTCACGAGTGATCGCCTGATGATGATGACATGGGGGTGCGCCTGCTGGATTGTTAAAAGGAGCGGTATCAGCCATTGGCAAAATACGGAAAGCGTCTCTGGGCGGCCTGCCTGCCTGCCCGCCTTCCTGGAGCCACCTGGAGGTCCGCATTGCCCAGCATTCTGTGTCCTTGGATTCCTGCGTTGCGCAGGGGGTTGGACTCGATGGCCTTATAGGTCCCTTCCAACTCTACTTTTCTATGATTCTATGAGTTATTGTCACAAATGTAAGAAGTCCTGGCGAGCTGAAAGGCTTTTCGGCAGCAACCATGCTACACTGCTAACATCGGAAGTAGCCCATCTGTCTGCCCCCTTCTTATTCCTCCTTCCTGATACTAGAACTCACACTGGCATACCATGTCTAATTTGTGGATGGAATTTATTGCTGCAAGAATAGCCACTTGCTAAGGGCCAAACCAGATGCGACATTTGTCATGTAGTCTACCCTTGTGTGGCTGGTTTTTCTTAAAGTAGCCGGCGCTGGGGAGATGGGGGCCCTGAGTTGGATCATGCCCATGACATAGAGGTGAGCTTTAATCCTTTCCCCCCACCTCTGTCCTGATTGGACACCCACCCACCCCAGACGCGCGCACCACGCGCTATTCGCAGTGGGCACACATTGGCACGTCATGCCTAATTTGGGCAAATAGGAACTCTCCTCCCCTTGTGAATGGATGGCAGGTGTGGGCAGGAGGGTTTCAGTCAGGACAGCTGTGGGGACAAGGGGTTAAAGACACCTCGCCTCAAAACGCTACACTCCCAAGGTGGCTGTCCCCTGCGCATCAGCTATTTGTTTTTAAAAAATCAACCATGCAAGGGCAAACTATGTGACAAAGGTTGCATCTAGTTTGGCCCTTAGATGGCTTTAAAATTATGTATTTATTTTAAATATTTCTAGGTCATCTTTGAGGGCAGAAACCCCTCCCAGACACCCTACTTGATAAAATCCCATACCATAAAATCCAATCCAATCATAAAACAGCCAAAATTGATGAAACCAACAAAGGCCAGCATAAAACATCTAGCCCAGATAGTACTAAAATCTAAAACCCCATTGCAGCCAAAGCCATTGGGAGCAGTCATCAGGAGATTTGGGGTAAGGTGTCACCAGCACGCTCATGACACCCAGCTCTATTTCTTTGTGAGATCTGAATCAGGAGAGGCCATGCACGTTCTGAACTGGTGTCTGGATGCGGTTATGGCTTGGATGAGGGCTCATAATCTGACGCTGAATAAGACAGAGACTGTATGGGGTTGGCAGTCCCCAGGTCCGGGAATTGGGTTGTTTGCCTGTTCTGGATGCACTCCCTCTGAAGGAGCAGGTATGTAGTTTGAGGGTAATCCTGGACCCATCTCTGTCACTGGAGGCCCAGGTGACCTTGGTGGCCCGGAGTGCCCATTACCAGCTTCGGTTGCTATGCCAACTATGCCCATTCCTGGATAGGGATAATCTAGCCACGGTGATCCATGCCCAGGTAACCTCAAGGTTAGATTACTGCAATGCACTCTATGTGGAGCTGCCCTTGGGCCTGGTTTGGAAGCTGCGGCCAATGCAGAGTGCAGCAGTGAGGGTGCTCCCTGGGACACCCAGCTATGCCCACATCAGACCTGTGCT
This sequence comes from Shinisaurus crocodilurus, assembly GCA_021292165.1. Classification (NCBI taxonomy): domain Eukaryota; kingdom Metazoa; phylum Chordata; class Lepidosauria; order Squamata; family Shinisauridae; genus Shinisaurus; species Shinisaurus crocodilurus. Next base: position 224,500,972 of record CM037880.1, on the reverse strand, counting down.
AAAAGAACTGCACTGGCTGCCTATTAGCTACCGAGCCACGTTCAAGGTTATGGTATTGCCATACAAAGCCCTAAACAACCTGGGACCAGGATACCTAGCAGACCACCTTCCCTTATATATGCCCAACCGACCATTAAGATCATCAGCCTTGCTGATCATTCCAAAATTATCAGAATGTCGCCATGCAATATCTCAACAGCGGGCCTTCTCGGTAGCAGCACTCACCCTGTGGGAAAAACTCCCTCGTGTGGTTCGGGAAGCAGAAAATTTGGCATCTTTTAAACGCATCCTGGAAACGCACCTCTTCAACTAGGCTTTCTCTGGCCCGTAATTAAAATAACTATGCTGTCCCATTTTTACTGCTCCTGTACTGCTGTGTATTATTTATTATTACTGTAATTATTTTGTTTTTAAAATTGTATTTTAAATGTCCTTTTAAATGTGATTTTATATATATTCCATATATATATATATATATATATATATATATATATGGAAACCGCTTAAAGATTTTTTAAAATAGTGCTATATAAATAGTACTAAGAAAGAAAGAAAGAAAGAAAGAAAGGTCCAATAAGCATTCTCAGGGAAAGGCCAGAGAGTCTTCAGGGCCTTCTCAATAGCTTGCAATGATGGGGCCTAAGAGACTTCCAGTGGCAACCAATTGCAAAGCTATGAGGCCACTGTGGGAAAGGCCCTCTCTCATGTACTTGCCCACCTGACTGCCCTCAAAAGTGGGCAAGTGAGAAGGGCTTCTGTTGCTGATCTTACAGTGCAGGTAGACTGATATGGGTGAAGGTGGTCCTTCAAGTAACTTGGTCCCAAACCATTTGGAACTTTACAAGTCAAAACCAGAACTTTAAATTGGGTTTGGAAATGCACTGCTAACCAGTGCAACTGCCACAGTATTGGTGTCATAGAGTAAGACCACCCCACCCCCACCAGCACTGAGGCGACTTCCACATTCTCCACCAGCTGAAGTTTCTGAACCATCTTCAAAGGCAGCCCCATGTGGAGCACATTACAGTAGTCCAGCCTGCATGCTGCTAGTGCATGGATCACCAAAGCAAGATCTGTCCTCTCCAGATAGGGCTGTACCTGTCGAACCAGACTGAGCTTGTAAAACACATTCATGGATGTGGAAGCCACTGGAGCTTTCCCAGTTAGTGCCGAGTCCAGGAAGACTCCCAGATTTATTTGTCTGTTATATTTTTAATCTACCCAGTACTAGATGTTCTCTGTGTGGATTACAAAACCTAAAAGAATAAAATACAATATAAAACTGCAATTGGTACAACTCCATCTAGAGGAGTTGGTTTCCTGACCGACGCAACCTCCATCTTATCTGGATTAAGTGTCACCTTGTTCGCCAATTCCAGGAGGTGCTGCTGGGAGACTGTGGCTCAGCCCTATAGCCTTTATGCTCTGTGGCCTCATGGGATTTTATCCCATCTCCCAAGCTTTCTAACATTTACAAAAGACTTCTGTGAAAGGTTATTAGGGTTGGAGTGAGGAGACAACGCCATCAGTGTGCTGATGACACCCAGTTCTATCTCTCTCTCTCCTTGCACATCAACTTGAGAGCTTTTAGCTACACAGCAGCTAATACATTTTAGAAACAGAAATAAATAAAATTGGATTCAGGTGAGGCAGTGGAAGTGCTGAACCGGTGCCTGGAATCAATATTGGGCTGGGTGAGGGCCAATAAACTGAAACTCTCGCCTTGATAAGATGGCGGTTCCGTGGAGAGGTGGCTTGTTGGTTAGAAAGATGGTGTTCAGCCTGTTCTGGAAAGGTCTGCATTCCTCCATAAGCAGGGATGGGGAAGGTTTTGGGCCTGAGGGCTGCATTCCCTTGTGGCCACCCTTCTTAGGCCTGCATACCAGCAGTGGGCGGGGAGGCCAAAGCAAAAAGTGGGCAAGGCCATCCAATACACAGACCTTCCCCAAACTGGTGCCCTCCAGATGTATTGGACTGCAACTCCCATCATGCCCAGTACAGTACATTCTCTCACGCATCCATTCTACACATGTGAAGATCCACTCTTGCTGCAATTAAGCTTGGGTGGGGGAAGCTTCCCATCGGCGCCAATGGGAGGCTTTTTGAAGACAAGCTGCTGTGCAGGATGGGGCATGCGAGGAGGAGGGGGGAGGGTGCAAGCTGGTTGGGGAGACCCCGTGGGCCGCACCCGTGGGCCGCACCCGTGGGCCGCACCCGTGCCCCTGGTTCCCCACCCATGCCCTAAAATACCACGTTTGCTTGAAGGTACTCCGGGGTCCAGCTTTATTTATTTATTTATTATATTTATACCCCGCCTTTTTTCCTGCAAGGAACCCTAGGCGGCTTACATAATCCTCCTCCTCCACTCCTCCATTTTATCCTCACAACAACCCTGTGAGGTAGGTTAGGCTGAGAGTCAGTGACTGGCCCAAAGTCACCCAGTGAGCTTCATGGCCGAGCGGGGACTAGAACCCGGATTTCCTGAGTCCCAGTCCAACACGCTAACCACTACGCCACACTGGCTTTGTCACCGGAGGCCCAGGCAGCTCACGCCACAAGGAGTGCTTCTCATCAGACCAGGCTGATGCAGCAGCTGTGGCCTCTCCTGGACAGAGACAGACTTCCCACAGTTGTTGTGCTCTGCTAACATCTACAATTGACTACTGGAGTGTGTCGTATGTGGGACTGACTTTGAAGACTGTTTGGAAGCTTCAGTAGTTCAAAATATAGTTGCTAGACTGTTGACTGGGATCAGTTGGTAGGAACATATTTCACCAGTATGGGAAGAAAATGGCTTCAGGTCCATTTCCAAGTGCAATTCAAAGTGCTGTTGCTTACCTTTTAAGCGCTAGACAGCTTAGGATCCAGGTACCTGAAAGAACACTTGCTCCCATACTAACCTGTCCATGCATTGAGCTGTCCTCCACCTTACTCTGAGGTAAGGTGGGTAGTGACCTGAGAGCCTTTTCAGTGGTGGCACCCCATTTGTGGATTTCCCTCCCCAGAGAGGCCCTCCTGGCACCAGCATAGTTAGCCTTTCAGCACCAGCCAAATACATTTTTATTTCCACAGGCTTTTAATGTACAGTCATGCCTTGGATTGAGAGCATAATTCGTTCCGGAAACGTGCTTGTAATCCAAAACACTCTTATATCAAAACGAAATCCTCCCCAAAAAAAATTTGTACAGAGATTTTTAATTTAAGCCATACTACAGTACTTGTATTGCAAGACGTCGCTTGTATAGCGACCGGCCAGCGGGTGACCGGCCAGATGGGCGATTAATAAATATAATAAATAAATTGTATATCAAGTAAAAAAAAATTAAATATTTAAAAATGTGCTTGTCTTGCAAAACGCTCTCAAACCAAGTTACTTGCAATCAAAGGTATTACTGTATATTTCTTTAATATGTTATTTTTATATGTGTGTTTCATCTTGTTTCTGTAAGCTGCCTTGGAAGCTCTGCTGAAGGGTGGTACAGATTTTTTTTTTTAAAAAAAAGATCTCTCAAAAAATCACTTTTCTGAAGCATGGCCTTCCCCATCTCTGGCCCTGTTTAGCTGTAGCCCAATCCTGCACATGACTCAGGGGAGAGTGTAACTTAGACTCCCCCATAGTGAGAAAAGGGTAGGATAAAGCCAGCAAACAGATGCATAATAGAGTCTGTTTCTAAACAAGGCTGGGTCTCTCTCCTCCTTCGGCTGCCTTCCGTTTTTGCAGAGACAGCCTGGGCCAAGCTGATGTCATTGTTCTTGCCTTTTCCAACACAGCTCACTTTACCCTTCTTCCCAGATATCTGCCCGCCCGGCCGCCTCATTGTGAAGTTGCTCTCTGGCTTGTTGGCTGCCTTGAGCCTTTGATAAGGCAACCGGCAGGTGCTGTGAAGCAAACCCCTCTCTGATCTTTCTGAGTCACATCCCCCCACTCCACCCCAGATCCGTTTGATCTTTTTAACATTGCACAGTGCCTTGCTTAATTGTTTAATCGTCCCCTGGGGTTCCTCCAAGGAGCTTAGGTAATGACCAAATTGAAATACCACCTAAGTGCTGGTAGAATCCTTTAAATATCCTCCAGTTCCTGTGGGGATTCTAATTCTGAAACAGACAAAACCACCCACTGCATCCTCAGTTTCCTCATGCAGAAGCAACTAATTTTAGAAGCTTGAAAAGGTGGTGTCTGTACCATCCTAGATCCAACACAGATCCCAAAGTATGCTGTGTGCATAAATCATCTGTTTAAACAGGAATGCAAAATAAACTTGGCAGGTAGAGCCAGTGTTCCTCTTCGCCGCCACCTCCTGCTCCTCCAGGAACACTTTGTAAACTGCTCAGAGGAGTTGGTTCAGTCACTGGTTGTCTGTTCATCTTCTAATAAACATTTAGAGTCCACAACAAAGAATGCCTTGACTGAGGGCCTGAATCTAGAACTATTACGTTAGACTGTAATGATTAGTGTGTGTGTGCTGGTTGTCAAACATTCAAAGTGAGGACAAAAGGAAGCTCAAGCTGCCAGAGGGCTAGTCTGTTGCTTCTCCTTATTTATTTATTGCATTTATGGATTGCCCATCTGGCTGGCAAACCGGCCACTCTGGGCGATGTACAACATGATAAAATGCAGAGTAAAACACATTTAAAACAGTATAAAAAATTTAAAATCTTAGCCCCCCCCCCATATTCCCGCCTGAACAGCCATGTTTTTAGTGAGCGGCGGAAGCTCAGCAGAGAGGGGGCATGGTGGAGGTCACTAGGGAGAGAATTCCACAGTACGGGGGCCGCCACAGAAAAGGCCCTCTTCCTAGTCCCCACCAGTCTAGCTGCTCTGGCTGAAGGGACAAGGAGAAGGCTATCTGTGGCAGATCTTGTTGAGCGGCCTACTTATTATTTATTTATTTATTATATTTATACCCCACCTTTTTTCCTGCAAGGAACCCAAGGCGGCTTACATAATCCTCCTCCTCCTCCTCTCCATTTTATCCTCACAACAATCCTGTGAGGTAGGTTAGGCTGAGAGTCAGTGACTGGCCCAAAAGTCACCCAGTGAGTTTCATGGCTGAGCGGGGACTAGAACCTGGATCTCCCGAGTCCCAGTCCAACACTCTCACCACTACGCCACGCTGGCTCCAGCCTAACTTGGTGTTGCTGGAGACGCTCCTTGAGATAACCTGGACTGGAGCCATATAGGGTTATGAAACCTGAATTGCATTCTTAAGAACATAAGAAGAGCCCTACTGGATCAGACCCAAGGGTCCATCTAGTCCAGCATTCTGTTCACACAGTGGCCAGCCAGCTGCCCACGGGAAACCCACAAGCAGGACATGTGTGCAACAGCACCCTCCCACCCATGTTCCCCAGCAATGGGTGTATATAGGCATTCTGCCTCTGATGCTGGAGGTAGCATGCAGCCATCAGTACTGGTAGCCATAGATAGCCTTCTCCTCCATGAATTTGTTCAATCCCCCTTTCAAGACCTCCAATTAGTGGCCATCACTATGTCTTGTGGAAGTGAATTCCATAGTTTAACGATGCACTGTGTGAAGAAGTACTTCCTTTTATCGTCCCGAATCTCCCACCAATCAGCTTCATGGGATGACCCCTTTGGGTTCTAGTATTATGAGAGAGGGAGAAAAGTGTCTCCTTGTCCACTTTCTCCACACCATGCATAATTTTGTACACCTCTATCATGTCTTTGCTTACTCGCCTTTTTTCAAAGCTAAACAATCCCAGCTGCTGTAACTTTTCCTCGTAGGGGAGCTGCTCCAGCCCCTGGATCATTTGTTGCCCTTTTCTGTACTTTTTCCAACTCTACAATGTCCTTTTTTAGTTGCACTGACCAGAACTGTACAGAGTATTCTGAGTGCGGTCACACTATAGATTTGTATAAGGGCAGTATGATATTGGCAGTTTTATTTTCAATTCCTTTCTTAATTATGCCCAACATGAAGTTTGCCTTTTTCACAGCAGCTGCACACTGGGTCGACATTTTCATCGAGCTGTCCACCACAACCCCAATGTCTCTTCCTTGGTCAGTCACCGCTAGCTCAGATCCCATCAGATTATACTTGAAGTTGGGATTTTTCACCCCAACGTGCATCACTTTACAGTTGCTTACGTTGCTTACTGGTGGGCTCTCCCAGTCTGGAGGCATTCAAGGTGCGGCTGGACAGACATCTGTCAGAGATGCTTTGACCTGGATTCCTGCATTGAGCAGGGGGTTGGACTCGATGGCCTTGTAGGCCCCTTCCAACTCTACTTTTCTATGATTCTATGATTCTATGAACCGCATTTGGCATTTTGAAACCAATTTTCCCGGTTTGGAGAGATCCTTTTGGAGCTCCTCACAATCCCTTTTTGTTTTCACCACCCTAAATAATTTGGTGTCATCAGCAAACTTGGCCACTCCACTGCTCGTTCCTGATTCCAGATCACTCCTGTGTGAGCTTTGCTGTTGATGCTTCCTCCACCGTGTTCGCAAAGGGCTTTGGCAGCCTTGTCATTTCCCTCTCAAGAGCTACCTCCAAAACGTAGAAGTTGGCTTTAAGTTTTTTTCTTCTCCCGGTGTGGGCACTTTCCACGGGCCAAATGCACGGTTCTTTTTTATTTGTTCCTGCCTGGGAACATGCATTTAATGGAATAAGAGGAGTGTTCAATCTTTTCCACGGGGGGGGGGGGCTTTTGAGAACCTGCTGCACGACAAGAGGGTGGCCAGTAAAGCCCTTTCCTTGGTTTGCTTCAAGATTCCTGTGAACAGAAATGGTTCTGCCTGCTATCAAAGCGCACCAGCAAGAACAAGCAGACCGTGCTGTGTGTCTCTGTTGTTGCAGGGATACAAAGCTGAGTGGTGTCTTTAAGGGTGAGGGTGCTTCTCAAACGGCAGAATACAACTAGGGCTGAGAATGGTCCAGAGCAAACCCTTGCAACCTTGAAGGCTGAGAGAGCTCCGTATTTCCTGGAGTGACTAGAAAAACCCAGCAGGATATTGCAGAGCTGGGGAAGGTGCAGAAAATGATCAAGGGGCTGTAGCAGCTGTCAATGCCTGGGGCTATTTAGCTTAGAAAAATTGTGAGTGAGGGGGTGGGGAGAGGCATGGAATTGGTGTACAAAATTATGTATGGTGTAGAGAAAGTGGATAGGGATAGCCGCCCCATTCTCTCCTAATACTGGAACACAGGATCATCCAAGGAAGCTTAATGGTAGAAGTTTCAGGCAGGGCCGGCGCTACCGCTAGGCAGACCCAGGCGGCTGCCTAGGGCGCGTGGCGGAAGAGGGCGCAGTTTGCGCCCCTTCCTCGCCTCCGGCGCGCTCCTGCCCTGCCTGCCTGCCGCCTCCGCCGCTCCTCCCCGCCCGCTTGCCGGCCGCTGCCGCCGCAGCAGCAACCGCCCCCCCCGCGCGCGCGCGCCCGCCAACCATCTACCTACCTTCGTCCCATCGCGTCGGAGGAGGAGGCGGCGGCAGCAGCAGCCAGCAGCGGTGGGCGGTGGGAAGGTAGGTGGTTGGCGGACGGGCGCGCGGTCGCGCACGCGCGCGGGGGGGTGTTGCAAAGCAGGGCTGCTTTGCTCCGGAGGCCCCCCCACGGCACGAGGAGGGGCGCCTAATATAATTTGGCCTAGGGCGCCAAACAGCCCTGCACCGTTCCTGGTTTCAGGATAGATAAATAGATAGATAGATAGATAGATGGAAGTACTTCTTCATGCAGCACATAGTTGAACTATGCAGTTTGCTACCACAGGATGTAGTGATGGCCACCAACTTGGGCAGCTTTGAGAGGGGATTAGACAAGTTTGTGGAGGAGAAGGCTATCAATGGCTACTAATCAGGATGGCTATATATTACCTACATTATCAGAGGCAGTATGCCACCATATGTCAGTTCCTGGAGAACACGAGCGGGAAGGTGCTATAATTGCACTCATGTCCTGCTTGTGGGCTTCCCAGAGGCACCTGGTTGGCCACTGTGGGAACAGAATGCAGGACAAGATAGATCTTTGGTCTGATCTAGCAGGGCTCTTTTTTATGTTCTTGCGTCTGAGTCCTCAGCATGGTGGATTGAGAGCTAGTGTGGTGTAGAGTTTGAACTGCGGAGGCCTGGCTTCCAAGCCAAGGTTGGCCAGGAAGCTCTCCAGGTGCTCCTGGCCCTACTGCAATCCCCATGCAAGCCGTATCTAAAGCTGTGCCATGCTCTGAGGGCTGAATGTGTCTTTCTCCAAGCTACCTCTTTTGACCTGACCCTCCAGTGGCTCACCCAGACCCCCGCATTCTCTGAGGCCAGCTGCTGCCTTCTGCTGAAACAGCAGGCCAAGCACCGTCTTCCAACTGTGTTCTGGTGGTTTCAGAGGGCGATGGCTTCCCCAGGCCTGCAAAGCGTTAAAAGCCTTTTTCAAGCAGGAGAAGGGAAACTCAGATGCTTGCTTTTGCACACTGTTTTATAGGGCAATTAAATGGCGGTGAAGAGTTTATAAGGGCTGGCTTCAAACGTTTCATTGCAGGGGTTATGAAAAGATCTTAGGAATGTTTTATTTATCCAATGTTGTACAGAATGACATAAACTCTTACCCTCTGCCCACCTGCCTCTCTTAAAAGTTGCTCCCCCAGGGATCACCAGGATCTAGCACCATATGCCTTCCTTTCTACAACATTGCCCCGTGTAATTTGCAAAGTGCTGGTGGGCTTGCAAGGGCGTGCTCAGCATCGGGCCCAGCAGCCAACAACCCTGATGCGGAAAGCCGTCAGAGGCATGCAAGAGTCTGTGGAGAAGGCATTTCAGTTGCAAATGGACAGTGGTGGGGCAGTCTCTGCCATGGAGGGAGTGGGCCATAGGTGGTGCAGTTAGATTTCTCTGTCTCACCATCTATATCTGTAGGACCTGTGAAGGACTGCAATATCTTAACTGTGTCTCAGGGAGTTTCTCTTCCTGT